>CM068744.1:58572467-59829981 GCA_035084275.1 Hydrolagus colliei
GCAAGGATATTAAGAGGGCGAAATAAAGAATTTGGAGAAGGAAACCAAGAAGCTATCAGTTGAACAAGTTCCATTCTGTCTGCTTGTTTGCATACCAAATGAATGCTCTAGGCACTTTTTCTAGCTTCTGGCATTCAACAACAACAAAATTACACTTATATAATGCCCTTCACATCAGGAGGACACTCCTTCAGTGACTCTCTAATAGGCATTCAGTACTTTAAGGGCAGATACAACATCAGATTCACTGGTAATAATTGAGCTCACTCATTTAGCAACTAATGAATGTAATTGTCTTTGCAAAAGTGTGATTGGGGCCACTAATCTGCATGCTGTGTAAGTCAGCACTCTGCAGAAGCACTTCACAAAGTTACAAAATCATGCTACTAATTGAATATGTTTATTCAGCTAATAGATGAAATTACAAAACTAAATTTGAGGGAATTTAAGTAAAAATTACCTGATCATATTTAGACCATATTTTTCCATATTTTGGAAAATTCTTCAATTCAGTTTTGAAGCTGACTTTCTGCCAGTCTTTCCAAGAACTTACAAATTATAATAATCTAGTGTTTGATATAGCAAATTATCATGACATTTGGACATCCCAAAGTCCTTCACAGGATATACTGTAAAATGATGTCTTTGTGTGTATGTTGGCCTTCCCAATTACTCTCCCCATAGGCTGCAGATCACCCAGAACTCTGCAGCCCGTGTCCTATCCTGCCCCAGGCTCTGAGAACCTATCACCCCCATCCTTGCCTGACTCCATTGGCTTCAAGCTTGGGTCTGAAACACTGACTGTCTAGCGCCTTGGGATGGTCTCCCGACATGAAAGGTGCTCACAAATTTTATTTTGTTGTTGGTGTTCCCATCACACAGTGGATTCAATTCAAGATCTTGGTCCTCACCTTCAGAGCCCTATATGGCCTTGCCCCCCACCCTCCTAACCCCCTACCAGCCTATTGTTCCCTTCACTCAAGGGGCTCTGGCCTGCTCCCCAATCCCGAACCACCTTCCCCACGATTGGCAAGTGAGCCTTCAGCCACTGTGCCCTCAACCTTTAGAATTCCATCCGGCAATCCCTCTGCCTCATTCCCTCCCTAGCCTCCTTCAAGTCCCGTCTCAAGCCCCTCCTCTTTGACTGTGCCACCGGTCATCTTCCTTCCTTCAACGACCCTAGCTCAGGTCCGAAACTGACTGTCCAGCACATTTGGACGTCCTCCTAACGTGAAAGGCGCTATACAAATGTAATTTTTTTGTTGTTGTGGTTGAATATGATATCCAATTGTGTGCACAGCAGTGTCCCACAAACAGCCATGAAGTGAGTGACCAATTTTATTTATTTTTGGAAAGAGTATTATCTCCAGCAAGCAATCTAATAGTCGACTAATAACCAGCTTTCTTCTTACTACACTATTAGGTAAACAGAGGTTTGTGGAGTGAGAAAATTTGCCTGTGATTTCGTGCCAGCCGGGAATCGAACATGGGTCCTCTCATTCGTAAAGCAAGTGCGTTAACCCCTATACTACAGGATTTTCTATTTATTCAGAAATAAATTGATGCGTTCTAAATAATTCCATTTCAAATCAGAAGAAATTATTATTAATGCCATTTTTACACGGAAACATTATAACTTCCAAGTCATATTTTTTTAGAAAAAATAGTCAAAAAGGTTTGGGAGAGATTCAGGGGACAGAGCCATATTATTCGTGAGAAAAAATCTCAGTTGCAAATTTCTGGAGTAGTCGAAGATTTTGCAGAGGGTTCTCTGGAGGCCAGAAAAGTTGGCAATGAAGGAACCTGTCCTTGAGGTAATGAAAGCATGGATAAGCATTTCAGCAGCAGTGGCTGGTGAGGGAAGTATAATCAGGCAATATTCCAGACATAGATAAGATTAATGATGTGGGGTCTCAAACAGTTGAGGGAGGGTCACCTAGCAGAACACCTAGGTTATACATGGTGGCTGTGTTCAGTATTAAGCATTTTGAATTATTTATCTTTCACTTTTTAAAAATATGATCATATAAAAATATGAAAATATAATCACCAATAATGAAATGATAAAACAGCAGAGCAACAACATGGAAAGTATCCAGGATGGAGCTATCTTCCGGAAGTAATATCAGCCTACTTAATTTAGTGCCACAAACTGAAAACAAAGCTGTGATCCAGTAAGTCCAGGAGAGACAAGGTGAGAAGACCCACAAAAAAAGAGATGTGGGAGAAGAGATCCGGTGCTGGCTGTAATCTTGATGAAGTTTTGCTTGTTTAATGAAGGTATAACTATTTTGATTTAATAGAATCTGTAAGATTTAAAAACTTGGCTTTCTTGTATTTGGTACAGTATTTTGGTTTTGCAAGATTTACGACCAGCAAAATCGAGTGCAAAGAGAGAGCAAAAAAAATTGAACTTGTTAATAGCATAATATAGCATCCCTCCAAAAAAACCACAATAATAAAATTGGTCATTTCAATCCACGACTGTTTGTGGGACACTGCTGTGCGCATTTGACTGCCGCGATTCACCCACAAATATATACTATCAATTCACTTTACAGTAAACTTGTGAAGCGCTTTGGGATGTTTCAATATGTGAGAAGCGCTATATCAAATGCAAGGATTATTATTGTTATTAGAGTAACACACAGATGAGTTTCAGGTGTCTGTTCTCAGATAGTTCTGTGTTGATAAGAAAACCATCAGCAATTCTGTCAGATTATTGAAAGAAAATTGCTAGACTATTGTTAACCAAATGAATGCCGTGATAATACTATCCAAACTGCCAAAGGACAATTACTTTCGAAATGTAAGTTTGCAATATTCCCCAGATGTCCAAAAAGTTAGGAATGTGGTCTCGATTGAAATAACGTCGTTTTTACAAAAAAGGCAAACGCTGAGAGTCTGGCAAATAAGCGAAGTGTCTACTGGAAGACGGAAGAAGAGAGAGAAAAGGCTTTCCTTACCGACGGCATCTCTATTACCAAGGTAACAAATTACTCGCAGAGATACGAGTAATCATCTCACAGCTACCTGCGCTCACAGCAGTAAGACATTGTTTACAAAATTAAGCGCTCAGAGTGTAAAGCAACTGCAACAAAGATACAGTAGTTTTGCCCCAATATAATTCAATGCTACAGAGTAAAACGCAGCCTTAGTGTCTGTCTCACGTACTAAACGGGGGTAGTTAAAACATCTTAAGTGATCTACTAATATAATTCTAGCGACAAAAAAAGCAATTACGACACTTATACTGTATTTTTGAATATGTAGCATCTGACGCCCACCCAGCAATGTTTGTATACACACTCGAGGTCTCCGGTCGGCGTGGAGACCGCTTTTCCATTTTCATTCTCTTTGATTTCGGAAATATTTTCCCCAAAAAGACCTATTCTGGTTTTCAACAATGAACTGGTGTGTATAGAACCACAACGCGATTGGTGAAGGTTATAGTTTGCAAAACAAGACGGGAGGCCTCGCTCGGCCTGCGCTGGAGCGATGAGTAACAGTGTAAACACACGACGCTGCTTACACACCAGAAACATCAACATTGGTTTACGTAACACGTGAACTGAACAGCCCAGAAATACGCCTCAAAGCAAAATATAATCCCGCGTGTTGTGCATTGGGACAACATGCCCACCAGCAACCAATCTAATGTGTCAATTTCTTACCCATCTTTTCTTTTTGCTTTATAAACATGCCCGTAGGTTCCCCGACCCACTTTGCAGCCTTCATATTCAAACAGATCTTCCACTTTCTCTCGTTCCGCGGCTAGTTTGGTTTTGAAATCGTAATCCATTGTCACTCCATAAATACATAAATAATAAACAAAAGAAAGTTTCTATTAATTTAGTTTAAGCGCTACCCATTTCCTCATTTCGTGCTTTGGTTTCTTCCAACAAGTTCATACGGCGACATTTACCGTACGCTCGCTGTGGCGACGTTAGACGACAAGGCAATGGCGGCCGCCCGCGGGGCCCGCCGGGATCTGGCGTTCCTGACTCTCGCTCGCTCGGGCTCCCGAGGCGCAGGCGCCGGGACAGAGACTACATCTCCCATCGGGCACCGCGGCGGACGGTCCATCCGTTTCGGTTTTGCGAACCTCTGGTCCGTTTACCATTGTAACTGGAGCAGCCGCCGCTCACATTTGTTTGTTGGTGTATTTTTCAGCTTCAAATCTGACAAGACATTGGAATGGTGATAACGATAATTAATATTACCATTCCTCAATACCCCCCCCCCCCCACCAAAAACACGCACTGCTCGTCCCGCAAGAGTTGCCGCCTTCTCTCTCCCTGCGGCGGGCGGGAAGGAAGAGCGAGACAGAAACAGCGATGAGTTCGATTCCCCGTCGGTTCACATCGTGCCTCCATTTGCACACAATATGTACTAGAAACATCTCAAAACTATAACGTTCCCCAAATTATTATTTAATAATAGTAATCCTTGCATTTGACACAGCGCCTTATCACGTCGCTGACACGAAACCCTCCAAATAACAACAAATAATTATGTATTTGATTGTTTTCCTTGTTTTGCAGAAAATTCTAATTTGTAGTACGAGACACATTTTCCCGGTGACCGTTTGTTTCCCTCCAACGTCTCTTTCCCCCGCCTCCCCCCGTTTACAGAAATTTAAATATGTTTGTAGCCCAAAGTCAGCCAAACACGAGCCCAAAAGTAGCCCAATAATATGTGTTGCTTCCCTCCTAAGGGCAGCTGATCGCGAGCAATTTAGGTTCGCGCTTTTGAAACCATGTAAGAGAAAAAAATAGGTTTTTGTATGGGTGACGTTTAGCAGGTTTAAATAAAAATATTGTACTGGTATATTATAAATCAGGCGCCCGCCCGAAGCCGTTTTTTTTCCACGCACTGAACAAAAACTCGCCCAACTGGGTCACGTGGTCCAACCCTCTGCCCTACGGCATGGGCGGCTCGCCTTCCGTAAGTAAGATCACGTGATGATTGTGACGCAACGCGGCTCGGGTTGGGTGGAGGGAGGTTATAAAAAGGAGCAGCGGCGGCTGGCCGGGCGCTGTTCACAGTATGGCCGGCGATATTAGCTAGCGGTCGCTCAAAAAATTCTCTGTCAAAGGGATCATCGGCGAAATAAAAAAAACAGAAACAAAAAATATATAGAAGCTGAATCTCGTGAGACCCAGTAACAGAGAAATTCAAACTAACTTATTATAATTAAGCTTTTACGAAAAAAAAGGAGAAAAAAAGTGACTTGTGTGTTTTTTCATTTTGTGCGATTTTGTTTCACGATGGAAAACGGTGCACACTTTTTCGAAGGTACCGAGAAGCTGCTGGAGGTGTGGTTTTCTCGGCAGGATCTGAGCAAGGGATCGGGAGACCTCCGGACTATTCCAAGGTAATGCTCATCACCACCCCTCCCTCTCCCCTCCCCCCCACAAAAAATATAGAAATGGTCATAATGATCAATGGTGATGATGACCTGCGCGTTGGGTTTTCTTATTTCTTCTGGTTTCACGTGTCTGGTCTGGAGGAGAGAGAGATCTGTTCCCAGGCGAGGTCATTGAAACGAAAATGCGCCACGATGTGTGTGTGTGAGAGAGAGAGACAAGACAGACAGGCCGGAACAGCAGCTCGTGTGAGGTTTCCACACATTGCTTGTCATTTGAGGGTTTATTTTTAGTCAGGAAGGTCTACACCTTATGTGGCACAAACCTGCTTTAGGAAGCTTCTCTCTCCCCCCCCCCCCCCCCCAACCCCAGCCTGTGTGATTTGATAGCTGGCTCTGGCTGGCAGCATGTTCGACGTCAGGCCGTGTGGTCGGCTCCACTCTCGACATTTGAGGGTGTAACGCTGTCGGGGTGAGATACCTCACCAACCATCCCCCCCCCCCGGGCCCTTGTCTCTCTCTGGCCATCGCCTGCTGAAGCGGGTGGTGTTATGGCCTGCCTTTACCCTCGTACCTTTTAAAATGGGGGAGAGAGGGCCTGAGCACCTCTGACAAACCAGTAACACGCCCTGTTTCAGAGCAACAGGTCCAACATGTGTGTGTGTGTGTGTGTGTGGGGGGGAGGGTCAGGCTGCAGGGACTAAGGCTGAATGAAGAGGGCGAGGAGCTACACGCGCGCCTTGTATGTTCACTGAAACGTTCAATATTTTTAGGTTGTTTAATAACCAAAAGCCCCAGAAACTCCCGTCTCCTCGACCCTGACACGAGGTGTGAGAAACCCAAATAATGGACGTGCATTAAACCGGTGAAATCATGCGATTTCAATACAAATTCAAACAAATCCGATTTATTGTGGGTTGTAGGCCTTGGTAGCTCTGTTGCCAAACAGGAGATTGGAGCCCAGGCGATATCCACCTGGGTTACTTTGAAAGACCTGTTGTTTTCCCTTGGGGAGATGCAAATCGCCATCAAATTTCCCTTGTAAAAGGTGCAGACAAATTGGAGCCCTATCTATAGACCATGACAATGGTTTCCTGCCCGGGTAACCAGGTGAGGTTACACATTAACATTGTGGAATTTTAACTGTAGTTATGTTCAGGAAATCTAAATCAATCTAGCTTGCGTTGGGGACAGTCTTGGGCAGCCTTTTCATCGAATAGGACATTTCTTAGTTTGCCCCCCAAAATTGTTCAATCACCCCATGGCTGTTTGTGGGACATTGTCACGTGCAACTGGTTGCCACATTTCACCCAGAAAATACTGTCAATGCACATTCCAGTGTATCCCGTGAAGCACTTTGAAACATCTCAATGATGTGATGAGGATCAAATGCAAGGATTATGATAATATAATAGAATGTAGGTGATCTTTTGAATACATTTTATTTAACCATAACCAATATTTAATTTTATTTAACCACAACCAAGTTGTCCAATATTCTCTCTGTAGTTCCTGATTGAAATGGTTAAAAATAGTTCAAAGTCTACTTTACTTGGCACAGCACTAACTCGGGGTTAACTGGGCCCTTCCGTGTCACCTTTTGCCGGGTTCCTCGTGTGTTCAGGCTCTAGCCGCCGCTTTATTCATGGTAATTTAGAGATGTGACACATATTCTAATTTGCATTATATAGTTATGGCATATGTATATAAAATATTGGGTATGTGCACTTGTAAGGTTTGTTCGTGTACATGTCTCGATTTGACTTACGGGAGGCTATTTGCTATGAACCCATTCCTTTCCTGCTCGAATCTTGTTTCGTCATCCCCATCCCCCGATCAGATTTCTCACTCATGTCTTCCCCCGCCCTCTCCCTCCAGATCCAGTTCATTCCAGTCTCAGTTTATTTTTTAAAAAGGCAGCGTCACCATGCGAGAGGCCAGCCAGGCAATGTGCCCAGTGAGCTGTCAATCAGTCTAATACTACTGCATTGCTCACCTTATTGCAGTCTTTCCACAGATACGCCACCTTCTTGGCTTCACTAATATTTCCTCCAGTGTGCTGTGAAACATGTTCTCACAAATCACTCGCTTCCAATAGTAACTTTCTATCTGCGTGTGTTCTGATAATTTCACAACATTTTCAGTTGTACTTGCAGTCAATGCAAGCAGCTCTGTAGGGGAGCAAAACAATTGCATGTATGGCTAGCGCTCAAAGTGGCATCCCAATGCTTCTTAATTCTCAATTAGAGGTAAAACAAGGAACAAGAAGGCATTTCAAGCTCTTGCCCTTTTTATGTCATTTGAGGTTCTGTATGGTAAAGCATAAAATGAACGAGAAAATGCCTAGACCCTACTTATTTTGCTAAATGAACAAATGGCCAAGGAATCCAAACACATATTGGTTTGACTGCATTTAAATCACTTGAACAAGGATTCAGCATGCTGGGCTTCTAGTACACTAGTGAGATCTAGTGTAATATTAACAGATTCTTTATACATTATTAAGTTACTTCCGTTTTGGTTTAGTATTCAAGAGTATATTATATGGCTAAATACGTTGAACCAGAAAAATATAGATTTTAAAAATAAAATCTTTGCATTTGATATAACACCTCCACATGTAAAAGCATTGCTTAAGGTTTCTGTAAAGTTTGACAGTGTTTGTAGTCACATGCATTCACAGCAGCCAATTTTCACAGTGTCTCAAAAAACAGCCATAAAGTTGTGTCACTATTCAGTGTGTGGTCATTCATTTAATCAACAACAACTTGAGTTTATCTGGTTCCCTCCCATGTCGAGTGGCGTTCCAGAGCTGCCAATTTTCCTACAATATTTAGAGTCACTACATATTAGAAATCCTGTGATGCATTTTATAGGTGTTCTCCTGATGTAAATTGCACCATATCGAATGGATTATTCTATTTTTCAATGGAGCCTAGGGATCCTTAATGTTGACTGTCGACCTAGACTATGAACTCCAAAGTTACAGTGAGAATTTACTACAATTAACTCTGGTAGTAATTTCTCAGATTTGAAGACCTTCTGTAAATATTTTGACCTTGCTAAACAATAGACAGTTTGGTGATTTTAGGTCTTCGTGCTATCAAATGCCTTGGCACTCAGTAAGGACATAAAATTTTAAGGCCAACTCTGACTGCTAACTGCACGTAAATTAGAAACCAAACCAACAGGTTCAATTTCTTTGTGATTAACTGTTTTAAGTGTTTCATGACAATGGGAAATGTATCATCTGTTTCAGTGGACCTATGGATAGATTTCTGCATCTGATAGCACTTCAGTGACCTTGACTGCATTGTGTCTATATGTGGATATCACCAATTGTCATGGATGTGATGTTCCAATTATGCTGTTACAAAAACTCGTGAGGAATGACAACTTGGCTAAGATGCTATTGGTTACTTGCATTGGTGGAGTTTATAAGTTCATCATGTTCTTCATTAGGAGTAGAGAAAAATAAAGCTACATTGGACTAATGTATATGCTTAAATGTCTCCTGTTAAAATCTTTTTTAGTTTGGTGTTAAATAACTATTGCAGTTATGTACTGTGTACTTGTTATGTAATTGTCTCACTATGTTTGGCTGCACCTTCAGTCATGAAACTCTGGAACTCCCTCCCTTTGCCTGGGCCTCTCTATCTAAATCCTGTTTTGAAATCTGCCTTTTCCACTGGCACCTATGGTCATCTCTAATTTCTTTCACGTTAACAGTGTCACAGAAGCAATGCTACTGCTAATAATAGACGATTGGCAGCAACAAACAATAAAAATAAAATGACATTTTGTATAGCGCCTTTCACGTCGGGCAGATGTACCAAGGCGTTGGTCAGTCACTGGGAGCAAGGTTTCTCCCCATTCAGCATTGATTAATTCTGCAGGACCCAATTTGGTGGGTGGCTATGCAGTTTTAGCTGGTTAAATTCCAAAAGTACCTCAGTGGACATTCTGAGGTCACCAAGGCTCTTGCTAATATGCACTGTGATTTCAGGGGGGGGGGGGGGCACATTCCATTCCAGATGACAAATTTCCATCTGTAGCTGGCATGTGTATATGGAATTCTGTTTGGTTTAGATGCTGTTAAAATGGGTTTCCACTCATCAGCTGACCAAAAAAGGACCTTTTTGAATGGAAAACAAGTGATGGCTAAACAATCTGAGTTTGTCTTTAGATTATATTTATCCAGTATTATTGGTGAGGTTAAAAAAAAATTATGATTTAGAGCATTGCTTTGGTACCCAATTGAAAGCACCACTTGTCTTTCCAGAGTATCTGCGTTGGATGTAGACAAAAATACTGCAAAAAAACCTGCGTAAGTCTTGAGCTGATATCATCACATCAAGTTGCACCAAGTCCTTTTCAATTTCCTATTAAATCCACTTAAATTTATATGCACTGGTATTGACCACTCTGTAATTCCTAACACTGCATTTGCAGCTACCAACTTTGCAGCTACCAAGTGGAGCTCCTGTAGCTCAGTGGTTAGAGCACTCGCCTTACAAGTGTGAGACCTGTGTTTGAATCCAGGCAGATCAGGGCGAAACCTTGGGCAAGTTTCCTTACTCCACACGCCAAATCATAATCCGTTCCAAAAAGACCACAATAATAAAAATTGGTCATTTCAATCCATGACGGTCTGTGGGACATTGCTGTGCGCCATTGGCTGCCGCGTTTCGCCCACAAATATAATCAATTCACTTTATATTCTGTGAAGCACTTTGAGACATTGATAAGATGTGAAAAGCGCTAAATCAAATGCAAGAATTATTATTATTATAACTTTATTAGGTGCTGGGTCAAAAGTTTGTTTCTCATACTTGCCTTCACCCACACATACATAGCTTTCCCATGCCTTCCCTCCTGGGACTGTAATATCCTTCAACATATGCACACTTATTGGCCTTGAAACACTCTGAGATACATGTACAGTACTACTGTATATGAAAATAATGGGTTACCATTGCTTTAATATAAAAGTACAGAAACCTTGCCTTAATATTACCAGCCAGTTTGGTGTATTTGTGTATTTGTTATGCGTAAGTAATAAAAATCCATCTTATACATAATTTTACATAAGTCATATGATACTATTTATGCCAAGTTTCACAGAACTCATACTGTGCATAAGTTATGTAAGATATATGGTCCCAACTGATATGAATTGTGTGAGGTTTACTATAATAAGAAATCTTGTATTTTTTCCCCCTTCCTGGTATATTGATATTCCAATGTAAAGTTCTGTTTATACATAGAGGATTAATGTTAATTTGCTTTAAGTTAGCCACTTGTTAAATACAGTCCAGTTTTCTTCCTTAAAGCAAATAGAAATGTATCTGTTAATGGTCTAATATAAAGCAGTTCATCCTTATCTTCAGTAATTCCATTCTTCTGATGTAGTATGAATGTCCTCTCCAATCCTTGCTATAATTTATTGCAACCATAGAAAAAGTTGTTATAAGGCTGCCAAAACACTACAGTTTATTTAGATCTCTTTTTAAAGTCGCCTTTTAAGGTTTGAATAATTTAGATTGCTGGAACTAGTATTTGCACTATAACATTTGCAAGCTATTTGAATTCCAATGTGGTAAAAGTATAAGAACTACTAGAATTATGTATAATTAAAAACTAGAACAGAAGGTCTAATACGTGGGTTAGGAGGAACAGTTTAATGCAGAGGGTGTTGAGAATGTGGAATTTTGCTGCTGGAAGCTGTGGCAGAAGCAAATACCATCAATGTATTCAGTGAACAAGCTTATTTGCACAGTTTACCAAGTTTTAAAACTGGGCATTAAAAACTAATTTTTTGGAGTTCTGCTTTTCAGTCTTCTCAGTGTGTTCATTGAGACATGGCATCTATGACTAATCTATTTGTAGGACAGTACAACTAGCTGCCGCATATCTCCCCCCAAACAGATTGTCAATCGAATATGTACAGAACAGTAAAAGCCTGTTTGTTTGTGACCCGATCAACCATAACTTCCGTATAACTGGCACCGCAAAAAAAAGGTCTCCATTTGAATAACTGGAATTTATACGGAAAAATATCCCTTTTGTCGTATTTTGGAATGCTGCTGCTAGGTGACTGAAGGTGGTGCTAGCTCAGAATGCTGCCGAAACAGCAGTTGCGAGAAGCAGGGAGATAGTGAGGGTGAGTTGATTAATTTAGATGGAAAATGAGAACAGCCACAAAGCAGCATATCACACACAGCATACACACCCACACCCACCCACCCACCCTGAGCAAAGCTTGCAGATCAATGCATATCACAGCCGTGGCTTTTATTTGAATAAAAAACACATACCCCTGCAACACCTTTCAAGTCTGGTTTATTTTACAAATACCTTTAAGGGTGGGAAGCTACAGTATATATCAGAAACACACTCAGCGCCTCCCCTTACCCCAGGCTGATATTAAAAACAAATCTAACTTTAAAAGTGAAATGAAACGTTTGCTTTCAATGCCGATCCTTGGATCATTTGGAAAGAAAGTTAATTGAACAGTGACAGCAGCGACTGCTGCTCACTCTGCTTTCTCAATAACACGTTTGCTTTCCTCTCTTCTGTCCCCAATGAGAACAGTGTCATTCAGATGTGTAACTTTTGCACTAGTTTAAAGATCTCTCTGAACTGCCTGGTCGCTATGCGTAAAAGGATTATTATTATTTATATATTGTATTTTATAAAAGATTATTTAGTCTATTATTAATATGATATGTTTTTAAAAATGTAATTAATTTTGTTAAAAAAAATTGTGTTGGGTTTTTGGCTGAATATCCGGCAGCGCCTTAACCGGCATTGGCCAGGTCCTGAGGGTGCCGGTTACTGTATATGCCATGAAGTTTTGAAATGTCTCAACGATATGATAAGTCACTATTTCAAATGCGAGGATTATTATGACATTTGTTTCCGAACCCACAACATCAAAGTTGCTGTAATTGCTGCCAAATTATTGAATTTGTTGGCAAATGCAGTAGCCAATTTGCTCAGCAAAAACAAACCATCTGAATAACACATTTAGCCGGAAGATTGTGGCCAGAACTCATCTCTTTTCAAGTAAATTCATGGAATATTTGATGTACACTTGATGACAGGTAGGCAGAACTTTGGTTTAACAACGTAATCCGAAGGATTGTAACTTCAATAATGCACTAATACAGTAAAGTAGTGGCAGCTTGGATTATCAGATCAAATTCCAACATGAGACGTGAATACACAACCTTCTGACCCAGAGGTGTGAATGCTACGAACTGAGCCACTGCATCAGACCAAAGCTAGTATAGTGCATTGTATAATTTATTTTATAAGCAAATCCCTTACTAGATTTGTTCTATTGAAAGTTATAAAAAGAATAAATTATGATAATCTGTGGGACAGAATTTATTTCTCATTCATGTTGACCATAACTTGTTTTTGAGACGATGTTGGCTCAGTCGTATATTTGAGTCTGTTTTGTATAACA
Source organism: Hydrolagus colliei (assembly GCA_035084275.1). NCBI lineage: Eukaryota > Metazoa > Chordata > Chondrichthyes > Chimaeriformes > Chimaeridae > Hydrolagus > Hydrolagus colliei. The sequence continues at coordinate 58,585,310 of CM068744.1, forward strand.
CTAACTCCAATAGATAAGCAGTTATATGTACAACTGTAATGCCAGATGTACTGTTGAGGAAAACGTTTATGGCTTTGGAAACATATTCATTAGGGAAGGAAAGATTGTCCAGGGATCCCACACACTGTCCTGAAACCTTTGTAAGAAGGGCATTAGTGAGCAATTGATTGGACTTGTTAAGATTGGAAAAAAAATGCCTGTTTGGTGAAGGTATTTGTGTAGAAAAGTGGCTCCACTGGTGGAAAATTGATTTTAAGATATCCTTTGGCAGTCCTGAGTTCATTGTGGACCTCATTCTGTGGTGTGCGGAAGATGTTCCTGATTTGAAGAATACAATACAATTTGCATTCATAAAATGCCGTTCAACAACAGCAATAACTTGCATTTGTATAGCTCGTTTCACGCAGTGTCGTCTCGAAGCACTTAACAGTGGTGGAGCCTGATGCAGAGCTGGGGGGAGGCTGAAGCAGCCATAAGCAAGGTTGAAGAGGAAGGTCTTCAAGTTTATTCTGATGAGTGCTGTGTCTATGCTGCAGGCAGAGTGGAACACGGACCGGAGTAAGGATTGGAGGGAGAGATATGAGAGAAGTTGATTTACAGCAATGCATTCCAGAAATTTGGCAGGGGAAGGCAAATGGGAAATTGGCCGGTAGTTTATCAGATTACAGGGATCAAAGGATGGGTTTTGTACATGGTAGGTGGGGGCTTTTTCCAAGAGCAGAACACATGGTGAAGTGCCCTGGAGGAGAGGAGGACATATGAGAGGAGCGAGAGGGTCTAATGGACAGATCAGAGTTATCAAAGCCATGGTGTACTTTTCACATCAGGAGGACATCTCATAGCTCAATATTGCTGGAATGAGCACTTGGGTTGGGGAGAGGAAAAATTAAGAAGTGTAGTCAAACAGTTAGGTCTTGGGACAAACTTTGAAAGAGGGAGGTGAGCATGGTCAGGGTGGAATTCCAGAGAATGGGGGCAGAATGGCTGAAAGCCTGCCGGCCAATGGTGGGTAGTTAGGGATGAGAAACACAAAGCAGGCAGGTGTTCTCTGAGTGAAGAGAGTAGCCAGTTTGGTAGGGTTGAAGGAGGTGTGGGGAGTGAGAAAGAAGGTCTTGAATTTGAACCCCGGGTGGGTGGGGAACCATTGAAGCTAACTGATCAAGGATTGAAATTATAAGTCTAGTGCGGGAGAGGACACAGGCTGCAGAGTTCTGGGTTGCCTGCAACAACAACAAAATTACACTTTTATAGCGCCTTTCACATCAGGAGAACGTCGCAAGGAGCTGGACAGTCAATGTTTCAGACTTGAGCTGGGGAGGTTGGAGGGAAACGTAGGGATTTGTGATGACTGATGGGACAGTCAAAGAGGCAGGACTTGGAAACCAGAGAGGGGGTGAGGTGGAAGGACAGCAGGATGGAGATCTAGAGGTTGGGGGCAGAGTGGCTAAAGGCTTGCTCGCCAATGGTGGGACAGGTGGGTTTGGGGGACATGGAGCAGGTCGCAGCCTGGTGAATGGAGTGGGCGGGCAGATTGGTAGGGGTTTAGGAAGTCACAGATGTAGGTGGGGCAAGGCCGTGAAGAGCTTTGTTTGCAGCTTTTTTAGGGCAAAGCGATAGGTTGGTTAAAATGAATGATATGTAGGTCTTCCAGTTTAATAACTGTCACCCGTGATTCAGAAATTGCTGATGAAGTTCTCTTGTACTTGTTATGTTCTAATATGTGAGCCTTTCACAATTTAGCTTGGTCACGCTCTTGCCCATTATTACTAAAATATAATTCCAACAGGAGAGTATTAGATAGTAGTGCTTTTGCTACAATCTCCCTTTTTCTTCTGCTCCACCACGGCCACATTGCCATTAAACTATGGCTGTTTGAGGCACAGATTTTCTGGTAGGCATCAGCTAAGTAAGTGCAGACTGTTGGTCAGCACTGCCTCCTGCTGGAGCATCACCACAGCATTTATCCATTGAGCCATCAAGGGAGCCTTGTGTTTGAGTAGATATCTAAACTGGGAATTGTAGGTCAAGTCTCTAATTTGCAAATGCAGCTTGTCAAGCATTAACACGGGAAATAGCATAAACAGGTCTGGAAAGTTCCACTCACCAGCTTTTCAAGGTCACGTTCCCATTGTGACCTGTTGAAATACACCTGACTTATTTCCAGGGAAGATTTAATCATGTGTTGGATTCCTACAACTGTTGAATTTTGAAATCCTTAAACATTTTCAGTAATTGACCCAATGCATTTATGCACCTGCAAAGAATGAGCATTCATAGTTTAGGAATTGTATGCACGGTCAAAGTGTCTCAAAAGCTCTTCATTTTATCATGTAGGATAAAATGAGATAGCCACCTTGCACATAGCAAAGCACCCAAAGGTTTACTTTTAAGATGTCTCAGATAAAGAAATGTCTGTGTTTGGGACCTGTTGCTTGACATTTTCCCAGTGAAAGATTATTTTGATTTTTTGTCACTATTTTGTGTATCTTTTAAGAAAAGGGGAAAAGAGCTATTATGCCAAATATTTCATATTTTGAAAGAACACTAAACTTGTAGACCTGCACTATATCCAACACCAGGTTAGAATCTGCTTTTAAGTTTCTATCAATTTACTGCAATTTGATAGTCATTCTAAATGAAGATCACAGTATTAAAACAATTGCTAAATGTATGTAATTTAAGAAAGATGAATGTGTATAGAACATTTCCACACAAAAGGGCCAATTGGGCAGGTTCCATTGACTATTATTGACAGGTGATTTGAATGATTGCCAAAGTGGAGTCAATTGATATAAATTTATTTAAAGATAGATTGTAACTTGGGGCTGGATATAGTGTAGGCTTATGAAATTTACTGTCCCTTCAAAATATGAAATATTTGGACTCAGTAGCTGTTCTCTCTTCAAAAACACTGTGATTAATACTGTATACTGTACAAGTTTTTCTATCCAAAAGACCTCTCAACCTGTTTAAACTGTTACCATATACCAGTACTGTGTTGTGATCAATAACAATGAGATACAATGTTTGGGAAGTCGGACATTGATTCTGGGGCTGTGCTGCCACAAAACTGATTAACGTTAGCTAAAGACAAACCATTTTTTAGAATACGTAGGTGGCACCAGAATTACTAAAAAAAAATCCTCTTGATTCATATTGATATCAGTTGATATAGCTGTTTGATCACAAGTGCTATGATATTCAATGTATTTTGGAGGTTTATTTCTTATGCAGAATTAGGCTTCAGATATCAGAATGACTTTCAAGGATTTGGGGTTTCTTTTTATAGGTTTGAGTGGGACAAACTATTGAAAAATGTGCATTGTTTGATCATAAGTGTGACAAAGACAGACAGGCAGGAAGCCTATATACTCAGGTGAGTAAATCTTTGTTTTTTTCTCTGTGTTATCCATTTAGAATATGATATTACTGAATAACAAGCATATTTTTGTGAGGATACAGCCAGTCAGTGAAGAAAGGAGCAGAGATTCAAAAGGCTTAAAGATAACTAGATCACTATAATTGAGTCTTATTTTACTTGCCATTCCAATTCTAGTCTGTCTATTCAGGCATAAAGCAGAGCTTAATCAGTTTATCGTGGCTATTGTAGGGGAATAGATCAAAATGTTTTAGACGCACATTTATTGTCTTTCCAAAATGCCCACAACCAAATCTGGAATATTTATGGTATTGACTGATCTATTTAAACAATTCCTAGAATTAAGCATCTTAAAGTGTAATGCTATCTGACATAGAGCAATCTGAACAGGGATAATATAACTGATATGGTTCACTGCATTATATGATTTTAATTAGATTAGTATTTGATACAAAATTATTAAAGCAATGTAGTTAGGGAAAATATAAGCCATAATTACTTTTTAAAATCCTGAAGAGCAAAGGAGATTCTGATTAGACTATTGTAGGACAACAACGTGAATTTATATAGCGCTCGTCGTGTAGAATAATGCCTCAGGGCACTGATAGTGCCTCAGCATGAGTGAAATTACTTCAAAAGAGAAAACTGATTTACCTGCTGAAATATAATTGGAAAACAATAAGCAGCTGATTCTTTTGATTCATATAATTTAGTGTTCGCTACTTTCAGTGAGATGTTGAAGATAATAGAATCATAGAATCATAGAATCATAGAATTTTACGGCACAAAAGGAGGCCATTCGGCCCATCTAGTCTGTGCCGGCTCTTTGAAAAGAGCGATTCAATCCCATTGCCCTGCCCGCTCCCCATAGCCTAATAAACCCGTTCTTCCTAAATAAAGATCTAATTCCCTTTTAAAAGTTGTTATCGAATCAGCCTCCACCACCTTTTCAGGCAATGCATTCCAGATTCGAACAACTCGCTGAGTGAAAAAATTTCTCCTCAGCTCCCCTCTACTGCGCCTTGAAACTACTTTAAATCTGTGACCACGAGTCACAGATTCACCCACGAGTGGAAATAGTTTTTCTCTATTTGCCCTGTCGAAACCCCTCATGATCTTATAAACCTCTATTAGGTCTCCCCTCAATCTTCTCTGCTCCAGAGAGAATAACCCTAGCCTATCTAGCCTCTCCTCATAGCTGAAGTCCCTCAATCCTGGCACCATCCTAGTAAATCTTCGTTGTACCCTTTCCAATGCCTTCACATCCTTTCTGTAGTGTGGTGACCAGAATTGAACACAGTATTCCAGCTGAGGCCTCACCAAAGTCCTATAGAGGTTAGTCAGCACTTCCTGACTTTTGTACTCTATACCCCTATTTATAAAGCCTAGTATCCCATATGCCTAGTATCCCATATCCCATATAATGGAGTAGATTATTGGTGCCATTACTCAATTCAGTGATCCGGATCTACAACAACAACAACAACTTCGATTTATATAGCGCTCTCCACGCCAGACGGCGTCTCAGAGCGCTTCGGATCTAGAAATCTACCAAAATTTGAAAAGCTGGAGGTCAGGGAAGGAAAATCTGTAGGGAGTTAGTTCTGTTCAAAATATTCCAGTTATCTTGGAGATTATTGAGGTGAATACTTTGTTCAAGGTAATGCTAGCATTGGAAAAAGAAGCATGTCACACAGCACCTCCATTCAAGTTTTAAAAAGATAATATTAGGTATAAGAGCGTCAGACTGCCCTTGAAAACTGCACTACACTGAACTATGTATTATTGATTCTCATCAGCAGTGTTCTTTGCAACTTTTAGATTGCTTGAAAATATATTTGAACCATACATTTCTGTAGACTTTATTCATCCTTTGAAAACCCATTATTACACTATGCCTGGTTTATTTTTAGTTTGGCAACTGTTTCCCATATTTCTTATACCAATGTCAACCAAAGGAGTTTGTGGCTTCTATAGCACCATATCACATTGTTCAGATGTTTCACAGTGCTTCTTAGAATATATTGTAAAGTGGAGTCACTGTGTTTTGTGGGCGAAGCAAGACTGCCAATTGCGCACAGCATTGTCCTACAAAGTTGTGAATTGAGTAACCCTTTTTTTATTGGAGGATTGTTGCCCCTGGAAAGTGATCCACCAATCGACTAATAACCAGGTTCCTACTTACTACTAGGTAAACAGAGGCGTGTGGAGTAAGGAAACTTGCCTAAGGTTTCGCCCTGACGGGAATCGAATCCAGGTCCCTTGCGAGGCGAGTGCGCTAACCACTACGCTGCGGGAATCCAGATAATACTACTAATACTGCTCTTCCCCGGGGCAAAAGAATTGCATCAGGTGGGACTTTCTGAACAAAACGAAAGGGATGAAGAAATCTGTTTTGCAGTTCAGTTTTGGGAACTTGTGGAGAAATAGTACCAATCTGTATACATTTACCTTTCCATTTCAGTTTTGAATTACAATGTATAAATTATGACTTTTAAAAAAAAAAAAATCTTAGCCTTAAAATCTGAATGAAGATTGTTAAAACTGAGGTCAAGGAAAAAAAAATTCCACAGTGAAGTTTAGGACTGCGCTGTTCCACAAAATTAATGAGACAAACCCCTGGGTCCGAGAGGTATTGATGAGAGTTAGAAAAAAAGATTGGGATTAAGTCATCAATATTTTTCACATTTAAATTAATAGAGCACAGAGCAAAGGGGCTGGGGGGGTGGAGGAGAGAATTCCTTTTAACCCTGGATTTTTTTTTATATATGCAGTGAGAGTAGCATGTTTGTCTCCAAGAGACGTTTCATTTTGAAGACATGTGGTACTACCCTCTTACTGAAAGCACTGGTGCCTCTGTTGGAGCTCGCTCGTGCATACTGTGGCTTCGACTCCATTCAGGTAAGTTGACACCTCGTATATGGACGTACTATAGATATGAATATCGAATTGACTAATACATCCGAAGTAATTTAATATATTCCATCAACAATTTGTGATATAGTTTATTGATCCATGAGCAGGCATTAACCAAAGCATTTTGTACTTCAGTAAGATTTCTCTATGGGTTATTTGCATCATAAATATGTGGTCTGAAAAGCATGACCAACCATTTGAATTGTTTAACAGTTCTGAAATCCCATGGGAATCTGATGATCAAATGTATATTTCCAGCGCCTTGGGACGTCCTCCTGACCTGAAAGACGCTATACAAATGTAATGTTATTGTATATTTCTCAGTACGATTTGGGGCATTTTTTTTACCCAGCAGCGGGTGAACTTCTCATCCAACAAAGCATTTATTTTAATGGCGGATTGAAATTGTGGTTCTTTTCCATCTTCCGTATATGAATATAAATTAATCTAATTTAAACAAATGTCCTGCACCGCTATTTGAAACAATTATGAAAGTGACCAGTTGTGTCACTCATATTATAGAACAAACCCTATCACTTCACAAAAAAAGTCAGAGGTGCTTCCTGCACATATATATTGTGCAATGTGCAGGCAGTGGCTGCTTGTAATGCAAGTCTTTGAGTTTATAGACAGATTCACTCCATTATAACCAGTTGTCATGAACTAGTCATTGATATCATAAACCTGATATCACTAACATGGTGCTGGAGTTGTATCCTTTCTCTTCGCCCACGCTAACGGTCACCTTCCCTCTCCCCCTGGCTTGGCCTCAGGCTCCGCCTTTGTTAAGTGCTTTGAGATGCCGCTCGGCGTGGAGTTGTTGATGGTGGTTGCAGTTGATCTGATTTTGAGTAGTGACAAGTTTCAATAAATGGTTAAATTTGTGCCAATGTCACAATGTAAAGAATAATTTTTTTTTACGTGTTTAATAGACAAAAGTTGTTAATAGTTTTTCTAATGTGTCATTTGCAGTGAGGTGAAATTTAGATTCATCATTTGCAAATATTATAAATGTATTGTATAATGTGAAGTTGCATTGGGTCAGTTGTGAAAAATGAAACTAATTAAAAAAATTAAATAAATGGTAAATAATATTTGCAATATCAGGCATACATGTTTTATCGACCTTATGGTTATCAAGTGATGGTTATGCATAATTTCTGATATCAGATACATCAATGTAAGGATTATTTTGTTTTGCTAGTACTGTATAATTGTGATTGTTTAATACTATTGTACTCGCATTCATGGATTTTTAATCTGATTAATTTTATGTTCCAAATTTTGTTCATGGAAAACCTGTGGCCACATCTTCCTTTTAATAAACCATGCAGGATTTCTTCTATTCCCGCAAAAATTTCATCAAGCCAGCACATCAGGAATACCCACACAGAAACTTTCAGGAGGAGGTTGAATTTCTGAATGTAATGTTCCCAAGTAAGTTTGGATTAGTAAAAATTTCCATTTGAGATGTTTAATGATAGTTGTGTAAAATTGCAATACTATCCTCATTGAGCTTTCTCATTTTAACATTTGAGCAATGCGGGGAAAGATCTGTTGATCAGAGTTCTTCCTTCATTCGGTAACTTCCCTCCATTACAACATACAAATGTTTTGATTTCTCCAACTCAACGTTTGTGTATTTGGGAACTGGACTGACATTTTCCCCAAATTCATTTCACTTAGGGATTCATATTGCAAAAGGGATTTCAAAACTGTTGACTCAGATTGTATATATTGCTAAGACTGCACAAAGGGTGAGGATTTTACATTCTGGCAGTGATTTATATAAAGGGTTTTCCTTATCTAAGAACTTCAGGCAATGTTTCTATCTAAAACATCTAGAACACGTGAAAATGCTATACCAAATGCAAGGATTATTAATATTATTATGTGCATTAAAAATTTTCTTCCTGCTTCTGAAGGCAGAGGCATATGGAGTGCCCGCTGTTTTTGGCATTGTGCCCAAATAATCCCATTGCCTGTCAGTCTAGACTGTTAGTTGATTACATGTAGGGAACGTGTCAACTGAGCCGAGATCATGGCTTCACACACTGAGTGCAGGTGCATTTTCCAACATTGAGGGATTGGATAGATGAGAAACCAATCCTAACTCCCCTTGTCCTTTCCTCCCTCATAAGCCGATGATTCGATCATTTTAAAGTATATAGAAGCATCACTTGGCCAGATTTACAACCTGGTTCTGTTCTATTGCATGCTCGAGAAAACTAGCAGACAATAGTGACAAAATATTTTTAACCGACTGGCAACCACTCCTTTTTTCAATTCAAAATTATGCAGTAAAGCAACTTCTTTATGTTTGCTAACTAAAATCTAAATTCTATAATGCATTATAGAAAAGTATCCCTAATCAAATATTTTATGCAATATTAGATGGGGCTGCCTATTGCATGGGACGCATTAATTCTGACTGTTGGTAAGTAGCTGAATTCAATATGTTTTTTTTTCCTGCCTAACTCTGAGGTTCCATTGACTTTGAATCCAAGCAGTTGTATCTTACTTTTTTTTAATTTAGAGAGAAAAGTCTCCATGAAACCAGCTTGAATGTGTTGGTATTAGGGTCCGGCGATATATCGCTAAAACCCGATATAATTTTCATATCGATATGCCGATATAAGCATTCAAAAAATATCGATATGTCGAAAAAATCGGGTTGCGCGCGCACTGAACTACAAGACCTAGAATGCTCATCTCTATACACAATGCACAGACTGAGGTGCAAAGCCGCCATATTATATTCATAGTCCTCGAATACAATATACAGGTATGCAAGGGGTGGGGGGAGAGAGGGACAGCGGGGGTGGTGGGGGTGGAGGGACGGTGGGGAGAGGGGCGAGGGGGGTAGAGGGGGAGAGGGACGGCGGGGGGGTGGGAGGAGAGTTGGATGGCGGCGGGGGGGAAAGAGGGACGGCGGCAGGGGGTGTGGGGAGAGTGAGGGACGGCGGCGGGGGGGTGTACTGGGGGGAGAGACGGGGTGGATTTGATAATATACAGATAGATAGGGATGGGGGGGATGTGAGAGAGGAGAGAGACACAGACAGAAAAACACAGAGATGGAGAGAGTGAGTATGACAGAGAGAGAAAGATATTTACCTCCTGAGGAGATAGGCCCCGAATGCGCGTGCACCTCCGAATGCGCACGCGTACCTCCGAATGAATGCACGCGCATGTGCAGTATGAAAACCCTGAAAATATCAATATTTCGGTATATCTCGATATGAGCCCATCGATATATCTAAATCGGAAAATCATATCAACAGACCCTAGTTGGTATCAAAATAAATTTAATGAAGGTACCAAATGTGTATACTGGGACTGTTCCTGTGTTTTTTTTGGTACCCATAATAGTTTTGTTTGCTAATTTTAACATCAAAGGTAGCTTTTAATAGGGAATACTTTCAAATTGTCGCCTTCTAAGCAGTTGTCTAAGTCAGATAGTGGCAGTCATGTTCATCCCTGCACAAGACAGCAAATCATCATCCACTGAAATGCACTGAGCTTGGATGGTTTCAGTTCAGTGTGATGTTTCTTTCTTCATTTTTAAAAGTACATTTGTAGGTTAACCTGTAGAAGTCAGCTTCAGCAGTAGTTTGTCACTAACAACTATTAGTCAGAAATTCAAGGATTATTAGTCGTGGTGTGTGTGTGTGTGTGTATGTGCGTGTGTGAATTCATTTATGTTACTCAGTCTCAACAACTTGAAGGTTAAACTTGAGCTCTGGTTTATGGTACCTGAAATGATACTAGGAACAATACAAGCACTCTTAAGATGCTACCCTGCATGTAGGGTGCTATATTTATCCACGTTCTTGTGAAATGTTAAACATTGAAACACATTTAGAATGTTCGTGTGAAATAATTGATTTGTGCGACTATTGCTTATATTATTCAGGTACCTTTACACTCTGGATGTGCCAGAGGAGAATGAGATCAAACAGCCAGATCAGACACTGGAGGTCCTGATGAGTGAGCTTGACCCAGCTGTCATGGACCAGTTCTTCATGAAAGATGGTGTTACTGTAAATGATGTCACTCGAGTATGTAGTGCATTAACTTTGCTTGGTTCACCTTTGTTGCATTTTTAAGAATACTTCCCAAAGTCCTAATGCGATTTTCCATTTTAGATGAGTGGAATTCGTGACCTGATACCAGGTTCAGTCATTGATGCTACATTATTCGATCCTTGTGGCTATTCGATGAATGGAATGAAAATTGATGTAAGTTTTTGAACCATATTTTTAAAATTAGTTTCCTCGTGATGTTGGTTTCTCATAGTGATGATGATCTTTGTTTGGTAGCACAGTAAGATGAATGCAGTTGTTAATATTCCTTCAATAATCTGTCATAGGTTTTGAGCAATGTAACAGATTATATGTGAGTGGCAATCGACCTGTAAAAACATACTGTTTCTGAATATTTAAACTGAGTTCAGGTTAGTGGTGTTCCAGATACATTTTACCAATATGACAAAATGTGGAGTTATCTAAATTTCATTGGGAATCTCAAATCTCTTGTGTGCTATTGAACATGAAGCACTTTTGTAGGGAAAGATAATTTAGGACTGACTTCAAACTACTCAGCCTGGATCAAGAGTCACATTAGTTGAACTGCAAGGAAAATGCAAGCACTGCTTAAGTGAAGTGAGAAAGTGAGGTTTAGACATGTTTTTCATAGCAATAAGCTGAGAACACTCACAGCGGATAATCAGGCAAATCCATTCACTCTCTGGCATCTGCCTACTGCCTCCGAACTCCTCACTCCCCAATCCACCATCACTTGACTGGCAAGGGCGTCCTGCTCGTTTCTCACACCCCTATCCCACCATCAGAGGTCTTGTTTTTAGCCACAACACCCCAAAACTCTGGAAAATGCTGCATCAATCCCTCTGCATTGCCCTCTCCCTTTTTTCAAGTCCGCATTGAAACTTTGGCCTTCAACCATGCTTACAGTCCACCTCTCCCCAGCTCGGAATCAGGCTCCACCACAGTTAAGCGCTCTGAGATGCATGGAGGGGGATATATAAATTCAAGTTATTGTTGTTTTGAGACCAAATGTACCATTATTTCTCCCATATGAGTTTCAATAGACTGGGTGGTATGGGCATGGAATACTTTCAACAGAGACTTTCCAGCAAGTTTAATCTGTTCACAGATCAGCACATTTTATTGTATTGCCAAAATTGTTAAAGTGGCCACAAGACTATATGTGTAGAAATAGTGGCACTTTAATAGGTTTGACAATTATACAGATGTAAACTCATTTTATAGGTAACCTCTAACTTTGGAGGTAGATTTCCAAATTGTGATCTGTGGAATCTAAAGCCAGTGTAAATAGGAAAGCCTTGTCAGCCATAAACTTTTATTAGCTTGTACACTTTGTTACCAGTAGGGTCCGTCGATATGGAAATTTTCCGATATCGATATATCGGCGGGCTCATATCGATATATATCGATATTCCGAGTTTTTTATACTGCGTGTGCGCATGCATGCAGAGGTGCGCGCGCTTCCGGAGCACTGAACTAAAAGTCCTTTTAGTTCAAACTGCGAAAGTCAATTCTATTATATTAGACTTTTTTTTAGAAAAACAGTCTCTTAATTGCAAGCTTACAATTAAAGCATTAAAGCAATCAGGTTACAATTGCATCTATATCTTATTAATAGATGTATTTGAGCCCGTATGTTATTTTTTCAAACATTAAAACGTTTAAAATAAGGCTTGCTTTAAAAGGACGACACAGTTATTTAGGTATTTTAATCAAATACCTTGATTTCGGTATAGAAACAAAATATTTTAGAAATTAGTTTAGATGTTGAACACTTTATTACAAACCCATATTATATGCCACTGGCAAGATTGTGCTTTTATTTTTATTTTTTTTAAAGTGTTTTATTATGCATTTGCTCTTGCAAAGGACAACTAACATTCCTTACATTTAAGAATAATTCACACGTTCGCTCAACTCACTCACTCTCACTCACTCACTGTCTAAAATAGATAAATGCTTAACACATACAATATTGCAATCTAGCTCCTCTAAATTCCCAGATTCCCAATGTATAGGCCGCAGTGGATGGAATAGTGTTGGCGGTGAAGCCCAAATATAAATGATTGCAACTCGCCATTTTTTCTCTCCCCTCTTCTCCCCCCTCACACCCCCCCCTCCTCTACCCTGCCCCACTCCCCAACCTCCCCACTCCCCTCCCTCTGGCTCTCCAATCCTATCACCGACTGTTAAGAGAAGAGACAAAGAGTCAAGCTTTTAATTTTTTAGTTCAGTGATTCGGAGGTGCACAGCATTCAGGGTGCGCGCGCATTCGGGGGGTTGTGCGCGCATTCCGGTGTGCTCTCGAATTCGGATGTGCGTGCGCATTCCAGTGTGTGCGCGCGCATTCCGTGCTCTAGGCCCGGGAGGTTTGCAATGCCGACGGCAAGGTAAGCTGGAAAAGATAGCATTATACCGATATAACCAATTATATCAATATATCGTGGGACACGATATACCAATATTTTTGAATTTCCGATATCGGCATATCGATATGAAAATTTATATCGATATAACTGATATATCGATATATCGCCGGACCCTAGTTGCCAGGCAATTGCAGTGGCTTCTGTTATTACTTGGTTAAAAAATAATAATAATTATTATAGTGTTAATGTAAAATTATAGATATAGCTTTGGAATTTTTTTCAACCTAGTCAGAAGGTTATGTGTTTTAAATCCTATATCAGCACCCCCCTACCTCTAACCTCTCTCCACACAGCAGTACCCACTGCCTCCAGTCTCCTTGTCCCCCATTTCCTCTGCTTCACCATTGGTGGCCGTGCTTTCAGCAACTCCCCCCCAAAACTGGAACTCCCTCCTCCCTCAACCCAGTTGCTTCAACACTTCCTTCCCCATCTTCAGGTCACGCCTGAAGACCTTTCTCTTTGACCACGCTTACAACCATCTTTCCCCTCCCCCTGGCTCGGCCTCGGGCTCCACCATTGTTAGGCACTCTGAGAGGCCGCCCGGCTTGGAGGCCGCTATGTAAATGCAAGATGTTGTGGGGATTATGAGTTCACAATCTATGCTCACGTTTCACTTCAATAATGTGGGGGGGGGCTTCATTGTTAAAGGTGCCATCTTTCAGATGAGAAGTTAAACCGAGGTCTGTCTGTTCAAGTGACTATTAAAGATATGATGACATATTTGAAATGAGAACCAAATTTCTCTTCGTATCCTGACCAACCATCTCTCAGATAAAATAATTGCTCATTCACTTAATCTGGGAAATTTTTGTGCAAAAATTGATACTGTGTTCGCCTACAAATCAGCACCGCACTACAATACATCCTGTGAAGCACTTTGAGATGTTTTGTTGATGCAATAAAGCAAAGGGATTATTACTAAGTAGAACTATCGAAGCTGCAGATATTTAAACATATGAACAAATTATTACTACGTCTTAAACAACTTGTATTTTCTTTTAGGGAACTTACTGGACAATTCACATTACTCCAGAGCCAGAGTTCTCCTATGTTAGTTTTGAAACTAACCTGGCCCAAGCATCCTATGAGGATCTGATTAAAAAAGTTGCGGATATCTTCAAGCCAGGGAAATTTGTTACAACCCTTTTTCTTAACCAGGTGGGAATGGATGCTGTTAAGTGCTTTTGTCTTTAGAATTTGTGGTTAGTTGCATTAACAGATAGTTATGTTGATTGTATAACAGTTCAAATTTATATTATACTATGAATCTTCGGATATCAATTTCCTTTTCCTATGTTGCATCCTGCTGATCTATACACATGTAGTCTAGAATGATGTATAGTAAAACCTCGATAATGTGACATTCCAAAAGCCGGCAACTCCCTAAAACCGGCAAGACTTCAAAATACAAACAGTATTAGATTTTTTTCCGTTGTCCGGCAAATCTCCCAAAGTTCAGAACAGATGCTTGTAGTTCCCGGTGTCGCCGCTCTGTCATCCGCCACTGTGGTTGGAGCTTGGCCATTATTCGGCTTCAGTGCTGTGCTTACATGTGGTGGGACTTCCCCAGCCATTTCTAGGTAGGTTCTACATACCGACAAACTCTGAATCTGGGAGCATGGTCCCAACTCTGCTGGACTATCAAGGTTTTACTATACTCCAAAGATTCTCTAATGGATGCAGCTGATTTTTACCTTCCTATTGCCTAGTACATTAATTTTGTTGCAATTGTAATTTTGTGTGAGGAGCATCTGAAATCATCAAGATAAATATAAATGGATTGAATGAAATATAGGAATGCACAATTGTTTATTGTGAATTATTTTTATTTAGTTCTAACTAATGCAAACTTAATTTTGTGATTTGTTTTAGTTTATATCAACTAAATTACATTTATATAATACCTTTCACATCAGAAGGATGTCCCAAGGTGCTGGACAGTTGACACCTGAGCTGGGGGTTGGAACTAACGGATAAAAGGGTGGGCGAGGGGATAGCTGGAAGCACAATCAAAAAGTAAAGTTGAGAATAAAGCTCTAATAATTGTTTTCAGAAGTATCCCATCTTTCAGGTGTAGCTGCCAGGAGATTCTTTGTAATTGTAAACTGATTGCTTTATTTATTTTGTTACAGAGCTCCAAATGCCGCTCATTTTCTTCTCCACAAAAAATTGAAGGATTCAAGCGCCTCGATCGCCAGTGTGCCCAGTTCAACAATTATAATTTTGTCTTCAATAGTTATGTCAAGAATTGTCAGCAACAGCAGAATTGAAAACCAAAAATGAAGAAACGCAAAAAGAAAATGTGTGAAGCAGGTGGTGGCAGTATTTTAGTTAAAAGTAGCGAGGGCCAAACTTTACACTGTCACCATCTTATCCATGTTGTAGGCCCTACATGTAATCATAACAATAGAATTGTGTCCATTTTGAAATGTAAGCGTTATTGTAACAAAGAGTTGGATATCTTGCATGAATGCTCTTTTCTTTGTTTAGGTAAGCTAGGCCATTCTTGCTGTGATATTGAAGTGCATGTAGAAAAATTCAGTGCTTATTGTTTACGGTTATACAGCACTTGCAAATTTGGAATTGTGCGGTATGTAGGTTTTCTATGGGTGTCGCCAAAAATTCCCCACAGACAAGGCTTTCGTGCTCACTAAGTCTGAACCCTGGCATGTTTTAAACACTTTGTTTCTTAGTTTCATTCAACCACGCTTCCTAAAGATGAGTTCTTCAATAACCAACCTGATCCCAATACTTATAGTAGCCATTTTGTGATTTGACCAAAATGCATGGTAGTTTTGTATACAGTTGGGATTCCTGTGTAATTCCATTTTTTTGACCTAAAAGAGCAAGGCTGAAGCTTGCACATTCCATAAGAATATATTTTTGAAAGAGCTCAGATAGTTGTGTGAAAAGGCTGTGGAACCTTCTGTTTTAAACATGCCAGGGATAACTCCAGAACGTTTTGTATGACCTGCCTATTTAAATGTGAACAGGCATTGCATAAACTGTAATGGTTCCGGTTTAAAATCTTTTTTTGTTTGAGCAGCATCAAACCTTTTGTCCAGTGACTGTGAAAACAATCCCATGACTCCATGGTCCATGCGACAATTCTGCTGGTGCTGTGACTAATTTGGTCAGAAATTGTTTGCTACATTTATTCTGGCCAGGAGACCATAGACATAGATAGGAAATGACCAGTCAGGAAGGCATAATCACTTCAAATGGAGTAACTTTTGTAAGTAATGGACATTAAAATGACAACACAGTTATGGTTAATTCTTACTGATTTTCCAGATTTTAGGGCTGGTTTGTATTGGTGTGCAGTTTTTTGGGAGCTCGATGAGAATTTGTTCCTGGAATGTGGCATGAATATGCCCTTCCTTCCCTCCCACAAAAAAGTAAATGATTTTCTATTGTTTTTCTCAACACCTTTTTCAGAGTGGTTTACAAACTGATTGATCAAATGATTTGATATTTGCCACTTTTATTTCTATTGCTATTGCAGATCACATTTAAACTTAATTAGAAATTCTAATAGTTCACTGTGGTGCTGAAAGAAACCCATCCTGGCTTGTGAGATTTATTCTGTGGACCAATCATTTTTAAAGTTTCTTTTTGAACAGATTATAATTTCAGGATGGTTGTAAGAATATCCACAAGTCTTCAAGATGAAAGTTTCAGATAAACATCCAGGAATGGTAAGGCATGATTATTCTATAATTAATTCAAACAAGGTTGCACTACTTTTACAAGATATAACATTTTCTGCGTGATTATCAGCTCTTACTATGAAAGATAAGTTATAGTAAGTGGGAACTGTTTTTGCTGATGGTACTTTTAGTTGAATGGGATGAGGGGAAATTTTGGCGTCAACTATTTTCGCCAAGTATTAAAATATTTTAATCATTCAAAATCTTTGAAATTTATCTAATGCAAGATTGATGCTCCCAATAAAATAAGATTGACTGAATTTGTATTCATTTCATTGTGTTTGTTTAACTATCACACTTTGTTGTACATGCCTCTTGTTTATGCAATAACATTATTCAAACCTTGGGATTACACACAAAGATAGTGTTCACTCTATAGGATAGTTGTATTCTCTCCTTCATTTTGGTTCCTTGCTCTGCAGTGGAATGATCAAAATGTATTTTCGATCTAGTCCACAAGAGTTCCTGTGGTTATTTTATTGACACTTTACTCCATGTTATCTCCACCCTTTGGGTTCTTCATCCTCTGCCAAATAGAATGAATCAGCAGGGCATTCAGCCTATTGAACCAGACCCTTCACCTTGGTTATTAGCTAATCATTACTACATGCCTTAGATCCCTTAACACTATTGTAAAAGAGGAGATTTCTAACAACTCCCCAATTTGTTTTTTAAAAAATAGTCATCCACTTCCTGGCTGTTTGTGGGACACGTTGTGTGCAGTCACACTCATCTACAAAACACAGTAGTTCCACTTTACAGTATATCTATCCTGTGAAGCGCTTTCAAATGTCCTCTTGACGTGAAAGGCACTATTACCAAATGTAAGGATTATTATGTCTAGGGAAATTGCTTTGCTACCAGTGATATCCATGAAATCCCCAAATATGATGTAAACAGTTGGCCCTCGCCGAACGCGGGGGTTACGTTCCTGGAATAAAGCGCACTCTGTAAAGTCGTGTTCGGTAAGCTTAATAAATAATGGGAAAACGGATTGGGGGAATCCATCCACAGGCTATCCAACCTCGACCCTCCAGGCACATCCACACCCGACCAACGCAAAATGCCTACTGAGGTGGGTTTCTGCCGGCTGACCCGCTCTCCCCACTTGTCGCTCTCCCCGCTCTCAATAACTCACTGGAGATAATGAAACAGCACCTTACACTACCACAGCTTGGCTAAATTATTTTACCTTTGGTCCTGGAAGTGTTAGGCTATATGAATGCAGTAAATATGAACAAAATAACCTTGATTGTACTTTACCATGCAATGCCATCGGGGCCGATGCCGAGGAATCATCGGATTTAGCGGGAGCTGGCAGCGTCCTCCCCAGTGTGTATTGCGCGCAGGGCCGAATTCCTCCCAAATGCGCATGCGCGCAGGGCCAGCCAGCACATATATGTAAATTTTACTCGCATTATGCAAAAAAGTGCCACATTTATTTATTCGCGTATGGACGAATCCGCACGCGAGAAAGTCGCGGTCGGCAAGGGTTGACTATAGCGAGTGGCACTTCCATCTGTTTAGTTCCTAACATGTAGAGAAATTTGTGCCTTGTATCATGTTGGAAGTTTTCAGTCAAAAGTAAAAGAAGATTAGCACTAAAGTACTGTGTGAGGGGATGGGAAAAAGGAGCCCCCCACCCCACAATCCCCAAATGTAATGCTAACACAAATAACATTGCATTTATATAATGGCTTTCACATCAAGAGGATATGCCAGGGTTGAGACGGAGCAACTCCAGGAAGGAGTTCCAAAGGTAGAGCCTGGAGAAATGGTGTCCGGGAGAGGGAGGAGAAGCCATTGGCACATACAAAGTGGATGTGTCCTAGGAAACTAGGAAAGGACAGAATCGTGAAGGTAGAGCTGAGAGAAAGATGGTGGGAAGGATAGAATTCTTGACTAACTCAGTATCTCAATGTGGTGGCTCCAAATATCTCTATGTGGAGCCTTCTCTAAATCTTGAAAGACCACTTGAGGTTATGTAGGGTCCGGCGATATATCGCTAAAACCCGATATGATTTTCATATCGATACGCCAATGTAGGCATTTCAAAAATATCGATATATCGAAAAGTCTATATATCGAGGGAAAAAATCGGAATGCGCGCACACTGAACTACAAGACCCAGAATGCTCATCTCTATACACAATGCACAGACCGAGGTGCAAAGTCGAGTACTTATATTCATAGTCCTCGAATACAATATACAGGTCTGCAAGGGGTGGGGGGAGGAAGAGAGGGACGGCGGCGGGTGGGGGGAGAGCGGGATGGCAGCGGCGGGGGGGAGAGAGAGGGACGGTGACGGCGTGGGAAGGAGAGAGCGGCGGCGGTGGGGGGGAGAGAGGGCCGGCGGCGGGGGGGGGTTGGTGGAGAGATGGGGTGGATGTGATAATATACAGATAGATAGAGATGGAGGGGGGTGTGAGAGAGGAGAGAGACACAGACAGAAAAACACAGAGATGGAGAGAGTGAGTGTGAGACACAGAGAGAGAAAGATATTTACCTCCTGAGGAGATAGGCCCCAAATGAGCGCGCACCCCGAATGAGAGCGCTGCGTGCGCATGCACAGTACGAAAACCCTGAAAATATCGATATTTCAGTATATCTCGACATGAGCCCATTGATGTATCTAAATCGGAAAATTTCCATATCGACGGACCCTATTATGTAGTTTATCCTTTCTTCAATGGTCAACAGCCCAACGTATTTGTACATCAGACAAAGCATATAAGTGGGAAATGTTCTCCCAAAAAGAGAACCAGCCTAACCACAATTGTGTGGCTGGTAATTGTTGCTGGTTGTTCCTTAATGCTGAAACTAAACTAGTTAAGGAATGATAGCAATTTCAATGATTTCGGATGAGACATGAAACAGATCCCATTTAACTGCTCAGTGGGCTGGATGTTAAACGTCCCATTGCACTATTTGAAAAGAGACGGTTTTTGAGTTCAATAACACGTTTGTATAGCTGCTTTCAAGTCAAGAGGACATCCAAGGAGCTGGCAATCGGTGTTTCGGACCCGAACTGATCGGGGAGGGTGGGAGAAGGGGAGTGACTGATGGCATGGTCAAAGAAGAGAGTCGATGCAGGACTTGAAGGATGCTAGGGAGTGAGGTGAAGGGATTGCAGAATGGAATTTCAAAGATTGGGGGCAAAGTGGCTGAAGGCTCACCTGTCATGGTGTGTCGGGGCAGGTGGAACTGGCTAAAGTCTGCTGAGCAGAGGGAGCGGACAGGTGGGTAGGTGGTTAACTTCATGTCAGGACATGGAACGCGTACACAATGCAAACACTAATGCAGTGATGGGGCTATGCTCCAGTGGTTCTTGTCTGCATCTCCCAGTAGATGTTAAAGATCCTGCAAAACGAGAACAGAGTTTCTTCTGATGTTTTGGGTCGACAGTCCAATAAATAAAATTGGTTACTCACTCCATGGTTTTGTGGGATGTTGTGTATAAATTGCTGCAGCCCACAACTCACATACAGACATCAGTTTATAGTAAAATTCTGTGAAGTGCTTTGAGACATTTTGGTGCTATGCCCAATGCAAGGGTTATTATGAATATTATGAATGAATGAATATTCATAACGTAAAATAAAAGTAGGTAATGAATGCACGCACCACTCAAAGAAAACAGTATTTGAGTTCTGCATTTATTATTTCTGAAATAATCATCGCATTAAAAACTGCTGTGTACCCAGAGAATAGAATAGCGGGTTAATTTAAGTCTGGAGGTCATTTGTCATTAAATATACTGTGGTTTGAGACAGCATACTCAGAAACTTGATGCACTGGAATAGAGGCCAGGCAGATTGCTTGGCTTTTGGGTGGGTGGGTGTTGTGTACTTCTACTTGCAACATCCATTACACTTCCAGCTGGGAAACCTATACAATACTGACCGCTGCAGAAGGCAGCTGTGGTGCATTCTCTTCAGACTTGAAGTTGTGAAAGTCGGTGTGCAGTATCCCAGCTGAAACACCGTTTCATAAGACACTTTCTGGCAGTTATACCATTCAAGTGATTTTACAATCCCTGTAGATAGTGTTTGCCACACTGAAATAATCGCACTCACCCGGGAAGAATGGCCATGTAGACAGGCTGCTGATACCTGTGAAAGTACTACTACTACTCAGTTGACGTTGGGGATGTGTTCTAGAAAAATGCGATTTTAACTGAAACGACTGAAGATGAAACCCAAATTACCATAGGCCTAATGATATAAATAGGCCTATTTTACGTTCCCTCGGTACATTTCTTGTCTAAATATTCTTACACAAATATTAAATAAGGAGCAAAAGCAACACCACTACTATTGAGAATTGAAATAAATGTTTAATAAGTACCAATATATCAATAATACAACAACGAGAACTTATTGGAGATGGTTGATGCAGTATTGGGCAACAGTGAGTGGCGGGGGTGGAGTCATTCAGATGAAAGGGCAGGTGGCCGTTTAAAAAAAATCTGTCCAATGTTTGTTCAACTGCTTTTTTCCTTCTTGCGTTGTGTTATTGTTGCTTGCAGCAGTGGTACCAGACTGGGGCAGCCAACAGGATAATAACCAGTGGCTTCAACTGCTGTCACAGTGTGGCTTGTGGCAGTTGAAGCCATTCGTTATTATCCTGTTGGCTGCTGAGCTGTGTTCCCCACAGCTGATCGCTACCACATGGTTGCGCACGTAATTTGCGCACATTTTTCTAAACTTTATGACGGTTGTTGTAAAATTACCGCATTTTGTGACTATTTTATAAACAGCGTATAATCGAAACAACAGGTAGCGGGACGATGGACAACGAGGAGCTCCTGTACTCCTAATGTGATTTATTTTTGAAGAGAAGTTGTTGCTGTTGCCACATCAATGATTGGATCTCTATAGCCTTCAATTTACACTGTGGCCTTCCATCCACAACCTAAAGCAGCAGTCAACCTGCTCCATTATCGCCTCTCCTCCATCGTCACCTCCCTTGTCCCCCTGAAATCCAGAACCATCTGCAAACCCACCAACAGAAAACCAGCCTCACGGTTCACAGCCAGCTGTGGTTCAAGCACCTTCACAACTCCCACCATTCCCTCTCACAAGCAAAAGCTGCATATTATTGAAAAATAATTCTCAAGGCCAAAAATAACTTCAAAGTCTTATTCTCCACCACCCACCACCTCCTCCAAGCATCCCTCCAAACCCTCAAACATTATATCTAAAAACAGCGAGTGTGAAGAGGTCACAAACTTCTTTACCTCTAAAATAGAAAATATCCACGAGGTGGCCTCATTCTCTTGCCGTGTGCCCTACCTCCCACCTCCCACAAAACCCCCATTCAGTCCAGAGACAGGGCTCTGTCCTTGGTCCCATCCTCTTCACCTTTTATATGCCCCCACTCGGTGACATCATCTGCAGACATGGGGTAAATTTCCACATGTATGCGGTTGACACCCAACTCTACCTTTCCGCTTCCACCCTCAACTCCGGCACTACCGGCCTCCTGACTGCCTGCCTGTCTGACATTGAGTCCTGGACGAGAGACAACTTTCTCCAGTTGAATGTCCACAAGACTGAGGCGCTCCTGATTGGCTCGTGGTGGTGCCTCCACACCTCAGGTGCTGGCAGCATCAGCATCCAAGGCTGCACTCTCGATCTCTCAAGGCTAGTCAAGAACTTGGGTGTCTTGTTCGACAGGAAGAACTGTCCTTCCTCCCCCACATCTGCACCATGATGAGTACAACCTTCCACCACCTCCGCAATATTGCCAGACTCTGCCATTACCTTACCCACCATGCCGCCAAAAGTCTCATCCACCCCTTTATCACTTCCAGGCTCGACTAAGGGGACCCTCTCCTCGTTGGTCTTCCTAGCTCCTCCCTTCACAGGCTGCAGAGATCATTCAGAACTCTGGAGCCTGTGTACTTTCCCACATCAGGCTCCATGACCACATCGCTCCCACCCTCGCCTGTCTCCACTGGCTCCCCATCCCCCAGAGGATCGAATTCAAGATCCTCACCTTCAAGGCCATTCACGGCCTTGCCCCTGCCTATCTCTCCAACCTGCTGTCTCCCTATCAGCCCGCATCCACCGCCCTAACCGCCCCACCATCGGTGGCCGGGCTTTCAGCCTCTGCTCCCACACTGTGGAACTCCATCCTTCAATCCCTTCGCCTCTCTTTTTTCCTTCAAGGCCAGTCTCAAGACCTTCCTCTTTGACTGTGCCTTCTGCTCTCCGCCTAATTCCTCCTACTCTCCTTCCCCTTCCCCCTACCCCAAACCTTCCCCCCGTGCTCGGGTCCCGACCTAACTGTTCAGCACTGTAGGATCAACGTGAAAAGCGCTCTACAAATGTAATTTTGTTGTTGTACTGCCTTCCACCACCTTCATAACATCGCCAGACTCCGACACTGCCTCACCCCCTCAGGCTGCCGAAACCCTTATCCACGCATTCGTCACATCAAGGCTCGACTATGGAAACTCCCTCCTCATCGGCCTTCCCAGTTCTTTCATTCACAAGCTGCAGATCATCCAGAACTCTGCAGCTTGTGTCCTGCCGCACCAACAGCCACAACAAAATTGCATTTATATAGCGCCTTTCACGTCGGGAGGACGTCCCAAAGCGCTGAACGGTCTGGTCGTGACCCGAGCGGGGCGGCGGGAGGGAGGGAGGGAGGGAGGGCTGGGAGGGCTGAGGAGGGTAGGGGGAAGGGAAAGGAGAGGGGGAAGAGTTAGTGGGGCAGCCGAAGGCGCGGTCGAAGAGGAAGCGCTTGAAGGAGGAAAGGGAGGAAACAAGGCGGAGGGGCTGCAGGATGGAGTTCGACAGTGTGGGAGCAGAGAGGCTGAAAGCCCAGCTGCCGATGGTTGGGCAGTTAGGGCGGTGGACGTGTGGACCAAGCTCTGCGACCACATCACACCCACCCTTGCCCAGCTCCATTGGCTCCCCATCCCTCAGAGGATCGAATTCAAGATCCTCGTCCTTAACTTTACAAGACCGTTCGCCCTCCTATCTCCAACCTGCTGTCCCCCTATGAATCTGCCCGCCCCCTCCATTTAGTGGGCTCCGGTCTGTTCCATGTTCCCTGCTCTACAATCGGTGGATGATGATATTTCCATATTCAAGCTGCAGAATATCCAGAACTCTGCACCCCATGTCCTCGTTTATCTTAGGCTCTAGCAGCCTACGACTTTTTGGCTCAGCTTGGCAACAGAAAATCAGATTGAAGTATCCATTGCGGTTGACTCAGTAGTCCAGTTCCTGAGCGAGGTGTTCTGCAGTAGTCCAAGGCTCTGTTGTTGACAGACAGCCAGCTTGGTTTTAAAAAATTATTTGCAAGTAGGGCTATTGAAAACTATTACCAGAGGCAGTGACTGTTTTTAGGGATGTCGAGTAAATCTAGGGACTAGGTTGGAGCACTTTCCCACAAGCATATACATATTGATTTGTCTATGTCATTAGATGCTATATCATATGCATGGATTATTGTTTTTTCAATTTGTTTTTTCAAGTCAAGGGGTGAGGGCAGTAAGATTTAGAATTTTTTTTTGTCTGGAAACTATTAGTTCTGAGAATAAGTATTTAGAATAATAATTACAATGGTCTTATTAGTACTGTATTAAAATAGTATAATTATAATTTACCTGTATTTCAATTTCTACCTGAGGACCTTTAATCATAATTTCCTACTATGCATGCTGTTTGACTGCCACCTAGTGGAAATGAATAGTTCCTAGCACTTCCTAAAGGCTCAATCCAGCATTTTTTAATGTCAAATGATCAACCTCTCTGTCGATTAAACTTTCTCTCTGACTCGCTCCTTCACTCTCCATATCAGTCTCTTTCTATAACTCTGTATTGATCAATCTGTATCAATCTCCCTACCTTTATCAATCTCAATATCTCACTTTATTCTCTACTTGTCTATCTCCTTCTCACTCTCTTGGGAGTCCTGTAGCTCAGTGGTTAGAGCACTCGTTTCGCAAGCGAGAGAACTGGATTTGATTCCCAGTAGGGCAAAACTTTGGGTAAGTTTCCTTTTAATTACCGGTATATTATTTATCATTAAGTTTAATTATTATTAATCCACACACCCATGTTTACCTTGCAGTAAATTGGAACCTGGCGGTCACCTTATTGGCGAATTGCTTTTCCGGGGGTAATAATTCCTACAAAAAAAATGTACTGGTCACTTCAATCTACAACTGTTTGTGGGACACTGTGTGCAATTGGCTGTCGCATTTTGCCCACAATATATACAGTCAAATCACTTTACAGTATAATCTGTGAAGCATTTGAGACGTCTACAGGACATGATAAGGCGCCTGCAAGGATTATTATTATTTTCACTATCACTATCTCTGTATATACCTATTAATGTATATCACTCTATCTCTATTTATCTCTCCATCACAAACTCTCTGTGTATACCTGTGTATGTTTGTATATATACAGGTAGACTCCGCTAAACGTCGTAGTTTGGTTCGTGAAAAGTGTGACTTCAAGTGAAAAGACGTTAAGTGAATAAATTTTTCCCATAAGAATTAATGTACAAATTGGAGTTAGGTTATTTTGGACATTTTTCGTCAAAATTTTCTTTAAATAAACAATAATACAGTACTCGCTCCCAGACTGCCTGCCCGGCTCACTCACTCGCTGCCGGTCTCACTCGCTGACGGACTCACTCCCTGCTGGCTGGCTCTCTCTCTCGCTGCCGGCCTGGCTCAGTCCCAGGTCCTAGCGCCATCGTGCCCCGTTTCCACCCACGTAAATGATGTAATTGTAAACATCACAACATTAAATGAATATACAGTAAAAGCCCGTTTATACGGCACCAGTGGGACCTAGCCATTGCTGATTAAAGTGCCTGCCGGATATTCGGGCGGCCCGCAGCCAAAAACCCACCACAAAAAAATTCTTTATATACAACAGACTAAATAATAACAAATAATAACAGAATATTGTATTGGTACTTATTGTTAAAACTACTCTCTTGCGCTTCTCACCTTTACTGGTTGAGGTTTATAGACCAGCGATTCTTTTTGCAATGGAGGATGCCGTGTGGGTGAAAAAAACGGCAGCGCGATTTTACTAGCGGCAAACCGATAGCCCTAGAGTCTACTAGCGGCAAACCAAAATGCTGCACCTGCGCGACAATGTGTGTTATCGGCTACGGTTATCGGCTTGCCGCTAGTAAGGCTTTAAAGTCGTGGTCTGTTTTTTTCACCCGCTTGGCGTGCTCCATTTTAAAAAGAATCGCTGGACTATAAACCTCAACAGGAGCATCATGGCTTCAAACGCAGCAGTAAAGGTGAGAAGAGCAAGAGAGTAGTACCAATAAGTACCAATACAATATTCTGTTATTATGTTATTATTTATGCATTTACAAATGCTCCACTGCTATTGTTCCGGATACGTTCCGGTTTATCAAATGGGGACTTTTTTTTGGGCGTGACGGTTACACAGAAATGCCGGTTCATCGAGTCACGGATAAACGGGCTTCTACTGTATGTTCTCAATGTATCAGCAACGTAATAACGTTAAACCAGGCAACGTTAAGCGGGGTCTACCTGTATATAACTCTTTCTGTACACCTATATACACCACTCTCTGTCACTGTGTCTCTCTATCGCTCCTCCCCACCCTGCCCCTCTCCCTTGCTTGGGTCCCGACCCCTGACTGTTCAGCGCCTTGGGACGTCCTCCCGATGTGAGAGGAGCTCCATAAATATAATGTTGTTATTGCTATCGCTCTCTCTCTATCTCTCTCTATCTCTCTGTCTTTCTGTCTGTCACTCTGACTCTATCTTTCTGTCTGTCACTCTGACTCTCTATCACACATTCTCTATCACTCTCGTCACACACTCTCTGTGTCACTCTCTGTCCGTCTGTCGATCTGACTCTCTGTCACTCTGTGTCTCAGGCTCCGCCCCCCCATGCAGTGAGTCAGTGGTTGTGACGCAGGCGCAGTCAGTGTGTTGGCCTCGTGTTGCTGTGGCGGTTGGTGTGTGTGTGTGTGGCAGTTGGTGCCGTTGTCGGGATGAAGCTCCAGAACAGAGTCGTGTGAGTCTCACGTTATTTTTGCGCCGGCGGCGGCGCCACGGCCCGAGCCTAGGCCCGGGCTGGAGGAGCTGACTCCCCGCCGGCCCGGGGTCTGGCTGCCTGGCCGGGCCCAGTGCTACACATCAGCCTGAGCCCCCCCCGGGATCGGGTGGAACCGCGTGTTCTAAAGCCAGAGGGGGGAGCCGGGATGGAGTGAGGGCTGGGCCGGGGTGAGCCAGGCTGAGCTAGTGTGAGAGTGAGCCAGGCTGAGCTGGGCTGAGCTAGTGTGAGAGTGAGCCAGGCTGAGCTGGGCTGAGCTAGTGTGAGAGTGAGCTGGGCTGAGCTGGGCTGAGCTAGTGTGAGAGTGAGCTGGGCTGAGCTGGGCTGAGCTAGTGTGAGAGTGAGCTGGGCTGAGCTAGTGTGAGAGTGAGCCAGGCTGAGCTAGTGTGAGAGTGAGCCAGGCTGAGCTGGGCTGAGCTAGTGTGAGAGTGAGCCGGGCTGAGCTGGGCTGAGCTAGTGTGAGAGTGAGCCGGGCTGAGCTGGGCTGAGCTAGTGTGAGAGTGAGCCAGGCTGAGCTGGGCTGAGCTAGTGTGAGAGTGAGCCGGGCTGAGCCAGGCTGAGCTAGTGTGAGAGTGAGCCAGGCTGAGCTGGGCTGAGCTAGTGTGAGAGTGAGCCGGGCTGAGCTGGGCTGAGCTAGTGTGAGAGTGAGCCGGGCTGAGCTGGGCTGAGCTAGTGTGAGAGTGAGCTGGGCTGAGCCAGGGTTAGAGTGAACGAGAGTGAGGCTGAGCCAGGGTGAGCTGAGCCGGGATGTGGTGTGCGGGCGAGATGGTCAGGACCATGATTGGCCTCCGGGACGTTTCCTGCTGCTGATCCCCAGCCAGAGGCAGCTGCCCTCCCGCCCGGTGTAGGACATTGGTTCAACCGGCCAGACTGAATGGCCTCCCAATAAACAACAACAAAATTATGCTTGTATAGTGCATTTCATGTCACGGGGACGTCCCAGGTTATTTCAGACCTGCGCTGAGGATGAGGGGGAAGACAGGGATTAGGAGTTTCCGATGGGTCCTTGGAAGAGTTGAGTCGAGGTGATACTTGAAGGAGGCCAGGGAGGCAGAGGGACTCCAGGATGGAGTTCCAGAGGTTGGGGGCAAGTGGCTGAAGGTTCGCCCGCCAATGGTTGGGCTGGTGGGTAGGGGGAAGTGGAGCAGGCCAGAGCCTGCTGGGCGGAGAGGGCAAGGAAGGAGGAGGAGTTACATTTCTGAGCTTCAACAACAACAAAATTGCACTTGTATATATAGCACCTTTCAGATCGAGAAGGTTTCACATCGTCAATGTTTCAAACCGAAGCTGGGGATGAGGGGTGGAGGGAAAGTGGGGTGGGGTGACCGATGGGACCATCAAAGAGGAGGGTCTTGAGGTGGGACTTAAAAGAGGCCAGGGAGGGGACGAAGCAGATGGAGTACAGGATGGAATTCCAGAAGTTAGGGGTAGAGTGGCTGAAGGCTCGCCTGCCAATGGTGGGGCGTGTGGGTTGGGGGACATGGAGCAGGCTGATGAGCGGAGGGAGCAGGCAGGTTGGTAGGGGGTTAGGTTAGGAGATTGCAAAGATAGGGTGGGGCAAGGCCATGGAGGACTTTAAAGATGAGGACCAGTATTATGAATTGAATCCTCTGGGTGATAGGGAGTGAATGTGAAAGGCGCTGTAGAAATATTAATATACAAATACAAATGTAATATTGTTGTTGTTGTAAAGTGAATTGACTATTGTTAAAATGCGACAGCCAATTGTGCACAGCAATGCCCCACAAATAGTGATGGATTGAGTGACCACGTTATTATTTGTTTGTGTGTGTGAGAGAGAGAAAGAAGCACACATACACAGCAGAAGAGGCACACAATAAAAGACATGCAGATACACACTGGGACAAAGAAATGGACACACACACACTCTGCTCTCTAATAAGGATTATTCTCCTACATCAGAGAAGATTAAGAGGGGATTGATTTAATAGAGGTTTTCAAGATCATGAAGGGATTTGATAGGTTGAACCGGGAAAAACTGTTTCCACTGGCTTGTGGGTCAGTCACCCGAGGACACGGATTTAAGATATGGTAAAAGCCTGTTTATCCGATCAACCGTAACTTCCATATAACCAGCATCAGAAAAAAAAAAAGGTCTGCATTCGATTAACCAGAATTTATCCGGAAAAATGCATAACTTTTTTTGCATTTTTGGCCGAATATCTGGCATGCGCTTTAATCGGCATTGGTCAGGTCCCGAGGATGCCGGATAAAAGGGCTTTTACTGTAGTTAAAAGAAACAGAGGGGAGGTTAGGAAAACATTTTTCACCCAGCGAGTTGTTCGGATCTGGAATGCATTACCTGAAAGGGTAGTGGAAGCTGATTCAATAACAACTTTTAAGAGAGAAGTAGATGGGCATTTGGGGAGGACAAGATTACAGGACTATGGAGAAAAAGCGGGTCACTGGGATTGAGTTGGACAGATTCTTTCTTGGTTTGTAGCATTCTTGCTATTGAAGCACTCTGAGATGCTGTCCAGCCTGGAGAGCGCTATATAAATAGAAGTTGTAGTAGACGTTGTAATATTGTATTAGGTATTGGTGAGTTCAAGGACTATTTTGATTGAAGAAATATTGAAATCTTTCAGAAGTAGTCTCTCATTCTCCATCATCCATTATTTTCAGATTGTTAACTAAACCATGATATTTATAATTTTTGTCATATTAGAAAGCCCAAGACAAGACGGGCAAAAAGATTTCTTGAAAACCGAGGACCCAAACTCATTGAAAATTTCAAGAATACCATGCTCATCAAGGGAGGCAATACTAATGAAACAGTGACCCAGGCTCTGAAAGATATAGTGAGTATACACCATATGTAATGTTTACAATGCATACTGATTAACTGATTCACATGTTTAGCACTAGACAATATCATTTATAATTTATGGTTATAAATCTTTAATTACGGTAATAAGCAGAGTCATTAAAATTAGCTGGCTTCAAATTAAATAAAACTGGTCCAGAAATTTTCTGGTAACATAGACAAATAGAAATATACAGCACAGAAACAAGGAGGCCATTTGAGCTATTGAGTCTGCACTGGCTCACAGGGAATAAGGAGATCAATTGAATGCAGACATATCTGACATGTATCCTCCATCTAACCCCTCTCTTTTATCTGCGTGATATTTATATTGTATCAAATTCATAATGTATCAACTCAAAATGTAACTAAACAGTGGGTTCAATAATTTCCTCTCCTTTTTCTTAGCCAGTCCAACACTGTTTGATTTCACCAAATCTCGTGGAACAAAATTGGCTTGTTTGAAATAGGAATTCTGTAGCTTTCAAATGGCCAAAGGCCACATTTACATGTCTTGTGTCATCTGTGAATAGTTTCAGATTAATAGATTTCTAATAACTTTTTTTTGTTTACAGTATGCTCTTAAGAAGCCAAATGCAGTACTTTATAAGAAGTAAGTATCTAAATATACAACAACAAACAACAAAATTACATAGATCGCCTTTTGCGTCGGAGGATGTCCCAAAGTGCTGGAATGTACCGTAATTGGTGCAGTACAAGATTTCTGCTACTGTTGTACATAACTGTAAATGTTAGACGGTCAAACCTCCGAATATTGGAAAATCTCTTGTTCCAGATTTACAACTACAGTAAAAGCCCGTTTATCCGGCACCCTTGGGACCTGGCCAATGCCGGTTAAAGTGCCTGCTGCATATTCGGCTGAAAACACAAAATGTGTACAAGATTTGAGTATGCATTTTTCTGGATAAATTCCGGTTAATCGAATGCGGACCTTTTTTTGCGATGCCAGTTATATGGAAGTTACGGTTGATCGGGTGCCGGATAAACTGGCTTTTGCTGTATATGGAAACCCATTATACAATCCCCCAGTATAGCAAGGCTTTGTTTATAGCATGGTGTCCTGTGGACTCGCTTTAACCCAAGGTACATGTAACTGTCTTCTGTACGCTAATCAGTTGGGATGAAGTGCTTTTAAAAAAAAAAGGGCCTCTTCTGGGTTAAACTGATGTCAGAGTGTGGGAAGCATTGCCGATGTCACTTCTTCCACATGATGTTTTTGTTCTTGTACATACCCTGCAGTGCATGATGTCAGAGACACTTACTGCAAGTAGCGCAAGCTTCACTTAAAATGCAGCCGCTGACATTGGATCCAGTCAATGGGATTGCTTTGTAGGTAGAGCTAGTGAAATGTTGATTACTCTGTAGTCTCCTAACCTAAAATAGCAGTTCAGTATCAAAAATGTAGTAGTAAAATTGCAAAAGTTCTGAGATGGTTGGAATGAATAACATTTAATTGGGAACATGTTTGAATTCTGCCTACTATATTTTTGACAGAGTTAATTCAATGGTAGCAAAAATGTAACAACCTCCAAAAGCTGTACAGTAAAAGCCCGTTTATCTGGCATCCGATCAACCGAAAGTTTGTATAACCGGCACCTCAAAAAAAAAGGCTGCATCCGATTAACCGGAATTTATCCGGAAAAATGCTTTGGCGTTTTCGTCCGAATATCCGACACGCGCTTTAACCGGCATTGGCCAGGTCCAGAGAGTGCTGGATAAATGGGCTTTTACTGTGTTATCTTTCCCATGTTTTATGATACATTGCATATTCATTGATGTAGCCACCACAATACAGTAAAACCTTTGTTATCCAGCACCCTTGGGACCTGACCGGTGCCAGTTAATCAAATATGTCAGATAATCAAATATGCCAGATATTGGAGCAGCAAGTTGCTAAAAATCCAACACAAAACATTTACTTATTTTAAAAAGTACCATATTAATAATAGACAATAATAACAGAATATTATATGGATACTTACCAATAAAACATACATAAATAGTACAAACCCTTGCTGAATGCCGGGGTTACGTTCCTGGAAAACAGCGCACTTGGTAAAATCGTTTGGTAAGTTTAATAAGTGCGCGTGTATACCACGTATACTCAAATTTGACTTGTATTGGGAGATTGGTTGAGTGTGGGAGATTGGTTGAGTGTGCCGGTTGATTGGTTGCTGGATAACCAAGCTTTTACTATATATGTTTTTAAGATTATAAACCTTATGCTAAACTGTTTTGTAATATTTGTCATAACTAGAATATATTGTTGCCCTTTGATTTGCTCTTTTGTGTTTTTCTCTGAAGCTATAATTCTCTAAAATATACATTTTGACAAAACATCTTTCAGCATGTTGGTGGCAGCACTCTTAATTGTCTTAGTGCTCCCTCAAGCTTGGGGAGGGGAAAATTATACTGAATTTTCACTTTTTATCATTATCCAGTGACCCCACCCCCCTATATAGGCTATACAGGATTGCACATGAAGGATAAAATGTCAGGAATCTCCGGTATCATGTCGCTCACAAAATATATAGTCAATTCATTTTACTGTATATTCTATGAAGCTCTTTTGAGACATCTAGAAGACGTGATCGGGCGCTACATCAAATGCAAGGATTATTATTGATTCGCCATCACCTCCCTTCCCTCATGGGTTTCCATTCTTTGAAATGCACATCAAAATGAGGGAAATGATCTTAAATAAATCTTATTCACTTTCTGTTTCTTTAAAATCTTAACATTTAACATTTGTTTTCAACAGAAAGAATATTACGCGGCCTTTTGAAGATCAAACCTCACTGGTGAGAGTAATGTATTCTTGAAAGTTTACATGCTAGAGACTTAAGTATTGTATGTTTTTCTGTCGGCACAACAACATTTTGTTTTACTTTATGATGTATCAAACTATTGTATTTTCCTTGAGGGGATGCTGAGCAGTTTTTTTAAAGATCAAATATCATAAGGAGGTCATGGTATTGCATAGACTGTATATTGCAGGAGATTATTTGGGTGCTAGGAAATGGCAATTTTATCATTTATCTAAAATTCTTGGCAAGAAATTTATTTAAAATTCACTCTTGTAGAGATCTGATGTTTAAGATCAACAACAACACAATTACATTTATAGAGTGCCTTTCATGTCGAGAGATCAGCAAGACGCCAGAGTCTTGCTGGGTTGGGGTCAGTCATTTAGCTTCTGTATGAACAGCAATGAGGAACAATCTGTTTGCACCCCACATTGGGACTTGAGCTCACATAATCTGATTTGACATTAATTCAGTGCGTTAGTGTGTTACAATTATTGTTACTATAGTAAAACCTTGATAATCTGACATTGCGAAAGCCAGCAACTCCCTAAAACCAGCAAGATTTCAAAATACAAACAGCATTAGTTTTTTTCCAAAGTTCGGCAAATCCCCCCCAAATTCGGAACAGCTGCTTGCAGTTCACACTGGCGCTGCTCAGTTAGCTAGCACTGTGGTTGCCACGTGGCCATTGTTTGGCTTCAGTGCTGTGTTTACAGCACACGTGGTGTATGGGGCAGGGCTTCCCCAGCCATTTCTAGGGTAGGCTTCTGAATACCGGCAAACTCCAAAATCTGGGAGGTAAGTGGGCCCAACTGTGCCAGATTATCGAGGTTTTACTGTATTATTGCATAATTAAATATCAACAAGACCATGCTTTGGTCTGATCAGCACCTTCTCATCTTAGGTGCTCACCACATTGACCCTTACAGATGCTCACTCCATCTCATAGAGCTGGTGTGGATCCTCGGTGTCTTGTTCAACCCTCATCTGTACTTCAAGTCTAACGTCTGGGCTCTCACTTGATCACCTTTCCCTCCACGATTTTATCCACCTTTCCCCTAATCCCCCTAAGGAATTGGTCTTTCACAATAAACAGTATTTTTGTAAAAATTGTATAACATATCTAATTTATATTCTGTAATTTTGGGATGTCTCATTTTACTAACCTAAGTGATTACCTTTTGCCCACAGGAATTTTTTTCCCAAAGGTCGGATTGTTCTTTATTCGCGTTTGGCTCTCACAATAAAAAGCGACCAAACAATTTGATCATAGGTAAGATATACAGTTATGTTGTGATATTCCAGCCCACTGCTCCTGTAAAGCATTGAAGCATATTTCTACCATTGAGTTGCTTACAAAGGCATTGCTTTTGAATAATTGGAAAAGGGAGAAGTAGTGTTGATTGGAAGGACAAGGCTTGGTAGTTTTTCCCCTCTCATCTACATAAAACTAAAAATTGGATACATTTTTCCTACTTAAAATTTCATTGATCTAATAAATCTTCTGAGTTGACATCATTGATAATAGTAATCCTAGTACAGTATTTGCTTTGAGGCATCTCAAAGCGCTTCACAGAATATACTGCAAATTGAATTTACTGTAAATTTTTTGGGAGAAACATGGCAGCCAATTGCACACAGCAATGTCCCACAAACAGGACATTACAAAGGGATTTTATTAAAATTTATAAATCTGTTCAATTTGGTTATGCAGGTGGACCCCGCATAACGAAGGGGCTAAGGACTTTAAAACCCTTTGTTAAGCGAAAATTTTGTTAAGCAAGAGTTTTAACTATTATTGTATTTGGCTGCAGCCAAAATGTCGCCCCAACCCGAGCCTCCCCGCTAAAATCAGTTTAGTTCCTAGCGGTTCCTAGTGCTAACATTTTCGGTGTACAGGTTGAGCAGCCAAAATCCAGAGTTCCGGATTCCGGAATGTGACAAAAATTGCAGGAATAAAAACGCCAATCTACCTGCTCCAGGCCAGGTCTTCACAGTCACCGCACTAAAATATCGCAACCTGGGCCCAGGCATTTCCAGACTCGTGACGCGCTTCTGGTGTTCCGAAGTCCGGAAATACCCAAACCTGGGCTCGGCTACGGGCCCGAATTCAGGACACTCAACCTGTACTAGCGAAAACCTAAGATAGATATAACTGCTGTTGAAGGCTATATGACTTTAAATACAACAATAAAATATTAAAATGTGAGTAAATACAACAATAAACAATAAAATACAGACAGTCCTCGACTTACTGTTATTGAAGCCACAAAGCAGTGCAAGCCCGTACAATATAGGAGGAGCTTAAGCAGCAGAATGCTGGCCAACCAGAAAATATTGCCCACGAGAAACCCGCGAGATTTAAATAGTATGTAAACATTCGTTATAGCGAACGCACCCTTCGTTAAGCAGATAAGTGGTACAAATAGAAACCTTCATTATAGTGAACTTTCGTTGACTGGGCTTTTGGTTAGCGTGGTCTACCTGTATTCGTTTATATGTTTTTCATTTACTAATGAATTGCTTTCTGTCTTTAAAGGGCGCATGTTTGATTACCATGTTCTAGATATGATTGAACTGGGAATTGAGAAGTTTGTTGGTTTGAAAGACATTAAGGTAAAATCACATCACAAGTTAATTTTTTTTTCCTTTGAAATTCTTGTGGCCCAATGGGCTAATTTAAGGAATTCAGCGGACATATTCAGCTTTTCTGTTTTAGAACAGCAAGTCGCCAGAGGGGACCAAACCTATGCTGATTTTTGCAGGTGATGATTTTGAAACAGACAACGATCACAAAAGGTTAAAAAGCCTCCTTCTTGGTAAATATATTGTTTTAATAATTATATTGTCTGTATTGGCTTGAGAACAAATTAGTACTTCCTTAGCTTTCAATATCCTACTTTCATATTGAACAGCTTCTTGCTCCAACTCATTCATTCTCAGAAGTTGAAGGATATAAAACCTGTTAATTCTTCCCTTTCTCCTATAATTTTCCACTTTTAAACTCAGTTGGATATCACCCAATCAATTCACCTTGTTTCCTCTGCTACTCTTTACCAACGGGTCATGGCTGTTCAATTTGGTTGTCGATAAAGCAATCCCATCTTGAGGGCTTCGGAAAGTGTGAGAGTAACTCAGACTGATTTTCCCCATTCTGTTTGCCTTTTCACTTTGGGGAAGAGCCTGGATGCTGGCTCACGAACATTCCCTAGAGATAATTGTCAAATAGGTTTCAAAACCTGCCTAAAGATTTGTCTCTTTGTCTATACCTTTTACCACCCTCTACCTACTTTCTCTTCTCCACACCCCCCACCTCCACACTCCCCACCCCCCCACCATTCAGCCCAGACTACCACTCAGTATTTGCAAAGCACTCCCTGTACGTAAGCATATAAGTGCAGGTTGTATTTAAATCGTCATTGTGTGGCACATGTTGTTAGACTGATGTACTATTAACTGAGTAACCTTTGGACAAAATAATGATGTTACTAAGTAACTGAGCTATCGATCTATATTGAATGGTTTTCCAAGAATAACTCTGCTTGTGTTTTTTGGCTTAAAATGGAAAGCTAGATTATGGTAACATGTGATAAGCAGTAGTAATACAATTTGTAAATGTTTAATGTGTAAATTAATGTTTGATTATTATGAAATATGCCAATCGTAAAGCAATAAGAAAATGTATCCTAATTTAAAGGATGTTGTGTTCATTTCTTTGAATGTACTTGCTAGATTTCTTCCGAGGCCCTACGGTACACAATGTTCGTTTGGGTGGACTGGAACTTGTGGTTCAATTCACAGCTTTGAATGGAAAGATCTACATGCGGAGTTATAAGTGAGTTATCAGCAAATTTACTTCAAAGCTGACCAACTATCTGTGGCCTCAACCGCTGTAGTGTACTGCATACAGCTGTCAAATTTTAAGATTGTAAGCAGATTGAGGTCTAAATGAAAGAGAGTTGGTTGGCATCATCTGTTTTTGACCAAACTGTTTACTCGTTTGGAACATGGATTCACTTCCACCATGGCTGATTAGGTGAATCTTCACTACCTGCTGGCTACTGAGTGAAATAATTTTAAACCATTTTGATAAAATCAAAAATTCGGAAATTCCTGTACATTTGACTATACATTTGGGGTTTGACTGCTAATATCTTTGAGAGGTTAGAAGAGTAGGTGATGTCCAAATATCGCTTTAGTACAGTAACAGATGTTTCATAAATGAAGGCAGAATAGAATTGCAATGCATTTTGCCAACGCAATGTCTGACCAGGAACTGCATGGTGGTGCCACTGAGTACCAAAATTGAAAAGTATTTAGTAACATTCATAACATCCCTCACCTTGTATACAATTACAGCTAAAAAACATGATGATCCGTCTTGCTCAAAACTGGAACACACTTAAAAAAAACAGGTGTTAGCTTCAGGAAGATTGCTTAATTTACATGCCTAGATATTTAGTTCTGTAAAAAAATGTTATAGTTCAATAGAAACAAAATATAGCTTGGTTTTGCTATGGAATTGGTTTGTATAACAGCCTCATATTTTGGAGATTGTGGCAGCTCTTAAGATCTCACAGTAGCCTTTTAAATCTGAACTACCGTATATCCACAGCTTTTTCTTTCCAGGGCTCAGATTATTATACTACAGAACTGCCAGCAGAGGGCATTGCAACCCTTCATTCTGGATGTCACAGCCCTTTCATTATTTTGCTGGTTTATAAATAAGCACATCTCTGTAACACTAGATTGTACAATGTAAGGAATCTGGCCTCCGTGGCATGTGTATGTGGTGTGTACATTGGAAGATGTAGTTTCCACCACAGTGGAATAGTCAGCTCAATGCTTTGATAGCTGAAAGTGCTATTAATATTATCATTTATCGTGAGTTAAACGTTTCCTGTCGGAGTGCTCTCTTGGTAGCCTAGTGGGTAAATGCAATGCTCCTGAGTTAGTGAGGAAAATCAGCATTGGTTCCCACTAGTAATCAACATCAGAGACCCGTCTGGAAGGTGTGATACTCTATCCCAGTAAAAAGAAAAAGAAGCAAATAGCTTTTTTGGTGGGGGGCAGGGGAGAGAGATAAACTGTGGTGTAATGAAATGGTGTATCCTGTAAATTCTCCCATTTTTCTAGTAAGATGTGCATTTGGGTCTTGTACACAATTATTGCTGCCAGACTGAAAAAAATGCAAGTGTTTTTGATCACAGAATCAAATGGATATGGAGTATCTACAGAATTTTACGGTGAAAATACTGCAGGTTTTCTGAGGAGCTTAATCTAAAGCATATAAGATGTTAGAAAATGTGAGATATAATAATCTTGCATGCTATAAAATGTTATAATAATCCATGACTGTTTGTGGGATACTGCTGTGCGCAATTGGCTGCCACGTTCACCCACAAGTATACGGTCAATTCACTTCACAGTATATTCACTTTACAGTGAAGCGCAGTATCAAAAGCAAGGATTATTATGCGATTGTGTTGTGACCTTGCTGGCTAAACTCAAGAATATGTTGATAATTTTGTTAATTCAGTTTCATTTTCAATTGGTCGATTAGGACAATTATAGGAAGATGCCAGGGTAGTTTGCTGAATGGACGTCACTGCTTTCACGTGCTGTGGGTTTGTGCCAGAATAACATCAGTTGTGAGCATTGTAGTAATTTCATCTGAATACAGGAAGCAAAGTGGAACTTCAAAATCCTGTTCATTTTATGCGAACAGAACTTGAACATACTGGAAGAAACATCAACCTATTTCACAGATATACGATTGCAATGAATTTGGCCTTTAGCATTTTTACCAATGGGATCTGTTATGGCCCTGGTAGGGTAGTACAATAAAATCTTTGTTATCCAACACCCTCGGGACATGACTGGTGCCGATTAATCAAATATGCTGGATATTCGAGTGGCAAGTTGCCACAAAATCCAACTAATTTTTAAAACATACCATATTATAATAGACGAAATAATTGTAAGTTTAATTAATTAATTAAACTTAAATTAATTAATCGGTTGGGTACTGGATAAACCGGTTTTACTGTAGCACTTTTTAAAATTTATAAATATGATATGAATATTAGAACAGCAATGTGTCATTTTCCTTGGATATCCCATTTTGGCTCCTTAAAGTCTGATTTATGCACAGGGTACTGATGAAGAAATCAGGCTGCAGGGTTCCTAGGATAGAGTTGGAAGAAATGGGACCATCATTTAATTTTGTGCTGAGAAGAACACACTTAGCATCTGATGACCTCTACAAAAAGGCCCTTAAACAGCCAAAGGCTCTTAAGGTGAGATGGTTAAACAATCTTAAGATTTAGAATTTCCAAGTTGTTGAATTATGATTGCGTTTTTTTAACCATGATATCACTTTAATATGGTTCTTATAAGACTTGATGTTTTCTGACAAATTTGAGCATTACAGAAGAGCCCTGTTATAACTCACTAGCTGGGATCCATAAAATGGTAAATAGAGCTCAATCATCGATCAGCACTTTTGCAATCACTTGGCATCTGCACAGAAAAACAATGCTGACTGATGTGGGGACGAACAAAATGACCTATTTCCGACATATTAGGTCACCTGCATCATTGCTTCCTGTTGTACAGTGTACGCACAACCTCTGGATGTGATGTGGGTGACCTGGCAATGGGCCATTTTGGCATCCCCATTAACCAGCTGATGTATTATCTTTAAGCGTTCGATGAAACTGCAATGGATGGACTTGTATTTTTTGGTTAAGGAAATGTCTAAACCGCACACAGTAAATTAATCCATGTTCATTTAACCACATTTGCTCAAGGTCAGAATTTATTATACATTTTGCACTAATATTACATTGGTGGAGTCCTGTAACTCAGTGATTAGAGCATTCATCTCGCAAGTGAGAGACCGGGGTTTAATTCCTGGCAGGTTTCCTTACTCCACATGACTGATAATAATCCCTCAAGAAAAATAATAACAAAAGTGGTCACTTCAGTCCATGACAGTTTGTGGGGCTTTAGGCTGTCGTGTTTTGGCCACAAATATAGAGTCAATTCACTTTGCAGTGTATTCTTTGAATCACTTCGAGCGGTCTAGAAGTCATGAATAGTGCTATATCAAATGATAGGATTATTATTATTGTTCTATATTACATTATATAAGTTGCTCAAAATTAAAATATGAAGAGCTAAATGAAATATTGAAGCAAACCTATATTTTATGTAAAACATTCCTGTTTTCATGAGGTTAGAATAACTATATATCTTTCGTCTCTTCTCCGCTCAGTTCCAATCTCAGAAATGAGCTGCATTTACGAATGGAGGTTGAGTTGAAAATAAATCTGCCCACTTGGTTACACAACACTCTAACTCAAACTAGCTTAGAGTAGCTTTAAGAATGGCTCTCATTAGAGCTATATTGCCTGAAAGGGGGAAATGTGATCTCATTAAAGGAGTTTTCTTTTAAGGCTTGAAAGTTGTTTTGTTTGTCTTGCAAAGTAGGGGAAGGAATAGGTCAGCTGCTTCATAATGTTGCTAATAGCTGATCATAAGCTAATTAAATTACAGTTTAATTTACTGCTCAAAAACAGTCATGAAGCTCCATTATAATGGGCAATAAAGTGCAGTGCCCTTGTAAGTATCTGAAAAGGGAGAAGCCTAAAACAAGAGCATGCATTTCAAGTGAAAATTGTTGATGGAAGTGCAAGGAATCATATCAATGTTAGCCATTAAGGCCATTCTGCATGTGTTGTACTAGCTCATCCATTACACCTGTCTACTCTATTCCTATTCCCCTACTCTTACCCCAAATTGTTTAATGCAACTGGTCATTGGGTCTTACATTGCAATTAGTCGGGAAATGCATCCTTAGCATCACAAAAGCCTGTTTATACAGCACCCACGGGACCTGGCCAATGCCGGTTAAAGTGCCTGCCGGATATTCGGGCAGCCCACGGCCGAAAACCCACCACAAAAAAATTAAAGTTCTTTTAACACACACCATACACACCAGACTAAATAATAACAGATAATAACAGAATATTGTATTGGTACTTGTTGTTAAAACTGTCTTGCGCTTCTCACCTTTACAGAGCTGCCAACCAGTACATTTTTGCCTTATTTAGTACTGTAAATTGAAGCAAATAAGGCAGTACGATTTTTTTTGGTAAAATACGTTTTTTGGAAAATCCGAATATGTTCCATGCTCTGTCTGTCTGTCTCTCCTCTCCATCTCTCTCTTTCTCAGTCTCTCAATCTCTCTCTGTCTCAGTCTCCCCCTGTCTCTCTCTCTCTGTGTCTTTCTCTCTCTCTCTGTCCCAGTCTCTCTCTATCTCTCTCTATTTCCATGTCTCTTTCCCTCTCTGTTTGTCTCGGTCGCGCTCTCTCTCTGTGTGTCTCTCTCTCTCTTTCTGTGTCTCTTTCTCTCTCTGTATTTGAGTCTCTCGCTGTCACAATCTCACTCACAGTCTCTCTCTCTCTGTC
Source organism: Hydrolagus colliei (assembly GCA_035084275.1). Lineage (NCBI taxonomy): Eukaryota > Metazoa > Chordata > Chondrichthyes > Chimaeriformes > Chimaeridae > Hydrolagus > Hydrolagus colliei. The sequence goes on from CM068744.1 coordinate 58,626,016, forward strand.
TCAGTCTCTTTAACTCTCTCTCCCTGCCTTCAGTAGCAGTTCTACCTACCTTATGCCATCGCTGGTACACTGTAAATGTTAGTGCAAGGCACTAGGCTAGGCGCAAGGCATTAATGGGAACGATTGTTTTCATATACGGAAACACAGTAGGGACCTCCCTCCCGCCCGCTTAACGCAATTTTTGCTTAACGAGGAGTTTTGACGTCCCATTTTACTTGGCATCTCTTCGGGCTGTAATTTTTTCATTAAGTACCGGTAGGTTCTGGGGAAAATACATTTTTTTACTACGAAATACTGTTTTTAGATTTCAAGGGTACTTTTTTTTTGTTAAAAAAGGATGGCAGCTCTGCCTTTACTGATTGAGGTTTACAGTCCAGTGATTCTTTTTTAAATGGAGGACGCCAAGCGGGTGAAAAAAACGGCAGCGCGATTTTAAAGTCTCGCGACTTTACTAGCGGCAAGCCGATAGCCCTAGACTTTACTAGCGGCAAACCGAAATACTGCACCTGCGCGACAATGTGGGTTATCGGCTAGTGTTATCGGCTTGCCGCTAGTATAGCTTTAAATTCGCGCTCCGTTTTTTTCACCCGCTTGGCGTGCTCCATTTTAAAAAGAATTGCTGGACTATAAACCTCAACCGCAGCATCATGGCTTCAAGCGCAGCATCTACTAGTAAAGGTGAGAAGTGCAAGAGAGTAGTTTTAACAATAAGTACCAATACAATTTTATGTTATTATTTATGCATTTACAAATGCTCCACTGCTATTGTTCCGGATAAGTTCTAGTTTATCGAATGGGGACTTTTTTTGGCGTGACGGTTACACGGAAGTGCCGGTTCATCGAGTCACAGATAAACGGGCCTCTAATGTATTTCATTGAGTGATTTTTAAATTCAGATTTGGGCTTCTCTGGGTTGAATTTGTTTCCAATGTAGATAAATATATGACTGGGAATGATGTGGAAAGAAAGTAATTCCTATGTATTTTGTTCATTTCAGGCTAAGAAAAAGAAGAACATTTCCCAAGATGTATTTGGTACAACATACGGCCGAATCCATATGCAGAAGCAAGACCTCACCAAACTGCAGACAAGGAAATTGAAAGGACTCAAAAAAAGGAAGGGAGAAAAGGAGGCTGGGGATGGCACTATGGAGAGTAGCCTAAAGAAGGCCAAAGTAGAGTGAAGAGACAGTTGCAAGATGGAAGGAATTCTGGATTTTCTGCAGCTAAATCTTGTCGATACAAAGCTGACTGTTTATCATCTGTAAACAACAGCTGGCGGCACATCTAAAATGCCAGTCAACCTTTGACTAAAATGGTCCCACGTTTTGTCATCCTGTAGGCTTAATGATGGTAGTGTTTGTAGAAAAAAAGTCATTTATTTAACAAAGCAATTTGCTTTTCCCCCCCACCTAATTGAATAGAGGATGCTGAAAATAATTTTCAAAGGACTGTTTATGTTTGCCGTTATTAACAAAGCAAGTTATTAACGTTTTGTGATGGTCCTTTTGACATCTTAAATAATTTTATATTCTCACAATATTGCTTTTGCCTGCATCCAAAGGCCTATAAAATGTGTCCTTAATTTAGAGGATGATAGACATTTGGATGGATCAAATGGATTATAAGTATAAAAGTGTGCCTGTTTGTTCAACAAATGAAATAAACATTGTTTATTAAATTTTGGTGGTCATTCGGTTCACTATTCAGTTCATGAACAGCTGAATTGTACTCTAAATAGACATGTTGAGCCGTTGATGATGCTGTAATGAACTAAACAGACTTCACTCCCGAAGCTTCTTCTTAAGCCTTGAAGTCCCATCTTTGGGGAAAATAAATATTTGAGAGAAAATTTAAATTTGGAATACAAAACATCAAGATTATCTTAATGTATATTTTTTAAATTACGGTGCTGTCAAAGCAATTTTTATTTTGTGGCTGTCACGCTAATTGTTAGGAGTTGAAGCTGTTACCAGCTCCATAGTGGAGTTCCAGAGTCAGCTGCAATACAACAGGGATATGCTATTTACATATCTTTTGCAAATTATAATAATGATCATTGCCTTTCATTTAGTGCTTTTTCACATCTTCCAGATATCTCAAAGCGCTTCTCAGAATATGCTGTAAAGTGAATTGACTGTATATTTGTGGATGAAACGCGACATCAATTGCGCATAGCAGTGTCCCACAAACAGTCATGGATTGTCCAAATTATTCTTTTTTTGTGTGAGGGATTATTATCAGGCATGTGGAATAAGGAAATATAATGTCAGATCGATATCTGTTCGTCAGGAAAGCAATAAATTAAGTCTTAAATAAACTCACAACATTTAGGTAGATAATTTTCATATCGATATGCCGATATCGGAATTTAAACTTTATCGATATATTGAAAAATTCGATATGTAAAAAAAAAATCGATATATCGCAAATATCAATATATCGTGTCCGGCGATATGTCAGTATAAAGCGAACTTTTTCAACTTACCTTGTCGATATCCAAATGCGCGCGCACACCGGAATGCGCACGCATGCGCAGGACAAAGCAAACCCGCAATATCGATATATTGGTATATATCGATTTGGTAAAACCGATATATCGGTATCGGAAAATTTCGATATCGACAGACCCTACATTTAGGTTAAATCAACAAACCAGAGTTAGTTAACAGCATTCTTCATTAAAAGGCTGGTAAATATTTGACACTATATTCCAGATCAAGAGGAGAGAGGTCAAATTTTGTACTGTACAGCATTCTATTGGCCTACATCATAATCTTTGCTCACTGCTTCATAGAGGCTAGGAATACTGCTGGAACAAAAAGAGTTGACCACAATGACTTGAAAACAATGCTTACTGCAATCTTGCAAATTAAACAAAATGAGGGCTATTTGTGGCCGATTGATTGGTTTGATTGATTGATTGATTACGTCCAACCTTAACAGATTTCACAGCCACCTACAGCTAACTGTATCCTTATCAACCAAGGACTGTAAAGATGTATTCACAATTAACCCAGTTCAATGCTTATTCAAGCCACCACCAATATGTGGCTATTTTGCTACAGGTGGTACCGATTATGGAAAAACGATCAACTGAGCAGTGAAATTATTCAATATACTTGGTCGCAGTTGTGTATTCTATGAGCGGAGACCTCAGCTCAGAGGTTAGAGCACTTGCCTTACAAGCAGGAGACCTGGGTTTGATTCCAGACAGGGCGAAACCTTGGACAAGTTTCCTTATTCCACACGCTTGATGTAATTCCTTCACAATAAAAATAATAGTTCAGTCATTTCAATCCACGACTGTTTGTGAGACACTACTGTGTGTAATTGGCTGCTGTGTTTCGCCCACAAATATACAGTTAATTCACTTTACAATATATTCTGTGAAGCATTTTGAGATGTCTAGAAGACATTGAAAGCGCCTTATCAAATGCAAGGATTATTATTATTAGTATCAATTGAGACAGCCTCCCCAAAAGACTAGTGCAATAGTTAGTAGTTTCACAAAGATCTTTGAATTATAATTGACTATCAAGATCAGTCAGTAGCAGGAACACTGCAAGAGCTCTTGTCTTTGCTGGGTCATTGAGTACCAAGTGTTTTGGTCAGAGCTCCATGGAACCTAGTAAGTACATTATGAATGGGTACCAATCTGGGAAAGGGCCTTGTCAGATTCTCTGCGGAATCGGTCCAGACCCATTTTATCACCTACTCTGGCATTATGCCAACCTATAATGTAACACACACACTGAAATCAATTGAGTAGTTCCTTGAACAATTATTTTAATAAAGTGAATGATCTTTTCCATTTTCTCCCGTCTTACCAGCAGGTGTCTTGTTATGACAGAAGAAGTTGTCTAGGACATCAATCATACTGGATTATGCTTTTGAGCAGGAATTCATTTTTTCTGCTTCAATGAATGTACAATTATTGACTTGTCGTATTATGCTGCATCTCAAAAGTATATTGGCTGTAAAAGGTTCACTCTAATCAACTCAAGACTGCAGTAACTTTCAATTTATACAGTAATTCCTGATTTTATTGATTATTGTTACTGGTCTTGGTCCAAGATTGAACCCAAGTTTATTAGGGTTGGTGATGTTTACTTGGTTACTTATTTTTAGGGTTGATTTTATTGACTGTTGCCTTGGTGTTTGTTAGAGATGAAAGTGTAGGGGCAATGTTACTTCTTTATTGACCAGGGAAGGAGGCATTTAGCATTTCTATGCGAGTGGACTCCGTTCTTCCTGTTGATCACTGGACATTTAAACAAGCACAAGTAACATATAACTAATGTTTAACAAAACAATTCCCAAGTAAAACGAGCTGAACCAGCATGATACCTAATTGTTTCTAGGCTTTCCACTTCAATTCTGTGGAACAGAATTGCTACCACCTTCTGTTAACAACCCACGATTGGATACTACAACAACAACAACTTCAATTTATATAGCGCCCTCCATGCCGGACAGCGTCTCAGAGCACTTCACAATAGCGGATCCCGGGACAACAACAACAACAAATTACACTTATAAAGCGCCTTTCACGTCGGGGGGACGTCCCAAGGCGCTGCACAGGAGGCGTGTGACCCGAGCTGGGAGATGAGATTTGCAAATATCATTGAAGTGATGAGATTCGCAAAACTCCTCAATTGATTCTGCAGAACAGTCTTGAATTGAAATGAACATTAAAAGAATATTGTACTGAAATAGCTATATTGCTTGCACTAGTTTCCTTTTGTTGCACAGAACTTAAACCACAGAAGACTGTCTATATATTTCCATGTGTAGGTGACCTGGTTTGGATACTGTGTGGAGCTGGGTTTCCGCATCTGTCTGACATCCTGGTGCCCAAAAAGAAAGTAAATTTAGCTGCCTTCATTATGTTATGTTCTCTGTCCATGGAAGTTTCAGGCGCACTAACCATAACCCTGTGAATCTGATGCTCTATTGACGCCTCCTGGAGGACAATACTTCTTTGAAGTTAAAGGTTGAAATCCTCCCTGTATAAAGGGGAGATTTTCAGTGTCCTGTGCAAAAAACCACACACATAAAATTGGTTATTCACTTCATGGTTGGTTGTGGGACATTACTGTATGCAAATTGGATGCTATGTTCATCAAGGTAGGCATCACACAGTCACTTTATAGTCATTTCATTTGAAAGCACTGACAGTTTGAGAGCCGTGACAGTCATTGTATCAAATATAAGGATTATTACTTCCTACTTTCTGCACTGGTGGAAAACTTGTGTGAAATATCACTGCTCATTAAGAGTATTGTCTTAACATTATTAACGCATATCCTCAAAGTTAGCACTATTATATTCAAGAGGATATTCAAAGCCTTAATCATTAGTTTTTTTGGTCAATCGATTATCTGAGACATGCAGAAAACAATCCCCATGCTTAAGAACATCTGAACCAGACTCAGAGTTCTATGCATTCCTCCTACACATTTGAAATGACCATATCTAGAATGGAATGTGCACTCTCTCCCCGGAGATTATTAGGCGCAGGTTGGCATGAGTCAACCTTGAGGGGCACAAAGTGTACTTGGGGTACTGCTGGAGTCTAACGTTCTATGAGCGTTTTGTCCACAAAATATGCAATCAATTCATTTTACAGTATAATAGTAATAATAATCTTTGCATTTGATATAGCGCTTTTCACATCTTCTAAACGTCTCAAAGCGCTTCATAGCGTTTACTGTAAAGTAAATAAAAGTAAATACATTTACTGTAAAGTAAATTGACTGTATATTTGTGGGTTAAATGCAGCAGCCAATTGCTCACAGCAGTGCCCCACAAACAGTCTTGGATTGAAATCACCAATTTTTTTTGTAGGGATTATTATTAGATGTGTGGAACAAGAAAACTTGCACAAGGTTTTGCCCTGCCAGGAATTTAACCCAAGTCTCTCGCTTGTAAGGCGAGTGCTCTAACCACTGAGCTACCGTATATTCTGTGAAGTGCTATGAGACAACTCAAAGATGTGATACGGCACTGAATCAAATGCAAGTATTGTTAATACTGTATTATTGTTATTCTTATTATTAGGTTACTATCTAGAGCATTGCCTGGCAGGCTTTCTGTAGCCTATCCAGCTTCGATCACCCTTGCCATTAGGGCTTTGCATTTCAGGGTTAACAAAGCTGAGCGAGAAACATCATTATGCAGCTAAGTCGATAACAACTTCGATTTAATAGTGCCCTCCTTGCCGGACAATGTCTCAGAGCGCGTCACAATAACGGATCCCAGGGGTGAGCCGGGGTCAGGGGTAGAAAGGTGACTAAAGGCGCAGTCGAAGGGAAAGGTCTTTAGCCGAGACCTGAAACTGGGAAGAGAGGAGGCGAGGCAAAGGGAGTGAGGAAGGGAGTTCTAGAGACTCGGGGCGTAGTGGCTGAAGGTACGGCCGCTGAGCGGAAGATTCGCGGGACAAGGAGGAGGCCAGAGGACGCCAAAGTCCTACTGATAAGTCTGTCATCAGTAGTGCCCTGGCTCAGGACATGGACTACAAGAACATCATAGATGATCTAGTAGAAAGTGCTAACATCATTTTTTCAAAATGTCTTCGGAAGGTCATGTCAGTACTTGAACTTACATAGTTTAAGATGACACTTCGTTATGGTGCTGCATTGTCGAATTGCCATCCTTCAGATGTAATGCAACACATTAAAAATCGCTGGGATCCAAATAAAACAGTCATTTTTTGATGGCTGGTTGTGAGATATAGCTGTGTGTAATTGGGGTGCAACATAAACCTACAGTAAATCCTGTGAATAGCTTTGAGATATCCTCCCAATGTGATAATCCTAATAATCCTTGCATTTGATATCACACGTTTCACGTTTTCTAAACGTCTCAAGGCACTTAATAGAATATACTGCAAAGTGAATTGACTGTATATTTGTGGGGGAAACACGGAAACCAATTGTCCCACAAACAGTCCTGGATTGAAATGACCAATTTATTATTTTTTTTAGGATTATTAGGCGTGTGAAGTAAAAAAACTTGCCCAAGGTTTTGCCCTGCCTGGAATTGAACCCAGGTCTCTTGCTTGTAAGGCGAGTGCTGTAACTGAGCTACAGAACTCCACAGATAAGTGCTATTTCAAATGCAGAGGTTAGGATTAATATTGTAATGTACTGAAAGCAACACTAAAATAATGAGGATTATGAAATGAGGCAACCATAATCTTACAAAGCATGTTCAATGATTCCTGGTACTAAAGCTACTGTATACAAAAAGCAAAGCTAGGAGGAAGATATAGTTGAAGAATGATATGGATCTTGCAAAGGGGAAAATTGAAAGAGGTTTCAGAATACAGTAGTTAACTGACATGTTACTTTCCATGGCCAAGCAAGAATAAGTGAACGGGATGTGGGACTACATTGCCAAAAGGATGTTGGGGTGCGTTGCCAAATTGGTTGTACTTCGAGGCACAAGATTCTTAGTTTTAGTCTTAAGATCATTGTCTTAAAATGTAAGATTGTGCAGATAAGTCTTAATTTGGAAGCTAGGTTTCAAAGAGGAGTGGAATATCACGTTCCAAACTAATGTTGAATTTAAGAATTTCGCCAATTTCTGCTTGATTTAAATTGAAGTTAAAGCTCAGACCATGAGAAATTTTGAGCCTCAGATTCCCCAGAAATCATGTTCCAGATATATATAAATAAACAATGTTAAAAAGAGTTTTTCATTAATTATTGTGTTCAGCAAATTGAAAGGTGCCAATTTTAGGCAACAGTTAATTTGAGGCAAGTAGCATTACCCTCTAGTACTCCTATGTCAGGGTGAACCTAGACACACAAACAATACAGTGTTCTACTTTATGTGATTAAAATGCTTTGTTAAATGTGCTATGTTCTTGAGAGTAAGATAGGTCAAACATCTCTTCACCCACATCAGCCAGCTTTATAGTACAATATATAAAAATAAATCCTTGCCCTCTCTCAGTCCTCTTGATCCTAACCCCATTCCCAGCCCTGCTTCAAATCTGTGTGAACTGACTCAAAGTGTTTAGTGACTTGGGACGCCCCCCCAATATGAAACGTGCTATACAAATGTAATTTATTGTTGTGTTGTTACATGCTCTTTGCTCAAAAAATAAAGGTAGTGCATATATGCCTTTCACCCAAACGTGTCAGCCATGGGAAAAGCCACTCTCTAGGCATTGGAGGCTACCAGATCATATGTGGTCTTATGCACAGTTGATCTACTCACTGTCTACTCTGTTGCGTTGAGTTTCACTTAGATTGGTTACTAAATAATGCACCTTTCAAAGCAAGTTATGATATATTAATTTGATAAATCTCCTATTGCATCGGCAAAATTTCCTAGGGCTTCAAGGGAATTACTATAAAGTGTAGAGACTATATTTGCACACAAATGCAACAAGCAATTTGCAAGCAGTAATGTTCCACCAAATGGCCACGAAATGGATCCTAATTTTAACTGTTCAGATTGAAGTTAAAGATCAGATGGTACAATTCAACATTGTGGCCAATATTCCCCCAAAATATAATTGGATATTCACTTCATGGCTGTTTGTTGGACAATGCTATGCACGATTGGGCAGCCCCATTCACCCATATATAGCCACTACTTCACAGTAAATACTAAATAAATAAGTAAATACTGTGAAGTGCTTTGAGATGGCATCTTGACATGGAAGGTGCTACACTAAATGCAAGATTATAAAGGATTATCGTTATCTGCAATTACGAGCATTGGCAAAAATGTGGACTATTGACTATGGGAGTTTCAGTTGAAGCCCATCCTGTCCAATCTGCACAGGTTCACTTTCTATCAGGAATAAATGAATAGCAATCAGCGACAGAAATCATACACCAAATGTTCCCCCTTTCTATCAGAAAGAATTAAGTCACATGTGGGATAGATCCCTGTGATACCTTCCCCTGAAGTGTTTATTCAATTCAATTTGCAGCAATCCGTAGCTGGGTGAATGCTGCCTGAATGATGTTACCTGGCAGATTCTTGTTCAGGGTTTTTTTTTGAAGGAATTTATCGATGCATTAACTGTTCTTTTTTGGGCAACTGCTCCACATAGCCATCATATAAAATTCCTATCCTACTTGAGGCTTTCAATGTTAAAACATGTGCCTTCCAGTAGTGATTTCACAGTCTAAATCAAACAGCCCGCTTACATTATCTTTGAGGGACGACAATATTAAAAATACTGAGGAATAAAAGAAACAAGATAATACAAATCAAAACAGAACTAAAGGAAACATTAAAATAAACCTTTATCTAATGATGTTTATTTTCCTAATTTTCTAGGGCCATCTTGTGAAACGTGCTGTGAATGTTTAAGGGATTACAGGAATGTTGTGTTATAAGAGAAAAGTAAAACATTGCCAGGCTCCGCAATTATCTTACCCCCTGCGCTGCCGAAACACTCGTGCACGCATACATCACCTCGAGGCTGGACTACGGAAACTCTCTCCTCGTCGGCCTCCCCAGTTCCTCCATTCACAGGTTGCAGGTCATCCAAAACTCTGCAGCCCGTGTATTATCCCGCACCCGCCTCTGCAACCATATAACCCCCACCCTCGCCCGTCTCCATTGGCTCCCCATTCTCCAGAGGATCGAGTTCAAGATCCTCGTCCTCACCTTCAAGGCCTTACACGGCCTAGCCCCGCCCTATTTAACCAATCTACTTTCCCCCTACAAGCCCACCCGGACCCTCCGTTCAACAGGACTTGGCCTGCTCCAAGCCCCCCGCCCGAACCGCCCCACCATCGGAGGCCGGGCCTTCAGTTTCTCCGCTCCCACCCTATGCCATCCCTCAATCCCTCCATCTTGTTTCTTCCCTTTCGTCCTTCAAGGCCGGTTTGAAGACTTTCCTCTTCGACCGTGCCTTTTGTTCCACCCCGAATTTTTCGACCTCCCCTTCGTGTTCCACCCGTTCCCAAAAACTCCCCTCAGCTCGGGTCACACGCCTCCTGTGCAGCGCCTTGGGACGTCCTCCCGACGTGAAAGGCGCTCTATAAATGTAATTTGTTGTTGTTGTTGTTATTTACAAAACAACAAAAGCAATGTGTATTACCACCAATGTAGTATACTGCATCCGCTGCTCACGGTGTGGTCTCCTCTACATTGGGGAGACTAAGAGCAGATTGGGAGACCGATTTGCAGAGCATCTTCGCTCTGTATGGAAGGTCAACCCTGATTTTCCAGTCTCCCTGCATTTCAACTTGCTCTCACATTCAGAGGCTGATCTTTTGATCCATGGTCTCCTGGGCTGTTCCAGTGACCCACAGCAAAAGCTTGAGGAACAGCACCTCATCCATCTACTGGGGACACTGCAGCCGTCTGGCCTCAACATTGATTTCAGCCATTTCAGGCCATAAGAGTTCCCCCCCTCCCCCTGTCCCCATCACAATCATAACTCCAGACACCCCTTGCCTCTCTGGTGTGTTGTTTGTTCTATCACCATTAAACACCTCTTCTCCCCAGTTTTGTTTAAACCCACCCCCTTCTGTTTCTCCCCCTGAAGTCGTTATCACATATTCAACCCATCAGTTAACACACTATTTTTTCCTTTTCCTTTGTCTTCGTCTCCTTTGTCTTCCATGTCCTGCCTCTCCCCCTTTAACGTCCTTAAGAAACCTCTCCCCCCAAACAAGCCCCAGTTCTGATGAAGGGTTGAAGATCTGAAACGTTGACTCTTTTTCCTTTCTCCATGGATGCTGCCTGACCTGCTGAGTTTCCCCAGCAATTTTTGTTTTTGTTTCAAAACTAGTATTTATGTAGTTTACAAACAAAGTAGTTATTTTGCTTACAAACATTATATAATCACAATACTGTGAGTATTTCAAAGAGATGAATATCCATTCACCCACCCAGGAATGTTCCTTAGTAGTACTGTATTACAAAAACATTTAAAATGATTTTTTAAAAACTTTACAGGGACATTCAACTAGTTTATGATAATAACCTTTGCATTTGATAGTGTGCCTTTTACATCAAGAGGATATCTCAAAGTGCTTCGCAGGATATACTGTAAGTGTAGTGATTGTGTAGTAGTTTGTAGGTGAACACTTTACTGATATTATGAAATCGTAAGGTGAGATATGTCCTTGATACATTTAGTCACAACAACTTTATTTTATATGTCACCATATGACATGGAATACATGGAATAGCTTCTCACAGCTCTTCAGAGATGGGGTTGGAAGCCAATTAGTGGAAGAAGTGGATGGGAAGTGGGAAGGTTACCATATGCATGGTCGAAAAGTGAATAGGCTGTATACACTGCTGTGCGCAATTTGGCTGCCGCGTTTCGCCCACAAGTATACAGTAAATTTTCCTAGTCTTCTTCGTCCTGCCCTGACCCCTCCCCACCCTGCTCTTGTCCCTACCTAACTGTACAGCGCCTTGGGATGTCTTCTCGACGTGACAGGCGCTATATAAATGTAAGTTTTGATTGATTGATTGATTTATACTTTTTGGGTGAATTAGGGAGACCAATGAGGAATGCATTGGAGAAATCTAATTAAAAGGCAACAAAGATTATAAGTGATGGAGTTGGTTGCATTTAGTGTGAGACAGTAGCGGAGGCAGGCAATGAGGCAAAGGTGAAGAAAAGCAGTCTTGTCAAGTCAAAGGTAAGGAAGAGGGGATGAGGATCAAACCCATTGCCAAGACACCACACAAGTTTGGTGATTCATTCTGTAAGCGTGTTTTTCTCTGTGTTGCATGAAGGCTATATATAACAGGGGTTTTTTTTTATCACAAATTTCACTGTTGGTGAACAGCAAAGGCTCCTAATTAAGTGACCTAGATTTAAAATGCCCTCCCACACCAGGCTCTTGACCCTATCACCCCCATCCTCACCTGACTCCACTGGCTTCCCTTCATACAGAGGATAAAATTCAAGATCCTATCCTCACTTTCAAAACCCTCCATGACCTTGCTCCCCCCCCCTACCTTTGTAACCTTCTAACCTCCCTGGTCACTTTCTCAGTTCAACAAGCTCCGGCCTGCTTCACGTCCCCCGCCTCGCCCATCTCACCATTGGTGGCCGGGACATCAGCTATTCTACCAGAACCCTATGGAAGTGTATCCCACAGTCACCCTGCACCTCCTCCACCTCCTTCAAGACTCTCCTCTTTGACTGTGCGTTCAGTCATCATCCTACCCTCCAGTGTGGGTCCGAAACGCTGATTATCCAGTGCCTTGGGATGTCCTCCCAACATGAAAGGCGTTATACAAATATAATTTGTTATCACATATTCAACCCATCAGTTAACACTCTTTTTTTCTTTTTCCTTTGTCTTCTTTGTCTCCTTTATCCTCCATGTCCTGCCTCTCCGCCTATAATGTCCTTAAAAAACCTCTCCCTCCAAACAAGCCCCAGTTCTGATGAAGGGTTGTGGACCCGAAACGTTAAGACTAATTTTCCTTTCTCCATGGATGCTGCCTGACCTGCTGAGCTTCCCCAGCAACTTCTGTTTTTGTTTCAGATTCCCAGCATCTGTAGTATTTTGTGTTTAGTTTTGTTGTTGTACTTGCATTACTGAATGTAAATGTGATTAGGATTTGGCTACGGCTGATATAAAGTGTATGGAAACTGAGCTTTTTGGTTTATATTTCAGCAAAATAAATTTTTATGTTATCTTGCATTTTAACAATGCAAATCCGTTTCAGAACAGCATTGGATAAAATGAAAAAATGCCTTTGAAAATTCTACCTCTCCAAGATACCAAATATATGTATACGTAAAATACTTATTACCAATGTTTGTTGTTATTTGTTGCTTTGTGAGACTTTACTGTGATATATATCTCTATATACATACATCAAATATATATCAATGCTCACTCCCTCCTCCTTTTCAAAGTATCTCAAAATTTGCCTTCCCTGCAGTGAGTGAAGCCCAGTTGTGTGAATGAGTGAGTGAGTGAAGCCCCGCCCCCAGCTCAGCGGGAAACAAGTGGCAGCGCGGCAATGACGGGCAGCGAGGTTCAGCCAATGGGCAGGCGGGATGCCTCAGCAGCATCTGAGGTCCCGCCCCCTAGATTGTAACCATTTAAGACAAAAGGCAAGAAACCTAGACACTGGCCCCCTCCCCCTCCACTGGCCCCCCTCCCCCCCTCCACTGCCCCACCCCCTCCACTGCCCCCCTCCACTGCCCCCCCCCCCCCTCCACTGCAGCACCCCCTCCACTGGCCCCCTCTCCCCCCCCCTCCACTGGCCCCCTCCCCTCCACTGGCCGCTACCCCCCCCCTCTACTGGCGCCCTCCCCCCCCCTCCACTGGCCCCCTTCCCCCCCTCCACTGGCCCCCTCCCCCCCCTTCACTGCCCCCCTTCCTCCTCCACTGCCCACCCCTCCACTGGCCTCCTCCCACCCCTCTCCACTGGCCCCCTCCCCCCCTCCGCTGGCTCTCCTCCCCCCACTCCACTGACTCACCCCCCTCCCTCTCTCCACTGGCTCAGCCCCCTCCCTCTACTGGCTCCCCTCCCTCTATCCACTGGCTACCCTCCCACAGCTCACCCCCCTCCCTCGGCTCACCCCCCTCCCTCCCCTCCTTCCCTCCCTCGGCTCACCTCCCTCCCCTCCCTCCATCCCTCGGCTCACCCCCCTCCCTCCCCTCCTTCCCTCCCTCGGCTCACCCCCCTCCCTCCCCTCATCCCCCCCTCCACTAGCTCTTCCCCTCCCCTCACTCCCCCACTCCACTGGCTCTCCCTCCACTGGCTCGCCCCGCTCTCCCTCCACTGCCTCCCCCCCCGCTCTCCCTCCACTGGCTCCCCCCGCTCCCCCTCCACTGGCTCCCCCCGCTCCGCTCTCCCTCCACTGGTCCACTGGCTCCCCCCGCTCTCCCTCCACTGTCCCCCCCCCCCCCCCCGCTCTCCCCTTCCTTCCACTGGCTCTGCTCCCTCCATTGGCTCACAGTCACTCCCTAGCTCAACCAACCAACCGACGAACGAACCACTCACTCACCCCCCACCCACTCATTCACCACCTACCTGTCAAACTTTTTATTTACAATAAAATAAGAGTGAGGGGTTGGGTGGGGGTGACGGCACAATTACAGCTAGTTACTTCATTGTAAAAAAGAAACCTCTCTCACACAGACAAACTAACTCTCACACACACAGAGGTACACACTAGACACACAAAGACCAGCCTTACACACAGACCAGAGACTCACACACAGAGACTGGACTCTCTCACATAGAGACCAGAGTCTCACTGGACTCTCTCGCACACACAGACTCTCACACTCACTCACACACACAGACTCTCACACAGAGACACACACTCACACACAGAGACACACACTCACACACAGAGACACACACTCACACACAGAGACTCACACACACACAGAGACTCACACACAGAGACTCACACACACACTCTCACACAGAGACACACACTCACACACAGAGACTCTCTCACACACACAGAGACTCACACACAGAGACTCACACACACAGACTCTCACACTCACACACAGAGACTCACACTCTCTCACACACACACACAGAGACACACTCTCACACACACACAGAGACACACTCTCACACACACACACAGAGACACACTCACACACACACACACAGAGACACACTCTCTCACACACACACACACAGAGACACACTCTCTCTCACACACACACACACACAGAGACACACTCTCTCTCACACACACACACAGAGACTCTCTCACACACAGAGACTCTCGCACTCTCTCTCTCTCACACACACACAGACCCACGGACGGGGGAGGGGGAAGGAAAGCCGCGGCCGGCAGTGAGGCAGATCCGGATGGTCTTGTTGTCCGGGGTCTGGACAGGGCTGGTGACCGATGGCAGACGGGAGGATGGCACAGAACGGAATCCAACCCGAGGAGAAGCCCTTGGCTGAGGAGCCGGGGCGGGAAGCCGAGAGAGAGGAGTCCAGGAAGAAGAAGGAGGAGGAGGAGGAGGAAGAGGAGGAGGAGGAGGAGAGGGGCCACAGGAACCCAGAGGCTGAGCCTCTCAGCCACCCCCCGGGGCCGGGGTCTCCGAGCCAGGGGAAGCCCCCCCCGGGAGGGGCTGAGGGTGAGGGTGTCCCCGGGGCTGAGGGCCGGGCTGCCCCCCCCGAGGGCGGCTGGGGCTGGGTGGTCATGCTGGCCTCCATGTGGTGCAACGGCTCGGTGTTCGGGATCCAGAACTCCTTCGGGCTCCTGTTCGTCAGTTTGATGGCGGAGTTCGGGGACGAAAACGACAAGCAGCTGCGGTTTAAATCAGGTGAGGGACACGTTTACACCGGGCACACCGGCCAGCCTCACCGGGCACACCGGCCAGCCTCACCGGGCACCCCGGCCAGCCTCACCGGGCAGCCTCACCGGCCAGCCTCACCGGGCAGCCTCACCGGCCAGCCTCACCGGGCACACCGGCCAGCCTCACCGGGCAGCCTCACCGGCCAGCCTCACCGGGCACACCGGCCAGCCTCACCGGGCAGCCTCACCGGCCAGCCTCACCGGGCACACCGGCCAGCCTCACCGGGCACACCGGCCAGCCTCACCGGGCACACCGGCCAGCCTCACCGGGCACACCGGCCAGCCTCACCGGGCACACCGGCCAGCCTCACCGGGCAGCCTCACCGGCCAGCCTCACCGGGCACACCGGCCAGCCTCACCGGGCACACCGGCCAGCCTCACCGGGCAGCCTCACCGGCCAGCCTCACCGGGCACACCGGCCAGCCTCACCGGGCACACCGGGCAGCCTCACCGGGCACACCGGCCAGCCTCACCGGGCACACCGGGCAGCCTCACCGGGCACACCGGCCAGCCTCACCGGCCAGCCTCACCGGGCACACCGGCCAGCCTCACCGGGCAGCCTCACCGGGCACACCGGCCAGCCTCACCGGGCACACCGGCCAGCCTCACCGGGCACACCGGCCAGCCTCACCGGGCGGGGGGGGGGGGGGGGGAGGTCCAGCCGGTCTTCCCAGGTGCTGCACAGCCATGCTGTGTGTGTGTGTAGGTGTCTCTCACACACACTAACACTAACACGGACCATTCCCTGTATCATAACCTCCTCTTTTATCTTTTGTGTGTGTTTTTTAAAACATCAAATAAAGATCCCCCCCCTCCCCGGTGTGGGTCAGGCTGGACCCCCCAGTCAGGCTGTGTCTGTCAGGCTGCCGTTATCACGCTGCCATTTCATGCTTTTATCTCAAGCAACGGATTGAAATGAACCGTCCATTTGATCGCAGCCACAGTTCAATTTCTGTTCAATTCAAAGCCGGCGGCGTTTGTTAGTCTGTAGTGATGTGTGCTTTTATAAACCAGGGTCTGTCTCCCTGGCTGATGTTCTGTGGGTGTGTGAGTGTGTAAGATCACACTGAGCTGTGAGTGTGTAAGATCACACTGAGCTGTGAGTGTGTAAGATCACACTGAGCTGTGAGTGTGTAAGATCACACTGAGCTGTGAGTGTGTAAAATCACACTGAGCTGTGAGTGTGTAAGATCACGCTGAGCTGTGAGTGTGTAAAATCACGCTGAGCTGTGAGTGTGTAAAATCACGCTGAGCTGTGAGTGTGTAAGATCACGCTGAGCTGTGAGTGTGTAAGATCACACTGAGCTGTGAGTGTAAAATCACGCTGAGCTGTGAGTGTGTAAAATCAAGCTGAGCTGTGAGTGTGTAAAATCACGCTGAGCTGTGAGTGTGTAAGATCACGCTGAGCTGTGAGTGTAAAATCACGCTGAGCTGTGAGTGTGTAAGATCACTGAGCTGTGAGTGTGTAAAATCACGCTGAGCTGTGAGTGTGTAAGATCACTGAGCTGTGAGTGTGTAAGATCACACTGAGCTGTGAGTGTGTAAAATCACGCTGAGCTGTGAGAGTGTAAGATCACACTGAGCTGTGAGTGTGTAAGATCACGCTGAGCTGTGAGTGTGTAAGATCACGCTGAGCTGTGAGAGTGTCTCGGAGAGGATCGATTTCCTCACTCTTGTTTTTAAATCCCTCCACTCCTCAAATCCCTCTCTCCTCACAACAGCAGCCGTTGCTTTCGCTCTACTGGGTCTGGCCTCCTCCGTGTCCCCCGAATCCTCCGCTCCACCCTCGGCGGCCGTGACATCAGCCACTACGCCCCGAGGCTTTGGAACTCCCTTCCTCACTCCCTTCGCCTCGCCCCCTCTCTTCTTTTCGACCGCGCTTTCGGTCACCTTTTTCCCCCTCCCCTGGCTTGGCCCCGGGAAACATTATTGGGAAGTGCTCTGAGACGCCATCCGGCGTGGAAGGCATTATATAAATCCCAAGTTGTTGTTGTTGTAGGATGACACTGAGCTGTGTGAGTGTGTAAGATCACACTGAGGTGTGTGAGTGTGTAAGATCACACTGAGCTGTGTGAGTGTGGAGGATGACTGAGCTGTGTGTAGCATGGTGACTCGGTGGCACAACTGAAGTAACAAACACGTGTTAAATTAAATCTTTTCACACAGACATCAATAGCAAACATACCCAGTGTCATGTGTTTTGTTTCATTTTCAAAAACACTTTCATTTCAAGGAGGAAATTGAGCTGGTTGTGCTTGTATTGCTTTCTTCCCTATTCAGACAATGTCTGCTAGCTGTCTGTACTGTACTGTATACTGACCTCTGTGTAATCCAGCATTGACTTACTGTGAGCTAATTTACAGCTGGTTGCAGAGCCAGTGGATTGATTATACAGTTAACATCAGGAACAAGCACATACATTGCCAGTGTTTCCCTGAGCAAAACACAGCCCTGATGTATTCACAACTTTAAATGCTGTTTGATGTAAATGGTGACACGTGTGTTGCAATTCTGATTCCTGTCAAAGGTGACAGAAAGTGCGTCTGAATAATGGATCCAAGAAAATGTGAGCAGTTTGAAGACACGTATCACTGTATTTCATTCTCACTTCCTTCTCCCGATGGATTGTCTTTGTCTTGTAGTTTCAAAAAATACAAATACCTAACTGTCAATTGTCACACAAGTGTTGTCCTTCCAGTTGTTCACCAACACACTGTGACAACAGTGGGAGCTGTGCTCACTTTGATCTCCACACTAACATCCCAGCACTTCAGTGGGGAGAGGACAGTTCCTCATTGGTTGTGCCACTTTTGGTTTAATGTACCCAATTTAATGTCATCTAATATATATATATACTGCATATATGTTATACAATATGTGTGCTGACACATAGATATTTGTCACTTTGTATAGGTTTGCAAAGTGTCCTCTCTATGAATAAATCTCCATTCCTCCCATTATGGAAAGCTTTCCAAATACCCATGGAGATGAGTGATGTGTTTCTGGCAGTCTTGTGCAATTGTAATTTGCTATGGTAATTTCATAGCACCATAGCTATGTTCTATGGGTCTATGGAACCTTAGAAAACCAAATGCCTCGGTCCACATTGTGTTCAGCCATGGCCACATTTTGCATGTTGCCTGCCACTATTGTGCTCACACTTTACACCTCCCCCCCACCTCAACACATTCCTCTCGTGTGCTATGTAGTTTATTTGAATGTAACATCTGATAAACTGCCTAGATTTTGGTGTACAAACTCTAATGCCTGTACAGATGATATGGGTAATTGTACCTTTGGCATACTTTTTTATCCTCCCCACCACCTTTTCAAAAAAAGTTGACCATTTCTCCCTCATGGCTTAATATACTAACATGAGAAACTTCACCACAAAAACAGTCACTATTTGATTCCGAAGCTCTCTGTTCAGCCTAAATTCTTCTTAGGAATTATATGGATGGCAAATTGGCTTAACCATATTTGTTTCATTTCAAGGGTGACTTACATCAAGATAAGATGAATTTTTAAACTACATTGTGGGAGCCTCACACCTATATTAAGGAATGATACTCATGGCCTAGGTTTATTTTTGCTGATACCCATATGTTGTGAATGACAGAGCAAGGTTAGACTTCTGGAACTGTATTGCTGTTGGCTTGTATTGACTGCGTTAGCTGACTAATGTATTAATACACAACTTTGATAACTGCTACCTGAACACCAATTAATGTTTAACTTAAATAAAAAGTCAGTATCTCGCTATTTCTTTAACAATATTCAAAACACTTGAACAGGGTGATCCACTTGAAAGAAACTGAATTTGTTTAAACATTTAAAAGCTACACCTGCTGCAATTCTAGTATATATTATTATAGTACATTACGTGCAAAGCTGACTATAGTGTCCTCCAGGTAGTCTTATATTGCTTGTTGTTGTTTTAGTTGACAGTAGGCCTTTTGAATTTTGTGTTGTACATGTATTATGTTAGCCTGACCATTTTGAATCAATACAAACTGTACACAACAACTGGCTTATTAGCCAGGAATAAAAGTAGAGTGTGTGGTTTACAGGCATTTTGATTATCTGAAGATAATACTTGACTGGTTTATTTTAGGGTCTAGATCGAAACAGCAAGGAATTGGATAAATGATGTATCAGTAGTAAATAGTGCAGTGAACCCACAAAATACAGCCTCTCAATTTTCAAATATGTGGTGCGTGAAGCACACACTCCTGACATGAAATGAACCATATCAATTGCTATTATTATTAGATATATTTAAAATTATTATTGAGGTGTGAATCAAAACAATCCAAGCAAATTAGCTTTTCTTAATGATGAAGTGGTCCCATCATTTATTCAGGTAAGTTTAAAGTTGTTTATATTTAATCTATTTGCTCTTTTTGTGGCACAGTAAATGTATGAATTCATTTATCAAAATAGATTTTCTTTCCTGTTGAATTCATTACTGGCTAGTAAAGCAGCTACTTTGTCACATTCATCAAATGTTATTTTGTGTAGAAATTTGACAGATTGCTATCGTATAGTACAGGCAGGCCAGTGTTGTCAAACCCAGATTTGTACTGAGCCACATATGTGTCTCATGAACAATATGAGCCACACAACTTGAAAAATGTTACCCTCACATGGTTCTCTAGTGTATCAAATTAAGTGTGACGTAAATCAAAGACATGCATAGTCATATAAATAATTGCAACAAAGACATTCAATACTGTAAATGTGTACATGCAACAACAACAACAAAATTACAGTCTATTCAAACTTTCAGTGGTTGCGTAATAATTTGTTAATTTTTAAATGTAACTTGTAAACAAGCCCATTGACATTTGTGCAATCATGCGTTTGTGTTGCTAAAGTTTACCTGACGCATATTTATGTGCAACATGAGTAGAGAATTCATGGGTTGCAAGTTATATTCATTTAAACATAGTGAAACCTGTTAAAGTAATCACCCCCTTTTCAGCAACCACCTGCTTCCAACAAGCACACTGGAACAGTCCTGAAAAGATTGTCTCTAATTAACTTCTTCTATTCACCAACCACTTGTCTAACTCAACCAGTGGCCGTTCTCTCTCTTTTTTTAGCCCTTTCTGTGTCCTGTTCTGAGTAAATTTAAGTGTGTTTACCAGTAATGCATTACATGTATCTAGGCCCCACGTGTAGACTCTGGCTACGCTCCTAGATCATATACCAATGGCACCTCACTGGAGAGTGGAAACTGTGGGCATTATGCGGACTGCTCAACACAGCATTGGTAAATGTGTACGTAAATTCACTCATTCATCACATCTAGGCTTGACTATTGCCAACTCCCTGCGTGTCGGTCTTCCTAACTCTTCCCTCCACAACCTGCGATCATCCAGAACTCTGCAGCATGTGTTCTCTCCCGCACATCTCCGTGATCACATCACATCACTCTCACCCTCACCTGGCTCCAATGGCTCCCCATCCCCCAGAGGATAGAGTTCAAAATTTTCATCCTCGTCTTCAAGGCCCTGCACAGACTTTCCGCCTCCTACATCTGTCACTTGCTAACTCTGTATCAACCTGTCCGCTCCCTCCACTCAGCAGGTTCTGGCCTGCTCCACATTCTCTACCTGGCCCACCTCACCCCAACATTGAGGCCAGACCTTCAGCCTCTCTGCCCCCATCCTATGGAAGTCCATCCTACATTCTCTTTTCCTCTCTCTCTCTCCCTCTCTCTCTCCCTTGACTCCTTCAAGGAACGTCTTGAGACCTTCATCTTCGACAGGGCCTAGGGCCCCCTCTTGCCCTCCACCCTCCCTGATCCCAATCCCCCACCCCCACCACCCCTTTGGGTCCAAATACCTAACTGTCCAGTGCCCTGGGACATCCTCCCAACATGAAAGGCAATGTACAAATGTAATTTTCTATTGTTGGGAATCTACATGTGAGCACACAGATTTTTTTAAATTACCAAATCTGGTTCCACCTCCCATTCAGGCAGTGCATTCCAGACCACAACAACTCTCTGGCTTATAAAAAAGATCTCCCCTCTTCTGCCAATTATTTTAAATCTGGTCACTGAGCCACCCATCAGTGGAAATAGTTTCTCCGTATCTACTCTATCAAAACCCCTCAGAATTGTCAACACCTCTGTTAAACCTTCCCCTTAACCTTCTCTGTTCTAAGGAGAATAATCCCAGTTTCTCTAGTCTTTCCACATAATTATAGGCCCTGGTGTAATTCTTTGACCAATAGTAGGTTCAGATTGATACAAATTGCACAGGTTTAAATCTGGCACTGAACTAGTTTGAAATTGAATGGGAGTCGGAAAAAAAAAAGTTAATTTGTCTGGTTGGAGCAATTTTTGCAATTCACGTCTTTCTTATTTTAATTGATTTTAAAAAATACTTAAATGTCTGAGATATGTTTTGATGGGTGAACAAATACAACCACACTAATCAATATTATTTTCAAACGTTATCATCACACTTTGCCAAGTTTGATTTTAGAGATCGCTGGCATGGCTGCTGTATTAAACTCCTTTAAGGAGAGCCTTAGTGCTCAAATCAGGCCAAAAAAAGGCCAATAGTTGATGGAAACTGTTTATTCCCCAAAGCACAGGAATTTTGTTGTTGATCTAAGTGATCGAACAATTCAAAGTTCAGATGTCTGTGTTTGGGGTGTTTGGGGAATTTTGTTTTAGTCTAAATATATTCGAAGTGGATTATACTCAGACAGAGGATATTACTCTATACTTACAAGTTACATTCTGTGCTTTACCTGTGACTGAAACAACATTTCAGGGAAGAATTTATGATTTTGTTCCTGCAAATACTGATAGCTGTGCTATTTTGCTACTAAACAAATAACTTTGTCATAAGAAAACAGAGTTCAGAAGATTGGGTTGAAAAATCTTTTGAAGCTTATAATCTTGTAATGTGGCTAGGTATAGTTGGGGATTGAGTGGACTCTAGGATTCATTAACCTTGGTATCATGGGGTGGGGGGAAGAAGAAATCCAGTACTGCGTTCTGACAGAAAGAATTCTAAGATGTTCATGATAACATTCTTGTAGGTACAAACTTGTTTTGAAGGACTGCGAGTCAAACTATTACTACAGTATTGGGTAATTGATCTGTTAGAAAAGTGCTGAAAGTCATCCTTACAATGTTTTTGCTATAGTCCTGTAGCTTAGTGATTAGAACACTCAGCTCACAAGTGAGAGACCTGGATTCGATTTCTGGCAGTGCAAAACGGCCTCAATGGAAAGGGAATAATTAGTAGGACTAAGGATCAGCTAAATACAAAACCTCGCATACCACATGGGGTTAAATATATATTTGATTACTGACTAAGATAATATATTATCAAACATTCAAATAACTGACTTTGGTAAAATATAGAAATAAACCTTGTGCACTGATTAGTTTCATTCATGACTTCTGTAGTCTTCAGATCCTAATTTCTGAAAGTTCTAGTCTCTAACTCTCCATCTTGCCCCCTCCCTATCTCTCACCAAATGCTGCCCAAACTCAAATTCACGCCTTGAAATGACCACCTTGCTGTTCTCCCTCATTCCACTGTCCATAAGGGTGCTCCTTAAATCAGTAAAGGAACATTACTTGGACAAAGATATCCCATATATTTTACGTCATAAAATAGAACTCACCGTAAGATCATCCCACTACAACAACAACAATAAAGTTACATTTGTAGAGCACCTTTCATGTCAGGAGGACATCCCAGGGCACTGAACAGTTGGGATCAGGACCCGAGCATGGGTGAGGGGGATGGGGCATGGTTAGGATGAGGGAGGGTATTGAGATAGGAATGTGGCTTAATGCAAGGTTGAAAAAAAGGGTCTTGAGTTGGGTATTGAAGGAGAAGGGAGAGAGCCAGGCTAGGGTGGGGGTGATGTAGTCATGGAACCTGGTGAGTTGACCACTAATATGGTCAAGTTTTTATGGTCCTTTTATTTCAACTTTGTTATTTAGTACAGGCTCACTTGTGAGCTCAACCTGCTAAAGAGTTCAAAATTCCTCAGTTCATTCCCTGACATTATTGGTGAGTTTCCATGTTTTTATTCTCATTACTGTACTATTTTCCTGATTTGTTTAAGTCCTTAAAGGCACCGGACTACTCCTTGTTAGTCAGTCAGCCACGTGAACATTTTTATGACTGCTATTCTGCAGCAAACAGCATCGTTCAAACCATCAAGTTGGCAGTTTTTAATCTGGATTTGAAATTATTCCAAGTGCTTAGAGCAGCACCAAAGTTGCTGATGCCTGATTTTCTTCTGCTGTTTGGCCTGAAGTAAGGGTTATTAACCTTGATGTAGTGTCTTGTGCTTTTTTCTATTGTTATGTTGTTTATTCCAGGTAACAACTGTTCAAATGAAACGACCGTATGGAGATATAATTTCACTGCATGTAGTCTGGGCATATGCTTGTGTGGGTTGTGATGCTGGGGTTTTGTGATCTTTTGCTCTGTAACATCAGGCAGATTTCAACTCTAAATAAAAGTAAAGATCTGTACTTTGAGTAATTGGTGGTGGTGGAAGAGGTCGAGGTCCAGTTGTACCTATAAATATTTAGTGTTATTATGGAACATCATGTAGTCTAAAGATCCATTTGAATGAATAGTGTGCACTATTGTTATCAGGACTGATTTGGATGTTTTAAAGGTCATTGCATGAAACATAGTTATTCATATTTTACACCAAACATAAAAACTTCCTCTCTCCCCCATCCCAACTTGTTTTTTCAAATGTCTTGTTTGAAAGGCAGTACAGTGCCATGAAATAGAGTGTAGCAGTCACTGGCTGGCCTGCATTACCTGATCCAAAGGCTAACTTTGAACTGGAAAGCCCGACATACACAGTTAGAAGGCTATATTTCACCAGGACTGTATTGAGGCCGAGAGTGAAATCAATTTGTCCCAACTTGGCACTGATCTGATGGGGGATACCATACCAGCTGGTAGTCAAGATTGTGAAATATAGCTGATTTTCCTTTTTCTGACTCTTTCTCTCCCCTCCCCCAGCCAATCTACCCCTGGGTTGCTGACTGAGCTAATCGCAGTGTACAAATTATCACTCTGAACTGAGATCTGCTAACTTGGCATAGATAAAGTATTGAACTTGGAAGCTTCTTGATTTGTTAAGATTTAGTGCACCTAGTTGCAAAGCCATCAAATTTATTACTTAAGTTGTCCTCGATATGGTATTTAATAGAAATAACTATTATTGTACCAAAAAAAAAGTTTACATTTGGAGATTTTAGAAGGTAGACCAAACCTAGTGGTCGAAAAGCAAAGGTCTTAACTGGCAGTTTTTTAAAAAGATTTACAACCAGGAGGAAGCTTGTCTGCCAATGCTTATAATCGCACGCTAGGCAAGCTATCCACTTTTATAATAATAATAATCCTTGCATTTGATATTGCGCTTTTCAAATCTTATCGACATCTCAAAGCGCTTCACAGAATATACTGTAAAGTCAATTGACTGTATATTTGTGGGTGAAATGCGGCAGCCAATTGGGCACAGCAGTATCCCACAAACAGTCGTGGATTGAAAATGACCAATTTTATTATTGTGCTTTTTTTTGGAGGGATTATTATTAGGCGTATGGAGTAAGAAAACTTTGTAAGGTTTTGCCCTGACCTGCCTGGATTCGAACACAGGTCTCACGCTTGTAAGGCAAGTGCTCTAACCACTGAGCTACAGGAGCTTTTAGGTGGTTAATCTCCAGCAGTACCCAAACACATTCTGAGGTTCCCACGTATTTGCTCTTACTAATCAACATCTAATATCTTCTGGAATTAGATAAACAGAATACGCCCGCACTAGGAGATACTGCACTCTGCATTCCAGATAAAGCGAAACATCTATGCTTAGCTGGTGTGAAAAAAGGAACACTGTCTGGTTTGAACATAAGGAGCAGGAATAGGCCATCCGGCCTCTCGAGTCTGCCCCGCCATTCAAAAAGATCATGGCTGATCTTTTAATCTCACTCCACCTGCCCATGAATACGTCCAGTTGTGACAATGGGTTCTGGACATGTCAGATGCTAGGTTGATAGGAAAGAAATGGTAGGAATTAATGGAGGTGTTCTACCTTCCCCATTAGAGGGCACACTGGATGTTGTGTTTTGTGCTAGATGAGGCAGCTGTGTGCCTGTGTGCTGAACCCATTTCTGTTGCAGTAACAGCAGAAACAGGTAATAGACTCTTTATTCTGTCTATCCCTGGGGATGGATGAGTCTATTGAACTCTTTATTGCAAGGTTCCTATCTTGGTACTTTGCCATTCAATGCATTTTAAAAAGGAATATTGAAACGCATCAATAAGGAAGATCTGCCAACACTGAGTATATTTATTAAACTGGCTATTTCAAAATCAAATTGTCAGGGTTGCTGTTAAGGTGAAAATTGTAAAGAGTATTTCTGTGTGTTTGGAAATAGATAAGCAGACCTACTGCTCTACCACACAAGTACAATACTGATTAGTGAAATGTTTGTTATCAAAACAAGTGAGAGCTTTCAAACCATCCACTGAAAGGGTTTTGGAGCTTCACATCCTATAATGTGTTTAGTCAGAGAAAATTCCTAGTATAATTGTGTTTTCTTAAACTAAGATTCAGTTTGAAGTTTTTTTTTTAGCAAACTTGTATCAAAACTTATTGCTATTTCATCAGTTGCTCATGAATCATGAAGCATTTGCTGGATAGAAGGAGGCTGTTTGGCCTGTCATGTCTATGCCGATGCTCTCTATTCTGTTCTAATCCATACCCTATTTTTTCGTCATCGTGTCTCTAATAGTGCTAGTTCCCCACTGGAGCCACCCCCTTCCCACCATGCACACCCTTACTTTGATCCTTTCTTTTTCCCCCAAGTGGAGCCCTGTATCTCAGTGGTTAGAGCACTTGCCTTGCAAGCGAGTGACCTGGGTTCAATTCCCCGTCTGGGTGAAACCTTGGGCAGGTTGTTTTTTTTAACTCCACACGCTTGATAATAATCCCTCAAAAAGGAAACAATAATAAATCGATCATTTCAATCCACGGCTGTTTGTGAGACATAAATTGGCTGCCACGTTTTGCCCACAAATAAACAGGCAATTTACTTTACAGTATATTCGATGAAGCGCTTTGAGACATCCAGATGACGTGAAAAGTGCTTTATCAAATGCAAGGATTATTATTACGTTTTTTAACATTTTTAAAAAGTATTCATCCAATTCCATTTTAAACACAATTATGTTCCCAGCTGTTTGTGGCAGACATTCCACATTCTAACAACCCCTTGAGTATATAAAAGATCCACAAGGAAAGCTTAACTTTAATTGTTACTTGTGCAGTGGCCACTTGCTACCCCATGTTTTTTGCTTTATGCTATCTGCAAGGTGGCATGTGTGGGGCATTGTTACACTGCAAACCTTATTTTCTCTCTCCTTTTAAAATAATTGACTCGTTCTTCAGGAAGGAGTCTTTGTGCATAATTGGGGTAGCAGAATACCACATGAGCCATGGACATCTTGTATGGCAAAAATTGTTAAAAGCACAATACCAGGAGTCTGATGTTGATCTGATGTTATGGAGCCTCTGTTGGTCTATCGAACATTGTTTTTTTCTATAATTCTATTTGTGGGTGTGTAATTGTAATTATTAAATTCTAGAATATAAATTCCACTGGAAGAATTTACAGTAAGAATTTTTAAAATATAGAAATGAAAGACATTTATTCATATGATATGTTCCATTGACTTCTTTTCAATTGAAGTGATTGCTCACCATGATTACTGTAGCACTGAAGAACTGTGCCGTAAATAAATGATTGCTCTAAAATAAT
Organism: Hydrolagus colliei; assembly: GCA_035084275.1. Lineage (NCBI taxonomy): Eukaryota > Metazoa > Chordata > Chondrichthyes > Chimaeriformes > Chimaeridae > Hydrolagus > Hydrolagus colliei. Next base: position 58,653,143 of record CM068744.1, read on the forward strand.
GAAAATATAAGAATAATAATAATGTGGTCACTGAATCCACGACTGTTTGTGGGACTTGCTGTGTAAAATTGGGTGCTGCATTTCACTGACACGATATACCGTCGATTCACTTTACAGTATACCCTGTGAAGTACTTTGAGACGTCTTGAAGATGTGTTAAGGCGCTATATCAAATGCAAGCATTATTATAATAATAATAATAATCCTTGCATTTGATGTAGCGCTTTCCACATTTTATCAACGTCCCAAAGCGCTTCACAGAATATACTGTAAAGTGAATTGACTGTATATATTTGTGGGCGAATCGCGGCAGCCATATGCGCACGGCAGTGTCCCACACACAGTCGTGGATTGAAATGACCAATTTTATTATTGTGTTTTTTTTTTGAAGGGATTATTATTAGGCGTGTGGAGTAAGGAAACTTGCCCAAGGTTTCGCTCTGACCTGCCTGGATTCGAACACAGGTCTCCCCAGCTTGGTCTCCCCAGCTTGCAAGACAAGTGCTCTAACCACTGGGCCACAGGAGCTCCACGATTATTATTATTATTACAAGCCGTAGTTATTTTCACCTTCTGTCCCCTAAGGGTTAATATTTAAATCGAGATGTGGATTGAGCCTTCACAGTACAACAGCTACATGTTAGTTTAAAATTTTTAATTTAAAGAGACGTAGTCTGTAAACGTTAAACTCACAAAATTTCACTACTAATCCGATTAGAATCACTCATTCTCCTCTGCATTTGTTCATTGTAAAAGCAACGACTATCATGATGATTAATCTAAATGGGAAGCTGCAAAAGGATGAGTGATTTGATCAGCATTCTTTTTGTTCACTGAAGAGGATAAGTGAATTACATCGGAAAAGCCGTGAATAATTGCTGCCACACTCGAACACCCTCATCTGATGATACACTGAAACACAAACAAAGTTTACAGTCTCTTGGAAACTATCTAGATGTCTGGAAATGCAGTACAGTTTGATTCTGACTGACTCCCCTCAAATTGTAATTGGAAAGGAATGTAGACATCAAATTAACCATCAGTTGCTTTTGGGAGATCAGCGAGAGCACTTTGTCATGTGTAAGTGAAGAAGTCAGAAGAAGCAAGTTGATTGTTCGCTTTTTTTTGCCCACAAACAGCTTTGCTGCTGATTATAATTAATTAATAATCCTTGCATTTGATATTGCTCCTTGCCACACAATTGAGATGTCTCAAAGCATTTCACAAAATATATTGGAAAATGGATTGTCTGTAAGACATCTGGGATTTATGACTCGGAAATTTGAGTGGTAATGCTCTTCTGTACCCATAATAGTCTCCCTGTCGAATGACTCTTGATGGTCAATTTGCTACATGTACCTCTGGCCTAATAATATACACATAACAACAACAAGAACAAATTGCACTTATAGAGCGCCTTTCACGTCGGGAGGATGACCCAAGGCGCTGCACAGGAGGCATGTGACCCGAGCTGGGAGGGGAGTGTTTGGGAGGGGGTAAAAAAACATAGGGGTGGTCGAAGAATTAGGGGGAGAACAGAAGGCACGGTCGAAAAGGAAAGTCTTCAAACCGGCCTTGAAAGAGGAAAGGGAGGAAATAAGATGGAGGGATTGGGGGATGGAGTTCCAAAGGGTGTGAGTGGAAAAACTGAAGGCCCGGCCTCCAATGGTAGGGCGGATCGGGCGGGGGGCTTGGAGCAGGCCAAGTCCTGCTGAACGGAGGGTCCGGGTGGGCTTATAGGGGGAGAGTAGGTCGGAAAGATAGGGCGGGGCAACGCCGTGTAAGGCCTTGAAGGTGAGGACGAGGATCTTGAACTCGATCCTCTGAGGGAAGGGGATACAATGGAGACGGGCGAGAGTGAGGGTTATGTGGTCGCGGAGGCGGGTGCGGGATAGTACACTGGCTGCAGAGTTTTGGATGATCTGCAGCCTGTGAATGGAGGAGCTGGGGAGGCCGACAAGGAGAGAGTTCCCATAGTCCAGCCGTGAGGTGATGTACGTGTGAACGAGTGTTTCGGCAGCGTGGGGAGCCTGGCAATGTTGTGCAGGTGGAAATAGGCGGTGCCGGTCAAGGCGCGGATGTGGGGGAGGAAGGAGAGTTTGGGGTTGAACGTGATGCCGAGGTTCCTGACTGGCTTTGTGAGGTGGAGAGTACAGCCTTGGATGTTGATGCTGGCAGCGCCCGATGTGCGGAGGCGCTGGCTTGAGCCTATCAGGAGGGCCTCGGTCTTGCTCACGTTCAATTGGAGGAAATTGTCCCTCGTCCAGGACTCGATGTCGGACAGACATGCTGTCAAAACATCGATGGTCTGGGGGTTGAGGGATGAGGCGGAGAGGTACAGCTGGGTGTCGTCCGCATACATGTGGAAGTTTACCCCATGTTTGCGGATGACATTGCCCAGAGGGAGCATGTATATGGTGAAAAGGAGGGGGCCAAGGACAGAGCCCTGGGGGACGCCATGAGAGACTGTACGGGGGTTTGAGGAAAAAGTATTGGAGAATACAAAATGTAGGCGGTGAGTCAGGTAGGAGTGGAACCATTCAAGGACTGTGCCAGATGTGTACATAGTCAAGTATTTAAGGTAACATGACATTAGCCGTAACCTATAATATATACAGTTAGCAAGTTAAAATAAAACTTTTTTTAACTATGGAGTGAAAAATTTAAAGTTTTTTTAAAACCTAAGGTCTACCTGCCTGTTCAAGTGAAAATTAAATATCCTATTGGCAAGCAGGGAAAGGAGTAATCTTGTAGAATCCTGTAGCTCAGTGGTTAGAGCACTAGCCTCAAAAGCGAGCGACCTGGGTTTGATTCCAGGCAGGGTAAAACCTTCCACAAATTTCCTTAATCCACACACCTGATAATAATCCTGCAAGAAAAAAATACTAAATTGGTCATTTCATTGCTTGTGAGTCACTGCTGTGCGCATTTGGCTGCCTCATGACGCCCACAAATGTACAGTCAATTCACTTTACAGTATATTCTGTGGTGCTTTGAGATGTCTAGAAAATGTGAAAAGCGCTATATCAAATGAAAGGATTATTATTTATTTTTTGTTTAATCTCCTAAATTGGTCATTCGTTGTTGTTTGTAGGAAATTACTGTGAGCAAATTAGCAGCAGACTGAACACAGTCACTGCACTTCACAGTAAATCCTATGAAGTGCTTTGAGATGTCATGATGTGAAGGACTGTATCTAATGTAAGTTTGTTTTCTATTCTGAGTTGTTCATACATTCTCTTCCTCTTCTCTCCTCCCAACAATTTTCCTTCCACAATCTACTATAGAGTGGAACATTAATTGCCACCATAATCGGACACTTCCTGACCCGAAGTTGAAGGAACAGTGTCAACTTGGGGGCATCACTTGGGTTCTATTACAGTGTTATCTTTATTTAATCTGTGCCATTATTTATGTATCTCCATCTACATGAACAGAAAATAAATTGATTCTATTTGGACAGTAATTGAAGATTTTTTTTAAAAAAACAGGCAAAGTGTACAGAATTGAAAACGCTTAGTAAGCTGTTGATCTATCAAAATTGGAGTATTGGAAATGAAACATGATTATCTGATCACGATTCATTTGACTTCGCATTGATGACCTTGCGTTGTTACAGCTCTTCATTCTGGAGTACTATCTTGCACATTATAATATAATTATGAGTAACATTGGAGAATCATGCTCTGCACAACAGAGTAACCATTTGAAGCAGGATTGGTCGGCCTATTTTATCCATTCAACCCTACATTAAACTACAAATTATAGCAGTAACTAATTCTGTTATAATTTCAAAGTGTTCAGTCAAGTGGAAGAGGAACATTAGTTCAAATTCAGGTCTTGCCTGAGAAGCTCAATCCTGTATAAGAAAGGTAGTGCAGAGTGGCTAAAGCAGCAATTTGTGCTGGTGTTTGAGCGGATTGCTTACCGACAGAGAATAGCTGCTGCAGTTGGTGAGCACTTTCGTCATTGTGGACTCCTGTAGCGTATTGGTTCGCGCACTCGCCTTGCATACGAAAAGACCTGGGTTCAATTCCCAGGTTGGTCGTAACCTTAAGTAAGTTTCCTTACTACACATTGTTTACCTAATAGTAAGTAGGAAACCATTTGTTTGTTGTTTGTCAAATCATTTTTCTGGGGGTAGAAATCCCTTAAACTATTACTAATAATAAAGATTTGGTCACTCAATCCATGACTGTAGGTGAGATACTGCTGTGTGCAATTGGTTGCTGCGTTTTCAACAAAATATACAGTCGATTCACTTTACAGTATACATTCTGCAAAGTGCTTTGAGACGTCTCAAAAATGTGATATGGTGCTATATCAAATGTAAGGATTGCTATTGCTATGTCATCCCTGCGAGAACTTTCCTCTGAGTTCACGCAAGGCTGATGGAATAAAAATCTCTGCTAGCTATAAGGTGGAATGAATTGGAGCAGTCTCGGGACAAGTTGTCAGGTCAAACCATTAACTGCCCCATAATGAGCAAACTGTATCGTATGAAGAGATATTGTTGTGGGAAATAAAATTGTGTTGTAACAATAATAATAATAATCCTTGCATTTAATATAACGCTTTTCACATCTTCTAGATGTCTCAAAGCGCTTCATAGAATATACTGTAAAGTGAATTGACTGTATGTTTGTGGGCGAAACACGGCAGCCAATTGCACACAGCAGTGTCCCACAAACAGTCATGGATTCAAATGACCTATTTTATTATTGTTTTTTTTGGAGTTATTATTGTTAGGCGTGTGGAGTAACAAAACTTGCCGAAGGTTTTGCCTTGACCTGCCTGGATTTGAACACAGGTCTCATGCTTGTAAGGTGACCAATTTTATTATTGTGTTTTTTTTGGACGGATTATTATTAGGCGTGCGGAGTAAGGAAACTTGCCCAAAGTCTCGTCCTGACCTACCTGGATTCGAACACATGTCTCCCCAGCTTGGTCTCCCCAGCTTGCAAGACTAGTGCTCTAACCACTAAGCCACAGGAGCTCCTATGGAGGGCAGGTGAGGACCAGGATCTTGAACTGCATCCTCTGTTTGATCGGAAGACAGCAGAGTCTTGCGAGGATGGGGGTGATAAGGTCATGGAACCTGGTGCGGGAGAGGGCATGGGCTGCAAAGTTCTAGGTGATGTACTAAACTACGGAGGGTCAAACAAGATGCCAAGGTTCTGGACTGGTTTAATGAGGTGGCATGTGCATTCTTGGATGGTGATACTGTCAACACCTGAGGTATGGAGGCGCTGGTGGCAGCCAATCATGAGGTCTTGGTCTTGCTGATGTTCATCTGAAGAAAGTTAGCTATTATCCAAGACTTGATGTCTGACAGACATTCTGACAGGGCAGCAGTGGTCCTGGAGTCAAGGGTGGAGATAGAGAGATATAGTTGGGTGTCGTCCGCATACATGTGGAAGTTGACCCCATGTCTACGGATGATGTCACCAAGAGGGAACATGTGGAGATTGAAGAGGAGGGGAATTGACTAGGAAACAATTCGCAAGAACAGAGCCCTGAGGAATGCCAAACGAGACAATGTGATGGTTAGACGACATACCACTTATGGAGATGAAGTGGAGATGGTGTGAGAGATAGGATCTGAACCATTCAAGGACCAGACCATAAAGGTTGAGGTGAGAGGAGAGGCAGTGGAGGAGGCTAGAATGGTCAATGGTATTGAAGCAGTATGAAAATATTGCAAGTTGTTGTTGTTGAAATTGGTTTCTGTTTTTTTCCCCAGTGCCAAAAAACGTGTCTAGGAACCCTGGAATTCAATTTGAATTAATGGCACAATTAATTAAATTGATCAATTCTTTAAATTGTGGTTCAAATTGCATGGTGCCCTAGTGAGATGAGAAATCTGAGATCGGGAATAGTGTTTTATCATTGGACCTTTGATTTTACTAAAAGTGTTTATGTACCCAAACTGAAATTTCTTATAGATGATTTCCTTGTTTATGTACAAAACGCCTTTCACAACAAAATTCTCACTTCATTCTTAATTATTCTTATTGTGTCGACCACCTTGGGGCATTTGTTTACGTGAAAGGAACTATAGAAGCTTAAATTGATGTTTCTTGATAAGGTTTCAACTTTGTAAATAGATTGTGCATTAACGTTAAAACTAATTTTCTTTTTAAAATGACAATGTTAAAAGAAACCAAACGGAACTTTTAAAAGAATGATCTCCCTCAATACATCTCTCCACAGTGAATTTGCTAGGCATCTCTTTGACACACTCTTGTTTCTCCTACTCTCTCCCTTCCTATTCCTGCACAAGAAGTTAAACTAAGGTCCCATCTGCCTATTCAGGTGAATGTTAAGGATCCCCTGGCACTATTCAGAAAGAGAAGGGAGTTTCTCCCAGATTCCTGGCCAACAATCCCCCAAATAAAATTACTTGCTCATTCCATAGATTTGTGGGACGTTGCTGTGTGCTACTGGCTACCGCGTTTTGCCCACAAAATACACAGCCAGTACAACCTGTGAAGTGCTTTGGAGACGTTTTAATGACGTGATCAAGTACTAAATCAAATGCAATAAAACATTAATTAATTTTACCATTTTGCCAGGAACCTGAGCACTATAAAATATTTCTGAGTGATTTTTAAAACAAGATTTCATCCCCTGAAAAACATTCCCAGACAATACTTTAAATTTTATGCACCTGTTTTTTAAAAAAAAAAGTCTTGTTTGTATTTGGTTTTAAGAACTAATAGCTGCCCATACTTTTGGATATCTGTTGTGGTTACAAAATGATCTGTGAGATCAATTAATGGCACTTGTGTACCCTGCAGATGCAAGGTGCTTTCAGCAATATGAAAACAAATGTAGTTCTACTGCTTTTTACAAATAATATACTGTACAACAACAACTTCGATTTATACTGTATACTGTACAGGTACCCAACCGCGCCCTTGACAACTGCGAAACTCACGCATCCACGGTTTGCTAAATGCGACAACCCTTGCAAACCACAGCTTATAACCCTTTCTTATCCACGGATTTTAACACTAACACTAGCATTTAACGCTAGGACCCAGTTGCATCAACCAGCCTCGATGTTGCTTCATGTTTGCGTATAGCACTACGACCCAGTTGCGATGTTGCAACCAACCACCGACAACGCTTCTCTCTTAGGATTAAGGTAAATACAGTAACATGAATTTATTGTCGCTTCTCTGCATCCTCTCTCTCTCTCTCTCTCTCTCTCTGTGTCTGTGTGTAGATCAGTCAGTCAGTCAACCTCGCGGATTGCTGCAGATGCGCCCAAACTTATTCCCCCTAACCCCATGTATGTTATAACTGTATGTGTTTTTTTGTGTTTAGTTCTACGAAACTCGAACTTACTCCCCGTATCCCCATGTTTCCCATAGGGCCCTGTATTTTCCAACCGTGATTTTACCAACCACGGAGGTTTACAGGAATGCATCTCCAGCGGTTGGTTGGGGAGGGGTACCTGTATATATTTCTCTTGTTAAGTGAGCATCTGTATGTAAAAATAAAATTAAAAAAATGCCATGCTGAAGAGGATGCAAACTAGACTGCGATCCACATACAAATAGAAATTTCTTACTTTCCAGAATGGAGTGCATGTGCTTTCCATGGAGTCACTTATCCTGCTAACATAATTTAGGAGAGTACGAAGCAGGAGGCAATGTTTGGTGTCCCCAGAGTCTAGGAGTATTCCACAAAAAACACATAGCTTGCCATTGACACATACAGAGGAGGGAGACACACTCACGTAGACACTCATACACATAGTAAGAGACACACAGACACAATCACACACACTGAGAGAAACACACTCACATACACACTGAGAGAGACACACTCGCACAGAGACACATACACATAGAGAGACACACTCACATAGAGAGACTCGAATACATAGAGAGAGATACACAGACAATCTAAACAGTGAGGGCCCCAAATGGAGTGAAGCCCATTTCTACCTTGTGCTGCATTGTTCCTGCATGCCCAGAGCCTACAGTTGGTGGAGCAAACAGCTGGCAGCAGTGCAGAGAGGCCCGCAGCCAGAAGCTTAATTTAGAAGGTTAATAGCAGAGGATACTGTTTATAGTGGATTCTGTGGAAAAATTGAGGCCACACTTTTCTGTTGGTCCAGGTCATTATACCTTGGATATCCGCAAAGTGCAGGTTTGAACCCTCACTGGGTGGATAGCAGATACAGTATAAGGAACTCCATGCAAGCCTCTTGATGAGCAGTACAACTCTGTATAGAATACATGAGAACATTACCACCTTTCTCCTACCCGCTGCTCAAACACACATCCCTACCCATTGAGCAATGCTTCCACCAATTCAAAGTACCACGTCAGTAGCAGCTAGCCTCCCTGGATACCAATCAGAGTGGAAATCCAAGCCCTGGATGTATCTATGTGTTGTTTGCCCAAATTTTCCAAATTGAATCTCCGTTGTCACATGCATGAATTGAGACAATACAAGATGTAGAACCAAATAGTAATCTTGCAGGTTTCCTTTTGTATTTTAAACCAATATCATTTGAAATGTCCCAGTGTACAACTGTGAAGCAGCACGACCCCAAGTAACTGCATGTTTGTGTGTTTTCTCTGAAAGCTGTGCTGTTCTCACACAAATCATTTCAAAATTAATTAATAACCTGTCATCTATTCTCCTTTCCTGGATTGCTTTATTCTTCTCCTGGTAACCCTGCAAGCCAAGGCCCCAATGGGTGGAGAAGCAGCAGGAAAGCTAGCCTGACCATGATATCAATGGCAAATTATGCAGTTTTAGTTGGTTAGATTCCTGCAGTACCCCAAAGCACACAATGGGATCTTCAAGCCTTGACTCTTGCATACCTGCGCCTAATACTTTCTGGAATTACATAAGCCTCCAAGGAGAGAATGCGCATTCCATTCCAGGAGTTTGGGATTTTCATGTGTAGTTGGAATGCCTAGAAATCTCTACTTGATTTGGATACTCTAAAAAGAATTAATGAAACAGAAAATTGCATTTGTATGGCACCCTTTCAGGCTGTGAGGAGGTCCCAAGATGATTAAGCATGGTGATGGATTTCTGCATGTGTCAGACACCCAGCTGACCAAACAAAAACTGCTCAACCTACCTAGTAAAGAGTTATTGTCACGGATCCAGTTTAATATATTGGAGAAGTCACTCGTCTCCCCTTTTCCCCCACGCCCCCTTCCTGGAGTATATTTTTAGATGTACTTTTAAATTGGCCTCAAAAGGTTTGAAAGACGACTCTGGAATTCAAATTCCAAACCATCTTGTCCCAAATTTGGTATTAAACCACGGAGCTGCTCAGGATGCAATGTGGAAAATAGACCTTTCAATAATAACAAAATTACACGGTCACAGAACACGAGGTAGACCGACCCTAACCTACCTCGCTACATGAAATGCACGGATTATATTATTATTCAAAGAGAGAAAGAGTGACTTTCAGAGGAGTCACGTTGAAGAGATTTGTGTAGGAAGAGCTGTTGCTTTGCAGACTCGACTGCACCTGTCCTTTATATCCCGCTGGTGTGAGGCAGCAGTTCTGGGGACCTCAACTCTAACAGGTGCAGGTTAACAATCCTTTAAGTTATAGCCAATTACGTGACACTGCCCACAAACCCTGAAAATAAATCTCAGTTGTCAATCAGTCAGATATGCAACCTCGACCTTGGGAATGTCTTCAGATTCAGAGGCACTGAGTAGGAGGGAAAGAAAGTTTCCCACAGGTGATAGAAGACAGCAGCATCACCTGGCGAGTCGCCTGGCACAGTGAATAGCACTCTGGCCTCTGAGTCAGAAAGTTGTGGGTTCAAACCCCACGTCGGCACTCGGTATCACACAGAGGAAGCTGACACTTCAATGTGGTGCTGGGGAGGGGGGGGGTCCCATTGTTAGAGGCTCTGTTCTTTTGGTTGAGATGCTGAACCGAGGTCTGATCCGTCTGTTTAGATGGATGTGAAAAGATCCTCTGACACTACTCGAAAAGCGGAGGGAAGTCTCTCTCCTGTTGTCCTGGCCAACAAACGCCCCCAAATAAAATCGGTGACTCACTCCATCGGTGTTTGTGGGACAATCCTGGGCAAAAACTGGCCACTTTACAGTACGTTCTGTGAAGCGCTCTGAGCTGTCTGACAATGTACTAAGGCACTATTATCAATTGCTAACATTATCAGATTAAAATACGATTTCAGCTTCCACAAAGTGGTGCTACCTTTTTATGTAGTGACTGTATACGGGATGATTTCCGATTGACACACCACGTGGAATAGGCGCTAAAGCCTAGGCCTACATCCATGAGTATTTCTTTTAAAGATAGGCATTCCCGTCCAGACACATATAACTTTTTTGTTGGGTTTTCAAAAGCTTTAATTTCTCAGAAGCTTGTAAATATGTTGTCATTGTTTGCTAGCATTACAGTCACACCTCTCAAAACTTGAGTCATTTTTACTTACGGTGATCAGATGAAAAGATGATTTAACTCCAGTAGTGGTGCTGCCCCTTGTGGCTGTTTACGGGATGATTTCCAAACGAGGATTTGAGTCTTGGCGCCTATGTTTATCCAATCACGAGTCACAGACTCGCCGCGTCATGGACTGGTCTATCCACGCGGTATGTTTTGGGTAGACGCCGATTCTGGTGTGCGACTCGATCATTTTATATTAATACTAAATCATACAAAGATGTGAGTTTATAATTTATACATAGTTTTGAAGAACTGATTGTTGCACAAATGTTCAATAAATTTACTTGGTATTTAAATTTGATAAAAAGTACAATTCTCTACCCCGGAAAATGTGGACCTTTTATAATTTGGGGGGGTGCGTACGCACCCGTCACACCCCCCCTGCGTACGGCCTTGCAATGTGAAAGGTGCTCTACAACTGTAATTTTATTGTTATTGTTGTCTCAAGACCCTCCTCTTCAACTGTGCCTTTGATCACCTTCTTGCTCCTACCCTCCATGCCCTCCTGAACCCAGCCCCTCGCTCAAATCTCTGACTGTCTAGTGCCTTGGAATAGCCTCCCAATGTGAAAGGCACTATACAAGTGTGATTTATTGAAGTTGGATTTCAGGAATGAGCTAATGATGTGTGTTATGCAAACATGCAGCCTATGGTAGTTGGCACCATTGTACTATTCAGTGTTAAAACTACCACATGCTTGGCACACAAGATCTATAGAAAAAATGCTTTAGATTTTTCTGTATGTCTTTGTAGACGTAAAGAACATAAATACCATTTTATTGCAGAGAAATAAGCCACCGAAGAAAACAAATGGTTTGGGTATCAGGTTGCATATTTTCTCACACAATACTGATAATTGGTACTTTTCTAACTAATCATAAGGCTTTTAAACATTTGACTGGGAATTGTTACTTGCTTCTTCCTGGAAGCTTTTTTTCACTCAACAGGAATACTCTGTTGGCTTCTGCTTGAAGTACAAAATGGCAATTAAAAAAAATAAAAAAGTTTGTATTATAGTTTAGCCTTTGATATGCTGAGATCGCATGACTAACAGTATGATACCACTCTCATCTCATGAGTCAGCGAATGGTTTAATTGCAGTCTGCTAATTATTACCATGGTCGATATCCTGTGGCTGTTCAAAGCTTTGCTTTGAATGCTTGCATTTCATTTTCTGCATTGCTAGTATTAATTCCATGCATCAATCCGATGCCAACTTGTCATCCACCCATTTGGGTTCTTAACTTTATGATAAATGCTTTCTTAAAACCCTCATAGGTAATACAGTTAAACTAAGTTCCTCAACCTCTCTGCACTTCAGAATGTAACACCAAATCTTGCTAACATCAGATTTGTTTTTTTAAACGTAGGTGTTGTTCTTGCGATTTTATTAGAAATGAATCTTACTTGATAGCGCTTACAATGAGGGTTATGTTAGAAATTCATGTATTTTCTTGAAAGCATTTTGTGAAGAATTATTGGTGCTGGGTGCTAACAACCCTCCAGGAGTCTGTCCAAATAGCCATTCTTTAGATGTAACATCTTTATAGTGTAAATGGAATATTCAACATTGCAACCAAGTACCTTCCAGTCCTCATCTTTCCATTTGCCTTTGCATTGAATTGGAGGGCTGAAGCCAACCCCTACCTTCAAATCTTGCTGAGATCTTCCATCTCAGCACAATGCAACAATTGAAGCTTCTGACCCTCCTATTTCTTTGTGGCTCAGTTCCACATTGGGTAGTACAGTACATTTAACTGGAGAAAACATAAGGGCTGGATCCTGTCTGAAGCAATGCAGGTTTATTGGGTGATGTTTCATGGCTGTACCGAGATGGTGAGATAATGTTCTCTTTTATGCTACAAGAGTGGGAAGGAGTACAGATCTTGTGTTGTGTTTTTGACTTTGTTTTGTCTTTGAAAATAGTGACTGGATGTAAACTGAGAATTTTATTGTGATTCCTATGAAATGATACTTCAATTTGAATCATTTAGAATGAGGGCATATCATTACATATTTCTGCCCTGGAACTGGGAAAACAGACATAGTAAATAATCTTTGCAGTTGACATAACAACCAAACACATCTTTGAGATGCCTCAAAGAACTTCAAATATATTGTCAAATGAATTGACTGTTTGTGGGTGAAACTACCCGACTTGAAAGGGACTTATTCTAATTTTATTGCATGTAATTGTTTTTGCTCCAGTGTTCATATTTATTCAAGATGTTCTTTAACCTTGAACAGGTGAGCATTTTCTGGATTAGTGTGATCAAAAAGGCAACAGAATCGAAAGAAACTCTTCACGATCAACCTCTTTCCGCCCACACCTTCCCCCAACACCCCATCCATCGTCATCCAGTTTCACACAGTACCCTTGGTAATCTTAAGGATTGATCTGAAACATCTGGAAAAGTTCACTGGGCTAAGCTGACTTAAGCTTTCTTTGTTTGACCAGCTTTGACCATGCATGTGCTTAATGGAGATGGTAGTGCACAGGTTGTCAACATTAATCATCAATTTGAGTAGATTGGACTGAGAAATGTGCAGGCACATGATGTGTGCCTGCCACTGTTAAAACATTCATGCCTCAACATGTTTGAATACATGTTTTGTGTTTGTTGGCACTTCTTCTTCTCTCAATCTCATCCTCTGCCAGTAGATTTGAACTCTTCATAATCAAGTATTAATTTAGCATAGCTTTCGAACTATTAGGCAACTCTCCATTTGTCATTTTTAAAAATATTAATAAAACCTGGAGGTAATGTAATATCTACAGGAGTCCTGTAGCTCAGTGGTCAGAGCACTTGCCTTACAAGCGTGAAGCCTATGTTCGAATCCAGCCAGGTCAGGGTGAAACCTTGGTCAGGTTTCCTTACTCCACATGCCCAATAATAATCCCTCCAAAAAAAACTCAATAATAATATTAGTCATTTCAAACCATGATTGTTTTGTGGGACACTGTTTTGCACAATTGGCTGCCGCGTTTTGCCCACAAATATACAGTCAATTCACTTTACAGTATATTCTGTGAGGCGCTTTGAGACGTCTAGAAGACATGAAAAGCGCTATATCAAATGCAAGGATTATTATTATTATCTAAATATTAAGTTAAGAAGTTCTGATAATTTATTGGTTTTTTTCCTACACTGTAACTGTTGAGCTAATATACCTGAGGCCTAATTTCCCATGATCTTTGCTTTGAGATCACTGCCTTAAAATTAAGATTGTACAAAATTTTAAGAAGCGTATTCACTCTTCATTCAGAAGCCATATCGAAACCAACTTCCAAATCCAGAGAGTATGAATGCTAATTCAGGGCATTCATTTTTGCCCATAAAATATACAGCCAATTCACCTTATATATACTATGATGTGCTTTGAGACATCTCAATGACTGGATAAGGCTCCATATCAAATGTAAGAATTACTATTAACTGCTGCACTGCTCGCCTCACAACTTAAGGTTATTCAAGTTTAAGTCCTAGGGCGCATTCCAGTAGATTATTGGAATCTACTAGTATCTGTTGAATGAGTTACACCAAACATTTGAGTGGTGCCTGAAGGTGACTAGACAAACTGAAGCATTCCATTCATTGGATGGGGATAAATTTACCCAGCATATTTCTCTAGCTTGGAATATTTTGTCAGTTGAGCTACAAATCAAAAGGAAAGGCAACTAAAATCTTATGAAGTGAGGTTAATGGAATTTCTCCTATGCTGATTATTGAAGGGTGAGGGTCAAAGCCAAGGTACTGCACTTTGGAAATAAATGTATGGGGCTGTTCAGAAAGACACTGCTGAACTCCTGAAAGCTAAAGTTGCAGTTTACCTCTACAATGCCTCTACAGCAAGTAACTGCTGTCACATGCAAATGTCCTTATAGGCAGGTACTATTTTGTACTCATAAGGTACCTGTTGTACTCCACTGAAGTGGCAGGATAGACTATCAGCTAAAAGACATGGGGTTTAACCCAAAAGCGAAAGTGCAATTAACGGAGCCAGGCTGAGGCTGCTAACTCAGTAATAATTTATTATTCTAAATTTATCCATTGCAACAACACTCATGATTATTATACTGTAATCCTATTATAGTGTGTACAAAGACTACTTGTTTGAAAATTGTTGATTTTAATGTTTTGTTTTCATGTTAACACCAGGGAAAGAACATTCATTAGAATGGCTCCATGTTAATGATCTTTACGTGGCATCCTAAAGAACTGTAGAGAGTGCAGAATAGTGGCTTCATACATTTGTTGAAGTGACCTCAAACACCAGAGGCAGCTAAATGAATGTACAGTAAATTATTAATGTGTCCTCATGACTGTCTTTGTAGCAGCTGTTGGGGTAAATGACTCTTTTTCTGTTCCTATTTTTAAAACTATGATATGTAATTAAGGAGACGGAAGTGGTGCCATCTTAAAGCAAAATCTCTCAAGTATAAACAAATGGTTGTTGAAATGCTCTCTTTTATTCAAAATTAATAACTTTAGTTTGAGCTCCTATACAGTCCATCTGTATAACAGATGGAATATAGTATTTGTTTTATGGAAGATGTATTGGTGAGTTGCATACAAGTGGAAGGAGTAGTCAAAGTGTGCACCAGTGACTTGAACTAAGTGAAGTACAGGTAACAGTTTCTTCATCTGTATCACTGTACACAAACTGATATTTTACGGAAGAGCTCATCTTGTATACGCAGCTAACAATGTGGAATTAACATTTAGTCCACCTCACTGAGATCATTTTAAGGGTCATTGATTGTTTACATTGCTCGCTATCCTTACAGGTGAACAGTAGCATTTATCATTATGATTCTACAATTGAATTGATTATTTATATATCTATATACATATCTACTGTGTATATACTGTATATATATATATATGTATACTGTATACATGTATATCTATATACTGTATATAAAACTTTAGTTAATGTAATAAGAATGTAACCACAAGGTCTGTTTTTTGTAAACACTGACACTGAAGAAATAAAGTACTTATTATTCACATGAATGGTATCATGAATGGTATCACTTTTAGAGTGATGCAACCCATTGATTTCTCTCATAACCTTTCTGGTTTTCTGCCATGATCATAAGTTACCTTTGCTGGTTGCTTGTTTGTCCTTCAGCTATCTGTTTGCTCTGACATGACTGGAAACACAAGGCTTAAATACGTCTGCACTTCGCTACGTGCGCCTTAGCACAGTGTATGTATATTGTAATACTTAACCATTTCCTTTCAGCAGTGCATAATGACTGGGGATGATTTGTGAAGAGCATTGATGGGGGAGATAATGCAATGGATGCCTGAGAAACATTTTGTGATTATTTAAAGAAAATTATACCCCTTTCGAAATATTAATTTCCCTTTAGCTTCCTTTGAGCTAGAGAGAATGACAGCCTCTCAAGTTTTGCTGGGGATATAAGCCTTGTTCTTTAGTTAGTGGCTTTGAGTTGTATTGCCCTACTTGCTTGATGCCTATCCACATCAGCACAACTAAGATTGGGAACTGGGTAGAGAAGAAAAACTAAATATGTGTTTTATAATTTCTCAACGCCAAACCACTGTGTCATTTTTAAGATGAAATTTCTATATTGCACTGTTGAGGACAACCTGACATTGACACAGTCCTGCTGCAATGTGAAATAGAAATCATTTTCACTGCACTCTCACCACTCTTACAATGACATTTTTTTTGGATTAAGGGTGTTGCAGTACAATATGGAAGAATTGTATCAAAAAACTCACCTGAAGGAAAATGGGAAACAAAATATGGCACAAAGAAGGAGTTGGAATAAGTCGGATGAGGACTATGGGATTCAGCAAGGTTATAGGCCTAGACTGAGAATAAATACAAAGGAAATGTGCGAGAAATGCAGATTGGAACATCCTTTCAGATAATGTCCAGCGGAAATAAAGGAATGTTACATTTGCAACGGATAGGGAATAATGCAAGGAAATGCATAAATGGACAGCAGGAACCAGAGTGGAACGTGAGATGAACAAAAGAGAGAATACTGGACAGAAAGAAGCCATAAAGAAGCGACTACAAAAGGACAAGGAATGCAATAATAATAATAATAATCCTTGCATTCGATATAGCAGTTTTCATGTCTTCTAGATATCTCAATCAGAATATATGGAGAGAAAAGATTAATACTACAGGTTTAGAGAAGATGGAATAGAAACGACCACCAAAAGGGAGAAACGAAAGGAAGAGTTTTGAAATAGACGAGAAAATATGTTTCAGAAAAGAAGAAAGCGAGATAGAAGGTTGAGCAAAAGGGAAGTTGTTGAAAACAAAATTCAAGATCATATTGGATAAAAGGTTAAAAAAAAAAGAAAAGTGTACAGAACAACATCTTGGCAAATCAGAAAAAACAGGAAGAGAAATAGAAAAATGAAGAAAAATCAAGAGAACCGAAAAACAAATGTAGGAGACGAGATGAAAGAGAAGGAACATACATGCTCAAGATTAAGAAGAAAGATTAGATGACCAGAAAGGTTAGTTGAAAAAGAATGAAGGAAAAATAAGCCAATGGAGAAAGGAAGATGTTGTATCACTTTAAGCGTTAAATGGCAATTAAGAAAGTGGCAACGACCTAATTTTAACAACAACAAAATCAAACAACAAAATTACATTTATAGAGTGCCTTTCACGTTGAGAGGACGATGAGATGAAGTATAAGAGAGAAACTGTGCAAATTGGTGTGGGTATTACAGTTGGATTGATGTATTTTAAGTTGTGATCAAAACACTGACTAACAAATCTGTAGTGCTTTGGAGTGTCCCTTATTACAAACAGCAACAACGTCCCAAGGCATTGAACAATAATGTTTCAAAATCTGTTTCTGAGAAAAATAACAGTGAATTATGGAAATAAAAATATTGACAAAATAAATTTGTACTTGTTGCATATTGCTTGTAATCTTTCTGAAGGAAAATGATTAGAATGAGACCTTGCATAGCATGCAACAGATGTTTGACTACGCTCAGCAGATAATTGTAGGCTTGGCTGAATATGGAGTGTGGGTTTAAAATCTGCGTTTTGGATTTCAAAAGCAAATTGAAATGCGCTGACTCATCTTCAACCTATACCGCCACGTCAGGAAATTGCATATCACACATACAGTTAGATAACAAGCTGTAGAAAGCCACCTAGATTTGGGGATAAGCATTTGGTTGGGAGTGCATGCCAAATTGGTTTTGCATTGGGTTTAGTTGCCTGTAAAATGGCATCAAGTTCGACCCCCAACTGTCCTTCCTCCCCCACATCCGGTCCGTCACCAGCACTGCCTTCTACCACCTATGACGGATCGCCCGTCTCCGGCAATACCTCACCTTAAAAGCCGCCGAAATCTTGGTCCACGCCTTTGTCACCTCCCGGCTGGACTATTGCAACGCCCTCCTCGCCGTCTCCCCTCCACCACAATCCACAAAATCCAGCTTATCCAAAACTCTGCCGCCTGCATACTCACCCGCTCTAAGCTTCGCTCCCCCATTACCCCAATCCTTGCCAGACTTCACTGGCTCCCTATCCCAGAGAGGATCGACTTCAAGATCCTCACCCTTGTTTTCAAATCTCTCCACTCCTCTGCACCCCCCTATCTCTCTGATCTCCTCTCTCCCCAAACCAGCACCTGCTGCCTTCGCTCCTCTGGGTCTGGCCTTCTCCATGTCCCCCGAGTCCTCCGCTCCACCCTCGGCAGCCGTGCCTTTAGCCACTACGCCCCAAGGCTCTGGAACTCCCTTCCTCACTCGCTTCGCCTCGTCCCCTCTCTTCCCAGTTTCAGGTCACAGTTGAAGACCTTTCTCTTCGACCGAGCTTTTGGTCACCTTCCTGCCCCTGCCCCTGGCTCGGTCCCGGGATCCGCTACTGTGAAGCGCTCTGAGACGCCGCCTGGCGCGGAGGGCGCTATATAAATCGAAGTTGTTGTTGTTAAATAATAATGTCTAGCAGTTTTTTGATTGAATTCTGAAACCACAGACTCCCTTAGATTTTTGGAGCTGTAATTTGTCTTGAACTTTATTGTTAAAACGGCATTTTTTTCCCCCTGCTATTTGGGAAATTAGATGAACGTTACAAGACTATTGGGTCAATTTTGTCCTCTTGCCATGTAATCGATTCATTGGCTAAAACTGGGGTAGGGGAAGCCTAGCTCTTTGTTACTCTGTACACTTCTTGTTCAGAACCAGAGTGAGGATTGAAATTTCTGGTGATTGATTGACTGATCAGTGACACAATCAATGCTGAGTCGCTGTGATTGAGTACCACAGTGGATGCTAGGCTCATCTCTCAAGCAATCCAACTTTGTATTTAAAAAAAGAAAGGGAAAATGGCCATTTTGGATTGTATGTGGCTGAAGCAGCATATTACAATTAGTCCTCGCTTAATGTCGTCAGTTGTGTTCTTGAAAAGTGCGACTTTAAGCAAAACGACGTTAAGCGAGCCCATTTTTAAAATTAATGTATAAACTGGAGTTAGGTTCTTTTGGACATTTTTCGTCCAACTTTTCTAAAAAAAATTAGAGTTTGAAATACATGTACATTCATAAATGTAAAATATAAAATATATTTAAAACATTTAAATAACATAACATTCATGGCATAAAAACGGGTTAAAATTGCATTTAGAGAGTAATAGTTTTCCTGTTTTTTTTACTACCAGACTCACAACTGTCACTTCCTGGGCGTTTTTGACTGTGTTGATAGAGGACTGCACAAATAAATCACGATTAATTTTTTTTTACCAATCTCACACCTGCACACAAACTTAAAATGACAACATTAAGACTGTGGATGGGCACTGCGTCAGAATACCGGATGATAGCCTACGCTACCCAAACTACAGTAGTTTGTTTCCACCCACTGGCAAACACATGTAGAATGCAAATTGAAAGTTTTTGATATCTCAACAGATATCAAACTAGTCAATTGAATATTTCAAGTTCTGGCTTGGGCTGTGAACTGTCAAATCAACTAGTGGTATGATAATGGCTCTTGGCATCCGTGAGTAAGGGAATTGAAATTCAGCCAGAATTCCTACTTTAACCATGTGGTAGCCCTTTTTGTGTTCGAGGTAATAATAATCCTTGCATTTGATATAGCGCTTTATCACATCTTCAAGACGTCTCAAAGCTCTTCACAGAATACAGTGTAAGGTGAATTGACTGTATATTGTGTGGGTAAAATGCTGCAGCCAATTGCGCAGCATTTTATATCAAACACAACGCAAATTTTACTTGCATTTCCACTCCAAAGATGGTTAATATTCATACATGTGGCCTTCTGGAGAGGTGGAGACAGAAGGAAATGGTCAGCTCCTATCTTATCAGGTCCAAATTTGGCAACTGAAAAGTTGTTTAGTTAACTGCAGAGTAAATACTGCAGTGCCACCTCAGTCGGGCTCCACAGAGAACAGCCACCCTTCAAATGGTTTGTGGGTCTGCCTGAATCAACACTTGAGGTAACTCCCAATCCCACAGGGAACCCAGATGATCTGTGGCCTTGAACCCTTTTCAATCGGTGGGAGCAGAAGGGCACCACTTAATTTCCCTGGTGAAGTGTAATATTTTGTTAGTTTGCTCTGATTACTCTTGATGAGGATCCTGATTGCAGATATAAATGTTTATCTTCTGCTGTGGTTGAACATAGAGTACAAGACTGGAAGGGATCATTATGAACTATTGGCCTTCAAGCACCCTGAGATGCTATCCTCCCTCCCCAATTCCTCCCTCCAGAGGCTGCAAATCATCCAGAACTCTGCAGCCGTTATCCTTTCCTCACCAGGCTTCGCGAACCTATCATCGCCTGACTCCACTGGCTTCTCCTCACACATAGGATTCAATTCAACATCCTGGTCCTCACCTTTAAAGCCCTCCATGGCCTTGCCCCCACTACCTCTGTGTCCTCATAGCACCCTACCAACCTGTCCGTTCCCTCCGCTCAGTGGGCTCCAGGCTTCTTCATATCCCCCAACTCACACGCCCCCCTATCAGTGGGCAAGACATCAGCCACTCTGCCCCCAACCTTTGGAATTCTATCCCCAAATCCCTACACTTCGCCCTCTTCCTAGCTTCCTTCAAGTCTCATCTCAAGACCCTCCGCTTTAACCGCGCTATCGGTCACCCACCTTCCCTCCAACCACCCAGATTCCGACCCCAGCTCGAGTCTGAAACACTGACTGTTCAGCACCTTGGGACATTCTCCTGATGTGAAAGGCACTAAACAAGTGTAATTTTGTTGTTCTTGTTTGTTTGTGTTTATCCTGTGTGCAAGGTGCTATATAAATGCAGGTTATTGTTTTATAATCCTTGCATTTCATATAGCACGTTATCATGTCGTCAACATCTTGTAGCGCTTCACAGGATGTTGTTGACTTGTGATATGTTGTTCTTGAATCTGTTAACGTGGATCGATACTTCTCTAATCTCACATTCCACAGGACATATCCTCTCTCTCAAAGGTCTTTGTGAATTGCTTTTTTGGCATCCTGCTGTTCAGAAATTTAGCTTCCAGCATAAAGTCTAGGCATGCTCTTGTAATGCAAACCCACCAAGAAAGCCTAAGTTCTCCTTTTACTATTATGCGGCTATCTTGTGACTACATATGCTAGCAGTTGACTTGCTAAAACGTCCCGCTATCCAGTCAAACATCTTTCTTTGCTGACGTTTGTAAAAGCTCTGAAAATGTAGGAACTTCCACTCCCTCTTCATTGTCATGGTGATGGAAGGAGGGGTGGGGGGTATTGTGGCACAGTATAAAGCACGAGACCTAATGGAAAGATGATATCATATTGCTGACATTTTAATCATTTTTTTGACCGATATTATCAGAAAACTGTTTGTTTAAGAAACAAAGAATGTTCATAATTTGTTTAATTAGGTGTTTCATGTTGAAATCAAACATTTCCTTCTTATATAGCATGACTCATAGTTGGATGATACTAGTACAATAAAGTTGACTGCCAATGTTTATCACGCAGTATCAACCAGTTCAAATTGGTTGTTCAGCTTGTGTATCAAAATTATTTATTGAAGGAAGTTGACCACTTTTGCATTCATGCAATTTGTCTTGGAAAAATTAGCTGTTAACAGTAACTCCCAGACTCCAAACACAGGTCGATAATGCAAGCTGGAGAAATTTAAAAAGATAGTAGCCGAATCACTGAGCCGAAGTCTGAGCCCAAGCCTCAGAGGGTAGCAAGAGGTATACACCTGGATGCACTCTAGGTGTATTAATGGTTGTTAATGCTCAACTTTCTTCAAAAAGATTAGTCCAGCATCAGCTTTATTCCGAAGTTGATCGTTCATTGTTATCAATTGGAATGATCAGCACTAATGTCAGTACAGTATCATTTGGCTTCACCCAAGAACACCCTACAGATTGTTACTCAATACAAATTGTCAGTCCGTTTTACCCCAATTATGATCGCCTGTGCTTGTCTGTGTTTCCTGTACGTATGTCCTTTGATGGAAAGCGGTGAATCTTTTTGCAGTCTGGCATTCTCCTTCCCTCAGGATCCTTGAGAGAATGGCCACTACTTCTCTAGTTTGAGAATCTGTTGACTACTTCACTCTCCACCTGAAAAGTCATGAGGCTATGTCAGGCTGATATGGGGAAATATTTGATATTTTGGCCTAGCTACCTTCCCTACAAGCCAAAGCTATTAAACAAAAGCAGCTCAAGAGTAGCCAAGAATCCTGTGGGATAATGCCCAAACCACAAAGGCCTATTATGTCCCTCTGGATCTGCACAACCTCCAATTCTCCATCCTTTTATTTGCCATCATAACTCTGATCTCCAAAATCATTATCAACAACAAAATTACATTTGTATAACTTACATTTATGCAGTGCCCTTCATGTGGGGGGTGGGTGGGGGGGGGGTGGCAGTGTCTCAAAGCGCTTGACAGTGGCAGATCCTGACCTCGAGCTGAGGGGAGGTAGAGCATAAGCACGGTGCAAGAGAAAGGTCATCAGTCATAATCCATAAAATGGGAAAGAAGCAGCAAGGCAGAGGGTTTGAGGGAGAGAGTTCCAAAGGTTTGGGCTGTAGTGGCTGAATGTGCGGCCGCCGATGGTGGGGCAGAGGGGACGAGGGACAAGCAGGAGGCCAGAGGCAGAGGATAGTGAAGTGGAGAGAAAGGAGGTCAGAAAGGTAGGGAGGTGTCAGGGTGTGAAGAAATTTGTAGATGAGTGAGAGGATCATTATTCTTACTCTTATCAAAACAATTCAATTTTGAATACTACTATTGAATTTCCCCTTAACCTTCTCTGCTCTAAGGAGAACAATCCTAGCTTATCTAGACTCTCCACATAACTAAAGTCCCTCATCCCTGGTACCATTCTGGTAAAACTCCTTTGCACCCTCTCCACTTGCACCTTATCCAACGCCTTCTGAAAGTCCATATTCACTACATCAACTGCACTACCTTCATCAATCATCTCTGTTATTTCATCAAATACCTCAATTGAGTTCGTCAGCCACAATTTACCTTTAACAAATCCGTGTTGACTGTCGTTAACCTATATTTTTCCAAGTGAAAATAAATTTTGTCCTGAATTTTCCCCACCACCAACATTAGGCTGACTGGTACCCTTCAAAATATGAGTAAATCACTTGACATCGAGAGTACGTAGATCAGTGTGATCCAAATGGTGGCCCAGGGATGATTGCAAATCATTTCAGCACTCAGTGCTCACAACTCCATTACCTGAGTCCTTTCACCCCTGCCCCCATTGGCCGAGTTGTCTATTATCAATAATAATAATCCTTGCATTTGATGTAGCACCTTATCATTTCTTTGAGTCGTCTCAAAGCGCGTCACAGAATATACCGAAAAGTGAACTGACTGCCCTCAATGCCCTGGGTTCTCAATCTCTGTATCCAGGTGCCTTATTTCAATATCTGCGACAACGCTCCCTGTGCTCCCTGATCCAAGCCTTGCTCCATGGCCCCTGATCCAAGCCCGGCTCCACGGCCCCTGTGACAGACGATCAAGATGTGGCCAAGTGGCACACACCCGGGTCCACAAAGAGAGATACCTGGGTGCAGTCAGATGTATCTCTTTCTTAGACCTCCCTGCACTCTCTGTCTGTACTTTCCAATTCCATAGACTCCAGATGCTGAGTTGATATTTTGTGGAGCTCCTGTAGCTCAGTGGTTAGAGCACTCGCCTTACAAGCGTGAAACCTGTGTTCGAATCCAGGCAGATCAGGGCGAAACCTTGGGCAAGTTTCCTTACTCCACACGCCTAATAATAATCCATCCCCAAAACAGCATAACAATAAAAATTGGTCATTTCAATCCACGACTGTTTGTGGTACACTGCTGTGCGCAATTGGCTGCTGCATTTCGCCCACAAATATACAGTCAATTTATTTTACAGTATATTCTGTGAAGCACTTTGAGACGTCGATAAGATGTGAAAAGCGCTGCATCAAATGCAAGGATTATTATTATTAGTAGTAGTAGTATTATTTTGATTTAGATGATTGAACAATCTATAAAGATGAGACATTTCCAAGTTTTATTATTTTTTCTAAAGCAGCCAGCAGTTTTGACAGGATTCCAGACCCCCTTGAAGTAGTGAGACAATAAGTGAGGTTGCTTTACCCTTTCCCTTATGTTTGCTATTAGTCAAAATTGCTGTCAGTCAAAATACAATTGAATATTTGCACCAAGTTCAGTATCCAGTACTCTTGTATTGTGATTTGTGTTGTATGCTTAACAATAAATCATTCACAATTAAGTAAACAGGATAGGGCCTGAGGCAGTTTCAGGTGAGAAATTACATTCAATGATTATGACGTTGTTATAACGTCAGCTGATTCCTTGGAAATAAATTGCTAAAACAAGGCCAATCATTGAGTTCTAACCTTTAGATAACCTATACTAGGGGCACGCAAATGTTAAACGCTTATATTTTGGAATAATCCGCACAAGTTTGTCTGCACAAATGCACACTTTGTTTATTGGTTTATACTGTCTGTTTGCACATTTACCAAGAGCTGAGAAATGTCCTGAACTACATCTCAAATGTTGCATGTCAGAACGTTCTGGTCAATGGACCTTTAAAAAATAGAGAAATGCTAGCAAAACAGGACTGTTGACTCTTAGCCTATTCCACCTTTTATTTTGTTTCTAGTAGAGTAAGTACAGGCAGGTAGCTCTGTTTTTATTTTCCTGCTGCTGTTCAGTCTTTTGAGAATAATTTGGAATGTTATTTAATCCTCAAAGAGAATATTTGTGGATTATCTTCATATTTGTTCTTGGTGCTCCTGTGCCAAATAATTTATTATTGGTATATCCTTGCATTTGGTGTAGTCACTTTTAGGTTAAGCCCCAAGCCACTTTACAGGATTTATTTATTGAATTATTTATTATTTATAAGTTGAGTGACTTTGTATTTGCAGGCAAATGTAGCAATCTAAATTGCACACAACAATGCCTCACAAACAGTCATTAAATGAATGAACAATTTTATTTGGGGAATTGTTGGTCAGGACACCAGGAGAAATTTCATTCTACTTTCAAATAGTGCCATGGGATCTTTAATGGCCACAGGTAAACGGGTACACGGCACCTCACTTAATGTCTCATTTGAAGAATAGCACCTTGGATAATACAACATACCCTAGCGCTGCAGTTTAGTGACAGTTTAGACTATTGAGTTCAAATGCAGACATGGGACTTGAACCTAGAGACTGATAGGCAAAATTCTACCACTGAACCAGACTGACACTCAAACATATTGGACATTTTGTACTTGTGGACTAGGAAATGGAAATTGAAACAAATGTTCAGTGATTCATGTCATATTCGTCAACATCAAATGAATAAACCACCACCATTAAATAGATTTGGGTTTCCTGGAGGGATTTCTAGGATGTGAAATTATCTTTAGGACAGAAATAGGAATAGGCGTTGACTAATTTGCTGAAAGGTGTCTGAAGCAGTTTATGTAAATCCCTAAACTACAAACCCCCTATGTAAAATATCTAACACTGTGTATTTAATATTCTTTTAGGATTCTTGAGTTTCAGGGAAAAAAGAAAATATCTGCGTTAATATCTGTGTTAATTGAACTCTTTCCTTAGCTAACTATCCAGAATTGTGTGAAGTAGACCATCCCCTTTCATGCAAATTGTATGAGATTCATTGACTCAGGTTTGTTCTTTTCTTTTTGCAGCATGGGTAGGATCATTGTCCATGGGGATGGTCTTCTTCTGCTCTCCTATTGTGAGCATTTTCACGGATCAGTTTGGATGCAGGAAAACTGCAACCATTGGAGCTGCTGTGGCATTCGCTGGATTAATTGGAAGTTCATTTGTAAGGTGGGTCACAAGCTTTGTATTCTGATCATGGATTTTCTTGCTAGAGTATTATCTGTTAAATAATATTCAAGGATGTTACAATTACTTCATGTTACTTCATGTTTAGTGTTTGAAAAAGATATTTAATGCTTGAAGATTATTGATAATAATATTCTATACATCTGGTATAGGGCCTTTTTAAGTTGGGATGATGTTTCAAAACCCTTTACAAGATGGACTGTAAAGTGTAGTGACTGTATATTTTGTGGGCTAATATTTTATGGGATCAATTTGGACACAGCAAGGTCCCATAAATAATCATGAAGTGAATGACCAATTTTATTAGTGGGATTGTTGACCAGGACACAAGGAGAATCTCACCTGAAGACTCAATGGTTTATTTGTGCCCATTTCCAGAGATGTACTGTTTAACTCTGGATAAGTGTAGCTTTAGATCTTGTATCAGTGGATCTTGCATGTGTGCTGCTGCTAATGATGATTGATAATGATAAATCTATGCATATCAGTCTTTGCAAATCTATGCATATTCCTGAAATAGAGCCACGTGCAGAGAGATTGCATCAGGTGCTCTTAATGATGTAACCAAGAAACAATATCACCCAGAATCTCTTTAATTATTAGTTAATTACATAATTATGTGTTTGTAGATGGTTAACTCCACCTGCAAATTAGGACATAATTGATCTATCCAGTGTCCAGTTTTAGCTACCTGATTTGCAGCATGTTACAAAATTGGCACCTGCTACAGTGATTTTATTTCTGTATAGTATACGCCTGAAATAGGAAGTAATCTCCCTCCTCACCTGTTCTCTTGATGTCACTCCAGACTCGACCTGCAATATGTGGGGCAATATATTGAATGATTTCAGTGCATCAAGTAGGGTCTGTCGATATGGAAATTTTCCGATTTCGATATATCGATGGGCTCATATCGAGATATACCGATATATCAATATTTTCGGGGGTTTCGTACTGCGCATGCGCGCACGTTGCGAGGTGCGCGCGCATTCGGAGGAGCGCACACATTCGGAGGTGCGTGCGCATTCGGGGCCTATCTCCTCAGGAGGTAAATATCTCTCTGTGTGTCTCTCACACTCACTCTCTCCATCTCTGTGTTTTTCTATCTGTGTCTATGTGTCTCTCTCCTCTCACATCCCTCCCCCATCTCTCTCTATCTATCCATCTATCCATCTATCTATCTGTATATTATCACATCCCCCCCCGTCGCTTCCCCCCCCCCTTCTCTCCCCCACGTCTCTCCCACCCCGTGTGTGTGTCCCCCGTCTCTCCCCTCCCTGTCTCTCCCCCCTCCTCCCCGTCTCTCTCCTCCCCCCGTCTCTCTCCTCTACCCCCCATCTCTTTCCCCCACCCCCCGTCTCTCTCTCCCCCACCCCCGTCTCTCTCCCCGTCTCCCTCCTCCCGCCCGCCGTCTCTCCCCCACCCCCGCCGTATCTCCCCCCCCCCCCCCCCCCCGCCGTCTCTCCCCCTCCCCCCCGCCATCTCTCCCACCCCCCGTCTCTCTCTCCCCCCCACCGCCTCTCTCCCCCCTCCCATCTCTCCCACCCCCCTATCTCTCCCCCACCCCCATCTCTCCCCGCCCCATCTCTCTCCCCCCCCCCCCCCCCGTCTCTCCCCACCCCTCTCCCCGTCTCTCTCTCTCCTCCCACCCCCCCCGTCTCTCCCCCCTGTCTCTCCCCCCCCCACCCCTTGTATACCTGTATATTGTATTCGAGGACTATGAATACAACATGGCGGCTTGCACCTCGGTCTGTGCATTGTGTTTAGAGATGAGCATTCTGGGTCTTGTAGTTCAGTGCGCGCGCATTCCGATTTTTCGATATATCGAATATTTTTGCTTTGCTACCTATATTGGCATATCGATATGAAAATTATATATCTATATATCGCTGGACCCTAGGATCAAGTATTCATGATGACGATGATCCTGGCAATCAATTCCGAGTCAGACTTCCAAGACCCAAACCAGAATTTTGAACTTGCAGTCTAGACTCGCACTCCATTCCCAGGCTAGGGGTGCTGCATTGTTGGTGAAGCTGTTTTTTGAATTATACATTAAACCAAAGTCCCGACTGCTTGGGATAGCATTTAGTTCAATTGGATTTTAAAGATCCCATGACACCATTCAAAAAGTTTTTCTTAGTGTCCTGCCCAGTAATCCTCAAAATAAAATTGGTCATTCACTCCATGACTGTTTCTGTTAGATGTGACTGTGTGTAAATTGATTGTTACATTCGCCTACAAAAAAGTTACTACATTTTGTAACAAATCCTGTGAAGCATTTTGAGATTTCTTCCCAATATGAAAGGTGCTATGTCAAGGATTATTTTTTGGCTACCGATCTGATTTTTGTGATAGTTTTGGGAGAGCAGCACAGATAGATATTTGGGACTATGTCGCTCATCTGTAGGATATGTGAGGGGGTGGGGCGATGTATTTGGCCTATCTTTGACCATAATTGCTGATACTACAGGGTCCTTGTTGTTTGCGTATCTATATAATGTTTTTGTACTCCTGTCAATAACATTTTACTTGGTGCCGTTCCTATCAGGAGGATGTCCTAAAGTGCTTCACAAAATCCCTGGGAATCCAAAATTCGATCGAGCCGGACTAGGCCTGAAACCAAAAACAAACTTTAAAAAAATTCCCACTAGCCCAACTCTCCTATTGAATGCCATGCCGCATTGAGCAGTCCATGTGATCTGCCAAACTGCCCTTTTTGTGGGTGTATGCCTTTTTGTACAGCAATAGAAATGCAAATGCTTTACATGCATTTTCCACCAACCCATATGTTTTTTTTGCATTGCCGGCACTGTAATAACTGTAGTTGAAATTTCTGGCTTGCTGAATCGGATTCCCCCACTCCTTCCCCGCCTCTCCCACTCCTTCCCCGCCCCTCCCACCCAGTAGTCCAATTAGCCAGCATTTCTCTATTCTGACTGTGCCTAGGTAGAGTAAAAGCCCGTTTATCCTGCACCCTCGGGACCTGGCCAATGCCGGTTAAAGCACGTGCCGGATATTCGGTCGAAAACACATTCCAAAATTTTTTTTTTTTTTTAATGCATTTTTCTGGATAAATTCCAGTTAATCGAATGCGGACTTTTTTTTTGAGGTGCCGGTTATATGGAAGTTACGGTTGATCGAGTCATGGATAAATAGGCTTTTACTGTACAACTTTGGAATAGCTTTCTGTAGAAGTGATATTGAAATTATCTGTTTTAAACATATTTTTAATCTGTATAAAGCAAGTCTTGCACGTTTATGTAATGTGCTGAATAACAAATTATGCTTGTGTGATCTTGGATGTACCTTCAAACCTTATTTTGTTCATTTTCTCCTCTTCTGCTTTTAACATAGATCTATTGGACCATTGTACTTTACATATGGGATCATATTCGGCTGTGGTTCTTCATTTTCCTATCAACCGTCCCTGGTCATTTTAGGGCACTATTTCAAGCAGCGGCTAGGCCTGGTGAATGGCATCGTCACAGCCGGGAGCAGCGTGTTCACTATAGTGCTGCCCTTAATGCTGAACAAATTGCTGCAAAGCATCAAACTCAATAACACCTTCCGTGTTCTCAGTGCCTTCATGTTTGTGCTGTTTTTGGCAGGGTTTACTTATAAACCCTTGGTTCCAGCAAAGCGAGACAACAAGTCAAATGAAAAGAAAAAGTTGACCGTAGAAAAGACCTTAAATTTGAAGATCTGGAAGATCCCAGCATACCGAATCTGGGCTTTCGGGATCCCGACTGCACTTTTTGGATACTTTGTGCCTTATGTTCATCTTGTAAGTTTTATTTTTTGATTACTATTACGCTTCATTCTGCCCTAACAGAATAGAGTTCACCCACCAGCTCCACAGCCATTGGAATTGCATGATGGAACTGCATGACCTGGATACTTGGTGATGGATTGACCAAGAAAAGGCTGACCTTTCACTACATCATCAATGGAGATCACACTCCACTTCCCTGTTGGGCAGGAGAGAGAGGGAGGCAGGGAGAGGGAAGAAGGAAGGGAGGGAGGGTGACACATGTTGTGATCCTTGGATTGAGCTTTGTGACTGACGGGAAGGAAAGTTGATTATACAATTATAAAGGTCTAATGACTTCTGTGGTAGTGGCAATTAGATGTAATCACTTCATCGTCTTTATTTTTAGGGACAGAAACAAAGTTGGACATGATTTCTAATATTTTTTAAATTACTTTAGTTATATATAAATACTTATTTCAATCCCTCTAATTATTTTGTGGTGGTGGTGGGGAGTGGGGTGTGGGAGGGGGGAACAGGCCTTGGAGCGAGGAGAGTGAACATTGTTATCTTATTAACATGCAGGTACAGGTTGCAAATGAGACATACAATTTTCGTCGATGGTATGAGCCAATTCTTCCCTTGCTTGAAAAGCTATATTGTGATATAGCTGCATGCAGAGTCTTCAAGTACTGGTAGTAAGAGAATGCATACTGTATTTTGTTGTCTTGATTTGAAAAAATGTTTCTTCAACAGGAACGTCTCTCGTTGTTGTTGTGATCCATCTCATTGACGAGTAGAGATCAAAGACAATACCTATAATATTATCTTCTCATCCATTCCACTCCAACTGCTTCCCTCCCTTCTTATTTTACTACAGACTCCAATGAATTTCACTATATGATTACCTGACTGTCTGGTTTCATCTTTAGGAAACAGCTGGCAATCCCAGCCTAACAAATCTGTCAGATATGTCTAGTATGGTAGTTGTGGTTAGAGCACTCACCTTGCAAATGAGAGACTTGGGTTTAGTTCCCGGCAGAACGAAACCTTGGCAAGTTTCCTTACTCTACACTCCTCATAATAATCCCTCAAGAAAAACAATAATAAATTTGTCATTTCAATCCACAACTGTTTGTGGGACACTGCTGTGCACATTTGGCTGCTGCATTTTGCCTACAAGTATACAGTCAATTGAATTTACAGTGTATTCTGTGAAACGCTTTGAGACGTCTAGAAGACGTGAAAAGCACCATATCAAATACAAGGATTTTTATTAATATTATTATGGTAGTATTTAGAAGGGCCAAGAAACATCACAAGTTCAGGAGAAGTTAGAATGAAGAAGTTTCTAGCAATAAAAGGTCTGGGTGCTGAGAAATCTAAACAAGAGGTTTCCTTGTTATATTGCAGTATAATATACTTTTAGTGGAAGCAATTAAGTTGTAAGAATGTTTTCTTCCATAGTTCATAACTACGGTGAACATTTTCTTCCAGATTGGGGCTTTAAGCCATAGTCTAGCTGAGTCTACAGTGCTTCTGATGAGATATTAAACCAACCACCTGCCTTTTCTGGTGGTTGTTCAAAATCTCATGAGATTTGGGGATTGTCAGCCATTCATGTCACAGATTAGCTGTCATGGTTCCCTACATAAATGCTACAGTATTTTCAAAGTAATTAATTGTTGGTGCTTTGAAATACATATTAATAACAATCCTTTCATTTAATATAGCGTTTACGCATTTCACAGGATTTCTACTGTGAAGCGTAGCAATTGTACATTTGTAGTTGAAAGTGTCCCACAAATAGACTTGGTAAGTGCCCAATTTTCGTTGGGGACAGTTGTCGAGGACACCAGGTGAAACTCCTTTATCTTTTCAAATAGTGCCATTTAATGTCCACAGGGCCCAGGTAAAATGGTCTCATTCGCGAGACCCAGGTTTAATATTGCATCTGAAAGATGGTTCGCCCAACATTGTAACAAACACCCAGAACTTTGTTGGAATGTCAGCCTAAACCATGAGTTGTTTTAATGTGGTACAGAGCTATATGAAATCATAGAATCATAGAATTTTACAGCACAAAATGTCTTGCACAAATGCAAGTGTATTTTTATTTTATGACTTGGTGTGCCTTTGATTGGATCACTGCTTATTCACTCACAGTGTCACATTATTGATTTGGGTATTTATTTTCAGTTGCTGTGTAACCAACATTTAGAGCTTTTTGAAATGGCAAATGCTTACTGCTTGCTGAATAATTCTCATTGGGCATTGTACAGTGGCCGCAGAATAATATTGGGCATCGCTGTGATCAATGGTAGAATTGGAATGTGACCTGTTGCAATTTTTCTTTTGATGGTACTGCGCAGTATTTCAGGATTTGCTTTTGACCTAAATGTGTGCTATAGTACACTGTTAAAAAATTCAATTGGAAGTCTCCTAGTGTTACCTCCTAGGTTTGGCAGCTTTTCAAAGTTGTATCTGTTTTCAACTTTAGGAACTGAACATGTTTCACCCTTTTCTTCGCTCTGTTGGGAGACTTTTTTTTTCTTTTCTAAAGGTTATTGCAGCACCACAGCATGTTCCAGTACTCTACACGATGGCTTGCCTGCTCTCAGTCTGCTCACTTCCCATTCGGAAGCCACAGGATTGATTGTGAATTTTTTTTTGCTGTGGTATGCTTAGCAGTTTCATAATGTAAATTGAAACTGAACTAACTGCTGATGTGAGTTTTATCTGAGCTGATGTATACAGAATGAATAGAATAGAGGGAGGTTACGACATGTTCTTACACTCTCCCCTGCAGCAAAAGAGACAATAAATTATGAGAGAGTGCTTCTGGTAGAACTATCTGTGGGCAGTGCAACATGTTAGCTTTAAAACTGCTGACTGAGACACAAGAAAAGAGTAATTTCTGTTAAAGTCTCTTCTTGGTTTCTAGTTCTATGAATCATGCCGATACCTCTCAGTATCCAACGACATAAGCTTTGAGGAATGAATTATCTCTGTGCATTGAAGCATGATTATGACTCAACTTGTATCCAAATTTAGACTTGATATCAAGCTAGTTATTCTACCATCAGGATAGGGTGGTTTTCCTGAGCAAGCTAAAATGAAATTGTAAAATTGATTCCTATTTAAGAACAATTCTTAAATAGGAGTCAGTTGTACAATTGACTCATGACTAATAGGCAGATCAGGCCGAAACCTTGGGCAAGTTTCCTTACTCCACACTCCACACACATAATAATAATCCCTCCAAAAAAATCCACAATAATAAAAAAATTGGTCATTTCAATCCACGACTTTGTGGGACACTATTGTATGCAGTTGGCTGCCGCATTTTTCCCACAAATATACAGTCAATTCACTTGACAGTATATTCTGCAAAGCGCTTTGAGACGTCGATAAGATGTGAAAAGTGCTATATCTAAAATGCAAGGATTATTATTAATAACCCCCGCAGTAGTTACTCCAGACAGTGTTCATCAAGGAGGATTATCGAATGGTGGAATTTCCACTTTTGTTGAAATTCAGAACTTGTAGTGATCTCTTTGCAAATGAGGCTGAGTCTTTGGAGTTTGAAATGCTGCTCCACAAATGTTGGACTAAGTGTATGATTCCTCAATTTCCCCAAGGGCGAGTGGAGAAAATCAGGGGATCCTGACCTTTGGCTGCTCTCCTGCACCACCAGGAGGCCTCTGATTATACAGCCATTTTGATAGAATCGTAACAATTAGAGTGTAGGAATGGTGGTGCCATTGAGTGCTAGCAGAGGGGAGGGGAGCTGAGTGAGAAATGTTTTCACTTAGCGGGTTGTTCGAATCTGGAATGCATTGCCTGAAAAGGTGGTGGAGGCCGATTCTACAACAGCTTTTAAAAGAGAATTAGATCTTTATTTAGGGAGAACAGGTCTGTTAGGTTATGGGGAGAGAGCGGGGCAGTGGGATTCAGTTGCTCTTCTCAAAGAGCCGGCACAGACTAGATGGACCGAATGGCCTCCTTTTGTGCCGTAAAATTCTATGATTCTATGATACAGGTTCCATTCTAACGAGAATGACATTTATCACATGGAGCCCCTCAAAGGAGGGCGAGAAACATGGATTGATCCAAATCATTCAAAATCTTTAGAATGGTTTGAATCAGATTCAAGAGGAAGCTAAAACTTCACATGAGGGAGAAGGAATAGAAGAATTTGGGAGGGTGTAGCAGAGTAAGTGAGTGGAGACTTGTTTGGAGTATAAATACCGGCACTGACTGGTTGAGCCAAGTGGCTTGTTTCCATACTGTACATTCTTTATACCTTTTGTAATCCTGGAAGTCTATTTGGCCTTTCCCAAAGCGAAAACAGGCCTACATTATCTCTATTTCAATCAATTTATTTGCTAAAAGACTGTCTGTCAAATTTGATAAAAGAATGAGCCTATGTCTGTCCTTTGGTGTCTATTCAGCATATTCATCGTTCTCTAGTCCTTTTTACATAAATATCCCATAACAATCAATTATTTGATTGTTTCTCACACTTTAACTCTGTGTCCCGCACCTCAGTACATAATCGGATGCATCATTTATTTAAATAACTGAAGGAAATTTTTGTTGATCAAAATAACTTTCTGTTGCTTTTATATGCTTTATATTTGCATTTTAAATTGAATTGGATAAGCCTTTGAGGAACAGGAAAAGGGCAGGGAATTAATAATACTATTGTAATAATAATGCCTGCATTTGATAATAGCACCTATTCTCAAAACAACATCTCAAAGTGCTTTACATATAATTGCTGTAAAGTGTAGTGACTGTATTTATATGTGAACACACTGCACGTTTCCCCACAATAATGTCCTATGAGCGTCCACGAAGCGAATGATCATACTGTCCTTCCAGGTAGCCTCCTTGAAGGGGAGATTAGTAGGGCCTCCTACAAGCTAAACTGACTCTAAGGTGAAATGCTTATCAACACAATGTTGGAACTGAGCCAATCCTCTGGCAGTCTTCGCAGTCAATTCCCTCGTCCAGCAGGTCCACTGGGCTGTGGTAGTCCAGTTTCCTCACCAGGCGGGTCCGCAGTAACCCACGGCATGATGACATCACATTGACAGGACGTGGGGGGCAGGGATTCTTCCCATTCAGCTCCTGTTAACCCTGCAAGCCAAAGCACTAAAGGGTCCGAGCTGGACAAGCAGTGGGAAAGCTTGCCAGACCATGTTCTCAATGATAAGCTATGCGATTTTAGCTGGTTACACTCTTTATCAGCACCGCAACACAACCTCTGGGGTCTCCAAGTCTTGACTCTTGCCAACCTGTGACGAATACTCTCTGGAAATGTGTAATTAGTATGCATCTCTCAGGGTAGAGTGCACGTACCATTGCAGACACAGAAATTTATATGTGTACACGTGATGTGTAGAACTTTGTCTGGTTTGGATCCCCCTATGCATGGTGATGGGTTTCCATTTTGTGTCAGACACCCAGCAGACCCAAAATAAATGAGTGACCAAATTCTCTTAGGCAGGGCAATGACATAAACTCCGTTTGGGGGATTAAAATAAATAGCTTGACTGAAGGCATTAGCACCAGTGTATATTCAATGAGATTTCTCTGATCTATACTGACACTGTAACACTGTTCTATCTACAGTACTTAGCAATTCTTTCTCCAGTGATTGCAAATAAGGCAAATGTGCTTCAGAAGTAAAATGAATTTATTATCCTCAGTTAACCATCTGATTATTATTATTGTTAATTATTTAACAATAGCCTCTCTTTGGCACTTTGTTCCAGTCACAGTTTTAGCTTTAGTTTTACTTTTTGTCAGAGGGGAATAATTGACAAAGATAAAGATTTAAACTGCACCCAGAATAGGCAAGCCGTCTTTATGTGGAAAGGTAAGGAAGAAAGAAATGTATTGTTACTTGTAGGAGCCCATGTAAGGCATAGAATGCGGTCAGTGAAGCAGCATGATTTCTGATTTATCTTGAAAGGGGGAATTCTCTTGCGAACTTTGAAAGTATCCATTGAATGATTAGTTTTTTTTAAAAACGCAGTTGAAAATAAAGCCTTGTTTTAAAGTATTTAATCCCAATGTTACAGTTTAAAAAAAAATCTTTTGGTGACTCATCTGAAATGCATCACATTTTACCCCAACTTCCAGGAATCTCTTAAAAAGTTGTTCACCAATTCTATGAGGCTTTGCGAGGCTGTTTACCAAATTGAAATGATAGATCCTCTTGCTAATCTATATGCTCTCTCTTGGCGATGTCATCCGCAGACATGGGCTACACTTCCACATGTATGCGGATGACACCCAACTCCTATTTTTTCCACCTCATTTTGCAACCCCCCCCCAGTCCCCTGATGTATTGTCAGCCTGCCTATCAGACATCAGGAGCTGGATGAGTGCAAATTTCCTGCAGCTGAATGTTGACAAGACGGAAGCCATACACTTCCAGCCAAGAATGTCATCATCTTCAGTCACACGGCTCTCACCTCCTCCGCCTGCCCCTAAAACTCTCTGAACTGGTACATAACCTTGGGGTCAGGTTCAACCCCCAACCGTCCTTCCTCCCCCACATCCAGTCCCTCCCCAGCACTGCTTTTTTCCACCTGCGAAGTACTGCCCGTTTCCAGCAATACCTTGCCCAAAACCCGCTGAAACTCTGGTCCATGCCTTTGTCACCTCTCGTAAATGCACTCCTCGCTGGTCCCCTCCACCACAATCCATAAAATTCAGCTCATTCAGAATTCTGCCACCCGCGTTCTCACCCGCATCAAACTTCACTCCCCGATTACCCCAGTCCCAGAGAGGATCGATTTCAAGATACTCACTCTTGCTTTCAAATCTAATTTGTTGTTTTCAAATCTCTCCACTCCTCTGCACCCCCCTACCTCTCTGACCTCCTCTCTCCCCAACACAGCACCCGTTGCCTTTGTTCCTTCGGTTCTGGTCTCCTCCTTGTCCCCCGAATCCTCCACTCCACCATCGGCGGCCGTGCCTTCAACCACTGCGCCCCGAATCTCTGGAACTCCCTTCTTCACTCCCTTCGCCTCGCGCCCTGTCTTCCTAGTTTCAGATCTCAGCTGAAGACTTTTCCTTTTGACCGTGCCTTCAGTCACCTTCTTCTCCCTCCCGCTGGCTCGGGCCCGGGATCCGTTATTGTGAAGCGCTCTGACACGTCATCCGGCGTGGAGGGTGCTATATAAATCAAAGTTGTTGTTGTTATCTGCCAATTGTATTTTGCAGTACAATTACAGCAGTTTAAATGCTGAAGCCAATTGAAACAGCTGGTTTTGATCTGCGCTTTCTGGTGCAGGGCTTAAGTGTTCCAAAAGAACACAAACCATAAGCCAACAGTATCGGTAGGAAGGTGAATGTGAAACTCATTTTAGGTCAGAGATTATTTCAAGGTCTAAATTGCATTGTTGATGTAGAGGTCAATGCGAAGGCAACATCTTCCAGCCAAGAATGTTGTAGCCTAAACAGGATGTGCTCAATACTCGGGATTAATTTAATGGAAATGCCTTTAGCTCTTGTTCTGAGACTCTACTGCCGCTTTAGTGCAATTTGGGGAGAGTCCTGAATTATTGTAGGTGGTTTTCTTTGAATGAGATGTTAAACTGAGGTCCACTCTGCTTGTTTGGGTGGGCAATAATGCTACCTAAAGATCCATCTCTGAGATTCAGTGAATAATGTGTCACAGATTTTCCCATCATTGAGATAAAAGCCACTGGCCTATCAGTTGGAATTGACTAATCCTAGAAATGTGCCATTTAGTGTGTCAAATCTGTGTTGGTCTTTTTTTTTTAACAACACCTAGTTGTGAAAATTCTAGCATACAAACATTATAAGTTGGTGTATTATTATCACTGGTTGAGTACTGCCCAAATATTCCTGAGGAGGCATACACTTACCCTGGAAACTTGCAACAAGTGGGAGGTGACACAGCTCAGGGTATTCCATGCCAGCCTAGTTAGTCACCCACCTGGTTCCCAGTTAGGGCAGCAGAGATATTCAAAGTTGGAAACATAATAAGCTCTCTACTAACAGCTCAATTTCACGGTCCTCATCCTTATCTGCAAAAAAAAAACTTCACTCCATCGCACCATCATATCTCTCTGTTAATAATAATAATAATTATAAGTGCATTTGGGATAGTTCCTCTGATCTCCACCTAGTCCAGTCCCTTACCTGCATCCATCATGGATTGGATAGGCTGAATGACCTGCTTCGGTGTTGTAGATACAATGTATGTATATCAAGTAAAGTAAAATCCGCTCTGGTGTTGAAAGACTGAAATGAAATTTACAATTCATTTGCTTGTAAATTTCAACTAGTTGTAGTCAGACCAGCTGTCAGTTATCAGCTCAGGTACACATCTTGTTGCACCGACTGCCCTGATTCCAGCATCCATAATTTGCCATCCTCTGCAAATGTAACTAACACCAATAAAACCTGTTAAATCCCAAATCGAGTTGGAATCCAATATGCTGTTCATTTGATTTCTGGAAATAAATGAGGGAGAAACCTCAGGAGAAATTTCAGGTAGATGGGCTCTTGAGCTATAGACCCATTTTGTCTGTATTTCTCCCTCTTCAGTAAATAAATAAATTCATAAAGTAATTAATTTGATAAAACCAATGTCTAGTGTGAAATAGAACTGTATACACCAGTTGTATTGGTATATTAGTGCATTTACAGCCATTTTCACAAACTCTTGTTGTGGATTACTTGATGAGAGGTTGAGAAGGAAACAACATGTTTTGGCCTTGCTAGTAGCTAACATCCTGTTCTGACCTTTCGTTGCTTTAATCTGAATAATAATTACATGATTGTGGTGATGACAGAATCAGCACAAAAGGACAGGACACAGGGAACGTACATAGAAAACATCAACATGTTTTAACAAAAAATCCTTATTCGCTCACACTCTGTTTCTTTTCCCTTTCTCTTTCACAGACATACATGCACACAATCTATCTCCTTGTGTGAAAACCTAAAATGAAATTAATATTCATCAAATGTAATTAGGACAACTATGGTTAACATTTTGCTTAGAAACCTTTTAGAATTTGGATCATTTCCCCCATTGATTGGGAAACGTGCAGAGTTCATGGGAACTATTTTACATTAATGAACTGTTATTAAGCGTTCTGTTATATAATAGCTCTCCAAATTAATTATTTTTAATAATTTATTTCACATTTCCCTTTTCTTGACTGAAATTTTTCTTTTCATCTTTAGTTTCTGGCTTTGCCCTTTAATCCTTAAAATGGAAAGATAATTGCAGAGTGAGTCGTACTTTTGATGTTAACTTTACTAGTTCCTCAAAATATCAGTCAGCTATCGAAAGCTGTTCAAGGTAGGAATGGATTTGAAAGCAATTCTATGGGGCACAAAAAATGGTGATTATATTAAAGTATTTTATTTCCTCCTGAGTTGGACCTTCTCTTTTAAACATGGATGCATTTTTTTGCTGCACTTTGGATAAAGCATTTAAAGCTGATGTCAAATATGTTTTAATTTGTTTGGCTGGAGTCTAATCAGTGTTGAGCTGTCTTAAATTAATTTTCTCCCATTAAAGCTAAATGGGGTCCCCAATTTAAGACTGTTTACACACACTTTAAATCTCGTGGGCTTCTCATGCGCAGCTTCTCATGCGTAGCTTCTCTCTGGTTGCCCCAGCCACGCACACTCAGTCTTCAGTGTGCCTCGGTTAAGCAGTGCAGTGCAGCCCCTCCCATATGGGAAGAGCTTAAGCGGCAGGATGCTTTGTGGCTTCAGTAGTAGTAAGATTGGGGGGTGGGGGGAGTAGAGAGATTGAGAGATGGGGGGATAGAGAGATAGGGGGGGAATAGAGAGAGAGGGGAGGGGGGATAGATAGGGGGGATAGACAGGAGGGAGGGATATAGAGATAGAGAGGAGGGGGATAAAGAGGAGGGGGGGATAGAGAGACAGAAAGGAGGGAGATAGGGGGGATAGAGAGGGAGGGGGGGGGGATAGAGAGGAAGGGGATGGGGGGATATAGATGGAGGGGGGATAGAGAGATAGAGAGGCGGGGTAGAGAGATAGAGGGGAGGGGGGGGATAGAGAGAAGGAGGGG
Source organism: Hydrolagus colliei (assembly GCA_035084275.1). NCBI lineage: Eukaryota > Metazoa > Chordata > Chondrichthyes > Chimaeriformes > Chimaeridae > Hydrolagus > Hydrolagus colliei. The sequence goes on from CM068744.1 coordinate 58,692,828, forward strand.
GAGGGTAGAAAGAAAGAGAGCAGGGGGAGGAAGAAAGAATCACGTCCCGAGTCCGGAAATGCCTAGGCCCCGAGTCCAGAAATGCCTAGGCCCAGGTTACGATATTTCAGTGCAGACCAGGCCTGGAGCAGGTAGGATTGGCGGGTTTTTTCCTGCAATTTTTGTCACATTCCGGATTCTGAAACTCCAGACTTTTGGCTGTTCAACCTGTACACCAAAAATGTTAGCGCTAGGAACTGATGTTAGTGGGGAGGCTTGGGTCGGGGCTGCATTTTGGCTGCGGACAAATACAGTCTTACAGTTAAACTCTCACTTAATGAAATTTTCGCTTAACGAAGGGTTTTAAAGTCCCTAAATCCTTCATTAAACGGGGTCTACTTGTATAACATTCGCCAGTGTAGATCATGTTTACTTTATAAACAGGAAGATTGCTTTAATTTTCGAGTCTCAAATCTCACACACTGTACATAAGCCTCCCATCTTGTGTGTGAGCATTAGTGCATCAAAGGCTGCTGACTATTTGATTAGAAAGTATTCAGTTAGTAAAATGTGAATGTTAGTATCGTGGGCCCCAGAGATGGTTTTCATTTTAAAATTGGCCAATTTTGTTGCTCTGACTTGCAGATTCATGGTTTTTTATCAATGTATACATGTGGAGACAAATGCTGAAGATGATATGCACACAAAAATTCTGGGCTAAGTACAAATCCCAATGCACTCTGAATCAACTCTGTCATGAAGCTGTATTTCAATGTTGGTTACAGCCTCTGCAAAACCTTGCATCTAGAAATCGAGGCAACAATATAATAATAATAATCCTTGCATATATATTTGCAATATTTCTATGCATTTATCATATTTATAAGAAAGATTCAAAATCACAAAACAACAACAAATTATATTTGTTTAGCACCTTTCATGTTGGGAGGCTTACATCAAATGCAAGGATTATTGTTTTACAACACCTTATCACGTCTTCCAGACTTGGATGATGAAAGAGGCCCTTTGACCTACTTAATCTATTTCCTTCCACAATATCCACGCTCTAGTCTTCCCAGTTACAGTGTCTTTAATATGTCCAGTATCCAGATGTCAACCACAATTAACTCCAGCCATTGGCAATTCTGTGTAATAACAAAAAAAACTTCCTAATGTCTGTCCTAAACATTAACCCATTTTCTTTCTTCTGACATATGTAAAATTATTTTATCTATGTAGAAAGTATTTTATTTTTGTAAATTTATTTTATAGACCTTGTAAATTAAGGCTATGTTAATCTTCGTGTGAACGATATGACCTTACTGATAATGGTACACATAGGTTTAGCTGTACTGTTTTCTATTTGTATTTAATAACATTATCTGACTGCATCTTGTTCTGAAACTACCTCTTTCAACTTTACATGTGAGAAAAAATGATCTGCTTCTCTTCCCCGAATAGATGACCCACGTGAGACAAACATTCACTGGCGTCAGTGAAGAAACTCTTCTTATGTGTATTGGAATCACATCGGGGATTGGGCGGCTCATCTTCGGCAGGGTAGCCGACTATGTACCTGGCGTGTATAAAGTTTTCCTTCAGGTAAGTTTACAACTAATAATTTTATGATCATCTGAAGTGAAGGAAAACTTTTTTTAAATGTAATTCGGAATAAATGTTTGTGCTCAATGCAGAGAGATGGCTATGAAGCAATTTTTCACTTCCTACACCGATTAAGTCATATTATTAATTAGTATTTAATGCTGTTCTATGGCCAGGTGGTAGGTGCTGCTAAACATTTCGGCCAACCTATAAAGTGCCCAGTATGAATGTTAGCTTTAAGTGCACTGTCTCTTTTGTCTTGGTGACGCAAATGGTAGGTTTACTGCCGTCAAAGAAATGTAACATTTCAGGTTCCTGCACTGCACATTTTTAAAACAAAAAACTTCTAGCATTGAATGGGTAAAATTGATTGTTTTATTACAACAACAACAACAATTTACATTTATAGAGCGCCTTTCACGCCGGGAGGACGTCCCAAGGCGCTGAACAGTCAGGGGTGAGGACTCAAGTATGGTGGAGGGGGTGAGGGGAGCGTTGGAAGTATTATTTTTGGACGCATTCCACTTACCACTGAAACAGATGTTTTTAATGTGCCAGCTGCACAGTGTGATGCCACATCTTCAAAGTGGTCCTGCTATTGACACCAGTATTTTACTTCTTTTGAAACATATATATTATATAAATGCCTAAAAATGTAAAACCAACTGGGATATACAACACAATTTGCCTTTATATAGTGCCCTGAAAGCGTGACAGCATCTTGGAGTACTTAGCAATGGCTAAGTGAGAGTGAGAGGAGTTTGAAATTGATCCACTCTGTGGTAGGGAGCCAGCGGTGCCTGCGAGGACTGGTGTCATGGGTACAGGGTGGATGCCAAAATGGACAGTGGAGTTCTGAAACAGCCGTAGTTGGTGTTGAGCTGGAGAGATCAGCGAGGAGATCATTGGAGTAGTTGAGGCGGGAAGCGACGAAGGCTTCATTCACGAAATTGCCTAGCAAATAGAAACTTTCAAAGATTTGAAGACCGATTGTCTTTTACTTTTCATCTCCAGGTGTCCTCATTTTTCATGATTGGCCTGATGTCTATGATGATCCCATTATGCAAAAGCTTTGGTGGTCTGATTGTTGTATGTCTCTTCATGGGTTTGTTTGACGGCTGCTTCATTTCCATCATGGCACCCATTGCCTATGAGCTTGTGGGTGCAGAGAATGTATCTCAGGCAATAGGATTTCTTCTTGGATTGATGTCCATACCAATGACTGTTGGTCCACCAGTAGCAGGTATGATGCACTAATAATTGTCTCACTGAACAATATGCATTAGATTATTTGGTGACAGTCATTATAATGCTGAAACTTATGCTTTACAGTACTTACTGCCAAATACAATGTCTGTTTTTGTAAGCAAACAAGAACCCATAAATAGCTAATAAATGGCCAATGTATTCTGATTATCACCCAGAACACCAGGAAAAATTGGAATAATGTAATTGGATCTTTTAACATTCACCTAAAGATATCTTTATATACTTCAGCACTATATATGTAGCAAGAATGGCAAATACCTTAAATCATCACATTGGAGTCCTAATAATAGAAACTAAATTTCTGTGTATTGAGCATTTACAATTACAAGTTTGCATACACCAGCAAATTTGTGGCCTGTTTTTAGTCTTATTGAAGTGCCTGTCATGTTATCAGCTCTAGAACAATGGCAAAATGCCCAAAGGGCCCAACAGCTTTTAACTGAACCTAATGTGAATCACATTCTCCTCAAATTACCCCTGCAGGATGTTATTGGGAACAGAATTTGGGCTGCAATCCTGGAGTGAAATAAATGGCCCGGTTGCAGCATTTGTAGTCATGTGTCTGTCACTGTGAGAGTAGTGTTTATTTTTATATAGACATCCACCTTGGCCTCATTCCACTGGTATAATTAGGAGTAATGTGCTGAGTGAATTGATTGATTGCACAATGCCATGAATGGGGGAAGCGGATAGGAGCTGACGTGAAAGAGAGATTGTAACACATAGTCACCACTATTTCTATTGAAGAAATGTAATTCAAAGCAGGTAACACCTAACAATAAAAGATGAACGGAACAAGATATCTTACTGTGTGTAGGATATATAATCAACTCGAATAACGAACGACTTCCGGCTCCTTTTTGGCTTAACCTTACAGGATATCCAGAACAATGAGCTCTCATAGTTGAGCTTCTGGCATGCTCTGGGTTTTTGTATTGTTAGAGGTGTCCTTCAGATGAGATGTTAAATCAAGCTAAACAAAACACAAAATACTACAGATGCTAGAAATCTGAAACAAAGTTCTGATGAAGGGTCGTCACGGCACTTGACACCAATTGCTTGTGAAATGCTTTGAGACACTTCAGCAAATGTTATTATAAATATTATCCTGAAAGGCTAATTTCACATAAAGCAAATGGTAAAGAATGAACAAAAAAAAACTTTGGATAAATGCATATGGTATTTAGAATTTATTTTCTTTTTAATCCCATGAAACTTCCTCTTTCACGTAAAACAATTGGAAATCATGAATGTTATATAATTGTAAATAATATTCCTTGCGTTTGATATCATTCCTTTTAAGCATCCTATCAATGCTTCACAGTATTTTACTCTAAAATGTTGTGACTATGTGTTTTGTAGTTAAAAAAAGCAAGTCTGATAGTCTCTTCAAATCAGCAATATGCTTGAAAAGTACACTCAAATTTGGAGAGTTCAAATATTATAGACTTTGCATAATCCAGTCAGATCATGTTGAGTTTGCCGAATTTCTTGGGGTAAGGGGTAGCGTAATCTAATCAACTACCATAAATGAACTAATTCTGGGGAATAGTCTGCAGTTAAAATTCCTTTTGAACTCCAATTAATTTAAATTACTTTCTCTCAATGATGTGTGTTCTGACCTGATTGCTGTAATTTAATTCAGAATTAACTTTTTAGGAAAAAAATACAGAACATTGCCAAATATTGATGAAAGTCAAAATAAACTATATCCATAGGGATTTCACTTTTTGTGTAAATGATTCTGAATATGGTCAAGGAGGTTTGTTCGGCCTGATTGTGCCTTCTAATTGGGATGCTGTTTCTTGACTAGTTTTTTTTAAAAAAAGTTAACCCAGCAGTAAATTGGTTAAATTGAACCCATTCCCGTCCCCAGGCTGTGAGTTTGAGCACCATTAAGACCAACAGATGGTATGTTTATCAACACCAGAGGGAGACTATTTCTGATAGTTTCAATAGATCATAGTAATGCCTGCCTCCAAACTAAAATAAGAAAATTGTATTTGCTATCCCTAAATTTATATTTTGAAATTATAACAGATTACACAAAGTATGTTTCAGATGATATTTGATTAATTGAGGAAAATGTATCGTTTGGAAGCTCATTATTTTCACGCAAGGAAGCAATGTTTCCTGCTTAGACATGCCATTATTACTGTGCTTCGATTGCACATCTCAGTAATAGCTCTGCCTGAAATATCAATACTACAAGCCATCCTGGAGTATTCTGACTTTACTAATATTAACATGTTAAAATTAGTTTATTGTTATAATAAAAATATTTTTTGATAAGAAAGTGAGAATCCTCATTGAGTATATTCTTGCAAACCAATTTCGCCTTGTGTGACCAATGTGAACCCAACAAGATTGCAAAACACAGTTTTATAATTCTGAAGTGAAAATGCCTTTATACAGTAAAAACTCGATAATCCGACATTCCGAAAGCTGGCAACTCCCTAAAAGTTAGTTCTTGGTTACTTGGATTGAATGAATAAATAAGTAGATACTTATTCAACTGACTTGTGTTTCATCAGAAATATGCATATTTCACTTGTATTTTTGCCAAATTTAAACTTACATTGTCACTTTTCCATCAGCTCAGTTGTAAAGATAGATTCTTTTATTTGTGTCTTGGCTCTGAAATCAGAGGGACTATTTTTTCACACTTCAAACAAATAAAAAAAATCCTTCTTTGAGCATCAGTGAATCTGAACTGAACTTTTTGTTTTAGATGCTAAGTGAAATCTGCTCTACAATGTTATTAAAATCTCATAGAGAATTATTGAAAATGGGCAGCCTAGCCTTTAAAATCTAGTAACTTATTCCATGGTTTTGCTTTCCCAGGTATTCTACGCGATCGTCTTGGTACATATGATCTTGCCTTCTACCTCGCCGGTGTACCACCTATGATTGGAGGAATAGTTCTTTGCTTCATCCCGTGGATTCATTACAGAGCGCACAAGAAAGGCGAATTGGAGAAAAGTGAGGCAGGAGAAGTAGGGACCAAGATGCTGGATCATTCCATGAATGTTTTTATTCCCGGCAGTGGTGAACCACAGAAAGAGAGTGTGTCTAATATTTAGTATCAATTCCCTCCACAATGGACTGTGAAGACTTCAGGTTTTATAAATGATTCTATTTTATGAGTGAATTTTTATATGACATTTTAGGAATACAGATGTAGGAAACTGAAAAACAAACGTTCAAATAATTGAAATTCTACCCAGAAAAGGTCGCTGTATCATGCTGCTTCTCCTAAATGTCATGCCATTTCTTATACTAATCCTAGTTGAACTTCATAGCTCTGAAATTTGCTGCAAGCCTATAATCCAAGCTTGGTTTACAATTGTTTTATCACAAACCTGGTTTAAATCTTTAACTACAGAAATAAGGATACCAAAACACAACTGAGGGGGAAAATAGTTAGACGATCCATATCTTTTTCCTTTTGGAGCAAGAACTTTTCAATATATCTAGTTGTTGCTCCAGTGCTATCTTATGTTCAGCTGATTGCTACGTTGCTCTTGTCGCTTTTGAAATCAGCATGTTTTCTGTCATACAGTGTCTACAAATTTATGCTTCATAAAATTTGGGTGCTGAATATTTATAGAAAAAAAAATCAGTTACAGGTACACAACTGCAAAACATATCCTCATTCTTGGAAAAAATCAATAATAACTTTCTTTTCCAGTACAAATGCATTACAATAACAGATTCAACACTGGTCATCATATCAGAGCCATACTAATTAGTGTACAGGTATCCCTCCCCAACTGCGGGGGATACGTTCCTGTAAACCTTTGTAGTTGGAAAAATTGTGGTTGGAAAATGCAAGGCCCTATGAGAAACATGGGGATACAGGGAGTAAGTTCGCGTTTAGCAAAACTAAACGCAAAAAAACCATAGTTATAACATACATGCGGATAGGGGAATAAGTTTGGGCGCATCTGCAGCAATTCGCAAGACACACAGACAGAGGTACAGAGACACGGAGGATGGTGTGGGGGGTGGAGGGGGGTGACATGGAGGGCTGGCTGACTGATCTACTGAGAGAGAGACACGGAGGGTAGGGTGGGGGGGTGATACGGACGGCTGGGGGGGCTGTCTGACTGACTGATACAGACAAACACAGAGAGAGGGAACCGGGGGTGGGGGGAAAATAAAGTGAAATAGAGAGAAGGTGAGAGAGAAGTGGGGGTGGGAGAGTGGGAGTGGGGGGCAAGAGAAGATGAGTCAGAGAGAAGGTGAGAGAGAGAAGGGGATGGGGGAGGGGGGCTGGGGGGAAGAGAAGGTGAGTCAGAGAGAGGTGAGAGAGAGAAGGGGGGGTGGGGGAGGTGAGGCAAAACACGGTTTGCGAGGGTTGTCGCATTTAGCAAACCATGGATGCATGAGTTTCACGGTTGGCGAGGCCGTGGTTGGAGCGGGATACCTGTATACTTATTGTAGAAGTTGCATATTTGAAGTGGCTTGTTTATGAAATTCAGCAGAATTGCATTACCGCAAAACTGTAGGCATGGCTGATATTTGTTCTGAATGTTTTCATAATCCACCTATTTCACAGTCGTCTCTTAGTTATACAGTTTGTTTTTTACATGATGCATTTTTTTGTATATACCATATGTAGGTTTTAAAATGCAAAAATATTATCCGTTTAAAATTGTTGCCTGGTTCAGACACCTCAGCAATATTGAAGACGAGAGGGTGAGGGCTTATTCTGGGGTTCGAGATCAGGTAATTTTTGTCTCGTTCTTTTTTTTAATTACAAGCAGTAATTGTGACTTGTTCACTATAGACTACTTAAACCATTGATAGGCCACCGCTGTTGCCAGCCACATCATATGAAATGAAGCACATGGTGGTATAGGTGCACTCTGAACCAGAACTGGAGAAGTATTAATGCATGGTAGATAATATTGAAGGCATTGTTAGCTTTGGTTTATCTTGTAGCTAAAGCTTTATTTAAAAAAGAAACAGACTAAGGGTGTGCCGACTTCAAAAATGAATTAGACATTTCATTAGAGTAACTTGCAAAGATGAGGAACACATCTTCTGAGGTATCAAATACTCGGCATAGTTAAATTACAAAAAAAGTTTTATTTTAGGGAAGATCATTTGGATGTTCTGGCAAATTAAATGAAGGCTAAAAGTCTGATAAAAATATTATGCATCATTTTTCTTTTCCTCACAAATTATATCATGGCAATTTTAACAGACAGGTTAAGCTTGTTGTCGTTAAACATAGCTATATATATCCCAGTCTTTACAGAGTGCACAGTTTAAAGACTACCTCATCTCTTGTATTATGGCTTTTCTGCAAACGTAAGGATTTAATTGTAATAGATTATGGTTCACCAAATACTGTACACCAAAATGTATTATGTATCAAATCTTTTTAGCCTGGTCAAGCTGCTGCCTGGCTGAACATTTAACACCAAATATATATTCCAAAGGAGATGAATCTGACAATGATGACAATGACAGTTGCACCAGAATTATTGTAACTAGAGGGTATTGTGAAGTATGGATGCTAAACACAGTATTTTCGTATAGCCATTTCCTTTACCAGAGCTGCTAATGATAAAATGACTCTCTGAAAATCTGCTTTAACTGCGATGCATGACAATCTCATAATGAGCCAGGTATTATTGCAGGTCTATGATAAGTATTGGTCAGAACTGTTTAATTCCAAAATATGTAAAAAGTTGTGTAGATGACTCCTAACTAAATAGATCACTGCCATCTATTACATTTGAATATTCCTCCATAATTCTGTTGATCCAGGAAACTGTAATAATTTATTGAACCCCTCAAAAGTCTTTCATTAGGTTGTGTATTCTTGGAATCAACATTTTATACTGATTATATTTTGTCTATTAAATTAAAATTGAAATACATTCCAATACATTCCCACTGGGGGATCAGAGAATAGAGCACTAAAGTTGCGAAACTTTTCATTCTTGATAGAAGTGACTATAATGACCATTGGCTATGAAAGCGATTTCCTATAATTTTACTCCATAGTGCTGCCCTTGCTTGTATGAGTTACCAAAATACCATGTACCCTTGGAATTGAGGTACTCTGGCTCACTGTGTTTTTGATGTTCATGATAGTTTGTCAGATTGAGCAAGCACATCCCTTTCATATAGTTTTGTGATTAAGCATAACATGTTATTTGAATCCATCTCCTTTTCATTGGATGGATTCAAATCTCCAAATTGACATTATTTCCTCCAAAATGTCACACTGGGGATCTGAGAGCCCCGTAATAGAATAACTTTCTTTGTTTTAAGTGTTTTCTGTAACTATTTGAATGAACGAGGCTGAAACCACAGTCAGTAATTCAAAAGAACATCTGGTTTAAATGCTAATATTTCTGGATCCCAACAGTCTTCAAATAAGCTAAATCATCTGCAATTTCCCAGTTTACTCAGGATTCCAGTTCTGGCCTGACCAGAGTGTTGAGCAGGACCTCTGGAGCATGCAACCCAACATATTTTTTGTTTGGTTACATTTGTCAAATTATTTGGATATTGGGAACTTACCAGATGTATCCACACTCCAAGTTGGCTGAGAAACCATTTCAAGTTTGGTATGTAAATGGATTTGTGCCTTTCCATGCAAATCTCATGCTTCTGATAAAATGTGACTCCTGTCCAACCTATATGGTCTCACTCTCCCCACTCTATGCAGGGTTCCACCACCTCTATGACTTGCGTGTGGTGAATGGCTGAAGAATCACATTTTTTTGACTAGATGCTTCAGTGTGTTTCCTTTTTTTAAAAAAAGAATTCTGCTGCTGGAAATTAAATTAGAGCAGAAAAGATAGTTTGGGGTGGGGTTTGGAAACACTACCCAGAGGTGCAAGCAGTGATGGGAGAGTAAACTTTGACAGAGAGGGAGGTGTATACGTTTAGGCTTTACTGTTGTAAACATGGGTTAAATGAGGCAGCTTTCAAAACTGATGTGTACATTAGTTATACATTTGTAGATGTAAATTCTGCAGCATGAAATGTTTTTTTTTTCTGAATCCCACTCCATGTTTCCACCACTCAATGCGGCCATAAGGCTTGGTTGATTCAACCCTATCATCAAGTATTTCTTCAATAAGTAATGTCCTGCAATCTGAATCCATCCAATAAATTATGTAACAATAATGTCAGATAAAGTGATGAAGCTACTGTATACACTATTCTGCAAAGACCATCAATTAAACTCGCATGGTGCCAGGACATTCTCCTTTGAGCATCTGGGGTGTGTATGCAGTAATTTACTTTCTACTTAGAGAGTGTTGTGCTGATGAGCACTCTTGAGGACAGATGTAGTTATTGTACCAGAACACTGAGCTGAAGATGAAGAATACGCAGTGACTGCCGGCTTCCCTCTTGTATTGTCCTTTATTGCTAAAGTCACCCCTGCCATGAAAGGACAACAAAAGTAGTTTTGCTCAATCTAAGTTTTGCCTAATTTTGTCTTTTGTGTTCTCAAAACGGCAGCCACTTTATGTGTTGATTTTGCTCCTGGATGCTGCTATAATGAGGTGATAGTCAGAATGATGTGGAGTTTATCCAGTGAGCTGAGCCAAACAGACCAGGATGGCGGTATTGCTGACCTCAGTTAGATCAAGAGCATTTAGAAAGCATTTTAAATTCCCGTTCTCTTAAAAAAATCTAGGAATTCGTCTTGGAACTGTGCATTTAGAAGTCACACATTCATTGCATACAAGTGTGTGCATACAATTATCTTTTAGACCTTTGAATTTAACTGGATCGCAGTTGATCTCTATTCATTTTGAAGTGATTGAAAAGTGTGCGGGGAAGAAGCAGAATTGTCACTTCCACAAAACAAGCACAATAGAATGGAGAGCTGGCCAACAGCAGAGGATAGTGAAGGCTAAAATGAGGTTGTTTTCTAATCTGGATATTGATCATCGTTATAATTGATATTACCTCCTGTCAACACCTTGAGATGTCCTCCTGACGTGAAAGGTGCTATATAAATGTAGTTTTGTTATTGTTGTTATGGCGTCAAAAGATTACCCAAGTGCTTCACAGTATTTACTGTGTAGTAAATGTATTTACAGGTGAATGCAGTCACCAATTTGCCCACAGCAATACTGGGGAAGAAATGTGTTTAAGAGACTCTGTTTCGTATATGGAATAACTGATCGCACTTTTATAGGAATGTAGTTTGATTATTTTAAGTTTGATGCTGTGAGGATGTCAGTATTACGTCAAAGCAATTTATAAAGCTAACTGACAACTCTGTGGGGATGAAAGCAATGAGACTTCCCATTTGCCATCACTACCACTGCTTGAGCAAAGCTCAGTGCTTAAAAGCTTGCTGCTCCCTTTAATCCTAATAAATTGGGAGCATAGCAAACCATCAGAATAAAAAACACTCATTTCAAAAAGTGGCCTTCAAAACTGGGACATAGCGAAACATTGAAGAGTTTTTGGAGATTATCTCCCTTGCACAATACCGCCCACTGTAACCTTTATGTACCACCAATGATGCCGAAATTGCAACATTGGAGGCACTTGCCATAAAGTGACCTATTCTATGATGTTCTGGTCTCTGATGTTTGATTCTAAAAGCACAAGAACTTTGTGTGTCCTGCTTATGGGTATTATATCTATTAGCAATTGCCATACATTGAGACTGAGGAAAGGCTGTTTTATATTGCGCAGATCAATAGGAAACACTGTGATTACAGTGAGCTAGAAGTGGTTTTGAACTATCTGTGTTTGCAATGAAAGGATTACTCGCTATATATTAGTAGAATAATGATAGTCTGAACCTGCCAAAGAATATCAGATCCAATTCTAATTTCCAAAGGAGGGCTGGACCCAGGAAGCCATACATCACAAATCAATGAATTCATGTTACACTGCAACATGTTCTCATTTACATCAGAATAACGTTCGGTCTGATAATATAGTGTCTCCATTTAATTCTGTCCTTCAACCATTAGCTTTGAGAATAAGCAATTGCTGTGAAACCTCAATTATCCAATGCAGTGCAAGCAATCTGCATTCTCCCCATTTACCCTTGATTGTTTTAAATTGATGTAAAGTGAAGCTCTCACTTCATCTGCTACCAAAATGTTGCCTGTAGGCTTATATTGAATGAATCCAAAAATGGCAATGTTAAGCTGAGTTATTTACATTAAAATTGTGTCCATAAATAAACTGCACATTTGCCACCAATTGTGTGAGTTTGTGTGTGCAAGTATATGAGATTTGTGTAGGGCTGGGAAATAGAGTGGAAGTGAATGGGAAGTACATTGTAGAGTAGACACACTGAGTTGGGTAGGGGAGTAGGAGTAAATAAACCAAGAACAGGAGGAATTCTGGGGTCACGTCACAGCAAGAAATTGGGACTCACTTCACAACATATACTGTACATACGAGGCGTGTCCTCATGGGAGGAGGGAGGAGTAACAGGTTATTGCCTTGTGGTAAGCAACACGACTAGCTTTACATGGAGTGGTGTAGAGGGGTGGGGGGGATAGGCAAAGCTTCGAGCAGAATAAGGCTATAAGTGACAACAGTCACATTGGATAGATACAAACCTGACTGTTCCAAGGATGGTCCAGATGGGTACAGTCACCAGTGAGAAATAGAAAATACTTATTTGTATGATGTCCTTGTAAATTAAACAAAATTGTTAAGGAAAATAATTGGGGTGTGGATAATTGATGCTGTGCTCACTTTTGTAGGAGCACCGCAACAAACCATTGCATTTAGTTGATGGAAGAAGTGTAACTCACTTTATTTTTTTTAAAAAGGCTTTAATGTGATATATTCATTTTTGACTGTATAATTCTGACTTTAAAAATGCTCTGCTATGCGTTTGCTGCTATTATTTCATTGGTCCATTATCTTTTACGATACATAGGTTTACAATTTGTGCTATATATATTAAGCCTGTTTTGAAGGCTTCCATATCAATCATTTTAAATTTGCTTGCCTATTGCATCACTTTCTATTTAGTTAAAATAATAGTTGCTCTTATGGTAATATATCTACAAAGCTATCTATTGCTTTGTGTATACTGCATTCCAAACATGATTAACCTTGTGCTGTTAGTTAGCTACATACTTTGTTGGAAACCTCTGTAGCTGTGAATAACATTTTTGTGTAAAAAAAAGTATAAATAGTTGCGCTATACTTTGAAAATCAGAAAATTGATGAGTAGTTTTTTTTGACAGCATATTATGCTGTCAACATCATGCTCTTTTGGATAAATTTATTTTTATTTGCTATTGTAACACCATTGTCTTTGTGTTTAAAATGTCTAAGTATTTTGATCATTCATAAACCTAAAATGCCTATATTGTGTCCCAAAGCCATTAGCACAGAGTTTGCTAGGCTGTATGAATTATTTGAATTTCACATTTGGAAATCAATATTCGTTATTAAGTGACTGAGAATGATTTACCAAAATGTCAAGGATCTTTTGCGTGTTAATTATTTTGTTGTTGTACAATGTTGTCTATTTTCTGCAATTATATAAATCTACTATGCCAATATGTATTGTAGTGATATAGTAAAATAAATTTTACACGTGAAATTCTATGAATAGAATTTTCTGTATGTTGGCATAATTGTATTACAGATTGATGTTTTTAGCAAATATTGGAGTTTGCAAATGTGTGCAATGATCAATCATGTTTGTTTGTAACATGGCTTATGCATTGTAGCTCACACTTGTTTACATCTCTGTACCCGTGTTGTTTTAATCCTCATTAATCCAAATTTGGTAGAAAATACCTTCTCGGAAGTGGAATTCTTCAAAATATCCACACAAAGAAAAACAGTCTTTCCAGTTTTTTTAGGATACCGGCTTTTATCCAAATTTCAGAAATGTAAAACTTATGCAATAAAAATAATATTCCAGGTTTAGAAGTTTGTGTTTGTGTGAAAGTTCCGAACCAACAAAAATGAACAGTAAAATGGTGGAATCTACCTTCCAATCTACTCACCGGTCCATCCACCCACCAAACTTGTTTTAAAAACATCTGGTCACTGGCATCAGGGCCGTACGCAGGATTTTTTTTGGGGGGGTGCGAATTGCTAGTGATGGGACCAACAATGGCCGGGGGCTTGCGGGCTGCCCCCGAAGCCCCCTCGAGGCTCCGACGTTTTACACAGTTTGAGGTCATATTTAATCGATTCAGAAGATCCAATATGAACGGTAAATGTTTCATGTCCTTGGTGTTTAAGAGCATCATTATTTATTCAGTGTTTTTATTTTCCCCGGTAGTCCGTGTCTAATTGGGAAGGTAGAATGTGTTCGCCGATAAAAGCCAACACGATTGTTGACTCGATGATGTAAGGAATGCGAACGATAAAGTAAATTACAATCCAATTAACACAGTACAATGACGAATGCTTGATAAATGTATGCGTATAGAGAAAATGATCATAAACTACAGATTGACGGTAATTAATAAGTTGTTCTGCATTGTTATCCTAAGACTAAATTTGTTTCGGACTGTAATGAACAATAATGTAAGAGTAAAGTATGAATTATGTGCTCAGATATTCCAGCAAAGCAAATTTTATAAAAGACAAGAAAATATACAGAAACTGAAAACCAGTGTCAAACAGTTAATTCACACGTGTTACAAGCCTGTTATCAGCATTATCCTGAAAATATCGTTGAACTGTGAGCAATAGTGTAGTTAGTTTTTATTTATTTATTTAGAATCAAAATTAAAGGAAGTGACCCATCAAGCAATACTGATCTGACGAAAAAATACTTGAAAAAATAAGGGAGGGGAAATTAATTATTTAATAGCGTTCCGTATTCGAGACGCCTCGGTCGCTTTGAAGCCAATACGTCAACCGCTCTACCAATATCGATTTCCATATTATAATGAATGTGCATTAACGCGAGTGCTGAAAGTCGCTCCTATACGGAGCAGAATGCTGGACACTTAGGCAAACCTCGACCAGGAGATTAGGTGACTCGTGAGGTATATACCAGGCTTCTAAGAGACGCCCTGAACGTTTACTGGCGACAGCATCTGACAAATAGTGAGCTATATGGTACACCACCACACTGGTATCACAGACATTACTGCAGAGGCGTCTTAGGTTTAGCGGACATAGCTGGAGAAGCCGGGAGGAAACTGTCCATAGTGCTACTATCCTATGGGAACCATTGCACGGTCACAGAACACGAGGTAGACCGACCCTAACCTACATCGATACTCTGGAGCGCGATTGGGGTATTGGCAGGCGGGAGTTGTCAGGCTGCATGGAGAGAAGGGATCAGTGGAGAAGTGTGGTAGTCAATGCCCGAGTTCGCTCGATCAGATGATGGTGAAACTATTTTTATGCCAAATTCGTGCGACATTGATGTTTTTTCACTCTGGGTACAAAATTGAATGTGAAATAATGTAGCACTGTTTATCTTTGCGGTCATATGTTTTTTGCATGCCAGTGGACGTCTCTAAAAGCAATTTTTAATTACAGGAATACATTTTTAATAATATAAATCAAATGTGATAATCAAGACAAAACAAGAAACATGATATTTCAGAAACACGCCTATCAAAACTTAAGTCATTTTTACTTACATTTATCAGATTAAAATACGATTTCAGCTTCCACAAAGTGGTGCTACCTTTTTATGTAGTGACTGTATACGGGATGATTTCCGATTGACACACCACGTGGAATAGGCGCTAAAGCCTAGGCCTACGTCCATGAGTATTTTTTTAAAAGATAGGCATTTCTGTCCAGACACATATAACTTTTTTGTTGGGTTCTCAAAAGCTTTAATTTCTCAGAAGCTTGTAAATATGTTGTCATTGTTTGCTAGCATTACAGTCACACCTCTCAAAACTTGAGTAATTTTTACTTACGGTGATCAGATGAAAAGATGATTTTAACTCCAGAATTGGTGCTGCCCCTTGTGGCTGTTTACGGGATGATTTCCAAACGAGGATTTGAGTCTTGGCGCCTGTGTTTATCCAATCACGAGTCACAGACTCGTCGCGTCATGGACTGGTCTATCGACGCGGTATGTTTTGGGTAGACGCCGATTCTGGTGTGCGACTCGATAATTTTATATTAATACTAAATCATTCAAAGATGTGTGTTTATAATTTATACATAGTTTTGAAGAACTGATTGTTACTCAAATGTTCAATAAATTTACTTGGTATTTAAATTTGATAAAAAAATGCAATTCTCTACCCCGGAAAATGTGGACCTTTTATAATTTGGGGGGGTGCGTTACGCACCCGTCGCACCACCCCTGCGTACGGCCTTGCTGGCATGGACTAGTTGAGACAAGTGGTCTGTTTTCATTCTGTACAAATCCATGAAATGTATCAAGGCACATATTTTATCACGTCAAATGTATTTGTGGCTTATCCTAAGACAACTGTGTCAAAATAGTATGAAAAAGAGGCAGGAAAATGGAACTGAAGCATCACTACAAAACTGAAGAGTTGAATAGTGTATCTATTATGTTCCTAGATGTATGCATGGCAATACTGAAACCAGGAGGCAGCCAATCTGGATGGCAGCAAATATAATCACAGGTCTCAGATTCAAGACCAGTTCTGTAAATGTGTTCACTCTGTTCACGTTTCTATACAGAGTGGCCAGACAAGGCACCATATGGCACAAGCAGCATTGTGCCTATGGTGAGCACTGTTTGAGAGAGATCCAAGCCAGGAGATGTCAACACTATGCCCACAGGGACTATGGAGTTCTCTAGCAATGTGGCAATCCAGAGATGCCTGTCACCCTGCTGTAACACAGGAGCTTTTTGATGCATGAATCATCCCTTGGCAGTCATCAAATTGACCATTAGTGGTCCATAATTTTAGATTAATCCATAATAAGATTATGCAAAATGCCACTACCATTCTACCACTCGCCCACTATAACAAAAGCTAAAGTCCTCACCCAGTCCCTGAGGAATTTTGGCAATACTTAAAATCTCTCAGAAAAATAAAACACCAAAGCATCACACAGGTGCACCTCGCACTTTTCATTTTTATAAATTATGCTTTCTCTCGCAGTTTGTATTTTTCCTGTTGGTAGATGGTTACAGTATTTAAGGATTTAGGACATATTGCAATTGTACTTGCCTCTCATGGTTCAGGAATAGTTCCTGGATTTGGAGTACTTCCTGCCTTATTTATCTTGGTACTCCCAGAGGGAGCCTTCCAAGCATCATTATTCCTCTCATTATTGCAATCTAGAGAGAAAAACATTAACATTAGTTGAGATATTGTGGAGCAGGTAGCACGCTACTGTTTGAGGATTTCTATTAATTCAGGTAGGGAGGGTACTTGAGTGTTTGACAGAATAACTCCAGTCACCACAGACGCCTATGTTGAAAACCTGGGAGAATAGTACATTGAATTCTGTGAAAGCCAATCCTTAATGATGCAGATTGATTTCCGTAAACTTCCTGAGCTCTCCAAAAACGTCTCAGGTAGAGTATTGTATTGTTACGGTATCAGCATTACAACAACAACAATTTACATTTATAGAGCGCCTTTCACGTCGGGAGGACGTCCCAAGGCGCTGAACAAGAGGCGTGTGACCAGAGCTGGGAGGGGAGTGTTTGGGAAGGGGTGAAACATGAAGGGGAGGTAAAAGAGTTCGGGATGGAACAAAAGGCACGATCGAAGAGGAAAGTCTTCAAACCGGCCTTGAAAGAGGAAAGGGAAGAGGCGAAACGGAGGGATTGAGGGATGGCATTCCATAAGGTGGGAGCGGAGAAACTGAAGGCCCGGCCTCCGATGGTGGGGCGGTTCGGGCAGGGGGCTTGGAGCAGGCCGAGTCCTGTTGAACGGAGGGTCCGGGTGGGCGTGTAGGGGGAGAGTAGATCGGTTAGGTAGGATGGGGCAAGGCCGTGTAAGGCCTTGTAGGTGAGGACGAGGATCTTAAACTCGATCCTCTGGAGGATGGGGAGCCAGTGGAGACGGGCGAGGGTGGGGGTTATGTGGTCACGGAGGCGGGTGCGGGATAGTACACGGGCTGCAGAGTTTTGGATGGCCTGCAGCCTATGAATGGAGGAACTGGGGAGGCCGACTAGGAGAGAATTTCCGTAATCCAGCCGTGAGGTGATGTACGCGTGCACAAGTGTTTCTGCAGCGCGAGGGTTAAGATAGTTGCGGAGCCTGGCAATGTTGCGCAGATGGAAATAGGCAGTGCCGGTCAAGGCGCGGATGTGGGGGAGGAAGGAAAGTTTTTGATCGAACATGATGCCGAGGTTCCTGATTGGCTTTGTGAGGTGGAGAGTGCAGCCTTGGATGTTGAGGCTGGCAGCGCCCGATGTGCGGAGGTGCTGGCTTGAGCCAATCAGGAGGGCCTCGGTCTTATTCACGTTCAATTGCAAAAAGTTGACCCTCGTCCACGATTCGATGTCGGACAGACATGCTGTCAGAACATCGATGGTCTGGGGGTTGAGGGATGAGGCAGAAAGGTACAACTGGGTGTCATCCGCATACATGTGGAAATTTACCCCATGTCTGCGGATGACGTCGCCCAGAGGGAGCATGTAAAGGGTGAAAAGAAGGGGACCGAGGACAGAGCCCTGAGGGACGCCGTGGGAAACTGTGCGGGGTTTTGAAGAAAAGCCATTGGAAGAAACAAAATGTAAACGGTGGGTCAAATAAGAATGGAACCATTCAAGGACTGTGCCTTGAAGGTTGAGGTGGGAGGAAAGACGTTGGAGGAGGATGGTGTGATCGACTGTGTCGAACGCAGCAGACAGGTCAAGGAGGACGAGGAGGCAGAGGGAGCCCTGGTCACAGGCGGTTAGGATGTCATTTGTGACCTTAACCAGGGCAGTTTCTGTGCTGTGGATAGGGCGGAAACCTGATTGGAGGGGTTCAAGAAGTGAGTGATTTGAAAGGAAAGAGCGGAGCTGGGAGGCAACCACTCTTTCAAGGACCTTGGATAGAAACGGGAGGTTGGAGATGGGTCGACAACTTGATGGTTGCGACGCATCAAGGGAGGGTTTCTTCAGGATAGGGGTGATGGTGGCTGTTTTAAGGGAGGTAGGGACGGTTCCTGAGGAGAGGGAAAGGTTAATGGTGTCAGAAATGAGCGGGGCTAACAAATGGAGCTGGGTGCGGAGGAGGGGGGTGGGGATGGGGTCCAATGAGCACGTGGTGGGTTTCATGGAGGTGATTGTTTTTGTGACTGAAAGCGGGGTGGTGGGGTTGAAAGTGTGAAATGGGGGGTGAGTAGGGGTTGAGGTAGCTGATGAGGGCACGGTGGTGGAGGAGTGGTGGGGGGAGGAAACCGCAGAGCGGATTTTCTCAATTTTGGACTCGAGGAAATCCAGCATCTCCTCGCAACGAACGTTTGAGGAGAGGATCTGCGAGGTGAGGCGGGGGGGGGGGCGGAGGAGCTGGTTGGTGGTGGCGAAGAGGAGGCGGTGGTTGTCCTTCGCTTCCAGGATTATCCTGGAGTAGAAGGCTGATTTGGCGGTGGCTAGGGCGGAGTGGTAAAATTTGATGCGGTCCAGCCAGATAAAGGACATTAATTAAAGCGAGCGTAGTGCTTTAAGTCCTAAACAAGAACAGTTTTAACAAAAGGTCTCTCACTGTGCAAGGAACATGTGGAATCAATTTACATTCAAAAGCTGTTCATTCTGTGTTGATTACCTGGTGTAATAATAATAATCCTTGCATTTAATATAGGGCTTTTCACGTCTTCTAGACGTCTCAAAGCACTTCACAGAACATGCTGAATTGACTGTATACATGTGGGTGAAATACCAGTAGTCAATTGCGCACAGCAATGTCCCACAAACAGTCGTGGATTGAAATGAACACTTTTTTAAAAAAAGGGATTAATATTAGGCACTTGGAGTAAGGAAATTTACCCAAGGTTTCACCCTGCCTGGTATTGACTTCTAGGTCTCTCAATTGTAAGGCAAGCGCTCTTAACCACTGAACTACAGGTCTCCACTGTGCAGATTTCATCACAGTAACAGCACAAAAGGAATGATATCTGTGCTAAATGTGCACTACATAAGCCTTTTCTCTACTTTTAGCCTTGACTTTCAGCTAAACCTGGATGCAATTCCCTCCTTTGTGGCTCCCTCAAGTAACCTAGTATCACTATGTTGGTGCTCCACCTCCTGTCTAACCAATAACCTGTCTATTTATTTACAGCAAAAGTCTAAGATTGCCAGAGAGCATGTCCATTGGCAGCAATTGAGGTGGGAATGATAGACGAACCACAGCTCTGATTTGCTAGTTGTCCAGTGGATTAGCAGAGAGGAAGGCGAGAGGCGATGGGAGTATACAAGTGAGGATTCCTGCCCCTGAAGATTCCATTCAGACTCCAAGCTGACTGGGTTTCAGAACCAATTGATCACTTTAGTGGCATCTCAGTAATAATAACAATAATAACAATAAGATACAGGACTTTGTGGATGGAGTCCTGCAGCTCAGTGGTTAGAGCACTCATCTTGCAAGCGAGTGACCTGTGTTCAACTCTAGACAGGGAGAAAACCTGGGCAACACGCCTAATAATGATCCCTCAAAAAACAATAATTGTTCATTTCAATCCACGACTGTGGGACACTGCTGTACACAATCGGCTGCCGCGTTTCTCTCCCACTTATTCAGTCAAGTCACTTTACAGTATATTCTGTGAAGCACTTTCGGATGTCTAGAAGATGTGAAAAGCACTATATCAAATGCAAGGATTATTAATGTAACACGGCTGTGCACAATTGGCTGCTGCCTTTCGCCTACAAAATTTGTGTTACTGTATATTCTGTGAAGCGCTTTAAGATGTCTAGAAGACATGAAAAGCGCTACATCAAATGCAAGGATTATTATTATTAATCCTTGCATTTGATATTATGTCTTATTATGTTGACATGGCAACGATGTGTTACAAACAGCCAATGACCAATTTCTAGCTGGAAAATTGATGGCCAGATTTAACGGGCAGAAACCGGACTCTTGTCAAATTGTGATGTGGGTCTTAATTGCCTACCTGATCAGATAGATGCGACCTGGTTTAACGTCTCAAACAATGTGCAGCAAGAAAGCAAACAGAATGTGGGGATGTAATCCTTGCATTTGATATGATGCTTTTCACATCTTATCGACATCTCAAAGCGCTTCACGGAATACACTGTAAAGTGAATTGACTGTATATTTGGGGCAAAACTTGGCAGCCAATTGCGCACAGCAGTGTCCCACAAACAGTCGGGACATGAAGGGACATGTAACAGGCCAGAGCCCACCCAGCGGAGGAAGTGGGCAGGTTGGTTGGGGATTAGGAGGTTGCAGAGGTAGGGGGGAGAGGAACAGAGCAAGAAACGCTTTGGAGGTCAGAGGAGAAACCGTTTGTAGGGATGAAATGGAGATGGTGTGAGAGGTACGCACTGAACCATTCAATAGGACCATGAGGGTTGAGGTGAGAGAAGAGGTGGTGGATGAAGATAGAATGCTTGAAGGCAGCAGAGAGGTCAAAGAGGACAAGGAGGCAGAGGGAGCCCTGATCACGGATGAAAAGAGTGTCATTTGTCACTTTGACCAAAGCTGTTCCTGTGCTGTTGGCGGCACAGAAACCCGATTTGAGGGGTTTGCGAAGGAGAGGAAAGAGCAGCACCTTGAAGAGGAAAGGGAGGTTGGAGATGGGGGGTAATTGTAGAGCAGGGATGGGTCCAGGGAAGGATTTTTAAGGATGGGTGTGATGAAGGCCGTTGTTAAAGCGGTGGGAATGGTGCCAGTGGACAGGGAAAGGTTGATGATGTCTGCGAGTAGAGGGGCAAGAAGGTGGAAAGGGGAGATGGGGAGCAGATAGTAGATAGATGGGCTGAGACAGCTGAGCAGATCCTCTCGACTTTGGATTCCAGGAAGTCCAGCATCGTCTCCTAGTTGGCATTGGAGGTGAGGAATATTCGAGATGTTCTGACGTCCTCCTCACATGAAAGGCGCTATACAATGTAATTTTGTTGTTGTTGTTCTCATTTCTTTGCGTTGGGGGTTCAGTAAGCGCAGGTTTCTTCCTTTGACTCTCTTGGTATATGCTCAAGTTGCTTTCAGGGACAGGGCTGACCAGTTTATGCCTGAATGGCCTTTCCTACCTCATGTCAGTCGGAGTCTGTTGGCCGTTCCTGTTAAACAGTGCCACAGCCAACATTCCTGTGTTTGATTTTCTCAGTAAAATGTAGACGTAAGCAAACAGAAGCCGAATGTTAAGCTTGTTACGGCCTTGTTAAAAACTATTTAGGAGGTGATTAAAAAGTGAGTATTTAACTCCAGATCAGCCCTGGAGTTGGTGGAGATAATCAAGATGATATTGACTATTATCCTGTTTTCGTGGTGGAGCTCAGGGTTGTTTTGATCCCTGGGTATGTTGACAAGTGAAGGGATTTTCTGCAGGTTGTGGCTAACAATCTCCAAATAAAACTGCCTGTTCACTTCATGGCTTTTGTGAAAAATTGTTGTGTGTAAATACTACCGGTCCTGTGCACCTTAAAGCCACTTTACATAGCAACAAATTACATTTATATAGCACTTTTCACGTTGGGAAGAAATTCCCAAGGCACTGCACTGTCAAGGATTTGCACCCAAGCTGGAAGGGTGGAGGGCAAGGATGGGCAGGTGACCAAAGGTGCGGTCGAAGAGGAATGTCTTGAGATGGGAAGGGGGAGGTGAAGGGATTGTGCTATGGAGTTCCAGATGGTTGGAGAGGAAAGGCTGACCATCGATGTTGGGGTGGGCATGTCAGAGGATATGGAGCAGACCAGTGTAAAAAGGAAAGATTGTTATTGTTTATTGTTATTATTATCTAAGGGAAGGAAACAGACGGAGATCTGGGCTTAAAGGCTCAAAAATTGTATAATGCTCAAAAATCACATTAGTTACTAACTCCAAGCAGAGGTTTTATTGCAGGAGATAGAAGTTTGCTAGTATTGGGTAAGTTATTTTGCTGATACAATTCTAAGAAACGGTAATCCCTGAAACACTATACGTTTAATCACTGGATATATGAAAACGGATATATAAAACAATGGTTGAGGAGCCCTAGATGCACCATGGAGGCTGTGACATATGATTCAATGGTCTCACAGCTGGTTATCACATTGCTTGTGTCTCAGCATGAATGCTACAGACCCACCCATGGTTGTCTACATTAGCCTGAGACTGGAGTATGAAACTTGATAAAGGGTTGCTGTGGTCCCACCCGACCAACCCGCCTGTACAATTTGATCAGAGATATGCATTGTACAGCATGGCGCCGGATTCCAGCAGGCAACTGTTTCATAGAATCATAGAATTTTACGGCACAAAAGGAGGCCATTCGACCCATCTAGTCTGTGCCGGCACTTTGAAAAGAGCAACTCAATCCCATTGCCCTGCTCCCTCCCCATAATCTAACAGACCTGTTCTTCCTAAATAAAGATCTAATTCTCTTTTAAAAGCTGTTATCGAATCAGCCTCCACCACCTTTTCAGGCAATGCATTCTTATTTGTTGAAATGTGTGTGCTGATGCTCAAGGAGAGAAGAAAGTTAATGTTTATACAACTTCTACTTATTGTAACTCAAATACATTATTAGCCTATTGTGTCTGTCCTGGTGCTAGCTCTCCACTGGAACTATATAATCTATCTCACTCTACCCTGTCCCTCTCATCCGGGACTGTTCCCACTACCTTCAAAACTGCCACCATCACCCCCATCCTAAAAAAGCCTTCCCTCAATGCGTCGCAGCTACCAGCTCATCTCCAACCTCCCCTTCCTTTCCAAGGTCCTTGAAAGAGTGGTTGCCTCCCAGCTCCACTCTTTCCTCACACAACATTTACTCCTCGAACCCCTGCAATCGGGTTTCCGTGCTTCCCACAGCTCCCTCTGCCTCCTCGTCCTCGATCTGCTGCCTTCGATACAGTGGATCACGGTATCCTCCCTCCTCAACCTGCAAAGATCTGTCCTCGAATGGTTACGATCCTATCTCTCCCACCCCTTCACTTCATCTCTTCCAACGGTTTCTCCTCCAGCCCTCGCACAGTCACATGCGGCGTTCCCCAGCGCTCTGTCCTTGGCCCCCTGCTATTCACCCTCTACACTCTCTCCCTGGGCGACATCTTCCGTAGACATGTGGTCAATTTTCACATGTACACGGATGACACCCAACTCTACCTATCCGCATCAACCCTCGATTCCAGGACCACTGGCATTCTGACTGCATGCCTGTCCAATATCGAGTTCTGGATGAGGGCAAATTTCCTACAACTCAACGCAACAAGACGGAAGCCCTTCTGATTGGCTCACGTCAGCACCTCCACACTTCAGGCGCTGACAACATCAGCGTTCAAGGCTGCTCTCTCCACCTCTCGAAGCCAATCAGGAATCTGGGCATCTTGTTCGACCCCAAACTATTCTTCCTCCCCCACATCCACTCCATGACCGGCACAGCCTTGCATCACCTCTGCAATATTGCCAGACTCTGCCACTACCTCACCCCCCCCACACCGCTAAAACCCTCATCCATGCCTTTATTACTTCCAGGCTCGACTACGGGAACTCCCTCCTCGTCAGCCTCCCCAGCTCCTCCCTTCACAGGCTGCAGATTATTCAGAACTCTGCAGCTCGTGTACTCTCCCGTACCAGGCTTCGCGACCGCATCACTCCCACCCTCGTCCATCTCCACTGGCTCCCCGTCACCCAAAGGATCAAATTCAAGATCCTTGTCCTCACTTTCAAGGCCATTCACGGCCTTGCCCCGCCTATCTCTCTGACCTACTGTCTCCCTATCAGCCTGCCTGCACCTCCATTCAGCAGACTCAGGCCTGCTCCGTGTCCACCGCCCTAACCACCCAATCATTGGCGGCCAGGCTTTCAGCCTCTCTGCTCCCACACTGTGAAACTCCATCCCACAGCCCCTCTGCCTTGCTTCCTCCCTTTCCTCCTTTAAGGCTGGTCTCAAGATCTTCCTCTTCGACCGTGCCTTCGGCTGCCCCACTAACTCTTCCACTTCTCCCACTCTCATTCCCCTTCCCCCTACTTTGACCCTCCCCACCCTCCACGCTCGGGTCCCGACCAGACTGTTCAGCGCTTTGGGATGTCCTCCCAACGTGAAAGGCGCTAAATAAATGCAATTTTGTTGTTGTTGTTACTTGTTCTTATTTCAAAATCCTCAGTATTTATCTAATTCTTGCCATAACTTTGATAGGCATTCGTGTTGAGGCTTTCCATCTCTGTGGAAAAACAATACTAACTGATAATTTTTCTTTATGGAAAACCTTTAAAGCACTCCACAGCCTTGCTTCACCCTACCTCTTTGACCTACTACCCCCTACCAGCCTGTCCTCTCCCTCCGTTCAGTGGGCTCCGGACTGCTCCAAGTCCCCTGACCCACCCATCCCACCCTCAGCGGGCCAGCCTTCAGCCACAACCTCTGGAATTCCATTGTGCATTCCTTTAGCCACCTCCTCCCAAGACTCCTTCAAGTCCCGCCTCAAGACCCTCTCTTCAACCGTGACATCAGTCACCCTCTTCCCCTCCCTTCCCTCCACCCTCCCTGATCCTGACCCCAGCTCGGGTCTGAAACACTGACCATCCAGTTCCTTGGGACTTCGTCCCAACACGAAAGATGCGATTCAAAAGTAATTTTGTTGTTGCTGATAAGCCTTTCTCTCTTTTTATTGACCCACCAATAGATATGGGGAATTAGTTTCTCTTTAACCTATGAAAACTGCTCAAACATTTTCAAAACACTAAATTAGTATCATACAACGATGGAGTCTTACAGCACAGATAGAGGCCATTCAGCCTATTGTGCCCGTCCTGGCTCTTTTAGCTACCAAGTAGTCCTACTCCCCCAGTCTTAACCCATATACCTGTTTCCTTTTCAAGTACATATCCAATTCACTTTTAAAAGCTATTTTCAAATTTAAATTCCCTTCCTCTAACCTTCACTGTTCCAACAAAACCAATACCAACTTTTCAAGTCTCTTCACATAATTATAATGCCTATCATTCTGGTAAATCTGAGCCATTTCTGTGATTATGATGTCCTTTCTATAATGAGATATATACAACTGAAAGTTAACAGAAGTGGAAAAGCTGCCTGATTTATTTCTTCTCCCTGCCTAGTTTAGATGAGTGAGGTGACTGAACCTGTGCCCTCTTTGCAAATCATTGATAATTTAACTGTATTGATGTGACCCTCCGTTCAGCAGGTCTTGGCCTGCTCCAAGCCCCCCACCCGAACCGCTCCACCATTGGAGGCCGGGCTTTCAGCTTTTCCGCTCCCACCCTGTGGAATTCCATCCCTCAATCCCTCCGCCTTGTTTCTTCCCTTTCCTCTTTCAAGGCCGGTTTGAAGTCTTTCCTCTTCGACCGTGCCTTTTGTTCCCCCCCAAATTTTTCGACCTCCCCTACGTGTTCCACCCCTTCCCCAACACTCCCCTCCCAGCTCGGGTCACACGCCTCCTGTGCAGCACCTTGGAACGTCCTCCCGACGTGAAACGCGCTTTATAAATTTAAGTTGTTGTTGTTGTGTGGTGTGGAAACAAAGTTCTGTCTGTGTGGCTCTGGATGTTTCAGACTAATCCATTACCACTGCATTTTAACCAAAACATCAACATTTGGATCACAGCTATGTCTGGGATACTTTCCTTTAATCACAGAGGGTGTTTGTCTACCAAGGTCTGATTCCTGAAAAACATTTTGTTGCTTATAAATAGAAGGATTCAGATGTTCGTATCTAGCAATCTGTTTTGATATCTGATACAAGGTGAAATCCTGGTTCTAGTGCTATTAGTTTACAGTCTCCATTTAAACTCTTGAAAAATATCTGATAAGATCTTGACAACATAATGACCTGGATAAAAACTGACAGAGAGCTGGGAGTGTTTAAAGGTTAAGCTTGAGAGGTTTGGATGATGTCAGAAGTTGTGAGATCTGAACTTGAGTTGTTTACACAGCCATCTGGGCTGTGCGCGGTTGGTTCGTTCACAGCATTGGATGCAATCCCACACTTTCTGTTGCCAATTTTTCCCCTTGGATGGTCCTCTCCACCGCATTTTGACTTGCATTTCTTTTTATAGCAATAATAATCATTATTTTATAAAGAGGAAGCAGTAAAAAAGTGCTTGAGGTAGATAAATCACCCGGTCCGGATGGGATGCATCCTCGGGTACTAAGGGAAGTACGGGTGCAAATAGCAGAGGCTCTGGCCACAATCGTTCAATCTTCGTTTGACACAGGGGTGGTGCCAGAGGACTGGAAGGTTGCTAATGTTATACCCCTGTATAAAAAGGGGGCAGAAGGACAAACCACGGAACTATAGGCCAGTCAGTCTAATGTCAGTGGTGGGGAATATAATCGACAAAATAAATACCGTATATCTCCGCGTATAAGGCGCACCCTCGTATAAGGCACCCCCCTACCCCCCAACTTTTGACCTTTTCTTGGTGAAAAAAAACGGAAGCATTTACAATGATATTGCCGGCAGAAGGGAGGAGAGACAGGTAGGTAGGGAGAGAGAGAGAGGGAGAGAGGCAGGCCGGCAGCATGGGAGAGAGGGAGAGAGAGAGGGAGAGAGGCAGGCTGGCAGCCAGGGAGGGAGGGAGAGAGAGGGGGAGAGAGGCATGCCAGCAGCCTGGGAGAGAAAGAGGGAGAGAGGCAGGCCGGCAGCCAGGGAGAGAGAGAGGGAGGGAGAGAGAGCGGCAGGGAGTGAGGCAGGCAGACTGGGTTCGGCAAGAGGTAAGCACAGCACTGAAGTCCGCGGCTGCTGCCGCCGCCCGGGCGGCTGAGGCTGAAGCCCCGTCACCCGCTCCCCCCAACCCCCGCCGGACACTGACCAAACCCCGGCTGACAGCGCGCCGGCCGCCCCTCCCGTTTACTTCCGAGGCTCAAAATCTCTTGTACCTGCGTATAGGGCGCACCCCCAACTTTCGAGATCTTCCAACCTGAAAAAAAGTGCGCCTTATACGCGGAGATATACGGTATTCACTTAGAAATATATGGGTTAATAAAGTACAGCCAGCACGGATTTGGTAAAGGCAAATCTTGTCTTAGTTTTTTGATGAGGTAACAAAGAGGGTGGATGCAGGTGATGTAGTTTTTATGGACTTTCAAAAGGCATTTGACAAAGTGCCATATAAAAGCTTTGTAAGGAAGATAGAAGCCCACTGTATTAAAGGGACATTGGATGCATAAATCCAGAATTGGCTGGGAGACAGAGACTTGTGGTGAACGATTGTTTTTCTGACTGGAGGGAAGTGTACAGTGGCGTCTCCCAGGGATTGGTATTGGGACCACTGCTCTTTTTAATATATATATATAATTTTTATAAATGATCTGGATTTGGGTACAGGGTGTACCATTTCCAAGTTTGCAGATGACACAAAGTTAGGAAAAGTAGTAAACATACACAGAATGGTTAAATGGGCAGACACATGGCAGATGAAGTTTAATGTGGAGAGATGAGAATTGTTCAAATCTGAAATGCATTGCCTGAAAGGGTGGAGGCTGATTCGATAGCAAATTTTAAAAGAGAGGTGGATGGTTAGTTGGGGAGGATGGGTTTGCGGGGTTATGGGGAGAGAACTGGGGAGTGCAATTGACTTTGGAATAGCTCATTTCAAAGAGTCGGCACAGGCTCGATGGACCAAATTGCCTCCTTTGGTGATGAAAAATTCTATGATACTATGATCTATGCATTTGATATAGTGCCTTATGTCATCAAGATATCTCAAAGGGCTTCACACTATTTACAGTAAAACATAGTGACTGTATATATTGGCAGTTAATATTGGGTCTCAACAATGTTCCACAAATGGCTAATGAAATGAGTGACCAATTTTATTTGTGTAATTGTTGTCCAGGAGACCAGCTTTGTTGAATGGTACCATTTGGAGTCCTGTAGTTCATTGAATGGTACCATTTGCCTTACAAGTGAAAGACCTGGGTTCAATTCCAGGCAGGGTGAAACTTAGGGCAGGTTTCCTTACTCCACACACCTAATAATAATCCCTCACAAAAAAAATTGGCTATTTCTAAATAAATAATAATCCTTGCATTTGATATAGTGCTTTTCACATCTTCTAGACATCTCAATATACTGTAAAGTGAGTTGACTATATATTTGTGCACAGCAGTATCCCACAAACATTCGTGAATTGAAATGACCAATTTTATTATTGTGGTTTTTTGGGACGGATTATTATTAGGCACGTGGAGTAAGGAAACTTGCCTAAGGTTTCACCCTGACTTGCCTCGATTTCACCCACATATATACTGTCAATTCACTTTACAGTATATTCTGTGAAGCACTTCAAGATGTCTAGAAAATGTGAAAAGCACTATATCAAATACAAGGATTATTATTATGGGAGCTTTAACACCTAACAGCTGCAAAATTATTTTTGTTTAGTGCCTTTCATGACGGGAGATATCTCAAGGTGCTGGACAGACATTTCGGATCTGAGCTGGGAGCAGAGATAGGGGAGGGTAGAGAGCAAGGGGAAGGAGGTTGATCAAAAGCATGGTTGAAGAGGAGGGCCTTGAGATGCGTCTTGAAGGAGGTATAGGATGGGGCAAGGCAAAGGAGTTGCGGGATGGAGTTCCAGAGGGTGGGCGCACAATGGCTGAGAGCCATCCTACAATGGTGGAGCGGGTGTGGCAGAAGACATGAAGCAGTCTGGTGGAGCCTGCCCTACAGAGGGAGCGGGCAGGTTGGTATGGGGTCAGGAGGTCACAGAGGTAAGGGGGAGCGAGGTCCATGGAGAGCTTTCAAGGTCAGGACCAAGATTTTGAACTGTATTCTCTGTG
Source organism: Hydrolagus colliei (assembly GCA_035084275.1). Taxonomy (NCBI): domain Eukaryota; kingdom Metazoa; phylum Chordata; class Chondrichthyes; order Chimaeriformes; family Chimaeridae; genus Hydrolagus; species Hydrolagus colliei. The sequence continues at coordinate 58,722,470 of CM068744.1, forward strand.
TAAAGGGACTCCAGTGGAGTTGGGCTAAGCTGTGGGTAATATGGCCACGGAGCCTAGTGCGGGAGAGGACTTGGGCTCCAGAGGTCTGGATAATCTGCAGCCTGTGAGGAGGGAGTTAGAGAGGCTAGCAAGCAAGGTTTGCATAATCAAGCCTGGATGCAGTGAATGCATGTATGAGAGTTTCGGATTTCTGTGGTGTGGGACAGTGGCGGAACTGGCCAACGGTTGCAGAGGTGAAGGAAGGCAGAGCAGGTCGTGGCATGGATGTGGGTTAGAAAGGATAGTTGAGGGTCAAACAAGACACCAAGGTTCCGAACTGGCTGAGTGAGGATCTTAGATGTGGAGGCGCTGACTGGCGCCATTCTGGAAGGCCTCGGTCTTGTTGACATTCAACTGAAGAAAGTTAGCTCTCATCCAAGACAGCAATGTTTCTGGAGTCAAGGGTGGAGACAGGGGATAAAGTTGGATATTGAAGAGTGGTGGGGGGGGGGGGGGGGAGGTGGACGACACCAAGGACAGAGCCCTGAGAAATGCTGCATGAGATGGTGTGGGACTAGAGGAGAAACCATTTGTGGAGCTGAAGTGGGGACGGTATAAGACTTACCATTCAAGGACAGAACCATGAAGGTTGAGGTGAGAAGAGAGGCAGTGGATGAGGATTGAGTGGTCAATGGTGTTGAAAGCAGCAGAGAGGCCAAGGATACAAAGCGAGCCCTGGTCGCAGATGGACAGAATGTCATTTGTCACTTTGACTAGAGCTGTTTCTGTGCTGGCGTGGCATGAAAACCCGGTTGGAGGGGTTCATGAAGGGATGAAGCTGGGAAACAATGATTTGTTTCATGACCTTAGAGAGGAAAGGAAGGTTGGAGATAGGGTTTAATTTGAGGGCAGGAATTGGTCCAGGGAGGATTTTTCAAGGATAGGAGTGCTGATAGGCATTTTTAAAGGGGTGGGAATGGTGCTAGTGAACAGGGTTGAGAGTGATGATGTCTGAACAGAGGGACAAGGAAGTGGAGCTGGGAGGTAAGGAGTGTGGTAAGGATGGGGTCAAGGAAGGAGGCGGTTGATTTCATACGGGTTATAATGATGATAAAAGAGGACCTGGAGACAGGTTCGATGGTGTGGAAGGAGGAATGGGGTGTGAGGGGGAGATGGGGTAAGCGTAGTAGACAAAAGGCAGAAGCAGCTGAGCAGATCCCCTTGACTTTGGATTCGAGGAAGTCCAGCATTGTCTCACGGTTGACATTGAAGGTGAGGATGGATGAGGCATCAGAGGGTGGGCGGAGGAGCCAGTTGGTGATGGAAGAGAGGAGCCCAGGGTTGTTCTTGGCCAACACGGTACATTCTGTGAAGCGCTTTAAAACCTCTAGAAGACGTGATAAGGCGTGATATCAAATGCAAGGATTACTATTAATATGTAGGATCAGGCAGAAGATTGTATGATGTAGAACTGGATAAAATGTAACTTTCTCCTAAAAATCTGTTCACCCATGTATTGAATTAAAGCAAAAGTACATGTATTTGTTCAATGTGCACTTTGATCTTGGGTAGACTGAAGGAGGCCATCAAAAACAGATTTCCATGCTCAATAAAACACAGAACACTAGAGTACTAGTCTGTATTTACTGCATTTTAGTGCAAGACAATCTCTTATTTGGAAACGTTGCCAGAGGAACAAGAGGCCAATGTCAGTCCATAAAACCACAGAAATTTACAGCACAGGAGGAGGCATTTGACTCATTGTGTCTGTGCCAGCTCTCTGAAAGAGCTATCTGTTTAATCCATTTTGCTTTTTGGATAAACTACAGCAAAATGAATTAAAATCGGGTGTATGGTTAATTATTTCAATTACTCCCATGTTGTTTGAAAAGGTGGTACATTAATGTAAAGTTCAGAACACAGCCAGTGGGGATCGCCTTGGTATTTGGGTCCAAATAAGAACAGAGAAAAACATCTAGCTTGCTGGTGATTTAGATTTCACGGATCTTTATTTCTTTGATCATTCATGTATTGTGACTTTTCCAACCGTATGCAAGACTGTACTTTGTTGATGCCTCCCAGTGCTTCAACGAACATTTGAAGTGCACAGCAAATTGATTCTGAGGAATTCTTACACTGCTCTCATTACTATAATAACATTATTATTATTACTACATAGAATCAGTCCTCTATAGCAATCTTGGTAGTCTGGTTCCTGAGCCAGGTGGATCTGCAGGACCTCTGTGCACTGCTGATGGCAGACCAGCAACGCAGGGAGGATTTGAGGAGGCACAACAGTAACTGGTGGTAGAGATGTGTCTCATTTGGTTATTGATAACCTTGTGAAATAAAATTCTAAATTTTGCAATATTCCAAAATATGAACCACTAATGTCATGCAAATTTGTTGGGACACTGCTCCGAAAATAAATCATATCGTAGGGAGTTCCCACAAGTGAACAACATGTTCTGTACCTCTGGATTCCAAAGTTAATAATCCCACATTTTAGACCACCGTGTTTAGTCTTCAATATGTACATGTAACATTGATAACATTGTTGCAAAATATCTTTAGCTTCTCTTGCAGCTATCTGCAAAATACTTTACCACAGTATTTCTTTCTTAAACCTTCCTTTCAGTTATTCTAAGGTGACTCTCAGTCTGCATTTATTTTTGTTTCTCAATCTCTCAAAATATTCCTGCTTGGTTTTAACCTCAGACATTCATCTCCTGGCAACATTTCTATTAATGAACTTGTCATTTCTGCTTCTCTATTCCAAGTGACTCAAGCCAAGCTCTGGGCAGGTTCAAGGTTTGCCCACTGACCACTAACTCAGAGTTGATATCTCCAGCTCACGAACCACTAGCCTCAGAGACCTACCCTCACAGCACCACAAACCTGCACCCTGCAAAATGTAAATTACCCACACAATGCAGTGATATCCTGACATTACCCCACTGCAAGTCATCAGTATGGCTGCAATAGTAAATGTATACAGTATTTACAGCTCCGATGAGTAACAGAGCTGGAAATTTAAACAACCCTGCGGAAACACTTTATATTGGAAGAGGTTTGTGAGGCAATTGTAAAGGCAGCAGAGACTGACTGTGTATTGGAGATTAACTTTGTCACTAGTACAACAACTTGCATTTTGTTAGCACTAGGGTCTGGCGATATATTGATATATTGGTTATACCCGATATAATTTTCATATCGATATGCTGATAGACATTTGAAAAATATCGATATCGAAAAATCGATATATCGAGGGGAAAAATCAGAATGCGCGCACAGTGAACTACAAGACCCAGAATGCTAATTTCTATACACAATGCACAGACCGAGGTGCAAAGCCGCCATATTGTATTTACTCCCACCTCAACCTTCAAGGCACAGTCCTTGACTGGTTCCATTCCTACCTGACCCACCGCCTACACTTTGTATCTTCCAACGGTTTCTCCTCAAACTCCCGCAGTTTCTCACGGAGGAGGGGGCCGAGGACAGAGCCCTTTTCACCATTTATACGCTCCCTCTGGGCGATGTCATCCGCAAACACGGGGTAAATTTCCACATGTATGCGGACGACACCCAGCTGTACCTTTCTGCCTCATCCCTCAACCCCCAGACCATCGATGTTCTGACAGCATATCTGTCCGACATTGAGTCCTGGACGAGGGACAACTTCCTCCAACTGAACGTGAGTAAGACTGAGGCCCTCCTGATTGGTTCAAGCCAGCGCCTCCGCACATCGGGCGCTGCCAGCCTCAACATCCAAGGCTGCACTCTCCACCTCACAAAGCCAGTCAGGAACCTCGGCATCACGTTCGACCAAAAACTCTCCTTCCTCCCCCACATCCGTGCCTTGACCGACACCGCTTATTTCCACCTGCGCAATATTGCCAGGCTCCGCAACTATCTTACCCCCCGCGCTGCCGAAACACTCGTGCACGCGTACATCACCTCAAGGCTGGACTACGGAAACTCTCTCCTCGTCGGCCTCCCCAGTTCCTCCATTCACAGGCTGCAGGTCATCCAAAACTCTGCAGCCCGTGTATTATCCCGCACCCACCTTCGCGACCACATAACCCCCACCCTCGCCCGTCTCCACTGGCTCCCCATCCTCCAGAGGATCGAGTTCAAGATCCTCGTCCTCACTTTCAAGGCCTTACATAGCCTTGCCCCGCCCTACTTAACCAATTTACTCTCCCCCTACAAGCCCACCCGGACCCTCCGTTCAACAGGACTTGGCCTGCTCCAAGCCCCCCGCCCGAACTGCCCACCATCGGAGGCCGGGCCTTCAGTTTTTCTGCTCCGACCCTATGGAATTCCATCCCCCAATCCCTCCGTCTCGTTTCTTCCCTTTCCTCATTCAAGGCCGGTTTGAAGACTTTCCTCTTCGACCGTGCATTTTGTTCCACCCCGAATTTTTCGACCTCCCCTACCTGTTTCACCCCTTCCTGTACACTCCCCTCCCAGCTCGGGTCACACGCCTCCTGTGCAGCGCCTTGGGACGTCCTCCCGACGTGAAAGGCGCTTTATAAGTGTAATTTGTTGTTGTTGTTGTTGTATTCATAGTCCTAGAATACAATATACAGGTATGCAAGGGGTGAGGGGAGAGAGACGGCAGGGGGGGGCGCGAGCAGAGAGAGAGACGGCGGGGGGGGGGAAGAGAGAGACTGCGGGGGGGTGGTGGGGGGGAGAGAGACGGCGGGGGGTGGTGGGGGGGAGAGAGAGACGGCGGGTGGGTGGTCGGGGGAGAGAGAGACGGCGGGGGGGGTGGGGGGTAGAGAGAGACGGCGGGGGGGTGGGGGGGGTGGGAGAGAAACAGGGGTGAGAGAAGGGGGGAAGTGATAATATATAGATAGAGATGGGGGTGGTGTGAGAGAGGAGAGAGACACAGAGAGAAAAACACAGAGATGGAGAGAGTGAGTGTGAGAGACACAGAGAGAGAGAGATATTTACCTCCTGAGGAGATAGGCCCCGAATGCGCACACACCTCCTAATGCGCGCGCATGCGCAGTACACAAAACCCCAAAATATCGATATTTCGGTATATCTCGATATGAGCCCATTGATATATCTAAATCAGAAAATTTCCGTATCGACGGACCCTAGTTAGCACCCTACATGCGGGATAGCTCCTCAGAGCGCATAACAGTGGCGGATCTTAATGCCGAGCCAGGGAGAAAGTGGAGGGCACTGTAGACATAGTCAAAATATCTTCAAGTGTAATCTGAAGATGGGAAGAAAGGGACAACTGGAGGCAGAGTTCCAGAGTCTCAATACCTAATAATGCTGAGGAAGGGTAGAATAGAATTTTCATAATAATAGCCAGTAATGGGTTCTGTATCCAGTGCGTTGATCTAAAAAATGATTTACAAAATGTCAGGCCTGAATTAATCCTATTGTCAGAGTTATGGTTCGTCCACAAACCTGCATTGGGAAAGATTGCAGCAGGTTGGTTGGGGAAATGAGAACTCTGTATGATTGAGGTTGGGAAGCCTGTGAGAAAAAAAATGAATGTACAAGAGCAACTTGCATTTGTATCATACAATTTTACGGCACAAAAGGAGGCAGTTCGGCCCATTTAGTCTGTGCCGGCTCTCAATCTCACTGCCCAGCTCGCTCCCCATAACCTAATATGGCATCCCTTAAGCAGAGTAGCGTCCCAGAGCACTTACATGGACAATGTATACATTGTACAGAGTGTACAAAATAACTGCCTGACCCAGGGGGAGGGTCTTGCCTTTTGTACTTTACTGAAGTTAAGTTTATAATGCGTTAGAATCATTAGTGAACAGTGGCGAAGAAGTGTTGATTCTTTCAAACAGATTAGATTGTTTTCTTTTAGGAAGTAACATTATAATAATAATCCTTGCATATGAGGTAGTGCTTTTCATGTCTTCTAGACGTCTCAAAGCGCTTCACAGAATATACAGTAAAGTGAATTGACTGAATATTTGTGGATGAAATGCGGCAGCCAATTGCGCACAGCAGTGCACCACAAACAATTGTGGATTGAAATGACCAATTGATTATTTTTTTAAGAGGATTTTTATTAAGCGTGTGGAATACAAAACATACCCAAAGTTTCGCCCTGCCTGTAATCGAATCCAGGTCTCTTGCTTGCAAGGCAAGTGCTCTAACTAATGAGTTATTGGACTCCATCGGATGGGATATATGGGGTATAGTAGATGGGTAGTTTGAGACATAGGTCCATGTAATCATCAGGAAGGTGGAAGATGAACTAGGGGGACCTTGGTATTGTTTCGTCTAGCATTTATGCCGGTGCCAGAGCAACATACTGCCATCTTGTGATCAAATTAATTCTACTATTCATATTTATGGCTTTTATAAGGACACAAAAACTGCATTATCTTGCGTGCAAATTGTTCCAGTGCATAATGCAGAATAGTGGGGCAGATAATAATAATCCTTGCATTTGATATAGCGCTTTTCACATTTTATGGAGGTGCAAAAAGGGCTTCACAGAAAATACTGTAAAGTGAATTGACTGTATATATTTGTGGGCAAATCGCAGCAGTCAATTGCACACAGCAGTGTCCCACAAACAGTCGTTGACTGAAATTATCAATTTTATTATTGTGGTTTTTTTTGGAGGGATTATTATTAGGCGTGTGGAGTAAGGAAACTTGCCCAAGGTTTCGCTCTGACCTACCTGGATTCGAACATATGTCTCCCCAGCTTGCAAGACAAGTGCTCTAACCACAGGAGCTCCACAATTCCAGATCCAGATCTGCATACCCTCTGCTGTTTGGTTTAGGTACAGCAGTATTCCCTTATGCAACCTTTTTCATGTACCGGTAATTCAGTTCATCAAGTGAAGTTAAAGTGAATTGAAATATTGTAGACTTGTCACCTTATGTAAAACCCTGGTATACTTCCCTTGTACCTTGTGATATCTGCACTCTCCAGTGGGGTGAAGAGGGTGGTAAATGGCATCTCCTTGGAGGTGAGGAGATGGCTCCAAAATGATGTACTGGGACTCCTCAATTAACGGTGGGGATGTGTTCTTGAAAAGTGCGACTTTTTATTGAAACGACGTATAGCGAAACCTCAATTACCAGAGGCCCTAATGATATAAATAGGGGTTACGTTCCTTCAGTATATTTTTGGTCTAAATTTTCTTACACTAATATTAAATAAAGTCCAAAAACAACACTACTCGTATTGAAAATTAGAATAAAAGTTTAATAAATATATAAATAAGATAAAAATACAATTAAGAGAACACTTACTGGAGATGGTTGATGTGGTCAGTGGGTGGAGAGGCAGGAGGGGGTGGAGTCATTCAGATGAAGGGGGGGTGGGATTAACAGAGGGGTCCCTCCCTGCCTGTGTCACACCACGTCACCAAGCAGCTGATCACAGGCACACATTTGTGCCTTCGTACATTTTTTTCTCAAGTTGTCGAAATGTTCGAATGAGCAAACACATGCCAGCAATCAGCTGTTTGGGGATGCGTCTTAACGTAGGCAGGGAGGAACCTTTGGTAATCTGCGGTAAATATGTACCAATGGACGGCATCCACCCCTGGCCACCGGGTTGGCTGAGCCCGCAGCCAGGTGAGGGTGGTGCCGACCGACCGACTCTGGGCAAGTCCAAATAGCAGCTCACCAACTCTATCCTCAACCCATTCTGTGAGCTCCACAATAATCTAACAAAAATGGTATTGTCTCACAAAGATCAGTCAAACTAACAACAACAATCGATCCATAGGGCTCCCATTACCCAAGGTTCAGATACGTTGTTTACAGTCCAACCAAAGGACAATTGCAGACTTTCAGCCCTGAGTTGACTAAACCACCCACTCAAGGCAAGGGCCAGAACCAACTCAGCCAAGTTAACAATTCAGACAAGTCAACAACCCCAACCATGATCCCATCTCTGCCTAAACCGACTCGACCACTGCACTAACCCAGTCTGTAAGGAACCGCCTTGTGGCAGCTACATTGATCCAGCCCCAGCAGAGACCAACTTCTGGCAGCTACTCATTTCGTTAACAAAACCGGCCGTGCAAACAGCTCCAACCTGGCCCTGGCGGTGACTGACCCGAGGGAACTGCACTGAGCCAGGCCTGACAGATTCTAACCCATAACTGCCTGCAACCAACCTCAGCAAACAGACACCGAATCTGCCTCTGCACTGAACAAACTAGCGCTCAACCACTGACCCCGACAGAAACTGACTCTCAGCCACCAAACTGAGCCAACATTCACGGACACCACCTCTGGGCAAATAAACTCAACCAACCTTCACATAGCTACTCTACATTCTCCAAGTACAAACAAATTTACTCTCTTGTCTCAGCTTAAACTATTGCAACAGAAATGATTAAATCTTATTTTACACTGTGTAACTATAGTGCCAAACCTCAATCTCCATGTTGGTACATTCCGAGCTCACCAACTCTATCATCAACCCATTCTGTGAGCTCCACATTAATCTAACATCATCTCCCTGGTCCTGTCCCCAGCAAACCTCAGCTTCTGTTCCTAATAATGACCTACAGTATGATCCAGAGATTGGCTCATATGTGCTTGGATGTCAAACATCCTGCATGGAGTCTACATAGTCTTGCCAAACCTCTGGAGTGTAGAATGGTGCCAATGAGAGCGAGAAAGAGTGTAATAGCTTTAGCTGGCACCGTGGCATTTCCACTATTACACTCACCTGATGTTCCACAAATCCCGAGGTACTAGAGCGACATTGAAAGTAAAACGGCACGATTTCCGACATATCTTCGGTTGACGGCTGAGGTGAAGCCCAGAGGTGAACAAGGTAGTAGCTCGCAGGCATGGACGGGCTCCAGGTCAACTTCTGAATAACCTGGGAGATCCCAGCCAAGCAACAACTGATAGAAAGGAGTCTCCTCATCAAATCTCAAAATTATGAATCAGTGTGTGAGAAATTCATCCATAAATACGACAAATTGTACTATCTCACTCAAAGAGCAGTCAACCCAACAACTAAACCAACTCAGCCCTGAATCCAATCAACTGAAACAACTCTCAGCCCTGAACCAACTCACCTAAAGCAACTCAGCCCTCAATCAACACTGACAGAAATTGACTCTCAGCAGCTACATAATGCCCGTCGCTAGCAAACTGACTTTATGACCTGTTTCAAAGCAGCCCTGACAGAAACCAACTCTCAGCCCTGGACAAACTCAACCAAGTATCGATCCTGAACAAAGTCAACATTAATCGACCAACATCTTCCCCATCCTGTCCCCATCAAACCTCAGCATCTGTTTCTAACAACTTCCCCCTCTAGACCTACAATGGGATCCAGAGATTGGCTCATATGTGTTCAGATGTTGGACACCCTGCATGGAGTCCACATAGTGTTGCCAAATCTCTGGAGTGTAGAAAGGTGCCAAAGAGAGAAACAAAGTGTAATAGCTTTAGTTGCCACTGTAAGGTTTCTACTATTACACTAGCCTGATGTTCCACGAATCCTGAGGTGCTAGAGGCACAGCAAAAGAAAAATGATGTGAGTTTCAGTCGTCAATGTACTGTTCCAACAAGCACAGACATACCTTTGCTTGACGGCTGAGGTGAAGCCCAGAGGTGAACAAGGTCACTCGCAGGTATGGACGGGTGTCAGGTCAACTTCAGAATAACTGAGGAGATCCCAGCCAAGCAAGAACCGACAGAAAGGAGCCTCCTCGTCAAACCTCAAAATGATGAATCAGTGTGGGAGAAATTCATCCATAAGTAGAACAAATTGTATCATCTCACTCACAAAGAGCAGTCAATCAACAACTAAACCAAATCAGCCCTGAATCCAATTAACTGAAACAATTTTCAGCCCTGAACCAGCTCAACAACTAAAGCAACTCAGCCCTCAACCAACGCTGACAAAAACCGACGCTCAGCAGCTGCAAAATGCCAGTCGCTAGCAAACTGACTTTGTGACCTGCTTTAAAGCAGCCCTGACAGAAACCAACTCTCAGTCCTGGACAAACTCAACCAAGTATCGATCCTGAACAAAGTCAACATTAATCCACCAACAGCTCCCCTGTCCTGTCTCCATCAAACTTCAGTCTCTCTGTTCCTAACAATTTCCTGTCTCGACTTACAATGTGATCCACAGATTGGCTCATACGTTTACAACGAGTAAATTTGTCAGACATCCTGCGTGAAGTCCACATAGTATTGCCAAACCCAAAGTATGGAAAGATGCCAGAGAGAGAAAAACAGGTTCCAATTTTGTCACCATCCCAGGATCCCACCAGTTCAGACTTACCATATATTATCCTCAGAGAAGCCCAGCCAGTGCCAAGCTCCACCACCAGCAAACAAACCAAGGAATTGCTCTGACCCACAAGCCTCCAGCAAATGCAGTGAGTTCTTGCTCTGAGGGGTGGAGTGGACTCAGCCTCAGGGTTAAATATGCATGCGTTCAGTTCAATCTTTAGCCAACACGGCAATGACATTCCCTTGAGGTCCAATTGAAGGTCCTGTCTCCATGCATCTGACATCAATCAGGATCCATCATGTTGTTTATGCCCCTATTAACTAGTTTAGATAATTGGCTGACTATTTATTGAATAGTTTGGAGGGTTAGCCTGGTTTGAGTCTTTTTTTTAATATATGAAGGTACTGTATTAAGGGATGTGGGGCTAGTGTGGGTAAGTGGAATTAAGATAGAATTTTGAGTTCATCCGTGGTTAACTAGAGCAGTTAGGGAAAGTATAAAACTAAAAGAAAAGGCCTATAAAACTACCAAAAAGTGCAGCAAACCTGTGGACTGGGAGTGTTTTACTGACCAACAAAGAAAAACCAAAAAGCTAATTAAGAGTGAAAAAATGGATTATGAGGGCAGCTAGGAACATTAAGTCAGATTATAAGAGTGTTTATAAATACATTAAGAGGAATAGGCTAGCAAAAGTAAATGTGTGTCCATTACAGGCAGAGACAGGAGGAATTATAATGGAGCATAAAGATATGGCAGAGTCCCTAAATAAATACTTTGCTTCTGTCTTCACGTTAGAAGACACAAAAAGTTTACCGAAAATAGAGATGAACCAAGAGGCTAATGCTAGGGAAATTTTCATTAGCAAGGAATTGGTGCTACGGAAATTGTTGGCATTAAAAAGTGACAAATCCCCTGGACCTGATGGTTTGCATCCTAGGGTCTTAAAAGAGGTGGCTCATGAGATAGTGGAGGCCTTGTGTCTGATAAGAACCTGAGAATTAGGAGCAGGAGTAGGCTACTCGGCCCCTCAAATAGCCTACGTCATTCAATAAGATCATGGCTGATCTTCTATTCTAACTCCACCTACCCGCCTTATTCCCATGTCCCTTAATCTTCCAAAATTTTTGGATTCTGGAACGGTCCCCATTGATTGGAAGATCGCAAATGTCACACCACTATTTAAGAAGGGTGGGAGAGAAAAGATAGGGAATTATAAACCAGTTAGTCTGACATCAGTGGTAAGGAAAATTCTAGAATCCTTAATTAAGGATGTCATAGTGAGGTACTTAGAGGATCACAATATGATTAGGCAGAGTCAACATGGCTTTACAAAAGGGAAGTCATGCTTAACAAATCTTTTAGATTTTTTTGAGGACATAACAAGTAGATTCGATAAGGGGGAATCAGTAGATGTAGTGTGTATACATTTTCAAAAGGCATTCAATAAGGTGCCACATAAAAGTTGATTTACAAGATAAGGGCCCATGGAATTAAGGGGAATATATTAGCATGGATTGATGAATGGCTAACGGGAAGAAAACAGAGTAGGAATAAACGGGTCCTTCTCAGATTGGCAGAATGAGGGCTATACCCACTGAGCTGCAGGATTGTGACTTGTGAGGCCAGGGCTCTAACTATAAGGAATAAGAAGTAGGAGCACGAGTAGGCCATCTGGCCCCTCGCGCCTGCCCCGTCATTTAATAGGATCTTGGCTGATCTTCTAATTATAATTCCGCCCTATCCACACAGATTTCTATAAGATCACCTCTAATTCTTCTATATTCTAGAGAATAAAGGCCTAGTTTACTCAACCTCTCCTTGAAGATCAAACCCTCATCCCAGGAACCAACCTCATGAATCTACGCTGCACCCTCTCTAAGGTGAATATATCTTATGGAGCAAAACTCCACACAATATTCCAGGTGCAGTCTCACCGAGGCCCTATACAGTTGCAGCAAGACTTCCCCATTCGTATTCTAACCCTTTTGTAATGAACACCTACTCTGTCTCTTGCTTGGAAGGTGAATGCTCTAACCACTGAGCTTACAGGACTCCACAATCAGATTTCAGTCCCATCAATTTTTCATGTACTAATGTTCTACTGACATAAAAATTTTTAAGTTCCTCACTAACATTAGCCTCTTGATTCCCTGCTATTTTAGTTACGTTTTCAGTGTCTTCTAAAGTGAAGACAGAAACAAATTATTAGTTTAATGCCATTTCTTTATTCCCCATTATAATTTCTCCTGTCTCTGCCTGCAACCGACCTGCATGAACATTTGTTTATCTCTTCCATTTTATATGCAGGTGGAGTCCTTGTAGCTCAGGGGTTAGAGCACTTGGGTTCGATTTCCAGCAGATCAGGGTGAAACCTGCTTATGATATTCTTTTAAAAGCTCTTACATTCTGTCTTTATATCTCTAGCTAGTTTACTCCCATATTCCATCTTGATCAGTTTCTTGGTTTCCTTTGCTGATCTCTAAAACCCTCCCAATCCTAGAACATAAGAATAAGGAGCAGCAGGAGGCCATTCTGCCCTCCGAGCCTGCCCCATTGTTCAATAACATCATAGGAAAACTCAGCAGGTCAGGCAGCATCTATGGAGAACGGAAAAGTGAGTCAATGTTTCGGGTCCATGACCCTTCGTCAGAACTGGGGTATGTTGGGAGGGAGAGGCTTTTAAGGATTAACAGAGGGGGAAAGGCAGGCCAAGGGTGTAGCAACAAAACTGCAGAGAAGAGGTAACTTTAATGTTAATAACGTGAAAATAAACAGAGGGGCTGAAATTGCCAAAGAACAGGCAGATCAGCTGGTTGCAGAAGAGGAGGGAGGTGAGCTGTTATGGCCTGAAATTGTTGAAATCAATATTAAGGCCAGAGGCCTTTTAACGTTGGTGCAATTTGCGCAACGCAGCGATAGGTCCCTCATATTATGGGATGCCAAAGTAATGCAAAAAATCATAAAAATGGGAGGATTTGAGTGTGCTGTGCTCTTGTTTTTTGTTAAATACTTGTATAGTGAAAAACAGAGCTCTCCCCAGCCCAGCAGAACAGACGTCCTAAAGAGGCATCGAACCCGCCTGAAGTTAATTTTTGCATAAAATAAAATTTCACTTACAAAAGAAATATGTTAATTTGTTAGAAGATATAACTTGACCGAAAAATAAGCATACGGCGCGGCCACAATGTTTATGTTATGTGACTTTAATAGTGCAGTGATTCAGCGCACACTAAAGAGAGTCTCGCTTCCAACTTGGATCCCATGCACGGAAGTATTAATAACATTGACGGACCCCCTAAGAAAATTGCACCTAGTACAGTACAACCTTGTTTATCCGATACCTAACCAAACGGCATACTCAACCAACCGGTATCTGCCAATACAGTTCACCATTCCAGCAACCGGATCTCACACCGTAGCGGTGGGAGATCCGGTGGTGGGTGACACAGAAGGCTGGGGGTGCTATCTGAATGACTGATTGATACAGACACAGAGAGGGGGGAAGAGAAGGTGAATTAGAAAAAGAAGGTGAGCGAGAGATGGGGGGGTGGGGGAGGAAGAGAAGGTGAAATAGAAAGAAGGTGAGTCAGAGAGAGATACACTTACACACAGAGAGAGATCTGCAGATCCTGGCAGCCAATGCTCCCAAACTTACTAGCTAGGCTGCGGAGTAGCCTGCGGAGTGACAATAAATTCATGTTGCACGTATAGGGGAGTAAGTAGATCCACGAGTGCAGCTAGACCACGTGGGGTAGTAAAGATGCTGATAGGCGGGAAACGCGGATGAATACACACCAATACGCGGATGAATGCGGTCCCTTGTTTGGAAGAGTGAAACTTGAAAATTTAAACCCGCAGATTTAAATCGTGGATGTGCAAAACAGATTGCCGCGGTTTGCGAGGGTTATCGCATTTAGCAAACCGTGGATGCATGAGTTTCGAGGCTGACGAGGCCCCGGTTGGGGCGGGATACCTGTATTAAAATGCAAGGATTATTACTCTTATTCTTTGTCATCATTGTCAACCCTGCTGAGCACTTAGTTGCCAGGGACAATGTCAATAGCTTAAGGTGGATCTGGCAGAAGAGAGGGTCCAGTTGCAGGTGTCTCATAATGAATTGATACTTTTTCAATACAGTATTGTCACAATGGAAAGAGCTCAGTCGCTAGTGAGCATATTGTGTAAAGGCAGTTGGTATCCATCTCTGATGTCCATGGATAGTGCTTCAGCGTGAGGCACATTTTGTTTCACATTTCTAATTTCAACATTGTTTTCCATTTGTTGCTTGTATGAGGGTACAAATTCTCTCGTTCTCCCTTGACCCGCTCCCTCTAGGCAATGAACACTCTGAGGTGGAGAAGCTGCGCAGATGACGATTGTCTGTGACCGAGCTCCATGTCCTTGGTGCACAATGACGTTCCCATAACAGAATTAAAGCCAGAGAAATACACTTACACACAGAGATCATAACACCATAACAGAGAATGCTGAGTACTAGGGTCCGTCGATATCGAAATTTTCTGATATCGATATATCGGTTTGCCCATATCGATATATACCGATTTATCGATATAGTGTGTTGTTTTGTGCTGCGCATGCGCACGCATTCGGAGGTGCGTGTGTATTCGGGGGTGCGCACGCATTCCGGTGTGCGCACGCATTCGGATATCGACAAGGTAAATTGAAAAAGTCTGCAAAATACCGATATATTGATATATCGCTAGACACGATATACCAATATTTGCGATATATCAATTTTTTTCATATCAAATTTTTCAATATATCGATATATTCGAATTTCCAATATCGGCATATTGATATGAAAAATTATACAGATATAACCGATGTATCGATATATCGCCAGACACTACTGAGTACAGAAATTCTTGAGATAATTTCTCTGTAGAAGAACAAGACATCAATCCTTCCGAGTGTTTGCTGTTACTCATCATTCATCTGCTGCTCTCTGTCTGTCACTGCCCTCAAATGACAGCTTGAATAACATAAATTTTTTAATGTAAAGGCAACTCAAACGCCCAACTCCTCTTCAACCTGTACATTCTCCCTCCCTACCTCTCCCTCCCCAACCTTGGCCGACTATGCCACTGCCTCACCCTTGATGCCACCGAAACCCTCATACCTGTCTTCATTACATCCAAGCTCGATTATGCCAAACCTGCTTGGCAGCCTTCCCAATTGCTGTGTGCAATTGGCTGCCGCGTTTCACCCACAAATTTACAACAAATATATCGATTCACTTCACAGTGAACTGCTTTGAGACGTCTACAAGACGTGAAAAGCGCTATATCAAATACAAGGATTATTATTATTCCCTCCACAACTGTAGATCATCCAGAACTCTGCAGCTTGTGTCCTCTCTCGCGCCAGGCTCTGTGACCCTATGACACCCACCCTTGCCCGGCTCCACTGGCTCTCCATTTCTCAGGGTGGGGCAAAAACGTTTCCTTGCTCCACACCTCGGTTTACCTCGCTGTAAGTAAGAAACCGGTTGTTCGGCGATTGGCGGATCGCTTTTCGGGGTTAATCATCCCTTTTTTAAAAACTGTGGCCACTCAATCAAGTCTGTTTGTGGGACACTGCTGTCCGCAATTGGCTGCAGCATTTTGCCGGCAATATACATACACTTTTCAGTATATTCTGTGAAGCTCTTTGAGATTCTCAAAGACATGATAACAGACAGACGCGATGGGTCGAATGGCCTCCTTTTGTGCTGTAAGATTCTATGATAGGGCGCTATGTCAAATGCAAGGACCATTCATTATTCCTTCCTGACCCCAACCCACCACCCAGGTGCTAGCCCCTCATCCTGTTGGTGAGGGAGGAGCTGATTGGTGAGTGGGTTGGTGAGGGGTGGAGCTGATTGGTGGGTGCCTTTGGGAGGGGGGAGCTGATTGGTGGGTGGGTTGGTGAGGGGGGAACCTGATTGGTGGGTGCCTTTTGGAGGGGGGAAGCTGATTGGTGGGTGGGTTGGTGAGGGGGGGAGCTGATTGGTGGGTGCCTTTTGGAGGGGGGAAGCTGATTGGTGGGTGGGTTGGTGAGGTGGGGAGCCGATTGGTGGGTGCCTTTTGGAGGGGGGGAAGCTGATTGGTGGGTGGGTTGGTGAGGGGGGGGAGCCGATTGGTGGGTGCCTTTGGGAGGGGGGGAGCTGATTGGTGGGTGGGCTGGTGAGAGGGGATAGGTTGGTGGGTTGCTTGTGACACCTCTTTTCGTCATTTCCGGGCAGCAGGGGCAGCTGATGGCCGCCTCTCTGCGGTGTCTGTAGTTACCGGGGTCGCTGAGCTCTCTCCCCGGGTCAGGGCGCTGAGTGTTCGTCACCATGCCGGGCCAACCTTCCTCCCAGAGGAAACAGGTACGGTTCGCCCGGGCCCCGCGGGAGGAGGACAAGGAGACGCTGGTTGAGAGGAGCGGCCTCAGCAACGGCGACAGCGCCGAGTGGGGAGACCAGGCGGGCGGCGAGGAGCAGGTGCGGGTGGTCAGCGGCAGGAGGACAGGCCGCTGGATCAACACAATCCTCATCTGTTCATCATTCCTCGGATTGGTGAGTGCGGCACTGACACTGACACACTGACTGACACTGACACTGACTGACACACTGAGTGACACTGACTGACACACTGAGTGACACTGACTGACACACTGACTGACACTGACTGACACACTGAGTGACACTGACTGACACACTGAGTGACACTGACTGACACACTGACTGACACTGACTGACACACTGACTGACACACTCACACTGACACTGACACACTCACACTGACACTGACACACTGACATTGACACACTGACTGACACTGACACTGACTGACACACTGACTGACACACTGACTGACACACTGACTGACACTGACACACTGACACACTGACACTGACTGACACTGACACACTCACACTGACACTGACACTGACTGACACACTGACTGACACTGACTGACACTGACTGACACTGACACTGAGTGACACACTCACACTGACACACTGACTGACACTGACTGACACTGACACTGACACACTCACACTGACACACTCACACTGACACTGACACACTGACACTGACACTGACTGACACACTGACTGACACACTGACTGACACTGACACACTGACACACTGACACTGACTGACACTGACACTGAGTGACACACTCACACTGACACTGACACACTGACTGACACTGACACTGAGTGACACACTGACACTGACACTGACTGACACTGACACTGAGTGACACACTCACACTGACACTGACACTGACTGACACTGACTGACACACTGACACTGACTGACACTGACTGACACACTGACACTGACACTGAGTGACACACTGACACTGACTGACACTGAGTGACACACTCACACTGACACTGACACTGACTGACACACTGACACTGACACACTGACACTGACACACTGACTGACACACTGACACTGACTGACACTGACTCACACTGACTGACACACTGACACTGACTGACACAATCACACTGACTGACACACTCACACTGACTGACACACTCACACTGACACTGACTGACACACTCACATTGACTGACACTGACTGACACTGACACTGACTGACACACTGACACTGACACTGACTGACACACTCACACTGACACTAACTGACACACTCACACTGACTGACACACTCACACTGATACTGACTGACACACTCACACTGACTGACACACTCTCACTTACACTGACTGACACACTCACACTGACACACTCACACCGACACTGAGTGACACACTCACACACTCACACTGACACAGACTGACATACTGACACTGACACTGACTGACACACTCGCACTGACACTGATTGACACACTCACACTGACTGACACACTCACACTGACTGACACACTCACACTGACATTGAGTGACACTGACACTGACTGACACACTCACACTGACTGACACACTCACACTGACATTGACTGACACACTCACACTGACTGACACACTCACACTGACACTGAGTGACACTGACACTGACTGACACACTCACATTGACTGATACTCACATTGACTGACACCACACTGACATAACAACACTGACTGATACACCAACATTGACTGACTGACACACTCACACTGGCTGACGCACTCACACTGACACACTCACACTGACTGACACACTCACACTGACACGATCACACTGACACCGACTGACACTCACATTGACTGACATACTCGTGCTGACATTGACTGACACATGGACACTGATTGACACACTCACACCGACTGACACTCTGACATTGACTGACACATTCGCTGATTGACACTAGGGTCCGGCGATATATCGGTTATATCCGATATAATTTTTTTATCGATCCGCCAATATAGGCATTTTGAAAAGAAGGGTCTTGAGGTGGGACTTGAAGGAGGCCAGGGAAGGGACGAGGCGGAGGAATTGTGGGATGGAGTTCCAAAGGTCGGGGGCAGAGTGGCTAAAGGCTTGCCCGCCAATGGTGGGGTGGGTGGTTGGGGGGATGTAGAGCAGGCCAGATCCTGCTGTGCAGAGCGGGCGAGCAGGTTGGTAGCGGGTTGGAAGTTCATGGATGTAGATGGGAATGAGGCTGTGGAGGGCTTTAAGTGTGAGGACCAAGATCTTGAATTGGATACACTGGATGATGGGATGCCCATGGATTTGGGAGAGGATGGGGGAGATGAGGGTCACGAAACCTGAATTTAAAAACATTTATTTTACACAGATTTTTATTTTATATAGTGAGTGTGTTTTCTTCCCAGAGTATGGGGAGATATTGTTTCGGGCAGCTGGTAGGAATTGTATTCAGTATTCACTGATTGTACATGATTGTACACTGATTGTACATGGTCATGGACAAGCGTGCAATGTGCATGTCCTCAGGTCATTCAGTCTCCACGTGCTGTTTGCTGACACATCTGCGGGAATGATAATGAAGTACAGTACCTCACTGAAGTATGGCAATCACTCCAACATGCACAAGTTGCCTGGGTTCTGTGAGGAGACTATGACTACTAGACTCTGGGCAGAAACACAGTCAAGCATTAAGATAGCAGGTGCCTTTTAGTATTTAGATGTTGTCTAAACATCTAAATGTGGAGCTCCTGTGGCTCAGTGGTTAGAGCACTTGTCTTGCAAGCTGGGGAGACCAAGCTGGGGAGATCTGTGTTCGAATTCAGGCAGGTCAGGGTGAAACCTTGGGCAAGTTTCCTTACTCCACACGCCTAATAATAATCCCTCCAAAAAAACTCCCACAATAATAAAAATTGGTCATTTAAATCCACGACTGTGTGTGGGACACTGCTGTGTGCATTTGGCTGCCGCGATTCGCCCACAAATATACACAGTCAATTCACTTTACAGTATATTCTGTGAAGCGCTTTAGGACGTTGATAAGATGTGAAAAGCGCTATATCAAATGCAAGGATTATTATTATTATTATTATTGTCACCTGACATCTGCTTTCAGTTGACACTCGATCAGTGATCAGATTATTGCTTTGTGATCACTTTCAGACAATAGCATTAATGATTTAGTTTATATAATAAGCCCCTCTCACATTGGGATGATGTCGCAAAGCGACCCATAAAGCTGACTGGGACCCTGAGCTCAAAGTGGGGAGGGAAGTGAGGGAAGGTGATGAGCTGCTGGGGGGGTGGAAGGGGGATCGGGATGTAGTACTTTTCACTGCTGCGTTTTGCCCACAAATATACAGTCGGCTTTCCTGCTCTCCTTCCCTCACCCCACTACCCTGACCCCTCCCCCCCAATGCCATGTTTCTCCCCTTTCTCCCCTAATCCCACTTCCATGACTGTTTGTGGGACACTGCTGTGCGCAATTTGGCTGCCGCGTTTCGCCCACAAATATACTGTCAATTCTCCTAATCTCCTTTATCCTGCTCCGACCCCTTCCCCCTGCTCTTGTCCCTACCTGACTGTACAGCTCCGTGGGACGTCCTCTCAATGTGAAAGGCACTGTATAAATGTGAGTTTTGATTGATTGATTATAGATGTCTCAAAGTGCTTCACAGAATATACTGTAAAGTGAATTGACTGTATATTTGTGGGCGAAAAGTGGCAGCCAATTGTGCACAACAGTGTTCCACAAACAGTCGTGCATTTAAGTGACCAGTTTATTATAGTTTTTTTGAGAGATTATTATCAGGCATGTGGAGTAAGAAAACTTGCCTAAGGTTTTATCTTACCGGGAATCAAACCCAGGTCTTTAGCTTGCTAGGCCAGTGCTCTAACCACTGAGCTACATGACTCCACAAACAGTGTTGATGTGATGGGAACAGTCCCTTTCATGGATTGCCTTGTGGAATGATCTGATCGGGGATGGCAAATGCTGCATTTTCTAGGCCGCCGGATGAATTGATTGTTCTGTAGTTTAGAAACTGGCTCAGAAATTGAGTTTCTTTCAAGATCTCTTTGCTTTCTCTCCTGTCAGTTTCAGCTGGAGTTGAAATGAAAATATTACAAGGCAACTGAAGCTTTTAAAATGGTTAATAAAGTGGGCTTCTTTCAATATGATTATTGTTTTTATTAATTTGTGAAGATGGGATTGTGGATGGTAACTGTTGTGATGTGTGTGTGTGATTAAGAATTCAATGTACCTGGTTTGAAGCTCTGAGATCACCACTGCTGATCACTCATCCACAGCTTTTAGATTGATTTTTCTCAATTTTTAGTTTTTTTAAATAACCTGGTTTATTTCTTCCTTCACTGTCTAAGCAATAATGCTCAGGTACTTTGCTGTGTGGTGTAGCAAATCCACACCAGTGCTTTGGAGAATAGCTGTGCTGCAGGTCTGATCACTTTCCATGTTAAATACTAATCTGAAATACTGTGTAGCTCTCACATAACACACCGCTTCGTCCTGCATATTTGCTTATAATGCTTATAATGCTGGCTGGTGTGTTATATCAATTGTGGTTCATTAGGTTTTGGCCTACTGCAGTATCATCCATGCCTTACTATATATAGCCTGGAGTTTGATTATATGGATTCCAAGCACAGAGCTGCAACATCTCTCTGTATTGAATAAAATTGTTTCTTCCAACTACAGCATACTGTGTTACCAGGTTTATTTAGCCTGTCACGTTTCCTTTGGCAGTTGTATTTTATTCCTTCTTTTTCCTTTCTTGAAAATATTAACTTGTTCTGGAGTATGTTTTATTGTGTGGCATTGAAGTGTGACAAGAGGGGATGTTCTGTGAGTAGGACATTGTGCTTTGGTTTTGATGGGCTAACTGATATTTGCTACTGTTCTATTTGGAAAAATAACATTTAACGGAGAGATGGACTGCTCTTGTCTAGAGCAAGTATATTTAAGGGATTGAAACTCAGAGGGGACCTTAATTAATTTCACTCGATTGAGAAAGTACACCCAGAACAATACCTTTAAATATACCTAGTTATGGAGGATAAATGAATCAGAGGTCAGGGTTATAAAGGAAGCATTTCGTTACGTGGGGTAATGTGCTGCAACAATGGTAGTAGCCAGGACATAAATATTTCATCCCAGTTTTTTTTTAACATCACCTGTTTGAATCTACCTTGTGACTAAACACAGTAAAAACTGAGGACAGTAGCTCAGAAATTAGTTGCAGAAAATTGATTCCATTATGTGACTTGACTATCTGCCCTAGGGTTTCACTAGCTCAGAGCAGATCAGACTGGCTTGTTTGCACTATGCTAAAAATGGGAATCACTTCTTGTTGAAGCAGAAAATTTAGTATGGGTGAGTTGATTTCTGGGAGGTTGTTGAGGCAGACATTAAGGTTTTTAATTTCTTCCTCTTAATTTCCTGGTTGCATAACTTCTCTTTTCTGGCTGAAAGCGGAGTCCTATAGCTCAGTGGTTAGAGTACTCGCCTTGCAAGCCAGAGACCTAGGTTCGATTCCAGGCAAGATGAAACCTTGGGCAAGTTTTCTTATGCCTGATAATAATCCCTAAAAAAAAATGGGTCTCTTCAATCCACGACTGATTGTGGGACACTGCTGTGTACAATCCACTGCCATGTTTTTCCTGCAAACTATACAGTCAATTCACTTTACAGTATATTCTGTGAAGCACTTTTGAGATGTCTAAAAGACATGAAAAGCACTATATCTAATGCAAGGATTATTATTGTTGTTAAATTGTGCCCAGTTGGGCAATAACACATATTTCTTCAAAGGACTTCAGAGTATGAGCTGATGGCACCGAGCTCAACTGATTCTGACCTCTGCTTGCGTTATTTCCAAAGATGAGGTAGAGAGAGACTTATTCTTATCTACTATTTTGTCTCCTCAGGGGATGAGCATTGCTATCGTGGGACCTACGTTTAATGAGTTGGCGGTTAACCTGAACAAGAATGTCAGTCAGATTTCCTACATCTTCGTGGGTCGCTCTATAGGCTATGTAGGTGGCTCATTGATTGGCGGTATGCTTTTTGACTTGGTGAATCACTATTTGTTACTCGGTAAGTTGATCTTTTACTGGTAGAAATATCTGGATGAGTATTATTTTCTGGAGGGGGTGGAAGAAGGAAAAGGGGAGGGGATGTGACCAATTAGAAATTTTCTTATTACAGTACAGGTATTATGAAGATTTTTCTACTTTTAAAAAAATCTAAATTCATCAAAAGGTACCATGCCGGGTTTGTCAAGATTGACTTAACACTTTGATGTCAGTGAACTTGAGGTATTTGAGACTGAGGAGCAATGGTTTCATGTAGATAGTGAGATAGGGGAGAATTCTGTTCTATTGTAATCTATCATATCTCTGATAGATTGAATGCTCCTGTCCTGTACACTGATTACACTGACCATATACAGTACTTTATCATTTAAAATAATTCTTGCAAATGTTTCAAAGGATTTGTGTGAATGTCTTAACAGATTTTCCAGTTACAAATTGGGGTTGTGTTTGGGTGAGATGGGGTGGGGGTGGGTGGGTGGCGAGTGGGGGGAATGTGATTGCTGAGCAGTCACAACCTGGCTAGTTGAAAGCTGACTCCCTGTATAAAACTACAGTGAGTGGTGTAGGGATATATTGGAGTACCCTCTGCCCTCTCTGGAGTTTAGAAGTCATTTCCGTCATCAGTTGGAGCCCGCTGTTCTCAATTCTCATTCTATTATCTGGGGGAGGACAAGTTTGCTGTAGGGAGAGAGATGGGAAGTGGGATTGATTTAGACAGTTCTTTTCAAAGAGCCAGCACAGACACGATAGGCCGAATTACCTTCTTCTGTGCTGTATAATTCTATGATTCGATTCAATGAGATAATGGGAACTAATGCAGATATTTGTAATAAGATTTCTTAATAAGGAAATTTGATATATATTTGTGTGGAGTCCTGTAGCTCAGTGGTTAGAGCACTTGCCTTACAAGAGAGAGCTGGGTTCGATTCCAGTTAGGGAGAAGTTTCCTTACTCCATACGCCTGATAATAATCTCTCAAAAAATGAAACAATAATAAATTAGTCATTTCAATCCACTCAATGTCTGTGGAACACTGCTGTGCGCAATTGGCTGCTGCGTATCGCCCACATGTATACAGTCAATTCACTTTACAGTATATTCTATGAAGCGCTTTGAGACGTCTAGAAGACATGGAAAATGCTATATCATATGCAAGGATTATTATTATAATGTTATTTCCTAAATAAAACAATCTAATCTGTGTTTGAAAGAATCAACACTTCTTCACCACTATTCGCCACTGAACTACAACAACAACAACTTCGATTTATATAGCGCCCTCCATGCCGGATGGCATCTCAGAGCGCTTTGAATAACTAGTGATTATAAGGCACTATCAACTTATAACTGTAAAATAAATGACTATTCTTGACTGAGTTTTGTCAATATTTTCTCAGAGCGGAATAATATTCTTAGATTTTTTTCAGGTGGTCAGAGGATTGTGTGAGGTATTTAAGTTTAATAGACCAGCTTCTCCCACGTTTCCCTCCCCTCTGATTAAAATGTATCTATATTTCTCCTATTGACCACTTGCTGAGCTAAACTTCACTCTCGCTCTGATACTTGGCTGTAATGTTTCCTGATTTAAGCTAAGAGGTTCCAGAGCATGGCATGGGGATGGTATATGATATTACATGTGTTTGTGTGATTTCTATCTTGTGTTGTAGATTCTTGGTTGATGGTTATACTCAGTTCTTCTGATGACTTTTGTAAAATGTTTATTTGACTTGTGTTGTAAACTCTTGTTTAGGATGTTCCACGTTGATCACTGCACTTGGATTGTTCTTGCTTCCGTGGTGTAAAAACGCCTTGCTGTTGACTGGTTTGTTTTCTTTCATTGGAGTTTCCATGGGTTTCTTGGATACAGGTTAGTAACAATTTGAGAAACTGAAGCTAAATTGTGGTTTCTAAATCTGGTTCACTTGGTATCACACTCATCCTGCGATCAGAAGGCTATATGTTTAATTCCACAATGGGACTTCAAGCTTCCAGTGTAGATTGACCTACACCTCACTGCTTTGTTGCTGGATGTAGCATGTAGATGAGTTGCAACTGAATGTCGGAATCAAGCCAGCCCTCTTCAGTCTTGGGGGCAGAGAATCATCCCACTCACTTCCTGTTAATGTGTAAGCCAAAGCCCTCAAGGTGGTTCCAAGCTGGACAATTCACAGGAAAGCTTGCCGGACAGCAATATCAATGGCAAGCTAATGCAGTTTTAGCTGGTTAGACTCTACCAGTACCCAACAGTACCCCTAGACTCTTGACAACCTGCGCCTAACACTTTCTGTAATTAAGTAAGCGGGATGTGTCCCTCCAGGGAGAGAGTGCACATTGCATTCCAACAAATCTATCTCTGAGATTTCAATTTTAGGTGGGATGCATGGAAATCTCAAACTTGGTTTGGATACTTAATCTTACCCCCAAAATGTTTTACACTGAGAAATGTTACATTGACAGAGCTGCCAACCAGTATGTTTTTGCCGTATTTAGTACGATAATTGCAGTAAATACGGCAGTACGATTTTTCTTGTTAAAATATGTTTTTTGGAAAATCCGAATTTTGGAAATTCCATGCTCTGTCTGTCTGTCTCTCCTTCTCTCTGTCTCAGTCTCCCTCTGTGTGTCCCTCTGTGTGTCTCTTTCTCTCTCTTTCTCTTTCCGTGTCTCTTTCCCTCTCTCTGTCTGTCTCGGTCGCGCTCTCTCTCTTTCTCTCTCTCTCTGTCCCTCTCTGTATCTCTCTCTCTCTTTCTGTGTCTCTCTCTCTCTGTTTGAGTCTCTGGCTGTCACAATCTCACTCACAGTCTCTCTCTCTGTCTCTGTCTCTGTCTCTCTAACTCTCTCTCCCTGCCTTCAATAGCAGTGCTACCTACCTTATGCCGTCGCTGATACACTGTAAATGTTAGCGCTAGGCTAGGCGCAAGGCATTACTGGGAACAATTTTTTTCATATACGGAAATACAGTAGGGACCTCCCTCTTAATGCAATTTTTGCCACACAGGGGATTTTGAAGTCCCATTTTACTTGGCATCTTTTCGCGCTGTAATTTTTTCGTTAAGTACCGGTAGGTTCTGGGGAAAATACTTTTTTTTTACTACAAAATACTGTTTTTAGCTTTCAGGAGTACTTTTTTGTTGTTAAAAAAGGTTGGCAGCTATGCATTGAAATGTTACTCTGCCTGTTCAGGTGGACTAGAGATAATTTGATCATTCACTTCCGAGACCCTCATCCAGACTTGACTCTACAAACTTCCTGCTTGTCAGATTCTCCAACTCCTCCCTCCACAGGC
Source organism: Hydrolagus colliei (assembly GCA_035084275.1). NCBI lineage: Eukaryota > Metazoa > Chordata > Chondrichthyes > Chimaeriformes > Chimaeridae > Hydrolagus > Hydrolagus colliei. The sequence goes on from CM068744.1 coordinate 58,748,443, forward strand.
TGCGGATCATCCAGAACTTGGTAGCCCGTCCTCTCCCCTGCCAGGCTCCATAATACTACCGTCCCCATCCTCGCCTGGCTTCGCATCACACAAGATGCAGTTCAATATCCTGGTCCACGGCCTTGCTCCTCCCTACCTCTGCGACCTCCTAAACTCCTACCAACTCCTCTGCGTAGCAGGCTCCAATCTGCTTCACGTCCCCTGCCTTGTCCTCCCCACTATTGGCAGGCCTTTCAGTCACCCTCCGACCCTTACCCTCCTAATCCCAACCACCATCTTGGGTGCGGATGCCTGACTTTTCCTGAGTTACTATTCAAATTTAATTTGTTGTTGTTCATGGCTGTCATTTGCAGGATCTGGCTGAGATTGGTTGGGTGTCACATTTATTTATAAACATAATGGCACCAAAGCAGAACAATTTTATCCATAAAATTTATGATCAAAACAGTAAGGGGACCAGAATGGAGGTCACACATATGTTTATTGTGTTTCAGTTCAGCCCAGGGTGGGGGGAAGGAGACTCCAGTTTTGGACTCTGAAGTAGATGGTGTGGACTTCCAATGAGTGGAATTTGTGCAGTGTTGGCTCCCTGGGTGTGTGTTTGATTATAAAGTGGAACACACCAGCAGCTGTAAGTGCTTGTGTTTACAGTGTGACAGCAGAGATGACAGTCATCATCAGGTTTACAGAAAATATTATCACTGAAGAGATGGGGGACCCTTGAGGACAATATTAGTCCCAACTGTTGCCCATAAAGCTGAGATCAGCTGCCTCAGTACAGGTTGGATTCCACACCTGCTGCCTTCTAATCTGTGTGGCTTGGCATTGACTGATGGTTTGAGTGGATCTTACTATGACAATAGTTACAATAGTATTACTGTAAACCATGCGCAATTGGCTGCCGTGTTTCGCTCACAAAATATACAGTCAACTCACTTCCTTTTGTTGGGAGTCCTGTAGCTCAGTGGTTAGAGAAATCATCTCACAAGCGAGAGACCTGGGTTCAATTCGCGACAGGGCGAAACCTTGGGCAAGTTTCCTTACTCCACACACCTAATAATAATTCATCAAGAAAAAAAAATTGGTCACTTCAATCCACGACTGTTTGTGGGACGCGGCTGTGTGCTGCATTTCACCCACAAATATACAGTCAATTCACTTTACAATATATTCTGTGAAGAGCTTTGAGATGTCTAGAAGATGTGAAAAGTGCTATATCAAATGCAAGTATTATTTTATTTTTATATGCTGTGAAGTGCTTTGAGACGTCTTGAAGATGTGGTAAGGTGTTATATAAATTATTGGGTTATTATTGTTGGTAATAAATCAGCATTTTTATGGTTCTTGCAGGTGGAAATCTTGTCATCTTGATGGTTTGGGAAAGTCAAGCAGACCCCTTCTTGCAGGCCGTACACTTCAGTTTTGCTTTAGGTGCATTTGTGGCTCCAATCCTGGCAAAGCCCCTACTCGGCAGCTTACAGCAGGATGTCAACCAAATACACCATGGTGTGCTTCCCACAGAAGCCTCTCAAATGCACGTGGACAGTTCCATGAGCTCCCTGGGAAAGATGCTTTCCCGCTTCAGCCCTTTCGTTTGGACGTATATAGTTATTGGAGCCTTTAACTTGTTGGTTTCCTTAATGTTCTTCGTACGTTATTCAAGAAATGGCCAGAATCGTGGGCAATTGGAGAGTGAAGAGCAGCAAATAGCTCAATTTTCGAAACATCACAAAACTCTAATTTTCCTGCTGTTCTTCTTCTTTTTGTGTTATGTGGGAGCTGAGGTGGCGTACGGGTCGTACATCTACACATATGCAAAGGATTTTGTCCACATGCAGGACAATCATGCTGCTGGCCTGAACTCCTTGTTCTGGGGAACGTTTGCAGCAACAAGAGGGTTAGCCATACCTTTTGCTGTCTGCATTCACCCGGGAACGATGATCTTGCTGAGTTTAATAGGCTGCACCATTTCCTCCCTGTTCCTAACACTTTACAAGACCAATGTGATCTCTCTCTGGATTTGGACTGGTGTTTATGGAGCCTCCATGGCCACCACCTTTCCGAGTGGCATTTCCTGGATTAAGCAGTACACTAACATCACGGGGAAATCGGCATCACTGTTTGTTTTTGGAGCAGCCTTGGGAGAGATGGTGGTTCCAGCAATAGTTGGATACCTCCAAGGCCTCCCTTTTGCTCAGAGTTACCCAGTGCTGATGCTGTCAGCTTTGGGAACTGCCACAATGACGGCCATTTTGTTCCCTGTGATGTATAAATTGGCCTCCTCTTCCCCCCACAGTAGTTTTAAAGCAAGCGAAAGTGAGGACAGGAAGGCGCTGCTGGGAGAGGAGCTGAACGAGGATGAAGATGACGAACTGGAAGATTGGAACGATGCAGATTTTGAAGTCATTGAAATGAGTGACGTAAAGAATGACACAGACAGAACTTCTGTGGGAGAGGTCACAACAAAATCCTCAGAGCAAGCCTCTTCCATTCCCGGCGCCCAGCCTCACTCCTCTCCTGTTTTTCTTGGAGGCTCGCCAAAAAAGGCTCTTCTCAACCCTGAGAGGGAGAAAAATGACTGAATACTGAAGAGGAAGGGGAAATCTTGATTAAAAGCAGATTTTACTCACAAGAAGATTCAATGGCCTGTCCGCTGGGGGAATACAGTTTAAGGTCACAACAGATCTGGTTTCATTAAAACTTTTCAATTACCAATTAGTAAAGGTGAAATTGTGAACACCTAAACAAATAGGCTGTTTGTTATGCTGCTTTCATTATGATGGAGGTTAAATCAACAATGTTTTAAAATAAATGGGGGTATGAGAATAGGGTAAATGTTGATGTTCAAAGTTGTGGTTAAATTGTTACATGATTCCATGATAATTTGCATCCCTGCAGTTTGGTAACCTCCCCAGCAGGAGTGTGTATGGCCTTGAGTAATAATGTTCCAAACTAGTTCTGATTGTGTTATTTTGTGTATTTCTCAACCTAAATGTAATGTGGCTTTAGCTAAAACTGAAACTATGGTGTGGAAAAACAGTTTTGCAGCAAAATCATGTTGTGGCAGAGACTGAAGTTAGAATTTCCCTGTAATTATACCAGCTCCACTCCTTCATCTCTGACTATCCCTGTACAGGTCCCTCCTCAGCTTCAACACCATTCATAAGATCAAGACAGTCCTGGTCAATGTTACAAACCATATTGTATTCTGTGACCAGTCCTTCTCCTCAACCTCAAACCTCTTTCAGAACACTGTTGACATTTCCATCGTAAATCTGGGGTATGACTCGCACGTCTTTCCCTCATCTCAACAGCGTCTACCCCGTCACCATTTCTTCCCCAAGGTTACTGAGACCCTTATTCACACCTTCACTGCACCTAGCTAGATGAATTGCAGACGACCCACTTCTGCTCAACAAGTAGCAGCTTGCTTGAAGTCTCATCTCTGCCTGATCCGCCCTTACCATCAGTGGGTGAGCTTTCAGCCATTCTGCCCCTTGTGTCAAAACTCGCCTTAAGACCTTTTCATATGCACTTTCAGCTACCTTTCCCCCCACTGCAGCTCTCATGTCAGCTGCGACAAGTGCTTTGACATGTCCTTCCAATGTGAAGGGCGCTACATAAATGTGAATTGTTGCAAATAAATTATGTGATTTTGACTGTTCAGACGATGCTTAATTTATTTTATTTTCTCTGCAATTCTGGGTGACATTGCTGTATATATACACTGCCACTCTATGTACAGCAAGCTAATTAATAGACTTACCAGTTCAGAATTTGTTGTTTAATGTAGCATTCGGGCTGAACTTTGCACACTTTAAAATGCTGTGATTTGCTTGGAGCTGGAGGAGTGGGCACACAACAGTATTCCCGCAGAGTGAGCTAAGATTATTTTATGGTTTAAGGTGTCAAGAATGAATAGCAAAACCTAGACAATTGAATAATTGCAGAGTGCTGGACTGACCCAACTCACAGTTGACCAATTTACCAATCCTGAATTCCTCAGGATTATGTGTCCTCCGCGTCCACCTCCCTAACCGCCCAACCATCGGTGGCCGGGCTTTCAGCTGCTCTGCTCCCACTGTGGAACTCCATCCTGGAGCCCCTCCGCCTCGCTTCCTCCCTTTCCTTCTTCAAGGCTGGTCTCAAGACCTTCCTCTTCGACCGCGTCTTCGGCTGCCCCATTAACTCTTCCTCCTCTCCCACTCTCCTTCCCCTTCCCCCCACCCTCTCCCCCCCGTTTGGGTCCTGACCTGACTGTTCAGAGCTTTGGGACGTCCTCCCGACGTAAAAGGCGCTATATAAGTGCAATTTTGTTTGTTGTTGTATGTGATGAGGAATTCATTTTACTGTAACTTCACTGTTTGAAAAGAGGGCATCATAGAATCACGTGCTAGGAATCAAAGGCAATAATTCCGATCCCTCTAATAATTTTCAGTTGTGACATTATCCCTTCCCCTCTAATCACTTGCTTTATGTAAGTATATCGTTTGTAGAGAAACTTGATTTTCAGATTGTATTGAGTATGAAATGTATTGAGGATTCTTTATAAGCCTCCTTAAAGCTAACTCTGAAGTTGGTATACATCCACTAAGGCATCTTTTAAGAAACATTAAATTTGTACAAGATTGTGATTTGGTGAACTTGTGGATTAATGATCGAAGGCTTCTACAGGCCCTGGGAAATAACAGGATTCAGTCAAAGCCTTAATGGATATTTTTATTTAAACTGAAAATTGAGTTGCTGCTCAATAAAGATATAGCCATGTATGATTGTAGATCTGGTGATGTCATTGCATATTTGCACCTAAGAAAGATAGTTTGAAATAACACTAAAAGAGTACTGTGTCTAACAAATCATGGTGACTGATTTGCTGAATAGTAAAATAATTATTTCAGACTAGGAGTAAAATATTATAGAGCATTGCAGTGATCAGGTAAAGCCCACATTCATTCATTTAAAATCTCTTCCATTACCAGGTAAGTGATTGACAGCTATCTTTCATGATGTAATTTCCTTAATTGGGAGCAGATGCTCTGTGGAGCTTAAGTGTATAAAAAAATGGACATGAATTCACTCGAGCAGATGTACACATTTCAGTTTCTTCAGTATTTTTAAGATGTTAATGAGTTGCATATTGTTAATATTGGGATCTTTATTAGTGACACTGATAGACATTTGTGAAAGTGCCAGTGAAATGCATTTCTCGTGACTATGCATCTCTTAAAATGTCTGTGCTTTTCTTGGTACTGTATTGTAATCACACTGTTGTACGGATAGGATTTTAGTGTGTGTCGCTTCCATGTTTAGGTGATCTACACTTGCTTCAAATATTGGTCTTGATTTAACTAGTGTTTTAAATATTTTAAATGCCTGTAAGGCCTGAAGGGTCCTTTCTTCGAAAGGTAAATCAAATATGAGGAGCTGTTATGGATCCTAGGCTGTGTGTGCTGTCTTTCTTGCCTTGCTGTGTACAAATCAAATAATATGCACATTTTGGTGTTTACTTCATGGGATTTTCATTCAGTTGATTTAGAAATGTACTTGTTTTCTGTAGAACTCTGCTCTCATGTGCTTCTGAAAGACTAGTTTTGCCAGGGTCGCTGCATGTAAAAGATTTGGATATAAACAATTTACTATGTTTTGTGGTTGAGTTTTAGTACTTGTTCCAGGTTATGCAATTTCTTAACTAGCTGGGCAGATTCACTCAAACAGGAGTCAGCCATATAGGGCTAATTAAATGTGAATTTCATGTCATTGTGGGTGGTGGTGGTGGAGGGAATCTTGGAACACCCTGTATAGACATAATGCAACAAATCTGAACACACTCCAGTAATTGCGGAAGAACTGTAATATAGGTGCTGACAAATTCAGTAGTCAGGCATCACTTTAATTTGGTAGTAACATTTTGGGGATAGAATAGGGTGAAGGATTCTGTGTGAAAGATGGATTTCAAATAGTTTTGCACTTTTAATTCTGGAGTATCTGTGTTGTATGTACCAATCAATGTGATTCTGAGAATAAAGATTTTGTTCTAACTTGACTGACCAGTTTGAATTAATAAACAGCAAGCAGTTGAAATAATCCTTAAATCTCTTTCTGAACTTTGACATGCACAGCTCAGCAGTGAATTGCTGCTACTTAGTATGTTTATACCATTTTTCATGTCCCTCAGGTTTATACAATAATGTAGACTTAGTTTAAAATGTAACTAACCGTCTCCTCTGTCCACCTTCCCATGCCTCACCCATCTTATCCTCCAATTCCAATTGTGAGGAGATGCTGGATTTCCTCAAATCTAAAATCGAGATCTGCTCAGCCACCTCTACCCCATTCACCACTGCCTCCCCATTACCTCTCCCTCAGGATAATAATCATGACACTGCTCTGTATGTGTTGAGTGGGTGGGGAGGATTATATTCACAAATGGCACATGAAAGGGAAGAGCAAACAAATTTTACATATAATGCAGTGCAAGCTTGCTGTACCACCCCCCCCCCCCCATCTTTACAATGCAATATTTGCTCTTAAAAGTCTATATATTTCATTTAGTGACGTGAAAGGCACTATATGTGTAATTTTGTTGAAGAGGAATTCTGAAATTCTGAACCACAATCTAAGCAGAAAGTGACCTTTAGACAATATAATAACCTTTGAATTTGATATTAGTGCTTTTCACGTTTTCTAGATGTCTCAAAGCACTTCACAAAATATACTGTATACCGTAAAATTAATTGACTGTACAGTATATATGTGGGCGGAAAGCGGCATCGAATTGCACAAGGTTTTGCCCTGCCAGGATGGAACTTGGGTCTCGTTGTAAAAGCAAGTGCTCTAATCACTGAGCTACAGGACTTGCAGCCCAGGAAACACACCCATGCTTTCGCCCTAATCTCTATATGCAATTGATCCCTACCAATTTGTGTTTTTTTAAATGCAAGTACTGCGTATGGTTCTGGTCACTGTGACCCAGTGAGCAACCTAGGGCCTAAAGCAAGGCATATACACCCTAATGGAAGAGGAATTAGCTAAGTAGCAAGTCTTCAGACTTTGAGATGTCTCAGAGACGCAAATACATTTTAAATGCGATTGAGAAAGTACACCCAGAGTACAAGACACAGGTTCAGAGTATTTTATGTAACTGAAAACAAATATGTCTGTATCCAGAGGATAATTTCCCCGTACCCAGAAGTGTGGTGGTGATTAATCTCATTATTAAAAAGAAACTGCTGATAGGTGGACAGTAGGGTGGGGTGTTCTGGAAGATAAAATGGGCTCTTCATCCCAACCACTTCTGAAGCATTTTAAAATGAGGTAAATAGGATTAGTACCTGCAATTATTGCCCACTCTCAAACTCTCCTTAAATCCCTTTGTCTGGTTTCCTTCAAAACCATTTTAAAAACAAATCTTTTTGACCATGCCTTTGGTCAACACCCTTAAATTCCTCCACCCCACTGACAGATCACCTCAATCTTTGTGAAACAGTTTGAGATGTTCACCCTTTGGTTAACATAAGTTGCAGTGACTTTTGTTGATACAGCATGACAACCTCTCCTCCTCCTCCTCCATTAAAGCTTTCTTACGTAACAAATCAGGTACCACCAATAACTGGATCGTATAATTCCTTTATATTTCAATACAGCTTTACAAACATTGGAAAAACGTGCCTTATTTGTACAAATTTTGGCAAATCAAACTTGACATAATGAAAACCTTAAGATTTTTTTAAAACAATATAAATTTTGTAGAAAAAAAATATGAAGTGGCATAATATATATTCAGAATAAATAATCAAGATATTGCAACAACCCCACACAGCACTGCTTCCAAAATCTTGCCTACCCATGATTGTTTTGCGTAGCAAAGCGCCCATAAACATCACCATAACAGTGCTTTCAACAAACTGCTACACTTTATACTGCAAATTTTCTACAGCACACACTAGAGAGCAACTATTAAAAAAAAGTATTGAGAAAACTTCTCAAACCTTACAACACATATGCCTTAATTATACATTGTAGAAAATCATCTGTAAACATATGTAGCTTGAAATTTGTACCACAATTGTTAATTACACATATTTCAGTGCCCCTAGATTAACCATAATTGCATACGAAATATTATTGTACATTTATTTACAGAGCTGTTTCAGTCATCTATCACCATAGCGTTGACAAATTCACATTTTATTAATGATCAAATCCTTCCCAACACAAGTGAACAAATCACTTTGTTGACCCATCGTTTGTACTGCAGTCAAATATTTTGTAATGTTCACATTTAAAATGGCAGCAATGTAACGGTATATTCTCAAGTTCCCATGTGACTTGGCTACAGAGTCACTACTCCATGAACCTGACCAAGGCATCTGCAATCAACGCAAATGCAAAAGAAGAAAAATTGAGAACAAGTGCTTGCCAAGACCTAATCTGTATCTGAAGTGTTAAAACTGGTCCAGCAACTGCCGAAGGTATGGAGCTTTAGTAAGTTCACGGCTTACACTGAATAGCTTGTAGAGCACCGGGCAATCCAGAGACACACATTGTACTTGTCTGTCCACACAACCAGTGCAATTCTTGCAAATCTGAAAGAAATAAGTTAAAGCAGTGAATAATCTGGAATCTATCAGACAGACCATATTTTATGACAGATTATAGCAGGCTGGGCATCAGGTTTGTGCAAAAGAAACCAGAAAAAAACCTGACATGGTTACTGGTGTGAATCGTGCATTATAACTACTGAGTCACAAGCAACAAGCTTTGGGCAGCACATCACAATTCTAAATGTATTTTGATGTACACCCAATGGGATGTTTGCTTTTAAATGAATGTCTCAGATAGCACTTAGTGTCACATCTATACAGCTTTCCCATTGATTCAATCCCAAAAGCATTGTACAACAGAATTCAGACAGAAAACTGAGGCCGATTCCATTTTTAGCACATTTTGTGACAAAGCTCTAGGGGGTGGTTTTAGATTTAAAATTCAATGCAGACAAGAGGTTATAACTGTTCGACACTGATTCTAGATCCTCAGTCCTCATGCTACAATATCCTCAACGTGGGTGAGTGCTGTAATATTGCATGTAAACAGAGTAAAGCTCTGATTTGTGGCTAGGAATTTAGTAACAATTTAGTAATTACTACTGAATTATTACTAAAGTAGCATCACATCGAGACCAAGTTCTACACATGCATGAGATTCTTTGGAACCGATTCCACACATTTCTAACTTAATTGGCCATTTGAACTTCATATTGCTCCATTAGAGACATTTTTGAGGTAAAACCATAGTTGTGACAACGTAGCTGTCTCAGACACTTAAGAATCCAATGATTTGAATACTATAGCACATTTGAGTTAGAAAGTGGAAAACCAAGGTGGGTGGTTGGTACACAAGTAGTGAAACTGAAAAAAACCCATTATAACTTGCAAAGCCGCTGGTGACATAAGCAGTAAATGCCAGTCAGTAGAAGTTTAATACCAGGCAAACTATATGCTCAAAATACTGACTGGAACCCACTACCTTCTGTATAAGATGCGAGAGTACCAGTTTAACAAACATGTTGACGGGGTGATTATTACATGTGTAATAATACTATTTCCATACTTTTTCTTCTCTAGATGAAAATGGTCAAAGAATAGTATTGTTTAATTGCACACCTTTAGCAGCTGATCATGTTTCGATTCCCATTCTCGAATCTCCTGATTAAGGATTACAGTAACTTGTTGAGGATGGTTCCGACATTTGCTACAGATTCCCAGCTGAGTTAGCTCATCACAGACAGGACAGTGCAGGGTGGTGAAATACTGGGAAATCGTTCCTTTTCTACCATCCTGATCCATCCGAGCTGTTGAAAATGCCTTTTGGACCTAATATTTTTTAATAAAAAGATTGAGAACAACGTTAAACTAGTGAAAATATAATGCGCAGAAAGAGAAATGGGTTTTCTTTTGACACACAGATACATTGAAATGAGTTCAAAGGCACACACTATTCAAAGGACAAATATGACATGTCTTCTGGCACAATTAGCACAAAGATCAGAAGGTGCTGAAAATGTGCAAAATAATCACTTAGGCTAGGTTACAATATTGCAGGCAAATTCAGAACTTACACATCTCATGCCAAGAGTCACAAGAACATTGAGGTTTGGGTCTGGGGAGGGGGGTGGTTGGGAGAGAGGGTTTAGGAGTACTTTTTAAACAGATAATAATGCATTTCAGAAATTGAAAACAGACTAGAGGCAATGGAGCATCTGAAAACCACAAAAAAGCACATTTGTTGTGGAGATTTCTCAAAGCGCTTCACATAATATACTGTAAACAACAACAAATTACACTTATAGAGTGCCTTTCACGTCGGGAGGACGTCCCAAGGCGCTGCACAGGAGCTGGGAGGGGAGTGTTCGGGAGGGGGTAAGAAACGTAGGGGAGGTCGAAAAATTAGGGGGGGGGGGGGGGGGAACAGAAGGCACGGTCAAAAAGGAAAGTCTTCAAACCGGCCTTGAAAGAGGAAAGGGAGGAAACAAGGCAGAGGGATTGGGGGATGTTCCAAAGGGTGGGAGCGGAAAAACTGAAGGCCCGGCCTCTGATGGTGGGGCGGTTCGGGCGGGCGGCTTGGAGTAAGCCAAGTCCTGCTGAACAGAGGGTCCGGGTGGGCTTGTAGGGGGAGAGTAGGTCGGAAAGATAGGGCGGGGCAAGGCCGTGTAAGGCCTTGTAGGTGAGGATGAGGGTCTTGAACTCGATCCTTTGGGGGATGGGGAGCCAATGGAAAAATGGTAAAGTGAATGGATTGCATATTTAATGGACAAAACGTGGCAGCCAATTAATTGCGCACAGCAGTGCCCCACAAACAGTCGTAGATGAAGTGATCACATTTTTATTATACATGATTATATGTAGCAAGAGTAGAAAAGGAGCCTAGAGATGTGCTGGCAATGTTTCTGTGATGAACTCACAGAGCAGCAGAGATGATATCAGAGATGGCCATTAATAAAAACATTACCATGATCTTCCTTCACTTGTTTGTAAAATTTCCAGCTGCAATTTTTTTTTCTTCTATGGATTTGGGATTGTGGTTCGAATACATGATTCATACACAAAAGTCACTACACTTTACAGTATATTATGTGAAGCTCTTTGAGGCATCTCAACGACGTGATGAGGCACTATATCAAATGCAAGGATTATCACGTTTAGCAACCCAGAAACTTACATGACCAGAACAAACCTGTCATCTTTGGGAGAAAATAAAAAAAAGTGAAATAAAGAAATGTTGCATTGTTTCCCTGTTGCCTCTAACTAATCAGAAGTACATGTTCTCTGTGAACATGCTTCAGGAACAAAAAAAAACAGGGAACACAAGAAGAAAACAAGGTTACATTAGAAATTGTGAGATTTCAACACATCTTACTCTTGGTAGCTCCTGGTACCAGCTGAACACGTCCACACCAATCAAAGAGAAAATCCTGTTGAGGGGCGGGAGGATCTGTTTCGTGATGTAATAAGTGGCATTCAGTCTCAAGCAGGGATCCTGCAGGACCTCTACTGGGCGCCTGACCAGCTGAATGAGAGGTAGACCTGGGCTTCCGTACACAATGACATATGGGACGCGCTCTCTCACTCTCGGTTCAGAGCGACGGTCATAAGACAGCATCCTCCTAGTTAAAAAAAAGGTATCAGTTATTTATGAAGTACAAAAAGAAATAATAATTACATTTATACAGTGCCTTTCAAGTTGGCAGGACGTCCAAAGGTCCTGGACAGCCATGGATTTAGACCCGAGCAGGAGAGGATTGGGATCAGGGAGGGTGGAGAGCAAGGATGGTAGGAGGTTGGCCAAAGATGTGGTATTATACGGTATTAGGTTCAGGATGGCAAGAGCCAAAGCTTGCAGACCCAGAGTATTGGTTTGGAAGCTGCTGGAGATTAACCAGCTAAAATTGCATCACTGCTCTGCTTGTCCAGCTAGGACTACTCTGCCAATCAGGGTTCTGACTTGCTGGGGGAATTCACAGGCGTTGGACAGTCACTGTGTCAGACCTGAGCTAGGGACAGGGGGGATGGGATGGGGGGGAGGTGGGGCGGATGGGTCAGGGGACATGGAGCCTGCTGAGTGGAGGGGCGGGCAGGTTGGTAAATTTTAAGTTAAAATTTTATTGATTTAAAATCTATACTTTTCTGGAAAAGTGGGGTAGAGAGGATTGTGAAAATCAGTTTGCTAAATTGAACTAATTTTCTTCATAGTTATAGAGTTCTCGTTAATTCTCGTTACAATGGAAGTAGAATTGAATCCTACTTCCATTGAGTGGAGTTGAATCAAGTCAATCAATGCATTTAACAGACTGACCCATTCAGGTTTACCCACCTGGTCAGTTCTAGAGCAGGGACACAAGCTCCAGGTCGATAAGTACCACTTCCTCGATATTCTTTGGCGAAGGTCAAATCCTGCATGCTGGCTTTCCCCTCCAACACTTTCATACATTGTCTCTGAAGGTATTGCTTGATTTGGCTGATGTCCCTTGTCTCAAACAGCAGCTTTATTGACCGCTCTAGAATCTGAAACATGTAATTGCACAGGTTAGATTGCAAGTCTGCTATGTACACCCCACCCCACCCACACCCCCCTATAATCTATAAAGTGAATTGATTGTATATTTTGTGGGTGAAACATGGCAGACAATTGCACACAGCTGTGTACCCCAAGTATTCATGGATTTAGTGATGAATTTTATATATTTTTTAAAAAAAGGAATTATTATCCCCAGAAATGTGATCCACAATTGACTAATAACTGAGTTCCTACTTATTGCAATCTAAGCAGAAGCATGTGGAATAAGGAAACTTCCCCACCATTTAGCCCTGCCGGGAATCGAACCTAGGTCGTTCGCTTGCGATGCGAGTGCTCTAAGTGTCATTGAGCTACAGGAGTCTAAATATACTTCATTTACCCAATTATTTATGTGAATATTGCCATGTAAGTAAGTGAACAACCTTAATTTATCGTAGCTGTGCTGTGCATTAATAGTTACTCTGGTGTATGCGGCTGATCCTTTGGTATGTTCATCTTTCAAAAGGTTGAAATGATTAAAATTTATTATTCCACATGGTTGATAATAATCAAGAAAAAAACCCAATGATAAATTGGTCACTTCAATCCACGACTGTTTGTGGGATACTGTTGTGCGCAATTGGCTGCTGTGTTTCGCCCACACAAACAAAATATTCAATTCACTTTACAGTATATTCTGTGAAGCGCTTTGAGATGTCTAGAAGATGTGGAAAGCGTTATATCAAATGCAAGGTTCATTATTATTTGTAGTTAAGGAGTCTTAGGGAGTACAAACAGGACAAAAAATTCAACTGAAGCAATTTCAGAAACAAAAACAGAGAACTGACATAAGAAATGCTAACTAGTATTTCAGGTGGACACTAGGATTCTCACCTATCAAAATTCCCTTTTGTATTCCAGGACTTTCCAGTAATTCCTCAGAATTTTTTTTAGATAAAATCATAACATTTTACAGCACAGAATCACTACCAAATCTGAGCTGGCATTTTTCTCCACACGAGTTAACTGACCTATTCTACCTTATTTACTCGCTATATATACCCTTTAATATTTTTCTCTGGCTCATCTATCTTACTGGATATATTCCCATCAAAAATCATCAGGCTTTGCTCTGATTGGGCCGAATGGCCTTCTGTAAATATCTACGCTTGCAATCCACATGACTGAGGTTCTAGAAAATATCAAAGGCATATATATTTTAAAAAATAGGTTCAGATCTAGTGTCTGTAGAGTATCAAAAGTATGACAAATGATAACATATTGCTGTCCATTTTGCTGGCATTGATAAGGATTTAGATATGTGAATTCCCACTCTTCAGTAGTTGAAAAATGTCAATATCTGTTCCTTTCACACTATTTAAGTACTTTGATGAAACACACTATATAAATAATAAATTGATTGAATTGTATCCAGTTAATTAGGAGAGCCACCATGCTGTAGTTAGTTTAAAACAGTTTACACACATCTGAAAATGTTTACATCCAGTTCACACCTTGAAGGTAAAATATATAGTTGTGAACCTACTTTCAATTTATTTCCTCTGTAATGAAGGTGGTATCACTGGTAAAAACAGTGGGAAATTATTTAAGGTGCGATTACCTTTGACACAGCAGGGCAGGAATCTCGTCTCACAGTTTCAATTCCTTTTGCATCAAAAACAGGGTCTTTCTGGTCTAAACTTTCATACATGTAACCGACATACCTCTTCTTGGTTTGCAAGACACATGGTAAATAGACCTATTGAAGCACACAAAATGTACACACAATAGTTGCTTGAATATCCCTTTCATTTGTATACAAAAACCTTTATTCATGAATTGCCCTTCATGTAGAATAGCATCTTGGGAGTTGTGTAAGATGCTTATCAAAGTAGGATGGAGCTGACCATAGGCACTTGCAAATTAAGCAGGATTTAAAGACAGTGCGATTGATATGGTGGTGGTCTGGGGGGCTTGTGAAAGGGAGTTCCAAATGGTGGGGTGTAGTTATTGAAGGCTTGGCCACCAACCGGATGGAAGATGTTTGGGGGATGTGCTATTGATCTGAGTTTGCTGAGTGGAGGAATGAGCAGAAGTTAGACAGAATATAAAAAGGTACTAAAGAATGAAGAGATTTATCGGTGAGGATGTGGGTAGCAGAGTTTTGAATGATCTGGAGCTTGTAGATGGTGGAACTAGGGAGATTGGTGAGGATTGCATTAGAGAAGTTCAGTTGAGAGATAAAGACATGATTGAGGATTTGGTGCTATTTTGTGCCAGATTAGGATGGAGCTAGGAAATATGGTGAAGAAAAATAGTTTTGGTCAGGAATCGAATGTGAGGAAAAGCGAAATGAGGATGAAACACAAAGATAATGAATAAAGTGAAAGTAACATGATTTGCTACAATATCATTACAATACCCTGTTCACCTGCATGTTTGTTTTTATTTAGTGCCTTTAAAGCACTCTGAGATGCCGTCTGGCGTGAAGGGCGCTATATAAATCAAAGTTGTTGTTGTTGTTGTAGATAATTTTAGTGCCTGAGATCATATTTCTCACAAACTCTGCAATCACCCAAAGTATGAAGCATAAATTTGCAAAATGGATATTCATGACTGTGCATTTTGAGCACCGTTCATTGATTGTGCATTGTCTTTCATCACATTTACCTTCTCAAACTTCAGCTTCACAGGTTTTGGGTTGGTAGCAGTCACAGCATCAGCAATCTCCTGACCAATCTTAAAGGCCTGCTCTTTGGTGGCACCTTTCAACAGTACAAACATGCTGCAGATTTTAAAAAAAGGAACTGTTTATTAGTGAGCAGAGCTCCCCACCCCTCTCCAGTGCCTTGGGGTGTCCTTCCTACGTGAAAGGTGCTACACTATACAAATGTAATTTTGTTGTTGTTGTGTATGTGTGCATGCTAGGCGAAATGGGAGAATGTGAGTAGCCCTAACTATTGCTTGAATTATCCTAAATAAAAAACTAGAATTAAAATATTTTTTTAAAATTCCACTTAAGATTTAAAGAGCTTTTATCTTCAGAAGTATTAAATTGCTCTTTGTGATACTAAAGATCCTGGGAGGAGTAAGAAAGGAAAAGTGTTGAACAGAAAGACAGAAGTTTCTGCACTTAGGATTCATTTTACAATGCCCATAAATCACATCAGCAAATATTTTCAATAGACTGAAACAGTTCAGTCAAGGTTTCCTGCATGGATGATATTCCAACTTTGACCCAATAGGCATATATCCAGTTACATTCACTCTGACTGTTTGCAGCATTTTGTTATGCTAAATACTTCAGCAAAAGAGTTGAATCCGGGGACAACTGTAAAAGTGGAGTCCTATAGCTCAGCAGTTGGAGCACCTGCCTCACAAGCGAGAGAACCTGGGTTTGATTCCTGGGCAAAGTGAAATGTTTTGCCCATAAAATACAGCTAATTCACTTGACAGTATATTCTGTAAAGTGTTGTGAGACGTCTCGAAGATGTGATAAGGCACTATATCAAATGCAAGGATTATTGTTTCAGTAAGCGCAGATGTCTCAACACTGATTAGTGACAATAATAAATTGATCATTTCAATCCACGACTGGCTGTCACATTTGCCCATATTATATATAGATATATACACACACAGTTAAATTCACTTTACAATAATTTAACTGTGAAGCACTTCGAGACATTTAGAAGACTGAAAAGTGCTATATCAAATACAAGGATCAGTGATTCCCAACAGCACACAAATCTTTGGTACATTTTTACTGGTGCAAGTCACAAATTGGGCTTAATTATCCTAATACATATGCCCTCAATAGTTTATCTTTAATTGATTTTAGAATATAAAATTTAGCAAAAATTTGCATGATCACTAAGGTTCTATATACATATGAGTATTTGTTGTTGCTCTCCCCAGAAGACTACTAAAATTTTGCAACTTGTGATCTTGGAAAGCCACAACTACTTTGTGAGGCAAATGTTTTTGTGCTGTAGTAAGGTGGCAGGCACACATATTTTTCAATACTTGTATTGGATTCTAATATGGGATGATTTCCAAAATAATAGTTTAATTAAGAAACCAAAAGTAAGAAAACAAGAAGTACATTACGTCCACAAATATACAGTCAATTTATTTTACAGTATATTCTGTAAAGTGCTTTGAGTCATCTAGAAGGCGTGAAAAGCGCTATATCAAATGCAAGGATTATTATTATTACAGTACTACATTAAGCCAACGTGTAGGAACTCTATTCTGATACAACAGAATTCCCACAAGTTGTCATTTCCAGTTACTGAGTGGACTCCCTATTTGATTTTGTAATGAAGGAATCTCCTGTTAAATGGTTGTTCACAATTGTGCCAGGCAAAAGTTAGCCAACTATAATTTGACCACTTGATGGTGCAGTCATCTGAACTCTAAAATTACCTATCAGTGTCTCCATATACAACACGAGCTCCCCACTTCTTTGTCTCATTAACCAATTTAATTGCACGCTCAAGGGTCTCTCTGGCTTTGTGAACAATGCTGTCACCGATCTAAAAAAAAACATAAAACATTTTGAAAACAAATATTGTATGTTAGTAGCAACAAATTGATAATTGATGAAAATATGCTCTCTTGTATTCTTGTGAATAAAAGGAAACAAGTATCAGAGTTGGTCACCACTGGTTTTCACATTTTGAATAAAAAAGTTATGCTTAAGACAATTCTACATTTTATGGATTATTGCAGGTCTTATTACCTACCATTTCCTGGATGGGGAGCAATCATAAATCACATTTGCACTTGAAGCATTCACAGGTAGAATTTCTTTCTCTGTTCTTTAAAACTTGGAAAAAGCATCAATGAGATTCCTGCGGCTTTCGGGGGGTTTTTGCTCAGGTGAAATTCTATCCCTGCCAAATTATTTTCAAACAGCAGATGTACAACTGAACATTCATAACATGCATCTTGAGGCAGTCCTCAATTTATGTCTTACCTCCACGCAAGGCATTCTTCCAGAAAAGTTAGCAGCCGTATAACCAAAAGTCACGTTGGCGATTAGTTTTAGACCCAACTGGCGAGCATCAAGCAACCGGGTGAGGGCTTTGTCCTTTTTGTTGGCTTTCATAGCCTGTTTCACCATTATCCTGGTTTTCAGAATCTCTTCTAACATGCTTGGTAATACACCTTTTCGTACTGATGGCTAGTAACAGACAGATTAATTTAAATAAAAACTCTCTTCCAAACCACCAGAATACGTTACGTAATTGGAAATCTTTAAATAAATAATTGCCGTAAAACTACGTGTATGATTTAAAAAAAAACACATAGATACAAGGATAAAATAATCCGAGAGTAAAATGGTTGCTTTGCATATATGCTATTATATAGGATATACACTGAAATTTCAAAGTACAGTATTTGGTGAGAATTCGATGCAACATTTAATTGTGATCTGAATTAACATGAAATAATTGAACCAAGTGGCAGAAATGGAGCAGACAATGCAGACGATGTCAGCAACATTTCTGGTTCACTTCTGACATATTTCTGGATAATACATTTAAATAATACAAGGCAGGCCATGCCTCAGATTCCGCATACAGAGTTCTTGATTTTGTCTGTCAAGTGGGGAAAATGAGCAAGAGAGCTATCAAAATAAAATTAGCTTTTTAAAGTTATAGATCTGATATTGTGCCAACAGAAGCCCTATGGCTGAGTGGTTAGAGCACTCGCCTTACAAGCGTGAGACCTGTGTTCAAATCCAGGCAGGTCAGGGTGAAAGCTTGGGCAAGTTTCCTTACTCCACACGCCTAATAATCCCTCCAAACTTTTTTAAAATAGAATTGGTCATTTCAATCCATGATTGTTTGTGGGTTACTGCTGTGCGCAATTGGCTGCTACGTTTCGCCCACAAATATAGTCAATTCACTTTACAGTTTATTGTGTGAAGCACCTTGAGACGTCTAGAAGACGTGGCGAGCGCTATATCAAAATGTAAGTATTATTATTATTATTATGTGATATTTGTGCTTTCGGCTTTTTCTTTTCCTTGATGTTGGGCCACAAAGGAAGCCTTTGGTTCAAAGCTTGGAACCAGCTCAGTATCAACAATCCAAACAATTTTAGGTTGTTTCTTGTTGCTTCAGACTAATTACTCAATTGCATGTCGAAAACTAGGATTTCCTTCACATATATTTGAATAAGAGAAGCATGGAAAAAACTGAGAAGGCATGAAATCCCAGACTAGCTATCTGACTGACCAGTTACTCCACTTCAGTTCATACCTTTACAAATGCCACACCATTTGGTGATACAGTTATGTTATTCCAAAGCTGATGAAGTAATTCTGGAGGAACTCCTAGTGAAGTGCAGCCAAACTTATAATCTTCCTGTCTGGAAAAAAAAATATGGACAAATGTATATTGCTGGTAATGTACATTCATCATCATCACCATCACCCAAACAACAACAAAATTACGTTCATAGAGCGCATTTCATGTCGGGAGGACATCCCAAAGTAAAGCTGGTAAAGCTTAAAGCAGCTTTCTTCTGCAGATGGAGGGGAAGAGGAAAGACTAATCTTTTTCTCCAACTAAAATGTAAAGTCAAAACCCAATCAATACTATGGCTCTGATTGTGATAGGAGTTCTAAGGGAGCTGCTGGATGCACAGATGTTTGGAGATATTGTCTGAATATTGAATTAAAGCAGGAAGTTCAACAAACTATTTGCCTTTCAAATAGTCCCATGGGATCTTTAACATCCACCAGAACCTGGGTTTAATGTCTCTTCTGAGAGATGGCTTCTAATTTGAACCAGATATCGGTATTCATAAGTACGTTTTGCATTAGCAGGCGAACCAATGTCTCATTACTTCTGAATCAGTTAAATACAAAAATTGGTCCTTATTCTTCTTAGGTGCTTTTGTATTCTATTAAGAATTGACATCATGATTTGCAATATAACACAAACAGCAACGAGGATAAGCTCTTACTTTCCAAGATAGTCAACATTGCCCAGGCAAGTTGAGTAGCAATAGTTGTAAGCTATGACGATAGAGGGATACAGCGATTGGAAATCTAGAACGAGGACAGAATTGCTGTAGAATCGAGATTCTGGCTCCATCACAAGCGGAACACATTGAGGCGCTCTCATCTGTGCTCGTTGTTGAATACTTGGAGTTATAGCAATATAGTTCATTGGTTTGGCAATGCGCAGCATCATAGATTCCACACGAAACTGCAAAAATAAAAAAAATTGCAAAACACATTGGTGAGTACACACAGCACTGACACTTTGGTTTGGGACTTTTAGTCCAACATCTTCACAGTATTGCTCTTCACAGATATTCTTCAAGTGTGGATGAGATGGATTAATTCATAAAATGGAAAGCTTTTAATACTGTCAGAAAGACAAAAATAAAGGGCAATATTAAAAATCCCCTTTAAAAAAAAAGTCTGCATGCATTTGTGCATTTCTAACCAGGGAGAAC
The DNA here is from genome assembly GCA_035084275.1 of Hydrolagus colliei. NCBI lineage: Eukaryota > Metazoa > Chordata > Chondrichthyes > Chimaeriformes > Chimaeridae > Hydrolagus > Hydrolagus colliei. The sequence continues at coordinate 58,768,474 of CM068744.1, forward strand.
CAGAGATTTATTGGGAGAAAGAAAAGCAGAAAGTGAAATTTGCCAACACCTACAAATTGAAAATTGTAGGAAGAATGAGAAACAGAAATAGCTATTAAATACAGAACCGGTTTGAGCAGGTTCTCCATGCATTATCGACCAATTTAAACTATTTTACGGAAAGCTTTGAAGAATTGTTTTTAACCACTCTTCTTAATTTATGGCAATTATATATAATTATCCCTCAAACCTAGCCACTACCGCCCTATTTCAAACCTGCCCTTCCTTTCAAAAGCACTGGAATACGTTGTTGCCAACCAACTCCGCGCCCATCTCTCCTCCCACTCCCTCTTCGAACCCCTCCAGTCCGGTTTCCGCCCTGCCTACAGTACAGAGACTGCACTTGTGAAAGTCACAAATGACGTCCTCTTTATCTGTGACCGGGGCTCCCTCCGTCTCCCTATCCTCCTGGACCTGTCCGCTGCGTTCGACATAGTTGACCACGGCATCCTCCTCCACCGCCTGTCCTCTGTCATTCACCTCAGTGGGACCGCACTCGCCTGGTTCGAGTCCTACCTCACAAACCGCCAGCAGCAAATCTCCACAAACGGCTTTTTCTCCCGCTCTTACCCAGTTACCTGTGGGGTACCCCAAGGATCCATCCTTGCCCCCTCCTCTTCCTCATCTATATGCTCCCTCTTGGGGATGTCATCCGCAGACATGGGACACGCTTCCATATGTACGCAGATGACTCCCAACTCTATTTCTCCACTTCACTTTGCGATCCCCAGTCCCCTGATGTTCTGTACAAGACGGAGGTCATACTCTTTGGTTCTCGTCAACGTCTCCATTCACATGGGTCTCACCTCTTCCACCTTCCCGGTCTGCTCCTAAAACTCTCTGAACCTGTGCGCAACCTTGGCATCAGGTTCAACCCCCAACTGTCTTTCCTCCCCCACATTCGGTCCCTCACCAGCACCGCCTTCTTCCACCTCCGAAGGATCGCCCATCTCCGGCAATACCTCACCCCAAAAGCCGCTGAAACCATGGTCCACGCCTTTATCACCTCACGGCTGGACTATTCAAATGTCCTCCTCACTGGTCTCCCCTTTACCACAATCCATAAAATCCAACTCATCCAAAACTCTGCTCCCCGCATACTCACCCGCACCAAACTTCGCTCCCCCATTACCCCAGTCCTTGACAGACTTCACTGGCTCCCTATCCCAGAGAGGATCGACTTCAAGATCTTCTCCCTTGTCTTCAAATCCCTCCTCTCCTGTGCACCCCCCCCTACCTCTCTGACCTCCTCTCTCCTCAAACCAGCTCCTGTTGCCTTCGCTCCACTGGATGTGGCCTCCTCCATGTGCCCCGAATCCTCTGCTCCACCCTCAGCAGCCGTACCTTCAGCCACTATGCCCGAGGCTCCCTTCCTCACTATCTTCGCCTCGCACCCTCTTTTCTCAGCTTCAGGTCCCAGCTGAAGACCTTTCTTTTCGACTGCGCCTTTGGTCACCTTTCTACCCCTGCCCTTGGCTCGGTCCTGGGATCTGCTATTGTGAAGCGCTCTGAGATGCCATCCAGGTGGAGGGCACTATATAAATCGAAGTTGTTGTTGTAATTAAATAAACACAGCAGCACTGAACTGTAATACTGTACCAAGGAGCAAACATAGCATCTCAACCGACACAGGAACTGAAAAAGAAACCACCACTCACCTGTGATCCCCTTGTCAGCACATGATAAAATAAGATCCCAAACAGTCGGGCGAGTTCACTGGTTTTGCTGATAATATCCTGCTGTTCCAGTAATTGTAGGTTTCCACGTACATGACAAATGTAATGATCAATCATCTTCCACCTGTCAGATAAAGCATTAAAGCATCCTCACCAGAGTTGCCAACCTTCAAGGAAGATTTTCAGGAAGGTTGTAGTAATTTTTCAGGAAGGTTTGTTACATTTTCAGGCAGGATTTTGTTATTGACTCTATCTCTTCAGTATCAGCCAATTAGTTAGGCCAGGGCTCGACATTAACAGGCATCCAGGCACCCTGGACACCTTAATTTTAGCATTGGGCGTGCAAAAAAAAAAGTTATGATCTACAACACACTTGGGCGCCTTAAAAAAATCTGAGGGTCCAGCTGGGCTCCCTAAACGAAAGATTTAGTGTGGAGCACTGGTTAAGCTTACCTTGTATTACTCTCTTTGGAGCTCCCTTGCACGTGTGTGTACTGCAGTACAGCCGTGCAGCATCCACACAGACACACACTGCATAATGCACACTATAACTCCCTGTACATTGCAAAGAGGGGTTTCTCTCACACACACACACAGCCTTGCCAACTATTGCACACACTCCCTCCAGACGTCTGAGACACTGTGGACTTGTACACACATACATGTAGTAACTATACGGGTGGTGCAAGGGGAATTTAGCTTAAATTATTAAATGGCAAAAAATCGGAAGTTATTTATCTGGGATTGGGAGGGCGGAAGGGAGCATGTAAAAGCAGAAGGCTTCCGCAAAAATCGGGACGATTGGCAGCTCTGCCTCAAACTCACTTTCAAGTCCTTTCACTTCCTGACACACCATAATCCACCAACCGGCGCCTCCGGTCAACTGACACCGACCTCTGCCTTGTACTTCACAACCCCCCCCACCACTGGAGGTCGCGCATTCAGCCACTGCACCCCAAAACTCTGGAACACTGTCCCTCAATCCCTCCGCCTTGCCCCTTCTCTCTCCCATTTTTGCAGTCCTGTAGCTCAGTAGTTACTGCACTTGCCTTGCAAGCGAGAGACCTGGGTTCGATTCTAGGCCAGGGCAAAACATTGGACAAGTTTCCTTACTCCACAAGTCTGATAATAATCCCTCAAGTTAAAATAAATAAATAAATTGGTCATTTTCAATCCACAACTGTCTGTGGGACAGTGTTGAGCGCAATTGACTGCTGCGTTTCACTGACATATTTACAGTCAATTCACTTTACAATATATTCTGTGAAGCACTTTGAAACGGCTAGAAGACATGAAAAGTGCTATATCAAATGCTAGGATTATTATTATTGTTATTATTATTAAGTCCCATATGAAAACCCTCCTTTTCAACTCTGCTTATGGTCACTTTCCACCACCCCTGGCTTGGGAGTCAGACTCTGCCACTGCTAAGCAACCAGAGTCATGGAGGGTACAAGTTGTTAATTAAAAGAAATATTATCAACTAGAAATCTGAAATTTCAACCGGAGAAGGGCCTAAGAATCTAAAGATAAATGATGTACCCAATGCAATTAAAGATGGGCTAATTCACAAATTGGAGTGGGAATTAATTGGAGTTCATTTTTGCCAGCATCTAATAAACTTCACATTGTATATTAGTGAGAGCATTTTTCTTAAACTGAGAAACATAGAAGGCAGAAAAGTAGTCGGAATTGTATAGCAATACAGGCACAAAACTAATCAAGAGACATGGTAAATCAGAGAAATTTATGGATTTCATTAGAAACCAGAAAGTCAGAAACGTGGTTACGAATTAGACCCAGCCGACCAAGTGAAAAACACCCCCAAATGTGAGAAAGCAAATTACATTACAAAATCAATAAAATACTATTTTGAAACCTTACCTGTACAGATTGGTCCTGTTATCAAACCAGTCAGACAAGGTGCGAAATGCAAAGTGTGGAAAACGCTGGTGAAGGATATGAAAGGCTACGTTCTGAAAAGAGTAATTGTTGAGTGCAACCTGGAATAAGAAAAAGTAATAATATAGGATGCAGCGTATAGTCACTGCCTTTGGAGATTTCTTCAAAACTTTTACAGTCAGTCTTCAATACAAGCACTAAATGTAACATCAAATAAATTTTCGTTCAAAATATTGTATGACCTTCTACTAAAACCTCCTGTAAAAAAAAATTGGAACAACAACAACAATTTACATTTATATAGCGCCTTTCACGTCGGGAGGACGTCCCAAGGCGCTAAACAAGAGGCGTGTGACCAGAGCTGGGAGGGGAGTGTTTGGCAAGGGGTGAAACACGAAGGGGAGGTAAAAGAGTTAGGGGTGGAACAAAAGGCACGATCGAAGAGGAAAGTCTTCAAATCGGCCTTGAAAGAGGAAAGGGAAGAGGCGAAACGGAGGGATTGAGGGATGGCATTCCATAAGGTGGGAGCGGAGAAACTGAAGGCCCGGCCTCCGATGGTGGGGCGGTTCGGGCGGGGGGCTTGGAGTAGGCCAAGTCCTGTTGAACGGAGGGTCCGGGTGGGCGTGTAGGGGTAGAGTAGATCGGTTAGGTAGGATGGGGCAAGGCCGTGTAAGGCCTTGTAGGTGAGGACGAGGATCTTAAATTCGATCCTCTGGAGGATGGGGAGCCAGTGGAGACGGGCGAGGGTGGGGGTTATGTGGTCACGGAGGCGGGTGCGGGATAGTACACGGGCTGCAGAGTTTTGGATGGCCTGCAGCCTATGAATGGAGGAACTGGGGAGGCCGACTAGGAGAGAATTTCCGTAATCCAGCCGTGAGGTGATGTACGCGTGCACGAGTGTTTCGGCAGCGCGGGGGGTAAGATAGTTGCGGAGCCTGGCAATGTTGCGCAGATGGAAATAGGCGGTGCCGGTCAAGGCGCGGATGTGGGGGAGGAAGGAAAGTTTTTGATCGAACATGATGCCGAGGTTCCTGATTGGCTTTGTGAGGTGGAGAGTGCAGCCTTGGATGTTGAGGCTGGCAGCGCCCGATGAGCGGAGGCGCTGGCTTGAGCCAATCAGGAGGGCCTCGGTCTTATTCACGTTCAATTGCAAAAAGTTGTCCCTCGTCCACGATTCGATATCGGACAGACATGCTGTCAGAACATCGATCGTCTGGGGGTTGAGGGATGAGGCAGAAAGGTACAACTGGGTGTCATCCGCATACATGTGGAAATTTACCCCATGTCTGCGGATGACGTCACCCAGGGGGAGCGTGTAAAGGGTGAAAAGAAGGGGACCTAGGACAGAGCCCTGAGGGAAGCCGTGAGAAACTGTGCGGGGGTTTGAAGAAAAGCCATTGGAAGAAACAAAATGTAAACGGTGGGTCAAATAAGAGTGGAACCATTCAAGGACTGTGCCTTGAAGGTTGAGGTGGGAGGAAAGACGTTGAAGGAGGATGGTGTGATCGACTGTGTCGAACGCAGCAGACAGGTCAAGGAGGACGAGGAGGCAGAGGGAGCCCTGGTCACAGGCGGTTAGGATGTCATTTGTGACCTTAACCAGGGCAGTTTCTGTACTGTGGATAGGGCGGAAACCTGATTGGAGGGGTTCAAGAAGTGAGTGATTTGAAAAGAAAGAGCGGAGCTGGGAGGCAACCACTCTTTCAAGGACCTTGGATAGAAATGGAAGGTTTAAATATAGGACTAAAAAATATTATTGCATTCATTGGAGCAAATCTGTTTGATGCTATACCTGATCATAGAATCATACAGCACAGAAGGCCTATCATGTCCAAAAAGAGCTGTCCAACTCAATCCCATTGGCTAGCTTTCTCTCCATACTAAGCAGATATGGAACAGTTAGGTATTTTGTTTTACGCCATCTTTTGTAAACTGAATAAAATTCTATGGCTTCAACCAGAACACCGAACAGTCTTTCTGTTATCAGTACAAACACTGATAGTGCATTTCCCAGACTTCTAACAGAATACATTTACAGAAAATACATCTTAAAATAAGACAACTTGGGGGGGAAAAAAAAATCAGAACCAAGAATTCCATTTCATATGAAGAGTTTTTAAAAAGATGTATCACTATAATAAAATATCTTACAAAACTTGATCAGGATAAATATTCCCATTAGATAGAATCTTACAGCATGGCAGGACGCCATTCAGCCCATCATGCTGGCTCTCTGAAAGAGGTAACCATATAGAGTAGAGAAACACTAAATTCTATGCTATTTCTCTTACCAATATTGTTGCTCCTGACGTGAGGATTTTAGCAACTATTTGGGCAAGTAATAAGGACGGGAATTGTCTCTCCAAATCTGATTTATGTTTCTAGATTTTGTATTCTCAAAAGATGTTACACTGGCAACTGCTTAGCTCTCAAACAAACATTCCAACCAATGACACTGAAGTATTAGCTGGATTCATTCTAGTAATATGTCTGTGAGTAAATGTGATGCGTATAACGCTGTTGATGGGTCTCAAGGCACAGAGCTATCTTTGACTTCCAGCATCCAATCTTTCTGGGACTGATACAAATTATAAATTGCTAGCAGAAACAACTTGCCTTCTGTTGGATCTACAAAAAAAAATCCAAATGCCACTGGAGCTGCTAAGAAAGCAACAATTAGACTGGCATTTCACCAAAATCACATGTGAAAGCAAGAAGGAAACACACCATAGCGCATTGACATCACAAATGCACAATAAATGACAAAATATTTTATTGCACACAATACTGTTTTCCTTTTTATGTAATTAAACATATATAAATAACGTAACTGCTTTGGTTTATAGGAAACAAATGACAACCTTTCTAAAATCGGCTTTTAGTTCAGGTACATTTACAATCTCAAATAATACAGTAGTTACGACTCAGCAGAAAAAAAGTTAACTGACATTGAATCTCCTCCTCTTGCTAATGGTCGGCTGTATCACCCCAGATCAACTAAAGCTGGCCAATGCTTGTCTTTGATAGCTATGTTGATGGCACTACTTTTGGCAAAGTTGTACCATGCAGCATTTAACAAATTAACTAAATTTGAAAATGTTGCATTGGTGTACAAGTAATAGAATATTTGTTTCAATATTCTAACGGTATTTTTTGATAAGACTCGTGTGCATTGCTGTAGCCATGGATAATAGCTTCATTGCATAGATAAAAGCATCGTTTATCAAAATAGTAATCAATAATCCACTGTTGCAGCTTTCTGAGCTTTCAGAAGCATTTGTAATAAATGAATCATGCAAAGGTTATGTATTATATAAAATTTACGCGTGTGAGGTAGCAAAGGGTTAAGAGGGTGAATATTTGGTTTTAGTAGAAGGGTCACAGGTGTTCAGAGTTAGATGGTCTGCAACTCTGTTAAGATTGAGAGAGGGGAAGGATCACTCCTTTCAGAGTGCACCTGGAATCAGCATGTATTTCTCTCCTAGTGATAAGGATCTTGTGACACCTGGCATCACAAAACATTTGAACATTCGTAGAAGAGCACATTTATAAAAACTCTTTCTACTTAGTTGTGCTAATCGACCTCAAGTTGGTATATTATTTGGAACACAAGTGGCTCATTGTAATTATGGAAATGTGAAAAAATGTTAGACAATCTTAAACTTTACGTTTAATTCTTTTCACTAAACTGAATGTATTGGGCCAACTTGCATTTATATAGAGCCTTTTACATCGGAAGGATTAACCTAAGGTTGAGGGTTTACACCCGAGCTGGGAGATTGGATGGGGATGGAGGGGAGTGGGGTCAGAAAACGGGGCGAGTGGACTGGGGAAAAGACATAGTCAAAGAGGAAGGTCTTGAGCAGAGGGACTCCAGGATGGGGGCTAAAAATGCTGTATCCCAATGGTGGGGCGAGCAGGATGGGGAAAGAGAATGGGCGGGTTGTTAGAACTTGTGAAATGAACCAGATACAAAAGTTCTGTACTATATTGATTTCATCTTGACAGGAAGTTGAGTTAATGATGGATAATGTTTCAAAGCTCTGCTAATGTCTTTCTGGTAGTATAAAACTTTGCTCATTTGTCAAATCCCCCAATAATAATCAGCCATCTCAGGCAAATCAGATCTCTTCAGGCAATCTTCCGTGCAGCCTAGCTTCCTTGCTTTGTTACGCCTGCTGCAGCTGAAGCTCACACGATCTCCTTAAAATGCTCACCTAGCATAATAAAAACATTGCAGGGATAAACTTAGTGTGGTAACAGATAAACACAAGAAGTTTCTTTAAAAATTGACATGTAAGATGAATGAATCATACAAAATGAAATTGAGAGCCTCCTCCAGTGGCATAGTAGGTAAAAGCAACCCCTGGTATTATTGACAGAATAAAAGGCTACAGGTATGGAACTGTGGTCCATACTGAGTTACTGCATTGCAAATGGGACAAAGGTTGGGTGCTACAAGATGGCAGAAAAAATGGCCACTTTGTGCAAGATATTGGAGGGCACCCAATGCCTGCGCATTACAATAAGAGGAGACCAGATTGGAGCAATTGGAGAGATGTACACTGTAATGGGGGAAAATTTTAATAGAAAAGTTCACACATTAATGATAGTTCCTTGGTGAGGTACCAGAGGGCACAGAACTATTCCTCAGTAGTTGCAAACAAAAAGAATATATTCTGGAGAGGATGAAGGAAGTAAATTGGATCAAGTTAATAAAACAAAGTTGCAACTTACCATGAATGCTACTCTTCAAATGTAATGTGGATCTTTGTAGTTCTGCCTCGCGATTCTTCTTTTAATGGCTGGGCAATTTGAGTGAAATCAACTCACTTGGAATAAGCTAAGTGACTACAACATTTTAATGAAACAAACAAATGAGAAATTTTCCAGGCAATTCCAAATGCGAAATTAAACGGTTCTATAACTTCACCATAATATTAACCATTTGCTTGAAATATCTTGGTGAAAACTATTCTTTAGTTATGACTATTTTTAGTACCAAATGAAAACAATGAAGCATTTCTTTTGCACCCTATGATAACATTTGGAAGAGCTAAGTAGGTTTTGAAAGGGGAGTTTATTGAGTTAACTAATGAGCTACTTTTATATGTCCTAAAGACATTAATAACATACTGATGAACTGTTGCAGCTTCATTCTTTATGATCTGAGACAATCTGAACTTCCTCCCACAGTGGGACTACATTCCTATCCCATTCTTTCAGGAAGTGATTAATTACCTCACTCTGCATAATTCTCCAGATATTCAAAACAATCCGACCCACAATGTTTATCTCAGTCATGGTATCTGCACCGTATCCATCTTTTTCTGGAGAAAAACGATTTTCTTTGTCATCATCTAATGAAGAAATGAGAGGCTTTAAAATTCAACACAAATTGTTTCAGCTTTTTGCAACCTCTTAAAGAAAAACTGAATTACCCTCCAACAGAAACACAACAGAGTTCAAGACTATAATTTAATTTCAGGATTCAGATGATTTTATAATCATTATATTTTAAAGTTTACTTTTCTACTTTAGGATATTCCACTCACCTCCAGTGCACACAAAATTCTAGATGTAAAGATCTGAGCTGAAGTCTGGAAAGATTATTTAAAAAATTTATAGGAAAATATTTTTACCTGGAATACGGGAAATCATCTGGCAAAGATGAACCTCCAGTGCAGCAGCTCGCTGAAGTAGATAGCCCCAAGAATGCATCTGAACTTCATATCCCAACAAAATATCAGGATCATACCTAACAGCACAAAAACAGGATTTTTGTATTAGTCGTCTCGTGGATTCAGTAATTGGAGAAAACTATTTTTTAGAAAAGCACTGATGCAGATAGGTAGTGTTGGATGAATGCTCAAGAAAAAAGGGCAAGCCTTTTCTTGTCCATCAATGTTCTTATGATTGATGACAAGCATTTATCAGAAATGATGAGGGACAAAGGGTCATTGAATTGCTGTGAAACATGACAGAGTACTTCTTCCAGGTAGAGATGGCAGCCAGTCTCCAGTCAGGTTTCTGATTTGTACTGGTTGGGAGTGCACCTGGAGACCTGCTGCTGACAATACCTGGAAGAGGCAATTGAGGAGCAGCACAAAAACACAGGCAACATCAAACAAGCTCACTAATTTGTGGTAAGTTGTCAATTCTCAGGTATTTAATGGAACCACCCATTAATTCAAACAAACATTAAATGTTGGTGTTCTGCACATGCTCCGAATTCTGGACTATGGTGTTTTACTTTTCAACAACCTTGGCTATGATGTGGAATTGGAACTATTAATTCAGTTCCTCATCTTAATACTGATGACTGCAAAGCTGTTTAATTGCCAGTACAATTAATAATATTTGACCAGCAAGGAAAAATAAAGTTTACAGCTGGTTTGAAGGAGGGTTCCACTGAGGGTTGTAGTACCTCTTGTCTCTCGTTCTTTTCGGCAAAATTATTTTAACAAAAGCATAAATAAATTACTGTATAGAATTATTTTACAAGAATCTTTAACTGTGCATTACACTCGGGGCAGGTCTTCAGAGCACATTTATAATAATAATACATTTGCAATTTCCCATCTCACAAAATTTTGCAGCCACTGTCTCATAGTATACAATAAGATTATTGGATTATTTCATGATTAAATGTAGCCACCAATCAATGCCACAATTAGTATTGCAGTGAAGCACAAAGCAAAACTATTGTCAGAAATACAGATTTGCTTTCAGAACATGTTAAAACATTTGTAAACAAATGTGTCTCAGATTAATAAAATATTTTAAATCGTAACCAGACAAGCTATCTTTACAATATACTCTTTACAGAAGATCCTGCAATATTAATGTTAGCATGTGCAGTCAACCACAATATTTGTTCTTCAGATAAACCATAAATAAATACCTTCTGATGAGATTAATAAGTTCTTGAAACAGCTCTTTTTCATCATTCACATAAGTAACCTCCAGACCTGTGACACCAGATCTAACAAGCAGTGGGGCCCGACTCCGGACTCCTGGAATGAATAGTACATAATTTGCTTTAATACCACATAATGATGGAATCCAGTGATTTTTTTATTTTATATTAGCAATACCAATTCCCTGAAATTGTATGGTGGCATTAAGGGAGTCTTGAGTTCCCCAAAACAGTTGTGGATTTGGTGATATTTATATATTTGAGTGATTATTATGACTGAAAAGCTATCTGCAAATCAACTAACAAGTGGTTCCTACTTGCTGCTAGGTAAACAAGAATACTTGCTTACTCCACGTGCGTGTCAACGTGGAGTAAACAAACTTGCCCAACATTTCACCCTGCCCAGGAATTGAACCCAGGTCCACTCGTTTGCGAGGGTGCTAACCACTTAGCTACAAGACTCCACTCTTACAGTTGTCCCCAGATTCAACTCTTTGTTGAAATAACTCTCCCATTAAGACACCCATTAAGTCATTATACTTGGTAGCAGAAAAATTTCATCTTCTAAACTAATAACCCCAGATATTCGAACAAAAACAGAAGTCGCTGGGAACAGAAGTTCTCAGCAACTTCTGTTTATGTTTCAGATTTCCAGCATCTGCAGTACTATATTTTGTTTACAGATAGTCAAGTTAAATTTTGTTCACACAAAATTAATTTGAGTAGCTCCTGCAGTTTGTATTCATATTATTGGTATATTATATTTTCCATTATAACTCATCTTGTTCATGAATGCATGATGACTCATATCTTTCATTGAGAGGTAGCTTGTGTTTCTTACCAGAAGATGAGTCTCTGTTGCAGTTGATGTGGTCTTTATCAATCAATAGAGCACCAATAACCTTTGTTTTTTCAGATCCTGGGAGTAGTGCATCCGATGAAATGCAGTAAAATAAGGCACAAATAGGATCAAATTCAGGGTCTGGTTCCAAATCTCGTCTTGTGCGAGCATGTAATTCCATACTCATGAGAACAAGGTATTGCACCTGCAAAAGAAGCAAACACAAATAGGTAAGAGCCAATAGCTTAGCACTTTTGGATGTTAAATTAATTTAGATCAGAAGCATTTTTTCAATTAAATCAGTTTTCATAAATAAACCAGGGAGAAAGAAAATAAATGCCATTCCATTTGTTCATTTGGATACTTTTGTTTTTAAATGGGACATTCTAAAAGCCTAGAGACGATTTGCACATTCTTATTTACTGGTGCAAACTTTGTTCACATTTTTTATTTTCTTTTAGCAATATATTGCTTAGAAAAAAAATGGGAGCAGTACCAGTACCAGATATTGACAATGTTGGCAAGGTTCTACTGCTTACCAAACAGATCAGCTCTCTACAAAAAGGAGCCTTTAACAGGTAAACTAGCTTTAGGGTGCATTGCACAAATAATGAATGAATACAGGATTTTCATTTTGTCTGTTTCAGACATCCAAATAAACTCACTGTTTACATTTAGTGCTTTCGGGAACAATTTCAATGGATTATAATGTTAAATTATTTTAAAGCGCTTCACTGATAATTCTGCAAGTGTAATGATTGTAACAGGCAAACAATTTACTCTCAAAAACCTATCAATCAACCGAATGATCAAGTCACCTGGATTCCTGAATCAGATCACATGAATTCATGTATATCAGGCAGACCAGTGAGTCTTTGGGGCTTGTAAGAACACAGGTCTGTAACATGCCTCGCCACAGTAATAATGTTGAGCACACATTTTTCTGGTTGTCATTGATGCCTCCAGAACACGATTGTCATTGATTTAAATAGCAGAGGCAAACCAAATGTAATCAAGTTTACTATAAAAAGTTATTAAAGATTCCACTGGCATTTGGCTCACGACTTCACAAGTCAAATAAAGGTGAAGATAAAATACCTCATGTAAAGCTTTTGCATCTTTGAGATTTTGTTGACTAATCTTGAAACCATAAGAGTTGTTTAGAGTGGCTCCTTCAATCTGGGAGGTGTCTTTCTTAACAGAAGATTGGGCTACAAATTGATTCTAGGAAAGGGAAGAAAATGTAAATGCATAAGGATGCATGAAAACAAATGTTCACAGAAACATTTTTATTAAGTACATTGTTCTATTTTGTAAAATACTGTTTCCTTGCACTACCTTTAACTTGCCAACACCTTTCTGCTTTCAAAGCAAGTCTAAATATTTTGATTGCACTTTCAGCCACTCGCTCTGTACTCTAATCCGAATTAGCTATGCCTCTGCTCCTGGTCTGCAGCTTCCTAACGCTGTGAGGTTCCACAGGCACCAGTTGCCTTCTGTTGCCAACAAATCGCAGAGGTTCATGTGTCAATCTTTGCAGAAAATTAGACTGGAGTGGTTGCCCACTATAGCCATGAAATGAATGAACACTATTTAAATATGAGAATTGCTGGCAGGACACCTGGAAAAACTCACTTCTCGTTTTAACCATTGTCTTGGGAATCTTTAATGCCACCTGAACAAAAGGTGAGACCAGTTTAAACAGCACCAATGTACTCCATCCAATGGATTTAAGTATTAGCCTCACAAGATAATACAAGTTCTCAAGATTGGTTTGGATAAAGATTGAATGGCCTTCAGCCCAATTTAAGCCTAGACTGTGATCGTAAAGTCCTGCCACATTGGATGAGTCTATAATCTTCTGATCAGAAGCAAGAGGATTACCAACAGAGTCAGGTGTTGTTGGGTGGCAGACATTGGTGTGTGACACCTTAAATATGACTATATCAAAGAACTAGGCAATATTCAGACAAGATGCTTTTAGTTGGACTTTTTTTGGCAGGTAGTAAGTTTTATAAGAGTTGGAAATAAAAACAACACACCAGTCTTTTCATATGAGGACATCCATAGCACTTTACACAGCTGATCGGGAGGCTCAGACTGGGGTGAGGGGAAAGCTGAGGAATATTTGAGGAAAATATGTCCGAAAAGGGTTGAGGATAAACATATTAAAGTGAACTTTAAAAGTTTTTGCGGGTGGGGTGAAAAGAGGGAGTAGTAAAGGCAATCTGAGATGGAGCTCCAGAAATCAGGGGAAGAATGGCTGAAAGCTTGCTAAGTGATGGTGGGACAGGTCAGAAAAGGAACATGAATCAGGCTATTTTATGCTTAGCAAGAATGGCTGGGGGTGGTAAGGTGCAGAAAATTATAGATGTAGAGTTCTAGCAAGGGATTTAAAAATACGAGGACAAGGATTTTAAATGTAATCTATCAAGAGTTTTTGGAGCCCATCGAGTCAGGTGAGAATCGGGGAATAGGCTTATGAAGCCGGGTGCAAGGGTGAGGGTAGAACTTGAGCTGCAGAGTTTTGGATGGTCTATAGTATGTGAAGGGAGGAGTTGGCGAGTCCAGGAATCAGGGTGTTTAGTAATCCATCTTGAACATGATGAATGTGTGAATGAGGGTTTGGCAGCTCATAAAGTGAAGTAGAGGCTGAAGTGGATGTTTGGGAAAGCTGAGGCGTAGAGCCTGAATACCTTAATTCATTGAAAGAGCATATGCACTATGCACACATAATGCTGCATTATGTATAACTCCTAATTATGTATTATTCTTATGCTGTGGCATGCCGTTGAATTGGTAATCTGGTAAATAGGAACCCAGTTGTTTGATTATTTGTGGATCACTTTCCTAGGGTAATATCTCAAAGCACAATTTGGTTACTCAATCCACGACTGTGGACACCTCGGCACAATTGGCTGCCACGTTTCACCCACAAAATACAGTCACTTCACCTTACAATTTGAGTGAGATCTGACAAAAGGCCATCAAGCTGAAATGTTAATTCACTTTTCTCAATCCATCAGATGCTGTCTGACCCACTGAGTATTCCTAGCAGCTTGTTTTTATTCCACTTTACAATATATTACTTGAAGCGCTTTGGTGTCCAACTCCCCCCCCTTCACTTACTGCAGATAGCTGCAGCTCATGTCCTACCCTCAACCCTGCAGCAGTCCCAATGACATGAAAAGGTACTATATCAAATGCAACAAAATTACATTTGTAGAGCACCTTGAGAGGACGTCCCAATGCAAAGATTATTAGCACGGATTATCATCATTATCACGTTTTACCTTCAGTTGTGTTGTGAGAAGCACTCTCCTCAAGGTGTCAGAATTGCTGGCTTTTCTTTGACTCATCTTTTGAAACCTGGGTTCTAAAGTGGTAAAAGCTACAAGTTTTGCATACGTCACGGTACATAAAAAATATTTTTACAAAAAATAATCTACTAAAATGCAAAACATTACATTATTTATTTTGAAGTAAAACTTGAATTCCTTATTTGGTAATTGATACACAATATCATGAAATCTGAACAATTCAAGAATTGTAGTAAACCCTTATAACATACTTCCATTGTGCTATTTAGAATGACCATTAAATCTACTCCCCTGAAAAATAATGATTTCAATTGTTTTACCTTGTAACAGAGGCTGCCCTATCTTTAATAAAATAAGTTACAACCTAGGTTATTTTTTTCATAATTTGCTACACTTCAAAAGAGGAAAAGTCTTGTAAGAAAAACTGATTGTTGAAATTTAATGGGGCAAATGCACAAGCATATAGATCAGCACCTGAAAGAGAAAGGTAAGTTCACGTTCCATTGAATGGTCACACTGAAAGCTTGCACCAGGGCATTTCAACCTCTAGCTATAAAATGAGCCATTGCCTTTGGTGGTGGTGGTGTGGGGTACTGCCAAGTTTGGATACTTTAGGTTTGAACATACTCCCTCTCAACTCCTGTTGCTCTCTGCCTACAAACTACCAAATCATGTACTTGAATTGAAATCTCACCGTTTAAGAGAGAAAACTTTCTTCCTAGTCAATCCTTGCCTAACCCTTTTAAGGAGGGTAACTAACTATTAATCAATCGAGTTGGGAGAAACTGATTTAAAATCAATTCTATATCTACAATTCTCAGTATTAATATACTAAAAATATAAAAGGGCATAGAGGGAATGGGATTTAGTGTAAGTTTATTTCAGTGAAGGGATCAGCACCAGACTCATTGGCCCAAACTTGTCTATTTTAAGGACTTCAGTTGCAAAAGTGCAATCTGATCATTCTGGTGTAGTTTTAAAAATAATAGGGCCACACACAGGCAACCAAAGTATGTGTCTACAATACCTCCGGAAATTGAGACCCAAATCAACCAAAAAACTATAGTTGAGGAGTACCAACACGTTTTTAAAGAACCATAAACATGAAACAGAAGGAGGACATTCAAACAATTTTTACGTGTTGGGAGTTCTCTCCTCGAAGGAGCCATCCATCCTACGCTCCTGTTTCCTTGTACATTGCAACTCCCTTCCTCTTCATTTGCTTATTTCATCGTCTCATAAATATCCCAGTCAATTCTGCTCTCACAGCCACCTTTTACAAATCATTCCATACCTTTGGATGAAGTTCTTCTGAACTTCTCCTCTAACTAGTCACAACCTTGAACTAGTACCATCCTCGAATCCCCTCCTGGTTTTCGTGATTATCTTAAACATCTCAATTCTAGTATAAAACAGTCTATTTATCAACATTACAGATAATGTTTCAAAACGTTAAATAAAATAAATCAACTATCTGAAAAACTCAAAATACTGCAGATGCTGGAAATCTAAAACAAAAACAGGAGTTACTGGGAACACTTAGCAGGTCAGGCAGCATCTATAGAGAGGAAAATGAGTTAATGTTTCAGGTGGATGGTCTTCCATCAGAACTAGGGGATGTTGGAAGGAAGCAGTTTATAAGGACAAGCAATGAAAGGAGCGAGGAAAGAAAAAGAAAAAAATTAGGTGGAGGACAGGAGATGATGAGATCAGAGGTATTGAGGGTACAAGACAAAATATGGCAATAGTGGGAGTTTATAGAAAGAAAAGATTTGTCTAAGACCCAGAGGATGTGTGACTGGTTATAGAAGAGGGGGAGAGGGGAGGCAAAGATGGGAGCTATGTTTAAGGCCTGAAATGGTTAAAATCAATATTGAGGCAAGAGGGCTTAAATGAGGAGGTAAATGAAAAATGTTTCATGAGCTTGAATGTACTTTGTTGGAAGTTTGCGTAGGAGGCCATGGACAGGAGGTTAGAGTAGGAAAGAGGATTAAAGTGGCAAGTAACCGGAAGCTCAGGATTCCACTTTGCGGACTGAATGGAGGTGTTCAGCAGAACCATCACCCAATCTGTGTTTGGTCTGACCTGGGAGTGGTCCTTCGGAATGCTGAGAAGGGAGGGGATGGAAAATGTGTTTTTTGGTGTGATCACGCTGAAGGCGGCGGAAATAACGGAGGATTATCCGTTCAATGTGAAACCTAGCAGGGGTGGAAGGTGAGGACTAGGGGGATCCTATTACAGTTCTGGGGGGATGGGGGGAAATGGTGAGAACAATAGGAGAGACACAGTAGAGGGTGACATCTACCATGGTAGAGGGAATCCTCGGCTGAGGTAAAAGGATGACATTTCAGAAGCTCTGGTGACATTGTCAAAATATGTGCGTCAGAGGCGGAGAAGGGAATGGGGTCCTTACAGGAAGTGGGGTGGGAAGAATTGTTTTCGAGGAAGTCGTAGGACTTGGTGGGCTTCTAGTAAATATCCATGGATAGTCTATAGCCCAAGATGGAGATGGAGACATCGAGGAAGGGAAGAGCCAGGGATGGACCATGTGAAGGTAAGGGATGGGTGGAAGTTGGTAGCAAAATTAATGAAATTTTCCAGTTCAGGGTGAAAGCAGGAAGTAGCTCCAATAATAATAATAGTCCTTGCATTTGATTTAGCTCTTTTCACATCTTATCGATGTCTCAAAGTGCTTCACATATACTGTAAATATACTGTAAAATGAATATACTGTAAAGTGAATTGACTGTATATTTGTGGGTAAAACACAGCAGCCAATTGCGCACAGCAGTGTCGCACAAACAGTTGTGGATTGAAATTGACCAATTTTTATTACTGTAGGTTTTTTGGAGAGATTATTATTATTAATCAACACAGTCATCAATATACTGAAAGAAGAGGTCAGAGAGTGGACCTGAGTAGGACTGGAAAAAAGATTGTTCAATGTATCAATGTAGAAAGGCAGACGTAGCTAGGACTCATGCAGGTTCTCACGGTGACACCTTTTATTTGGAGGAAGTGAGTAGAGTTAAAAAAAATGTTACTCAATGTGAGAACACGTTCAGTCAAGTGGAAGAGTGTGAAGACTTATTGGACTGCTGTTCCAGGAAGAAGTGGATGGCCTGGAGGCTGTCCTGGTGGGGGATGGAGGTGTAGAGGGACTGAACGTAAAAAGGAGATGGTTAGGTCCATCTTAGGTTCAACATGAATTGATTGAAGTAGAGGTGGATGTCAGAAGAGTCGTGGATGTGGATCAGTCCTCAGCAAATGGGTAGGGACTGGACAAGGGGGAAAACAAAATAGAATCTAAGTAAAAGGAAATAAGTCCTGGGGAGCAGGAGCAGGCTAAAATGATATGTCTACCGGGGCAGTGCTGTTTGAGGATGTTGGGGAGGAGTTAGAGGTTGGATGTGCTGGGTTGGAGATTATGAGGTTGGAGGCCATGGGGGTGGGGGGAGAAGATCTCCAGAGTAGACAAAGTCAGTGACACTCTGGGAGATGATGGCTTGGTTTTCAGTTGTGGGGCCTTGGTCCAGATGGAGGTAGAAGGAGTTTTCGGAGAGTTAGTTTCTGTGTTCTTTCGTCATTCAACAACAGTATAATGCTAATGATATAATTATCAGCAGTTTGATAATTATGTCAGAGTTGGACTTAAGAGAACGGGTTGCAGCAAGTTCAGTGGGAGAAAGATTTGAGTGAGTGAGGGGAATGGTGAAACTGATATGGCCAATGTCAGGCCAGCAGTCCTCAGTGAACAGATCGAGGGACGATAGGAGGCCAGAGGGAGGGGTCAAGATGGAACAGGACTTCTGAAGACAGAAGAAAGGATCTGCTGTGCAGCGTGGGAAGCCTCCTGACTGAAAAAGTGGGCACAGAGGTGAAGGCGGTGGAAGAAGAGCTCAAATCATATCGAGCTCAAAATAAGTTGAGGTAAGCATGTAAAGGAATGAAACTAAGCCATTTGCTGAGGACTGATGTTTGAGAAAGATCAGAAGGGATAGTTAATATACGACAAGGGGTGGGATTGGAGTGAGGGATGGGTAGAAGAAGGTTGAAAGGGAGAAGGGATGAGGAAAGGATATGGCTTCCAACAGTCATTGAAGCTTGCAGTCCTTGCCATCTAAGAGAAAGACAACACGTTTTTTGTTAAACTGCCGAATGATGACATGGAACTGAGGCCTAGGACAGCTCTGATATAAAGTGTGTTGGTGCTGCTGAAGAGAAAGGTTGAGAGCATGCACATGTCGGCGCATGGTGGACAGGGTAGATATCATAAGGTGGCAAAAGGAGTGGTGAATGTATGAATGTCACAGACGTATCTGTGATCGTAGGTACAAGAAGTGAACTTAAGCAGGAATCCATATGGAACGAGTTAGAACCCGAGTTGCTGAGAAAAGAGTTGTGGCTGTGAAAGCGAGTTTTAGCGAACACATCAAATACAAGAAGGAAAACAGATAATAAAGGTGAACAACGCAAAAGGGAAAAAACAAAAGCCACATCGAAGAGAAGAACAGAGTACACATGTGGTATTCCCTTAATGGAATTAAGGGTACACGTTATTCATGGTATTCTATTAAGCGAATGGAATAAAATAACCTCTGTGTCCTATAATAAAAAATGCTGTGAATTTCAGAACATAATATTTGACATTTTGAATCTGAAAACTAATTTTGATATATGCTGAGCATATTTTAGTAACTCAAGTTGAATAATAAAAGTCAACACCTACCCATTTGTATAGGAGTACAGTAAAGTGCTTCAGGAATTCCATCACTTTTTCTTCGTGCAATGGGTGTGCTGTGTGCAATGGATGCAGAATTCTCAGCACTTCCCAATCTGCATTGAAGTGGTGACTTTTGCAGCTGCTGGTCATCACCTGGTCGACTATCTTGTGGCTCACTGCTACAAATTGGAGATACGCAAATATGTAGTGTGGACTCAGTGTCATTGCATGTTTTTGCACCAATTACCTCCACATTCTCATTTGGTTCACATTGCCTTGGATCGGGAGAACTTGGTTGCTGCCAAGGAGGCAACATGGGTGAATCAGGAGAACTGTATGCCTGATAATCCTCCTCTTCCTCCTCCTCCTCCTCCTCCTCCTCATCATCATTTGCCTCTTTAGGCAATTGGTTTTCTTCCATGGTACAATCACCTGGTGTTTTTAGAAGTGGTGTTTCAGAGGGGGCATCAGATGCAGGTGTTTTACCCGGATGTATTACAACTTGTTCTTGGTTAGGAGCTTTAGTAATTACCATCATCAGCTCTTCAGACCTGGGATCCTTACATGCTTGTGAAAGATGGGTGGGTTGAATTTCCCTGATGTGCTCTGTTAGCTCATCCGGATTTTTTGAACATTTCTTTGACCGCTCATACTCCTTTTTTGCCTGAAGCCACAATTGCACCCTTTGTACACTGGGTGCACTCCTACATGGTAGGATTATGATCTTTCGGTCTTCAGGAGCTCCTGGACCAATCCTCTCACTTCCCTGTGCAACACAATGTCCATTTCCATTAAAGCCAGGAGAGCCAGGTCTGACATTTTGGGTCATTGCAGATAAGGCAGTTTTCCAGAATTGCAGGCCTTCCAATGAAAAATCTCCATCAAATTCAGGCAGCTCATTGGGTAGTCTGGTTTCAACAGTCAAAAGTCGTCCTCCTACCTCCCTATAAAGGAATGGAAAAAACAAGTTCAGTAAACTAGAATATTTAATTATCCAGTAGACATCAAAGCAGCACAACGTATCCTGTATGACAAAATCTACATCTATTGTATCTGCTGTACAAGAATTAACAATATTATATCATCCTCTCACCTTATACTCCTCTTACCTTCATTTATTTTTTGTATGCTTTATTCTAATTAAGTTAGGTGAACATATGGACTTCATCACACATTCCTGTTCTTGTGAAAATGATTCCTGTTCTCGTGGAGCAGAAGACACTATCACCTTCATCTTTGCCCAGCTCCACTGACTCCCCATCCCCCAGAGGATCGAGTTCAACAACAACAAAATTACATTTCTATAGCACCTTTCATGTCGGGAAGACATCCCAAGGTGCTGGACAGTCAGTGCTTCAGATCCAAGCTGGGGTCGGGATCGGGGAGGTGTAGGGTAGGGGGAGGTGTGACTGATTTCACCATCAAAGAGGATCTTGAGGCAAGACTTGAAGGAGGGTAGGGAGGGAATGAGGAGGAGGGATTGCTGGATGGAATTTGAGAGGTTGGGGGCAGAGTGGCTGAAGGTTCACCCGCCGATGGTGGGACGGTTGGGGTCGGGGGACATGGAGCAGCCTGGAGCCCGCTGAGTGGAGAGAGCTGATAGATACATTGTAGGTGGTTAGGTCGCAGAGGTAGGGTGGGGCAAGGCCACGGAGGGCTTTCAAGGTGAGGACCAGGATCTTGAATTGAAACCTCTGAATGATTGAGAGCCAATGGAGTCAAGCGAGAATGGGGGAGATGGGATCATGGAGCTTGGTGCAGGAGAGGACTTGGGCAGCAGAGTTCTGGATGATCTGCAACCTAAGAAGGGCGGAGTTGGGAAGGCTGACCAGAAGGCGTTAGCATAGTCAAGCCTGGACGTGATGAAAGCATGAATGAAGATTTCAGCGGCCTGAGGGGTGAGGTAGACAATCAACCAAAACTTACATTTATATAGCGCCTTTCATGTCAAGAGGACGTCCCAAGGCGCTGTACAGTTAGGTAGGGACAAGATCAGGGCGGGAGGCGTCGGGGCAGGATGAAGGAGAGTAGGAGAATTCACTGTATATTTGTGGTGGAGTCGGGCAATGTTGCAGAGGTGATGGAAGGCAAAGCAGGTCATGGCCTGGAAGTGGTGGAAGGAAACAGTTGAGGATCGAAGAAGACACCTAGGTTCCTGACTGAGTTGGTGAGTTCATGATCCTTGTCCTCATGTTAAAGCCCTTTATGTAACCAGACTTTGAGGAACAGGACAAGGTGGGAAATTATATCTGTGCTGTGTTTTGTCTTTTCTGTTTTAAAAAAATTGCCAAAGTAAACAAGAAACATTGTGTTGTATATTATTCTCAAGTGAAGATTTGTCTTTTGATTGTCATATTTTCAGAGAATACTTGATAGTGAACCTAGAGTTACCTTTATGTTTATGGGGCAATTAAAAAAATATATAAAAATATTGATAATGTAGCTATAAAAACATTAGCCAATTTGTGACTATTACTTTTCCTGCAATCCTAGATTTAAGCAGGTGAAATGTTTTGTAGCACTGTCATCACCTAACCGATTGTCTCAGAATGCTTTCTGATTCTTGTCCTCGTCTCCATTTTATTCACACAGTAAGTGAGAAAGCTGGGAAACCAGACTTTTTAAAAGAAAAGCTTAAAATTAGTCTAAGGGAGGGGGGGGAAAAAGTTTGCAACATCTTCAATATATTGGATTAAATGTTCAAATACAGTAAAAGCCCATTTATCCGGCACCCTCGGGACCTGGCCAATGCCGGTTAAAGCGCGGTGCCGGATATTTGGCCAAAAACGGGAAAAAAAAGCATTTTTCCGGATAAATTCCGGTTGATCAAATGCAATTTTTTTTGAGGTGCCGGTATACCGAAGTTACAGTTGATCAGGTCACGGATAAACAGGCTTCTACTGTATATGGTGAATCCCAATATACCTCAATTCAGGTAACACTGTCCCAAAATGCTATGCTTTCAAAATATGAATGCGGCATTAATGGGATATCAGTAAGATGAGGAGACAAAGTGAAATTTGTCACAAAAAGGAAAAAAAAGGAGAAAAGCTGGAATTCTCCTCCCTCCCCAATACAAAGGGTTGTTACAATGTGGAATGCCTTGCCATTGGCTTTTGAAGATGACAATATTAATTATTCATATTAAAGGCATTGAAAAAGAATCGGATGAGACCAGATAGTTTCAACAGTCACAATGAGCTGCCCTGCTACTGTTATTATTAAATATTATTAAGTACTGTTACTGTACTGTACTGTAACCTTTCTACTCATTAGCACACTATTAAAGTCCATGCTGGCTAAACATAATGGAGGGAAGCTGCTTTTTAAATGGCTTCCACCAAGTTAACCATCTAATCTTAGAAGGCAAACTACTGTAAAGTTTATAAAATCTGAATAAAATTGTTGAAGAAAATGTAATAGTGTTTAATAGAAGAAATAAACTGAAGCGTATTGGGAGCAGGAAACCACTTGAGTGGATTTCTTAAAAGGACATTATTTGGTATATCAATTATATTCTTACATGGGAAGGGAATTAATGAGGAATAATTAAGATCATATGATATGCAGATTAAAAACTGAAAAATAGTTTTAAGTAATCTTTTCCATAATGGTCTGGAATCAAAGATATGTTTTAATCTTGGACTGTGCAAGTGGATGTTTTCATATCTTAACAGACTAACCTTGGTTTTTCAGGAGCATCTGAAGGATCACTGCAGAATGGTTCTTGGTAGACAACTTCAGCCAGATTATGATCATAAAGGGTTGCCATGATTTCCTCTCGACTTGGTGGCGACATTAAAGGTTTTAAAATGTGAGCACCTGATGTACGGTTGATATAACAGTTATTTTTGGTTTGTGATGGAGAATTAACAGAACTTGAAGAACTATTAGATGTAGCTGGAGAGCCATTACCGTATTTCAATATACAAAGCTCTGGATCTTCACAGCCAGCTGCTGCACTGTCATCACCAAGAAATGCCACAACAGCTTTTGGACTTGAACCAGCAGAATGGACAGACAAACAATCTCTTCCACTTCCTTCATCTATCTGTGTTGTTTGGCTAGTTGTTGATTTTGCAGGGCTACAGGATGCGTCACTGTCCAAAAAACTATTATTACACTGATTCTGAGTATGATCCTTCAAATCCATTGCAGACAATGAAGACAAATGAATATTGACGGACTCGTAAGAACTTGATAAAGCATTTGAAAATGGCAAGTTAGAATTCTTAATCGAAAGCTTCAACTTTTCTCCATTGTTAAAAGGCGACTTTTCAAATAGGTCAGGGCTTATTGAACCAGATCTGATCCATTCTGTATTCTCTAAAGGCTGATGTGTCTGGTCAGGCTGTTGTATTTCACTGGTTTGACACTTGTGTACATTAGCTTCCGCCAACACTGCTTGGGCTGGAACAGACTCCTGAATATCACTTAAAAACTTTTGAGGCAGATTTTGCTCAGCAGCTGGCATGAACTGACATCCAGAATATATGGTACAGTATCTGGTTTGCCCAACAGTATTGGTATCAAAATTATACGATTGCGGAAGTTCTGGCGATAAGCTATCAAAACTGTAACAACTATCAAAGCCTGGGTCAGAATGGAAAACAGGGCTGTCATCAGAAAAGGGACACTTAGACTGAGCAGTCTGAGATTTCCTTGTCGACTCACATTTTGGTGACTCACATTTTTGGACTTTGGGTTTCTTCTGTACAATTTTTGTAGTTCTTGAATTTTTAGTAGTTTTTCTTGAAAAAGTTGTCTGTGGAGATTTGGGATGTGCAGAAGGAAGTAGAACACAGAATTCATTGTCAGAAATCTTCCTTGATTCATTTTGCTCAGTTGGATAAGAGGTACTTCGATTAAATGGAGGTTTCAGTGAGAGCGTTTGAAGATTTGCCTCCTGTGCTTTTTGTTGCCTTTTATGCAGCAATTCTCTTAAAACAGCAAGACTAGATGGACCATTACTGATAGGTGCTTGACCGTCCGCTCTTGTGGTTTGTTCAGATTTCTGAGTTTGGGATACACTGGCACCCAGAAAGGTCTCTGAGACAGATTTCTGTTTTATTCTTTGTGGGGTAAAATCAGATATATCCAAAATGTTTCTAGTTTCTTGTGCCTTCCCCAAAACTTTTTTCCCCAATGATTTACTGTGGCCACAAATAGCAGGATCGAGACATTGGCCATCCTTTTCATTCCCCACCCGAGAATTCTCAGTGGCTGAACAAGTAACATTATTTATTGGTAAGCACACTGAATGCCGACTTTCCTCAGAGGCAAGATGTAAAGAATTAGTAGGATTTGGCTCTTGATCAACTTTGGATTGTTGGTTGGGTTGAGAGGAACTTTTCTTGCCATCAATCTCACATTCTTTTGGGGATAACAATGACTTTTGGACAGATTCACGCAAACATACGTTCTTTACATTTTGCATTCTCTTAATTTCAAAAGGTTGTTGACTATTGACAAGTTTTGAGTGACTCAACACCTCTGACCTCTGTTCTAATGGATTGATTCTTTGCTCACTGCAGCTACTTTCACTTAACTGACCAGGCAGTTGATACGTTTCTGAATGGGATGGTATTCTGGAGGAAGAGCCCATGTGATCAAAGCATTGTTCCCTTTGAGAAATAAAACCTGACTGTGATGCAGTAATATGTGTGTCCATTGGTAACCGGAAACTTTGCATTTCAGTTTTATTATGCAGCATATAAATAGTATTGGGCTGCACACAGGAAGGGTTTGCTTTATTTAGACTAAAATGTGGACTTGAATGGGAAAATGTTGTTCTTGATTGAGAATGTGTTTCTGAAACTTGTTCATCTGGAGGGAAAGAAAAGCTAGGTAGTTCTGTATGGTTATCAGTCTCCAGCAGAGAACGATAGTAACCCCCAGAATCTCCTTGAAATTCTTCAGAATAAGGCTGGGTTGAAGGAAGGTGCCCCGTTGAATACATACTGAGAGGAATATCCGGTTGCTCGCCAGCCTTGGAAATGGCCTCAGATTCTGCAACAAATGAACCATCAAAATCTGCATGAAATTTACTTTTAGGCTGCTCCTTAGATAAACTAAATTCATTACTGACATACTGAGAACCTCCATTTTGTCTTTTCATTTCTGAACTTTGAAAGGTTTCCTTTTTTCCATCAAGAAGTAGGTTGGTTCTTCTCTGTTTCTGACTCTTCCTTTTCCTGGTTTTCTTTGCTGGCTGTTCTTTTGGTTTATTTATTTCACCATCTGTTACTTGCTTAGTTTTGTGGGCTACTTTCTTCTTCTTAGCTTTAGTGCAGAAGTTGCAGGAAGATTTCTTCCGGGATTTTAATTGCCATTTCTTTTCAGGGTTCCCATTTCCTTGTATTGAATCTTTCACTCCAGAATTGTTAAAATCATCTGAATCCCAGTCTTTTACCACCAAATCCTCTTCCAATAAAACTGTGGGTGTTATTTCTTCATCCTGTATTTCACTTGGTGACCAGCATCGAGGTGGTGAGTGTTTACTGGGACTTGTTGCTCTTTCAGACATAAAGCCAAGTTTAGACATAACATCTTTATATTCCAATGAACAGTCATCGGCATCAGCACTATAGCAAGGGGAAGGAGGGGATAGAGTTGCAAACTCCATTTTTCTTGCAGCAGCTTCATTTCGTTTAACGTTACTTTTGTTTGCAATGACAGGTTTTTCCTTCTTTTGCATTTTTTTTAGTTTTCCAGCTCTTTTCTTTAAGGTTGACTGAACCTTTGCTCTTTTTCCTTTCTTTGGAGTAGTTGTCACAAGAGGTTTAATGACAACAGGAGGGTCAATGACTTTGGGCCACCACTCTTTTAATGGTGAAAGCTTGTGATACTTTTCCAGTTTATCCTTATCAAGCATAACCTGATCCTCATTTGAATCCACTCTTCCAATTTTAATTAGCATATTTTTTCTACCTTTGAAACGGTTAATGATAATATATTTGATAATCACAGGTGGCTCCTTCTTATTAAGCCTTCTTCGTTTACATGACTGCTGAGAATTATCCATTTCTTTTTCCTTAGCCTTTGAACACTCTGATTCAGTTGGACTTGCCTTCAAGATTTCTGAGCCTTGACCAGGTTCACAGTCTTCTGTCTCATAGCTTACTTTCCGTTTTGTTCTCAGTGTATATTTACTGCACGCTAGTCTGAATGAATGACCTTCCTGGACATGCACTGGAAACTCTTCCATACTAAATATCTCAGTTTCTGAAGTAATTTGCTTAACTGCAGCATCACTAGTACAAGTTACATCAACTGGAACAGAGGTATGATCAACTGACACTTTATTTAGTAAATCTTTGCTGCAAGTATTTATTTCAGTAGAATTTGTATTCTTCATCTTTGCAGTGCCAGATTTTGCTGTAGCTTTTACAGTGGTATTTGTTTTCTTTCTATTCAATTTGAGTTTTAACCTTCGATCATCTTGTTTCTTAAGCTTACAAGATTTACTGAAGACTTTTTCTGGGCATTTGAGGCAGTTGGGAAGTACAACACTGGGAAAAAATGTATACTGTGCTTCATGTTGATCAATAATAGTTTTTTCCCTTCTGGTTGCTTGAAAGTCTTCATATCTAATTTTAAGTTCATTCAGGCTTTTTTCAATGTTGTTTTCAACACACATTTCCTTAACATCTGTTCTTGTAGTTTTGTGTTCTTCCAAATGTTGAAGCCCATTTTTTATACCTATTAGAGGAACCATAGGCTTAGCACAAATACAGTTTTCTTTTTTACTGAATGTAGGAGGCATGTTATTAGCTTTCCTCCCATCTAAGGAACTGATGATTGAATTATTATAAAATTCATCACTGGTTAGATTGGTTTGTTGTATCGATAAATTATTTTCAATGCTGATGTATTTCTTTACTTTCTGGAGTCTATCAGTATGCAATGAAACCTGCTTTTCACAACCACTTGTTATACAGCTGCGTTCACACACCGTATCTGATGACTTATCTACCACAGTAGCATCCACTAACTTTGCATTGCAAATGTCAAAGTTTTTACTCAGTGCCTTATATTTTAAATCACCGGTAGCCTCATTAGAAAACTTAGAAGCTGAGTGTTCGGGCTTCATTTCTGTGGTGAATGAATTCTGATAAGACAGAGATTCCGTAGAGTTCAAATCATTGACTGTATTATATATGGTACCTGTGTGATTGCACTGTAATCCAACATGTGCAGATGATGACGATTCTAATATCACAGCTTCTTTGTGAAAAGTGGTCTTTGCCAGTATTTTATCTTGGACTGTTAACGTAGAATGAGTTCTTGAACCTTTTTCATTGATAGCATTATCTAAAATCAGTAAGAATGAAGGAAAATATAATTAAGAAAATCGGAAAATATTTTTTGAAAAGAGAAAAACTGAAAGGGAGAGTGATCAAAATTTATGAAGGGTTTAGAAAAGTTGGATGAAAATATTTTTTCTATTACATAGTTAATTTGAGAGAAATGGTTCACAGTTTCAAAATAAGGACAGTAAAAAGTTCAAAAAGGTTACTAGATAATTTTACATGCCTATCTTCTAACACCATAATGGTGCAACAATTAACTATAAAGGACTTCAAAAACAAAGTAGACAGCACTTCTTGGAATTTAAAGGATTTGTTGTAATTAATAATAATATTATTAGGAGATGAGGTACAAAAAATGTATTTCAAGATTTGCTTATTAAAACCAATAATAAAAGAGATCACGATTAAACACTAGATTCTTGCAGCACTATAAATAAATGTTTATGTTCTATTTTTGTATGCCTTTCTATTCTGAAGGCTATGATAAATATGTAAACAAAATACTTCAGTTGCTGGAAATCTGAAACACTGTAAATACAAGGTCATACCACTATTCTCATCTGCTGCTCCATCAAGCTGAGGAATAGAAAGATTAGCCAGCGTGTTCCGGTTTCCTCGCCACTCCATCTCATCGTCAGAGAATACATTATCTTCCTCTGATGAGCAGTCACTTACGTTCTTCTCAGAAACTCTAAGGGTTTAAAACAACATACTTATCTGGCAACCCCATTTCATACTTAAGAGTAGTCAAGACTTTCAAACAATTACAATCTTGAATGTTTACCACAATGTTTATTCCTAAATAAAGCTTCAACGTAGAAATTGTTCTGTATTCGAAGATATTTGGTAATGTTTTTAAAATTAATTACTCTGCACATCTTCCCACAAGTGGTTTGTGTGATTTTATTTAAAAACAAAGTTTTTGCATTTTTAAATGTATGCATTATATTTGCAAACTTCATACCTAATTTTGCCAACTTTATCTGTAAATTCACCATCCCAGCGCTGAGACATGATTAAACTCAACTCCAGGTCTTCCTTTCGAATTTCAGGCTCATTTTCTTCATCATCACTGTTCTGCTGACAACTGTAGTTTCCTACAGACTGTTGCTGTAGAGACGCGCAAGATGCAAAAGGGGACCTATCAACTCCATACCCATCCTCCTCCAGCCCTGCTAACAGGTTCACCATTGCTTGATCCTGACTGGTATCTATGTGAACAAAGAGTGTTTTCTTTTAAGGTCACATACAGCAAATCGCCCCAAGACTGAATGTCTTCATGTACCAATTTAAAAACAGTAGATCTCAAACACTATTCACAGCAGCATGGAAGTTAAGGCCTTTGTGTTCTTATGGCAGGAAGTTCACAAAACAGTAAACAATAGTTGAGGTGATTCATTACCTTATTGCACAAGACAAAATTAATTTCGAACAAACTATCCAAATAATGCTTTAGAATGGAGATCAGCACATTTACTTAAAATTTAAAAACAAGAATATGATCTCTAATCACCCAGTGGGATAACATTTGTGAGAAGCTATATAAACCAGAAAGATTAAAATTATGGCCTGTGTGGTTAGCTGATCTCAGGCAAGGCAGCTTCAGAGCCTCTAGATCAGGAAGAAAAGGGGGAAGAAATCCATAACCAGAGTATCCATTCCTGATTGCTCTCAATAACTCCACCCCATGGAAAGTGAAAGTGAATAAACATTGTGCAAGTCAGCAAAAACCTCAGGTGTGACGACCTTGAATTGCATGCCAATATGCGCTGTGAAGGCTCATATGTAAATAATTGCCATTTGGCCAAGTTTACCACAGGATACTGGCACCTTTGTAGATATATACCAGAAATCTGAGGGGGTGGAGAGGTGGGAAATCTGTTTGTTTCACAAGGAGTATTAAAACTGTCCTATTGAAGATAATGATGGAAAATAACAGAGCTGTGATACCAAGCTCCTCTTACACACAGGTAGACCCCACTTAGCGAAGGGGCTAGGGACTTTAAAACCCTTCGTTAAGCGAGAGTTTAACTGTTTTACTGTATTTGGCCGCAGCCAAAATGCCGCTTCGACCGAGCCTCCCTGCTAAAATTAGTTTAGATCCTAGCGGTTCCTAGCGCTAACATTTTCGGTGTACAGGTTGAGCAGCCAAAAGTCCAGAGATCCGGAATGTGACAAAAATTGCAGGAATAAAAACGCCAATCCTACCTACTCCAGGCAGGTCTTCAGTCACCGCACTGAAATATCACAACCTGGGCCCAGGCATTTCCGGACTTGGGACACGCTTCTTTCTTCCTCCCCCTCCTCTTTCTCTCTGCCCCACCCCCTCTCCTCCTCTCTATCCCCCCCTCCCCTCCCTATTCCCCCCTCCCCTCCCTATCTCTCTGCCCCCCCTCCCCTCCCTCTCTATTCCC
This sequence comes from Hydrolagus colliei, assembly GCA_035084275.1. Taxonomy (NCBI): domain Eukaryota; kingdom Metazoa; phylum Chordata; class Chondrichthyes; order Chimaeriformes; family Chimaeridae; genus Hydrolagus; species Hydrolagus colliei. The sequence goes on from CM068744.1 coordinate 58,798,620, forward strand.
CCCACTCCCCTTCTATCCCGCCCTTCTCTCTATCCCCCCTCCCCTCCCTCTCTATCCCCCCCTCCTCTCTATCTCTCTATCCCGCCCTCCTCTCTATCTTCCCACCCTCCTCTCTATCCCCCCCTCCTCTCTATCTCTCTATCCCGCCCTCCTCTCTATCTTCCCACCCTCCTCTCTATCTCCCCCTTTCCTTCCGCTCTATCCCCCCTCCCCTCCCTCTCCATCCCCCCTCCTCTCTATCCCCCACTCCCATCTTGACTTACTATTATTGAAGCCACGAAGCATCCTGCCACTTAAGCTCCTCCCACATGGGAGGGGCTGCACTGAACTGCTTAACTGAGGCACGCTAAAGACTGAGTGTGTGTTGCTGAGGCAACCAGAGAGAAGCTGCGCATGAGAAGCTGCGCATGAGAAGCCCGTGAGATTTAAAGTGTGTGTCAACATCTGTTATAGCGAAAGCAGCCTTTGTTAAGTGGAGAAGTGGTACAAATAGAAACCCTCATTATAGTGAAGTTTCGGTAACCGGGCGTTCGGTAAGCAGGGTCTATCTGTACAATGCTGCTTTTTGCTTCAACTACATCACCTGGCAGCGAGTTTCACATTCTTACCATTCTCTTCATTAAGTTCCTCTTAAATTTGACACTTGAATTCTATAAGGGGACAGGAACACCCCTTGTTCACCACTTTCTTTCATAGATCAATCAGAAGCCATTAACTCAAAAGTCCATTTGGAAAAATCTTTCAATTTGTTAAAAATATTGTATCTAATTTAAGCAACAGATAAGTGTTGAAACTTATACTCACTGAGAATTGGAGACTGAATTAACCTTTGAGATAAAGAGTGAAAAGTCTGGCTGTTCTCCATTACATTTAGAATCGCCTCCTGATCGACTATCGCATCCTCAAACTTTGCATCTGGTTGGCGCACCCCTATGAAATCAAATGCAAATTAAAACCAAAATTAATAATACAGCAATTCTCAATATATATTCATTGTACATTTCCTTATAAGGAACCATTCCCATCAACTGCAAAGATGTACAAAGGCACCAAGATAAAATACGACAAGATTTTATTACAGTAAAAGCTTGTTTATCTGACACCCTCTGGGGGGGATCGACTAATTGACTCTGCCGGGTAATCGGGCGGCAAGTTGCCGAAAACCCAACACAAAAAATTAACTTATTTTAAAACATACCATATTAATAATACACTAAATAGTAATAGAATATTGTATGGATACTTACCAATAAAGATTCCAGCACACTCAGTAAAAAAGGTATGAAGTACTTTCAACCTGTTTGGAAAAGGAGGTCTGTGAGGAGGTTGGACAAACCAACTCCACCAAGACCATTTTAATAGGAGATACAACTGTCCGAGGTATAGATAGGCGTTTTTGTGAACGGAAACGCGAATCTCGGAAGGTGTGTTGCCTACCAGGTGCCAGGGTTGAAGACTTGACTGAGCGGGTCCAGGAAATTCTGCAAGGGGAAGGGGAAAATCCACTTGTGGTGGTCCATGTTGGGACCCATGAAGTTGAGAGGAAAAGACCTGAGATGCTCCAGGGAGAGTACCAGAGACTAGGGAGTAAACTGAAAAGTGGAACTTCGAGAGTGGTGATCTCTGGGTTGCTTCCAGTGCCTCGAGCAAGCCAGTTCCAGAATGCTAGAATAAGGCACATCAATGCATGGCTGGAGAAGTGGTGTAGGAAGGAGGGTTTCTGGTTCCTAGACCATTGGGACCAATTCTGGGGTAGGTGGAACCTGTACAAAATGGATGGGTTACACCTGAACAGGGCTGGAACCAATCTCCTTGCAGGGAGGTTGTCGAGTTTTGTGGGGGGGGCTTTAAACTAATCCCGGGGGGTGAGGGTGGGAAACTGATCAGTAGTTCAAATACAGGAGGGGTAATAAGGAGGACAGGGGAAAAGGGAAAAAAATGCAGAGGAAGTAATTTGTGCCTTAGAGTGCATGTATGTAAATGCACGAAGTTTGAGAAATAAAATTGGTGAGCTGCAGGCTCAGGTTGCTGCGAGGCGATATGATGTTATAGCAGTAACAGAGACTTGGCTCCAGCATGGGCAGGAATGGGAGTTGAACATTCCTGGTTATAATGTATTCAGGAGGGATAGAGAAGGGAGAAAAGGGGGCGGGGTGGCAATTTTAGTTAAGGACTCAGTGACTGCCTTAGAAAGGAACGAGGTGGAAGAAGGACTAAAAACCGAATCTATCTGGTTAGAATTGAGGAATAAAAAAGGTGCAGTTACACTGTTAGGGGTATACTATAGACCACCAAATAGTGGGGAGGAGATAGACAAGCAGATCTGCAAGCGTATCACGGAGAAATGCAGAGCTAATAGAGTAGTGATAATGGGTGACTTCAACTATCCCAACATAGACTGGCAGAATAGTAGAGTAAAGGGCAAGGAGGGAGAAGAATTCCTGAAGTGTGTGCAGGACAACTTTCTTGATCAGTATGTTTCCAGTCCAACGAGGAAAGAAGCATTGCTGGATCTAGTTTTGGGAAATGAGGTAGGGCAAGTTCAACAGGTTTCTGTAGGTGAGCATCTAGGGAATAGTGACCACAATATCGTTAGATTCAGAATAATTATGGAAAGGGATAAGGAACGATCACAGGTGAGGACACTCAACTGGAAAAGGGCTAATTTCAATGAGTTGAGGTGGGACCTAGCCAAGGTGGATTGGAAAGAAAAATTGGCAGGTAAGACAACTAACGAGCAGTGGGCAGCGTTCAAAGAGGAGATAGTTCAGGCACAGGTCAAAAGCATCCCCACAAAGGTGAAATGTAAGGCATCCAAACCTCCCTGGATGACTAAGGAAATCGCGGCCAAAATCAAACAAAAAAAAGAGGCTTATGATAAGTGTCAGGCTCAAAATTCAGAAGGGAACCAAGCAGAATATAGGAAGTGTAGGATAGAACTAAAAAAGGAAGTTAGAGGGGCAAAGAGACTGCATGAAAAACAATTAGCGAGTAAGATTAAGGGGAACCCTAAGGTTTTTTACCAACATATTAAGAGTAAAAGGTTGGTCAAGGAGAGGGTGGGGCCAATTAGGGACCTAGGAGGAAATCTCATTGTGGAGGCAGAGGGCATGGCTGATGTACTGGATGAGTACTTCGCCTCTGTCTTCACAAAAGAAAATGATACAGCCAATGCCATGGTATTAGAGGAGAGGGTAGGAGAAATGGATAGAATAATTATAACCAGAGAGGAAGTGCTAAAAAGGTTGACGTCGCTCAAGGTGGATAAGTCACCTGGTCCGGATGGGATGCACCCTAGGTTACTAAGTGAGGCACGGGAGCAAATAGCAGGGACTCTGGCCACGATCTTTCAATCTTCCTTGGACACAGGGGTCGTGCCAGAGGACTGGAGGATAGCTAATGTTACTCCCTTGTATAAAAAGGGGCAGAAGGACAAGCCTGGTAACTACAGACCAGTCAGTCTAACGTCGGTAGTGGGCAAAATTCTAGAGTCCATAATCAGGGACAAGGTAGATCTTCACTTAGAAAGATATAGGCTAATAAAGGACAGTCAACATGGATTTGTTAAAGGCAAATCTTGCCTTACAAATCTGATAGAATTTTTTGATGAGGTAACGGAATGGGTGGATAATGGTAGCGCAGTTGATGTAGTTTACATGGACTTTCAAAAGGCATTTGACAAAGTGCCACATGAGAGACTTATTATGAAATTAAAGGCCCATGGCGTAAAAGGGACAGTGGCAGCGTGGATCCACAACTGGCTGCGAGACAGAAAGCAGAGAGTTGTAGTGAGCGGCTGTTTTTCAGATTGGAGGGAAGTGAGCAGTGGTGTGCCACAGGGATCGGTTTTGGGACCATTGCTGTTTGTAATCTACATCAATGATCTGGACTTGGGTGTACGGAGTACAGTTTCCAAGTTTGCAGATGACACTAAGTTAGGGAGAATAGTAAACAGTGAGGAGGATAGTAGCCATCTGCAAGAGGATATAGACAAATTGGTAAAGTGGGCAGACACATGGCAGATGAAGTTTAATGCAGAGAAGTGTGAGGTGATGCATTTTGGGAGAAGAAATGAAGGGAGGCAATATAGGCTACATAGTACAATTTTAAATGGTGTGAAGGAACAGAGAGACCTGGGGATTTGTGTTAGTGACTCGTTGAAGGTGGCAGGACAGGTAGACAAGGCTGTTAAGAAGGCATATGGGATACTAGGCTTTATAAATAGGGGTATAGAGTACAAAAGTCAGGAAGTGCTGACTAACCTCTATAGGACTTTGGTGAGGCCTCAGCTGGAATACTGTGTTCAATTCTGGTCACCACACTACAGAAAGGATGTGAAGGTATTGGAAAGGGTACAACGAAGATTTACTAGGATGGTGCCAGGATTGAGGGACTTCAGCTATGAGGAGAGGCTAGATAGGCTAGGGTTATTCTCTCTGGAGCAGAGAAGATTGAGGGGAGACCTAATAGAGGTTTATAAGATCATGAGGGGTTTCGACAGGGCAAATAGAGAAAAACTATTTCCACTCGTGGGTGAATCTGTGACTCGTGGTCACAGATTTAAAATAGTTTCAAGGCGCAGTAGAGGGGAGCTGAGGAGAAATTTTTTCACTCAGCGAGTTGTTCGAATCTGGAATGCATTGCCTGAAAAGGTGGTGGAGGCTGATTCGATAACAACTTTTAAAAGGGAATTAGATCTTTATTTAGGAAGAACGGGTCTATTAGGCTATGGAGAGCGGGCAGGGCAATGGGATTGAATCGCTCTTTTCAAAGAGCCGGCACAGACTAGATGGGCCGAATGGCCTCCTTTTGTGCCGTAAAATTCTATGATTCTATGATTCTATGAAAAGCATTTTTTACCGATTGGTAAAAACCTCTAAGTTCGAAAGTTTAATAAGTGCGCATGCATTTAACACATGCGCAAAGTGAGCATACTCGCGATTGCTGGAATGAGAAATTGCCCCGGGAGGCGATCAAGCAATCCAGTGATCGGGTGCCGGATAAACTGGCTTTTACTGTATTACTGCCTTGTATAGCACCATTTTCTAATTTGAAACTAAACCTATTTTGTATCAGGCATCCAACTGACCCAAAATAATGTATTTTGTAGGCAAACACCACAGCCGATTTGCAGAGAGCAAAATCCAACAAACAGACATGAAGTGGATGATGAATTATATCTAGGATTGTAGGCCAGCACATCGGGAAAATTCTCTCTCCATTTTTAATCACGCTGATCTCACTCAAAGTTTCAAAGAATTACTGCTCTTATATGGACTATACATCCAATAGAGGGTATCTGAATCTAAGAAATTTCAAATCCAGATGTGTGCAAAATCACAATGATAACACCACTGATAAATGGCAACCATCACTGACACTAACTATATAATGTATGTGATTGTAGGGTTCTAAAAGAAAGTATTGTTAATTCACTCCACTGTGCACTGAGTAAGCAGCTCTCATCCAGGTGAGGCACTAAGATTGGGCTCGGCATCTCTTGGCTTTGGAGAACAGAAAAAAAGAGGCATGGCTTGTTGGTTGTATTACCTTGTTCTTTATCACTGTGTATCTCAACCAGACAAGCAGGTGTACAAGGAATGGCTTCAGGTGACAATTCATCCAAATGCAAGGTCAAATTTGAGGATGATGCTTTGAATTCTTCATTTTCATCCATAGATTGTGACAATACCCTGGGTTGAAACAGCACAAACAAACACTTTAAACAGCAACGCAATGGTGAAATGATGTGAAGGCAACGCAAATAAGTTTATTTAAATACAACATAAATAAATTCATTTCTTACACAGAGTAGTTATTTCGTTGTAGAACTTCCTTTATTCTGCGCTGGAAGATCTTTTCACTCTCAGTTGTTTGTACAAAATCACGATCTATAAATGAAAGTACAAATCCCATCAAAAGCTATGTCTGCAATCAAAACCCCTTCTCACTGGCAGTTTGTAGACACAGAAGCCTCACAGCAGGCACATCAAGGATAGTCACCAGCTCAGCACCCACCGGGGCAGGGGGAGGTGGAGGCCAGAGAGAGGGGAGGAGGGTGGGGTGTGGAGAAGGGAGCACAAAACTTTTTCCTCTCAGCACCCAGCATTCGCCCACAAAATACATAGCAACATAAAACTTCCAACTGTCAGGAAGTATCCATCAAAATCAGTTAAGCGGGATTGTTAAGTCAAGGGCATAGTGCTCAGAGATCTGCCCATTAAAAATGCGTTTCACATTTTCAATTTACAGACTACTTTCTTGAATCTGGAGATTAATGGATGTCAAGTGGACAGAGAGCAAAATGTCACAGAAAGCCTATGTAGCAGAGATGGAAACTCAATAGCTGAACTCAATCATGTCCCTACTGTTCATCTCCACGTATGTGCTTCCCAGAAGAGGTTAGAAGCTTAGCAATAGCCAATGTTTCCTCTCCCTTATTCACATAGTGGGCCACTGTAGCACCACCCCATCCCTTGAGATTATTTACCATCAAAATCAAATAGTATGTATGCCTCTATACCAAACCAAATTGTCTCTTTATTCCACTGAATTACATTTCTTTTCTCAGATGGTTCAGTAAAATAAATCTATACACTAAAAATGACAAAAATCTTAACACATCAAGGACGTTAAACATTCACAACAAGACAGAACATTCAGAATTATTATGTACAGGGTGACCAAAAAGTCGTGATATAATTACAATGTCTAATTAATCTTAAGGAAATGATTTTTTGGGTGATAGGGTAGATATCATGCCTTTTTGGTCAACCCGTGGTAACTCCACTTGAATTAGGTAGTGTACTTTATATCAAAATGAACACACTGATTAATGAATTTCCTGTCAAATGCATTACAATATTACTGATTTTCACAAAACACTAAAGAATATTTGACACATTTTTACATTATTTGATAACTGAATGTTAGTATACAGGTATCCCCTGATTTACGACGTCTCTATTTACATGACTTCGATTTAACGAATGTAATTTTTTAACACAACAACAACAACAACATACATTTATATAGCGCCTTTCACGTTGGGAGGACGTCCCAAGGTGCTAAACAAGAGGCGTGTGACCCGAGCTGGGAGGGGAGTGTTTGGGAAGGGGTGAAACACAAAGGGGAGGTAAAAGAGTTCGGGGTGGAACAAAAAAGGTGCATTTTTTTGCGCATGCGCAGTATATTGTGTATTTTGCGGTAAATACACAGTACATATACTGTATCCAAGCTGTTGAACTGGCCAATAGCATGTCATTACGTCACTGTTTAAAAGCCAGCTTCTTTTGAAGCGACATCACGCTTGGTCAGTATTATTTCCAAAGATTCCTCAGCAATTTCAAGCGATTTACAGCCTCTACCGCGTTTCTACAATGTCAGAAAAGAGACCAGTAAGTGAAATGAGCAGCAGTAATACTGCTAGCGGTAAGAGACCCCAAATAAATGTGTGCTTTGTGTATTATTTTAGTGGGTTTAAGGTCTGAAAATGTTGTCAAAATAATGCATCACGGGTTATATAATGGGACCACATGGAAAAATGCGTACCGCTTACAAACTTTCGATTTGCGTGACGATTTTTGTGTGACGATGCAACCCTGTCGTAAATTGGGGGATAGCTGTATACGCATTTCTAGAACACCTATGCAAGTAATCCGCTATTTAAAGCCATGCTTTCTAGACCCTTTTTGTCCACCCTTTTTGATTCTTGTGTGTCATTGACAATCAAAGAATGAAAATGCACCTGCTTGTCATTTTACTGGCAAATTATCTTAATCATTCTAAAATTTGGGCGGCAGTTAGGTCAGAAATTGTTCAGAGTCATTGTATTCGTTTTAAACTACTGTATTGTGATCAATGTTTCCTATCAGAGAGAAATAGTCAAATGCATTCCACAACATTACTGATTTGCACCAAAAGATATGAAACAAGAGGAAGAAGCCACAAACGCATACATGCTAGTTATCCATATATGAAATCGGATCCCTGCTCTCAGCTTTTGCCATAATATATGAGAACCGCTCAATGAAGTAGCATTGGGAATTTCTTATTCTCAAATATATATTACGCCATCGTGTTACCCTGTGAAGGTGGCAATTCAAGTTGAGAAGACTTATTATTTTCACGACAGCGCTGTTTTTCATCCTCCCATATGGCCTGCAGACCAGGGTTTCTGCCAATCTGAGCTAGAAAAAAAAAGGAAAACACTTTAGTATTTATCATAGAATTTTACAACACAAAAGGAGGCCATTCGGTCCATCGTGTCTGTGCTGGCTCTTTGAAAAGAGCTATTCAAAGTCAATTCCACTCCCCGGCTCTCTCCCCATAACCCCGCAAACTTGTCCTCCCCAAATAACCATCCACCTCTCCTTTAGAAGTTGTTATTGAATCGGGTTCCACCACCCTTTCAGGCAATGCATTTCAGATTCGAACAACTCGCTGCGTGAAAAAAATTCTCCTCACGTCTTTGCTTCTTTTAGAAACTATTTTAAATCTGTGACCTCGGGTAACTGACACACCTACCAGTGGAAACTGTTTTTCCCTGTTTACCCTATCATCAAATCCCCTCATGATTTTGAAAACCTCTATTAGGTCTCCTCGTCACCTTCTCTGCTCCAAAGAGTCCTAGCCTCTCCAGTAGGGTCCGTTGATATGGAAATTTTCCGATTTAGATATATCGATGGGCTCATATCGAGATATACCAAAATATCGATATTTTCGGGTTTTTCGTACTGCGCATGCGCATTCTGGATGCGCATGCATGCGTTCCTGGTGCATGCACGTTCCAGGTGCGCGCACGTTCCGGGCCTATCTCCTCAGGAGGTAAATATATTTCTCTGTGTCTCTCACTCTCTCCATCTCTGTGTTTTTCTGTCTGTGTCTCTGTCCTCTCTCACATCCCCCCATCTCTATCTATCTGTATATTATCACTTCCCCCCTTCTCTCACCCCTGTTTCTCCCCCACACCCCCCACACCCCCGCCGTCTCTCTCTACCCCCCACCGCCCCCCGCCGTCTCTCTCTCCCCCCACCACCCCCCGCCGTCTCTCTCTTCCCCTCACCAACCCGCCCGCCGTCTCTCTCTCCCCCCCACCACCCCCCGCCGTCTCTCTCTCCCCTCCACCACCCCCCGCCGTCTCTCTCTCCCCCCCACCACCCCCCGCCGTCTCTCTCTCCCCCCCACCACCCCCCGCCGTCTCTCTCTCCCCCCCACCACCCCCCTGCAGTCTCTCTCTTCCCCCCCCCGCCGTCTCTCTCTCTGCTCGCGCCCCCCCCTGTCTGTGTCTCTGTCCTCTCTCACATCCCACCATCTCTATCTATCTGTATATTATCACATCTACCCCATCTCTCCCCCCACCCCCCCCACCGCCATCCCTCTCTCTCTCCCCCTCCCCCCTCCAGCCGTCTCTCTCCCCCTCCCCCATCCCCCCCAGCCGTCTCTCTCCCCCTCCCCCATCCCCCCCAGCCGTCTCTCTCCCCCTCCCATCCCCAGCCGTCTCTCTCCCCCTACCCCCCCAGCCGTCTCTCTCCCACTCCCCCTCCACCCCTAGCCGTCTCTCTCCCCCTCACCACCCCCCCCCCCAGCCGTCTCTCCCCACCCCACCCCTTGCATACCTGTATAGTGTATTCGAGGACTATGAATACAATATGGCGGCTTTGCACCTCGGTCTGTGCATTGTGTATAAAAATGAGCATTCTGGGTCTTGTAGTTCAGTGTGCGCGCATTCTGATTTTTTACCTCGATATATTGATTTTTCGATATATCGATATTTTTGAAATGCCTGTATCGGCATATCGATATGAAAATTATATCGGTTTTAGCAATATATCGATATATCGCCGGACCCTACTCTCCAGCCTTTCCACATAACCAAAGTTCCTGATGCCCAGCAGCTAGGAAATTGGAATTTAGTATGGTTAATCAGAGCATGCACAATTTTGTTCAAATTAACAATTATTTAATTTTTAAATTTAAAGGATTTATATTCAGGTTTGTATTTTATAAAAGGCTGTTGAGCACACTATTTGACTGTGTATTAACCATGCAATTAAAATTAATTTATACCCAACAACCTTCCAGTCCTTTTTCCCCCCACCTAGTGAGATGGTAAGAATATACAGTTTAAATGTATTATTATAGAAGTAATACCTTCAACTTCTAAGCGATTTAAAATATCAGCTGCAACTGCATCCAGTTCAAGCTCACAAGTGCTCTGTCGATCAACACCCTCTAGAATTAAGGAACTGCAACACACGCATAATTTTAAAAAAATCTTACGTAAATTTTTTTTCATTTTCTTTCTTTTATTGAACGCAGGCTCGACATCTTTACTGTACATTAACATAAGAAAAGCTAATTAAATATGATATCCTTTAACTGAAACTCACTATCAAACCATAAATAAACAAATAGTTAACAAAGAGTTAACATGACGCACCTACAAAAAACAGGAGTCAGCCAATTTCAATTGTAAATTTAGTTTTTCCACAAGAACAATATGAAAATATAATAAAACATTTCTCATGTTGAAAACATACTGGACATACAATGCAGGTCATATACAAAAATACATTTCTTGGTTAATGAATTTACCCTAAATATTCCAATTACATATCTGGGAAAATAAATGCATCAATGCATTTCTGGGGGGCTGGGGTGAAGAGAAAAATTGCAGCTGAGTGTAATCTTGTCCTCAACAGTCTTTCCCTAGCCTAAGGCACCAAGCTCGGTTGCACCAATCCAACACCTCCCTTGGCTGAGGTCAGCCAACTCCACAGGAGAGGATTCAAACAACAACTTGCATTTATCTGTACAGGTATCCCTCCCCAACTGCGGGGGATACGTTCCTATAAACCTCCGTGGTTAGTAAAACTGTGGTTGGAAAATACAGGGCTCTATGGGAAACATGAGGATAGGGGGAGTAAGTTTGCTTTTACGCTGTTGGAAAATGCAAGGCCCTATGGGAAACATGGGGATACGGGGAGTAAGTTCACGTTTTGTAGAACTAAACACAAAAAAAACATACAATTATAACATACATGGGGATAGGGGGAGTAAGTTTGGGCGCATCTGCAGCAATCCGCGAGGCTGTCTGACTGACAGAGAGAGACATGGGGGGGTGGGGGGGGGGGGAAGGCTGTCTGACTGACCTACACAGACAGAGAAGAGAGAGAGGGGGTGGGGGGGAAGGGTGGAAGAGAAGGTAAAATAGAGAGGTGAGAGACAAACCTTTCTAAAGTCTGAGATGCACTCAGAGAGATAGCGAGATCCCTCTTCAGCCTGAGATACAGAGAGAGAGACTTCTACAGCCTATGATACACTTACACAGAGAGAGATCTGCAGATCCTGGCAGCCAATGCTCCCAAACTTACTCGGAGAAGCAACCTTAGTCCTAAGAGAAAAGCGTTGTCGCTGGTTGATTACGACATTGCAACTGGGTCCTAGAGCTATACACTAGCGCAAAGCGACATTAAGGCTGGTTGATGCAACTGGGTCCTAGCGCTAAACACTAGTGTTAGTGTTAAAACCCGTGGATAAGCAAGGGTTATAAGCCATGGTTTGCAAGGGTTGTCGCATTTAGCAAACCGTGGATGCGTGAGTTTCGCGGTTGACGAGGCCGCGGTTGGGGCAGGGTACCTGTATATCATGTCATTCCCATGGGGTAGCATCTCAAGAGTGTTGAACAATGGCCTATTGTTCTTAAACTTTAATTATTAGGGTGGTGATCCTTACTCTTCAAATAATACTTCTGAATTCCGATATTTGTACAACTTATGCAGAAGATTATTTTGTGTTTTTTTTAGAAAAAAGCTATTGGAACACATGCACCAATTTGTGTGTCAATTTTAAATTTCCTATCAAACTGCCTTCACCTTTAACTAGCCAAACACTTTTGTTCCAACTGAAATAGCAGTTTTAAATTAAACCTGTAGTTTTAAATTAAACCTCAGACAACAAACAAGTTTGTAGGGAGGCTAGCAAACGGGTTATGCAAGTGAGAATTCCTCGCTACTTTTGTAGTAAAGAAAATATTAATAAATTATTTAACCAACCTTGGTATATCTTCTTCTTCCCACCATACGAAGGAGCAATTAATGGAATTTGCCGTCTGTGATGCCTTCGACTTGCTAGAGTTGGGGCTATTTCTTAATTTTGCATTGTCATTGCTCCTGGGCTTACTTAATTCTGAACTGACCTTTCCAGCAGGTTGGTCACCTGTAGTTATAAATATTATTTACAAATGTATTAATTAAGCAGCAGATGCCGAGAACATAGCTGTTTGTATCAATCAAAATCAATTCTCTTCCACGATACTGTTTAGGTAAATCTTAATATGTTAATCTTTTTTTAAAAAAAGCTTGATTGCTGTGCCCTTTGTCAAGTTAAATTGTTGCATACTTCACACTAGTTACCGTTTTGTGTGCCATCACATGGTGGCCATTAAGCCAAGAATGTAAGTACCGTATATCTCCGCGTATAAGGCGCACTTTTTTTCAGGTCGGAAGATCTCGAAAGTGGGGGGTGCGCCCTATACGCAGGAACAAGCAATTTTGAGCCTCGGAAATACAGTAAACAGGGGGGGCGGCCGGCGCGCTGTCAGCCGGGGTTTGGTCAGTGTCCGGCGGGGGTTGGGAGGAGTGGGTGACGGGGCTTCGGCCTCGGCCGCTCGGGCAGCGGCCTTCAGTGCTGTGCTGACCTTCTGCCGAACCCAGTCTGCCTGCCTCACTCCCTGCCGCTCTCCCTCCCTCCCTCCCTGCCTGCGTGCCGGCCTGCCTCTCTCCCTCTCGGGCTGCCGCTCTCCCTCCCTCCCTCCCTCCCTGCCTGCGTGCCTCTCTCCCCCTCTCTCTCCCGGGCTGCCGGCCTGCCGCTCTCCCTCTCTCTCTCCCTGCCTGCCGGCCTGCCTCTCTCCCTCCCTCCCTCCCTCCCGGGCTGCCTCTCTCCCTCTCTCTCTCCCGGGCTGCCGACCTGCCGCTCTCCCTCTCTCTCTCCCGGGCTGCCGACCTGCCGCTCTCTCTCCCTCCCTCCCTCCCTCCCTCCCTCCCTCCCTCCCTCCCTCCCTCCCTCCCTCCCTCCCTCCCTCCCTCCCTCCCTCCCTCCCTCCCTCCCGGGCTGCTGGCCTGCCGCCCTCCCTCCCTCCCTCCCTCCCTCCCTCCCTCCCTCCCTCCCTCCCTCCCTCCCTCCCTCCCTCCCTCCCTCCCTCCCTCCCTCCCTCCCTCCCTCCCTCCCTCCCTCCCTCCCTCCCTCCCTCCCTCCCTCCGTGCCTTCCTCTCTCTCTCCCAGGCTGCCGCTCTCCTCCCTCCCTCCCTGCCTGCCTCTCTACCTACCTACCTGTCTCTCCTGTCTCTCCTCCCTTCTGCCGGCAATATCATTGAAAATGCTTCCGTTTTGTTTTCACCAAGAAAAGGTCAAAAACGGGGGGTGCGCCTTATACGCGGGTGCGCCTTATACGCGGAGATATACGGTAGGCAGGCTGACATGCAACAGAATACAGTTGAAAAGTACCTTGTTTTTATTGAAGAGTATAGTAATAGTGATTGTCAGAAAGTGTTTTTACAAAATATTAAATTTTTCTAATTGATGGAAAACTGTTACCCAAAAGTCCGTCAAGCAGGGAAAAGAACAGGTTGATAGGCGGTTAGGAGGTCACAGATATAATGGGGGGGGGCGAGTGGGGGGCCTCTGGGTGATGGGGAGCCAATGGAGTTGGGGATGGGGATCACAATAATCCTTGAATTTGATATAGTGCTTTTTATGCGCTTCACAGAATGTACGGTACTGTAAAGTAAATTGAATGTATATTTGTGGGCAAAATGCGGCAGCCAATTGTGCAGAGCAGTGTCGCACAAAGTCGTGGATTGAAATGCTTCATTTTATTTTTTTTGAAGGTATTATTATTAGGCGTGTGGCGTAAGGAAGCTTGCCCAAAAGGGTGGGAGGGAATGTCCCAAGTCGCTGGACCTTTCATGTCAGGAGGATATCCCAAAGAGCTTCGCTGCTGTCTGTATTTTGTAGGAAAACACTGTAGCTAATATGTTTTTGAGAGAAGCAGCATCAACTAGGTTAGTTTTTAATAAGCTTCCTCATAAATAAACACACTGTTGTTGAGAATAACACTGACAGGAATTTAATTTGACTGAAGTGGCATTTCCTTGCTGGATAAACATATCTTTCTTACTTCATAGTTTTGCAGCCATGGGTTAATGAAGGTCATGGTGGCAGATGCATTGAACCAGTTATTGAGTTTGTTTGCTGATTGAAATGATTCCAGTTAACATATCATATTATTCAACCAGATATATGATCATAGCAAACAATTAAAGTGTAAGAAGTTCTTCTATCCCTTTACTTTTGCATTTCAGGTTGGAACTATTTATATATCTGGCTCAAATACATTTAGTTTACAAATGATTACTAAATGTTCATGATGAACCCAACCATATCAGTCTTCAAAATTATTATTTTTTAACATTCCTTTTTCTTATTTTCTCAACTAAGTAACAGATTAGAAAATGCATACAGGCAATATGTTATAAGCCGTAGCTAATTCTGCTTAAAGATTGAGAGGCACAAGGTAACAGATCCAAATTGAAGCACAGAATCTAGGATACTCAAATGTAAAATAATTCACTAGTTCTTTAACGTCACTTACCATTGCTCGAAATACCATTTCTAAATACCATGCTGAACTTCCTCACCTTTTTGTCTAGTTTTTCTGAATTTTACTGCTGCAAGATGGATGAGGTTCATTCCATACAGATTATAGTCAATGAAGAGCTGGAGGAGATAGGGTAGATGAGCTTCATATGGCTGATATGATTTGTTCATTACAGCTCCTCCCTGCAGCAGCTCACAGACTCTAAACAGAAATACAAGATGCAACTATAACCTTATTTATGCTCATTGACAAACTTCCTGCTATTTTGACAGTTTAGTTGAAATTCCACCACAATCATGCAAGAAAAATAAACATTTTCTTCTATTATTCAAAAAGCACTTTCGACTTTGTTCATTCCACACTCTGGCTTGCCCCCACAAAACACACTCTATACAAACAGGCTCTATACACCAGCATATTCCCCCATCCATTTATCCTTCCAACTACTCTGTTAAGGAAACCTAATTAATGCCAAGTGCAGGTGAATTATAATTGTACCATGGGCCACTGGGAATTTGATTTGATCCAACTCATTTTACATAGGATCCATAAAAATGAAACTTTGACATATATTGCTACTATTTTTGAACTCGGGTCACAAATGTGAAGTTAAATGCACCCAACATTCATTCAGCGCCTTGGAACGTCCTCTCGATGTGAAAGGCGCTATATAAATGTAAGTTTTGATTGATTCCCTTCACTAACACCTTTTCATTTCTGGCACAATTCATCTTTGGTTCTGTATTAAATGCACATCCAGTTAAAGAAAATTAACTCAAGACTTCAGCAATTCATTTTTACAATACAACACTACCCAAATAGGAAAAAAACTAAGGCTTATATATTTTTCCCTAATTTCCTATCAGAGCAACTCACCATTACATTTCCTTCGAAGCCACTCAACATTCTGACTTGGACATACGTGACCAGTCTTTTGTCAGGGGGTACGTACGTACATATGTACGTACAATCAATCAATCAATCAATCAATCAAAATTTACATTCATGTAGCGCCTTTCACGTCAAGAGGACGTCCCAAGGTGCTGTAATCCTGGAGCACTGTACCTAAAACTATTGTGGGAGCATCATTGCCACAAGGACATCAGCAGTTTCAAAGAAAAACATCCACATCTTGGTCAATCTAGATTAACCATTACGGTAGTCAATAGAGGTGAACAAATAATTGAACAAACTAGCTATAGAACAAACCTCTGAGAAATTATATTTTTTTATATAAGGAACCACAAACACCTGCAGAGCTTAGCTCTATACAGAAATTTTCTCACAGCCAAGTTTGAGAGATTTTACTGCATTAAACAGTTTAATCGTGGTGGCTTTATCTATCAGTTTCACAATTTGAGTGCTTTTCAACCCAAGGAAACTTTCTGGCTGTCTAACAGGAACTAGTAAGACAACTTAAACTAGTTTTGCTCTTCCCTCAATGGGCAGTTTCAGCAAAACTATAAAGCACGTTGCAGCTTTGTTAACATCTCTTAAAATGGAATCCTGTAGCATTTGTGGATTGAAGTGACCAATTGATTGAGTGATTATTATCAGGCGTGTAGAGTAAGAAAACTTGACCAAGGTTTCGTCCTGTCTGGAATT
Organism: Hydrolagus colliei; assembly: GCA_035084275.1. Taxonomy (NCBI): domain Eukaryota; kingdom Metazoa; phylum Chordata; class Chondrichthyes; order Chimaeriformes; family Chimaeridae; genus Hydrolagus; species Hydrolagus colliei. Next base: position 58,814,884 of record CM068744.1, read on the forward strand.
GAACCCAGGTCTCTTGCTTGCAAGGTGAGTGCTCTAACCACTGAGCACTCACCTTGCAAGCAAGAGACCTGGGTTCAATTCCAGGCAGGACAAAACCATGGGCAAGTTTCCTTACTCCACAAGCCTGATAATAATCACTCAATAAATTGGTCACTTCAATCCACAATTGTTTGTGGGACACTGTTGTGTGCAATTGGCTGCCACATTTCACCCACAAATATACAGTCAATTTCCTTTACAGAATATTCTGTGAAGCGTTTTGAGAAGTCTAAAGACATGAAAAGCTCTAAATCAAGTGCAATGATTATTATTATCATTATTATTATTTATCATCAAATAGATAATTTAACTTTTTAAAACTAATTTTAGCTGCATCAAACAGAGCTGGGTAACTAAAGTACTCCCAAGTTACTGAACTAGTGTACTGATATGTATTTCAAGTTTGCCACCCATTTAAATTTGTAGATGACACTAAACTGCATTTGTAAACCAAAAAGTATTTGTGCCACTGTGAAGACTGTAAACTATGCGGCTTAATGTTTCTGCAGACAGCATTAATGGCAAACTGGTTAATCAACAATCTAAAATTGTCACTAAAGCACTTTAGTCCATGTGAATGCAGACCATAAATGTGATGGATTCTAAAACAGCAAGAAAGGGAATTGGTATTGGAGAACTGTTGTGGAATAAAGCAATGCTTTATTAAAACCTACTAAAAAAAACTAAATAAACCTCAACAAAACACAAAATACTGCAGATGCTGGAAATCTGAATCAAAAACAGAAGTTGCTGGAAAAACTCAGCAGGTCAGGCAGCATCCATGGAGAAAGGAAAGTGAGTCAACGTTTCGGGTCCACGACCCTTCATCAGAACAAACCTAATTTTGACTCACAGACATCCAAGGGTCAAATTTCTCCTCTGCCAATTAAATGAGAATCAGAAATTGTATTGATGTTTCTTAAACTGATATGATTTCTTTCAAATTTAGATTTTACTTTCTGTTATAAGTGCATTCTGAGTGGAGTAAGATTTTGTTAAGCCTCGACCACATGCATAATCATTTGCATAATATTAAGTGAAAGGGATACCAAGCTTATCACAGGAATAAACTCTGGTCTTCACTGTTTGTTAAAAGGGATTAAAGCAGAGAACAATGTTTAAGTGCTTATGCAAGGTGGGATAAACTAAAGCAACCTTGTGTCATAGTCTTTTTTAAATGAACACAGTTTAGGAGGGAGAGAATGTAGGAGGATGTGACCTGATAAATCACATTGCAATGAGACAACTTTTCTCACCAGTGCAACATAGGATTCTTTTATTTCACTAAAACATTTGTGCACTAATAGAACTGGAAGCATTTTTTCATATACACACCGGTAGACTGAATGCTATAAGCTAACACTGGTTTGGAATGAACTTGTAGTTTATAAGTAAACAAAATAACTCAGGAACAGTGCACATTGAAAAAGTATTATACCTTTTCACCATCAATGGATTATACAGGTAAATCTTCATGAACTGTCTTTCCTTCTCATGGTAGCCGTAAAAAGGACTGTAACACAAAATTTTGACAAAATTAGACAATAAATAGTTTCCTATGAAACTAATGTTTAAAATTTGAAATAAGTTAAACTGAGATCCTGTCTGCCTCTTCAGGTGGATATTAAAAATCCCATTAAACTATATAAAAAGAGAAGGGAATCTTGTCTGGTGTCTTGATCAACAATCTCCTAGATAAAACTGATCATTCACTTCATGGTTGTTACATGCAAATTAGCTGCTGTGTTCACCTATGATACAGTCAATTATAAAATACGCTTTCAATCATAATCTATGAAGTGTTTTGAGATGTCTTCTAGAAATGAAGTGCACTATATCATATGTAATCCTTACAATTGCCAACTAAAGCCATTCCGATAAAGATTCAAGTAACATTTAAGCAAATCATTTGTAAGCAAGTGTGCAACATGCAATAAGTTACATGTAGTTAACTCCTACTGCGAAATCCATACCAGATGTTCATTTAATTCATAATGGTCTGTGAAAGTTCTTCTGAAGATTCATGCCATTTATTTCTCACCATGAGTCAATTTACATGCAGGTTCATACTCCGCTTAATCAGCATTTGTGAAAAAAAATGTGCAAAGTAGTTTTATCCTTCAGTTTTTGTGGAGGAAAACAAATAAATATGGCACCCATCAATTCATATATGGATAAACACTCTTGTAACTCAACAATAATTGTATTTACATCGAGAGGATGTTCCAAGGCCCTGGAAAGTTGAGGGTTTGCACCCAAGCTGGGGGTTGGAGTTGGGAGGGGTGGGAAGATGAATGAAGGTGCAGTTTAAAGAGAATCAGTTAGATCAGTTGTTAATCCACAAAATAGAAACACAGATAGAAACCTATCACCATGTTCAAGAGTATCCAAACCAAACAGAGTTCCATACATCCTATTTATACATTGAAATTCAATGGAATGTGTACTTTCCCCCAGAGGAACTCATCTTGCTAACACAATTCTGGAGTGTATTAGGCACAGAATGGCAAGAGCTAGGAACCCCAGATTTTATTTATTTATTTATTAAAAGAGTTTAACTTGCCATTGGAAGCACCGTCTGCCGAGCTTTCCTTGCTGCTTGATCAACTAGATCACCCTTTCCATTAGCACTTTGGCTTGCAGGGTTAACAAGAGCTGAGTGGCCTTAGAGGTATATAATGGTTGGTCCGAAGATGGTTGGTCTGTAATCAGCAGTATTTTGGAATACTGTGGATCTGCATGGCTCAAAAACTGGGCAATCAAGATCACCTGAGGATTGAGTTAAGTCTAATGCTCCGTTGCCGTGTTTGTCACCTTGGAGCCAGTTCACCACGATATTGGTGACGACCTAATGAAGCTGCAACTAGAAGTTGCATTTTGATAGAACATCTCATCACGTCGCTGAGACACACAAAAGGACTTCACGGAATATAATATAAAGTGGTGTGACTATGTATATTTTGTACAACAACAACTTCGATTTATATAGCGCCCTCCATGCCGGACGGCGTCTCAGAGCGCTTTACGTACGTAGACGAGGCACACAATTTAAAGACAGCAATGTCCCACAAACATCAATGGAATGAATGAACAATTTTACTTGGAGGACTGTTTGCTTAGATGCTGTGATAAATGCCTTTCTCTTTTCGAATAGAGCCATGGGATAATAATAGTTGCATTTGACATAGAGCCTTTGACAGGACATATTAATATGTCCACTTTGACAGGCAGACAAAATCTTGGCTTAACATCTCATTTGAAGGACGGCACCTTGAACAATCCAACATCCCCAGTATTACACTGGAGTGTCAGCCTAGATTATAAATTCAAAGCGCTGACATAGAGTTTAAATCTTCCAAATCAGATGCAAGAGTGCTACCAACTGAGCCAGACTGACACACTAATGCATAGATAAATGCTTCTCACTTTCTTATAATAATCTTGTTTAAAGTTTTTTTTAAAAATGTCAGTTTCCAATGGAATCCTATATTATAACTGTTCATTAAACCAACTCAATAAGGGATTATGCAATTGTGCCTTGTTTGTGGGACACTGTTATGCGCGATTGTCTGCTGTGTTTCACCCACAAAGCACAGTCACTATATTTTGCAGTATATCCTGTGAAATGCATTGAGACATCTTGACGACATGATAAGGCTCTATCCACAACTGCAAAAGGTTTAGAGTATAAGAGTAGAAAAGTCTTGCTGCAGCTGTATAAGGCCTTGGTGGGACCACACCTAGAGTATTGTGTGCAGTTTTGGTCTCCTTATTTAATAAAGGACGTACTTGTCTTAGAGAGGGTGCGGTGTAGATTCACTAGGTTAGTTCCTGGGATGAGGAGATTGACCTATGAGGATAGGTTCAATAATCTAGTGCTGTATTCTCTAGAGTACAGAAGAATTAGGGGAGATCTTATTGAAACATATAAGATTCTTAAAGGACTGGATAAAGTAGACAGTGAGAGACAGTTTCCCCTGCTAGGAGAATCTATAACCAGGGGTCATAATCTTAGAATTAAAGGTCAGCCTTTTAGAACAGAGTTGAGGAAACATTTCTTCACTCAGAGGGTAGTGAATTTATGGAAATTCACTACCCCAGAAGGCTGTAGATGCTCAGTCCTTGAACATTTTCAAGGCTGAGACTGATTTTTTTTTTAAAATAGAGGAATTAGGGGATATGGCAGGTGAGTTAGGTGAGAAAATCAGGCATGATCTTATCAAATGGCGGGGCAGGCTCGAGGGGCCGAATGGCCTACTCCTGGTCCTAATTCTTATGTTCTTATATCAACTGTAAGTATTATTATCATTATGATAAAAAGTGAGTATGAATCTTGTTTTGCTAGGACAAAGGAAGTGGATACTGGAGATAAGCAAACTTGCTTTTAAAAAAAATCAAACAGAATATACTGTAAAGTGAAATGGCCGTATATTTGTGGGCAAAAACACAACAGCCAATTGCATACAGCAGTGTCCCACAAACAGTTGTGGATAGAGTGACCAAATTTTTTCTTGAGGGATTATTATTAGGCATGTGGAGTAAGGAAACTTGCTCAACGTTTCGCTCTGCTGGGAATTGAACTCAGGTCTCTCACTTGTGAGGCGAGTGCTCTAACCACTGAGTTATGTGAAAAGAAACTAGTTGAGGTTCTGGAAAACAACTATTTATCTATTACCTTGAATATTTAGAGGACTTCCAAAGTGCTTCACAATAAGACTTCACTTCCACTGTGAAAGACAAAGTAATATAGAGTGACAGGGCATAGAAATTGAACATTCGGCTCAAATAGTCCATGCCAGTGATTGTTCTCTATGAAACCCTCAACTCTCCCTCTAACCTATATCCCTCTGTTCCTTTCTTCAACCTTAGCGGCACTTCCTGTACGGTCAGTATTTGCAAAACAGCTTTTTTTCCTGCACAATGTGATGCCCGCAACAATTGGACAATCTGGAAGAGAGACCTTTTTAGCACGGTAAGCCAGCTGCAAACCATGTGTTCTACAAGCAGAATTTTATTATCCAAGGCTTTTCAATTGAAATCTCAACAAGTTCCCGAGATTTGTAATCTTTGTTCACTCATGCTATGATTGAGCTATGTACTTACAAGACATTTCGAACAAATTGAAATCTGTGAACTCTAAGACCATTACATTTTTAATTTTCTGGCTTCATAGTTTTTTGTATATTGGATATTGTCTATTATATTGTCCTGGTCTGTAAAATACAGCACACTTTGAGAAACGGAATGAAGTTTGCATTAGCTCATATTTGTTCAGGATTCCAAGATATCACCTTACATGGAAGACACTATACAAATGCAAGTTGTTTTTGTTCCACTTGTTGGGAGCATAGGCAAATTTATACTGAGTCATGTCAAGGGCTCACGTTGGCCCGAGAGTCACGTTACTAAATGGCAAGTGATAAAGATGCATGTATATATACACTGTAGTAGATACATATTCAATTATGTAGGCAAGCTAGCTGAACTGTATGCAATTTCAAGTAATGGAAATTTGTGAAAGAACATTTCAAATTGTAACAAGGGCCATGAAACAGAAGATTTTAAAAAAAACTCTAGCTGGATGATCTTTTCCAATCCAGTATATTATGTCACCTGCATTGACAGTGAGCTTGCAGCATCATTATAATACATGCAGCTAGCTGTATATTCCCATTCACCATCAACAACACAGGCTACTCAAGCAACGTACAAGCAAATTAGCTGTAGTAAGATTGCTGCTCAGTTTCCAATTTGGAAACCAGATAGAAATTTGTTTTTAGTTTATCTGACATGTTGTAAGTGCAGTAACGTATTACTAATATACAAATTTTAAAAAGGGATAAAGAAAACTAGAAAATTCTCTACCGAGAATCATAAATACAATAGAAGCCCGTTTATCCGGCACGCTCGGGGGCGGGGGGGGTCGACTAATTGACTGCGCCCGGTAATCGGGTGGCAAGTTGCCAAACAAACAACACAAAAAATTTACTTATTTTAAAACATACTATATTAATAATATACTAAATAGTAACAGAATATTGTATAGCTACTTACCAATAAAGATTTCAGCACACTTGGTAAAAAACAAATCGGTAAAAACCTCCAATTTCGTAAGCTTAATAAGTGCGCATGCGCATGCATTGCACACATGTGCAAAATGATCATACTCGCGATTGCTGGAATGGGGAATTGCCCCGGGAGGGGGTCGAGCAATCTGGTTAATCGGGTCACAGATAAATGGGCTTCTACTGTACCAAATATACTAGAACATATAATTTTTTTTACTTACATTCCAGACACAAGTAATACTTTGAACACATGCTGGACATTGGAGGATGGGTTGCCTAAAGCCACATTTAGTGCTCGGTCTATACTGAAAGCCAGTTGACGAAGATGATGTTCTGGTTCTTGTCCATAACCATTGTATGGAACATAGAGATATGGAAACATACCATGCAAATGGAGACAAGTCCGCTGGCCTAGAAACAAAAGAAAAATATAATAAAATTATACTGAATCAGAAAAATCTCTGCACCAGTGAAAAATATAATTGTATTCGAAAAATATGCAAACCACTTTTATGCATTGGCTCGATACAAAATTACTTTCTCTTCAATATTACATTTCAGTAACTAAACCCAGTATTTTTCTTTTTGAAAACAATTTTCCCCATCACTTTATGACCTTGTTTGTGTTCCAATTCATGTGCTACAAAAATGACACGTTTTCAATATTTATTGCATAAATTATTTCAGTAAGGTTAACATTATTATTCTAGTGTTGTTTAACTCATTCCACATACCAGAATGCAGCAGCCAAACAATTACTTTATAAAAGATAACTTAATTACCCTTGAAAACATGGATCTGGTTCTGGGCCAGGTTCTGAATCTTTTTAGCCCTATTCACTGAAACTCTCAAGTCACATGAGTTAGGTGGTTCAACTAATAGATATCAGTTCATACAATGTGAGATTAAGATCCCTTGGGGGAATGACAGATGGACTGGAAAAATAGTTTGTAGAGGCAACAACATTTAAAAGTTATTTAAAAATACATAAGATTCACAACAAATTAAACTTGAAATCATACCAACAACATCAAACCAAACAAGTCTGAAAAGAAGAATTGATAAAACAAATTGGGACAATGTTGTTAGTTAGTTCTTGGGAGATAAAAATACCATCATTCAGGCTAAGGAACTTATTATACATAGAATGAGTGTTATAAAAACATAACCATGTATTGCAAACTTTTCTAATTACTCATTCAATGATCAATTGCTTTCAAATGTTAATTTCTGTTTAAGAAAGCTAAGCAAAAGACCACGGTTCAATGTGTAGACCATAACAACAACAACAACTTGGATTTATATAGCGCCCTCCACCCCGGATGGCATCTCAGAGCACTTCAGACAAAGACTGAAGAGGAAATGAATTAAGCCAAGTCAAACAGTGGAAATGGCACTGAAAGTAATAAGTTCACTCTTGTTGATGACAATTTTTACACTGTTACGCTCCTTATTTCCTTGCTTTACCATCAAATGATGAAGGTTAAAGTTTGTAGGGATCATTACTTTTGTAAAAAAAATTACAATAAATTTGCTTTTGTTTTGTTGCTGAAAGTCAATTGACAAAGAATGATTTAAATAGGCTAAATCAAAGAGTTTTTCGATACCCAGGATATTACACACAGATATTGTTTTCCTGTATTACTGTACAGTATCTCAGTACAGTACTGTATATAGTTTAGGACACGACATGTCAAGCAACTATCAGGATGGTGGAAGGCAAACTAAATAAGACTGTGGTCTTCTTTCGCCTAGAAAATTCTTATGTTCATATGTTTCTGGGAATGTACAAGATAATTAGGTACATTGTTTAACTGTAGGTTATAGGGAAATCATGTTCCAAGTAACTTTGCGCTCCGATACAACTTTTTTTGTATTATGTTAAGAGTAAGAAGCAGAAATTGAAAATCACTTAGGTTTTTATTTAATAGTCCTTACATATATTAGGACACATTCAAGGAACAGAAACTTCAATGAGTTTATTGCACACAACATGAAATGGTTGCACACAACGAAACGTTGACTCACTTTCCTTTCTCCATAGATGCTGCCTGACCTGCTGAGTTTTCCCAGCTCTCTGGTTTTAAAAATGTTATATTGTTTGGTGATTAATCACCGTAGCATGATTAATTTGCTTCTTCCAATATAATGGATATCCCTAGCCTGTTACACAGCTGTGAAATACAATTCGGCAACAATTATAATCCAGTTATCAATCATATATCTTTCAAGCCTTTATTTCCATTTGAGGATTTCTTTTCAACCCTATTGAAAGAACATCTAGAAAACTTGCAGCTCCCATCCTCCCAACTCAACCAGTCTCCCCAAAATGCAATATCTGTATAGCACAAATACAGAACAGCCAACAATGAACCACATCACCCTTCTTAGCATTAATGTTCAGCAATTTTATCTAATAATACAAATTGTATCTCAGCACTATCACAAGTTAAAAAAAACTCAAGTTGCTATCCAAAAGCTGCTTTAATATTACAGCTGCAGGATGATAGTTTAAAACACTTCTCAGACTCTATTACACAAGATCATACAGAGGAAATAAAAACAAAATTCATGTTAAATAAAGAGTGATCAGCAAATGCCCTATATTCAATCCTAGTTTGTGCTGAATTAACCAATTTGGCAAATAAAAGGGTCAGATGTAAGGCTGTTTGTTATGCTTGCCTCAGCACCCTGTCATAGGAAGAAGAAAATCAAAAATGGAATACACTTCTGATCACTACCTAGACACCCCAGTTGGGAAACGTGTGTCTATGACATGAAAAGGTATAATTTGGCTAGTCCTTGGCGTGCCTGTGGTTGAATTGCTTGCCAAAATTACACTTGCATAGTGCCTTTCACATCATGAAGACATCCCAAAGCGTCGGACAGTCATTGTTTCAGACCCGAGCTGGGGTCGGGGAGGGTGGAGGGTTTGGGGTGACCGATGCAAGGTCAAACCTTGCATAATAATAGCCACTCGGAAAGCGAACAGCACCCATGGAACTGTAGATTAAGTACAGGAGAAATGGAATCAGCATTTATAAATCTTTAAAGGTGGGAAGGTAGGTGGACAGATGTGTGAAGAAAGCTGAATGGAGAGATTAGGAGAGTTTGTTTTTAAGAGTATTGGGAGGTCCCAAGGCACTGAGGGAGGGAACTAGTTAGACACAGTGGAAGCCCCTCTAGCCAGACAAGTTACCCCAGACGCCAGTAAATCGGACAAAAGTCAGGCCACAATTCATTTGCATTCCTCTTAGAATTAGTATCCATTTTAAATATGATGTTAATTTGGACAAAAATCCAGTTAATCTGGACAAAATGCCACACTGGTCTGAGTCTACTTTCACAGCTTCGGTGTCTTGAGCGACTCCATTCAGCCATGAGCAGCTCTGGGATTGAGATGGGAGAAGTCAAATTGGAGCCAGATTGACAGCGGATTCCAACCATTCACACGTGGGTCTAGATTGTCACTCTGTGAGGGAGCGGAGGAATTGGGAGGATAAACTGGGGAGGGAATGGGAAGAGTCAAATCATAATTGCTTGACAGCTGGAGCTGCTTGTGATTGAATGGCCATTTACAAGCAGCTCCAGCTATCAATCACCTCTGAGTCACTCCTCTGCTGCACAGGAAGGGGTAAGGAAACTTTTGTAAGCCCTAAATGTCACTTAATACAGACAAAACAGCTGGCCCCGACATGTCAGTCCTAAGCGGCTTCCACTGTATTTAAAAAGTGGGTAATTTGTAGAGGTATGGGGAAAGAGACTGGTGAACAGGATTTTGTCTGATTAACCCCTGATGTAACTTTCTGAGTGCAATGCATGCCCAGAAAGCACTGCTAATGCCTCTTCACCTTAATGGCTCTGCCTGTACATAGCCTGCAAAGTACAGAAAGTCATGTAAACAATAACCAGATAACTTGGAAGCCAGCTGTTGTTTTTCAATTTTATTTAGACAGAGAGGTTCGTGTTATTATAGATAATCCAGAACTCTGTGGCCTGTGTCCTCTACCGTTTCAAGCTTTGTGGAGCTCCTGTAGCTCAGTGGTTAGAGCACTTGCCTTATAAGCGTGAGACCTGTTTTCGAATCCAGGCAGTTCAGGGCGAAACCTTGAGCAAAGCTTCCTTACTCCACACACCTAATAATAATACCTCAAAAAAAAGGATAATTTCAATCCATGACTGTTTGTGGGACACCGCTGTGCGCAATTGGCTACCATGTTTCGCCCACAAATATATATTCAATTCACTTTACAGTACTGTACATTCTGTGAAGCGCTTTGAGACATCTAGAAGACGTGAATAGCGCTAAATCAAATGCATGGATTCTTATTATTGTGACCCCATCTACCCCATCCCCAACTCCATTGGCTCCCCATCACCCAGAGGCCCTCCACAGCCTCTCCCCACCCTACTTCTGTGACCTCCTAACCCCCTTCCAGTCTGCTCGCCGCCTCCGCTCAACAGGCTCCAGCCTGCTCCAAGTCCCCCGTTCCACGAGCCTTCAGCCATCCTGCCCCAACCTCTGGAACTCCATCCCACAGTCCCTCCGCCTCGCCCCCTCCCCAGCTTCCTTCAAGTCCCACCTCAAGACCTTTCTCTTCAATGGTCCCATCAGTCACTCCAAATCTCCCACTTTCCCTCCACCCTGCCTGACCCCGACCCCGGCTCGGGTCTGAAACAATGACTTTTCAGCGCCTTGGAACGTCCTCCAGCCGTGTTGTTGTTGTTATTATGGAGTTTCCCTGTACTATCTCTTTAATGGAATTTGTGGGCCGATAAAAACAGTCTGTCCTGTCAAGCATTTTGAGACATCGACAACATAATAAGGCATGATATTAACTGCAAGGATTATTATGAATATAATTTTGTAGAAGGTAGGTTGGACAATATTTCTATTCTGAGTGAGTTAAAGAATTAATGTTGGTGGTGGGGGGGATGGGGAGGAGGTTGAAAGCTCAAAGGACAGGACTAAAAAAAAATAAGCCGTTGATCAACTGCTACAAGTTGCTGATGATTCAAGACTAGTAATGTAAATGCCATTTTAAAATCTATCTGAGGTTTAATAAGCAGGAAGCTGTAACGGCTTTTGGTCAGTGTACATCAGTAACTCTCAGTTTTCTTTAAACCACAAGGCAAGGTGTTAAATACATGATAAATTTTCCAGTACAACTTCAAGTCAGTTAAGATTTAAGTGAATACCTAAAAATAAAACTTAAATGACACCTTGATTGTACAGATCTATTCTGAATGCAATATCTATATTTTGTATACATTAAAAGCATCCACCATTTCCAGATCTTCAAACAAAATCAATTGATCATTAGCAATAATACTCTGCTCTTACTTTTATTTTTTTTTATCAACAATGAGAGCTATAGGTGAAATGCCCAATTTACAAGGCTAACGTATGATCTATTTCAATAGTACAGCAGTAGCTAAATCATGTTAGATTTTTAAAAAAGAAATGTTTGAATGTATGCTGAGCAGTACTGCTTTATGAATGATGAATTTAGGCAGCATTTACTCCCAATACATTTTTAATGGTTTTATTACAAATTATCAATTAGATTACAGTAAAATAATAGCACGGCAGCAATGCTTTATTTAAAAAACAGGAAGCATAGTTACCGATAAAAAACAGATATCTACCCCATTAATATTGCCTGCTCCCTTCTTGCTTCAACCTAAGGTAGTTAAAAATCTACACTTTTGCCACCTCCAGCCTGGATTTCTCCAACACCCTGCTGACCAGCCTTCTTGCTCAAACCACGACAAGCTCCAGACTAACCAGGATGCCATAGCTCCATTTTTTTTCCACACTCCATGAGCTCATCAACACCATTGACTCCCTATTCCCCAATGCACTGGGTTCAGGACTCTAGTTCTTGCATTCAAATTTCTGCTTTTCAACTTTCAAATGACTCCATGCTATTTTCATAGTTTGCTGTTCTATCCTTCCGCTCACTCCCTTCACTCTGTTAACTCAGGCCTATAACATGTCCCCACCTCATCTTTGGTGAACAAGGTTTCAAGTAATTTAGTTCAACTCGCTCTTTCTCACCCTCCACCACCACATAACTCCCTCCACCTCATACCAAGAGTGAACATTGATTTTCTGCAAATGTTACATTTACCTCAATAGCGAACAGGTCGAACTACTGCAAAACAACCCTGGTTACCTCTCAAACTATCACATCATTAATGTGTTTTAGGTAGGCAAATTCATGCTTCCTCTTACTGAAACAGGTCTATTATTTCAACTAATTATGTTGTTATATTGATCAGTCTTCCTATTATATAATCTCTACAGACCCCACTTGTACCTCTCTGCTCTATAGGGATCCAAGTTTTCTCACCTGAAAATTATCATCAGACTCCCAAGGGTACATACTATAGACTAAGTTATGTGTGCAAATAGTGAAACTAAGACACTAGACACCAAACAACTCTGAGGTGCGAGGGAAACAAGGGATTCCTTTTTAATAAAAAAAACAACCAATTTGACTCATGAGATATTCCTGATTAAGCAATACATAAGCAGCTGAACAGAATAGATTCCACACCCCAATTGTGTTGTCAACAGTTGAATTAATCAAAAATGGTGTAAAAGCTGATAAACCTTTATCAAACAAAAATCTATTTTACAACAGAACTATCTGTTCTATTATGGTTTAACTTTTTTAAAAAAAAACTATTCACATTGAAAGTGTACAAGACAAAGAGTAACTAACTTTGCCCTGCGGCACAATAATATGGGGAGCAAATGGTGTAAAAAGCAGGGCAGCTCCACTCAATCTGCCACTGTCTGTGGGACTCTGCTGTGCGCAATTGGCTGCCGCGTTTTGCATGCGCAAAAAAGACGCACCAAATATGACTGCAATTTTACCACAAAATACACTATGTACTGCGCATGCGCAAAAAGGATCAGCCAAATTTTTGTCGTTAAAACAAAACGAAATGTCATATATCGATAAAAAGGTGTTAAAAAATTGTGATAGTGACACATGCAAACTCAAAAGATCCACAATAATAAACATAGTTTAAGAGAAGGTTCAATCTCTGCCACACTTTAAAAATGACAAAACATACCCTTAAAGGTATTGAAAGTGGATAAAACTGGTGTGCAAATGATTTGCTGCTGCCGCCTTGTAATTAAATTAAAGCTATTCACTATACTCCGATAATTAATTGAGAGATTCAGAAACCCTCCCAAACCCCACGAGTGATATGTTAGCACTTTACAGATGAAATGAACTGAAAGATTGAATTATAACCTCCAACTCGCAGTTTTTAATGTACACTTTAAGAAGAAAGAGATGCCATCCTAATCGAAGTGCTATTTATCTAGCTCTTTTTTCGAAGAGCACAAACTAGTACACACAACATTAACGGTTCTTCTCATGTTCATCAGCCAGTAGGGAAAATTAGCTTTTTTTGCACTTCATCTTAACTGAAATGTGTTCATTTTCACACTAACGAAAATTATTAACTGTGTACTCCATGTCTACATTAACTATAGATTTACAATTATATAGCACATTTTATGATAGAAGGAAGTGCTAACATGCTTAACAATCCTGGCTTGGCAGCTGAAGGGGACAGGATTAAAAGATGACTGAAAACAGTCAAATAGGTCTTGAGAGAGACCATGAATTAAATGAAGGAGAAAGTGGACTCAGGAGAGTGGGGCAAAAAGTCTGAAAACCTGCCTGCTGATGGTGACGCTGGCAAGGTTGAGGCGCGTGGAGTAAAGTGAGCATCTGGGCCAATAGGTTTGAGGAAGGATGGGGTGATATCACAAAGGGATTTAAAGGCGAGATTGAGGATCTTGAACTTGAATTACCAGAAGATAAGGAGCCAATCGAGCTGGCATGGGTTGGGGGTTATAGGCTCTCAGAACCTGGTGTGGGAAAGATCACAGATACAGCTACAAAGTTATGTGTTTATGTATGGAAGAGCTGGAATAAGAAAGCTGCACACAGCGTTGATATTGTCAAGCTTGGACTTGACAAATGCATGGCTGAGGGTTTTAGCAACCCAACGGATAGAGCCATTGATGGAGGTCGCCAATATAAATTGTGATGCTTGGGACATCCTCCCGATGTGAAAGATGCCATACAAATGTAATTTTGTTGCTGTGATTGATTTATCATATACTGGTCATCTGGGAAAGGCAAGCTTCAGGTTATCGAAATTTTTTTATCACAAGTACAGGAATCTCACCTACATTACTACATATTGTCATTGCCCCTCAAAACAGATTGTTTTTTCTCCTGCTTTATCAACTGATTTCTATAAATTCTTTCTTCTCTAGCTTACTATAATTCTATGAATCTTACTCTTAGGGGGTAGGATTAAAAGATGACTGAAAGCAGTCAAATAGGTCTTGATAGAGACCATGGATTTACCCTTAAATCCTGTAGATTTGTGAGACATGGTTACTTTGAAATCCATGTTTGTTTTTGAAAAAAATCAATGCTCTTTAGATCCAGGTTTGTGTTTCATTTGGTTCCTCAAGGATTCTAGACTGAAATTAATCTTATCCACTTTGTACATATCTGATTTTATTCATGTAATTTCTTGCGATTTTCCACAAGATGTCCACCAATTTTACATTCCTGATCAATAACTGGTTCTAAAATGTAATATGCATAATTTATCTAGAACTGAATTGCAAGTATTTACATCTACACTTGTATTCCCTTTTAAAAATGAGTGGATTATTAGAGCCCATTGGTAAATTAAAATGTTGCAGGTATTGCAGGACAGTTTGTCATATTTTCAAGCCTTTATTTAGGATTTTTTAAAAATTATTCCAAAGATTATGCCATATACAGCATCCGGATACCCATCCTCTAACTGGATGTCACATGGATTTTAAGAGATAGATCCCTGAAATATGCATAAATCTTGAATGCAGAGTCCATCAGATCAATATTGTTGGAATAAAGATTGCACAGATTGTTGGAATGGAATTTACATTCTCTCCTCAGAGGGATGCATTCTGCTTACCAAATTCCAGAAAGCATTAGGCGTAGGTTGGCAGGAGTCAATGCTTGAGGACCCCAGAATGTCTGTGTACTGCAGGAGTCTAACCAGTTAAAACCGCATAGCATGCCATCGAGAGCACTGCCATTGACAGCACTGCTTGGCAAGCTTTCCCTTTACTTGTCCAGCTAGGATCATCCTACCCGTTAGGGCTTTGGCTTCAGAATAGGAGCTGTGTGGATAGATTCCATGCCCCAAGTGAATGATCTGCCCTTGTAAGGCTTTCCAATGAGCCAGGCTGGTTGTACGGTCATCAGCAGTGCCTTGGAATACTCTCTGGCCAGGAACCAGACTCTCGAGACCGCCAGAGGACTGGCTCGATTCCAATATTCCGTTGCTGGACATGCCACCTCGCATTCAGTTCATCTCCAAAGAGACCAAGAGACCCCGTTTACCTCCCACCTCACCAGGGAGGGTAGCTTATACTTGCTGAACTTCTTCAGCACGAGTCAGACTCTGGCTGAGCCAAAAACATTTAAAATTTTAAAAACTGGCATAGTTTCATCTTATTCAAGAGACATGATGCTTCCCTGATGAGGGACAGTGTGTGATTAAAATAACCCAAGCTGTTGCGTTACTCCATCATTCACTTGACATTTAATATTTGTAATTATTGGACTTCCTCATTATGGTTAGCGGAGCCATGTTTTTTTTACTTCACTAGGATAAGCAAATTCAGTGCAATGGGTAAATGATCCTGGCAGAAGTGTCTGCTCGCAGGCTTGTTGTGAAGGCCTGAATTGATAATTAATTAGTTAATTAATGCACAAGTGGCCCAGGTTCATTATTCTACTTCCCAATAAAGAAAACAATTATGGTTGGATAGCATATTTGTGAGTTATGAAATACGAGGGAGAGAGCTGGTGGTTATAGAACAGTTACTACTAGTAGTGGTGGAAACAATAAGGTGTTGAATGAACAACACCACAGAGGCAGCAGTGTATTTAGTTCATGTACTGCAATTATTCCTGTAGTATAGGGTTGAAAACGGAAAAGCATAACAGCCATCAGGAACATCGGCTTTCCCTCCCATTCCAAACCTCCATATACCGGTACTTTGGGTGGGAAAACAACAAGCACTGTTACTAGAGAGATCAGGGAAGGAGGGAGTGCTGGTGGGTATTATGCAAAGGTGCAGTTTCCCCTTAAGGTATTTCTAGACAGTGTATCACACCTAGCACACTGGGTTTTACTGTGAATAAACAAAACTGAGCTGAAATTGACAGTTAATGTTGACAAAGGGGAACTACAGAAGCATACAGCTGCTTCATACACTATTCATGGAGATCCCAGCATTGTTTCTTTTACAAATACTGTACCACCAAGAAAATTGGCACAATAAATTGCAAAATTTTCAAATACTAAAATTGATGCTTCTGGCAAAGAATGTGATTGACAACCACAAAATAACACCAGTCCTCAAATAATGGCAAATAACATTCATGAACAAATAATCTGAAAAAAATTATTACAACTCTTTAAACATTGCCTAAACGTTCTTTCTGTGTGTACGGGAGGGGTTAGAGGGAGACGGGGAAGAGAAGCTAAGTAAATCTATACCCTGCCAAGATTTCTTCAGTCTCAAAAGAGAATAATTTTGTTTTAGTGCAGTAAATAATTTAATGGGGGAAAATAACGATCTCAGTGTACCACCAATACTGATAGATGTGTGGAAGCAAGCCAGAACTCATTCTTTGCCAAAAAAAACTGCTGCAGGCTGGCAGATTCCATGGTGTAACAAATACTAAATAGTTTTGCAGTTGAAATTTCAGGTTTCACATAATTTTTTCTTGCACCATAAATGAAACTTTAGCTGCCCTTTTTTTTAATAACAAAGATTCTGGATCTGCAGGTTTTAAAACTACTGCAATATTCACTTAACGCAAATGTGCAACAATTGAAAATCATTAAGGTATTACTGTATACTCAAGTGTTATTGAGAACAGGGAACCTCTTGAGGGAAATCAACAAGAGACAACAAGACTGAAAATAGGCAAAAATGCTAGCAGTGAAGCACTGAATATTTGAAGATCATTTGAAGTGGAGAAAAAGGGAAAGCAGGAGATGAGAACACTCACTCAGAAGTAGGGTCTGTCGATATGGAAATTTTCCAATATCGATATATTGGTAGGCTCATATCGATATCACCGTTTTTTTTAATCCTGTGTATGCGTGCTCATTCGGAGGTGCATGCTCTAGGCCCAGGAGGTTTGCAATGCCGGCGACACGGTAAGTTGAAATTTTTAAATATTATACCGATATATTGCCGGACACGATAGTGTTCTCCACGACCACTTTTGATGTGTCGGGCCGACATGTTTAAATTTAGGGCCGACACATTTTAAATTTCCAGACACGTTATAACTTTTCTAAACATGTTTGGAAAATATTTATCAGAAGGAATATTTCAGCGGAGTGAATGGTAAAAAGAGAGTGGCCGGCACGCTGGGAAGATGAGAGACATGGGGGGAGAGAGAGAGGGAAAGTGAGAGTCTGTGCCGTGTGTGTGTGTGTGTGTGGGGGGGGGGGGGGGGGAGGGGGGAGGAGAACTGTGTGTGTTGGGCAGGAGGCGGAATGAATTTGTGGAGTGTGTATCCCCAATGTACTTACCTCCTTGCCTCACACTAGTCACACTCACAGGTCTTGTTTTTAATATTTGCTGATGATCGAGTGTGTAGTGAGTTTGCTGCGTGCGTGTGTACATACGTACATAGCGACAAAGTGCTCTGACTTCATGCTGCTGATGTCGAACACAGCTGGAGCACCTTTTCATTTCAAGTTGTGGAGAACTTTGCAATATACCGATTTTTTTTATACCAATTTTTTGATATATTAAAATTTCCAATATCAGCATATCGATATGAAAAATTATACCGATATATCGCAGGACACTACTCAGAAGGCTTACTAATGGACTGCTTTACAAATATTTAAAATACAAAGAGCATTTTAAGCAAATTGGATGCATGTCTGTTAGGAAACAATAGTTTTAGGCCTGATAAGAAAAATCATGAATCACTGTGGTTGATGAAAGTACAAGGTTAATGGTCTTCATATTTTATCTGCATCAGCCTCTCACCACAATACTAATAATCTTTGCAAGCCATGAATATCACACATTACTGTCTACTTGAGGTAAGACACAGAAACATAGTTAAACGGCTTTGAAAATAACAGTTCCCTCTTTTATTGGAGTTTGTTGCAAAATGGTAGGACAGTATTTCAATTCCTCATCACCTGGGCCAATAGAAAACTGGCTGCACTTTCTCCACAGAAAACACAAGGGACAAACACTGTCTCCACTACAAGCCTGCACTTACAGTGTGCTAGGCCTAGCCTAGGATCGCAGATCGTGAATGAAAATGATATGAAACCAATTATTGGTAAGTACTGTACTATTCAAATTAACATTTGGGGGATTTTAAATGTAACTACATGTGTACAGGACATATGGCTATAGTTTTAACCTGGGTTGTTTCACAAAATTCATCTCTCAATATCACATGTTTTCCCACAAAATTTACCAAATTTCTCTTTACTTTCCCAAACAGTTGCGCAATCTTGCCATCAGATTTGACCCCCAGCTGTCCTTTGTACTGTACCTCACATCAGTACCCTGACCAGGACCACTTTCCTCCACCACATTGCCTGCCTTTGACCATATCCGAAAAACAAATATTCATCCTTGCATTCGTCACCTCAAGCCTTGACTACTCCAATGCCCTCCTCACTGGTCTATCCAGCTCCACTATCCAAAAGATCCAATTAATCTAGAACTCTATTGCACACATGCTTATCCTCACTAAACTCTGTACCCCCATCACTCCAATTCTTGCTAGGCCCCACTGGCTCCCTATCACCAAATGGATGGACTTCTAGATGCTCACACCAGTCTT
Organism: Hydrolagus colliei; assembly: GCA_035084275.1. Classification (NCBI taxonomy): domain Eukaryota; kingdom Metazoa; phylum Chordata; class Chondrichthyes; order Chimaeriformes; family Chimaeridae; genus Hydrolagus; species Hydrolagus colliei. Next base: position 58,833,935 of record CM068744.1, read on the forward strand.
CATGCCCTGGCACTTCCCTACCTCTCCATTTGCTTACTCCCCATTACCTGTCGCCTTTGCTTGACTACTCCAGCCTTCTGCACATTCCTCATGCTCTCTGTTCCCTCCAACATCCCCCCCCCCCCCCCCTCTCTTGTCCCTACCTAACTGTATAGCGCCTTGGGACGTCCTCTCGACGTGAAAGGCACTATGTAAGTAAGTTTTGATTGACTGATTGATTGGCAGCCAAGCTTTCAGTCACTACATCCCAAAACTCTGGAGCACTCTTCCTCTATCCCTCGCCTTGCCCCCTCCTTCCCCATCTTCAGGTTGCATTTGAAGACCTTCCTATTTGGCCATGACTACTGTCACCTCCCACCAGCTCAGCTTCACACTCTGCCACTGTTAAGAACTCTGGGTGCTACCCTGTATGAGGGGTGCTAAATAAATGCAAATTGCTGTTGTTTGTCAGTGTTTGCCCTTGTTAAGTCTATCAGTCAGGGCATCCCAACTATTTACCCCGCATTCAGCATAGATCTCCAATTATAGCTTCATGCTACATAAACCTTCAAAGCCCTCCATGGCCCCACCCTACCTCTGCCACCTCCTAACCCCCTACCAACCTGTCCGCCCACTCCGCACAGCAGACTCCGGCCTTTTCCATGTCCCCCGACCCACCATCGGCAGGCAAGCCTTCAGTCACTTTGCCCCTAACTTCTGGAATTCCACCCCGCAGTCCCTCCGCCTCACACCCTCTTTAACCTAACCTCTTTCAAATCATGCCTCAAGACCCTCCTCTTTCATTGGCCCCATCCAAATTCCCTCCTTGCCCTCCAACCTCCCCATTCCTGACCCCAGCTTGGGTCTGAAAAATTGACTGTCCAGCACCTCGGGACGTCCTCCTGACATGAAATGCGTTATACAAGTGTACTTTTGTTGTAGATTATCGACTCAACCAGCAGAAAATCATTCATACTCCATCAGTTCAGCTGTTCATTTATCTGTGCTGGTATTTGCCCACGAAACTACTTAACTGAGCACATAGACAATCCATAAGAGCACTCTCTCTGTGCAAAACAATGTCCGCCATTGAATGGTCAAAAAAGCCAAGACTTTATTATGGTACACTCTATACTTCAGGTTCCCTCTGAACTGCAGACTTTAGAATTTCACAAGCAATGTATTTTCAGATTGTGTTCCAACTCAATGTGTGCTATAACCCTGTCAACTTATCAATTCTCATTTCTTTCTTTCATGTAGAAATAAAATTAGCATATTAGCATATTAAAATATTAAAAATATTAGCATATTAAAAATTCTTAAATCTGGCTTAACATACAAAAAAGGATGGCCAATTTGTTCCTCCATAATTCCATTGCTTTGCTCTTTGTATAACAACAATTGTATAGTGTATAGTTCATGTCAGGAGTATAACTATTGAACTATAATAATAAAATAAAACAATTGCCTTATTTCACCATTAATTAAATAATAAATAGAAGTTTTCTTATACAGTATCTCATGAAGGCTGTTGAAATTTGATCATGTTTAAAAATTATGTGGGAAGACAAGAGGAGATAAAGAAATTCTAATTTCACTTTATTTGTAATTCCTTTAGATTTCACATTTATTGGATTCATTTTTCTCCTGAACTTTTTCTACTATTTTAAGAATTACTGCATCTTCATTGAACGTTAGTACTGAAATTTAGGAACGACTGAGCTGCAAATCGAGACAGAATAATCAGCTACATGTAAAGCTGCAACTCCTAAAAGGTTTAATTTGTGTCAGCCGGGCACAGTGGTAGATCTTTTGCCTCAGAGTCAAAAGGTTGTGGCCCTCATTGGAATCACACAGTCTAAAATGACTCTCCAATCAATGCTGTATCGGGGTTGTGTTCATTGACAAAGGTGCCTGCCTTCAGTTGAGACATTAAACCAAGGTCCCATCTGTCAGTTTGGGTAGATATTAAAGATCCCATGCCACCATTTGAAAAAAGAATGGTGTTTCCCTTGGTGACCTGGCAAATAATCCCCCAAATAAAATTGATCAACTCACTCCATGGCTGTTTGTGGAACATTGCCATATGCAACTGCCTGACACATTTCACCCACAAAATAGTCAATTCACTTTACAGTATATCCTATGAAGCACTTTGAGACATGGCAGCAATGTAATAAAGCACAATATCAAATGCAAGGACTATTGTTATATTATTAGTCATGAACCTTGAAACAAAATCCTCAGGGGCTACCCAACTAAAGGTTAAACCTTCTTATCTGATAAGTTTCAGTGGCTTTGGTGTATAAATGACTAGAATGATAAGCACATTTGCAGCTGCAGTACAAGTGTTCTGGCTTCCTCACACAAAACAGTACCATAAATTCACCGTCACCTTGGAGATTGTATATAAAGCCATCTTTGTACTCCTTTCAATTAGCAGCCAACCAGTTATAATGCAAGAGGATTGGACTACTAATAAACAAGTTCTGAATCCTAATCTTAGATAAGATGAAGATTAGCTACAATTCACACCTTCCTAGAAAGATGCTATGCATCTAAGGACAAATGCGTGAAAAGAAAAACAATTCTTCGTCTTAAATTCCAGCACACTCTGATCAAGAACCAACAACAACAACAAATTACACTTATAGAGCGCCTTTCACATCAGGAGGACGTCCCAAGGCGCTGCACAGGAGGCGTGTGACCCGAGCTGGGAGGGGAGTGTTTGGGAAGGGGTGAGACACGAAGGGGAGGTCGAAAAATTCGGGGTGGAACAAAAGGCACGGTCGAAGAGGAAAGTCTTCAAACCGGCCTTGAAAGAGGAAAGGGAAGAGACGAGACGGAGGGATTGGGGGATGGTATCCATAGGGTAGGAGCGGGGAAACTGAAGGCCCGGCCTCCGATGGTGGGGCGGTTCGGGCGGGGGGCTTGGAGGGGGCCAAGTCCTGTTGAACGGAGGGTCCGGGTGGGCTTGTAGGGGGAAAGTAGATTGGTTAAATAGGGCGGGGCAAGGCCGTGTAAGGCCTTGAAGGTGAGGACGAGGATCTTGAACTCGATCCTCTGGAGAATGGGGAGCCAGTGGAGACGGGCGAGGGTGGGGGTTATATGGTCGCGGAGGCGGGTGCGGGATAATACACGGGCTGCAGAGTTTTGGATGACCTGCAGCCTGTGAATGGAGGAACTGGGGAGGCCGACGAGGAGAGAGTTTCCATAGTCCAGCCTCGAGGTGCGGGGGGTAAGATAGTTGCAGAGCCTGGCAATGTTGCGCAGGTGGAAATAAGCGGTGCCGGTCAAGGCACGGATGTGGGGGAGGAAGGAGAGTTTTTGATCGGACATGATGCCGAGGTTCCTGATTGGCTTTGTGAGGTGGAGAGTGCAGCCTTGGATGTTGAGGCTGCCAGCGCCCGATGTGCGAAGGCGCTGGCTTGAGCCGATCAGGAGGGCCTCGGTCTTACTCACGTTCAATTGCAGGAAGTTGTCCCTCGTCCAGGACTCGATGTCGGACAGACATGCTGTCAGAACATCGATGGTCTGGGGGTTGAGGGATGAGGCAGAAAGGTACAGCTGGGTGTCGTCCGCATACATGTGGAAATTTACCCCATGTTTGCGGATGATATCGCCCAGAGGGAGCGTGTAAAGGGTGAAACGAAGGGGACCTAGGACAGAGCCCTGAGGGACGCCGTGAGAAACTGTGCGGGGGTTTGAGGAAAAAACGTTGGAAGAAACAAAGTGTAAACGGTGGGTCAGGTAGGAATGGAACCAGTCAAGGACTGTGCCTTGAAGGTTGAGGTGGGAGGAAAGACATTGGAGGAGGATGGTGTGATCGACTGTGTCGAACGCAGCAGACAGGTCAAGGAGGATGAGGAGGCAGAGAGAGCCCTGGTCCCAGGCGGTTAGGATGTCATTTGTAACCTTAACCAGGGCAGTTTCTGTGCTGTGAATTGGGCTGCAGTCACATTTGAAGTCAGCTTCCCATCCATCCCAATTAAGTTTTTCCTTCATGGGTGGGGAAAGGTACAGCTGAAGGTAGAGAGGCTATTTGGGATCTGCTTCATAGACAAACACAAAATGGTTAGACAATTTCTCCATATGATATTGGTTTATGCACTTAAGATTCTTACCATTATTAGTTCATAACTTTTCATTGTAACCAAAGCCTAACACGCTTCTCAGCAATTGGGGTTAGTTGTAGAAATCAGTTAAACAGAATCTTTGTTTAGAACACAACTCTAGGCAAACAAACACCCAATTCAATGGATCAATAATGTGGAATTTCTGATCACAATGCAAAAATAAGCAAGCTTGAGGCAAGTTGCTGTGATTCTGGGTATGATATTAAGTTAATAGATTATTTTATACTGTTTTTCTGACAAAACTCTGAAATTCTAATACGATTCCTTAATAAGGAATCCAAGTTCGGTTGCCTTCCAATAAATGGAAGCACATCACACAAACTAAGAAGACAGCTCCCAAATAGAGGATTTTACCAATTTCCACAGGTCGTCTTGACTCATCCACGCTTCCACCATTACTCTTTACATTTATATAACACTGGACCGTCAATGTTTCAGATCCAAGTTGGGGTCGGGAAAGGCGGAGGGAAAGGAATGGATTTGGGGTGACCGATGGGACCGTTGAAGAGGAGGGTCGAGGCGGGACTTGAAGGAGGCTAGGGAGGGGGCAAGGCGGAGGGACTGCAGTATGGAATTCCAGAGGTTAGGGGCAGAGTGGCTAAAGGCTTACCCTGCTGCTGGTGAAGCAGGTGGGCCGGGGGACATGGAGCAGGCTGGAGCCTGCTGAGCAGAGGGGGAGGGCAGTGTTGGTAGTGTTAGGAGGTCACAGAGGTAGGATGGGGCGAGGCCATGAAGGGTTTTGCAGGTGAGGAACAGGATCTTGAAATGAATACTCTAGGTGATGGGGAGCCAATGGTCGGGCGAGAATGGGGTCATGGATCTTGAAGTGGTAGAGGACACAGGCCAGAGTTCTCAATTATCTGCAGGCTATGGAGGGAGGAATTGGGAAGGCCGACAAGCAGGGAGTTGGCATAGTCGAGCCTGCGTGTGATGAAGGCACGAGGGTGAGTTAGTGAGGGAGTCGGGCAATATTGCGGAGTTGAGGGAAGGCAGAGCAGGTCATGGCTTGGATATGGGAGAGAAAAGACAGTTGAGGATCGAACAGGACACCTAGGTTCCTGACTGGCTCATTGTAGTGAAGTGAGCAACCATAAAGGTTGATACTGCCAGTGCCTGAGGTGTGAAGGCACTGGCGCGAGCCAATCAAGAGGGCCTTAGTCTTGCTGACATTCAACAGTAGAAAGTTAGCTCTTATCCAGGACTTGATGTCTAACAGGCATCAAGGACAGCAGTGGGTAGGGGTAAAGGGTAGAAAGATAACCCCCATACAAATCGAAGCTGACCCCATGTCTGTGGATGATGTCACCAAAGGGGAGATATTGAAATGTAGAGGGCCAAGAACAGCCCTGGGGGATGCCACAGGTGGTGTATGAAACCATATGAAAGACAAATCATTATATATAAACTTGTATTTATTCAGTGCTCTTCACGTAAGGTAGCACCTCAAACTGATAATATGATTGGAATTTAAAACACTTAATCTGAAAATTCAATACAGTACTGTACATTATTCTACCAGGGCTCACAATCTAATCCAATGACACTTTTACAAGCTGGCCTTAAATAATTACTTCCACATCTTGTGAGTTGCATAGCTAAGAACATTTTGCAATGTCAATTCTTAAGATGATCTAGAGATGTACACTTCTATAATAATAATCCTTGTATTTGATAGTGCTTTTCACGTGACGTCTCAAAGCGCTTCACAGAATATACTGTAAAGTGAAGTTATTCTCACTATCACAGTGAGAACAGCTCCTTCTTTGCCTCCTCTATGGTGTAATACTTTGGATCCCAGCTGTGAACCGATGAACCTACTGGGTCTTTCACACACCTCACACAAACAGGTTAATGAGTCAGTGAACCAAGGTTGTTAAGAGCAAGGGTTTAGCTGCAGGAAGACAGTCATTTATATTCTCTCAGCAATCTCAAGGGTCAATTTTGTGAGCCATCTGTGTTTTTTTTTAATTGTTATTGGGCAGCACGATAGGGTGCAACTTTAATGAGGACAATCACAACAATTTAAGGTTTTTAAATATATATTCATAATTATTTTACATCCCATGAGATAATTATAACAACACATGCAATACAGTACTGTACATTGCTTGTAGATATAATCTAAAATCAATGTGAAGTTAAAACTAGCACACTTCGATATATTTAGGCTTTACATTATTCTTAATTTAAATGCCATCTGAAGGAGATTTTAAAGTAACAGGTCTGTGTCACCCAAGAATAAGTGTAATGCAACCTGGGAGCAAGCCATTCTGTACTCATTCCCATAGCTATGTCTTCTGACTCTCCTCGTTATAAACTCCACCATCTCAGAAAAGTGTTTTCCGAAATACCTTATCAAAAAGAAAACTCTCCCCATCTACTATTTTCTCTTAAACAACTCGACATCCTTAGCTTTGCTAAAACCTGACTCATCTCTGGTGACTCCTTCCCAATCATTGCAGCTACCTTACCAAGGTACACATTCCTCCATTCTTCACTATCCCAACAATCTTCAGCACAATTGACTGCTGTGTTTCACCCGCAAAATAGTCAATTCATTTTACAGTGTATTCCGTGAAACGCTTTGAGACGTCTTGCAGACATGATAAGACATATCAAATGCAAAGATCCCTTTAAAAACTATTTCTCTGCTCCTAATTTAAATTGTGTCAAACATTGCTCCCTCAGTAAAATCACTTTAGACGGTGGAGTTTGCATGTTTTGTACGTAAACAAGGAATCCTGCAAAGCTGCTACAGAGATAGGCACTGCTCATTGGCCAGATGAGTCATTGGGGGTATAGATGCTTCCCTCTGCTCCCATTAATAATAAAAAGTAGCAGTTTACAAGTTTTTTAGCTCCTGACGTAAAGCACTTAAACTTTCCATCTGAAGCTTTTACCCAATACCTTCGGCCTGCTCCCTCCCTTGCCTCTTTCAAGGCACGTCTCAAGACCTGTCTCCCAGAATCCGCCTTTGGTCACCTCCCTACTCCTACTCTCTCTGCCCTCATTATGATAATCCTTACTTTTTTTTCTTCTAGATGTCTCAAAGTGTTTCACAGAATATACTGTAAAGTGAGTTAACCGTATGTATGAGTATGGAGCTTAGAGTGAGTGAGTATACAGTCGGGCAACACATAAAAATTTTAAAACTCCGGACACCCCTCAGTACAGTATCCATCAATAGGCTGCATCGTGAAATAAAAGTTCCTATTGATCAACATAATGAATATTCAATTTGCGATAGGATACAAGATTTACAAACCATGCACTAATCCTGGTTGAAAATGCTAAATTTAAACTTCAAGTCTAAGTAAGAACAAAATATCTGAACAGGTCAGTCCTTAAACTGAACTAAAAGACTCAAGGGAAGTGCTTGTATATGTTCAAGACATATACAGTAGTCAGAAAAGTAATCAGCAGGAAACAAATAGTAAACCTTTTAGTCTTCAACTTAATTTATAAAGTAATCCAGAAATGAAATGAAAAGGAATTGCTTGCACTAAATACACTACCATTACATACTTGGGAACAACTGAATTTAAATAATTGTAGAAGATTAGAAAGTTCCCAGTATAATTTGCTTAAAAGCGCACTACCGTACATGGAGACTTGTGCATCTTAAACAAAAATATTATCCCTCTAGATTTTTTGATAACCCTTCTTGGAGGGCACCTTTGCTACATGGTCTGATTCTTTACCAGCACAACCAGAATTTACTGCTGAAATAAAAACTGCCGAACGGTTATAGAAATTAGGGAGGCAGTAACCCTAAATTGTCATTTGTTCTATGGGTTTAAGCAGAAATATAAAACATATTTTGGCTAATATCAGAGCAAAGGAATTACAATGGATTCAAGTAATGCAGAGTGTAATTGCATAGAATATTTATCACCTCAAAGTAGTGGAAAAAATGTGTTTGTTTCTTATACCTGTGACTGTAGGGTATGTTTTAATTGGATAGTTCAAGGCACCTGATCATTAGTGGAAATCCAATTCCTAAGTAAACATTTGGTTAGAATGAAATTTTCTGTTCCTCATGGATCAATAGGAACCACTAAAGTCGGTTAATCAAAAAATAAAAAGCCCAGGTGTTTTCTGACATTTTTTCAATTCTATTTTTGGATCAACAGGAGGAAACAGAGAAACATAAGAAAAATCAATAAAGATATTTTTAAAATACCTCCTGAAATGTAAACATTCAGCACTTCATTATTTTCACATTTCCCTAAAAATCTATTATAACATGGGAATTCTTCAGCTGATGTTGGCTCAATTTGTACATGGACCCAAGTCCCTATCAAAACCACTTATTTGCATTACTCATATTACTTACCTCCAAAAAAACACTCTCTTACACTCTATTAACTCAATACATTCCAGCTGCATTGCATCAGAGGAAATAGCATCCTGACCCTTCGACACATGAGCATTGATGAGCCGTTGAATTGCGGAAATATAGTCTTGATCTATCAATGCATGCACAGAAGAATTTAATTTCCTGAGATTCAATGCGATTCCAATGGAATTCTGGGAAAAAGCTGATATGCAGTGAGTGCATATGCAGCAACAGGTCAAGGCGTTGTAGTTTCACTTATCGGCTCCATCGAATTATGCATGCAGTGTTGATTATTAATTAAATTGGATTAAATATGGTTTTTATAGTTTGCCTGAAACATGGACTTTGTGTAAGTCACATTAAATATGCTGATACGACTCATGTACGTTTTACTGCCGTGTATTGAATTACTAACCAGGCAAGGAGAAAAACCATTTAGTGGTGGGAAAATAGGGAGGTGTTAGATATGGACTAAGCAAGATTAACAAGGCCTAAAATCAGACCCAAATTTACATTGTTACAATTCTCAAAGATTAGTTTTTAGCTTTGAATGCCAAAGTAAAAGCAGTTTAAAACTCAAACAACCAATTAGTGCCTCAACTAACTTTGAACCAGAATGCCACACACGAGTTTCTACAAAAGCTCATCAAACTCTATCCTACTTCTATTTTGTCAGTTCTGAGTTTGGTAACTAGACAAACTACTGTGCAGAGAAAGGCAACATTTGGTATATTTGAACAGGAATGAATAAAACCTATTTTGATTTCTTACCTTATTGACCACAACTAAACCATCAGCAACCGAGAAAACGTTCACAGGCAAATAGTTCTCTCCCAGGTGCAGAAGTATGTACAGCATTCTAGCAGCATAGCTTGGGCTAGCAAAATTACATTTTATTCATTTGTACACCAAAATGAAGAAATAGATGTTCTTAGTTTTTTTTTAAACAAAATCTATGCAGGTTTATAGATTCATAGATTCATAGAATTTTACAGCACAAAAGGAGGCCATTCGGCCCATCTAGTCTGTGCCGGCTCTTTGAAAAGAGCGATTCAATCCCACTGCCCTGCCCGCTCCCCATAGCCTAATAGACCTGTTCTCCCTAAATAAAGATCTAATTCCCTTTTAAAAGTTGTTATCGAATCAGCCTCCACCACCTTTTCAGGTAATGCATTCCAGATTCGAACAACTCGCTGAGTGAAAAAAATTCTCCTCAGCTCCCCTCTACTTCGCCTTGAAACTATTTTAAATCTGTGACCACGAGTCACAGATTCGCCCACGAGTGGAAATAGTTTTTCTCTATTTGCCCTGTCGAAACCCCTCATGATCTTATAAACCTCTATCAGGTCTCCCCTCAATCTTCTCTGCTCCAGAGAGAATAACCCTAGCCTATCTAGCCTCTCCTCATAGCTGAAGTCCCTCAATCCTGGCACCATCCTAGTAAATTTTATTTGTACCCTTTCCAATGTCTTCACATCCTTTCTGTAGTGTGGTGACCAGAATTGAACACAGTATTCCAGCTGAGGCCTCACCAAAGTCCTATAGAGGTCAGTCAGCACTTCCTGACTTTTGTACTCTATACCCCTATTTATAAAGCCTAGTATCCCATATGCCTTCTTAACAGCCTTGTCTACCTGTCCTGCCACCTTCAACGAGTCACTAACACAAATCCCCAGGTCTCTCTGTTCCTTCACACCATTTAAAATTGTACTATGTAGCCTATATTGCCTCCCTTCATTTCTTCTCCCAAAATGCATCACCTCACACTTCTCTGCATTAAACTTCATCTGCCATGTGTCTGCCCACTTTACCAACTTGTCTATATCCTCTTGCAGATGGCTACTATTCTCCTCACTATTTACTATTCTCCCTAACTTAGTGTCATCTGCAAACTTGGAAACTGTACTCCGTACACCCAAGTCCAGATCGTTGATGTAGATTACAAACAGTAATGGTCCCAAAACTGATCCCTGTGGCACACCACTGCTCACTTCCCTCCAGTCTGAAAAACAGCCGCTCACCACAACCCTCTGCTTTCTGTCTCGCAGCCAGTTGTGGATCCACGCTGCCACTGTCCCTTTTACGCCATGGGCCTTTAATTTCCTAATAAGTCTCTCATGTGGCACTTTGTCAAATGCCTTTTGAAAGTCCATGTAAACTACATCAACTGCGCTACCATTATCCACCCATTCCGTTACCTCATCAAAAAATTCTATCAGATTTGTAAGGCAAGATTTGCCTTTAACAAATCCATGTTGACTGTCCTTTATTAGCCTATATCTTTCTTAGTGAAGATCTACCTTGTCCCTGATTATGGACTCTAGAAGTTTGCCCACTACCGATGTTAGACTGACTGGTCTGTAGTTACCAGGCTTGTCCTTCTGCCCCTTTTTATACAAGGGAGTAACATTAGCTATCCTCCAGTCCTCTGGCACGACCCCTGTGTCCAAGGAAGATTGAAAGATCGTGGCCAGAGTCCCTGCTATTTGCTCCCGTGCCTCACTTAGTAACCTAGGGTGCATCCCATCCGGACCAGGTGACTTATCCACCTTGAGCGACGTCAACCTTTTTAGAACTTCCTCTCTGGTTATAATTATTCTATCCATTTCTCCTACCCTCTCCTCTAATACCATGGCATTGGCTGTATCATTTTCTTTTGTGAAGACAGAGGCGAAGTACTCATTCAGTACATCAGCCATGCCCTCTGCCTCCACAATGAGATTTCCTCCTAGGTCCCTAATTGGCCCCACCCTATCCTTGACCAACCTTTTACTCTTAATATGTTGGTAAAAAACCTTAGGGTTCCCCTTAATCTTACTTGCTAATTGTTTCTCATGCAGTCTCTTTGCCCCTCTAACTTCCTTTTTAACTTCCTTTTTTAGTTCTAATCTATAAAGATGACTTCTTGGACACAAACTCAAAAGGCATCATGGAGTCCTATAGCTCAGTGGTTAGAGCACTCGCCTTACAAGCGTGAGACCTGTGTTCGAATCCAGGCAGGGCGAAAACTTGGGCAAGTTTCCTTACTCCATATGCCTAATGATAATCCGTCAAAAAAAACCTATAATAAATTGGTCATTTCAATCCACGACTGTTTGTGGGAAACTGCTGTGCGCAATTGGCTGCAGCGTTTCACCCACAACTATACAGTCAATTAACTTTATAGTATATTCTGTGAAGCGCTTTGAGACGTCTAGAAAACATGAAAAGCACTATATCAAATGCAAGGATTATTATCATTAATAATTTATTTTTATCATTTAACTGTTGAAATTTAGAATGGTATTTGAAATTATACACAAATCTACATTACATATTAAAAAATTGCAGTCTGAACTGCACTCTCTCCAAGATGCATTTAAAAATTATGGTATTTTACAGGATATTCTTATGATGTCTCAGTAACAGAAACATTTAGAAGCAGAACACAAACATTTATACGTGTAAAAATCCCACGATAACCTGAAACATCAAAATGTAAAGAATTAGAAAACCACAGACAAACAATTTGATAATCCTAACCACACCTCAGGGACTGACAGCATCAACATATGCGCACTCCACCTCATCATGGTATATATTTTTTTAAAAACAGCTTTTATGCATAATGTTGTGCCTTCATTCTGAGAACAAAACTGACTTGCTACTTTGTCTGGACAGTGCAAACCTTTTGGGTGAGATGGAGAAGTTTACTTTAATATTACTGTATTAACTTAATTGTCTTTTCAGTCTAAGATTTTCAGAAAATATTTTTTTCTCAAATGCAAAGAAAAGGTACACCAAGTTACAAAATGATTTTTGCAAACAAGGAGAAAGAAGAGGGTTTGATTTTTAGTTAAACAAGTAGAAATAAAAGTAGAATCAAATTAAACTTTAAAAATAGAGAAAGTGAAGGAAAATTAGTTGTAGGAAAAAGACAAAATAAATATAGACAAGTTCTAAAAAGTTTTATTTCAAGTTTTACTTGTAGGTTTGGGTTACTACGGTTAAAAAAAAGTATTTTAATGTTTAAGATGCTTTATCAGTGCAATTTATTTCACCACAAGCTGACGTTTTACAGAACTATTCCATCTCTGGAACTGGACTTTCTGTAAAGCTGACAAATGGCTAAAGCTAACGGTTGAGTTTATGGTGGCAAAAGCATCACCAGGTGTTGTTGCATCCCGTTCCTCAGAAATCAGGTTACAACTGAATAAAGTGACGAGGGGGGGGGGGGGGGGGGAATCTCCACCTTGAGAGGATAAAAGACTCAAGTTAAACAATTTTAAAAATTCTCTTTCATATACCACAAAGATCCCTGAACGCTTACTGTAGTCTCTAATAAATTTGGTGGCAGAAGTTGAAATAATCGTGGCGTTGCATCAAACAGCACGGATATAAATACCGTAATCAATTTCAATAATATGCATAAAAGGAGAGGATAAGTATTTGGTCAACACAACCACACCTCAATTTGCTTTTTTGGGGGAGCAACACAACATGCTTGTGCTACCTTTGATAGTTTACTGCCACTTCCAGTTGCATTGTATATATCGGTTCACATTGTTTTGTAACATTGAAATTAAACAGAAAACCACAACAATAAAATAAATCTGTGCCCTCTCCTCTGCAAAATGAATCAGAACAAGGTGACACAAAAATATATTATTACCATTATTAATAAAAGATCCCTTTCAGTTTTACTCCACCATTTTCTTTCTCTCTCCCCCCACCCACCCCACACACACTACCACCTCCCCTCTCAGTAGGTACAACTCATTGCAGATCATTTGTCCCACTCCTTTCCTCCTGGAATGTGTAACAGTTTAACACAGAAACTGAACCCAGATCAGAGAGTGTGGCTCTGACAGCGGCGACCTCACACACAGCAGGGCTCAGCACACACTCGCATACACAGGCACTCACTGGGAGAGACACACACTCACTCACTCACATGTACACAGACTGGAGGGGGGGGGGGGGGAGAATTACTGAGGACAGCAATACAATAATCTGCAATGTACCGACAGAAATATGCGATCGTATAAATATTGCAGAACCTTCATGGCTGCCCGAGCTGTTCGGATTTACAAAATGGCAAGCCCTCAAACTGAAAGCACAGGCACACGCCGTTGAGCACATTTCCAAGCTTGGTATCATGCATCGTACAATGCAATCGATACGTTAACCTACCTGGAGGTGTTGACCCAAAGATGCGAACCACAGGAACCCTCTTCACCTCATTCTCTCTAAATTCAGAAAAACAAACATCCAGACCCTTGACAGGGCTGGACATGTAATAATCTGCGCTGACGATCCTGACAGCGAACATACTGTCTCGCCCTGGGCGTGATATATATACACATATATATATATAGGAATAGGCTGGAAATTAATGGTGAAAAGAATTGCTACCCTCCCTCGTATTTTTCTTTTTTAAAAAAACGCTGTGTAAACGATGAACACTGACACTGCTCTCACAGTGAGCGAGTCAGGCGTGTTAGTGCGTGTGGATCAAGGCGAGCTGGCTGTTATTTAAGCAGTGGGAGGAGGCGGAGGCGGTGACGGGCCTGGCTGAGGGCTGTCTCCATGGTGCTCACTCGCTCGCTCCCTCTGGCCCGGCCTCTCATGCAGCACTCACACCCCAGTCCCACCCTCGCCTCCCCCCACAACTCCTCCTCCGCCGACCCCACCCGCGCGCGCACGCACACACACACACACAAGAATGGCCGCCCCTGAATGCTGTATGTGTATGAGCTGAGCTTGATGATTTGACCGGACTTCTCTCTCTCTCTCTCTGACTGTCACTGATGGACTCAGCTGCACTGCAGCACCCGAGTGTCACATACACCACCCGGGGGAGGGGGAGAGAGGGAAGTCCCGCCTTCTCTCTACTTCGATTGGCCATGAGCCTGCAGCTACCTGATTGGTCCCCCCGCGGCTTGATGACTGCATGGAGACGGGTGGCCCCGCCCTCTCCGGTTGATCGTTAACGGCCGCTCGCCCCCACCCTCTCAATGGCACCGCGCGTTCAGAATGCTGAGGGTTTTTTAAATAATGAAACAGGCGCCGCTGGGCCGTGATTCGCTGGGCGCTGCTTGATTGACGCGTGGATGCGCGCGGCTGCCTCGGAATGTGCTCAGGACTGGCGTGAGGGAGGGGAGAGGATACGGGGAGAGGATACATGAGAGGATACAGAGAGGGGAGAGGATACAGAGAGGGGAGAGGATACAGAGAGGGGAGAGGATACATGAGAGGATACAGAGAGGGGAGAGGATACAGAGAGGGGAGAGGATACAGAGAGGGGAGAGGATACATGAGAGGATACAGAGAGGGGAGAGGATACAGAGAGGGGAGAGGATACATGAGAGGATACAGAGAGGGGAGAGGATACAGGGGAGGGTACAGCAGAGGATGGAGAGCGGATACAGGGAGGAGAGAGGATACAGCAGAGGGGAGAGGATGCATGAGAGGGCACAGGGAGGGGAGATGATACAGAGGGAAAAGGATACAGAGAGGGGAGAGAATACAGAGAGGGATTGAGGATACAGAGAGGATATAGGAGGAGAAGAGAGAGGATACAAAGGGGAAAGGATACCGAGAGGATATAGGAGGAAAGGGATAGGAAAGAGGGTACATGAGGGGAGGAGGCCTTAGAATACAGGAGGAAGGAGAGAGGATTCTGACGAAGGGTTGAGTTCTGACGAAGGGTTGTATACCCGAAACGTTGACTGTTTTTCCTTTCTCCATGGATGCTGCCTGGCCCGCTGAGTTTCCCCAGCTACCTCTGTTTTTATTTCCAATTCCCAGCATGTGTAGTATTTTGTGTTTTATAAAGATTTGTCAGTCTGATAATAGCTCTAATTGTTCCTCTTCCTTATGCCAAACATCTCTAGTTCTTGTAATTACACACAATGATCTAGCTGAGACTGTTTAGTCAAAACTGTTGGGCAATCAAAGGTACAAACCACTGCATACCTCCCTGTGATGATGTAATAACATTTTCCAGTTCAGCGGGAAGTTTTACAGATATTTTGTCGTGTTTGTGGACAGTTGCTACATGGAAAATCATAAAGATTCAGAATGGAAAGTGGTGGTTTTCTGATTAAATAAGCTATACGTGAAAATGAGTGGCCATCCTAATTCACAAAGCTGAAGGCACATTTTTAGATGTTCACAATTTGCTTCACAAAATTGTAGGAAACCAATTCTGCCTAGTTGTGAACTAATATACAGGTAGCTCAGTCGGTTGAGCACTGGACTTGGCACTGCTAAAAGTCCCAAATCCATTGGTTCCACTCCAGGTGATCAGTCATTAAATACTGAGTGGGAATGGCAGCTTAGAGATGCATCAACAGTGTATATTTGAAATGGGATTCCCTGCTCTGCTGAACATATTCCAAAAAATCTAATCAAGATATTGTACTTTTAATAAAATATTTCCCTGTGTAACTATTGCACGAGATATTGAAAGCTGTCCAACTTCCTGGTAGACTCAATTGTGTGATTAATTCTTGCAGGCGTTTACTATTGTGTATCAGATTATTTAAAATATAATATAAGCTGACATTTGTATATTTTTACTCCAGATGACAGTGAAGGCTGATCAAAGCGATTGTATTATATTGGTCAGTTTCTAAGTTGAATAAATCAGCGCTGGAAGTAATTTGGCTCAGCTAAAATTTATATTGGCCTCATAACTAAACAGAGGGTTGTTCAATTGGCTCTAAGTCCTTAAAATACACGAGTCCCTGCTCAGCTCAGAGTTTGCACCAGGTAGAAAACTACCAATTTGGTTGACATTTGGTCCCCTTTTCTGAACACACCTGGCTTAAATCGAACAACAGTCCATTGGTAGATCTGGCTGGACCTTATCAAATCATATAATTTTGCCCTTGCTTCCGCTAAATTGTCATTCTACTCCAAGACAATCTTGGAGACCAAGAACAACCCCAGGCTGCTCTTCTGCATCAGCAACCGGCTCCTCCATCCACCCTCTCACACCTCACCCATCCTCACCTCCAATGCAAACTGCGAGGCAATGCTGATCTACACACTCAACAAAATGTTTTTTCTTCTAGCTCCACAAAGTTTTGTGCAGCATTCCTCAGGGTTCCGTCCTTGGTCTCCTCCTCTTCAACATCTATATGCTCCCTCTTAGTGACATCATCCGTGAACATGGGGTCACCTTCCACATGTATGCGGATGACATCCAACTCTATCTCTCTGCCTCCACCCTTGACTCCAAGACCACTGCTACCTTGACAGAATGTCAGACATCAAGTCCTAGATGAGAGCTAACGTTCTTCACTTGAACGTCAACAAAACCGAGGCTCTCCTGATAGATGCATCCACACCTCAAGCGCTGACAGCATCACCATCAAAGATGCACACGCTATCTCACTAAGCCAGTCCAGACCCTTGGTGTTTTGATTGACCCTCAACTATCTTTTCTACCTCACATCCGTGCCATGGCCTGCTTTGCCTTCCCCCACCTCTGCAACATTGCCTGGCTCTGCCAATCTCTCGCTACAGTCCACCGAAATTCTCATACCTTCACTCATAACATCCAGCCTTGACACACTAATGTTGAGCTATGACAATTAATCAGCCATTGTCTCACATGGCAGACCGCCAAAACTTTCATACATGTATTCATAACATCCAGGCTTGACTATGCAAATACCTTGCTTGTTGGCCTCCCAACTCTTCCATCCACAGGCTGCAGTTCATCCAGAACTCTGCAGGATGAACCCTCTGTGACTGCCTACCCACTACCAACCTGTCCACTCCCTCCACTCAGTGGACTGTGACCTGCTTCAAATGCCCCCCTCACCCACCCACCATTGGCAGGTGAGCCTTCAATCATTCTGCCCCTACCCTCTGGAACTCCATTCGCAGACCCTCCTCCTTGCCCCGTTACTTGCCTCCTTCAAGACTCACCTCAAGGCCCTCCTCTTTGCCCGTGCTTTCGATCAACCTCCTTCCCACTTGCCTACTACCCACCCAATTCCTACCCTAACTCAGATGTCCTCTAAACTTGAATGCTTTACTAATGCAATTTTTTTTGTTATTGAAACTAGTTTTAATGATCAGCGTAACTCAATTAATATTACTCTCATCTTTAAAATGTTGTGGATTCCAGATTCACATCAGGACTTTGAGTTCATAATCTAGGCTGACACTTTAATGCTATGATGGGGAAATGTTGCATTTTGGAAGATGCGATCCTTCATATGAAATGTTAAGACCAGATGGACATTAAATATACCATCAAATTATTCAAAAAGAGAATATACTTTCTCCTGGTGTCTTGGCCTACAATTCCTTGGTTAAATTAGCAATTTCCATGACTTTATGGAAACTTGTGACACTCATATGACCTTAAATTCACCTATAAAATACATAGATATTTTATAGAAACTCCTATAAGGTGCTTTGTTGCAGTGACATGTGATTTGGCACTGCATCATATATAAGAATTATTGCCTAATGATTATTTATCCCATTATAAATCTTCTCCCTGTTAACTGAGCAGACTGGTTCTGTCATTAATCTGTTGATTGTACTATCATCCTTTAGGCAATACAAGCGTATAGTCAGTCAGAGCTTCATGAAGACACCTGATAGCCCATCCCTGACAAAACAGCCTGGAGTGCTACTTTGACTACAACAAACAACAAAATCACATTTATAGAGCGCTTTACACGTTGGGAGGACATCCCAAGACACTGACTAGTCTAGCTTATTCAAAATATATCTACTACCTAATAATTTTCTTAATTGGTGTTCTAGTTAACTGCTGCTAGTCAATTAATGTTGTCTTTAATACAGTATTACACTGACAAAGCAGAGTAAGGCTGGTTACCATAATTGTGGAATTAGCTACGGTGGTAATTTCAGTTAATGATAAATGAGCAGTAATATAATATTGTACTACACAAAATGAACCAGCAGACTGTGTTCACTTATGAACTCCTGTCTCCTTATACAGATAATTGTAGTTTGTACTAAAGGACAATTGTTATTATCCTGTTTGTGTCTAGCTTGTCAAAAAAAACGTAAAACTGATCTAGTAATAGTGGTTTGGAACAATGTGGTAAAAAATACTGTGTGTGAAAATTAACATGGGTAATTATCACATCATCTCTGCATTTTCACCCCATTATGTTCCGTAGCTTTGAATAAGCGCTCTGGGACACTGCCTTGTGTAAGGGGTGTTATATAAATGCGAGTTGTTGTTGAATAGTTTCAAAAGAATGTTAGTAGTGGTTTGTAATAACAACAAAATTACATTTGTATAGCGCCTTTCAGATTGTAAGAACAGCATTAAGACGAATACTGCATGGGCTAAGAACAGAATTTGACTTAATATTATCTGAGTTCAACTGGACATAGTCTATATCTTTAAAATACTGAAAGGTATGAATTGTACAATAAAACACGCTATTTAACTTTTGTTTTGAACGCTTTGTCTGCCAACTTGCCTAACCCCAATTTATACTGAACAGGGAGCAATTGCATTTCTTCGATCGTGCCCAGCAAAGACTGGATTCTCTAAAGGCATGAAAGTCATATTCTAGGAGAGTATGAGATCAGAGCTACAAAATATAAAACCACACAAAAAGTAGATCCATGAGTCAGGTTATATTGTATGAATATCGGGTAAAATTTGCATCATTCCTTTATCTGTGCAGGATTCTGTAATTAATGTGTTAAATAATATCTAAAAATTATATTAGCGATATACATATATGTGAGACATATGTAATCAATTGTACATGATAGGACTTGGTTGTGACTAGCTTTGCAGAAGAAACAAAAGACTGTTTATAAACAACAAAGTGTTTTCAGTCCTTTTCTAATGGAGAAATGGTCTGCAGCTGAAGAGGGAGCTGTGTTGTATTTGTTTTTGCACAGGAACCAATTTGCAAAGGTCAATGGGTGAAAGGATAAAGAGAGATTGATTCGAGAAAGAAGATGGAGAAAGGAGAAATTGGAACCTGTTGTCGCAAATCCAAGCTCCAGAAAAATGGGATGATCAAGACTGAGTGGAGCAACTCTAGATATATTTGTATATTGAACTGAGAATGGCACAATAATACCTGGATATCGAACTGGGAACAGCACAATAATACCTGGATACTTTCGGATGTCGTACTGGAAACCATATAACAATGCTTGGATGCCTATTGATGGATTTATATTTGGATTAATATGGAGATTAAATTGGATTTTGCTTCTCTATCTCTCCCACAGCAGTTGGTTTGATCAACTTAAATCATTGTGAGTTATGTGGCGATGCATAAGTGTTGTTGTGGGGTACTTTTAATTACTTATAACTATTACTAACTTGAATTAATAAACATGCATATTAATTGTACAACATTTGTGTCACTACAGATTCACAAATTTAAATCAACCATTACACCTGTTCTTTTTCTTAATTAGCACAAAAATGTATTAATACTGTAAATTTTGCCTCATGATTAGATTGAAACCATTTTCCAACGATAAATTTACACTCTATAGACCAGTCCTGACCAGCACTATTTGCATTTATGTGTTGGTGGCACCTTCTC
Organism: Hydrolagus colliei; assembly: GCA_035084275.1. Classification (NCBI taxonomy): domain Eukaryota; kingdom Metazoa; phylum Chordata; class Chondrichthyes; order Chimaeriformes; family Chimaeridae; genus Hydrolagus; species Hydrolagus colliei. Next base: position 58,853,950 of record CM068744.1, read on the forward strand.
ACTACTTTGCATTGAAATGGATGAAATTGAAAGTTGCCTTTACTGAATGTTGACTTGAATCCTTTACTGAATGTTGACTTGAATCCTTGGCATCTACTTTTGTCACTTTGGAGGCAACATTTTTGAAAAAATAAAAACCGATATGTAATTTGTTCATTTTCAATTAGAAAATGGGTGACATATAAAAAATGGTGCTGCAGGTATGCATGAGATCAGGTCATATTATATGAATATAGGGATAAAATTTAGTTATTCCTTTACCCATTCCTTGTCTTAATTAGCACAAGAAACATATGAAGGATTTAAGGAATCTTATTATGTAGGAAGGAAAGTATTGTTCGCCTCGAAGCCTTAACTATTGTGACTGGAGGAAATTGGCAGCCAATATGTGGTTGCTGATACTGTGTGAAGCAATCATTCCGGTGAGAATAGCATATGCTCTCAGCTCACAACAGGACCAGCCTCAATGCATGTGGGAGCTTGTGTGTTGTCTCCACTCAAATTTACCTCCAGGCAGAGAACGCATTTGATCCATTGCAATAAATTCACTGGCTGACTTGACATCCGATTTAGTGTTTCACGTTGAAATCAATAGCAATTAAGCTAAATTCTGTGTAAGGCAATTACCTGTATTTATGCCAAAGATAATGATGTCATAATGTCAGTGAAATAGAAAACATTATTTTGCCTGGCTTGATGTCACGTAAATTCCAAACAGTGTTATAATTTGCAACACTATCTGAAATCTGAAGTGAGATTTCAAGAACTGGAGAAGTATTGCAGAGAAGGAGACAAGAAAATGCAGAGTATTTCTTGAAAAACATTTTTAAAATTTATCTGGTGAATTCAATTGTAACTTGTAGAAAATCATCAAGGTTTCAAACAAAGTCACTGAGGAGGTGAACTGCCACAGAAATAACAACACTGATTCATGTAGAGAACTCTGGAGTCAGTCTCTTGAAGGGATTTCCATAAAGTAGATGTTATGCTACTCTCACGGTAACAACGCTGCTCATAAAACGTATTTTTTATTTCTCATTCCCTCTCCTAACGACATGGTCATACTGGAGTGCAGTTGTATTGGTGCCAGGAGCCCTCAGTGCTTTGACCAAATGGCTATGTGTGATCCTGAATAGTGAGCTTGGTAGCTCATTGAGACGTCGCTAAGATGTGAAACTCGCTTTATCAAATGCAAGGATTATTATTATTGGACTATGGGGACATGGTATCAAACCATATCTGTCTTGACTTGCCTGCCTCCGTCACTAATTCTCCCCTTGGCCCACCAAGATGCTTATCCATGTTTTTTTTTTAAAAATCACATCTAAGCTTGACTACACCAATTCTCTGCTCACAGAATTTCCTAACTGTTGCCTGCATAAGCAGAACACCACAGATAGGTCCACTAAGACTATCAATCCCCATCCCCCAGAGGATCCGGGTCCTCACTTTTAAATCCCCCACAGTCTTGTCTCACCCTACGTCCGGGACCTCCTCAAACCCTAACAACCCGATTGCTCCCTCTGCTCAGCAGGATAGGATCTGTGATTTGATTGCTCCTTCGGTCATCTTCCCACAACCATGTCCATTGGGAGCCCCCCTCTCAAATCAAACCTCCAACTTGGATACAAATCCTTGACTATACAGTGTCTTGGAATGTTCTCCTAACAGGAAAGTCATTATAGTATATAGATATCAATTTGTTGTTTTTTGTTATGCCTGTGATTGTTTAAACTTTTCTCAATATTAATAAAGATTATGAAATGATTGATTTTAAAAATTATTTGATTTTTACTTGCTTTGTTTTCATTTTGCTTTATTTTAATAGCAAAACAAAAAATTACACCCAGAAAACAATCGGAACAAAATTCAGGCTTGTTTACAACTCAGCTTGCTATTGGAAACTCTTTCAAGGAGGAAAATGTACACATAGATATGCAGCTGTTTTTCACAAATACCTACTGTTGGTGAGAAAGTGTTTATCTCGTCTTGCCAGTGGTAGATGTCTCAGCAAAGATTAATGGTCAGGATGGTGTATGCCATTGATGCGTGAGATGTTCACAATGATTGTGACTTTATATATATTTTAAATCTTTCTACAGCGTAAATTGTGAATCCATGTAGCTTGGCATCATATTATAGTTCTAATAGAAATCTTTGCATTTGATATGGCACCTATAATGTAAACATGTCTCACACAAAAATTGGTGTAAATTCTAGTGACTGAATTTGTATGCAAACAGAGTAGTCAATTTGTGCACAGCAATATCCCACAACTCAAAGTGAATGACACATTTTATCTAGAGAATTGTTGGCTAGGATAAAGGGAAGAAGGGCCTCAGTTCTTAAAGTCTTATCTGAAGGAAGCATTGTTTCCTTGTAGGAATCATTTCATTTAAATGTTTCTTGAAAGCACAAATCATAGTGTATGAAAGCGGTTAATTTTGCTCATGGTAGCAAAGTGCAAAGTCTTGTAGATAGCCAGACTTAACAACCTTTGTGTTGTCAGTTTGTGGAGTATTCAGTGAGGTTAGTGTAGCACTAACCAGAAGGAAGGAGAATTAAGTGAAGTGCATGTAGCAATTAAACAAATTGTGAAGCTAAAACGAGGACAAGGCTGTCATCTGTAACAGCGTAGAGTGCTCTTTTGGTGTCAGCAGTCTTTGGAAGTGATCATGTCACAAACAGTTAAGAGGGAGTGAGTAAAATTTAGTTCCTTATAAACTGAAGATTCCATGTCAAAGACGTCACCCACCCCAACGATGGATTGCTCATCAATTCCAAAGGAAAAAAAGCAGCACCTGCTTGGAGTTTCACTCCAACTATCTCAACTCATTGTCGCTCACAAAGGGAAAACCCAAATACCTAATGTTTTGGCCAAGTACAACAGCATTGTTAGGCATTCAGTTCAGACATTGGTACAGATTGACACACATTTGATTAACCCTGATGTTACACAGAGTGACTTAGACTAAACCAGATTTTAAAGGCATTTAGGTTCACTTAGGTTTGAAATAAGGAAAGGAGAAATGTGGAGAACAACTACAACATGCACTTACATAATGCCCTCAGTGCAGTTATCAGTGGCAGAGGTTGATGCTGAGCTGGGTTGGGCGGATGACCGTAAGCATGGGCAAAGAGGAAGGTTTTCAGGCAGGACTTGAAAAGGGGGAGGGAGGGAGGGGGTGAGGCGAAGGGATTGAAGCAGAATGTTCCAGAGTTTGGGGGCTTAGTGGGCTGAAAGCGTGACCTCTGATGGTGAGGCAGAGGGTATGAAGGACAAGTAGGAGACTGGTGCCAGTCAAGTGGGTGGTGAATTGCAGAATGAAGAGGTCTGAGTGTTAGGGAGAAACATAAATACAGTATAGCAGTCTTGATATGAGAGGAAAGAAAGTTTGGAAACTTTCAAAAAATGTTTTTAAACAGGAATAAAAGACTAAGAAATCTGTTATCAAATCACTATCAGCTGATAAAAGAACTGTGACAGGGTAAGGCTGAGGGTCGCGATGCAGAGAAATGCAGAGAAAAGACACTTCAAGGACAAATGTCAGTCAAGGTGAGAAATGAGTCAATGACCACACTGGCCAAATTATGCGAAAACGGAATGATTTATAATTATTTATAATTAAATTTATAAATTTATAATTTAAAAAATTATAATAAAAAAATATTGTTTGCAAGCCTTTTAACTCCTAAAGTAAAACAATTAAATTTTCAACTCAATCGGTTTCGACTTCTCTAAAAGAGGTTTAAGGCCACCTAGTCAATGCTTACAACTTTTATTTATCATCCCCACCTCCCCGTCTTCAGTCACAAAAATAATCCATGAAACCCACCATGTGTTCACTGGACCCCATCCCCACCCCCCTCCTCCGCACCCAGCTCCACCTTTTGGCCTCACTCATTTCTGACACCATCAACCTTTCCCTCTCCTCAGGCACCGTCCCTACCTCCCTTAAAACAGCCAGCATTACCCCTATCCTGAAAAAACCCTCCCTTGATGCGTCGCAGCCATCAAGCTACTGACCCATCTCCAACCTCCCGTTCCTCTCTAAGGTCCTTGAAAGAGTGGTTGCCTTCCAGCTTCGCTCCTTCCTTTCAACCCACTCACTCCTTGAACCCCTCCAATCAGGTTTCCGCCCTGTTCACAGCACGGAAACTGCCCTGGTCAAGGTTCCAAATGACATCCTAACCGTCTGCGACCAGGGCTCCCTCTGCCTCTTCGTCCTCCTTACACAGTCGATCACACCATCCTCCTCTAACGTCTTTCCTCCCACCTCAACCTACAAGGCACAGTCCTGGTTCCATTCCTACCTGACCCACCGCCTACATTTTGTATCTTCTAATGGTTTCTCCTCAAACCCCCGCACAGTTTCTCACGGTGTCCCCCAGGGCTCTGTCCTTGGCCCCCTCCTTTTCACCATTTACACACTCCCTCTGGGCGATATCATCTGCAAACATCGGGTAAATTTCCACATGTATGCGGATGACACCCAACTGTACCTCTCAGCCTCATCCCTCAACCCCCAGACCATCGATGTTCTGACAGCATGTCTGTCCGACATCGAGTCCTGGATGAGGGACAACTTCCTCCAATTGAACTTGAGCAAGACTGAGGCCCTCCTGATTGGCTCAAGTCAGCGCCTCCGCACATCGGGCGCTGCCAGCCTCAACATCCAAGGCTGTACTCTCCACCTCACAAAGCCAGTTAGGAACCTCGGCATCACGTTCGACCATAAACTCTCCTTCCTCCCCCACATCCGTGCCTTGACCAGCACCGCTTATTTCCACCTGCGCAACATTGCCAGGCTCCGCAACTATCTCACCCCCCATGCTGCCGAAACACTCGTGCACGCATACATCACCTCACGGCTTGTCTACGGAAACTCTCTCCTCGGCCTCCCCAGCTCCTCCATTCACAGGTTGCAGGTCATCCAAAACTCTGCAGCCCGTGTACTATCCCGCACCCGCCTCCGTGACCACATAACCCCCACCCTCGCCCGTCTCCACTTGTTAGAGATTAAATTCTCTTACTCTTTTAAAACAGATTCGTTTATTCAGGTATACTCATTGAGCTGACACTAAAGCATATAAAACGACTACAATGCATGCAAAAGCCAACCACTCCATTACTTCTGTTCCCTTCCGATTCTTCTTTTACTTTGTTCACCCTTTTCGCCTATTCCCTCTTATCCGATTCTGCCTCGGGTCTCATATCGCATTACGCCCTAGTCTTCACTTTTGGAGTTTACCTGTCATCCACCTCTTGTGATGACGCTCCATTACACTAGGTTTCTCATAATGCAATCTCATACATCATATACTACCCGGCACGCATTCTTCTGGTTAAAAGGGAATAGTCCTTTCTCTTCCTTGCTTCCTCTCAGTCGGTCTCGGGGAAAAGTAGGGGTGTTGATCTCTTTGGGGATCTGCTGTCACGTTACAGCTCTTCCATCAGTTGGTTCCCTTTCTCGAGAGCGGCTTGGCTACTGTCAGTTACAGTTTCTTCCATCAGTTGTTTCTCCTTCTCGAGAGCGGCTTGGCTACTGTCACATTACAGTATCTTCCATCAGGTCCTTCTCCTTCTGCTCCTCCGTCTCCGTTCTGCTCTATTCCTTTGTCTCAACACTTTTATCCTTTCTTGGACACATGGTGTTCACGTGAACATCTCATGCCACTCTCGTGCTTATTCACATTCTCTTTTACACCCAACTCTGCCTTTCTTCGCAAACAAGCTCTTCTTATCGCAGTCTGTTCTAGCCGGTTTCTAATGGTGACCTTGACAACTCAAACTATGTGTAGCAACTTCCCTTATCTTCTACAGCAGTTATACAAAAACATCATTCTAGCCCACTCTCTGTTTTTAACAGTCTATACTAATTTTAACCAGTTCTTCACCAACTCTAACACACTGGCTCCCCATCCCCCAGAGGATCGAGTTCAAGATCCTTGTCCTCGTTTTCAAGGCCTTACACGGCCTTGCCCCGCCCTATCTATCCAATTTACTCTCCCCCTATAAGCCCACCCGGACCCTCCGTTCAGCAGGACTTGGTTTGCTCCAAGCCACCCGCCCGATTCGCCCTACCATCGGAGGCCGGGCCTTCAGTTTCTCCGCTCCCACCCTATGGAATTCCATCCCCAATCCCTCCGCCTTGTTTCCTCCCTTCCCTCTTTCAAGGCCGGTTTGAAGACTTTCTTTTTCGACCGTGCCTTCTGTTCCCCCCCTAATTATTCGATCTCCCCCACGTTTTCTACCCCCCCCCAAACACTCTCCTCCCAGCTCGGGTCACACGTCTCCTGTGCAGCGCCTTGGGAAGTCCTCCCGACGTGAAAGGCGCTCTATAAGTCTAATTTGTTGTTGTTGTTGTTGTTGTTGTTGCTGTTGTTGTAGTGGTGAATAAAAGCGCCTTAGGTTATCCTCCTGATGTGCAAGGTGCTCTACAAATGTAATTTTGTTGTTGTTGTAAAAATAACACAAAGACGTTCTGTTGTGCATCAGTGAAGTATTTGATTTCACTATTTGATGTCTAGGTCGGCCAGCAGTTAAATTCTATTCAAAGTCCTTCAACAGAAGACAGCTCAAAAAGTGTTTATAATTGTAGGAAGTACCTGGTAGGGCTTCTGTTCAAATTATTTAATTGTTTAATAAACTATACTGTAAAGTGAATTGATTGTACATTTGTGGTCAAATTGAAGCAGCCAATCGCACACAGCAGTGTCCCACAAACAGCAGTGGATTGAAATGACCAATTTTATTATTGTGGTTTTTTTTGGACGGATTATTATTAGGCATGTGGAGTAAGGAAACTTGCCCAAGGTTTCGCCCTGACCTGCCTGGATTTGAACAAAAGGTCTCACGCTTGTAAGATGAATGCTGTAACCACTGAGCTACAGGAGCTCCACATTGTTTAATAAACTATATCTGACCCCAGAATATAATGTAGGTTCAGAGCTATTATTGAATCTTTAAATTAATATAATTTCTTAGATATTTGAAGGATCTCCCTGAGCCATTCAAAAATCTTTAGGTAGTTTCCCAACTTTTACAAAAAAATTCATTGCAATCTACCATAAATTCTGTGAAGCTCTTTGAAATAATTTGATTGATGTAATAAGACACTGTATCAAATGCAAGAATAACTATTCTTTTTATGTATCCATTACCTATGTTTACATATTCTAACGATTGTTGAGATACAATTAAGAAAATATACTTACCCTGACACCGCAGCACTAGATTGTGAGATCAAATGGTTGACGGACGGGTTGAAGGTACAGCCTTCCAACCAGGAGGTGAGAATGCTACCAACTGAGCCAGACTGACACCTATGATAAAAGCTGCTTATGTTGATTTTCTATTACCACTTTGCCTGCAGAGTTAAGCAATGCAGACACAAAGTGTGATATAAAAGTGAGACGTTCCAAGCTTCAGAGTAGCCTTGGCCCTGGAACAGCTGTTGGCTGTGGAGTGAGATGCTGAGTATAAAAGCTAACTCTAGAGCTAACAGCTGATGACCCACACATCTAATTAATTGATAGGTTAGTACTGTCTGTTGGTTCATTTTTTGTTTGTTTGTTCGTTTGTTCGTTCATTCATTCATTATTTTAATCTTCACTGTCAGAAATGAAGCAGAATTCCAAAGTGTAGCACTTACCCTACATTTTGGGATGTGGATCCCGTAATATAAAATCAGTATTATGTAATTCCAAACATTTTGCACCTGTTGGAACTCTCTTCTGAAATTCCTCCACCTTGCTCAATTCCTCATCTCTTTCGAAATCCATGTAAAAATCTATCTTTTCATTCTTTTTAACTATACACCCACATCTCACTCCTAAGACTGATTTGTAAAGTGGAGTCCTGTAGTGTATTGGTTAGATCACTCGGCTAGCAAGCGAGAAGACCCAGGTTTGATTCCCGAGCAGGGCAAAACCTGAGGCAAGTTTCTTGATTCCACTTGCCTCTGTCTACTTATCAGTAAGTAGCAATCTGAGTTTTAGTCGATTTACGGATCGTTTTTCTGGAGGTAATAATCCCTTGAAAAACTAAAAATATAAGAAAAATGTGGTCATTCAATCCACGACTGAGACACTGCTGTGCGCAATTGGCTGCTGTGTTTCTCCCACAAAATATACAGACAATCCACTTTACTCTATATTCTGTGAAGCACTTTGAGACTTCTCAAGGACATGATAAGGCACAAAATCAAATGCAAGGATTATCATTATTAAAGTGCTGTGAGATATTCACCTGCATGAAAGATGCTGCAGAGGTGGAATTCATTGTTGCCACACTACCACTGCAATTTTAAATTATATTACCACACTAATCCGGAATGTTCACATAGATTATTAGGATGCATGCTAATACAAATCAGCACTTTAAATAATAAAGTATAAAAAATATAGAGCTAGAGTAAACTCTGTGAACTTACAAATTGATTTTCTTCACAGGGTCACTGAGCTGGTAAAACAGAAACACAACATGTGCAATAATACAGTAATATAATAATCTTTGCATTTGATGTAATGCCTTACCACATTGTTGAGACATCGCAAAGCGCTTCACAGAATATATGTTGACACACATTGATGATTAACTTTCTTGTACATACAATAGGCAGAATTAATTCTATGGTCATGATATCACATTAAATGATAAAATAAAGATTAAAAGATTGCTCCTAAAGGACTGAGAACGTTAAAAAAAATCTAAGATCGATCTATGACATGAAAAGCGCTATATCAAAAGTGAGGATTATTATTATATTATTATTATTGAAAGGTGGCAGAGAGGGGGGAAAGCAGATCGGATAGTTAGGGAGGTGCGAGGCCATGAAGCGATTTGAAAACAAGCAGGAAGATCATGAAATCAATCCATTCGGTAATTGAGAGCCAGTGGAGCCTGGCAAAGACTGGTGTGATGGGGATAGAGTTTTGTGTGAGTAAGTATCGGGCAGCGGAATTTTAAATGAGTTGAGTTTGACCTTAAGGTGGAGCTGGGGAGACCATGTTAGGGCAATAAATGCTTTTTCAAGGTCTGTTACCTGACAACCGATCACAGCTATCTGTACATCTGCTGAGCTCAAGGTGAGCTACTTCAGAATGGAACAGGCTGATACTCAGGAGGAGGCCGCAAGCACAACAACAACAACAAAATTACAATTGTATAACAACAACAACAACTTTGATTTATATAGCGCCCTCCACGCCGGACGGCATTTCAGAGCGCCTTCCACGTCAAAGGAAGCTGGAGGTTAAATAATGCAATTGTTTTTCAAATTGGGCTTAAATTCAGAATTTGGCACATGTGTACAGAGGCACATATACGTGTACTTAAGAGAATGCAAATGGACAAATAGGATGTGAAATCAGACAGTTGGGGGCTGGGGGGGAGGAGGGGGGTGACTGGGTAGCGGGAGGAGAACGCACAAATAAAAGATTAATTTTAGAAAATATATATTTTTAAACAGGTGAATAGAATTATTTCAGATTGAAATAGTTCGGAATATATTTGAGATTTTTTTTTCCAGATTAAATGGAATTTCAGTAAAATCATGTGCTTCATGAGTCAAAAAATGTTTTTGTCTGTGAATTGTACCTTGAAGGGCATCAATTCTGCTCACATTTGCTTTACTGCAGTACAGCGTGTATTCCTGTCAGTGTTTCGTAGGGATTCTGGGCCTTTTTACAATGAGAATTGAAATGAGTATGTGCACACCTATCTTCAAAAGGCTGCATGTGTTCAGTACAGTTAGATACAGGAGTACTGAGCAAACTGGCACATCAGTGTGCCCCCTGCTGTATTTTTACATCAAATTATTTGCTTTCAATCATTTAGGACACTGCACCATTTTAACAAGAAAATCCTCCCCGTTTCTCACAGTGTATTTTACAAAAAGCCTATGATTTTAATTCTCATCTCCCTCTTTTTATTTCACAGAGATAATGAATGTGTTTGATGTGTTTTTGTAGGAGAATACTGTATGTTCACTGTGGAGAGCAAAGACATACTGACTCCCACCTATACTGTTTAGTTTTCTGATTTTGCCATCTTTATCCTCAAAGCAGTGATCCAGGACACTTTTTGGAACATCAGTGTCTCATTTCAAGTGGGGGGATTTTATTTGTTATGCCAAACAAACTGTCAGCAAGTTCTTGAACTATGGGATGGCATCCTTTAAATCTAAGTCCTATCCAGCTGCTCATTTTCCATACGGGTAAAATGAAGATGGGGAATTCCGACAGGTTCCATACATTAATGGACTGGATTTCAGATCTGAAATTTTTCAAAATGCTTCACAAAGTTTCTGTATAGCAGTGACTTTGTACTTTAGTAAATTGGCAGTTGCAATAGACCAAGTGTGATTTGCCCTTGCAATTTATTTAATCTCCCAAGGAAGGTGACTGAACCTAGATTAAATATCCAAAAGATAAAGTGAAATATCTTTAACTAAGATGTTAATCTAATTACATTCTATACTTTTCCTGGATGGTTGCACTCCACAGATAACGGTTCCAAAATGTTAGCAATATATCAACATACACAGCTACATAAAGAATTGACTTGTTTTTTTGTTAGACTTGGTTGATGGAGCAGGCAAACCCTGTATATTTTTTCTACATGTGCTTATTGTAAGATGTTCTTGTTTTGAATAGTGCCATGCCTTCTTTAACACCATTTGGAAAGCAGATGTAAGCTATTCAATGGTTCCAAATTTTTTTTTCTTTACTTCCATCCCTTTGAAGCTTCTCTGCAACATGTTAAGATGAGAGGATGTTTGGACAACCAGCTTTGAGTCCCTTGGCAACATGCTCAAAAGAGAATGAGAGAATTGATTTGGGATGTTCCTTCACCCTATCCTGCATTTGCTACATCATTATAAACATGCCAATCAGCCTACAAGACACTTGCCTAACTGAGACCAGGAGGATTTTGACACATAGCATGGACGCATCTATACCCCAAGTCTGCCTTCACTTTCCCAACTATGCTACCCTTCTACCTTGGTGCATTCAGATAACACAAATTTAGTTCAGTATATTTTGACACACTCGAAACATGGTGTGATCGCAATATTAATTTTTCTTCAAACAATTCTCAAGCCTGAATACCTTATTAACAATAATAATCCTTACATTTAGAATAGTACCTTCCATGTGTTGGGGAGGGAAGATGAGAGGTGGTGAGGGTGAGGTGGAGGGGTGGGGTGGGGGGGCTGATGGAGTGAATCCCAAAGTGTTTTTCAGCATAAATTATATTTTTAGCCGGCTAGGAGGAAAGACAAAGTTGCTTTATGATCAACCAGTCCTCAGTGGTGATAATTCAAACGTGTCACAAGAATCACCTACTGCCACAAAAGAAAAAGGTGTAGCATAGCAGTGACTTTGTGAGGCCCACTGTTGGGTATGCAAACTGGTGATTAACACGGAACACCTTACCATTTTTATATTAACTAGATTTGATGAAATGTGTTTTGCATTAAATCCACCACCTGTGTAGTATCATATGTACAAGCCAGCTCAAATTACAATTATTTTCTGTAACCGTCCTCACACTTTAGCTTCAGTCCCAGGGGCTGCTGCTAATTGCGCTTTTGTGCCCATAAAGATGACAGTTGTCAGTACTCGGAGGGGAATGTACGCACTGTACTTGTGTACTAGTGTTTTGCCACCCAGTGTTAGCATCACTTTACTTGAGATTATGTTCAGCAGAACCAGTGCAGAGCAAGGCTCTCTCCACCCTTGACTTCAAGAGCACACCTTAAAATACTGCATCTTATTTCTCTCTCCGAGTAATACAACCAATGTTGTGCCACTTTGTACCAGTATTTTACTGTGGTACACTGCTTGTCAGGAATTGAGTTCAGATTGACTAAATCTTCCCCCAAACTCCCCTCTCCTAAATTTTGCTGCTCCCTTCTTCTTCCACTGAAAACACAGATGTATTGAATGACTTTGTGCTATGTGACATTTTGACAGGTAGTTGCAAAACAGGTTTAGAATTGTGGCTGCTAATAATATTCTAATTTCTTACATATTTGTAATTGTTGCCTTTTAATAAGAAGGGTATTTCCCCACTCCTCAGTCCAGGGAATAAAATATGTAAAAAAAACACCCGAACCTGCTGCAATCAGGCAGGGTCAAAATCACCAGAAATCATTTTTAATTCACATCTGCTGACACAACCAAAGCAACCGAATGTACACTTCACCCGATACAGAAATCCCATATTCATTGCTGGGTCATCTTCCACTAATTGTGTAAGTGGATGTTTCTCAAGTGAGAGACTGAATTTGATTCCCGGCAGGACAAAACCTTGGGTCATGTTTCCTTACTCCACACGTCTAATAATCCCTCAAGAAAACCCCCCAATAATTATTTGGTCACTCAATCCATGACTGTTTGTGGGACACTGATGTGTGCAATTGGCTGCCACGTTTCATCCACAAGTGTACAGTCAATATACTGTGAAGTGCTTTGAGACGTCTAGAAGATGTGAAAAGCACCATATCAAATGCAAAGATTATTATTATGTATTAGAATGTACATAGAAGGACTCATGGAGTCCTGTAGCTCAGTGGTTGGAGCACTCACCTTACATTCATTCCCAGGAAATAATAATGCTTGCGTTTGGTACAGTGCCCTATCCTCTTATGGACTATCTGAAAGGGCTTTATATACTGTAAAGTATCATTGTTCTCCTCTTCTGCACTAGCTCTGTATCCTGGGTGATGACTTTATGTGACCGTGATCAGGTCTGTATGCAGTACACCAGGTGCAGCCTGACCCAGGGCTCTACTGTGAATAGTTTGAGTATTAATTCTGGGGATCTGAACTCAGGCAATTCAGCAATATAGCCCAGCATTCGGTTTGCCTTGTTTCATGCTGCCTCACTTTATTTTGACATAAGAAATGATTCAACTAATACCACTATATCTTTTTCAATTTCCCCTTTTGTAGATGCGTAGAGCTCCTGTAGCTCAGTGGTTAGAGCACTCGCCTTACAGGCACGAGACATGTGTTTGAATCCAGGCAGGACGAAACCTTGGGCAAGTTTCCTTACTCCAATAATAATTCGTGAAAAAAAACCCTGTAATAAATTGGTAATTTCAATCCACGACTGTTTGTGGGAACCTGCTCTGTGCAATTGGCTACTGCGTCTTGCCCACAAATATACAATCAATTCACTTTACAGTATATTCTGTGAAGCACTTTAAGAATTCTAGAAGACCTGAATAGCGCTATATCAAATGCAAGGATTACTAGTATTATTATTAAGGTAACAGGAGTCGGGAGAAACCAGTTAATGAACTGGAAAAGAAAGTCAACTTGCTTTTAGGAGAGGAAAATAGAGAAATGTAGGTAGGGAAAGAGCATGACAATCCCTTTCTAGCCCAATTAACCTGTGTGTAGTTGCTGCTTAGTTTCAATCTCTTAAAACAGCTCAAGTGATGGGATTTGACAACAGAACTCCTAGCTATATTTCACCTCCCTAATCCAGGAGGGCTAAGAACATGTGTATCGTGCCCTGACTAGTGCCCTGGTTGAGATTGACCAACATCAGCACAAGACTGCCACTTGCTTGTCTGCATTGTGGTGCTTTTGTCCACCAGCCATCAGAGGAAGCAGCTTTGTCAAGATTTTGGATTGGGAGAGTGAGAAAGATACTCTGAGGTTAGCGTTTGGAGCTGTGAGCATTTCAGTTATTTCTGAGGTTAAACTGAAATCCGGAGCACTAATTTTCAGTTGGGAGGAATGTAATTCCATGCAACTTCTTTCTGAAAGTGTGTTTATAATAATAATAATCCTTGCATTTGATATAGCGCTTTTCACATCTTCTAGACGTCTCAAAGCGCTTCACAGAATATACTGTAAAGTATATTTGTGGGCAAAAAGTGGCAGCCAATTATGCACAGCAGTATCCCACAAACAGTTGTGAATGGAAATTAACAATTTTTGTTTATTTGTTGTGTGTTTTTTTGGAGGGATTATTATTAGGCGTTTGGAGCACCTTGTATCTTATAGTGTTGGGATAATGGACCTCACAGTCATAAAAGGAAAACAATTCTAGGAAGATGCAGAACAACACATATGAATGTGCAGTCAAAGTATTTGGCTGGCCAGGCTGAAAGCGATTTCCACCCAACATTTACTTCTTTGATGTGAAGGATATCTGCTATGGAATTAATGACAACTCGTAAATCTTGAACCAAAGTGAATATAAGCCTGATGCCCCAAAACCACACTGTAAAAAGGGTAGGGGGGAAGAATATAGAATTGGAGAATAAGAAAAGTCAAACATGAAAATAATAAAAGGTTGATTTTAAGAAAATTACATTCACTCATTTTTATCATTAAAGTCGTTATTTGCTGAAATTTGCAATTGTTTCATCTGAAAATCAAGATTTAAATTTCTCAGCACAAACCTTCTGTGTGGGTCACAAAAAGGGAAGAGTCTTTAATTATTCTTTCCATTTCAAGACATACCACTCTGACTGTTCTTTAGGTAATATTTTCCCTCCCCACCCTCTTCAGCTCTCACCCCCTAGCTCAGGTGCCTAAAGAGCAGTGTGAAGAACTGTAGATTGTATTCATTTTATTTCACTTCATTATAAATAGCACAGTAGAAGATTGTGCAGCAAGTAACGTTTCATCAATAATTAACGGGCAAGCCACCAATCCACACCATTGTAATAGGAAACTTTCAAAAACAAAAACTTGCATTTATTTTAAAAAGCGCCTTGATTAAGGATATCGTCTCGCAGTGTTTTGACCACATCTCCGGCTTTGGTTTTCTGTCGACGCTTTCCTTAAAGTGAAAGGCCTTTACACAAATCATTTTGTTTCACATTTCCCCGACTTATTCAGGAAAAGATGTGGGACATTCTTGCAACTGGGATGAGTTGTGCCAAGTTGTGCTTGTGTCAACAACTTTCTTTAAATATCAGGAGGATATTTAAAGGGATGGGGAGAGAGTAGGGTGGTGGTATTGATTTGGACAGCTCTTATCGAAGAGCAGGCACAGACACAAAGGACCGAATGGCCTCCTTCTGTGTTGTATAATTTTATGATCTGCTTAATGGTTGTCCATAATAGTTGTCTATACAGCCTGTTCCATTTTTAATCGCTGAAGCAGCCAACTAAATAATAATCCTTATATTTGATATAGCACCTTATCACATCTTCAAGACACTTCAAAGTGCTTTACCGAATATACTGTAAAGTGAATTGACTGGGGCAAAACAAAATATAAATATAAACAGTATATTTAAAGCAGCAAAGCACTGCCTCTAATGAAATATTTCTTAGAAAAACTAAGTGGATACAGTATTTCACAATAGACAGTTGTTGCAATTCATTAATACCACATTGTTTGGTATATTACAGTATCTTTGTTCCTTTTGAAGTTTTATTTCACTTCTTGTTCAAAGTTAAATGCCTGATTATTCAGAGGTCCAAAATTCGACCTTGTTGCAGCTGATTGATTTTATTTGCAAATCATCAGCCCATGTGCTTTTCTCTTTAAAGTTAAGATTGCAAAGAATTGTGGAAAATTCTTAAATTCAGCCTTAACTTTAAGAAATGCGTAAAATTGTAGACAGGGTATCACAGGACACAAATACAGAGCCTCAGTTGAAGTGAGTCTTTGTCAGATAAACATCAATGATTGAGTGCCAGATAGGGTTGATTTGAAATGATTCACGAAATAGGAGCATGGAAATATTGTTTCATTTATTTTAAATACAAGTCAATGGTTACACATCTGAAAATTGAGCAATCCATTTTGTACAGTGATAGATTAAAAGCTGTATTTCAATTAAATTTTCACCAAATTAAGCCCAGATGCAGTGTAAGGATCAATAGTAACTGTTTTTCATGTTCACAACAACAAGGAAGTCAAGGTTGTCTGCCAGTACATTTTCACTCTTACACAGTACGCCAACAGTTACTCAAATATTGTACAGCAGAATTAGACACATGCACAGAATACACATAAGATGGGGTTTACTTTTTGCAATTAGCACAAAGTATGGCATAGTTGTAGTCTTTGCAGCTTTTGGTATACAGGTAGACCCCGCTTACCGAACGCCTGGTTACCAAAACTTCACTATAACAAGGGTTTCTATTTGTACCACTTCTCCGCTTAACAAAGACTGCTTTTACTATAACGAATGTTTACACACACTTTAAATCTCGCGGGCTTCTCGTGCGCAGCTTCTCATGAGCTTCTCTCTGGTTGCCCCAGCCACGCACACTCAGTCTTTAGCGTGCCTCAGTTAAGCAGTGCAGTGCAGCCCCTCCCATATGGGAGGAACTTAAGCGGCAGGATGCTTCGTGGCTTCAATAATAGTAAGTCGAGATGGGGTTGGGCGGGGGGAATAGAGATATAGAGAGGAGGGGGGGATAGAGAGATAGGGTGAGGATAGAGGGAAGGGGGATAGAGGGGAGGTGAGATAGAGAGGGAGGGATAGAGAGATAGAGAGGAGTGGGGGATAGAGAGGGAGGAGGGATAGAGAGGGAGGGGAGGGGGGATAGAGAGATAGAGAGGAGAGGGAAGGGAGGGGGGGGGGGGATAGAGAGATAGAGAGGAGGGTGGAATAGAGAGATAGAGAGGAGGGCGGGATAGAGAGGGAGAGGAGGGGGGGAATAGAGAGGGAGGGGAGGGGGGGATAGAGAGATAGAGATGGAGCGGGGGATAGAGAAAGAGAGGGGGGGGTAGAGAGATAGAGGAGTGGGGGAGTGGGTTAGAGAGATAGAGAAGAAGGGTGGGGGAGGAGGAAAGAAGTGTGTCACGTGTCGTGAAATGCCTGGGCCCAGGTTGCGATATTTCAGTGCGGTGACTGTGAAGACCAGGCCTGGAGCAGGTAGGATTGGCGTTTTTATTCCTGCAATTTTTGTCACATTCCGGATTCTGGAACTCCAGACTTTTGGCTGCTCAACCTGTACACCGAAAATGTTAGCGCTAGGAACTGTTAAGAACTAAACTGATGTTAGCGGGGAGGCTCAGGTCGGGGCGGCGTTTTTGCTGTGGCCAAATACAGTAATACAGTTAAACTCTCGCTTAACCAAATTTTCGTAGACCCCTTCATTAAGCGGGGTCTACATATTTATAGTAGTTTTCTTTCAAATGCAAAACATAGACAATTTGAATTTCCATTTTTTGAGATCCTAACTGGTCTGCACATGGGCTGATGATTTGCAAATTAACCAATTTAGGTAAATCCAAGGTACAGTACTACTTTTGGGAGTAAGAATATGAAACACATCTACTCCATGAACTTGCCAAAGGAAAAGCTGAAAGAGATTTAGAAGTGTTAGTTGAATTTTTGATAACCATATCAAAACAGTGTGTAGTAGCATTAAACACAATAAAAAGGATGCTGGAAAATCAATTCATACCCCCAGATGTTACACTTAACCAATATTAGGTCAGACTATACAGAGTGTGCCAACCTAATGCTTACAGTGCTGGTTGGTAAAGGGGCTGCTAGACCTGAGAGAACATTGAGGATGACCCACAGATTGGAGGAATGTACTGCGAGTGCTATGAGTACTCAGGCTCTTCAATTTTGAAAGAAGACCTCAGACCTTATAAAGTAATGCAAGTTTTTAAATGGGAATACTTTTGGATGTCCCGAGCAGAACAAAATCCCCCCCAAAAATAGGTTTAGGATTGCAAACGAAAATTTCAGGACACAACCTAGAAAGTATTTGTTTGCTCAAAATGTAATTAACAACAGGAAAGTTGCCACTTGAAGGGTGGTTGAGGCCATACACAGGAATTGTTTACAAAACAGCTTGGTGGGAAGCCAGAAGAATGAGAACATATGGGCTGAATGCCTTCGAACTCATCTTGCAATGTATTACACCTAGTAGTTCAGTGATCAATAGCCAGTGGGCTGTAGTTCGTACACTAAGGAGACCAGCCACCTGCTAACATGATCACTGTGGAATCTGCACTACCAGAGACCAAGGAATACAAATGAACTCCATAGCAGTTTTGAGGGTTCCTTGTTTAAATGCATTGTGATGTCCTCCCGATGGGAAAGACTCTACACAAATCTAATTTTGCTGTAAGTTTGCTGTAAACACAATATTCTACCATGCAAACTTCACGGTTTAAATTGATTTTACTAAGGCAAGAATGTTTGACACAACTTAATAAATAATAATAATAAACCTGGCATTTGATATAGCGCTTTTCTCATCTTCTAGACGTCTCAAAGCACGTCACAGAATGTACAGTAAAGTGAATTGACTGTATATTTGTGGGAGAAACATGGCAGCCAATTGCACACAGCAGTATCCCACATACAGTCGTGGATTAAAATAACCAATTTATTATTGTTGTTTTTTGGGGGCGTGGGGGGTGGAATTATTGTCAGGTGTGTGCAGTAAGGAAACTTTCCCAAGGTTTTGCCCTGCCTGGAATTGAATCCAGGTCTCTCGCTTGCAAGGTGAGTGCTCTAACCACTGAGCTACAAGACTCCAACGTAAATTAGGATCACGGAAATTGTGGTGAGGGGATAATCGGGACGGTCTGGATGGTAGGCAGTGGTCCGACAGGTGGAGCAACATATTCCTCTTCACGCAGCAAACGGAGAAGTATTCGCTTTTGGTCCTTTGGCCACTGGAAAACATGTGTGTTGTTCAGCCAATGAGGCACGTGATTCTGTAACAAAATTTGAAATTTACAATGGAAAGTGGTCCAAGGGAAAAGACTAAAGAATATCATTTATTTGTTTACACAAACCATATCTTGTGTAGCGTGGTGCTCATTTACTGCAGTGCAAGTTTCAGTTATACCTTTAATCTCTTCTGAAGCCTTACTGATAAATCAGGGTTTAGCTGTTTTGTTCCTATTGTTTCAGTCCTGGATCATGTAGAGGGAAGAGCTTTATTCGATTAGGTCCGAACATTAGACCAATTTTCCGCATGGATACTTCAGATCTCAGTATTGGCATTTACTAAGTTATAAAACTGCACTAATAATACTTGCAATATTTAAAATATTATAAAATTTAAAAATTAAAAAATTTAAAAATGTATGTGTCCTCCCAACTCTATAAATGTAATTTTGTTGTTGTCGTTGTTGTAATATTAAGGTATATTCCATTTTTTTTAAAAAAAGTTTGATGTCAAGGTGCTCTCAACATTCCTCCAAATAGGTTGTGATCCAATGAGGCAGCAATCAGCAGGTAAAATGTATCTCTTCAGATTTGTACTGTCTACTTATAGGACAATGCCATCTTGTGGCTAATTGTTGCCTGCAACCAACACAGGCAATTCATTTGAATTCAAACTACTGTACAGTAGTTGCTCTACGTTGAGGTACAGAAACGAAAACAAACGATAGGAGTAGCAAAAATCATATGTATCATTTTGTGAATTTTGAGAAATTAAGCCAGATGTCACCAACTGAATTCTTAAAATAATGACTGCCCCATTTCCAGGAATTCTCCCTTAAATTTTCTGTTGAATTAGTCTATACTAACATTTGCTGCAGCTCTATAATTCATGTTGGGAAGTTATCAACCTGGACATAAGCTTTGGATATTTTTGCTGAAATTATTATTATTGAATCAATCAGTTGATTCCTATAAATAAGTGTTAGGTTCAAATTCCATTTTTGTCTACTGCCTTCGTGTATTTTCAATTTCTGCATTATTTTTGCAGTGTTTCATTTATTCGCAGTTATATGTGGCATCTAGTTTACTGGCATCTATTTGTGCACTGGTTTGCAGAGCGACGGCAGGGGAGTTTGCATTACTTGCCTTGGTGGCATTGGTAAACAGTACGGGGATAAACCTGAAGTTCATACTTGCTTGCTGTATAAACTCAATCTGCATCTGAAAAAAACAAACACAAACAACATTTAAGACTCTACTATGATCAGCTACGGTCAGACATTACCTTAGTTGAGGTACAACATGGCCTGAGAAAGAAAAACTTCTGCACCAGCCTCTTTGGACATCTGCACAGAAAGAACCCTGAATGATAACAGATCCAATCAATGGAGGAAGGGAATGAAAATTGGCAGGATTTTATTTGTTGGTGGTTATTCCTGATACTCTCCTCCCACAGAATCTACCCAACTCTCTTGAAAAAATAAGGAAACTGAGTGTCAGGTGAGTGGCTCATATTTTCTGTTTTCTCATCCGTACTTTGGATGTTTGGGTTAAGCAGACAAGCATTGCCATTGTTTTCTGGATGGTTGGGAAGTAACTGGGGTTGGGAGGGAGATTCAGGAATGGTAGAATCCTGAATATTTTTCACAAATTCTGTTTCCTCACCATTTTGTGGATGTATTTTGTGTGTAAGCTGTGTCCATCTTTTAATTGCTCCAATTCAGTTCCTTCAATGTCCCGTTTGTACTTTGGACTAATCGCTACTACAATCATCACCGCTCTCTGCAAAGGAAAACCAAAGCAATGACTGTGCGGCAATTACAATCCACCTCATGTATGATTTCCATTGTTATCAGCGTGAGAATGTTATTGCTGAAATAGTGAGTGTATTTTAGCTAAAAGCTTCAGTAACTTATTATGTTTTCAATAAATTGTGGCATGAAACAACATACCTGTATAGATATGTTGGAGGTTGGTTAGGAGGGAGTAATAAAACTTGAAATGAAAACAGAAATCACCGGAAACACGTGATGTCCACTCAGTGTCAAAGATCCTTGACCTGAAACGTTAACTTGCTTTCCTCTCTGAATATTCCCAGTGACTTTTGTTTTTATTTCAGATTTTCAGCATCTGCACTATTCTGCTGTTTGTAATAAAACTTAATTTAAGATACAAATGTAGTCGATTACAGCTTAAGATAGCTCTGAAAGTGTTGTGGCCGAGTTCAAATATCAAATAAGGGGCAGGATAGGGTTGCACAAAGTAAGATCTTGACTTGAATTGTGAGTATAAAGGTTAACTCAATATCAAAGTCTAGTTTCTGTGGAATCTTTATCGTCCACCTGAGCAATCGGGACTTCACCCCCACCCCACCCCCACCACTCCACAGGACTGCATTGGAGTGCTAACCTAGACTGTGAGCTCATTTCCTGTATGATGGTCTCAAGCAATTCCCCAATAGACATGTTTGTGTGATCTTTAGCATCCAACTCTGTACTTACATTAGTCAGGTAACCTTCCATCCACTTGATAATGTCTATACCACGAACGGAGTCTTCAAAAATATCAATCTGCAGCAAAGCAGTAATTTAGGTTAGTCACCACTGTGACATGCACATTGAATGATGTGATCTGGTAGTTCCTCAGAGAATACACTCTACCGAGAGAATGAGGAATGTGGAGAAGGGAGAGCCGGCTGAACGAGCGCAATTGTGGACACTGGATAAGGAAAGGGTCAGGCTCAATTTAGGAAACCCCTGTGGTGTAAAAGGCTGCCAACATTCACTACCCACCTCACATGAATCATGGTCACTTGAGGGTGAACTAAAAATGTGCTGAGGAGAATTGATAAGAATTGACAAGAAAACAAAATAATAAGAAGTGAGGTCTGGAATCAGGTTTTTTAAAAAAACAGATCAGGCATTGCAGGGGTGTGTGTTTTTTATTACCTGCAAGCTTTGTTCAGGGTGTGTGTGTGTGTTTTGCCGCTTTGTGGCTGTTCTCATTTTCCATCTAAATTAATCAACTCACGCTCTCTCTCTCCCTGCCTCTCTCAAACGCTGTTTGAACAGCAGCTCTGACTATTGCCGGTATTCGGCTGAATATCTGGCAGGCGCTTTGGCCAGGTCCTGAGGGTGCCGGATAAACGGGCTTTTATTGTATAATGGGGTTTGAAATGCTATGATTTCGAATGAGATTCCTGGGTAAGGAAACTGGAAGTACATTAAAATGACTCCCAGGAAGCTCCAAATGCGATCTGGATGCAACACTGCTGGCTCCTGGCAGGATCAATATTTATGAATCCTGTGCGAATCCTGAACGTGACTTTTATAGTCTGTGCTATCAAACCATGAACCACAGCTACTGGGCGAAATACTGCAGGGAGCTTGTGGAACTAAACCCCAAAAGAAAGGAAAACAAAGAATTTTATATTGTTAGGAGAGAGGAAAGAAGGAAAAATGTTGGGAGGAGAAAACAAGAGAAAAAAATGAAGACAGAGATATATAGTACTTACCGCTGCCTGAAAGCCATTAGTTCTAAGAAAGTTCACAAATATCAGAATTTCATCTGCAACGTCTACAGAGTACGTTACAAATACTTTTCCTACAATGGGAAGAACAATGAGAGGTGAGCGGCTGAAAACTTGCAGACTTAATCTACTCCATCAGAGTTCCTGTGACCTTTCTAAACCTGGAGATAAGTGGGATTTCCACACTGTACGGTAAAGGCCAAGAACAAGCATGGCACAGATCTGTACTGACCAAACTTTTATCTGCTTGTTTCCAGTGAGTAAACAGTGATTATAGGGTCCGTCGATATGGAAATTTTCCGATTTCGATATATCGATGGGCTCATATCGAGATATACCGAAATATCGATATTTTCGGGTTTTTCGTACTGCGCATGCGCGCACAGCGCTCACATACCGAGTGCACGCACATTCGGAGTGCATGCGCGTTCCTGGGTGCGCGCGCATTCGGGGCCTATCTCCTCAGGAGGTAAATATCTTTCTCTCTCTGTGTCTCTCACTCTCCCCATCTCTATCTATCTGTATATTATCACATCCACCCGTCTCTCCCCACACCCCACCCGCCGTCTCTCCCTCCCCCCCCAGCCGTCTCTCTCCACCCCACACCCCACCCAACCGTCTCTCTCCCCCCACCACCACCCCCAGCGTCTCTCTCCCCCTCCCACCCCCCAGCCGTCTCTCCCCCCCCCCAACAACCCCAGCCGTCTCTCTCCCCATCACCCCCCCCCAGCCGTCTCTCTCCCCCTCACCCCCCCACCCACAGCCGTCTCTCTCCCGCCCCCCACCCCTTGCATACCTGTATATTGTATTCGAGGACTGTGAATACAATACGGCGGCTTTGCACCTCGGTCTGTGTATTGTGTATAGAGATGAGCATTTCGTTTTTCGATATATCGATATTTTAAAAATGCCTATATCGGCGTATCGATATGAAAATGATATCGTGTTTTAGCGATATATCGATATATCGCCGGACCCTAAGTGATTATAATAAAAACAATAATAATAATCCTTGCATTTGATATAGCGCTTTTCGCGTCTTCTAGACGTCTCAAAGCGCTTCACAGAACACTAAAGTGAATTGACTGTATATTTGTAGGCGAAACGCGGCAGCCAATTATGCACAGCAGTGTCCCATAAACAGTTGTGGATTGCAATGACCATTTTATTATAGGTTTTTATAATGTGTCAGGTGATTCGCCAGAATTGAGGCAGTGATGTGCTGGTTTGTGGTGTGTGGGGAGGGTCACTAACTCTCTTTCATGTAAAGAATTTGCCATCAAAAAGCGCCAAAGTTATTTGCCTGACTATTGTTGTAACTGGTCAGCTGATCTCTTCTGGTTACCATTTTAATGCCCTCGAGTGCACCCAAAACGGTTGTAAAAAAGGTTAAAGATACAGAAGGACGCTTGACGTGTAACCCAAGAGCATCTGGAAGATGTGTGTACAATAAACATGTGCGCATACGGTGCACATCGGGGAGGAGAAATGCACCGAAAGCAGTGGGTGACCTTCTCAGGGTGCATGCATGGTTGTGGTGCACGCAGGGGCAACTCCCGACTGTTTTAAAGGAAGCGAACCCGAAAAAACGTGTGCATAACCTGTGTGTAGATTTTTTGTACTTTGTTTTGGATTTATGTCGTAACAAATGTATTTATAAATATATATTTTCAAAACACAATTAAGATTTGTAGCTTCCTCTTTCTCAATTTATAAACGTATCCCAAAGCCCAAAGTTCCCCTCAGATGTGTTTTGTATACTTTGCGTTTGACACAATAGTGGCAGAACCTGGCTTTCTTGGTTCCTTTGTGCTCCAAAAAAACAGTTACGATTTATCCTTCAGACAAACCACAATGAGGGGCTCACTTCATCGCAAGAGCAAAGCTTGAGGCAGAAGTGAACTTGCTCTAACATGAATTAACAGCAGTTGTGTCCAAGCCCTTTATGAGAGCCTAGTAACTGTATCATGATGAGCAGCTACATGACTGCACAGGGAACAGAAGGCACTTACGTAATGCATCTGGGAGGCTAATTGTTCTGGGTGCACCTCTCACAGGCCGATCTTCTGGTGGTGGGCAGACATGTGAAATTCGATCAGATGTCTGTTGGGAAGACATTTTCCACGGGGCTAGAACTGCTTCCTTTCTGCTTAAAAAAACCCAACAGAGTTATCCTCGAGACACACCACGGCAAGTGGTTGACTTCATTGCAAGATCGAACATTAACCGTTTTTTTGCATCTGATAGGCTTTCACCCAATCAGTGTTCTTTCATATAGAAAACGATTCATAAACCACAACAAAATGAACCTTCTCACACAGGATAAAATTGCAACCATTTTGAAAGAACACAAATATGTTATTGATACAACCATTTTGAATCAACACAAGCAAGTATTATATATGCCGAGCCACAGATTCATCACTAAACTTTTAGTGTTCAGCGCATACTTTGGTTTAGTGAATAATAAACTGCCATTTCATTAAAGCATTAAAGAAAAAATTTAACAGGATCAGTAATGTTTACATGCATAATACAACCAAAAATTGTCAGATACTGTACTTTGGTCCTATGATGGAGTTTCTGTGGGATAATACTAGGTGAAAGTACTACCTTGTCCTCACTTTCAAGGCCATTCACGGCCTTGCCCCCACCTATCTTTCTGACCTACTGTCTCCCTACCAGCATGCCCGCACCCTCCGTTCAGCAGACTCAGGCCTGCTCCGCATCCACTGCCCTACCACGTAACCATCGGCGGCCGAGCTTTCAGCCGCTCTGCTCCCACACTGTGGAACTTCATGCTGCAGCCCCTCCACCTCGCTTCCTCCTTTTCCTCCTTCAAGACCGGTCTCAAGACCTTCCTCTTCGACAGGGTCTTTGGCTGCCCCATTAACTCTTCTCCCTCTCCTACTCTCCTTCCCCTTCCCCCTACTTCGACCCTCCCTCATCCCCCACCCTCCCTGCTCGGGTCCCGGCCAGACTGTTCAGCGCTTTGGGACATCCTCCTGACGTGAAAGACGCTATATAAGTGCAATTTTGTTGTTGTTGTACTGTACCTACCATCTACAGGTGGCCTAATAGCTCCAACACTAGAGTATTGGATCCATGACTCCAGACCTCTCCATGTGTACCAACAAAAACTTGCACATATATAGCCGTCCAGGGTAGCTTTTCAGAGAACTTAACAGTGGCAGAGCATCACTCCAAGCTGAGTGAGGGAGGAGGTCAGATAAGCACGGTCAAAGAGGAAGGTTTTCAGCTGGGACTTGAAAAAGATGGGGGGCAAGGTGGGGAGGGATTGAGACAGAGTATTCCAGAGTTTGGGGGCGTAGGGGCTGAAAACATGACCTCCAATGGTGGGGCGGAGGGTGCAAGGAATGAGCTGGAGGCCAGTGCCAATTGAGCAGATGAACCAAGTGGTGGAATAGGGGGTGAGGAGGTCGGAGAGGTAGGGCATTTGAGTAATCCAAGCGGGAGATGAGAAACGCATTTAGTTAAATACATAATTAATTAACTGATTAAGTATTATATAATATATACTCTATAGTATTTCATAGAGTAGATAGGAAGACTTTTTTTTACACCGAGAATTGTTATGGTCCGGAAAGCTAAACCATAACAATTGTCTGCGCTACGTCAAAGGGTGGTAGAAACAGATTCAATAACAACTTTAAAAAGGGAATTGGATAGGTACTTGAAAAGGAACATTTTGCAGTGATATGGGGCAAGAGTGGTACAGTGGGACTTCCAAAGAGCTGGTACAGGCACAATGGGGAAAGTAGCTTCCTTCTTTGTTGTAATAATCTATGATTGTAATATTATAAATATAAATATTTATACAATATAAATATTATAATATATAATATAAAGCATCCCCCCACCCCTGGCTCTGTGTCATGCACTGCCACTGTCAAGTGCTCTGGAATGTTACTCTGTGTGAGGGACATTATATAAATACAAGTTGTTGTATGGGTGGGGGGGGGGGGGGTGGGGGGGGGGAACGGACGGACGGACGGACAAACATTGTGCATTTGCTTCCCCATATGAAAGGCCTTATATAAATATAAATTTTCATTGTCTTGTGTCAGTCAGATTTTCATTTCATGTTTTGATGTTGCTTCATTCTTATTTGATTCTCGCACTGTTTTCCTTGGTTCCCTCACTTTTAAATTTTATTGAACATAATCACCTTTTCGGGTTACAAATGGAAACCAATATTAATAAACAACAACAACTTGCATTTATTGAGCACCCATCAGGCGAGCTGGTGTCCTGGAGTGCTTTACAGTGGCGAAGCCTGACACCAAGGCAGGGGGAGAGGGACAGGGAGGTGACTATAAGCAGAATCAACATCAAATATCTTTAGGTAGGATTTGAAGGTGAAGAGGGAGGGTGCAAGGTTGTGAGGCATGGCTGGAGGCGGGCAAGGGGATATAGTAGGGAAAATTTTAGAGCAGTTATCTCCTCCAGGGAGGTTTGCACCATCAATGAGATATTGCCACAGAAATTATACCTGTTTAGTAAACCATCTCTTATTCATCTGAAGAGAAGTAAATGGGTTGATGAAGACTCTGCAGGTGGGAAGGCTGCTGTGCATTTCCAGCATCTAATCTATTTAATTCAAGGTTCCTGTCTCTGCAATTGTTTTCTTTAATTCCCTGCACTTCAATGCACATATGTTTGACAATGCAGAGTCTGTCTGAGAAAGTCAGCGTTGACAGGTGTTGAAACAATGCTCCTGAAAACACCAAAATACTAAATATTGAAGGGGCTGGAATAGGTGCACAGTGACGTACTCACCCAAACTCGTGCTGTTCTTGATAAAGTTGCACAAAGTTGTTCTGGGTACCTCCACTGTATTGATAGTTCAGGAAGCGTGGACGAAGAAAGTCAGCCATCATACCTTGGTGCAACTGGGCATGAGCCATGGGCATCCCCTGCCTCGGTTTTACATGTGGAGTGAAGGGGATGTGCAGGTGTGCATCGGCTTGGCACTGGCTACACTCACAGGTGGCAAGATTATAATTTGCTCCATCTGGAGGGAAACAAAGCGTAAAAATTAACTTGAGCTATACTTCAAAACTTCTCACCAAGAATAAATCTGCTTTTGTATTTGCCACTCAGAGAATTTGTACAAGAAAACTAATCACAATATCAATCAACAATCAATCAATCGACCGACCAATCAATCCTTACATTTATATAGCGCCTTTCACATCGAGAGGATGTCCCGAGGCGCTGAACAATGAGGTAGGGACAAGAGCAAGAGGGGAGGGGTCGGGGCAGGATGAAGGAGAGTAGGAGAATTGACTGTATATTTGTGGGCAAAACAGGGCAGCCAAATTGCGCACAGCAGTGTCCCACAAACAGTCATGGAAGTGGGATTAGGGGAGAAAGGGGGGAAAGATGGCAAGGGGAGAGGTCGGGGTAGGGGGAAGAAGAGCAGGAAAACCGACTGTATATTTGTGGGTGAAACATATAGGAGACTGAACATTTGCAACCAGTTATACAGGCTCCATTCTTTCAATGATCAGTTTTTATTTTCTCTTTGACTACCTGGAGCCATTCGTTCAGTGTAATGGCCCAATCTATATGACGTCAATGATCCTGAGGATTAAGAATTCAGGGAAATAGAAACTAAGCATAATGAAGGAATGGGCTGGACAGCGAGTTGGTTTCACCCCTAGGATTTGGGTTTGAAATCAGTTTAATAGGATTGGGTGAGGCTTCCTCTATTGGCTGCAGATATGCTGAATAAAATGGATATTGAAAATCATCTAGTCTTCAAAAACCCAGATTTAGTTAATAATGTCCTTCAGACAGATCCTTGGTTTTCTAGCATGGGAAATGTCAACACGCCAATGCAGTGGGGTCAGGTATGTGTTCAGGTGTCAAATATTCCATCTGGCTTATAGTTTCTCTTAATAATAATAATATATTTAATTTGATATAGCACTTTTCACATTCTCTATATGTCTTAAAGCTCTTCACAGATTGTACTAGAGTAAAGTGAATTGACCATATTTTGTGAGTGAAATGCAGTAGCCAATTACTCACAGCAGTGTCCAACAAACAATCGTGGATTGAAATGACCTGTTTTTCTATTGTTTTTTTAAGGGATTATTATTAGGAGTGTGGAGTAAGGAAACTTGGCCAAAGTTTCACCCTGCCTGGAATGGAACCCAAGTCTCCTGCTTGTAAGGCGAGTGCTCTAACCACCGAGCGACAGGAAGATGATGCTTTATTGTACGAGAAAGTTCTTAATTTGAAATACAGCTTTCCTCAATTCTTAAAAATACTGGCTTCCAAAATATTCACATTTCTGTATGATTCAAATTTTATAGTAAGTTAGAGTCAAAGTTACAGTAAGTATCAAATGTACAATAACTTACATTAACAGTAAAAGCCCATTTATCCGTGACCTGATCAACCGTAACTTCCGTATAACCAGTACCTCCAAAAAAAAGGTCTGCATTCGATTAACCGGAATTTATCTGGAAAAATGCATTTTAGGTGTTTTCGGCTGAAACTCCAGCACGTGCTTTATCCGGCATTGGCCAGGTCCCGAGGGTATACAGCTTTTACTATATACAGTATAGCTCTGTTCA
This sequence comes from Hydrolagus colliei, assembly GCA_035084275.1. Taxonomy (NCBI): domain Eukaryota; kingdom Metazoa; phylum Chordata; class Chondrichthyes; order Chimaeriformes; family Chimaeridae; genus Hydrolagus; species Hydrolagus colliei. The sequence goes on from CM068744.1 coordinate 58,882,719, forward strand.
CATTGGGGCATTAGGAGGACATCTCAAAGAACTTTACACAGCTGATTGGGAATCTGAGCTAGGACGGGAGCGTTGGGCTGGATAAGGGGGTAGTGCAGGTGAAAAGTTGGTCTTAAGATGGGCTGCCAAACAGTACCACTAAATTGATCCCTTTGTGGCTGTACAAACCACATTCTTACCCTGTCAGAGTCCTGACATTTCCATGCCTTGTAGGAACACTGAGAGACTAGAATCCTTGTGGTGCATCAGCTGTGACCTATGGGGCAGAAAATCTCCATTCGGGAGAGTGATACTAATTAGAGGTCCACTGGGCTGGAGAGTCACTATGTGTACCACAGCTGCAGGTCCACTGGTAAGGTTCCAGCAACAGACAGCTCATTAAAGTACAAGGCACAGTAAACATCACACATTCTTTTGCAAGAAGTGTAAAGCGATGGATCAGACTTTCATGACCTGCAAGGTCCCTTTAAGATCAGACCTACTTGATGTTCGTTCTCACCAGCCAAACAATTGGATTACAACCATTTTAATTATACGGTAATTTAGTTTAGCACAATTAAAGGCTCTTTATACCTGTTGGGCTGTAAAACTACCAAAGATGCACAGATGATCCCACTCTGAACCACATTATAGAATCTGCTGACAAGTTCCAGCATGTTCTGCGGTCATAGATGTGAGATCAGTGAAGGGAATAAAGGGTAAATCTTTGGATAAAGTTTCAGAACAGACGTGACAAGTAATTGGCTGGAATTGAGGACCAAACATGAATGAACGCCTGAGACCCAAACCAGTGTTGGGGGGTGTCTGTGTCCTAGCAATGGCTCCCTTTGTTCCTAACCTTGAGCCATATGTTGGTGAAAAGTCCTTATAAGGAATGCACTCAGTGCCACATTTTGAAAATAAATTTATGATCTGAGTTGAGGATTCAATCAGGGATTAATGTGTGCTCCGCAGCCCGCACCATGCACTGTTGTGAGTGAATTCTCTGCTATCCCAGACAGTACAGGGGTACAGATGGATCCTTCTGCTTGTCTGAGACTGCTTCCCTGACTCTATTTTTGTCTGTCTCTGTCTGCATATATCTCTCTTTCCCATAGTATAATGTATCTGAATCTGAACTCTCACTATTGGCCTGGTATCATTTTATAAGTGTACTATAATTTGTTCTGGAAAATGGCAAGCATCTTCCTGTCCTGAAAGTGTTAAATTGAGGACTGAAGCAAACATACATTCACGACTGGAACAGGGTGTTATTAAGGGTGGGTGAAGCCAGCTCATTCGACTCATTAAAAAAAACGACTTGAACAAGTGATGGGAGAACCATGGAGTGGCTATTCTGGTGGGATGAGAATGGAGGGCCAAAGGGTCTTCTTCATCAGAAACAATCTTATCATCTTGCGATTTGTTAGTAGAAGGGTTAGTAAAAGAGATAGTAGAAGGCTTGTAGGAAAACATCTGGAGTCCTGTAGCTCAGTTGTTAGAGCACTCGCCTGGCAAGCGAGGGACTTGGGTTTGATTCCCTCAAAGGCATAACCTTTGGCAAGTTTTCTTACTCTGCACGCCTGATAATAATCTCTCAAGAAAAAACCCAACAATAATTAGGTTACTCAATCTCTGACTGTTTGTGGGATACTGGCTGCCACTTTTTGCTCCCACCACACCATATATTTTCATTTTGTGCAGTTAATTCACTTTACAGTATATTGTGTGAAGCGCTTTGAGACGTCTCAAAGAAATGCCAGGATTTTTTTTTATCCAATGAAACAACTTAAATTTTCAAAATCAAGAGTAATGATGTAGCTCTATTCATTAACTGGCAGCATTTGAAGGCCATATATCGTTCCAAATAAATCATGTGCATTATAAACACCAGCGAGGACTATTTGGCTTGAATGTCCTGTTTGGTGCTATACTCTATGTACTGGAGGTCTATCTAAAAAACGATGAGGCATGTTTTGTTTCAAAATTGCTACCAGCCTTATATTTGAAGGAAAACCCAAACCAGTGCAACTCTTCAAGGCTGCAATATACTGAAGAAAGGGTCCATGTGTGACAATTGTGAAATTATGAGTACAGTACGTGCGTGAGGTTACTGTGCGGGGGACATAGATTTCCCACACAGTGCTGGTCAGTCACAGGCAACAACAAGCACAAGGTCCTAAGTCTGTGTTGGTAGCATAAAGGTAGGTGTTACCAAAGAGAATAACATAGAAACAGCAAGAGACAGAAAGGAATAAAGATTCTGTGTCTATTTAATCAAACAATTTGAGAGGGAAAGAGAATTAAAGAAAGTTGGAGACACAGATTAAAAGTTTGAGAGAGAGAAAAGAAATCTTGAGAGAAATAGAGAGAGAGCGAGAGAGAAAAAAGGCAGACACAATTTAAAGTCACATCATGGAGAATAAATTGTCAGCCTATTAATATTTAGAGAGCCTTTTAAAATAGTTCTATGTGAAAAAAAACTGGTCTTTTACTCTATAATCCCATGTATAACTGTAAAATTGGGTGTGGGAGGTTGCTTTATAATCGAGGTTACCCTATATTCTGAACACTATGGTATTAACCAGTTCCAATTGGTTCCCAGCATGTCTTTAGACCAGGTCCTCTCATCAGATGTAGTGATAGGAACTGATATCTGGTAGTTTATACAATCAAATATATTTACACACACAGAGTTGATAATATTTGTCTTCGAAAGAATCAGGCCAAATCCAACTGATTAAAAAAAGCTTTGCAACGCAGCAGTTTGTAAACTATTTTAGCATCAACACATTTGTCAACATTCACACAGAAATTTCAAAATATCAAAAGTATCTTTCAGTATCCAACGCATATACTGAATAAAGCTAAGAAATCCAACCAAAATATCTATCATATAGCAAATGCTTCATATATATGATTCGTATATAGTATTAGTTACAGTGCAAGGACACAGCCATGTGGTACATCAGCAAAATTATATTCAGACCAGTTGGTTAACAGCCATTCACTTTGCTACCACCATTCTGAGTCTTTCTATATCTGTTGATTTTCCTCTTAGTGAGGCATAACACATTCTACTGTTTTAAATGTGATCTATGTTTGCTAACAGTTTAGACATAATCTCCTTGTATTTGATACAGAACCTTATCACATACATTATCAAGATATCTCAAAGCTCTCCACTGGGTTTTGTACGCAAATGCTGAGGAGAAAGGTTTTGCATTAAATTCCAGGCATGGGATTATCCATGTGTAGGTGGGATCATGAAACTCTCAGTCAGGTTTGGAAAATGTTAATGAATGGATTTCTGCATTGTCAGATACCTTGCTGACAAAATAATTTGCTTTGCCACAAATATAATAAAATTTCAATCTTATCTACTTAGAGCTAAAATGAAAACCAGGAATTGGTTCACTTACGTGGTGGGGCTTGCAGCTGGTGATATCCCTGTGGATTCCGGTAGGGAGGAATTCCGGGAGGGTATGGAGGAGGATAGGATGGAGTGTAAGGAGGTGCAAACCTGCTACACATGTGGGATAACTGAGGCCATGGAGGCTCGCGTTCATTCAGGCCAGAGATGAGTGGCCCTGGTTGATCCAGCTGACTGTATCCAGTGTCCTCTCGGGATTCGTAGCCAGTGTCTTTACTTGGTAAGTTCAACTGGGGCTGCTGCTTGAAGATGGGTGGAGTGTTTGTGAATGAGCCGTCAGCTTCACTTCCACTTAAATCGGAAGAAACGCTCAAGCTCTTTCGAACCATATGCGGGTCAACCCAGGAAGACCCGAAGTCCAAAGAATCTGGAAGTAATAATAATAATCCTTGCTTTTGATATTGTGCCTTATCACATTCTTCGAAACGTCTCAAAGCGATTCATAGAATAAATTGTGAAGTTAATTGACTGTGTATTTTGTGGGCGAAACACAGCAGCGCACATCAGTGTCCCACAAACAGTCGTGGACTGAGTGACCAAATTAGTATTTTTTTTAAGGAATTCTTACTCATGGAAAAGAGATCCGCCAATTGACTAGCACCTGGATTCCTACATATTGCTAGCTAAACAGAGGCGTGTGGGATAAGGAAACATTTCGCCCTGTTGGGAATCAAACCCAGGTCCTCTCGTCTAACCACTAAATTACAGGACTACAAGTAATCTTGGTTCCATTTGCTGCGTGTCCCAAGCTTTGATCTGTGTATCCTTCAATTCAATGTGGGTTAGGATAGTCCTCTCTGGCCGCTTATGCGGATCTGCCATGGTTCGATCAGTACTGGACCTGAGACAAAGCATGCTCTTCCACAGCTTGAAGAATGCTCAAGCTTGGTTGGCATTACAAAAGGCATCCAATTCCAGTGCCTACTTTGAGCCCCACTGAATCTGGGTCCCTGATGCATTATACTACTTGCTGCTATTGAACAGCTTTGGGAAATAGGGGGTTGGGGGAGAGGGGGGGGGGGGGGGGGGTTAGGATGAGGGGACAGAAGGTAAGTGCTAGCTTTCCTCCCACTGAAGCTGTGCCTTCCACAGATATTTTATTAGCAAAGTCATTATGAGGTGTAGCATTGAAATCTAATCCAATCCATTTGTAAGCCTTTCATGTTGAGAGGACTTCCTAAGACGCTGGTCAGGTATTAGGACTCAGGATGGAAGGCAGAGAGGGTATGAGGGCAGAGAGGGAGGCAAAGGAATGCTTGAAGAGGAGGGTCTTAAGGCCCGCCTTGAACAATAACAACAAACAACAATAAAATTACATTTTAAGAGTGCATTTCACGTCGGGAGAACGTCCTAAGGCGCTGTGGAAGAGGCAAGGGAGGGAGTGAGGCAAAGGTAATGTGAGATGGAGTTCCAGAGGGTTGGGGCAGAGAGGGGCTACAATAGGGACTGACCCTCAAGCTTTATGTTGCTATTGCACTGACCAAAGGTTCTTTGTTTTTCACCAACAAAACTGCCTTGTGAAGCTTCAGGTGCGAGCCAGCAGTCCATTGTCTCATCCACCTCCTCAGGTATACTTTGCGCTTCTGCTCCAACTGAAAAAGTAAAACCTAGTTAAGTACCAGATTGGAACCATGGACAAGGCTCCTCTTCGACTATACCTTCTGCTGCCTTCCTAACTCCCTCCTCTCCTAACTCTCTCCTGCCCCTCCCCCCTGCCCTTCCCTTCTCCCTTGCTCAGTTCCCGTCCTGACTGTTCCGCGCTTGGGACGTCCTCTCGACGTGAAAGGCGCTCTACAAATTTAACTTTGTTGTTGTTGTTAAAACTTTAAACTTGCTATAATTTCCTTTTTTTAAACCAACCAGCCAGCAACATGTGGGGCCCAGAACTCATATTTGTAAGCTGAGGCTGCCCAAGTTCCTGGACAGAAAACTGGCATTAGCTTATCGCTTTTCAGCAATTGAGAGATTTTCACTGACAAGCAAGTCAAACCCAGAAACGTTGAGAATTGTGTCTCACCATAATGTCGCATTGACTTGGGATATGCAGTTCAGCCCCATATGCCCTCTTGTGGTTGGAGTAGGTGAGGAAAGGAATCCTAGCAAAGGTTGGCTGCTCACTGTCTCTAAGGGGAGAATATAGACCAGGAAGCCAGAAAAAGGGAAAATACCTGACCCAGTTTAGCATATTGGAAGGGGAATCTTAATACAATGACTTGTATTCTTAACATATACAATTAAACTGGGAGGGTAGGTTAAGTGCTCGATTTGCAGTGAAGACAGGCAAGCAGTTCAGCTGCTCAACTGCTTCAGTTCTTGCTGTGTGGAGCACACAGTGAGGGGAATGCAATCAGTGCTAGACAAACATACATCCATATACTGTATATAACTATATCAGAATATCAGCACAATATTCTGATATATCAAATAAACACTTTCCCCTAACTTCCATCTAATAAAAAATCAACAACTCGATCTGAAATATTCAAACAGTAAATAATAAATAATCCTTGCATTTGATACAGCACTTTTCACGTCTTCTAGATGTCTCAAAGCGCCTCACCGAAAACACTGCAAAGTGAATTGACTGTAAGCTTGTGGGCGAAATGCAGCAGCCAATTGTGCAGAACTGTGTCCCACAAACAGTCGTGGATTGGAATTACCAATTTATTATAGGGTTGTTTTTAACGGATTATTATTTTGCGTGTGGAGTAAGGAAACTTCCCCAAGTTTTCGCCCTGCCGTGAATCAAACATAAGGCATAAGACAAGGCGCTACATCAAATGTAAGGATCATTATAATAATAATAATCTTCTATAATAATAACAATCCAAATAACAGTACCTTTGTACAAGCAAGGACAGGTTTACAGGGCTATGGGGGAAGAGCGTGGTTTGAGTGGGATTGATTTGGACAGCCCTTTTCAAAGAGCCGATGGGTCAAATGGCCTCCTCCTATGCTGCATAATTCTATGATATTATTCAGCGCATCTGTCTGAAGAGCATTCTGGGAGAAACTCAGGTTCTCTCTTTTTATTCGGCAATTATTCATTCTATTTTTCTTTAATCAGGTGCTGTGTCCATCCCGTGACTCAGCATCATTCAGTGCAAGTGGGGAGCGAAAGCAGACTGGCTCACCAATGTGCCACCTAGTGTCCTGGGGCCATATTCATGAAACCTTACTAACTTAGCAGCCAACTAGACCTTAGTAGGATACTAAAATGTCTAGTCGCCAACTATGGAGTTGACAATTAAATTGTAATTCATGAAACCTTACTAAGAACCTTGCTAACTAGTTACATACTAGGAGAATTTAGTTGCATACTTGAGTAACTGGAATTGGGTGCTTTTGGGTGGAATGGGCATGTATGGAATGTGATGACAATAGATACAATAGTGTGACAGGTGTATTAGGCTAATCCATGTCCATCACTTGCATGGATTAGCAAAAAAACAACTGGACCAAGGCCTATATGTGGTATAGTGTACTGCACGTAAGTGAATCAGAGTCAAATTCTCTAGCAATTGCATATATAGCTAGGTTACAAAACATGGCTACAAAAGGGCCAAGGAAGGCAAATTATTCTCAAGAAGAGAATCTCTTTTTGGCAGACAAGTATGAGGAATTAAAAGATATTATTGATGCTAAACATAAGGATGCAAACACTAACAAGAAAAAGAAAGATGTATGGGCAGCTATGCTCAGCCAACACCGTGCAAGATTTCCACAGGTTGAAAGATCATTGGATGATTTAACAATTAGATTATCCAAATTAAAATCTAAGTCAAGAGAATGCCTGTCAAATATGAGAAAGTCCAAGAAGGAGGAGGAAAACCACTTAAAGAGCTGCATCCGGCACAACAAAAAATCCTCGACTTGTGCGAAGATACCCCCGGATTTAAAGGGCTGACAGGAGTTGAGTCTGTAGCTGGACCAAATACAAGAGAAATATCTTGTGAGGATGAAGGTGAGTGAATTAGACCTACATAATTAATATCCATTTATATACTCATTTTTATACATGGACTATATCTACACAAAGTCCCTCTTTCCCTTCGTTTTACAATATCTTAAATGTTAGTTATTGGGGACGTAAATAGTCAACATTATTGGACAAGCATTAACAAATAATGGATACATTTTAAATAAAGGAAATTTGACATATTTACATTTAGAACAATAATATAGAGTATGGATATTCTCACACAATATTTGCAGAAACACTACTCGTATGCAATTATCACACACTTTTTGTTTTTATTTATATTGACTGGTTTTACAGGCGATGACATGGATGAGCTACCTACAGAAGAGGAAGGTTTAGAGGAACAAACACCATCAACCTCCAAATCGTCTGAGAGTTTCATTCCAGCATCAAAAAAACAGAAGAAGCAGCATAAGTCATTTGAGGAACTCATTGACATTGAATGTGACAATGCTTTGATTAAGCGAGAGAACTTGCTTTTGAAACAAGAAAAACTGAAGCTAGAAATTGAACTGTCAAAATGGCCGCAACTATGTTTGTGATTTGCATTATTCCCTTCCCGGGAAAATCTGTATCGCTGTTGCAACTGTGCATCACTAAATATGTCTATTGGGTTCCTCCTGTCCCGGAATATGCATTCTCTTCGCATAGCATGACGAAGTTCTACCAATTCCATGATTCTTCTGGCCATGTTGTCACGTCGGTGGTCAGTGATAAAATTGTATAGTTGCTAACTAGTGACTTAGAGTTACCCCAGGTCAACACTAACTTTAGTAAGAAACTTAGAATGTAACTAACGCTAGTAATGTTTCATGAATACCAAGTAGTTACCAACTAGGCTTAGTAAGCAACTACAGCCTTTTTAGTAACCAACTAGGCTTAGTAAGGTTTCGCGAATATGGCCCCTGGTCAACAAGCCTGCAGTTGAAGCCACTCATTTCAGAGCTGTTCATCATGGGAAATTGTGTGTGCAAATTAGCTGCCACTGTCACCTTTGCTTAGAAAGTAACAGTCATGGCACTGGTAGAGCTAGACATATGGAATGTATGACAACAATAAATTGCACTCATACATTGCCTTTCCAATCGGGAGGAATGTCCCAAGTGGGAGTCCCTGTTGTTGTGACTCAGTTATTTGTTGACTCACAGCGACCTGATCAAGTGGTTTATCATGGCTCGAGCCAAGCAGTGATATAGACAGAACAAACATTTACAAGGCTGTGATACTATTATCCTCGTGGTATGTTTTAATGAAAATTAATCAAAGGCAATACGCATTCATGATCATATATTAATGAAAATCAACACATTTGTTTCATGAACATGTATGTGATAGGATCTAATATGTTATAATTTCTATGGGGACGGGCATGTGACGATCTCAAACAGAATTCCTCAATAAAGAAACCAGAAGCATGTCAGGCCAACTGGCAACCATCTTACAGAGCAGAGTTCCAGCGTATAAGACTTGGATATACTGGTACATGTCGCATGAATTAGTGACTTTGAAATTAACCATTTCAAGGGAGAAGATTGTAAGCAAACCTGTCAGGCAATCCATTTCTTGTGGTGGAGCTTGAGAATCTCCGGTCAGCCAGTGGATGCACTTGGGGAGAACTTGTCCAATACAAAGCTCTGAACAATATACTGTAACACACAACAAAGTCATTGATTCCAAGAATAATAACTTATTTCACATAAGCCACATTCTTACAGAAAATGTTCACATTTCTTTCTGAACATATGAAAATATATTCTCTCGGAGCATAGTAAGAATGACAAAGCCATTCAGCCCATCAAGTCTGTTCTGCCAGTTTATTGGATCATGGCAGATGTTCTTGCCTGATGGTGACTTACTAATTATTTTCATCAGACTAGATAACAGAAATTACTAAAGATGAATTTAAATAAACAGATGGAATACGCTTACATGGCAAGATGGGAGCGTGGAGAAATAACAACAATCCTTGCATTTGATATAACACCAACCATTATTACTATTATTAAAACTACATTGTCATAAAGTCTCAAAATGCTTCGCAGGATTTTTAAGTCCCTTGGGAGTTGAATTCACAACTTTCTGACACATGCCATTTATACCAGTCACGAGAGAAGAATATGATTAAACAGATCATTTGAAGCAAATTAACAGAATCTAAACGAAACAAAATGGCACAGACATTTAGGTTGGAAGGAAACTAGACACCGAGTCAGGTACATGTTCACTAATCCATTAACCACAACAATAACAAGTTGGGAGTTTGAAGGAAGTTCAGGCTGGTTCTGCCTCTGGATGTTAATCTTGTCTCTCTTTCATTCGCAAATCCCACTTCCAAGCTGCCCTGGCTGTTCAGACAACCTCTTCGACATCCACACACATTGCCGGACAAAACAACACAAGACCATCAAGAACTGGGGTCAAGTACATTCCTGATTACTGGCTGCCCACTACCCACCCAGTGACACCCCCTCTCCCCAGGCTACACACTGACACCCCCTCTCCCCAGGCTACACACTGACACCCCCTCTCCCCAGGCTACACACCCACAGACACCCCCTCTCCCCAGGCTACCCACCCACAGACACCCCCTCTCCCCAGGCCACCCACAGACACCCCCTCTCCCCAGGCCACCCACAGACACCCCCTCTCCCCAGGCCACCCACAGACACCCCCTCTCCCCAGGCTACACACCCAGTGACACCCCCTCTCCCCAGGCTACACACCCACAGACACCCCCTCTCCCCAGGTTACCCACAGACACCCCCTCTCCCCAGGCTACCCACAGACACCCCCTCTCCCCAGGCTACACACTGACACCCCCTCTCCCCAGGTTACCCAGTGACACCCCCTCTCCCCAGGCTACACACTGACACCCCCTCTCCCCAGGTTACACACCCACAGACACCCCCTCTCCCCAGGCTACACACTGACACCCCCTCTCCCCAGGCTACACACCCAGTGACACCCCCTCTCCCCAGGTTACCCAGTGACACCCCCTCTCCCCAGGCTACACACTGACACCCCCTCTCCCCAGGTTACACACCCACAGACACCCCCTCTCCCCAGGTTACACACCCACAGACACCCCCTCTCCCCAGGTTACACACCCACAGACACCCCCTCTCCCCAGGTTACACACCCACAGACACCCCCTCTCCCCAGGCTACACACTGACACCCCCTCTCCCCAGGTTACACACCCACAGACACCCCCTCTCCCCAGGTTACACACCCACAGACACCCCCTCTCCCCAGGTTACACACCCACAGACACCCCCTCTCCCCAGGTTACACACCCACAGACACCCCCTCTCCCCAGGTTACACACTGACACCCCCTCTCCCCAGGCTACACACCCACTGACACCCCCTCTCCCCAGGTTACCCAGTGACACCCCCTCTCCCCAGGCCACCCACTGACACCCCCTCTCCCCAGGTTACCCAGTGACACCCCCTCTCCCCAGGCTACACACAGACACCCCCTCTCCCCAGGCTACACACCCACAGACACCCCCTCTCCCCAGGCTACACACCCACAGACACCCCCTCTCCCCAGGCTACACACTGACACCCCCTCTCCCCAGGCTACACACCCACAGACACCCCCTCTCCCCAGGCTACCCACCTGGCAGGGCTGCCGAGTGAGCTGCAGCTCAGCTGTGTTGGGACAAGTGTTTGGAGCAGGAAGAGGAACTCACGCACAGATCAGATCAGGGACTGTCCACAAAACCAACCCTATGCAAATCCACCGCTCACAGGACACCTAGGCACTGGGTATACCTGGGCCTGGATCCACTCACTGATCGCCCATTGATCCTTTTGTTCCCTCTCCCTGGGTTTATAATCGGTGATCAGGACGAGTCGTTAACAGAAACTTCTCGTCCAACTTTAGGACCTGGAAAGCGTGCCCGAGTCTGTGCAGATTTACACTTGTTGTGAAATCAACGAGCTGTGGGAACAGGCTCCAGCAACACTGTCTGTCAGCAGGGCTGCTGAGCTGAGGCAGGAGAGAGGGAGACAGACACACAGACAGAGGTGGTCACTCAGTGTTTCAAGATTTCCATTGGCAATTAAACTCGAAAAGCGTTACATCTGTTTGGCCCACAGTATATGCAGTCAATAAACTTTACAGTGAAGCACTTTGAGATAACATATCAAATGCAAATGCGAGGATTACCCTTTTAAAAAAACGATTTCCCGTTTAGCTGTGTCCCCACAAAGCAAGTTCACAAATTCTCTTGTTTGGTAAAATAGGCTTGTTTGTTTCAACAATAACAACATTATATTTGTACTGTATTGTGCCTTTCACGTCGGGAGGACGTCTCGAGGCGCTGGACAATCAGCGTTTCGGACCTGAGCTGGGGTCGGGATCAGGGAGGGTGTGGGGAAGGGGGTGACCGATGGCACGGTTGAAGAGGAAGGTCTTGAGGCAATTTTCAGTACATTTAATTCGATATTTTATTTAACTTTAGTTTTAATTTGGCATGCACTGGTTGGGTTGAATGTTATTCCTCCCACAAGATACACAGTCAATTTACTTTATATATTATAGTATATTCTGTGAAATGCTTTGAGACATATCAACTGCATGATATATCAAATGCAAGGATTATTGTTAATTATTATTTGGTGGTATCCAAATTTCCTACATATTGATGACGTAAGAAAATATTGGATAAGAAAAGACCACACGATTGGTTTGTATGAAGAAAGCCCATCCAATCTTATCTCTCCAGAATACCCACTGTTCTGTGCCCCCATCACATCATACCATCAATCCACTTACAGTATATTCTGTGAAGTGCTTTGAGATGTCTCAACAAAATGATAAGGTGCTATATCAAATGCAAGGATTATTTTTTTCATCAAGCTGCTTTTTAAATTGGTCCAGTCTCTTGGCTTCAATCATGCTTTCAGGCAAGCAGTTCCAGTTGTTAATTATGATTACCCATTGAGTAAAGAGAAATATTCGTGCATCAAAGTCAGCTCCCACTACAGATCTGTGTCCCTTTTGCTGCCCTCACCTACAACTCTGTTTTCTAATCAGAACATGTTTGGCTAGGTAAGCCTTTCACAAACTACAGCTCAAAGTCTCAGAACAATCCTGGTTCATCCGGATCATCCATACAGAACCACACCTATTTTTTGATTCACTGATCAAATGGCCTCAAGATGCAACCTGAAACCTATGAGTTTTGTTAATTAATTTTACACCATCTGGAAATCTAAAGCAATTCCTGATAAACCCTTCTCCACCTCAACTAATGAACATCCCTTTACTGTGCATACATGTTCACAGTATATCTTATTCCAATGTGTATTACAGTACCTCACTCCCATTGGTGTATTACAATTACCCTCTAGATTAGGTGCATCATAGAATCCTTCATTATTAAATGTAACATAGAATGTCTAATAAAATACAGGTAAATTAAACTTCCATTTAAAATTAATTTGAACCAGGTTTGTGATGAATTTCTATTATCATTTGCTGTCTATCAATGATATCACAGAGAAATGAACAGGAGGAGCGCTGTGTGCAATGAGGTGTGAAAGTGGCCACAGCTCTTGACAGTGGAAGGATCAGTTGGAAACAACTAAGATTTATAAAGAATGTACAACATGGAAACAGGGGACGTAGCTCAACCAGTCCATGTTGATGTTTATACAGTACTCCAAAGAGTCTTCATCTTGCATGACTTCCTCCCTTACTTCCCCTCTTCCCTCATGTGATGGTCTAGCTTCCTCTTGAATGCATCTACACTATCTGATTCACTCAACACTTCAGACAACAAGTTCCACAATTTCACTACCATCTGCGTGAAGTTGTTCCTCCTAAATTCTCGTTTTGATTCTCTAGTCGTTTATCTTATATTTGTGCCCCTGGTTAAAACCCCCTAACTAATGGTAACAGTAGTTTCCAATAACAGAGAGCCAAGTGTTCATCTTATGGGATGCAAAGCATTGTGATAATGACCAGTAGTGCTTGCTCCAGCAAAGCAAGTCTTTCCACCTCCCAGCTAAAATAAGACAAGGTCAAGTCTACTTATAGATCTGATTGGATGATCTCTTCCTATTGCATGATAAATGTTGTATCAAAATAGAATTGTTAATGGAGCAGGAGATCATTGATCCATCGTCAGTGTATATGGCTTTGTATTGACAGGTTATACTTGCCACGAGTACAGAAAAAATTATTCTCACCCAAAGGCTCATAAGTGTTTATAGTCTCAGCCTTAAGACCATTTATTCTAAAATGTGAGATGACGTCATGATTTCGAAGCCATTTTTTCATGGTTATTTCTAAGCAGTGGAAGGATCAGCTTGGAAACTGAGACTGAATGTGAAAGTTTCCTAAAATTCTGCACAATCTTGGATTTTAAGCCAATGGCCTTAGATACCTAGGCAATTTATAATAATTCTTACTACACCTGTAACAATGCTGCAGGGTAGTTGGTTCTGACCTCCTCAACCTCCCTGGCCTATCTCTCATAAACACCAAAGCTGTTCATCACTTTGCCTTCCGATTCGATCCCCGGTTGTCCTTCCGACCCCATATTTGGTCCCTGATTGAATAATAATATTGATTACCATGTTCTCCCACAAAATACCCAGTCACTCCACTTTACTGTATATCCTGTGAAGCTCTTCGAGACGTCTCAACAATGTGATAAGGCAATATATTAAATGCAAAAATAATAACAATTATTATTATTATAAACTCCCCCAGTTATGTGGAATATCAATACGTAGAGATTTGGAACCTGTAGGTGTGTCACTATCCCATTACTTCCTGGAATGATATTTAATGCCCCAATCCCCGAGGCTGCTTTTCCTCCTCATGTTACAGAGATATTGAGATGTTGAAATCTTCTGATTAATTATTTTCTGTACAAATTATACATTCTATTAAACTTTGCATTTGATGTTAAACCAAAGTCCTATCTGCTTGTTCAGGTGAACGTTAAAGATCTATGGCACTATTTGAAAAGAGTAGGCAGTGTCCTGACCAACAAGAACATAGGTTAAATTGGTCATTCACTTCATGGCTGTTTGTTGAACATTCCTGTGTGCAAATTGGCCTGTGTTTCTCTATAAAACTACACAGTCATGACACTTTACAGTAAATCATTGAAGCATTTGAGATGTTTTGACACCATGATATGACACTATATCAAACGCAATTATTATTATAATTGTATACTGCAAAAACGCACAGAACCAAAAGTTCGGAGGCAGTATCTCATTGGTAATTCTTGATTCATAACAACAACAACAATTACATTTGTATAGTGCCTTTCACATCGGGATGACGGCCCAAAGTGCTGAACAGACAATATTCCAGACCAAACCGGAAGTATGGATTGGGAAGGATGCAGGGCAAGAAAGAAGGAGGTTGATCAAAAGCACAATCAAACGGGAAGGCCTTGAGATAGGTCGAAGAGGCCAGGGAGGGGGTGAGGCGAAGGGACTGCGGGATGGGGTTCCAGAGGGGGGGCAGAATGGCTGAAGGCCCACCTTGACAAGGTTGGGGCAGGTGAGGCTGGAGCCCACTGAGCGGAGGGAGCATGGAGGTTGGTAGGGGGTTAGGAGGTTGCAGAGTTGGGGGAATGAGCTCATGGAGGGCTTTGAAGGTGAGGACCAGGATCTTGAACAGTATCCTGTATATGATGGGAAGCCAGTAGAGTCGGGCGAGGGTGGGAACGATATGGTCACGGAGCCTAGTGCAAGCGAGGACATGTGATGCAGAGTTCTGGATGATCGGCAGCCTGTGGAGGAGGATTTGGGGAGGCCAACAGGCAAGGAGTTTGCACAGTTAAGCCTGTGATTTCATTGCATTATGAATGCATGTATGAGAGTTTTTGTGGTCTGCGGTATGAGACAGTGGCAGAGCTCGGCAAGGAGGTTGTGGAGGTGAGGGAAAGCAGAGCATGTCATGGCACGGTTGTGGGATAGAAAGCATAGTTGAGGGTCGAACAAAACGCAAAGACATGAATACAATACTAATTTAGATTTATACATTCACATTCAGAGGCTGACTCAAGGCGCTTGACAGTCCTGTACTGGATACAAGCTGAGGGTGGGGGTTGAGGGGGTGGGGATGGGAAAGGTGATCAAAGGAGCGGTTAAAGAGGAATGGACTAGACATTGAAAGAGGTGAGGGAAGGGGCGAGTCAGAGGACTCTCAGATGGAGTTCCAGGGAGTGGGGCAGATACAACGAAATCCTGACTGCCAAGGGATGCTTACAAGAAACAAGATGTTAAATATTATATCAATATAATACAAATATATAATAAACATCATAAAATATATTCCAATGTAATACCCATATGGAAATATACATCAAACATACATGGAAATTTGTGCCATAACAAAGATGATTTGTTTCACTAAAACTCAATGCTTACACTGACTGAAAAGAAGAACAGAAAGAGTTTTCAGTCATAGATGAATGGGAACATTTTGTACAATCATTTTACCCTCTAGTGGCCAATACATGTATTTCAGTACAATTTGCCATTGGCTTTGGTCATTCAGTCCTGTATCTAGTGCAAAAAACCATCATCATTTGCCCACAAATATACAGTCAATTTTCCTACTCTTCTTCATCCTGCCCCAACCTCTCCCCCACTGCTCTTGTCTCTTCCTAACTGTACAGCACCTTGGGACATCCTCTTGACGTGAAAGATGCGATATAAATGTAAGGATTGATTGATTGATTGATTGATTGAACAAACGTTCTTTGGAATGTCCAGACCAGGGGTAAACCAAAAAATATTCAATCAAGAATATATATTTTGATGGCCCATAATGGTTGGCATCCGCTGGTCAATATCAAATGTAAGGATTATTATTAGTATCTTTCAGTGCAAAGTGGCATAAGTATGTCATCTTTCAATTAACTTTCTCTTTTCTTACTGTTCTTTCTCTCACCTCTCCCAACAGCCTTGCTGACCGTGGGATTTGCCACTGTTTCTGTTCACCATTGTCTCCACTGAAAGAAAGCAGGAGAATAATAATAATCCTTGCATTTGATATAGCGCTTTTCACATCTTATCATGTCTCAAAGTGTTTCACAGAATATACTGTAAAGTGAATTGACTGTATATTTGTGGGCGAAACACGGCAGCCAATTGTGCACAGCAGTGTCTCACAAACAGATCATGGATTGAAAATGTTAAATTTTTATCATTGTGGTTTTTTTTTTGGATGGATTATTATACGTTGGAAGGTAAGTGCGAAACCTGTGCTCAGATATTTTCTTCTCCTTCTGTGGCTCCATATTTTCCACCTCAGTTTCTCAACCCTGGCATTGGCGTTTAATTGGCCAATGCTTCACACTGATTCTTTATTGAGCCCTTAAGAAATTCAAAAGTGGATAAGACAAAAGATCAAGGTCACAATTTATTCCCAAACGCTCCAGAATTCAATTACATTTTGGACTCTTTTTTCCTGTCTTCACATATAAAATACACAATTGCTAAACTTTACAGTATATAATGCTTTAAAAAAAATATTATTAATAATAATCTTTGCATTTGAGATAGTGCCTTATCATGCAGTAAATATTTCTCAAAGCACTTCACTTAGTATAGAGGATAATGACTATATTTTTGGGTGATACACTCAGAACAATGTCTGACAAACAGCTATAAAATAAGTGAATACTTTTATTTGGGGGGTTGTTTATAATAAGTTTTTTTTATAACAATATTTTTTTGAAGGGCTTGTTACACCTGGCAAAGCGATCTGTTAATCAACTAATAACCAGGTTCCTTCTCACGGCTAGATAAACAGAGGCATGTGGAGTAAGGAAATGTGCCCAACGTTTCACTCTGTCCGGGAATTGAACCCAGATCCTTTTGCTTATGAGGCGAGTGCTCTAACCATTAAGCTACAGGACTCCCACTATCCTGATTCCTGTCCTGGACAGTGGGAGAAACTCTCTCTTTTGTCAGTAGTGCCATAGCATGTTTAAATGCACCTAAACAAGCAGAAGGGATTTTGGTTTAGCATCTCTTCTGAAGAATAGCTCCTCCATCACTGCAGCGCTCCCCCAGAACTGTATTGGAATGTCAAACTGACCTGAGTCCTTGGGTGGGGTTTTGACACAAACCTGAAACCTGATCGACAGTCGAGAGTGGTACCAATTGAGCCAGTTTAACACGCTTTTAGATTTTGAAATACACAAGTCATTTTTTTTACCTACTTAGAGGTGTTTTGAAAACACTGTAATTTCCCCTTTTTCCCCATTCTAATTTCATACATGGACTGAATCCACTCAGCGTTCAGCCTCATATTACAGCACCTGCAGCTTCTGAAATCTGCATCCTATGGGCTCATCCTGTTTGCTCAATTTCCAATCATGTGGACAGTGGCTTAGTTTGTGCCAATTTATAACTAGTTTTGTGGTATATAAATAGTTTTCACTCTAAATATGTGGCAATTGTAAACATTTCCTGAGTGACTGCGCATGGAACTATAGACGGATAGCGTTCCACCCAGTAATGGCAAGAGCACGATTTATATTGTTTCCTGATGAATCATATTCCATCAATAGTTTAAATACTCGTCTACTACTGCAATTTATGTCATGATTTAAAAATAAACCAAATTGAATGTACGGTATTGACTTAAGCCCTTGTTTACAACACGGTTTCCTTGGATGTCACCTTACAGACAATGCTAGTGATGTAAGTGACTTAATATAAACCGTGACTGACTAATGTCTGCTCTTATAAATGAATGCACGCTGGTAAAAGGCTGAGACTACTTTTAGTTTAGTTGCTATCAGAGCTGTGTAACTCAAATAGGAGGGTGCAGAATGGCAGAAAAAACTACTGAAATTAGTCTTCTCTTCTATGGTAACTGGACGGAAAGATTGTAGAATCATCCAGGTTCTCAATGCCTTCCAACTGGCTCCAGGAACCAGGCAAACTCACTGCTAATTTGTTGCTATTCTATTCGAACACTAGCAGTAAGTCTGCCTGGTTGCTGCACAACATGGTCTTAGTTGGTGTACTGTTAGAGAATGCTTCAATTAGCTTCGAGACCAGTGATTTAGATGGGGAAAATCAGTGCTTCTTCAGCCAGTCACAGTACACCTTTGACTGTGCCTGGAAATGTTAGTGTGTGAGACATGTGCCTAGTCTAACAATACTATTTACAAATACTTATATTCACTACACTAGACAGTAATTACTTGTGAAGCAGTTTAAGAAGTTCCAATGTGAAAAGATAATAATACTTTTATCTGATATAGCGCTTTTCACATCTTCTACATGTCTCAAAGTGCTCCACAGAATATACAAGTGAATTGACTGTATATTTATGGGCGAAATGTGGCAGTCAATTGCACACAGCAATGTCCCACAAACAGTTGTGGATTGAAATGACCAATTTATGATTGTTGTTTTATTGAGGGATTATTATTAGCCGTGTGGAGCAAGAAAACTTGACCAAGGTTTCGCCCTGCCTGAAATGGAACCCGAGTCTCTTGCTTGTAAGGCAAGTGCACTAAACCACTGATCTACAGGACTTCACAGATGCTATCAAAATTCACGTTCATTTTATGGAGAATAAAATTGTGCAGATCTTAGAAAGTCATACCCAATTTTATTTTCACTGATCTGAAACCAAACCCGAGAGAAAGAATCTCTAATTATAATCTCGGTGGCGCCTGCACCCACTTTTCAGAAATCTTCCTCTCCCATTAACAAGAGTAGAATGAAAACATAATTACACAGCCATATCCTATTCTGTAATGACTCTGATCTATTAGAAACATATTCATCTCTGAAATTTCAAGAGGAACGCCCCAAAACTCCTGTCAATCAAAAAAGAGTGAGTCTCCCACACAAGGATTTTGTTTTTTTTGCTCAGCCGAGCATCCAACACATGCGGAAACCAGAAAACAATCACATCAACATCCTCAATACAAGTTAATCGATTGATCAGCATGTTCCTCCAAACAGAGATGAGATCTACAATATATTGGTGGGAACATGAAGAAAGTCCCAATGCACTTTAAAATTGACCTACAATTGCTGGCCAAAGCCCTGTATTCACTGCACGGCCTGCTCACTTCCCATGTGCTGACTCCTGTGCTAAAAAAAATGTTCAGTTTAGCAAGATATCACTATCAACGCCACTTCACATATGCTGTACGATGTGTGGGTTTGCCAGCATACAAAATCAAAATTGGCTTTTTTTTGGTAAATATTAGGGTTCCGTATCCAACCTCACGCTAAACAAACCTGAGGTATAATGGGATTTTCCTCTATATTTTGGCTTGCTATCAACAGCTCACCTGTATACAAAGCTTTGTTCCATGAAAGCCCTTCTCCTTCGCACCAGTTTTGGATAAACCCTTCACTGGTAAATAAATAATGACATTTATCATCGTGTTCAAGGTAAAAAAAAAAAGCTTTATTTTCAAGGAACAAAGAGGGGAAGTTGGAATAAATCGTTTCACAAAAGTTGGTGGGGAATATGTTATATGTATATAATTACAGGAAAAATAAAATTGGTATGTGGGGAGGGGATGATAACAAGGAATTTGGAATAGGATACTGTAGATAAGAAATGGTTTTGTAGTAGATTTTTGTTGATGTTGTAGATAGCTCAAATAGGTAGTTGGCATGGCACTGGCAACATAGAATCAATGCCCTTGCATTACAAAACAGTCACTAATTTTTTTCAATGATACACAATTTTGGAATAAAACAGGTGCAATGAGGCACAATGGGCCCTTAATATTACATATAGCTAATTACGAAAAGTTATTTCACTGTAATTGATTCTATGTTACACATACAAACAGCTCGAAATTAAGCCACACAAATATCTCGAAATTAAGTGCCACTACATGAAAATAATTACTTCTTTATTTCCCCCACTGTGTTGCATATCCAGATTTTTCTTTGTGGAGCCGATTTCAAGGTAGGTACTGTATATATCTGCATGGTTCAGTTTCCTTTTTTTTAGGAAGTGACTGTTTCTTTTTTTCATCTTTTCTCAATTTGCGTGGCAGCTGGAGAGCTGGCAACTTGCTGTGAAATGCACCATTCAGTCAACTTCATATATGTGTGTGTATGAGAGAGTGACCATGAAGTGGGGAGGGGTAGAAGAAAGAAATGTTCTCATTATCCTTTTGTGCTCCAAGAGATCATGAACTCACACCACTGTCCCCTGTCGAAGCACCTAGATATTGTAATCCTGCACTAGTGAGTGGGTAATGGTGTCATCCAGTCCAGCACTAACCTACACACTCCAGAGAGTTGATTAAATTTACAATTCATATTCAATTTCCAGCTTTGAGGTTCCAATTACTTGATTTGAACTGGGACTGGCTGGTATACTGCTGCAGTCTTTCCAGTCAAGGATGTTCAGGCCAGTTGTACTGTCCTGATGACTGTTGTTATCAGTCTCAATGTTATAGACATCATAAAAATGCAGGTTCATTTTTGAAATATTACCTTTATTTTTCCCTGCCTTGTAAACACTGTACAGTACAAGCAATAAACATGGTCAGCAGTTCCACTAAGAGCAGTGTGACACGTATAAAGGAGTATAATACAGTAATGTGACACTAGGCATGTACTTACAGCCGAAATAAGACATATTCACTCAGCCTGAACCAATACCAATCCTTTAATACTGCTGATGGAATTGCCCTATTTCTGCTAGATATAATTCTATTTAGGCTATTGAGAATGTCCTCGGTGCAGGAGCTCTACAGGAGACTTTCGGGAATCCACTGTTGCCTATTCAAGTGCAAAGAGGATTCTATGAAGTGTTCTGATGGAACAAAGTTATATGGTTGAGATGGAAGGTGAGGTCACCGATTTCAAGGGCAAGATATGAATGTGGATTTGAAAGAAGTGAAAGAAGCAGAGGTTGGTTATTAAGGGAGCTAAGTCACGCTTGAAGGAAGTATTAAGTTGAGTGCCTCAAGGGTCTGCATACTGGTATCCTTTCTATACAGCGCCTTGGGACATCCTCCCGATGTGAAAGGTGCTCTATAAATGTTGTTTTGTTGTTGTTGTTGTTGTATTCCTTGCCTACATTAACGACTTGGATTTGCAGACTCAGTGTAAGATAGTTTAATTTGCAGGTGACACCAAGTTGTGAGGAACTTTGGAATCAGAAGAGGCAGGGAAGATCTTACACAGAGAGCTAGATAGGGTATGCATATGGGCTGATGACTGGCATTCAAGTTTAATTCAAAGAAATGTAAGGTACTACACATAGAAAGTAAATAATAGGAAGCACATGTACTTCATTACCAACACAGCTGCATAAGAAAGCTCAGGGTTACAAAGGGCAATTTCAGGAAACGTAACCAGAGGGTAATTAATAGTTGGAATGGGTTACAAAGTTATTTGATTGAGACCATGCAGAATGCTGAACTAATTCAAGAAACAACGGATGCTGTCATGGGAGGTCAGTAGGGTGGGTATTCTGGAAGGACGAGATCAATTGTGCTGAGAAGTATTCTTCACCTGACCCTCTTTTGTTAATTTGTGTGAGAGAAGGTTATTGAATATCACAACAAAACCTTGTCTCATACAGCCATGGAAGCACAGTGAACGGTCAGCAAGCATATACAGGAATGCACTTACAGAAACACGATGAACAGTGCTTAAGGTGCACAGTTGTAGCATTACTCTCATAAAATAAATCTACAATGAATTATCATAACTCTAGGAGTTTAAACACACAAGTTGCACCATGGATAGGACTAGGCTCTAAAGCTTCATAATTCTTCCCATATATGTCCAAACTAAAATACTGAGATTTAAAAAATATACTTTCTTCCTTTCATTCACTCTTGCACATTGTCTCTTTATCTTTTTGTCTCCTTTTACTTTCTATTTCTCTCTCTTATGCTTTCCACTGAAAACTGGGAGATCCGGAAAGTCTCTTACATTTCTGTCAGCGATAACCCCCAATACATCTCTGTAACTCAATATATGGAGTTGAGATATTGTACAGCATAAAGCAAGTGATGGAATATTTCACTTGTACAAAGATTGTTGCTATGCCTTCAAGCTAATGTGCTGATTACCCCATAACACTGTAAAGTTTGATTCCTGTGTGTGAAATTACTGTGGAGTTATTGGTATTCTTTCTCCTGCAGGTCAGGACCACTAGGAATTCCTTGCGAAATCGCTTGCTGACCACACAGTAAAGCAGGAAATTGATGGCCGAGTTCAGCCACTGTAGCATGATGCCGATGTCTGCAAACAGGTTGATGAGCTGGGTGTAGTCGTTGCGGTCGTGCTTTGGTGTGTTGTACACGGTCCTCAGGATGCAGTAAGTCACAAAGCGTGGCAGGGCGAGGAAGACGAAGGTGAAGGAAACAGTGAAGAGGATGATTACCGACTTCTTAACCAGACTGCGAGCGGTGACACCATTCATGGACCTCCTCTGCTCCTTGGTGAACATCCTGGTGGTCGCGTAGAGCTGCTGGCAGATCAGGGAGTTGAAGAGGATAATGAGGATGAAGGGTATACCGCCTGAGATGAAAGTGTGGAACCAAACGACAGCAGTGGAATAGAAGCTGTCATTATAGACACAGAGAGCCAGTGTTTCATTGTGAATAGTCAAGTTCTGAGTCTGAGCGCTATTGATCCAATATGCAGGAACTGCGATCAAATGTGAGACCAGGACCACACTCAAGATGATTCGGACAGTCACCTTGGTCTGGGAGCAGTGTTGTCTGGCCTGGGTACTCCTCAATACCAGGTAGCGCTCCATGGTGAAAACAATTACAATCCAAATGGAACTGAACAGTGAGCCGTACTCCAGGACTGTAACCAGACCACACCACGGAGGGCTGTTCCAGAAAGGGTTTGGGTCTAGCCACACCAAACTCAGGTCAATCAACCCTCCCCAAAACAAACACAGGGTATCTGCGATAGCCAGGGAAATCAGATAGAGTCTTGCAATCTTGGACATGCCACATTTTCTTTGGTAGATTGTGTACACTGTGAAAAGATTGGCTGAGGAGCAGAGAGAGAGAAAGGAATGTTAGTTATCTCATTCTGATATTCCCATTCAATATGAATCCTCCACTAACAAATGGGACCAATTATCAGTTCACGGGCTGCAGTTAAAAATGTTCTGAAAATGATTCCTTATTAACAAATTTCAGAAAAGGATCATGGAAGAGCGGAGTTCCCACACAATAGAATTAACATTCATACTGCATCTTTCATGTTGAGAAGAGGTCCCAAAGTGATTGACAGTATAGACTGGGCACCCTCGGTGATGGTGGAAGCTTAGCTTAGGTTTTAAGATAGACCTAGAACTATGAAACTATAAAAAATAATGTTTTGGTCACTAAAAAATAATAATAATTAGGTCAATCAATCCATGACTGTTTGTGGGACACTGCTGTATGAAATTTTGTGTTTTGAAAACAAAATATAGTCAATTCACTTTACAGTATATTGTGTCAAGCAATTTGTGACACCTTGAAGACATGAAAATGTGCTATATCAAATGCAAAAAAATTGCAAGGTTTATTAGAACTAAGTGAGCAAGAGAATGAATCAAAAGTCTCTGGGATGGAGTTCCAGAGAGTGAGGGCACATAGGCTGAAAGCTTATACCTTGATAGTTGGGTGGGTAAAGCACAGCACTTGAAGCAGACCGGGTTCTGCTGAGTGAAGCGAGCCGGTAAATCATTATTTTTGGAGAATGTCACAGAGGTAGGGTGGGGCGAGACTGTACAATTATTTAAATCTGAGAACAAGGATCTTGAACTCAAATCTCTGGGGGATGTGGAGCCTATGGAGCTAAGTGAGGGTGGGGTAGATAGGCTTGTGGAGCCTGGTGCGGGGGAAAGGACATAAACTTTACAACTCTGGTTAGTATGAAACGTGTAGTTCCACAAGCAGAGAGACAGCAAGATTTCTTAATTTTTCCAACTTGGATGTGATAAATACATGGATAAGAGTTTCTGTGGCCGAGAGGAGAGGTAGTGGCAGAAGCAGGCAATGTTTTGGAGGTGGGGGAAAGCTGAGCAAATATTGACGTCTTGCACTTTCAGCTCCTGGAAGGTGCCATTATTTGCACCACTGGTACAGTATAATCTCGATAATCCGGCACAGTTGGGCCCACTCACTTCCTGGATTTCGGAGTTTGCTGGTATTTAGAACCTACCCTAGAAATGGCTGGGGAAGCCCCACCCCATACACCATGTGTGCTGTAAACACAGCACTGAAAGGAAAAAATGCTTCAGCTCCAATCACAGTGGCAGATAAAAGAGCGGCTCCAGCATGAACTGGAAGCAGCTGTTCCGAATTTTGTGAGATGAGTGAGACATTGGATTTTTTTTTATAATGTATGTATTTTGAAATCTTGCTGATTTTAGGGCATTGCTGACTTTCGGAATGTCGGATTATTGAGGTTTTACCTAATTGCTTATTCAGAAATCTTGCAAATTGCACCTCTAAATCACCCAACTCATAAACTAGCTCTGAGTTGCTTTCCTGTGTGGAGGGTGCTATATCAATGCAAGTTGTTTTTGTCAAAATCTATTCACAGATCACTACTACCTGGTCTCTGCTTCCTTCTTTTTACTATGAAAAATCTCTGTAGATCAACCTTAACTTGTGATCATACTAAGTATAATTTTGTAAAAGACGGTGGAACTTACCTGGAATTCCAATAGCACACAATGAAGGATAGTATATTTTCTGCACAGTTGCAAATGTGTTGTACAGGGTGGGGGCCATGTCCAATGTATGGCTTTATTCTCCGGAAACTAAGCCAGGTGTTTCATCCTCACATCAATTAACTGAAAATAAAACAATTTGAAGTTATGTTCATGTATTTATTCTGCTGCTGTGGAAACCATCACGTGTTTCCTCCAGCACAGTAAAACTATCCTCCAAGGGTGGGAGGTAAATGGAGTCTTGAAGTTGAAAATGCGCCAAGATGACATGTTTGGCAACAGAATGCTGGAAGCAAGCCAGGGTGACGGTTCTGGTAACTCCGGTTCCTGATCCAGGTGAGCCCACAGTATTCCAGAGCACTATCGGTAAAAGCACAGCCAACCTGGCCCATTGGCAGGACTTGGAAGGGCAGACCAGTCACTGGGGGCAGGGAATCATCCACTCAGCTCCTGTTAACCGTGCAAGCTAAAGCTCTAACAGGTAGGCTTGGCAGGGGAAAAACTTCAACAGCAAGCTATGCAGTTTTAGCTGGTTAGACTCCAGCAGTATCCCAACACACACTCTGGGAACTAAACTTGGTGTTTCATCATCACAGCAATTACCTGAAAGAAGAAGCCTTGGCTCTTGTCAATCTGTACCTAATACTTTCCAGCATTAGGTAAGCAGGACGTGACGCTCCAGTAAGAAAGTATGTGCATTCCAATCCAATACAACAACAACAACTACAAATTAGACTTATAGAGCGCCTTTCACGTCAGGAGGACGTCCCAAGGCGCTGCACAGGAGGCGTGTGACCCGAGCTGGGAGGGGAGTGTTCCGGAGGGGGTAAAAAACGTGGGGGAGGTCGAAAAATTAGGGGGGGAACAGAAGGCACGGTCGAAAAGGAAGGTCTTCAAACTGGCCTTGAAAGAGGAAAGGGAGGAAACAAGGCGGAAGGATTGGGGGATGGAATTCCATAGGGTGGGAGCGGAGAAACTGAAGGCCTGGCCTCCAATGGTGGGGCGGTTTGGGCAGGGGGCTTGGAGCAAACCAAGTCCTGCTGAACGGAGGGTCCAGGTGGGCTTATAGGGGGAGAGTAAATCGGATAGATAGGGCGGGGCAAGGCCATGTAAGGCCGTGTAATACACAGGAATGTCATGTCTAGAGGGAAATCTCAGTTTGGTTTGGATACTCTTCAGCATGATCGATCGGTCAGTCGGTCAGTCAATCAATCAATCAAAACTTACATTTATATACCCCCTTTCACGTCGAGAGGACATCCCAAGGCGCTGTACAGTCAGGTAGGGACAAGAGCGGGGTGGGGGGGGGGGGGGGGGGGGAGGGGCAGAATGAAGGAGAGTAAGAGAATTGACTGTATATTTGTGGGCGAAACACGGCAGCCAAATTGCGCACAATTTGATGATGGTTTCCACATGTGTCACACACTAGGATGACCAAAAAAAAAATCCCTTTGGAAGTCAAACAACAGAACACAGGGTACTTGAATATTAGTCTCTTCCCCCCCAAATTCACAGATACTCTCAGCTGCTGGTGAGATAGGATGGAGATCTACATATATGTCGAGAACACTGGTACACAGGTTACTGGTCTTACATGACATTTATTGACAGTGACATATGCTCCCAGAGACTGTGATACATATTACCAGAGAAAGTGCCACATGTTCCCAGGGGCAGTCGTAGGCTGAAGGTTGCTAAAGCCAATTCTGGTACCCTTATTATTGCCCTATCTGAAATGAGATACCTCAACCCAGTGAACCTGAGCTCTCTTCCATTGATAGCTTAGTTACTTACTGGATAAACGTAAGATAATAATAATAATCATAATCTTTGCATTTGCTTTTCATGTCTTCTAGATATCTCAAAGCACTTCATAGAAATGTACTGTAAAGTGAATTAATTACATTTGTGGGCAAAAGATAAGAGGACTATAAGTGGAGCTTTATACAATACCATCTGAACCCTGAGTGAATGGAAATTTCTGCTTCATAATCACTACTGATAATCCACTATTCTGATTATTAATGTTCATTCACTATTTAGTAATTCAGTAACAGCATTGATAATGTAAAACAGATACTTTGTAACTTCCTGTGAGCATTCAAGGTTGTCATTCCAAATTAAATAGCATATTCTACCCGTTCGCAAATGGCACTGTAATAGTCCTTCAAACACATTCATATTCTCCTCATAGCACCAAATAAAGCCTTTACAAGCCTGGGATATGAAGCTTGCAAAGACCCGTGACCTCTTAAGAACGAGCTGTACATCTTTAACTCATGCACACAGGGCGGATGAAAGGCAAAGCAATATGGACCTTCTTTTCTTCCCCCACATGTCCGAAAGCATTAAGAGGAAACAAAAGGAAAATTCTTCAATTAATTCGTAAAATATTTGAAACTACACAGTAGTTCAGATCTGTTGCACAACACTTGAGATAAGCACTTCATGGGCAATAAATATTTTATTTCAAATTTGATAAGAGGTTGTACTAAACCAGTCTGTCCGCCACAAGAACCCAAAATTTGCTCTTGTATCTGAGGTTAGTTTTGACTGCTTGATGATTCTGTACATTTTGACCTTCTGCATAGTTGTGGCGGGATTTCTGGTGAAAGCTGTACACTACGCCTGATTGAATTATACGACTGTGCCACCCCAAGGTCAAATAAAATGAGTCTATGAGCTCCTAGTCATGGTTGTTACTGTAATAGAGTAAGATCGGGAGCGTTTGGTGCTTCTGTAGGTACTGACCCTGTACTTAGTTTTATGGTTGGTACCCTGGTGATATTTGTACTCTCTGCCTGGCTGAATTAGGTGACTGTGCCACCCACGGCATCAAAGTGATTGTTGAATTCCAGTTATTTTATATGAGCACTTTGATTTCTGAAGAAAATTACAATACAGAACAGTGTAAATTCTGCAACGATATTTAAAAAGCTGGAAAACTTCCCTCTTTTCCCACCCGCACCTTAAAAAAAACACCAACTATAGAAATGGCTGGAAATGCACAGTGAGGTAATCAGCATCTGAAAGAAAAGGGTAGGTTAGTGCTGCAAGTGCAATCTGGATATGAAAAAAAGATAAAGCCAGAATATTTAGCTTATATTTCTCACTCAGGCACTGATTGACTGCTGAGAAGTTTCAGCATCTCTACTTTTACGATAACTGCAACAACTCCCATTCCTATAACACCCTTCACATGGGGTAGTGTATCAGAGCGCTGATCAGTGGAGCAGTATGATGCTGAGCTGGGCAGAAATAAGTGACAGTAGGCACACTCAAAGAGGAAAGTCTTCAGGTGAGATCTGCCAACTAGTAGGGAGGGGACAAGAAGGAGGGATTGTGGCAAAGATATCTAGAGGTTCAGGTTGTAGTGGCTGAAACCTGCCCACGGTGGAGTTGAGGGGTTGAAGCATGCGCAGAAGGTCAGAGAGCCAAGCAAAGCGGGTGGGTGGAGGAGTGGGATGTGAGCAAGTGGGAGGTGCTGGGGCCTGAAGCGATTTATAGATGAATGTAAGGACCTTGATTGATTCATTCGATTTCAGATAGGACCGAGATGGCATAAAGTTAAGAAGGTTCAAGTATGTTGAAAACTTCATAATGTATTACGATTGATTTTAACTTTACAGTGTACTGAGGAGCTCTAAATGGAGACATAGGGAAATATGGAACACCAGGTGTCTTGAGGGTCAGAGGTGAGCAGGAGGTAAGCCACAAGTCACCCTGGGTTGCTCATTAAGTACTACTGATTATCTAAGGTTTGGGATTCCTGTAGCTCAGTGGTTAGAGCAGACACCTCGCACGCAAGAGACCTAAGTTCTATTCCCGGCAGGGTGAAATCTTGGGCAAGTTTCCTTTCTCCACATGCCTAATAATAATCCCTCAAGAAAAAAATAACAATAAGGATTTGGTCACTTCAATCCACTTCAATAATTGTGGGACCTTGCTGTGCGCAATTGGCTGCCGTCTATCACCTACAAAATATCCAATAATTATGTAATAAGGTGCTATATGAAATGCAAGTATATTATTGTTTTTAAGGGTGAGTGTGTTACGAAACGAGTCAGGGTACCACCTAGCAAGCAGAAGAGGAAGATGGGAATATGTGTCTGCATGTTGTTGCTATTGGCGGGTGAATTAACAAGCTGTGTGCATGAAGAAAAATAAATTGATACTGAGCATTAGTTGTCCTGGGTGTTTCTAGAAGACGGTTGTGTGCAAATTGGCTGCATTTCCTTACACATACACAATCCCTTACACAGCAATTATTTGTAAAGTACTTTTTGGTGCACTATATTAAATACAACCATTACTACTATTACTTTACCTGTAACAGGGAATACCCTCATCTTCTTTAAATATACGTCAACAAAGCCCTTATTTTCAGACTTCAGGTCCTGGATGACAGCCAACTTTCTAAAACTGAACGTCAGCAAGACCGAGGCACTCATGATTGGCTCGCGCCAGTGCCTCCGCACCTCAGGCACTGGCACCATCAGCATCCATGGATGCACATTCCACCTAACCATGCCAGTCAAGAACCTGGGTGTCTTGTTCAACCTTCAACTGTCCTCTCTCCCCCATATCCATGCCATGCCTTCCACCACCTCTGCAATATTGCCCGACTCCGCCATTGCCTCACCCCTGAGGCCGCTGAAACCCTCACACACATTTGTCACTTCAAGACTCAACTATGGAAACTCCCACCTTGTCATCCCCCCATCTCTTCCCTCCACAAGTTGCAGATCATCCAGAGTTCTGCCTCTCGGGTCCTCTAACAACCCAGGTCCAGGACGCCATCACCCCTACTCTCGTCCGGCTCCACCGACTCCCCATCCCTCAGAAGATAGAATTCAAAATCCTTGTCCTCACTTTCAAGGCCCTCCGCAACCTTGCCCTGTCCTACCTCTCTGATTTGTTGATCAGATTTGCCTGCTCCATGTCTTCCGCCCGACCTGCCCTATCATCAGCAGCCGGGCTTTCGGCCTCTCTGCCCCCACTTTTTGGAACTGTATCCCACAGTCCTTTTGCCTTGCTTCCTCTCTTGCCTCCTTCAAAGCTCAACTCGATATCCTCTTTTTTCTATTATGTTTTCAGCAGCCATCCTATCTCTCTGCCCTCTCTCATCCCAACCCTGCCCCACCACCCAATCATGCTCACGTCCTGCCCGCTGGCTGTTCAGCACCTTGGGACATCATCCAAAGGTGAAAGGTGCTTTACAAATGTAATATTGTTTTCATGTTATTATTAAATTCATGTCAAGATTTCTTTTATATTTTACTTCTAGGATTTGCTCCGGCTGAAAAGATGAATCACTGAAAGTACCTGTTCACTTACTGTTACAGTACTTAGGATGACCTCTTTGATTCCCAGGAAATAATAACAATGCTTGCATTTGATACAGTGCCCTATCCTCTTATGGACTAACTCAAAGGGCTTTATATACTGTAAAGTATCATTGTTCTCCTCTTCTGCACTAGCTCTGTAGCCTGGGCTATGACTTTAT
Organism: Hydrolagus colliei; assembly: GCA_035084275.1. Taxonomy (NCBI): domain Eukaryota; kingdom Metazoa; phylum Chordata; class Chondrichthyes; order Chimaeriformes; family Chimaeridae; genus Hydrolagus; species Hydrolagus colliei. Next base: position 58,913,303 of record CM068744.1, read on the forward strand.
GTGACCGTGACCAGGTCTGTATGCAGTACACCAGGTGCAGCCTGACCCAGGGCACTACTGTGAATAGTTTGAGTATTAATTCTGGGGATCTGAACTCAGGCAATTCAGCAATATAGCCCAGCATTCGGTTTGCCTTGTTTCATGCTGCCTCACTTTATTTTGATATAAGCAATGATTCAACTAATACCACTACATCTCTTTAAATTTTCCCTTTTGAAGATACTAACCCATCCATGGAGAAAAGGTATTTTCTATTCTTACTTCCCATGTGCAGCCCCTCACATTTATATATATATAGATATATATATTCATTCGTCAGTCATCAGCCAATGTGCATATCTTAACAAACTCAATTTGGTATCATCTGTAAATGTCACCAGCTTACACTGGATCTGTGATTCCAGTTCATTAATATACATACTAGGTACAGGAGGGGTCCCAGAACAGATCCTTGAGACACCATGCTTAATACCTTTCCCCATTTTGACCTGGCTTCCCTTACAAACATTCATTCCTTCCTTTCAGACAATTCTGAATTTAAGTCCATGTCCTGCTCTCACTCTTGTCTTCAAATCTCTCCACTCCTCTGCATCCCCCTACCTCTCTGACCTCCTCTCTCCCCAAAACAGCACCCGTTGCCTTCATTCCTCCGGTTCTGGTCTCCTCCTTGTCCCCCAAATCCTCCGCTCCACCATCGGCGGCCGTGCCTTCAGCCACTACACCCCGAAGCTCTGGAACTCCCTTCCTCACTCCCTTTGCATCGCTCCCTCTCTTCCTAGTTTTAGGTCTCGGCTAAAGACCTTTCCATTCGACAGCCTTCGGTCACTTTTCTCCCCTTCCCTCTGGCTCGGGCCCAGTATCCGTCATTGTGAAGCACTCTGAGACGCTGTCCGGCATCAAGAGCGCTATATAAATTGAAGTTGGTATTGTTGTTGTTGATACCCAATGACCACAATTTTGAAAGATTCTTTCATTACTTTGCTTTTTGGACATCTATATTTACTACAATATATGGGTTTTTTGCAGTCAATTTGGATGGTCAATTCCTCATAAAAGACTTGCGGGCCCTGTTCGTCCACAAAACGCACAGTTAATCCGCTTTACAGTATATTCTGTGAAGTACTTTAAGACATCTCAATGATGTGATAAGGTGCAATAACAAATGCAAGGATTATTATAATTATGTATCTAGTTTATGTTTCTTCCTCATCCAAATTTATTCCATATTCAAATTAATTTGTTATTCATCTTATTGTTGGATAATCATTGTGCAAATGAATGGTTGAATCTACCTTGATTAAAGCATTTACTTCATTTTTAATTGATCTTATTCTGTAAAAGTCATGAATTTGATTCCGACTTTGTGCTGGAAACTGATTTAACTTGGGATATCAGTTGGGGCACTGGAATTGACTTCAGTGTGTTTAGATAATGGGGAGACAAAATTAGACCACGTTTCTGCTGCTGCAGATGCGTAACCAATGGCTTTGCTGGAAATTCCATGTACTGTATATGGACATTGGGTCAGGATAGAGCTGAGCTTGATACTCAGGCCTACTGAATACGGTGTAGGTTCACGCAAAGTACCAGACAACTGCCAAAACTCACGATCTGTACCTAGTTTGATCGAAGAGAAAATTGGCTGGAAATGTCTTGAAACAGTTAAAACATAGTTGATGACAAAGTTGAATACTGTAGAAACATATGGTCCCAGTAATTTTTATAATGTATTTGAGTCCTGGGGGCTTAGTCTAACCTTTGGTTAATCTTTAATAAACACAATGCAATATAATTACATTTGATAGAATACAATACTTTCCATTTGTGCACAACAGACTCCAGGCACACTCACTACAAACTGTGCGCTGAAAAATCAATTAAGGCGATCATTTAAAAAAATTATTCTGCTCTTACATATGCTGAGAAAAATATTTGTATTTTATAAATCCAATTTTCTATTTTTTTTGTTTTAAATCTATCAAATGTGGCACAGTTAAATACAGAGCGAAATCCCTTTACTCTGCCCTTCTGAAAAGGTGCTTCAAACCCAACCTTGGAATAGCATCCTCTGGCACACCATTCCAGGGACATGTTTCATTCTATTGTTGATCCAACATGAAAGGCGCTATACAATACCTTGGGACAGGATTCCTCCTGACGTGAAAGGCGCTATTCAAGTGTAATTTTATTGTTGTTGTTCTATACAAATGTAAATTTGTTCTTGTTGTTAATGCTAGTTTGTGGTGAATTGAACCACACCCTGCGTTGAATTCAACATGAAATTGAAAAAAACCTTAATAATTTTAGGGCAAAGGGTTACCAGGCTATACAGAAGGAGGTTTAAAATGAAAATAGAGAATCTAAGAGAGATGTGGGATGGGACTTTGTAATAAATGTCAAAAATTCAGCTGTATTCAGAGAAGATCGTGAAAACATATGGCTTCCTTCTCACCACTAAATACAATTGTTTCCTTCGTAAAGTAGCCTGTGAGTTGTCAAACAAGGTACAGTATCCTACTGAATCAATGCTTGCTGTCATTTATTGTGAAAATTTCCAAACTGTATTTTGACCAGATTGCTTCTAATGATTAATTCCATTAGTTTTTCAATTACCGTAAATACCCGCGTTTAAGGCGCACTCGCATATAAGGCGCACCCCCCACTTTTGATCTTTTCTTGGTGAAAAAAACTGAAGCATTTTCGATGATATTGCCGGCAGAAGGGAGGGAGGCAGGAGAGACAGGTGGGGAGGGAGAGAGGGAGGCAGGCAGGCAGGAAGGGCAGGCAGGAAGGGAGGCAGGCAGGCATGAGGGAGGGAGAGAGGGAGGGAGGCAGGCAGGCAGTGAGGGAGGGAGGGAGGCAGGCAGGGAGAGAGAGGAAGGCAGGCAGGCAGGCAGCCAGGGAGGGAGGGAGAGAGAGAGGGAGAGAGGCAGGCAGGCAGGGAGGGAGGGAGGGAGGGAAGCAGGCAGGCAGGGAGGGAGGGAGAGAGAGGCAGGCAGGCAGGGAGGGAGGCAGGAGAGGGAGGGAGGGAAGGAGGCAGACTGGGTTAGGCAGAAGGCAGGCAGCAGGCACAGCACTGAAGTCCGCTGCTGCTGCCGCTGCCCGGGCGGCTGAGGCCGAAGCACTGTCACCCGCTCCCCCCAACCCCCGCCGGACAGTGACCAAACCCCGGCTGACAGCGCGCCGGCCGCCCCTCTTGTTTACCGTATTTCCGAGGCTCAAAATTTCTTGTACCTGTGTATAGGGCGCACCCCCAACTTTCGAGATCTTCCGACGTGAAAAAAAGTGCACCTTATACGCGGGTATTTACGGTATGAAGGAAAGCCATCATGCTAAAGAGTAACTAACCTAAACTGGGGATTCCATAATACCACGTCATGTACACATGGAAATTTCCCTGTGTCTGGAATAGAATGCACACAGTACCTTACTTGTCTAATATCTTTTTGCCCACAAATACAGTCAATTCGCTTTACAGTATATCCTGTGAAGCGCTTTGAGATGTTTAGAAGACGGGACTCGAAGGAGGCCAGGGAGGGGGCAGGAACTGTGGGATGGAGTTCCAGAGGTTAGGGGTGGAGTGGCTGAAGGCTTGTGTGGCAGGTGGGTCGGGGGACCTGTTGCAGGGTGGAGCTTGCTGAGCGGAGGGGTTGGGCAGGTTGGTAGGGGATTAGGGGGTTGCAGATATGGGGTGAGGCGAAGCTGTGGTGGGCTTTGAATGTGAGGACCAGGATCTTGAATCCTCTGGATGATGGGGAGCCAATGGAGTCGGGCGAGGATGGGGGAGATGGGGTCACAAAGCTTGGAGCGGTAGAGGACATGGGCCACAGAGTTCTGGATTATTTGCAACCTGTGGAGGGAGGAATTGGGTTTACATAGTCAAACCAGGATGTGATGAAGTCATGAATGAGGGTTTCAGCGGCCTTGGGGTGGTAATGGCAGAGTCGGGCAATATTGCAGAGGTGAGGGAAGGCAGAACGAGTCATTGCTTGGATGTGGGTGAGGAAAGACAGTTGTGGATCCAACAAGACACCTAGGTTCATGGCTTGGTGAGGTCAAGTGTGCAACCATCCAGTCTTTGACTAAAGATCGATTGCAACCTCCTCATCTTTACCTAAAAATCCCTTCATCCCCTTGCAACTCTCTATGTTTCTGATCTTTTCCAGTCTTATACCCCTGCTCGCCCCACTCTGCTTGCTAAACTCGAGGCTGGTGCACGTTCTTGTCGCCTCCACTACATCCTCTCTGCCTTGCTTGGTCCACAAAAGCCATTTGGACATTTGCTTCTTTGACTGAGCCTATACCAACTTCCCTTCTCCTCTGTTGGTTTCTGCCACCATCTCTGTAACGTGCTCTGATGTTATTCTATGGGAAGGACGCTATATAAATATTGTATGATCCAAAAGCCTTCACTCCCACGTCAACCTGTACCTAATTCTGAAATAGGTAAGCAGAGTGAGTCCCTCCAGGGAAAGAGTACACATTCCATTTCAGAAATTTTCATGTGTAGGTTGCATCAGATATGGAATTCTCACTCTTAAATATAGGTTTGATTATGTGTCAGATCAACCAATAAAATAAAATGCTTCTGAGATTTCTTATACTATAGCAGAATTATATGTTCTGCCAACAAGTTCAGCCGCTAACCCATCTTTGTATACATATTAAAAGTAAAAACCTATGTTTCCTTATAAAAGTTTGTATTTCTGGCTCAAAATGCAATCATACACTCTTCTACATTCCAGTGTATGATTTCTCCACCCAACCCCGGCAGAGAAGTAATGAGAAACCTTAAATATCCATGGGAACGATCAACTTGTTCCAACAAAGCCATCCTTTGCGAAAGGCATTTTAGACAGGGTGTTGGTGTTTAAACTGCTTCAAAATTGACTAACAGCTTAGTGTCTCGTAATAAAAATAATAATAAATACTAATAATACTTCCACTGAATATAGCGCTTTTCACTTCTTCTAGACATCTCAAAATGCTTCAAAGAATATACTGTAAAGTGAATTAACTGTATATTTGTGGATGAAACGCTCCAGCCAATTTCACAAAGCAGTGTCCCACACACAATCATGAATTGAATCAACCAAATGATTATCTATTTGGCGGAAAGGGATTATTATCCTTTACCGCCATTCGACTATCAACCGGGTTCCTCCTTACAGCCAGGTAAACAGAGGTGTGTGGAGTAAGAAAACTTGCCCAACATTTCGCCCAGCTGGGAATCAAACCCAGGTCTCTGGCACGCAACACAAGTGCTCTAACCATTGAGATACAAGATGCCACATCCTTTCTAAGTGGTACATATAATATCCTTCCTGACAGGAAGACTGTTAAATCTGCTCAATGATTAGCTGGATTAACATTTGAGGTGGAAGAATATAAATACATACGGAAAAGAGCAGAGAATTGGGATTAGTTATTCATAGCTGTTTGTCAGAGATTGCTATGTGCAAATTGGCTGCTGCATTCACCCACAAATCATAGCCATTGCAATTTACACTATATTCTATGAATAGAACTATATTCATTTTTGCACATCTTCCTGATGTGAAAGGCCAAAACCAATTGTAAGGATTATTATTATTAGAGCCTATATCAGGACTTGACAAATAAATGTCAGTGCCTCTAATAAAGGTCAGCCTTCAAATAAAGAGTCCCGTAACTCATTGGTTAGAACACTCTTTTCGCAAGCGAGTGATCTGGGCTTGATTCCCAGCAGGGTGAAACATTAGACACACACCTCTGCTCACCTAGCAGTGAGTAGGGACCTGGTCATTAGTCGATTGGCGGATCGCTTTTCTGGAGGTAACAATTCTTTAAAATAAATTGGTCAATCAATCCATGGCTGTTTGTGGGACACCGCTGTGCACAATTGGGCTGCTGCGTATCGTCGACAAATATACAGTTGCTACACCTTACAGTGTATTCTGAGAAGCGCTTTGATACGTCTCAAAGATGTGATAAGGTGCTTATCAGAAAGGCAAAGAGTATTATTATTAATGTAATATTGAGTCCATGGTCCAGACATAACAATGCAATACTTGGGAGCCACTGCATTGTTGGAGGTGACATACTTCAGATGAAGTCTTGTCCGCCTGTTCTTCAGGTGGATTTTCGAAGAGGGAGTTTTTTGTGGTGGTCAATAATTCCAGAAGTGAATTGATCATTCGGGTTGGTGTTGTGGGGGAGATAAGCAGAGTCTCCTTGGAGCTCAGCTGGCTCTGTTGACATGCTTGGAATGTCTGAATCGAGCCAGCCCACTGTGGCGGTCTTGATAGTCTGGTTCCTGAGCCAGGCAGGTCCACAGTATTCCAGGGAATTGCTGATGACAATGCAGGCAGCCTGGCTCATTGGCAGGATCAGGAAGGGCAGACCAGTACTTGGGAGCAGGGAGTCACCCCCCTCAATTCCTATTCACTCTGCAAGCCAAAGCCCTAACAGGTAGGGTGGTCCTAACTGGATAAGCAGCGGAAAAGCTTGCTGGACTGAGCTTTAGATGGTTAGACTCCAGAAGTATGGTAAGTAGGATGTATCTCTCCATTCCAGAGTGTTGATTACTTTCCAACAACCTCTCTATTTTCATATGTAGGCAGGTTGCATGGAATTCTCAGCTTGGTTTGAATACTCTTAAGCATGGTGATGTTGCTGTCAAACACCCAGCTGACCAAACAAAATTGACATTGATCATGGCTTTTTGTAGAACATTATTGTGGGCAAAATAGGTGTGGCGTTACCCCTCAGGGGATGGATTATATACCATTGGAGGACTCCAGTGGAGGCAATGGGAAAGATAAGAGTGAAACCAAGAAAGCTCAGTGTCACTGAAAATGGACAGTGTCAACATCTACAGGGAGCTTGAGGAGATTAAGCGCTCTGAGATGCCATCTGGTGTGGAGGGCACTATATAAATCGAAGTTGTTCTTGTTGGTTAAGAAGGACAAGGAGCTGCAGATCCAGATAAAGAGTATATCAATAGTAACTTTGACCAGTGATGTCCTCATGCTGTCAGCCGACCTGAAGCAGGAATTTCTGGTCTCGAAAAGGCGTGGATAAAGAGAGGGGAGGTGTTGGTGAGGACAGTGACAACATGCTCTTTAGAATTAAAAAACGTGTTAGAAATTGGCTGGTTGTATGAGAAGGTATCAGCTTTGAGGCTGGGTTGATTTGAGTGGACAGAAAGTGGGTCACGTCTATTGTGCAATTAAAAATGTATTCACCAGTTTTTACTCCCCTAGGAATAGAAAATGTTTCCCAATTGTATATCTGACTGAGGTGAATAAACTCACAAATCACAGTTCGACTCTGTTGGTTCACTGACAGAAAAATAATAATATTATAATCCTTGCATTTGATGTAGCACCTTATCATATTGTTGAGACATCTCAAAGTGCTTCACAGAATAGACTGTAAACGGGGTCTCCTTGGAGCTGAATTGAAATCTAAGGTGATATACTTGGCAATGGAATATTGGAATCAAGCCAGTCCTCTGTGGCAGTCTGCAGTATTCCAGGGCATGACTGATGACAGGACAGCCAGCCTGGCTTAGCAGCAAGACCCGGCAGATCAATCACTGAGGGCAGGGGATCATCCCACTCAGCTCCTGTTAACCCTGCCAAAGCCCTACTGGGTCCTATCTGGATAAGCAGCAGGAAAGCTTGCCGGATAGTAATATCAATGGCAAGCTATGTGGGTTTAGCTGGTTATTCTCTAGCAGTACCCTAATGCACATTCTGGGGTGCCCAAGCCTTGGCTTTTGCTAACGTGCCTACTATTTTCTGGAATTAGGCAAGCAGGATGCATCCAACCAACACAACAACAAAATTAAGTTTCTAGAGCGCCTTTCACATCGGGAGGACGTTGCAAGGCACTGAACAGTCAGGTTGGGACCCAAGCAAGGGAGAGAGATAGGGGGGAGGGAGTTAGGAGGGGAGGGAGAGAGTTGGGAGGGCAGCAGAAGGCATGATTGAAGTGGATTGGCCTTGAAGGAGGCAAGGGAAGCAGCAAGGCAAAGGGATTATGAGATAGAGTTCCAGAGTGAAAGCTCATCCACCGATGGTAGGGTGAGTCGGGCGGGGGACATGGAGCAGACCAGAGCCTGCTGAACGGAGGGGCGGGCAGGTTCATAGGGAGAGATAGGAGGAGGCAAGGCAATGCACGGTTTTGCAAGTTGGCCTTGAGGATCTTGAATTTGATTCTCTGGGGGAGCCAATGGAGCCAGGCAAGGATGGGAGTGATGTGGTCGTGGAGCTTGGTGCGGGAGAGGACATGAGCTGCAGAGTTCTGGATGATCTGCAGCTTGTGAAGGGAAGAGCCAGAAAGGCCGATGCGGAGGGAGTTTCCATAGTCGAGCCTTGATGTGACAAATGCTTGGACAAGGGTTTTGGCAGCCTGAGAGGTGGTGGAGTCTGGAGATGTTGTGAAGGTGGTGGAAGGCAGGAGAGAGTGTGCATTGCATTTCAACAATCTATCTCTGGGATTTCTATGTATATATGTGGCATGCAGAGAAATCTGAGCTGGTTTAGGATACTGTTAAGCATGGTGATGGGTTCCTGCATGTGTCAGCCACCTGGCTAAACAAGTAAACAAACAAACTGTAAAATAGATTGACTGTATTTTTGTGATAAAAAATGTTGCTTCTGACCACTCTGAAAATGTTGCATGCATTCCCCTGTGTGTATTCCAAGGCACTCAAATTTACTGTTTGAGTTCAGAACTTTTGCTGCCCCCAATTATTGACATATAAGTAGTTCACAGTACAACTCTGTCACACAGCAGGTGACACCACAGGTCAACGCGTTTTTCAGACTGTAATACTGATATTGAAGACTGCACTGGTAGCCCCTCATTACATTATCAGCATAGTGAGATGTTTTGATACCGTAGACACTATACTCCATTTGTAGCTCAATGGTTAGTGTGCTCGTCTTGCAAGCGAGAGACCTGAATTCGATTCCCGGCAGGGCGAAACTTTGGGGAAGTCTCCTTACTCCACATGCTTAATAATAATCACTCAAAAAATACTATAATAAATTGATCATTTCAATCCACAAGTGTTTGTGGGACACTGTTGTGCGCAATTGGCTGTGGCGTTTCATCCACAGCACTTTGAAACATCTAGAAGACGTGAAAAGTGCTATATCAAATGCAAGTTTTTTAAAATAAATACTGAACATATTCTGCAACTATCCAGTTTATCATCACCTGCTAAACTGTGAAATCCACTCACAGTTTATGGCAATCATATGAGGAGGTTGCTGATCCAGGAATTAATGTAATGGAAAAATCAGCGTGAGACTTGTCAGGATTTAACTGTACACACATTCTCTGTGCAAAAGAATCATCGTGCAATTTGCAGGACTTCGCAGCTTTTTACAACTCCCAATAGTTACTGCTGGTCGACACAGTTCCTGAGGAATCTATTCAATTTTGCTGCATAAAAAGACTGGGAGTAGGGGTAGAGGGAAGGGAAGGGAATAATTTCATGAATCAAACTGTATTAAAATAAGAAATTAAGCAATTGAATTGAAATGCTTTTAGAAGGCCATTGTAATGACCAGCAAAATGATTTAAACTCTGCCAGACCATGAGATGACTGAGATGATGCCTTCAATAAAACCATAAAACCACAACACTATAAGTGATTGTTTTAATTGAAAATCCCAACTGAATAGCTAAGAGTCAGAGGCCACAGCATTGGGTAGAGGACAAGAAAAATAAAGTATTAATGGTTAAGTCAGACCAAGTTCGAGTCTAAAAACCATGGGGATTTTAGGAGGAAGTGAAGACTGAGGGTTATAAGGAATTGTTTAGACTTGAAGTGCTAGGAAATAATAGTTGGAGGAGGAAACAGTACAATGAGTTTTGATTTAAATATAGAATCTGATTTTGGGGTTTAGGCCCATGTCTATGATCTTTTCAGGCTTGTGAATTCCTATTAAACATCAGAGATAAGGAAAGAGTAACTTATTCAAGTTAAACGTCAGACAGCTATTGTATTGATATATTGTAATGTTAATAATAAGAAGGTTGGTAAAGGTAAAACAGCACAGTTTATAATAATAATAGTCCTTGCATTTGATACAGTGCTTTTCATGTCTTCTGGACGACTCAAAGCCTCTTCACAGAATATGCTGTAAAGTTGTAAAGTGAATTAACTGTATATTTGTGGGCAAAACACGGCAGCCATTTGTGCACTGCAGTGTCTCACAAACAGTATGAATTAAGTGACCAATTTTTTTTTGAGGGATTATTATTAGGCGTGTGGAGTCAGGAAACTTGCCCAAGGTTTCGCCCTGCCAGGAATTGAACCGAGGACTCTCACTTGTAAGGTGAGTGCTCTAACCACTGAGCTGCAGGACTCAACAGGTTCATAGTACATAGAAATTTACAGGACAGAAAAAGGCCATTTGGCTCATTGTGACTGTGCTGGGTGCTTGTGTAAAAAACACAAGTAACCCTTGAAAAGTTGCTTTTGCTAAACGATACACGTATGAGAAAACAAGTGATGGACCTGGCTGCAAAATGAGCATGGTGCCATTTAAAGCAGAAATTGAGATATTACGTTTTTCAAATGGAAAAGTGAATAACTTGAACAAATAAGGCAACAGTTTGAGAGATTTCAAAGTCTGTGAATTCATTTTACTGAGATTGGGCAATCTCCATTAACCCAGACTCACTCCTCCACAAGCTCACCCCACGAAAAAATGTGATTACTAAATATCAGTTTCAGGTATTACTGACTGACCTTTGTATCAAATTGCCGCACGTCACACACTTTGAGTACAATGGAATATTGAATCGTGTTAATATAAAGCAACATAAAATATTAATTATTTATATAGGCAGCATAATTCCACATCCACTTTAGAGATTTCAGAGCAATCTCATTTAGTAGATATCCTGTAGATCTCCCCACCACCCTCCTACCACCCCCCCACCCCCTGCCCAAACTACCGTTGGGATTTGAATCTTTAAAGACAAGGATCATCTTTTCCTCACTTACGCTGTGTTTAAGTGAGACAAGTTAGAGCAGGAAGCTCAAACCCTCTAATCACTCATTTTCTGAAATTAGAGTAAAACCTGTTTTTTGTCTTTTTGACCTTTGTTAAAGAGTTGGCTGCATGATGAATTCTTGGGACAATATTGCAATATTGTCTATGGAAAGCCCGCAAGTTGTCTGTGGATACTTTCGACTAATCACAAGAGTGAATCATTGCATTTCACACCTAATGGGAGTCTTGCAGCCTTTCAATCAATCAATCAATCAATCAATCAATCAATCAAAACTTACATTTATATAGCGCCTTTCATGTCGAAAGGACAAGTGAGAGACCCCAGTTTGATTCAGAGTTTGATTCCAGGCAGGATGAAATCTTGGGCAAGTTTCCTTACTCTGGGCAAGGGCAGGAGTGATGTGGTCACGGAGCTTGGTGCGGGAGAGGACACAAACTGCAGACTTCTGGATGATCTGCAGCTTGTGAAGGGAAGAGCCGGGAAGGCCGATGAGGAGGGAGTTTCCAGTCGAGCCTTGATGTGACAAATTTGTGGACAAGGGTTTATAATAATCCCACAAAAAATAATAAATTAGTCTCTTCAATCCACGACTGTTTATGGGACACTGCTGTGCGCAATTGGCTGCCGTGTTTCACACACAAAATATGCAGTCAATTAACTTTACAGTATATTCTGTGAAGCGCTTTGAGACGTCCAGAAGATGTGAAAAGCGCTATATTAAATGCAAAGTTTATTATTATTATTATTATTATTATATCAACCTTCAAGGCACAGTCCTTGATTGGTTCCATTCCTACCTGACCCACCGTTTACACTTTGTTTCTTCCAATGGTTTTTCTTCAAACCCCCGCACAGTTTCTCACGGCGTCCCTCAGGGCTCTGTCCTCGGCCCCCTCCTTTTCACCCTTTACACGCTCCCTCTGGGCGATGTCATCCGCAAACATGGGGTAAATTTCCACATGTATGCGGACGACACCCAGCTGTACCTTTCTGCCTCATCCCTCAACCCCCAGACCATCGATGTTCTGACAGCATATCTGTCCAACATTGAGTCCTGGACGAGGGACAACTTCCTCCAACTGAACGTGAGTAAGACCGAGGCCCTCCTGATCAGCTCAAGCCAGTGCCTCCGCACATCGGGCGCTGCCAGCCTCAACATCCAAGGCTGTACTCTCCACCTCACAAAGCCAATCAGGAACCTCGGCATCATGTTCGATCAAAAACTCTCCTTCCTCCCCCACATCCGTGCCTTGACCAGCATCGCTTATTTCCACCTGTGCAACATTGCCAGGCTCCGCAACTATCTTACCCCCTGCGCTGCCGAAACACTCGTGCACGCGTACATCACCTCGAGGCTGGAGTATGGAAACTCTCTCCTCGTCAGCCTCCCCAGTTCCTCCATTCACAGGCTGCAGGTCATCCAAAACTCTGCAGCCCGTGTATTATCCCGCACCCGCCTCTGCGACCATATAACCCCCACCCTCGCCCGTCTCCATTGGCTCCCCATTCTCCAGAGGATCGAGTTCAAGATCCTCGTCCTCACCTTCAAGGCCTTACACGGCCTTGCCCCGCCCAATCTACTTTCCCCCTACAAGCCCACTCGGACCCTCCATTCAACAGGACTTGGCCTGCTGCAAGCCCCCCGCCCGAACCGCCCCACCATCGGAGGCCGGGCCTTCAGTTTCTCCGCTCCCACCCTATGGAATGCCATCCCTCAATCCCTCCGTCTCCTTTCTTCCCTTTCCTCTTTCAAGGCCGGTTTGAAGACTTTCCTCTTCGACCGTGCCTTTTGTTCCACCCCGAATCTTTCGACCTACCCTTCGTGTCTCACCCCTTCCCGAACACTCCCCTCTCAGCTCGGGTCACACGCCTCCTGTGCAGCGCCTTGGGACGTCCTCCCGACGTGAAAGGCGCTCTATAAATGTAATTTGTTGTTGTTGTTGTTGTTATTATTATCATTAATGCCTTAATACTGAGTGGGTGTGAAAAGTAATGCTCCTGATGCCTCCAGGTGCTGTAAGGTGGTATATCAGATGGACCAATAGGTTACATCTGCCTCAAACTGTTACTATATATGCCTACAAATATACAGTGACTACAACTGACAGCAATTCCTTGTAAAGCGCTTTCACACTTTGCATGTTTTGACATCCGATGCTGTTCCAAGAAGTTGTCATATGTGAAGGGCACTATATAAATACAGGTTGGTATACAGTATATACACATATATCTATAACAGCCAGGTGTCTGACACATGCAGAAACCTTTTCCCATTCTTAGCAATATCTAAACCAGTCTAAGATTTTCCATATTTGCTACCTACACCTGGAGTTTTCCATGTCTGAATGAAATGCACACTCTCTCACTGGAGAGATACCCCCACTTACTTAATTCCAGAGTTGTATTAGGTGCAGACAGGCTAGGGAGGGAGGGAGGGAGGGAAGAAGACAGAGATCTCACACTCCACCTCTGATCTCCCTGGCTACAGACACTCACTCTCCTATGAACCCTGCCAGGTATCCTCTGGCTCCTCAGCTGGGCTGTAGGAGTTTGCAGCCGCCTCAGTGTCAACACAAGCCCCCAAACACAACTAAGCCTGACAGGGCTGTGGGTAAGGCAGCCTTGGAGAGAGTTCTCATCGTGGACAGTGGAAGCCACTGAGCCAGATGTGCTCCCAGCCCTGAGCTCTCCCGTTTCTGTGGCTGCATTTTGGTCTGAGTAAAAAGTACAATTGCCACCGATAAATATCCAAACCTTTTCTCAATTCAAATGCTATTAAAACACCAAAAATCTCCAGCCCATCGACCCGGTTTACAGAGCGGCGGCGCCGGTTACCTGGGGTCTGGATGTATTGAGTGGTGGGCAGTGATTTTCTCGCCTCTCTCTCTCTCTCCCTCTGTGTGTGTGTGTGTGTGTCTTGTTCTGGTCACTGGGTTTAACCAACAGTGGATGATGTGAAGTCCGCTCGCTCCTCCCAGTCAGTCCTCAGCCTCTCCCTCCAGCCGCTGCCTCCGAATTACATGGAGAGAACAAACAATATTAAACTCTGAATCATAAATCGCTCAATGATTGTAAACTCAGTAAGTGCACATCCCCCCCACCCCCCCCTACTCTCTCTCTCTGTCTGCCTCTCTCCCCTGCACAGACTCCCCTCTCCAGCCTGGACCCCACAGATTCAGTATCTGGGCTTGGAGATTAACAGAAATGTCGGAAATGTACAGTATTTCTTCATGCGGAGAGTTAGTAACGGATGGGAAGATTTGGGGACTGACTGCCTCCCACACAGGAGTCACCTAACACCTGCATCTGAAACTTTCCAAGGAGAGAGGGGGCATAGAGACAGACAGAGAGACACACACACACACACATACACACACAGAGAGACACAGACAGAGAGAGACACATACACACAGAGAGACACAGATGGAGACACACATACACACAGAGAGACACAGATGGAGACACACATACACACAGAGAGACACAGATGGAGACACACATACACACAGAGAGACACAGATGGAGACACACATACACACAGAGAGACACAGATGGAGACACACATACACACAGAGAGACACAGATGGAGACACACATACACACAGAGAGACACACAGACAGAGAGAGACACACATACACACAGAGAGACACACATACACACAGAGAGACACAGATAGGGAGACACTCACATACACACAGAGAGACACAGATAGAGAGAGACACACATACACACAGAGAGACACACAGACAGAGAGAGACACACGTACACACATACAGACAGAGAGACACAGACAGAGAGAGACACAGACAGAGAGAGATACACATACACACAGAGAGACACAGACAGAGAGAGACACACATACACACAGAGAGATACGGTCAGAGAGACACACACATACACACAGAGAGATACGGACAGAGAGACACACACATACACACAGAGAGACACAGAGAGAGACACACATACACACATACAGACAGAGAGACACACATACACACAGAGAGACACACACAGAGACACACAGAGAAACAGAAACACGGACAGAGAGAGAGAGACACACACACAGAGACACACAGAGAGACACAGCGAGAGAGAGACACACACAGACAGATACAGAGAGACAGACACACGGAAACACACAGACAGAGACACACTCACACACACACAGGGACACAGACAGAGACACACACACACACACACATACAGGCAGAGAGAGACACAAACAGAGACACACATAGACGGATCTTTCGAGGAATACGGCTTGAGGAGCAGAGCAGAGGCACTGAAGACTTGTCTGAGGGACATTTACCTGTAAACCGAGCTACAGAAACCGAGTGTTAATGTTTTATCTGGGAGGGGGGGGGGGGGCGGGGGGGAGATAGTGGAAAGGTGAGTGCAAGAGATGCGTTTGCAATTACTGTGAGAATTTACTCTCAGTTTGCAATTACACAGAGACATTGTGCTGGCCGTGTGTGCTGAAGCTTATCCCGAATCAGTTGGCAACGTCAACGATACGAGGACACTGCCCAGACTACACCCGGCTCAGTTCAGACGAGTGTTTACATTGAAAATTACTCATTGAGAAGATAAATGTTCATCCGCTCAAAGCGTCACACGAGTGAACGCACGGTCTCTGCCTTCTCTCGTTCCCCCTGTGGGAGATGTTGTGGATGTCAGTTTGACTCAGTGAGTTGCATTTTGGCCCCTGAGTCAGCAGGCAGTGGGGGCTGGCCACACTGTGCGGTGGTGTGAGTTCACAGTCCAGTTTGATGTTCCAGAGCAGCAGTGTGGGTGTCTTGTGTTGTTTGTGGGCGCCGCGCCATCCATCCCTTGGATGAGACATTATTAATAATAATAATGATAGCGCCTTTCACGTCGGGAGGACGTCCCAAGCACTGAACAGTCTGGTTGGGACCCGGGGCGGGGAGGGTCAGGGTAGGGGGAAGGGGAAGGAGAGAGGGAGAGGGGGCAGAGTTAGTGGGGCAGCCGAAGGCGCGGTCGAAGAGGAAGGTCTTGAGGCCGGCCTTGAAGGAGGAAAGAGAGGAAGCGAGGCGGAGGGGCTGTGGGATGGAGTTCCACAATGTGGGGGCAGAGAGGCTGAAAGCCCGGCCGCCGATGGTTGGGCGGTTAGGGCGGTGGACGGGAGCAGGCCTGAGTCTGCTGAACAGAGGGTGCGGGCAGGTTAATAGGGAGACAGTAGGTCAGAGAGATAGGTGGGGGCAAGGCCGTGAATGGAAGTGAGGACAAGGATCTTGAATTCGATCCTCTGGGTGACGGGGAGCAGTGGAGACGGGCGAGGGTGGGAGTGATGTGGTTGCGAAGCCTGGTACGAGCTGCAGAAATCTGAATGATCTGCAGCCTGTGAAGGGAGGAGCTGGGGAGGCCGACGAGGAGAGAGTTCCCATAGTCGAGCCTGGAAGTGATAAAGGCTTGGATGAGAGTATTTGAGCACTATTTGAACACTATTTGAAAGACAGATATTTTGTTGACATATTTTGTTGTGGAGTCCTGTAGCTCAGTGGTTAGAGCACTCACCAAGCAAGTGAAAGATCTGGGTTCAATTCCTGGCAGGGCGAAACCTTTGGATAGTTTCCTTACGATCCTCATCCTCACTTTCAAAGCCATTCACGGACTTGCCCCCGCCTATCTCTCTGACCTATTGTCTCACTATCAGCCTGCCCATTCCCTCATTCAACGGGCTCTGGCCTGCTCCATGTCCCCTGCCTGAACCACCCTACCATCGATGGCCGGGCTTTCAGCCTCTGCCCCCACACTCTGGAACTTCATCCCACAATCCCTTTGTCTCGCTTCCTCGCTTTCCTCCTTCAAGGTTGTTCTCAAGACCTTCCTCTTCAACCATGCCTTCTGCTCCCCTCCTAACTCGCCCCACTCTCCTACTCTCCTCCCCCCTACCCCGACCCTTCCCCCACTGCTCGGGTCCTGACCTAACTGTTCAGCCCCTTGGGACATCCTCCCGATGTGAAAGGTGCTCTATAATTGTAATTTTGCTGTTGTAGTTGTTTTGGTGTTGTTGTTACTCCACATGCCTAAAAATAAGAAAAAAAAGCGATAATAATTTGGTCATTTCAATCCACGACTGTTTGTGGGCCACTGCTGTGCTTCGCTCACAAATATAGTCAATTCACTTTACAGCATATTCTATGAAGCGCTTTGAGATGTCTAGAAGAAGTAAAAAGCGCTATATCAAATGCAAGCATTGTTATTTATTCATTTTATTTATCACCCAGATAAAAATCGTTATTCATTCTATGGTTATTTGTGGGACATTGTTATGTTAACTGGTTGGAAAGGTAACAATTTTATATTGCGAGACTCACTTCACACCAGATGTTTTCTCAGTGGATGTTCCTGCCTCCTGATTAAACCAGTGTTTTGTTTTTGTACTGAGCAGTTTGTGGGTGAGTTGATATCCATTGATTTCCTTGGATTGGAGCCTGTTTCTCTCCCACATACAGAGACACACAAACTCAGAGAGACACACACTCAGAAAAGCACACACGGAGAGAGAGACACACACACACTCAGAGAGGGAGACACTCACATAGAGAGGGAGGCACACACAGAAAGACACAGTGGTAGAGATACACACACACACACAGACGAGAGAGAGACATTCCCTCCCCTGGGGAGGGGGGGGGGGCTCAGGCCGCGGTCTCTCACCAGTGAAGGGAAGCCTACTTATAGTCTGTGCCACTGCTGCCATCCATCACCCAGGGAAACCCAGCACAGAGGGCATCCAACGACAACAACAAAATTACACCAATAGAGCACCTTTCACGTCGGGAGGAATGTCCCAAGGCGTTGGACAGTTAGGTTGGGACCCGAACAGGGGGGTGGGTTGGGGGGGAGGAGGTCGGGGCAGGGGGAAGGAGAGTAGAGAGGGGGGAGAGTTAGGAGGGGAGCAGAAGGCACGGTCGAAGAGGAAGGTCTTGAGACTGGCCTTAAATGAGGAAAGGGAGGAAGCGAGGTGAAGGGATTGCGGGATGGAGTTCCAGAGTGTGGGGGCAGAGAGGTGGAAAGCCCAGCCACCGATGGTAGGGCAGTTCGGAGGGGATGTGGAGCAGGCCAGAGGCGCTGAATGGAGGGGACGGGCGGGCTGATACGGAGACAGTAGGTCGGTGAGATAGGCGGGGGCAAGGCTGTGAATGGCCTTGAAAGTGAGGACAAGCATTTTGATTTTGACCCTCTGGGAGATGGGGAGCCAGTGGAGACAGGCGAGGGTGGGAGTGATGTGGTTGCGGAGCCTATTGCGGGAGAGTACATGAACTGCAGAGCTCTGAATAATCTGCAGCGTGTGAAGTGAGGAGCTGGGAAGGCTGATGAGAAGAGAGTTCCCGTAGTCAAGCCTGGATGTGATGAATGCGTAGATAAGTGTTTCGGCAGCATGGGGGTGAGGTAGTGGCGGAGTCTGGTAATGTTGTTGAGGTGGTGGAAGGCTGTACTGGTCATGGTGCAGATTTGGGGGAGGAAGGACAGTTCAGGGTCGAACAAGATGCCCAGATTCCTGACTGGCTTTGAGAGGTGGAGAGAGCAGCCTTGAATGCTGATGTTGCCAGCGCCTGAGGTGCGGAGGCGCTGACATGAGCCAATCAGTAGGGCCTCCATCTTGTTGACATTTAGTTGGAGGAAGTTGTTCCTCGTCTAGGACTCAATGTCGGACAGACACGCAGTCAGACCAGTAGTCCTGGAGTCGAGGGTGGAAGCGGAAAGGTAGTCATCCACATACATGTGGAAATTTAGCTCATGTTTGTGGATTATGTCACCGAGGGGGAGCATGTAGAGGATGAAGAGCAGGGGTCAAGGACAGAGCCCTGTGGAACGCCGCATGAGACTGTGCGAGGGTTGGAGGAAAAGCCGTTGGAGGAGACAAAGTGAAGGCGATGTGAGAGGTATGACTGGAACCAATCAAGGACAGAGCCTTGAAGGTTGAGGAGCGAGGAGCGGCAATAAAGGAGGATTGCATGCACCCAGGAAAACCCAGCACCCAGACCCGAGGACACCCAGGGAAACCCAGCACCATGGTCACCCAGCAGCCAGGGCACCAACACTGAGGGCACCCAGCACCCCCAGAGCACGCAGTACCCATGGCACCTAACACCCAGGGCACCAATCACTCAGGGACCCAGGGAAACCCAGCACCGAGGACATCCAGCCCCCAGGGCACCCAGCACACAGAGGACACATACTAATTCCACAGCAACATAGGAAAACAGGAACACGAGGAGGCTGTTCCGCCCATCACGACGGTTGCATCAATTTATTAGATCTTGGCGGATCTTTTAAACCCAACGCTGCATTATTTTGCCATATCTCTATATGTCTGTTACCGAAGTATCTGTGCGTCTCACTTTTAAACACCCCATGATTTTGCCTCCCAAGTGAGAGGACCCGGGTTCGAATCCCAGGCAGAGCAAAACCTGGCAGTAAGTAGGAACACGGTTTGGCGGATTGGCAGATTGCTTTTCCGCTTTTCCGTCCTCCTGACGTGAAAGGAGCTATATAAGTGCCATTTTGTTGTTGTTGTTGTTGTTGTCGTGGGTTGCAATCTCTTCCAAAACAAATAAATAATTTGGTCACACAATCGACGACTGTCTGTGGGCAATTTGCTGCTGCATTTCGCCCATAGAATAGTCAATTCATTGACTATACATTCTGTGAAGCACTTTGACACATCTAGAAGATGTAATAAAACGCTGTATCAAATGCAAGTATTATTACTATTATGGTGGTTTTCAGCCGCATCCTCTGCTGTGAGGAGAAATAGCTGAACTCAGACACTGAAGTCTTACAAAATTCCAAAGAGATTCAGATAAGTGGAAGGACCAATGCATAACAGCATTTAACAGGGAATTGAAGAAATATTTGAGGAAAAATATTAAATTAAATTCTACAAAGAAAGGTTAGGGGAATAATAATAATAACCCTTGCATCTGATATAGCGCCTTATCATGTCTTTGAGACATCTCAAAACTCTTCACAAAATATACTTTAAAGTGATTTGACTGGAATGTCCTCCTGACGTGAAAGGCACTATATAAATGTCATTTTGTTGTTGCTGTTGTATATTTTATGGGAGAAACAAGACTAAATTACCTTCAGAGAGGGATCAAGCACCAGAACAAACAAAATGGGAATGTCCTTACATGCTGTAAATTACCTAATAATAGGACCCAGTTAAGACTCATCTAACTGAGAACTTATCTGTGCTGAAGAAGAAATAGTCGGGGAAGGAACATAATCTGGTCATTTTAAATGCTCAGTAGCTAACCACTGGAGTTGTTGCTGGAGCGTAATCCAGCGCTCAGCATCTCAGACGGACAAGTGTTTATGTGTGTGTGCCTGATTATTTACTTTTACTGCACACAGGCCTTTTTTTTTAGTACAATAAATCCATTTGTTTAGCAACACAGACTAACCCACCCAAAAGTGCTGGAGCAACATCATAGCACATCAAATATCATACCCCGATTCTAAACAGATACACTTTCATATAGTGTTCCAAACAACATTCACTTTGATTTCGAATCAAGTATATTTTGTAAAGTAATTTGATGCATTTATTTATGTCAAAGGCACTATTTGTGTGTCAGCCTAGCCTGCGGCATTCTGGCCTCTGAGAAGTCCCACATTTGGACTTGAATTACATTGCCCAGGCTGACACTCCAATGTAATGTTGGGTGTGTGCTCCATTGTCAGGGGCGCTGTACTTTGGATGAAACGTTGAACTGAGGTCCTGCCTGCCTGTTCGGGTGGACAGATTCCATGGCACTATTCAAAAAGAGAAGGGAGTTTCTCCCAGTGTCCTGGCCCACAAACCCCAAATAAAATTGGTCACCCACTGATGGCTCCATGGCTGTTGTGTTTTGTCCACATAATCAATCCGCATTACAAATCCAGTGAAACTCTTTGAGATGTCTCAACAACATGATACGGTTATATCAAATGCAAGAATTCTTCTTATAATGATTATACTGTACTAGGATTCTATTAGGCCTTAGAATCTAGATCTACAAACCATTAAGTGAATGACAAGGGGGTAAGGGATACAAACTGAAATACTTCCTACATAACAGCAACATTTCAGGAGTGAAATACTCTATGTAAATAATACATTTTTATACAATAGTGGAATACTTCTATCTCACACCTGCATCAGTATGACAATACCCTAAATCTCTAAAATTGTTGGGACTGTTTTTAAATGCATCATTAATTGAAATACTGCACAGTGAAGAAATCCAACCCATATCAATTCAAATAAGACCATGTCCCATCTTCCACACACCCTCCCCACCACCACACACAGTCTTTGTGCAGGCACACATTATGTGAGGTAGTTTTGATGGATGCTTAGTGTCATCTTGCATACAACTGACAAAAATGGAATCCTCCTGGGAGTTTGGATGTGGAGCCAAAATGCTGTAGAAAGAATATAGTGAATGGCATGCATTGGATTGTAAGCCTGGTGACTATGCAATTGAGTGTAACTGCATTCTTATCCCAAAAGATCCAAGTTGTGTTTACATCATGATATGTCTATATGGATCTGGACAAAAAATCAATAAAAAGCATCAATGCCTTCCCGTAAAATAAAATAACGTCTCTGCTTTATCATGCTGCAGACAGATTAATTTCAGCAGAGTGCAGAATGATTGCAGAAATTCACTGACCTGGGTAAGATCTTTATTATACAGGCTTTAAAATGACAAGAACTGGATTAGGAAAATTGAAGAGTTATGTAAAACATGTCAACTGGTACAGAAACATTAAAATGCATATTAATGACAACTGAAATGTTATATTCATAATGCAAGATGGGGAAAAATTAATGCAGAGGCATCATTCGGTTAAACTGTACAAATACAAAGAATCCAAAGTTCGGACCACACGGTCAATTAAAGGAATGTAGTAACATCCTAAAACACGTTACCACATTTGTGCATCTGCTATCAAAGTTATCGAGTGCATAGTAATTCTCTTAAAATAATCCTTTAAGATGTCATTGGCTGTACAAGGAAGCTATCTGGAAACTCAACTGATTACTGCACATGGATTAAAGTTACATATAAAAAATTTTGTTTTTTAAAAAACAAATTCAGCAAATGAAGTTACACAATGACACTCTGGAATGCTTGCAGTTAAAAGCTCTGTCATTTTATCCCTTGAAGCTCCAGTAACTACACTGGTTATGTTAACCATATGCAGTCGTGTCGGTGTTAATTTAGAAGTGTAAAGGGTCAGTCATATGTATTCCGGAACTCTCAACGGGGTTGTAAATTGCTATCAGACATACGTATTAAATTAATACTCTCACAAGGTGTGGTCCATACAGTAGACTTTCATTGCCTCTCAATTCACCAGTATTCAGCACTATATAGTTAATCAGACTTCTGTTGCATCCTGTTAATTCCAGGGACACTGTTTCACTATGTGAATCACAGTCTAACTAATCTGAATATAACATCACTGAAAGCCTAATCATCATGATCATAGGTGGAGGGCGGGAGGGAAGACACATGGGAAATGCACTTGTTTAAAAAATGACACGTTACATCATTAGTTTTATTTTTTAAAAATCGACAAGTCCATCAACAAACAAATTCAAAGTAGTAATTAAAACAGGGCAGGGCAACAACGTGCAAAAACAGAGCTTTTGGCATCATCCAATGTCACCAAATAGCCCACCTTCATGGCAAAATGCAAAGACCGAGAAAAGCAGGAAATCCTAAAAGAAACAGAATCACAGTTTTCCTTCTTTGCAATGTTCTCAGCCAGGAACCTTCACATTGTCCGTTGAGCTCAAATGAAATAAGATTATATCTTTTCCATACCTCTGTGGAGTCCTGTATAAAAGGCTTCCAACAAAAATTATCAGCAAAGAGTCGATATTCACCCAGGGACATTGGGTATTAGCATGGTTCAGAGGTAACTGAACTGAACCAAAACCACTTGGGTTTCATAATATCGATGAGTCTAGATAATCTGAGAGGCAATCCCCCAGGATTTGGGGGTGGGGAGAAAGGGGGTGGTGAAGAGAGAGTAGAAGAGGGGGCTTGATAACTTGGTGAGACAAAGAATTCTTTTCAATAATGATTATTATTCTAACATAATTCGAACATTCTGACATTAAAAAAAGCCTCAAATAAACACAGAATCCTAAAATGAAAGGAGGGTCATTGCTTTCCAAGGGAATGAAAAAGGGCATGATATTGGACGATACCAGTTTCCGTAGAGTGGGGACTAGGTTCTGGAACGACAATGAGAAATGGGACTGGGAAAAGGGAGGATTAGCTGAAGACAGCAGTCCTGATACTACAGCAGGTTACAGGTTGTCCCCAGGCTGGTACTGAGGCTCTGTTGCTGTGAAGTAGTCCTCCAAAAAGGCCTGCAGATACTCAAAAGTAGGCCTCTCCTCAGGATCTTTCTTCCAACATTGTATCATAAGCTCATGGAGGGAGCTGGGGCAGTCCATTGGAGATGGCATCCTGTACCCACGCTCCACCTGCTCCAGCACCTCACGATTGTTCATACCTAATGTGGAAATATAGAGTCAGTCAGTGTATTCATAGATTTACACAATTAGATCTTCATCTTGATCCACTACAGTAAAACCATATATTTATATGTAATTCTTGCACCTTTCATATCTCAAAGGACTTCAAATGCAAAGATTATATGGGATTTTCAATATCTACTAAACTAAAAGAAAGTGGACATGCATTTAATTGTCTTCAAACTCATAAAGCAGCACAGAGGGGAGAGAATGGTGCAAGGACCTGACAATCAGCATCAGACATGGGCTTGCAACTTACTTGTTTACATTTTTAAAAATTAGGTGATGATAAAAAAAGGAGTACAATAACAATAATCCTTGCATTTGATATAGCGCTTTTCACATCTTATAGACATCTCAAAGCGCTTCACATAATACTGTAAAGTGAATTGACTGTATATTTGTGGACGAAACGCAAAGTATAAGGCAAAGACTAAAGTACTGAACTGGAAAATAGCCAACTAGAAACCAATGAACTAATTGAGGTAAACTAGAGCAAGAAGTTGTCAAATGAAGAGGTTGAGCAACAAAAGAAGATAATTTATCACGATACTAGAAAACATTTTAGGAGAAATATATCCCATTGAGAAATCAAATGAAAATTATGCAATAATGAAAGGCCATGGATGAATAAGGAGGCCAGAATAAAACTGGATCTAAGGATAAAACGGGTTGAAAATTACATAAAGGGTTCATAGGGAGGAAATCAGAAACAAATACAATAGTTTAAGATAATTAGTATGGTAAAAGAGAATTTTTTGATAAAATAACAAGTAGTAAACATAAAGAGGTGTTCCAAAGACACTTATATTAATAATAATAATAACAATGATCCTCGCATTTGTTATAGCGCCTCATGTCATGATGCATTTCAAACCGCTTCACAGAATATCCTGTCAAATGAATTAACATTAGGAACAAGAACATGTGAAGTGAATATAGAGAATGTGAAGTGATTCACTTTGGTGGTTGGATTAAAGAGCCAACTATGCTTTGAATGCGGGAAGTGAAGAGGGTAGAGAAACAAAGGGAGTTATGGATCAGATTCAGATGAGCACAGGTAGATAGATGCAAATAGAGTCCCAAGCTTATATGCAAAGGATTGACGTATAAAAATAGGGAAGGTATGTTAAAATGTACATAAAATATTGGTTAGACCATATTTGGTATACTGTGTTACATTTCTGGTCACCATATTAGAGGATTATTGCAGCATTAGCCAAGAGTACAGTGTAGATTTACAAGGATGTTCCCAGGGATGAGTGGATACAGGTATCAAGAACAACAACAAAATTAAATTTGCATAACGCCTTTCATGTCGTGAAGACATCCCAAGGTGCTGGACATTCAGTGTTTCAGCCGCAAGCTGGGGGTTGGGATCAGGAAGGGTGGAGAGCAGGGGGAGGGGAATTAGGGTGACCAAAGGCACGATCGAAGAAGAGGGTCTTGAGATGGGTCTTGAAGGAGGCAAGAGAGGGGGCGAGGCAGAGAAACTGTGGGATGGAGATACAGTGGTCAAAGGTCCGCCCATCAATGGTGGGACAGGTGAGACAGGAGACATGAAGTTGGCCACAGCCCTCTGAGCGGAGGGAACGGGCAGGTTGGTAGAAGGTTAGGAGGTCGCAGAGGTAGAAAGGAGCCAAGCCACGGACGACTTTGAAGGTGAGGACCAGGATCTTGAACTGTATCCTCTGTGTGATGGGAAGCCAGTAGAATCGGGCGAGGATGTGGGTGAAAAGGCCACAGAGCTTGTTGCAGGAGAGGACATGGCTACAGAGTTCTGAATGAATAGCAGCCTATGGTGGGAGGAGTTGAGGAGAGCGACATACAGAGAGTTTGCATAGTCAAGCCTGGATGTTATGAAGGCTGTATGAGGGTTTTGGCAGCCTGCAGTATGAGACCAGGGCAAAGCTGGGCAATGTTGCGGAGGTAGAGGAAGGCAGAGCGGGTCATGGCATGGATGTGGAATGTCCTGCTCATGCAAGAAAGATTGGCCAGTGAAAAGTTTCTTCTCTGGAAATCAGACATTTTGAGGAGTTTCTAAGATTGGGAAAGTATTCGATAAAGTATTCGATTATTAATACGATGTGTGTTCAAAACAAGGGGGCATAAATATAAGATAGGTAGTAGTAAATCTAAAAGAGGGTTGACAAGAAACTTCTTTACACAATGGGTGGCGCTAGAAATGGTGGTTGAAGCTAAAAACATCAACATATTTGAAAGGAAACTTTTGCAATCATAAGTAGGGGAATAGAGGGTTATTTGAGAGGGAAATAGGAGGAGTGAGGGCTTGAGTGCAGTACAATCACTGGCACAGACTAGTTGGGCAGAATGACCTGTTTCTGTGTTGCAACATTCTGTGTAATTTGATGTAGTTGCATTTTCCACGCAGAGGCAGTCATTAACATTTCAGCTTTTCCATAGGAAAGAATCAAGGAATGCCCAAACCAGACTGCAAGACAACAAGTTGACTGTTGGGATCCCTGTGAAGGGAGTCATTTCCTGAATATTACATGCAGTTCGTCTAGCTGCATGAGGGGATTTCCTATTGGGTGTGTCACATCAATGTTGGCTCTTCCCAACACAATAGTAAAAACAAATATTGATTTGTGAATTGCAGTCTAAGGGTTTTAGAGGAAATGAAACCAAGAACAGATACTGAGGCCATATGGTTCAGTGTGCACCAGAGCCAAATGTGATTTGCAAAACTTCAATGCTGCCCACTGAGGCCAAGACTCCTCTTAGCCACTTTAACTCATTCATTTGGTTTCTGAAGCAAGGAGACCTGGATACCTCTTTTCCCCCCTTTCTTCCCTCTTTTCTTCTCCCTACCCAGACCCGTCTCTCCCTGCTCTGGTCCCTACCTTGGGATGTTGTTGTATTTTATGAAACGCTTTGAGACGTCGATAAGACATGGAAAGTGCTATATAAATGTAAGGATTATTATTATATTATTATTATATGATGTTAGTGCCCCACCAGCTCAATTTAATAGATGTGCCATGAGGCCATGGCAGTGGAACACTAGAGGGCTGTTACTCTAGCTAACATGGATCAGCTACATCCCCTCCCTTCAGGCTTGTCTCAGATCCTTTCTCTTTTGACCATGCCTTCGCTCATTCTCTCATCTCGCTTGCCACCATCGCCCTCCAACCTTAACTCCAACCCCTACTCGGGTGCAAACCTGTGACTATCTAGCACCTTGAGACGTCCTCCCAAAGTGAAAGGTTCAATATTAAATGCAATTTGTTTCCGTTACATTGCACATACCATCTCCCCCATTATAATTCTGTATTGCCAAACTGTACTGGTGCAGCTCAGCTAGCTCTAAGGTGATTTGTTTTGCAACAGAATTTTGTAATCAAGTCAATCCTCTATGGAGGGCTTAGTAGTTTGGTTCCAGAGCTAGGTGGTGTCCACAGTATTCCAAGACCAGTTAGCCTGGCTTGTCCATAGAATTTGTAACAGCAGATTTGTTACTGACAGCAGTGATTCTTCCTACCCACTTCCTTATAACCCCTCAAGCCAAAATCCTAATGGGTAGAGTGGTCCCAGATGGACAAGCGACAGGAGGCTTGCCAGACAGTTCTCTCGTTAGCAATCTCTGCTGTTTTAGCTGGTTACGCTCCAGCAGTATCCAATGCACATTGTTGGTAATGTACATGTGATTATGTGACACTGTTTCTGTAGCATACGCATAATTCTGTCACAAAGAGCATGTCCTAACTTACCTGGGTATGGTACCCTTCCCTTTGTCACCAACTCGGTCAGGAGAATTCCAAAGGACCATACGTCGGATTTGATTGTGAACCTCCCGTACAGCGCTGCTTCTGGTGCAGTCCATTTTATGGGAAATTTAGCACCTGTTGTGAAGTGCGGGTGGGGTGAAAGGAAGAGAAAGAATGATGAAACAATTTTTGAAATCTGAGCACCAGTCTTTTCCATCAATGTTTTCTACTGTTTTCTGGGAACACTGGCACATTTGTGCTTTTGGGTTACATCTGCACATGACAATTTAAATGGAGGAAAATATTAATAATAATCCTGGCATTTGAGGTATAGTCTTAATATGGCGTAAAAATACCTCATAGTGGTCACTGTCATTCCTAGTGGATCACTATCCCAACTCCTTAATTATGCCAGCTTTCATGGGCAGGATCACAATCCCTCACTCTCTTATTTAGAATAATAGTCTTGCATGTCTATGGACTAGGGGA
This sequence comes from Hydrolagus colliei, assembly GCA_035084275.1. Lineage (NCBI taxonomy): Eukaryota > Metazoa > Chordata > Chondrichthyes > Chimaeriformes > Chimaeridae > Hydrolagus > Hydrolagus colliei. The sequence goes on from CM068744.1 coordinate 58,941,117, forward strand.
AAAAATCCTAATTTTTTTGTGGGTTTATTTGTTTCCATGCTCCAATGAAAGGAATGAGAGAGAGAGAGAGAGAGAGAGAGAGCAAAAATTCAAGAAATTTAAGAAGGGCATGTAAAACATTTCATCACAAAAAGTTTAGTTGTTGTATGTCCCCATATTTTTGATTAGCCCTCTTGCTTGGTCAATACAACACTCCCCACTTTCTCTCTGGTCTCCACTTGGGAGAATTTTATTCTGTGCAAGTTGTCTACCACGCAATAAAGCAAGACAAATTCTCAACACATCTGACCACCTTTCCTGGGATAATGCCATTATTGCCAGTCCATTAGTCTTTTTGTTTCCTTTTAAGGATAACGTTCAAAATAAAATCCTTCTAAAAAAAAAAGATGTAGCTAGCTAACAAAGAATATCTTCCTGGGTTTATAATAACAATGGTGATGATTCTCGCTCTGTCACAAGTACCCGCCGCAATGTTTCTTCACTACATTACAAGTGACTTGGGACGTCCCCCTGATGTGAAAGGCACTTTACAAATGTAAGTTTATATTGCATTGTACCTAATCCCTTCCCTCCTGTATGTTTGACTGCAGATTAGCCAACAAGTATAGAGGCTACAAGGTTTTCAAGGCAGATTGTCTGCTGAATGTTATGTGAGTTAAAATTGATACGAGGCACGTGACAGAACATCTGTCAGCACACACCCTTCATTAGGCCACCTGAAAAGGTGGAAAACCAGAGACAAAAATTCATTATGTCTTCAGCAAGATGTTCATAATTTATGACAAAATACTGCCATATAAATAAATAAAAACAGTTTCATTAAATACCTTTTCTATTGGAGATGGTTAATATGAGTTTTATTTTTCACAATAATCACTCAAGCGTTCTGGTTCCTTATGCATGGTTTAACTATAGGCTGGCTGTTCCATATTTACATTGGCACATAATAAAACAAAATAAAACTAACTAAACTAAATAAATAATAAACAAAGGCAGAATTCAATTTAATATTATATCGCAGGCCAATTCTAGTAATATTTTTAAATAGTTTATAATAACTTTATTCCTGATTCATAGCAGTGTTCTTAAATTGAGGGTAAACCATCTTCTAGTCTCGTCTTGTATGCTCATTCCTCAGGTTGGACTACGGAAATTCTCTCCTCGTCGGCCTCCCCAGTTCCTCCATTCACAGGCTGCAGGTCATCCAAAACTCTGCAGCCCGTGTACTATCCCGCACCCGCCTCCGCGACCACATAACCCCCACCCTCGCCCATCTCCACTGGCTCCCCATCCTCCAGAGGATCGAGTTCAAGATCCTCGTCCTCACCTACAAGGCCTTACACGGCCTTGCCCCGCCCTATTTAACCGATCTACTCTCCCCCTACACGCCCACCCGGACCCTCCGTTCAACAGGACTTGGCCTGCTCCAAGCCCCCCGCCCGAACCGCCCCACCATCGGAGGCCGGGCCTTCAGTTTCTCCGCTCCCACCCTATGGAATGCTATCCCTCAATCTCTCCGTTTCGTTTCTTCCCTTTCCTCTTTCAAGGCCGGTTTGAAGACTTTCCTCTTCGATCGTGCCTTTTGTTCCACCCTGAACTTTTTTACCTCCCCTTCGTGTTTCACCCCTTCCCAAACACTCCCCTCTCAGCTCGGGTCACACGCCTCCTGTGCAGCGCCTTGGGATGTCCTCCCGACATGAAAGGCGCTCTATAAATGTAATTTGTTGTTTGTTGTTGTTGTTATTAAAAGTTAGTTAACATTTAGCAGTTTGTTTGTTCAGTTGGACATGAAACAAAAAACGAGTTTCTTCTGGTGTACTGGTCAATAACCCCTATATAAAAACGGCCGCTACCTTCATGCTACTTGTCGGACATTGGGTTGAATTGGCTGCTGAGGTTGCCACAAAATATACAGTCACTACAGTTTCCTGCACTAACCCAAACATTTCAAATATATTGTCTGTAAATATGCTTCAGTGAAAAGTACAACCAGCACTGAGTGCATTAATAGCTATTTGTTGCAGGCAACTTGATTACAGGATAAATCCCAGGTGTCTCTCTTTATTTCAACAACCTATGTATGTTCCATTCACCAGTATTTAACTTTGTTACTTGATACAATGTGCAAACTCCATTTATCTATTTCAACACTCCCAAATACAGATATTACTCCAAAAGCAAGCAGTTAAACTACACGATCTGAATTTGACTGATATCCATGCAACAATATTCACCTTTTGCAGATTGAATTATACTGCAAATGACCAAGAGGGCAATTCTCCATCAGGCAGGGGATTTAGCAATATGCAAAGATCCCTCACCCTCCACACACACTCCACTGTTTTACAAACTTCCAATATTTTTCCTGCAAAACTCACAAATCATTTTCCCGAAGATTACTGTATTTGGAAACAATGTAGTAAGTGTTACTGTCGTAGCTAACATTTAGAAACTTGTGGATGAACGGTGGAGGTTATACTTTGCTCTTGCACAATCTAAATGACCTTTGTGGAACTACAGGATATTTCAAAAGCTGTATAATTTTTGGCAAGCAAATTACAGATTGCAGTCCAAATCATGATATTTGGAAAAGTGAACACTGGTTGTGTCATGGCTGATGATCTAGAACTTTGCTCAGCTTCAACCACTAGAGCCACAAGCAGAATTCCAGACGTTAAGCAACCCCGATCCAAATTTCATAAATCAGATCCACCCTATTAAAAAAAGGCGTTAGCTTAGCCATGGTTATCCACATTCTAAACTCAAAATAATAATTTGGTGTACTGAACATTTGCATGTAAAACACAACCTCCAACACTTCAAGAAATACAGCCTGAGGAGGTCCATGGTAAAACAGCTCATATGCAAGCAGACACATGACCCACCTTGCCGTGCCGTGTATTCATTGTCTTCGATCAATCTCGCTAATCCAAAGTCAGCGATCTTGCACACCAGATTGTCTCCGACCAGAATGTTGGCTGACCGTAGATCTCTGTGAATGTAGTTCATTCTCTCAATATATGCCATGCCTGCTGCCACCTAATCAATCAGTGAATCAAAAAACAATGAAATACTGAGCAAACATGTGCACAATGCTATCAGTAAAGTTTTTAAAAAAAATAAGGCCAGTTTGCACCTCACCTGCGCTGCCATGTCCACTAGGTTTGGTAACTTCAAAGCTCTTCCCTCTCCATCTTTTAGGAAATCTAATAGGCTCCCTGAAAACCAGAAAGCAACAGTAATCAGTGTTAACAAGGAATCACTATTAATGTCATAGACATACAAGCTTTTATTGAACCTCAAATAATTGACATCATTTTAGTTTCCAGAACTTTGAGATGTTTACTTCAAAGCTGAGAACAACCATTTCTTGTGAGTTGAGAACATTCAAGCTAGAAATCTGCACAGAAAAGCACCAGCAATGTTTGGATCATCTTCAGCAATAATAATACTAATAATAATAATCCTTGCATTTGATGTAGCACTTTTCACACCTTCTAGACGTCTCAAAATATATAGAATATATTTAAAGTGAGTAGACTGTATATTGAATTGCGCACGAACAATCATGGGTTGAAATGACCAATTTTATTATTGTTTTTATTTGAGGGATTATTATTTGGTATGTGAAGGAAACTCTAGGCATGTTCACCCTTTACACGCTCCCTCTGGGCGACGTCATCCGCAGACATGGGGTAAATTTTCACATGTATGCGGATGACACCCAGTTGTACCTTTCTGCCTCATCCCTCAACCCCCAGACGATCGATGTTCTGACAGCATGTCTGTCCGACATCGAGTCGTGGACGAGGGACAACTTTTTGCAATTGAACGTGAATAAGACCGAGGCCCTCCTGATTGGCTCAAGCCAGCGCCTCCGCACATTGGGTGCTGCCAGCCTCAATATCCAAGGTTGCACTCTCCACCTCACAAAGCCAGTCAGGAACCTCGGCATCATGTTCGATCAAAAACTTTCCTTCCTCCCCCACGTCCGCGCCTTGACCGGCACCGCCTATTTCCATCTGCGCAACATTGCCAGGCTCCGTAATTATCTTACCCCCCGCGCTGCCGAAACACTCGTGCATGCATACATCACCTCACGGCTGGATTACGGAAATTCTCTCCTAGTCGGCCTCCCCAGTTCCTCCATTCATAGGCTGCAGGCCATCCAAAACTCTGCAGCCCGTGTACTATCCCGCACCCGCCTCCGTGACCACATAACCCCCACCCTCGCCCGTCTCCACTGGCTCCCCATCCTCCAGAGGATCGAGTTTGAGATCCTCGTCCTCACCTACAAGGCCTTACACGGCCTTGCCCCATCCTACTTAACCGATCTACTCTCCCCCTACACGCCCACCCGGACCCTCCGTTCAACAGGACTTGGCCTGCTCCAAGCCCCCCGCCCGAACCGCCCCACCATCGGAGGCCGGGCCTTCAGTTTCTCCGCTCCCACCTTATGGAATGCCATCCCTCAATCCCTCCGTTTCGTCTCTTCCCTTTCCTCTTTCAAGGCCGGTTTGAAGACTTTCCTCTTTGATCGTGCCCTTTGTTCCACCCCGAACTCTTTTACCTCCCCTTCGTGTTTCACCCCTTCCCAAACACTCCCCTCCCAGCTCGGGTCACACGCCTCCTGTGCAGCGCCTTGGGACGTCCTCCCGACGTGAAAGGCGCTCTATAAATGTAAATTGTTGTTGGTGTTGTTGTTGGAGTAGTTCAATTCTGACAATTCAATCTTATTGTAAATCAGTTTATCCTGCAGCTTGGTATTGGCTGATTAAACTCCAGCAGTACCCTAACATAAACTCTGAGGTCCCTATGCCGTGACTTTTGCTAACCTACATTTAATGCTCTCCAGGATTAGGAAAGCAGGGAGAGAATGCATTCCATTCTGGATTCAGAATGTTTTATGTTGGGGTGACATATATGTGTGGAACTCTCACCCTGGTTTGGATACTTTTAAGCATGGTGATAGATTTCTGCAGGTCAGGCCTTGCTGGCCAAATGCAATACTGTATCCATGACATTGTTGCTGCAAGATGCTATCCTGCATGTGAGCACTATAACATTATAACAAGTTTTTATAACCAGATCAGTAACACTGTCAAGGTTAGTTAAGTTGCATAGAACGTTTCCTCTTTCAAAGCCTTATAATGCGTTTCACTGTTTATAGTGTTTATACCTTTTCCAAGAGTGATATTGTAAGAGAGCAGGAGTAAAAATTGACTATTTAATTTGTTATTCAATAAAAGCACAGATAATTTTCACAGACCAATAAGAGGGATTTGTGTGAACATCTAACATGCATTCCAACAGCAAAGAAACATTTCATTTATGCAAATCAAGTCAATAATGTTTGAAATTACTGAAAATCACAAGTGAAAGGCAGAATGCGACCATGAGATTAATCAAGCTGTAGTGAATAGCTAATAGCAAGCTCGGCTTTTTAAGTAATCAGCGCTCTGTAATTCTCGTCCCAAACCACGTTGTCTTCAGCCATCCATATGCAGCCTTCAGAAATCTCTTAAAAACATACATTTTCAAACCCTTAAATAAAACCCTTAAATCAACCCCTCCCCCTGTGTTCCTCACTGCCTGATAATCTCTATCATCTCTGTGAAGCACTTAGAATAGTTCATCTCATATCAAAGGCACTATACACCAAGGTGATGTCTTCAAAAGCACATTTGTGACCATACCAGGAAAATGGCACACAAGCAATGAATATAGACACCTATATAGACCATACAGGCTTCTGAAGGTAAAGATGAGGATCCAAAAGTCATTCCACAGCAGTAACATTGCTGGCCCCAGTATCCCACCAGCAACAAATACCTTCTGGAAAATGGCATTGCAATGATACATTTTGTTAATAATTTTATCAGGGTCGCGGGGGTCCTCAGTAGGGTCGCGAAGGGTCATCCGAATTTCTTTTCTTTCCTATTTTTTAATGTTGAAAATGCTTTTTTAACACAAAAAAAAGCTGTTAATTATAAAAACAACGACACTGCCGACCAATTTGTAGAAAGGTACTTACGAGTTGTGCTGAGTCCACAAAACAGACGGAGATAACGTTTTGGCTGAGCTGAGCTTCGTTCGCGATATCGCCCCCTAGTGGTGAGAGGACCGGTTGGAGGCTAATTTGAGTTGCGGCAAAAAAAAGTTTGGGTCACAGGACCTACTGGTGGTTAAAGTGGGTTGCAGCAAAAAAAGGTTGGGAACCACTGCTTTAGACAGTCTATGCACAGTTGGCTGATCACAGGCAGCAACACTGTGGATTCTACAATTAGCCTTAACGTCCCTGATCTAAGAAGATTAAGGGCAGGAAATTAACACTACCCAATGTTTTATTCATTTGGCAGGTAACCAGTGTGAAGTCTATTGAGTAGTAGTCCGTATAAAATGAGGGGCCTTCTGGAAAACATACCAAATGCAAGATTTCTAAAGCTATCAGATGTACTTTCTATTAGGCATCATGTATGGATGTGGACTGAGTGATTTACAGGCCCCTTTAGTTATAAACTTCCAATTAGAAGCATTCCAGAATCACCTGTAATCCTTTTCATAGGTCGCGAATTACATTACTAAGGGCATCTGTAATTTGGTTTGCACACATGCTTTTAGACATGGTTTGCACTCCTAACCTCTGGAACTCCCTGCCTCTTTCCCTCAACCTTTTGTCAATTTCGTCTATTTTTAAATCCCGTCTAATGAATTACCTCTTCAATCGCTCCTGTGGTCTCCCCCTCCCCATTTGCTCGGTATCCAACCTCATCGCTTTGCAGCGTTCTGAGATGTTATCCTGTGCGAATCGCAGTGTATATATGCATGTTCTTGTACACATGGCTGAAAAATGCTGCATAATAAATCCCAGTGTCTCTTTTTCTTTTGATGAAAACTTCAATTAGCAACACCACATGAGTGATAGACTGGCAAACTGAACAACAGTGTTCAACGCCAGCATCTTTGTTTTTACAGGATGGACAGTGGGAAAGGTGGATGTTGCCAGCATGGCACTTAAACTTGTTATTTGGCAAGAAAAGAATGTAAAAACAGCAGGCAAGCAAATGAGATACAGAATAATAATAATCCTTGCATTTGATATAGTACTTTTCACATCTTCTAGATGTCTCAAAGCGCTTCAGAATGTAGCACAAAGTGAATTGACTGTATATTTGTGAGCAAATCGCGGCAGCCAATTGCACATAGCAGTGTCCCACAAACAGTTGTAGATTGAAATAACCTTTTTTTTAGGGATTATTATTAGGCGTGTGGAGTAAGGAAACCTGCCCAAGGTTTCGCCCTGCCTGTATCGAACCCAGGGTCTCTCGTTTGAAAGGCGAGTGCTCTAACCACTGAGCTACACGACTCCACTCCACGGAATTATCCCAGCACCGGCAGTATAAGTAAGCATGCAGATTTAATGCACTGCTTTTAGGTGGACTGGTTCAAGTCATTGAAAACCACATGTAAAAGTGTTGTTTGGAAGCAAAGAGACTATGCTTTCCTGTTAGCTTTTTACTTGAGCACAGATGGCAACAACAGATTTTTGTGCATCAGTTAAAACAGCGGATGACAGCCCCTAAAGACAGGCCATTTCAACCTACAAATTGGACTTTTCCTTCATTCCACAACTTCTCCCCATCTCCCCTGAAGACACAAACTCTTGCTGGAGTAAGTTTCCATGGATGTTGGAAACCTTCTGGTATCATGTTCAATGATCAACCAAAGCATCGAGTGTGGGCAGCATATTCAACTGAGCGTGACATCTGTGTCAGTCCAATTTTAAGATCATGTCAGCACCACTTTCTGTGTAGTGATCAGAAACACAACCTGAGATTTTCCCCCCTCTCAGCCCAGCAATGCTGCATTGATTGAGATCAACCAACGAAGGATGGTTGCGAGAGCGCTTAAGACTGACTGAGTTATTGTTTATTTCTGACTAAGCCATTGCTTTGTGCTTTCATATCTCCTTGTGGCCAACTCAACGATAACATGGAGGAGGTCTGGACAGTGGTTCCCCTCCTTCCTCACATCCAGGCTAATAATAATAATACTAATAATAATAATCAGCATCCTTCCATTTGATATACAGAGCCGTATCATGTCTTCAAGACATCTGAAAGCACTTCACAGGATACACAGTAAAGTGAATTGACTGTATATTTTGTGGGTGAAACATGGCAGGCAATTGCACACAGCAGTGTCCCACAAACGGTCGTGGACTGAAGAGACCAATTGATCATGAGGAGATAGGGAGACAAAGGAAAGATGGGTCATAAAAGAACATAGGGCCAACTTGCTTAAGCAACCTAAAAGTCATATACTGTATGCTATTCCCAATAGCATTGAGATGTCTCTTTAGGATTTACAATCTGTAAGTTTATTTAGGTGAGATGTACATGAAGCTCACTAAAGGGTAGCTTTACATCCATCCCAACATTAGGGGAAGGTCCTACCCAGGTCACCATATAACTAAACGCCTCTAAGCCTTAAACAACAGCAGGACATCAAGCACCACGCAGTTTGCTCCTCCCAGCAGAGCAGAAAAACCAAACACTTTGGGGCTCATGCTTTGAGGTTTTAATGTGATGGATGGCTATTTCCAATGAGAGCAAAATAAAATCAATTGATTGCTGCTGTCGATTTTTGAAGCCACAGCAACCTCTGTCTGCCATCCTTTTAATGTGTTCATCTTCCAACTGGAAGGGTTATTTTCTTGTTCCATTTCAAACCAGATGGCCACAATTACCCAATTGTGCTGTATGTCACAGTGATGGCCAATAAACAGATTACTCATACCAGTTTTGCACATCAGGTCCAGTCATCCTCTCTGTTTGCTTTTTATATAGCACTGTAGAGTGCCTTTTGAAGGCACCTCTTATCTAGTGGAGATTTAATGACTTCAGTGCATTACTGCAGTCTGAGTAAATATCTAGCACCAGTTACATAGTACAGTATTAGCAGAAATTCAAGTTCATGATGCATTATATCGCCAACATTTTGTTTTCATTCAATGTGAATTCTTTTTGAACAAACTCCCCTTGTATGCTCTCATGGGCACATGCTAGCCAGCAGGACAGGCAGAAATATTGCTCTACTTTGTTGCTAATTCTCAACTTGCAAGGTGGCTATAGCTTAATTCTCCTAATGTATTTATACTTGATGACTTCCCCTCAATTGCATCACCATGACTATATGGCTAAGGTACAAGATATAGCACCTTATCACATTGTTAAGCATCTCAAAGCACTTCACAGGAATTACTGTAACTAAAGTGTAGTGACTGTATTTTGTAGCCAGAGATGAAGGACTATAGAGATTTGTGGACACATGACCTAGTACTTTATGGCTAAGGTACACAGAAGTAGAACATTGTTCATCACTACACTGGCATTCATTGAGTAGACTAAGTGTAACAGGACATCACTCATAGTCTTACTGTAGACAACTCCAGCAGGAGGACAATTCATGAAATTAGGAGATGAGGCAGATGGGATCAGCTGTTGCCTTGTAGAGGCACACCTACTGACAGTCCATTGCGAGGCATCCTGGTTATCAAGCTGGACTGAAGGCCATTACTGAAGAACCCTAACCTCATGGCTGAAAGAAGCAGTGCATGGTGATCACAGGAACTTACCATCGAGTGCAAGATTTGTTGACCCTTTTCCTGGACTGTGGAGAAAGGGAGGAGACAATATCTAGTGTTTCTATTTCTGATAAAAAATGGGACAATTTTTTTTACTGTATCTCAGTTCCTCTGTCTGTTTCAGCCATCAAGTATATAATAATAATAATCCTTGCATTTGATACAGCGCTTTTCACATCTCATCGACGTCCCAAAGCGCTTCACAGAATATAATGTAAAGTGAATTGACTGTATATTTGTGGGCAAATTGCGGCAGCCAATTGTGCACAGCAATGGATTGAAATGACTAATTTTATTATGGTGGTTTTTTTGGATGGATTATTATTAGGCATGTGGAGTAAGGAAACTTGCGCAAGGTTTCGCCCTGACCTACCTGGATTCGAACACAGGTCTTCACAGCTTGGTCTCCCCAGCTTGCAAGACAAGTGCTCTAACCACTAAGCCACAGGAGCTCCACACAAAGTATAAACTAGGGTAGCAGCTGTATCACTTTCCTGATACATTCTTAAATAATACAGTAGAAGGGACAATGTTAAATGTGTACATTTTGCTTTAGACAGCGTTACACGGATGTCCACAATTAGTTATTTTTTAGTTACTTGAGAGCAATAAAATGCTGAACTATTTAATCTACAAGGTTTGCATGATTGCTTTAGTCATTTGGCTTAAACCTGGGAATTATCTATCCTTTACAGCTTGTACGCTATGTCAAGGATTTGAATCTCATGGCTTGAAATAGTAAAGTTTGAAATAATTATTAAACTCATCAGACTTTATGTTGTAAGGTTCCAGTGATTACATTCATCCTATCCGATGATGGCATTCCAGTCCCTGGTGAGACACACTGTCAGTAAAGTTTAGTCGATTTGCTGTATTCAAGACATTGACTTTCGGTTCAGTGACTGGTAACAGGATTTTAGACAGATTAAAAAAGTATTAAGCTCAATTGTGTTTTGTTCAAATATTTGAATTTTAGAACTTTCAAAAAGTTGTTTATTTTTAGTTAGAATGTGCTGTTTGGGGGCAAGATTTATTAATACTGCAGCCAGTGCTTATTAAAAGGCATCAAGATAGTAAATACAAGACATTCATATAGCGCCTTTCACACCAAGAGAAATCCTGAGGCGCTTTAAAATTGTTTTGATCAGTCAAGTGTCTGACACAAGTGCAAACCCTTCGTCATGCTCCAAACAATACTGAGAGTTCCACATGTACATTTATATATAATATATATGTATATATGGGAATTGTCCTGTATCTATGATGGAAGACAGAGAGAGAGAGGGAGAAAGGCGAGAACAGAAATAAAGAACTATTGTATGTCAAAGACAAAAATATGTAAAACACATCTGTACACCATTTTGAGGTAGGTAAAACATTTTTTTCTCATTCTAATTCTTAAAATATATAAGAATGTTCCAAGGCCTCAGAATATTTAATCCCTCAGTTTTTCATAATTGTTCTCCCTGTCCATAGAGGATTAAGCATCAATTCCCGTAAGATTCTATGATTCCATGAACTGTGTTCTACTCTTAATACCATTTTGGATTAATGTCACTTTGGATGATACAATGTGCACCTTGCTCAAGTGTTGGTACATAGCAATTCATTTATTACATTTTATTGCATTATAGATGAAGTCAACATAAAACGTGACTTCATATGCTAACATCTAAAGAATATAAACTATTAATCAAAGGTCTCGGTTAAAGACCTTTCTGTTCGACCGCGCCTTTGGTCACCTTTCTCCCCGTGCCCCTGGCTCGCCCCCAGGATCCGTTATTGTGAAGCGCTCTGAGACGCCGTCCAGCATGGATAACACTATATAAATCGAAGATGTTGTTGTATGATTGAGTCACCAAATATCACACAGGCTCCTTTTTACTTTTAATACCTGAGAACAATATCTCACCTTTGCTCATGTATTCGGTGACAATGTAGATAGGCTCTTCTGAGACTACAGCATAAAGCTGAACCAGTTTGTCATGTCTCAGTTTCTTCATGATCTGAGCTTCCTCAAGAAAGGATTCTGGAGACATAGTTCCTGGCTTCAGGGTTTTCACTGCGACTTTAGTGGTTCCATTCCACGTACCTTAACCAAAACCAAACAAGGTCAACCAGAGAAATTCAGAAGGAGAAAAGTAAAATAATAATATACAGCATTAGCCATATTGTTTTAACATGTCAAACTGTCTCCTGCCACTACATGCAATGAGCTATTTCACAATCTAGCAGGTGTTATGTAAACAAACATGGCAGCCAAAATACATCAGCAACACACCATCATCATAAATGAGATAAACCACCACATTACTCCTTCTTTATGGATTTGGACAAATGAGAATTATTGATCAGTAGCTCGGGAGAATATCCCTGCTCCTTTTGTTTCCTGCAAAAAATTCCTGGATGTCATTGAGGAATTTTCCAGTGTGTATGGACAGCAGAAATATGGCAACCAGAAAGTGTATTGAGATCTTCACTATTAGTAATACTGACAGTTGGTTTGGTGCCTTTACCATGTCATTGAAACGTCCCAAAGGGCTTCACAGGATATACTATCATATAGTATGAAGTAGGGTCCAGCGATATATCGATATATCGCTAAAACCCGATATAATTTTCAGATCGATATGCCAAAATAGGCATTTCAAAAATATCGACATATAGAAAAGTCGATATATCGAGGTGAAAAATCAGAATGCGAGCACACTGAACTACAAGACCCAGAATGCTCATCTCTATACACAATGCACAGACCGAGGTGCAAAGCTGCCATATTGTATTCATAGTTCTCGAATACAATATACAGGTATGCAAAGGGTGGGGGGGGGGGGGGGGAGGAGACGGCTGGGGTGGGGGGAGGGGGAGAGAGACCGCTGGGGGGGGTGAGGGGGAGAGAGACGGCTGGGGGGAGGGGGAGAGAGACGGCTGGGGGTGTGGGAGGGGGAGAGAGACAGGTGGGGGGGTGTGAGGGGGAGAGAGATGGCTGGGGGGGGGAGAGAGACGGCTGGGGGGGGGGGGGAGAGAGACGGCTGAGGGGGAAAGAGACGGCGGGGGGGAAGGGGAAAGAGACGGCTGGGGGGGTGGTGGGGGAGAGAGACGACGGGGGGGGGGGGTGGGGGGAGAGACGGAGTGGATGTGATAATATACAGATAGATAGAGATGGGGGGGATGTGAGAGAGGAGACACAGAGACACACACAGAAAAACACAGAGATGGAGAGAGTGAGTGTGAGAGACACAGAGAGAGAAAGATATTTACCTCCTGAGGAGATAGGCCCCGAATGCGTGCACACTCCGAATGCGCGCGTCGTGCACGCATGCGCGGTATGAAAACCCGAAAATATCGATATTTCGGTATATCTCAATATGAGCCCATCAATATATCTAAATCGGAAAATTTCCATATCGACGAACCCTAATATGAAGTATAGTAACCATGTATTTGTAGAGGAATATAGAAGGCCATTGTGTCCACAAACAGACATAAAGTGAATGACCAATTTTATTTGGGAAAATGTTGGCTATGACACCGGGGAAAACACCCTTCTAATTTTGAATATTATTATAGGATCTTTAACATTACCTGAACAGGCAGATGTGACCTCAGTCTGAATACTTTAATTGAAAGATAACAATTTTCATCCCTGGTCTCCGATGATTGAGCTGCTACAATAGTTTCCAAGTATCCATTGACTATCCACACTGGAGAATTTCACAAAATACAGGAATTCTTCCCAAAAGGAACACAGGAAACAGAAGTGAGACTGTCCAGGTATGAGTAAGTAACCAGATATGCACTTACTCAAATGGATGCGTTAACTTCAAGAAGATGACATGGGCAGAAAGCACAAACAAGGGATATCTGAGTTTTATTTTCAGTACCTGCAATTGTATACGTGGTACGCTAGAGGTTGAAATGAATAACATGATGTAAAATCTCAACATTGAAAATTTGGAAACTAAAAGTTCAGCTAAATTGAAGAAAATATTTTGTGGTAAAATTGCACTCTTGTAAACTTAAGTCTCCAGTGTAATTGCACTCCTAGTATTTTAAGAATCATAAATAGTCATCAATTTAATCCTGCCCAGTTATACAAATCCCCAAACTCCACTGGTGGCACAATTGATAAGGTCACTGCAAATGTGAACTTCACAGACCAGAAAGGTCAGCAGTCTGTGTGGAGTTAACTAATCTCAGCCCTGATAGTTATTTTGGTACAATTGGCTTCAGTGCTCCTGGGTTGTGGAGGAGAGAATAAAATGATGGGAATCCTCTGCTGGATAACAGTCCAGTGACCTCTGCACAAGTCCATATGCCCACTGAGGACATGAAGTTCCCCTCGGATCACTCACTGTCGAGGCTCAGATCTAAAGGTGAGATTGAAAGGCTGAGCTTAGATGCCCTAAACATGTGGAACTGCAATTAATGTAAATTAGTCTCCTTAGGAGAGAAACAAGAGAAACCTGAAGGGAAAGAGAATAAGTCATTGGAGTCTCTTTGTGGTCTTACTTTTTTTGGACACAATTGTACATTGCATGGTTTGTATGTTATAACTTTATTAACCACATTTTAGCATGTCCTACTGGATCAAAGGACCTACTGTTTTGACATTCAGCCGTGTGCAGCGATGGCGGTTGGGCACTGCAACCAGAAATACCCAAATGCTATAAGCATGTCATACATTGCTAAATTTCTTTCAAACTCGTTCCAAATCTTTCAATAGACAGAGAAATGTGTGGTTAAAACAAATCCCATATACAACTCAAATAAGCAATTGAATACAACAGCGTGCTGTTAACACTTATATTTTCTTATTTACAACAACAAATACGACAAAATTACATTTATAGAGCGCCTTTCATGTCAGTGAAAGGCAACAGTAAACAATTACTTTTATATATTATATTTCAATTCCTTCAATTAATGCCATGCACCTACAAGCCTCTATACGTCAGCTGAGATGTCCAAACATATGTCGACAAAAGTATTGAAACTTGTGATGTATAGAAATGGTGAGAAAAGCTAATGCTTGATGATGGCAACGACAAGAAATTTTTCTCTTTTCATCTGCACAATGTTTCTATGCAAAAGGCAGAATTCATCACCCTCTCTCACCAGTGTAAAAATAACCTCTGCATAAAATGTGCCAAACCACGTGGATTTGTTGCAATCTACTATTTCAACCATAATGATTAAAATGTTGCCCACATTTTCAATTATACACATGACTACAGTACTTTGCTAAAACAAAGCCTCAAGGGGCTGCAGAGCTTTTCAGTTGTTGCCAAAAATGTTTTCCACAAGGTGCAGGGTTGATAGAAAGGGGCGGGATTCGAAAGAAAGGAGGGAGGGGTTTACATAATACAGAGAGATGTTCCACATTAAACATCCCATGGTCAGAATTGGTGCAACTGGGTGGAGTCTGGTCTATGCCAGCGTTGATTTGCCACCAGGTGTCTGACCTCCAATGCCATTAAAGTAAGTGGACATCCATTCTGGGATAACCTTTCCCTGATCTGGAACAACATTTCCTAAAGGATCCAATACACTAGCACAATGTGTTCCACATTAAAGACCAACTGTTAGCCAAAGCCATCACCTCCGAATACTTAATACATTACCTTCTCCAAGGCTAGACTGCCCCTCACATTTCAACGCTTGAAGAATTTAAAAAAAACGAAAGTCTTTAAAATGCATAAAGCTTTTGGACCACCTTACCATACCAAACGTCGGCGAAACATCCCTGCCCAAGCTTTTTTTCCAAGTGTAGGGACTCCCGTACAATTTCCCATGAATCTTTAGCTAATCCAATAGTTTGTGGTGTCATGTTTGTACAAACCATTGTTAAGTTATGGCACAAACCGTCAGCTGACTCTATAGAGAATAGATGCAATGGGAACAGGATTTAAAATCCAGTGAAGCGCATGCAATCAGGAGCGATGGAAGCTGAAGTGAGCACAGTGGAGCTTTAATTTCTTTTTAAGAAATTCCATTAAATATGTACTTTTTACCCACAGACCATTATTAAACATTTGAGACGATATTGCCTTCTGGCTGAACTGTAGTTGACAACCAGCAGAGGAATGAGAGGTTTGAATCGTGCGTGTGGAGAAACCATCCTCAGAGCTGATTTGTTACAGGTTGGCGTGATGTACCAAGAGTTCCTTGCGCTAGATGCAGGAGATCTTCTGAGGTGATTTATGGTTTGCAACAGCATTCACGCTGCTGTTTTCTCAACAAACACCTTTCAAACCCAATGGAATTTCCAAAAGCACAAATTATTTTGGGGTTTATGTTGCCAGCCACCTATAGGGCTGAGCGTATTTATACTCGACTCCACTGAGCTCCTTTCACTGTCCATCCCTCCTCGTGTCTGCCCCATTGTCGGGAGACATTACAGAGATTGTTTCAATTTCATACCCATCCAGACTTCCCCAAACTGCCCATTTCCAAGCCTCTTGATTAACTGCAGAGATTCCCGGGGAATTTCCCATACGTCTTTGGTTTTCACAGAAAGATCAGCAAGCCTCGGCATACCCTTATGGCATGGGACCACCAAGCGACAGCAGAGACCAGCAGCTCGCTCTACAGGGCAGCAGAATAGATGGTACAAAAGGCACATAGGAACACGGAGACAAGGCAAAAAGATCATACAGACTTTGCACATTTGCAAGAGCAAAACGCATTGAGATAGACCACTGCAAGCACCTGTAGGTTACTTTCACTGCATCTAACAGCACTTTGGCTGTTAGGTTTACTGAGACCCACTAGCTATTTAACTCATCCACTGAAATTGGATACAATTGACCAACACATCATCGTAAAAACTAGGATGGTCCTTTTAAACAATTTAAATTAATTTACAAGGAGTTTAGGAGTATGTTGGAGAAACTTCATCCACTTTGACTAGGTCCCAGGGAGTAATTTAGTGTACTATAATTCGCCATGTTCTGTTTGGTAAGAAAGCAATTATATTCACGGTTGGGCTGATATAATTGGAAACAAAACAAGGCAATATAAAAGTAGATTGCTTTTTTTTAAAACAAGTTCTCCAAATACAAAATTGAAAGTAGCCTTTTGTAAAAAGCATGAAATCTTCTCAGTGTTGCAGCATTTTCCCCACAAACCACCGAACTTTGCATGGTACTGCCATTAATACAGTAATACTGCACATTTATAAGCTGGGCAGCATCACAAGCCCATCATGTGCAACACTGATGTGTCAGTCCCTTACAGATCTATTGAAGTTTTTTTCTCCCATGTCAGATTAAACTTCAACATCAAAACAAATAGCGGTATGACAACTGTGCTGTGACAGAGAAAAGCAGATCAATAACACACTGAACTGAAGCAGCGACAAGGCTCTTTTCTACATCAGAAAATCCTGAAGAGCAGCAGCACTCCAGTGCAGCTCTAAACTATTGTATACATATATGAGCAGAGGGGGGAAAGAAAAAAGAAATAATCTTGTAGCTCTTCTGACCGAGGGCTCCGATTTCCCCGTCTATCATGACATTAAACTCACTGGTTCTTATCAGACAAACTTGACCTGTTCTACCAGACCACTGGATGGGCACAGGACCACAGATTACCGTAAATACCCATGTATAAGGCGCACTCGCGTGTAAGGCGCACCCCCCACTTTTGACCTTTTCTTGGTGAACGGAAGCATTTTCGATGATATTGCCGGCAGAAGGGAGGGAGGCAGGAGAGACAGGTAGGTAGGGAGGGAGAGAGGGAGGCAGGCAGGCAGGGAAGGAGAGAGAAAGGGAGAGAGGGAGGGAGAGAGGGAGGCAGGCAGGGAGGGAGAGAGGGAGGCAGGCAGGGAGGGAGAGAGGGAGGCAGGCAGCCAGGCAGCCAGGGAGGGAGATAGGGAGGCACAGGGAGGGAGGGAGGGAGGCAGGCAGGCAGGGAGGGAGGGAGGGAGGGAGAGCGAGAGGGAGAGAGGCAGGCAGGCAGCCAGGGAGGGAGGGAGGGAGAGAGAGGGAGAGAGGCAGGCAGGTAGCCAGGGAGGGAGAGAGAGAGGGGGAGGCAGGCAGGCAGGCAGGCAGGGAGGGAGGGAGGCAGCCAGGGAGGGAGAGAGAAACAGAGAGGGAGAGGCAGGCAGGCAGGGAGGGAGGCAGGAGAGGGAGGGAGGGAGGCAGACTGGGTTAGGCAGAAGGCAGGCAGCAGGCACAGCACTGGAGTCCGCTGCTGTTGCCGCTGCCAGGGCGGCCGAGGCCGAAGCCCGATCACCCGCTCCCCCCAACCCCCGCCGGACACTGACCAAACCCCGGCTGACAGCGCGCCGGCCGCCCCTCCTGTTTACTGTATTTCCGAGGCTCAAAATTTCTTGTACCTGTGTATAGGGCGCACCCCCAACTTTCGAGATCTTCCGACGTGAAAATTAGTGCGCCTTATACGCGGGTATTTACGGTAGTAATTATGCAAGAGAAGGGGAGGTTGGGAAGAGAATGACTGTGGTCAGAAGCCAATGAAAGTCGCCCCCTTCTGGCTGATGAAGTGGCCACAGTAGCTGTGCAGAAATGTCCTTTGTCACCTCAGCTGAACCAGCTAGCTAAGCAGAGAAGAAAACCACTCCATCTATAAAATCGCTGGCACAGTGGGTTTTTTCTTTGAGCAAATTCTAGGAAGCTTGAAAAGCTACAGTCAAAATGCAAACGCAGCTTTTGATAGATTGCAGGTGAAAGTTTATAAAAGGACCCTTCAGCATCTGTTTAAGGAACGAGAACCAAAGCAGAGACATAGAAGGCTTCGTGCATTTTACAATCAAAAGGTAAATCCACATCTGCGTCCAAGCACCAGCTGTTCACACCCGACTTACATTCTTGCATAAAATGCAGTTTTCTTATTACCAATTTTTTTTCTTATTACAAATTACACTGCACAACCCACCTTCCCCGGAAACTGATGTTATAATTATAATTATAAAGGTTTTTAGAATTATAATTATAAAAACATATAAATATGTTTTAAAAAGATTTAATAATTCTCAACCCACTTTAGTGGCCACATTTTGTCATAAATCCCCCGGCGAGTCAAGCAGAAAATTCTGCTTGAATGCAGAAAGGCACTACTTTAATCCCCCGCAACACACTTCCAATGCAAGGTTTGAGAGCTATGATGAGGAATCGGTCAATTTACCTGCATAATGTTGAACCAGCTGCTGTAGCGTCTCGAACTGTGCCCGAGTCGTAATGTAATACCCACCATTGTCCAGTTTGCGGATCTTATAGTGTTTAACATGCTCGCCTTTCGTATCATCCCAGTCACGTATGGACAAAGAATAGGCACCTGTGGACAAGGAATACTTATGCCATTATTTAGGACATTGGATGAACCTCTCTGTCCCACATATTGAGCCACTCACTGACTTCTTATCTCAACTTCTCTCAATGGTTAGTTAAGTCTCTCCCATGCAACAAGAGTGACAGGATCTCAAACCCTGGAGATACAACCTCATGTAATCTCCTCATTTGATCCGATCAAAATTACAGCGTAGCAGTTCTGCTCATCGCGTTCCATTTGTCAGACTCCCGGAATCAAGAGCAACACAATCTTATTTAAGGGCTAGATAAAGTAGGCACTGAGGGACTGTTTCCCCTGGTAGGAGAATCTATACCCAGGGGTCACAGTCTTAAAATTAAGGGTCAGCCTTTTAGAACAGAGTTGAGGAAACATTTCTTCACTCAGAGGGTAGTGAATTTATGGAATTCACTACCCCAGAAGGCTGTAGATGCTCAGTCCTTGAACATTTTCAAGGCTGAGACTGATAGATTTTTGAAAAATAGAGGGATCAGGGGATATGGAGATAGGGCAGGTAATCAAAGTTAGGTGAGAAGATCAGCCATGATCTTATTGAATGGCGGAGCAGGCTTGAAGGGCGAAATGGCCTACTCCTGCTCCTAATTCTTATGTTCTTATTGCAATCAAATATTGTTTTCCTATCTTAAAAAAAGGCAAATAATCTTGTAAACTAGAATCTTCCCCCTTCCTGTGTCAGCTATTTGTGTGTGTGTGTGTGTATGTGTGCATGCACCTGCGCGCTTTATGAATAAGTGCACTTGTGTAGAAGTTCACTTTTGAGAAAGTACCTGTTTGACCCTTACCTTTGGTGGTTTCACTTTCACGAATGAGGAAGGTCCCCCTCAGGTTACAGACAGACAAGAGCTGTCTCTCAGCTTCTTTGCGACCAAGTTTACCAAAGTACCACCTGTCAAATGGAAAGCATTTCATTACAGATGCAGATACATTACAGAAAGCACCATATATTCCTATAGCTGACACTAAATCAGGAGGTTACAAATATATAATAATAATCCTTACATTTATATAGCACTTTCCACGTCTTATTAACGTCTCAAAACGCTTCACAGAATACAACAACGTCCCAAGGTAGGGACCAGAGTAGGGGGGAAGGGGTCGGCGTAGGGAGAAGAAAAGAGGGAAGAAAGGGGGGAAAACAAGTAGGGACCAGAGCATGGGGGAGGGGTCATGGTTGGGGGAAGGAAAGTAGGAAAATTGACTGTATATTTGTGGGAGAAAATAGTGAGGTTATCAATGGAAGCATAGGATGGTTTTCCAAGTTCACCACTGCAATAATGTTTCCATGGAATGGAGGAAAGTTGATGATAAATAGAAACTTAAAAATAGGATTAGGCCATTCAGCCTGTTCTGCCATTCAATAAGAAGATGGCTGATCTGTACCTCAAGTACAATTACCCACTCTTGACCCATATCCCTTAATACTGGGCAATATTTATTAACTGCTCCATTCTTTAAAGTAGAACTGTTCTCAAGTGGACGAAAGCATTACAGTTTAGTTTGGTTTTGAGCTAGGATATTCTAAAAGGAATGAAACACTGAAATTATGATGATAACAGATGCAAGTGAAACCACTTAGGAGATTTCAACATCATTAATATCTCCTATTTGTGCGTTTTATTCTCTTCAAGAGTCAGAATTTCCTTTGCATATTTCAGTAGAACGGCCTGTCCAGAGCACATTGTAGCTAGAGTATGATATCTGGCGAGCTGAACTCAACTGATTGCATAATACAGTCCAGCATCCTGTTTGCCTTGTGGATTGCGGCCTCACTTTGTTTTGACATAATGTGATGAGTCAACTGACATTCCTGCTTCTCTTTCAGTTTTCCCCTTGGCAAGTTCTATCCCATCAATAGGACTTGAGCTACCAATTCTTATTTCCTGTATGTACATGGTGACCAAATATTTGGTATAACTATCCTATTATTCCCCCTCCCAATATCATCATTATTTAAGTCTTATTGGACATTGTAATGATATCATGACTTTTTGGTCACCCTGCAGTACCTTCCATTTGTTTGTATTGAACTTCATTTTCTAGACATGAACTCATGTGTCTAGACAACTTCTCCTCATAAAGTTCTTTTTTGTAACTTAATTATATACATTATCAATGGTGATAATCCAAATTTGACATTAACTTTACATTATTCCATGCAAATTTTATGGAAGGTGGGGACTCTTTGTAATATATTTTTTGCTTCCTCAGATTCCAGTTACCCCAACTTGGTGCCATTTGGTAATTTAACTACCTTACAGAAAGAAAGCAAATCCCGATCATTACTGTATAATAAAAATAAGTATTTTGTTAGCATCAAATAATAATAATAATCCTTGCATTTGATATAACATTTTTCATGTCTTCTAGACGTCTCAAAGCACTTCACGGAATATACTGTAAAATGAATATACGGTCAGTATATTTGTGGGCAAAACGCAGCAGCCAATTGCGCACAGCAGTGTCACACAAACAGTTGTGGATTGTGTGAGCAAACAATTTTTTTTTGTAGGGATTATTATCCTCAGAAAAGCAATCCGCCAATCGACTGATAACCAGGTTCCTACTTACTGCTAGGAAAACAGAGATATGGGGACTAAGGAAAGTTCCCTGCAGGGAATTTTGCTCTACCAGGAATAGAACCCAGGTCTTTTGCTTGCAAATCCAGTGCTATAACCACTGAGCTACCGGATTCCACATCTTATGCACATGGGCTCTTGCTTTGTCTTACTGTGACTTGGTCTGAGTGGCATTAAAACCACTCTGGTTAATTTTGGCTAATAGAAGAGTATTTGAAATGTGCAATTATATTTGCAATAAAAGTTACTGCATCTGTTACCCACAAATAATCCTCACATTCAATATATCCCCTTATCATGCGAAAGCTAAAAATTCTCATAGGACTCCATACTATAATAATAATCCTTGCATTTGATATAGCACTTTTCATGTCTTTTAGATGTCTCAATCTGTGAAACAAACATCAAAATTTTGAACATTCCTCCACTGATGTAAAAGTCAAGTATAACCCACTAATGCACTAGAGTGTTGCTGTGTTTGCTTCAGGAGTAGAGACTGAACTAATTTGCTTTAATGTGTCTGGCTGTGCAGTGGAGTCTATGCTGGACTAGAGAGGGATGGCAGGGGCAAAGATCGGTGGTATAAATTTATATAATGATATAATTTATATCACATCACAAAGATGTCTTAAGGGACTTTACACAGCTGGTTGCGCACCTGAGATTGGGTGGAAGATAAGAGGAGGAAGCTGAGGAGGGTTGGGGAGGAGAGAAAGATTACTGATTATCATTGAATGTAGTATTTTAACTGTAATAACATCAAACAATGATACAGGGTTAGTGTAGTTTGAAAATAATTTGTGGCAAATTTGTTTTGGGGACAAGGTTCATAGTAGATTAAATGAATGGAACTGAGAAAGAGTGTGCTTGACTTAAGCCAGTCTGTCCACATGGTGGCTCCATCTGTCAAATCCAGTGAATGAATCTGGAATACGCAATACCACAGTGATGACACAACCTCAGGGCTCGAGTCTCCTGAGAGGTCTGCAGTGCGCTGCACTACACGATGAATCATACAAGAGTGGTGCACAGAATGACAAAATGATAACGGAGGGGAATACAGAACTTCCCTTCCTGCTCTCAATGCTTGTAGTCACGCACTAGTATGCTGTATGCAGCAAAACACCATAGTGCACAGAGCTGGTAATGTTAAAGCTCCCATGTATCCCAATTGGGACAGGATTTGCAAGGGTCTGACCAGGAAAAATTTAGGGCTACTTTGGCTTCTGAGACAAGAGCCACACATTGCTGGAGCTGAGTTTAAACTGCACCCCATTAGTGATGTGTCGTGTGTAATTTACAATAAAAGCATTGCTCAGCCCTGGATGAGGCTAATAGTTTTTTTTTGCAAGTCAAATTCAAGTACAGTATTGCAATTACTTGCTCTCGGCCGCCCATGTCATTTAAACTGCATGAAAAGTATATAAATTGCACCTTGCCAGAGAAAAATCACACAAAGAAAAAAATAGAGGAAAGAGCTGCTGATACACAATGCTGAAAATACAAGAAGATGATTTCAGGAGCTATTCGCCTTCTCCCCCTCCTGCCCCCTCACTGCCTGCTTATCGATCTGTTGTTCTACTGCAAGCACAATAAATATCTTCAACGCTTGGAAAGGCTCAGTGCTGTTACAGAAACAAATCCTCTATGAGGAACTTTCCAGCACACTAGGGCCTGGCATTTGAAAAGGAGACTAAGCAGATTATAACTAAGTCTGAATGTCACACAGTGGGTAGGGGATATAGTGGATACTGCTGCTATTTGAAGCAAATTGCTTATGAGCAACAGAGCACTAATTAGATGCCAAACCAAGTATCTGATCTGAACACTGAAACAAATTACAAACATAGTAATGCATACGGTGATGGCATTTATGTTTGACTGCTGAACATTACTTACTAATAGGATGCAGTATCTCACCACACAACATTGAATTCACCAGTCACATATCATATATTAATTGGTCATTTACCTCGCGGCTGCTTGCAAGACCTTTTTGGCACAAAGGGCCACTGAAATTGCATCCAAACAGAGTGACTATGTTGGATTTTAACATCTTGAAACCGCTTTGCAATAAAGGGCTATAAAAATGCATGTTTTCCTGATAACAATAAATCAGCCGATGATCACATTTTAATTGCTTAAATAAAGAATGTGTTATATTCTTCACATGTATTCAACTGACATACTATTTGATGACTTTCGATCACGGTGAAGCCAATGCTGAATAAAAACATCAAGATTCAACAGCAACAACAACTCACATTTATAGTGTTCTTCACACTGGTAGCATCTAAGAACACTTAATAGCAGTGGAGTTTGACACCAAGTAGAAAGAAAGGAGAGGTGACTGAAGGCTCGGATGAAGAGGAAAGTCTTCAGGTGTGATTTGAACATGGGCAAAGAGGAGTTAAGACAGAGTGATTGAGACAGGGGGTTCAAAACGAGATTGCGGGATAGTGACTGAAATCACAGCTATCAATGGTGAAGCCGAGAGGACAAGAGATGTGCAGAAGAGCTGAGCTAAGCAAAGGTGTCAGATAAAGGAGTGGAATGTGAGCAGGTAGGGGTGAGCTACAGGACTCCACAAAGGAGTAGCTCACCCCTACCTGCTCACATTCCACTCCTTTATCTGACACCTTTGCTTAGCTCACCGGGCTCCAGCCTACTCCATGTCCTCTGACCCACCCGTCCCACCATTGATGGATGAGCCACTCTGCCCCTATCCTCTGGAATTCCATCCCGGAGTCCCTCTGCCTCACTTTCTCCCTAACCTCCTTCGAGTCCCACCTCAAGAATGGATGTCCTCCTGATGTGAAAGGTGCTATACAAATGTAATTTTGTTGTTGTTGCAAGTGGCAGTCTGTGAGAAACCCAATTTGCAGGGTTGCAATTGTTCCATTCACCATGAGGGGGCACCACTTCCCCTTCTAGCATCAATTACCGTATATCTCCGCGTATAAGGCGCACTTTTTTTCAGGTCGGAAGATCTCGAAAGTGGGGGGTGCGCCCTATACGCAGGTACAAGCAATTTTGAGCCTTGGAAATACAGTAAACAGGAGGGGCGACTGGCGCGCTGTCAGCCGGGGTTTGGTCAGTGTCCGGCGGGGGTTGGGAGGAGCGGGTGACGGGGCTTCGGCCTCGGCCGCCCGGGCAGCGGCAGCAGCAGCGGCCTTCAGTGCTGTGTTTACCTTCTGCCGAACCCAGTCTGCCTGCCTCCCTCCCTGCCGCTCTCTCTCTCTGCCTGCCTGTCTGCGTGCCGGCCTGCCTCTCTACCTCTCTCTCTCCCGGGCTGCCGGCCTGCCTCTCTCCCTCTCTCTCTCCCTGGCTGCCGACCTGCCGCTCTCCCTCTCTCTCTCCCAGGCTGTCGGCCTGCCTCTCTCCCTCTCTCTCTCCCGGGCTGCCGGCCTGCCGCCCTCCCTCCCTCCCTCCCTCCCTCCCTCCCTCCCTCCCTCCCTCCCTCCCTCCCTCCCTCCCTCCCTCCCTCACTCGCTCCCTCCCTCCCTCCCTCCCTCCCTCTCTCTCTCTCTCTCTCTCTCTCCCGGGCTGCCGACCTGCCGCTCTCCCTCCCTCCCTCCCTCCCTCCCTCCCTCCCTCCCTCCCTCCCTCCCTCCCTCCCTCCCTCCCTCCCTCCCTCCCTCCCTCCCTCCCTCCCTCCCTCCCTCCCTCCCTCCCTCCCTCCCTCCCTCCCTCCCTCCCTCCCTCCCTCCCTCCCTCCCTCCCTCCCTCCCTCCCTCCCTCCCTCCCTCCCTCCCTCCCTCCCTGCCTGCCTGCCTGCCTGCCTGCCTGCCTGCCTGCGTGCTGCCTGCCTCTCTCTCTCCCAGGCTGCCGCTCTCCCTCCCTCCCTCCCTCCCTGCCTGCCTGCGTCTCTCCCTACCTACCTGTCTCTCCTCCCTTCTGCCGGCAATATCATTGAGAATGCTTCCGTTTTTTTTCACCAAGAAAAGGTCAAAAACGGGGGGTGCGCCTTATACGTGGATGCGCCTTATACGCGGAGATATACGGTAGTCTATTACATATAGATATATACATCTACCCACACACATCAATAGATTGACAATGTCTGTCTACGCTTCAAGAAGGATCTCAATAACCGATTGACATAGAGACATGCTTTATACCTCATCATAAAGGTCTTG
Source organism: Hydrolagus colliei (assembly GCA_035084275.1). Lineage (NCBI taxonomy): Eukaryota > Metazoa > Chordata > Chondrichthyes > Chimaeriformes > Chimaeridae > Hydrolagus > Hydrolagus colliei. The sequence continues at coordinate 58,966,808 of CM068744.1, forward strand.
CATCTGAGAATGACATGGGCTAATTTGTTTTCAGGTATCTCCTATCTTTTATGAGTTATTTGAGTTTTCTGTTTTTTACTGACGTTTTTACTGACCACCAAGTCAAAGAAGCGCTGTGGCATTGTGCATCACAGAGCACCTACATATGTACACACACACTGCAGTTACACCTGCTCACCATGGCACTGTGGCATGAGGCGTCACAGAGCACGTATGTATGTATACATGCACTGCGGTTATACCTGGTGGCCACATGAGCTGACCATGGTGCTGTGGCATCCTACATCACAGAGCACGCACATGGCTAAGCGATGGGAACAAAATAAGCAACACAGATGAATCTAAGCCACGGCAACAACAACAAAATAAAAATTTTAAAGTGCCGAGTCCTCCCACTAAGTCCTCCCAAAAGAAGTCCTCCCACAGGAATCCTAAAGATGAAATGTTTGTCTGTGTGTCAATCTACATTCCATATTGGATCCTTTGGTTGTAAGCATAGCTGGAATGGGTATAGCTAGTCAAAAATAAAGCTGACACTATAGCTTTGGGAAGTGGGGGCAGAATGGAGATGGGATAATGCACAAAGTCCAAGGTTTTGTTTGCCTTATAGAAATGGATTGAAACCTTTAGTAATTAATGCTACCACGTCATGGGGGTGGAGGTGCAAAAATGGACAGTGTCCACAAGCTCAAAGACTGGTTGAGTGGGAACTCAAGTCTACCCATGTTGTGCAGGCAGGGAAAGGCGTGCTTTGTTTTGTAGACAGTGTGTGTCCTGTTGCTGGGCTGTAAAGAAAAACTTTCCAGATAATCTTGGCTCATGAACAAAACAGATTGTTTCGCGTTTATGATGAGCCAAAGCTCTGCACAAAAGTTTTACAGGACAGCTGTAGCTGAGTCATCAACACTTGGAAAGTGTCAGGACTGAGAATTATGATCAAAAGCAGCGAGGCAGATCACAGACCAATTGAACTATGGGGAGGGGGCATAATTTTCCGTGTGCATTTTAAAGCTACTTGGACAGGGTCATAGGAGGTAACAGTTCATAGTTAGTGGTCCAGAATAAAGCTTCTAATTCCTACAAGTCAACATTTGGATTTACCACCAACCAAGTTAGTTTCTATAACTAAAATCTTCAGCCCCACAAATGTGTAAATGTATGCAAACAGATGTTGATCAATGCTAATGAATGCGTGTGCAACATCCAACACCACTGGTGGGAACTGTGCACACTGGGGGCCATAAGGGGACAATGGCAAACTTCCAATATCACAGGATCATTGATGGGAAAGCTGAATTTCAGGAGCCAAAGACTCATCGTGATTGGTCAAGTGGCACTGCCACTGTTGGAAAGGTCTCCAACTCTTCGAAATAATTCCATGGGAAGCTTGTTCCACTGAAGTCCCATGTGGCAAGTCTCAGCTATATTCACTTATCCACTATCTTCCAGTATAATAAATAAAAGCTATTGGTAAGCAAATGGACACGACTGTTATTCCAACAAGCAGCCATGATCCCATATGAAACAGGAAAAAACATACAAAATGTCCTTGCATAACAGTCCATAGTGGCACTCCGTCTGTTTCTACCAATCCTTTCTGAATGATGCCTGCAGCTGCCTGTCTCTAGTCCCAGAACAGAACACTTGTCTCTATTGTCCTTTGTTTACATAGATCACACGTGTCATCAGTTTCTCGCTTCACGCCAATGATAAAGACCATCACTATTTTATAGGCATTGATGAAGTTTGGTGTCACAAGAAAGTACATAATCTAGACTCATAAAGGTGTCTTCACAGGGGTTGCCCAGAGAGACATGAAGCTATTGGGATGTTCTGCATGTTGGACGATGAAAGGCAAATGCTAGCTTTGTTATTACCCCAGCTTTCATCTTGACATCTCACTGCCTTGCATTGGAGAGGATGTACCTCCTGAAATAATGTCCAAGCTGGAATGTGATCTATCAACTGCCACATACACTTTGCTGAAGTCCACCTGCTCTTTCTCCTAAAAATAATTAGTTTTGTTTCAAAATTGCAATTTCAATGAATTCTTAATCTTAAATTAACTGAATTTAATCTTAAAATAAATTATTTCAGATTTTTCTGACATACTATTGTGGTCAATGTTGTTCAATAAATCACCTTCAAATATATGCACATTTCTGCATCCTGACACGGACAGATTCATGTTAGAAATTTCACAATTTCTAGTGCTCCAAGCATATCGTCAGGGAGACTCTATCTAACCACTCCACTTGCCATTATCAACAACAACAACAACTTGGATTTATATAGCGCCCTCCATGCCGGACGGCGTCTCAGATCGATTCCCAATAACGGGAGTCAGTCAAGGAGTCAGTCACCACTTGCAAGTTTCCAATGGACTGGAAATAGCTAAGTATGGTTCCTATATTCATGAACGTTGATAGGACCACACCTGGCAATGACAGACACACTAGCCTGCCTTCAAAATAAGGAAAAGTGATGGAGTCAATCAGCAGAAATCAAGTGGCAGATTACCTATATAAAAATAATCTAATACACAACAGTCAACATGGGTTCAGGAATGGTACATCTTGTCTGACCAACCTCATATTCTTTTTTTTGGAGGAGGTGACAGCTCAAATTGATTGTGGGAAACAATATGACATTGAAGTATCTCGTATATTGTTAAAAAGCATATGAGATACTAGGCTTTATAAATAGGGATGTAGAATACCGAAGTAATGAAGTTATGATGAACCTTTATAAAACACATCTACATCCACAGTACTGTGTTAAGTCTGGGCACCACACTTTAGGAAAGATGTCAAGTCATTGGAAAGGGTACAAAGGAGATTTACTAAGATGGTACCAGAAATGAGGGACTTCATATATAAGGAGAAGCTAGGATTACTCTCCCTGGAGCAGAAAAGGTTAAGAGAAGACTTAATAGAAGTTTTAAAAATGATGAGGGGATTCAAAAATGTTTCATTCAGCGAGCTTCGGATCCAGCATGCATTGTCTGAAAGGCAGGTGAAAGCCGATTCAATAACAACTTTCAAGAGAGAAGTAGATGGTTATTTGGGAAGGACAGGTTTGCAGGGCAATGGAGAGAGCGGGGGAGTGGGATTGATTTGGACAGCTTTTTCAAAAGAGTCGGCACAGACACGAGGGGCCGAATGGCCTCCTTCTGTGCAGTACAATTCTACGATTCTATGACACAGTATATCTGTTGTTCCAAAAGGCATTTGATAAAATATCACATGAGGGACTTCTTTACAAACTGTGATTACTCGGTATCAAGGTCAAGACGTGGACTCTGATGGATTAGAATTGGCTGAAGGGAAGGAAGCAGAAGATCATTGTTTGGGGAGATAAGTCAAAACAGGGAGGTATTAAGTGGCACCTTTCTTACGTCTTGTATATATTAATAATCTGGATTTGCCTGAACAGTGCAAGTGTTGAATTTTAAAGTGATACTAGTTGGAGGTAACTGTAAAATCAGAGGAGACACCAAAGTATTTTAAAGAGTGCTTGGTAGGTTATGCACATGGACTTATGATTGGCAAATTAATACAGATAAATACAAGTATATAACAGTAGGAAACACATATTGTACGAATGGGGTAGAAATTGCCAAGGATGACAATTCCAACAATGCTGCACACCACCCTCACTGCAATGCAGCATCAGCCTAGACTACATGGCTTCTCAGTCGTGTAGAAGGGTTTGAACCCACAATCTCTGACTCAGGGATGTGAATGCTACCAATTAAACACAGCTGAGGCACATATTTTCAGTGAAATAATAATAATCCTTGCATTTGGTATAGCATCTAATCATGCTTTCCAGATGTCTCAAAGAGCTTCACAGAATATACTGTAAAGTGAATCGACTGTATATTTGTGGGAGAAATGTGGCAGCCAATTGCACATAGCAGTGTCCTAGAAACAGTCGTGGTTGAGTGACCAAATTTATAATTTTTTAAAGGGATTATTATGCTCAGAAACGCAATCTGTCAATCAACTAACAACCGGGTTCCCACATATTTCTAGGTAAACAGGCGCCTGGAGTAAAGAAACTTGTCCAACGTTTGGCCCTGCTGGAATCAAATCCAGGTCCTCCCCCTTGCGAGGAGACTACTCTAACCGCTGAGCTACAGGATCCATCATATGTTCAATCGAAGTTGTTGTTAAATAGTGACTGCTTGAACTAATTCAACCACTCTACCTAGAGCGAGACAGTATAAGTGCTCGTTACCATCGCAATATAAAATGCATGGTTCAACTGCACGTTAGCCCGAATAATGCAGTTCGACCGCAGCCCACCGTTTGTTCTTGTCCACTGCTACACCCACTGCTGACCAAAATCATGTTCCAAACCCAGAATAAAACCACAGGCAGAAACCTCCAAATACATTTACACTTGTATCTCTCTCCAAAGAAGGGTTTGAGCCCACAACCATCTGATTCAGAGACGAGAATGCTACCAATTAAACTCGGCTGAGGCACATAATTTCAGTGAAATAGTAATAATCCTTGCATTTGGTATAGCGTCTGATCATTTCTTCCAGATGTCTCAAAGCACTTCACAGAATATACTGTAAAGTGAATTGACTGTATCTATGTGGGCAAATGTGACAGCCAATTGAGCACAGCAGTGTCCCATAAATAGTCAAAAGGGTATTTCAGGACACTGATGCATCACAGGCCTCTAATGATATCAAGACTCAAGTAAATTCACTGCATTTCAGAGGTGTGACTGCCTATTGACATACCATGACTTGCACATAACCCACTCTGTGAAGCACCTTTCTGCATACTGGGTTTCTAAGAGGGCACTGTGAGCTTATGTCAGGTAACAATTAGTCTAAAGTGGAGAGCAACAACAACAAAATTACATTTGTATAGCCTTTCACATCGGGAGGACATCTTAAGGAGCTGGAGAGCAAGTGTGATCAATGATGGAGATGCCATTTCCTCTATTTGGGGAATTCAGACTTTAAGTTAGGTACATAGCTTTGGCAGGAGACTGATATGTGTAAAAAAGGAAATGTGTGATAATTGGATACTACTCTCTCATTTAACTTTTGTATTTAAGTCAATACTGTGTCCTTGTCTCCTTGAACGGACATCACACAACAGTATTTGTCAAATGCCCAATGTCACCATATTCAAGTGGGTGCTTGCCATCAATGTTAAATAACCAGCTGTCAAGCTGTGGCAACATTATTGGCAGCAACTAAACACACAGCAGGGCACAACGAGGATGGGCAGGATAGCACATAGTGCCCTTCAATGTCTAAAGAGAACTACAGACCTGCTCGGAAAAGAGCTAAGGTTGTTAATGTTTGTGGGTGGAAACAGATGGCGAAGTTCACCACTAAATGTTCAACTAAAAACACAAACAGCAGTCGCAGCCTCTGTTAACTTCAAATTGGACTGTGACATTTGGACATAATGGCTCATGTTTTACTAGATCAGTGAGCATGAGTATGTAGTGAATACCATTGTGTCTGGGGCCATTATGAAAGTTTCCATTATCTAAAGATTTATTTACAAATTAAGGAGGATTACTGGATGAAACAGTGACTCACATAGCTGTACAGCTAACCTTCATCTCCGGGGTCTTCCCAGAGCCCTGACCCTCTCTCATCTCCTTACAAGTGCTCTTTACATTTTCTAACCACTCTTTTTCAGGAAAACCCTGAAGTGCAATTCAACATGTCCTCTTGACAAGAAAGGCACAACATCAAATGCAAGGATTGTAATCAGGTCTGCACTGGTAGTTCTGCATACTAGATACTGTACCTGGTTTAATCGCATTTCCCTGCTTCATTCCATACTTTTTAACATTCCTCTTTAAAATTATAAATGGATCATGGAACAACTTGCCATCCCGGGATGAGGCATTTTCTCAAATGAGCTAAACCAACACTGTCTACTTTACACAGAAAGCACTTGAATAGATTCCATAGCCTATCCACAAAACACCCTCTGCCTTGTACAAAGATCAAGGCTATTGGATGAATTTGCACATTTGATAGGAGTCAATTTCATATTCTTATTGTATGTGGTCCAGTGGTCATGTTATATCACAGTAGTTATGACCAATTGCTAAGATGTACAGCAAACCGAGGCTGTGTTTTGAAAACAATAGTCAATGCTATTGTAACTTTAAACGTGTGAGAGGCACAAAGGAGCACAATAATATAATGAGAAAGGTCACCTGGCACATCCCATCAGGTGATACAGCAGCTCAAAGTTGCAGGAAAACATGCCACTCACACAATAGCACAAAGGTAGCACCAGCTTTGACAATGGGCTCAGAGTTATACTTGGATTTATCCTCACTTGTTTTAAACTTTAGGATCACATAGAATTGTGAAAAATGATTTCATTCAGTCTCAATCAGGAAGAACTGTGAAAACTGGTCTTTCAATTTAAGACCAAATGGATGTATTTCCCACAATTCTGCACAATCTTACATTTTAAGAACAAATGGTCTTATCAGCCATCAAGATGGCAAAGCCATGTTTTATTTATTGTTCTAAATTATTCAGTCACTTGTATCTCCTTCTTTACATATGACTGAACATGGGTTACATGATGTGCCTGCTCTGTCATTTCCCAATCGTTGGCGCTGAGAGCTTATCACAATTCAGTCTAATGTGAGAATTTCTACCTTACACTTATTTCAATGGATTGATTCAATAAAACGGGTAAGATACCCAACTATGCACAATGAGCTAGGCTTACACACGGTAACCTAAATGTGTCAAACTCAGTCACTGTATTAAATCTGATGCGACTGGTTAATGGAGAAGCGATGCCACTCTCCTAAGCAACCTCCATATGTGAGATTTCCAAACGTTTTAGCAGAGCTGGTTTGTAATGATCCTTTGGGCATTCACTGCAATCTATGTTAGAGGTCTCCTGATATTTAGCTCAAAACACTAAGAGTTTATCCAGAGATGGAGCTGAAAGCTTACAGTTATGCAGTTTGCTCTCGGTAAAAATCAGAAAGGGCTTTGCCTACTTAGAGAGTGCAATTATATTAGCAAAACATTTTTTAAAATCTTACTAGCAGATGCTTCTGATATTGTAATCCAGGTTTTTAAAAAACTTAGAATTTCCTATTTGTGCATCTTTCATTCATTTTAAATTGTCCTTAAATTGTTATTTAAGAGGAACAAAGGAATAACACGGCTTAAAACTGTGAACAGTTTTTTAAACTTTTTTTCAAATGGACAGGCAACGTAAAAAATCATCATTCAAATACAATAAAAGCCTGTTTATCCTGCACCCACGGGACCTGGCCAATGCTGTTTAAAGTGCCTGTTGAATATTAGGGCAGCCCGTGGCCGAAAACCCACTACAAAAAAAATTAAGTTCTTTTAACACATACCATACACACCAGACTAAATAATAACAGATAATAACAGAATATTGTATTGGTATTTATTGTTCAAACTACTCTCTTGCGCTTCTCACCTTTACCGATTGAGGTTTACAATCCAGCGATTCTTTTTTAAATGGAGGATGCCAAGTGGGTGAAAAAAATGACAGCGCGATTTTAAAGTCACACGACTTTACTAGTGGCAAGTTGATAACCCTAGACACCACTAGCGGCAAAACGAAATACTGCAACTGCGCGACAATGTGGGTTATCGGCTAGTGTTATCGGCTCGCTGCTAGTATCTACAATATTCTGTTATTATTTATGCATTTACAAATGCTCCACTGCTATTGTTCCAGATAAGTTCCAGTTTATCGAATGGGGACTTTGTTTTTGGCGTGCCGGTTATACGGAAGTGCCGGTTCATCGAGCCACAGATCTACTGTACATTATACATTACATTACAGGGATAGGGCCGAATGAAAAAAAAACAGATGTTCTCAACAATTATAAATGAGGGTTCGGGCTGATTGATTAAAATTGACATTTTGCCCTCAGTTTACATAATTTAGTTCTGGTGTTAATCCATTATGGTTCCATTATCGTGCACACATGAGCTTTATCCAAACGAAAGACTTACTCCTCTGCATGGATGGAATCAACTGGAGCTACGTAATTGCTGGGAATATATCCTGTTCCTCCTGATTGCAGAGATCGAGCTTCCCACCAGTCTCCCTCTCTGCAAAGAGAGAAATACATTAGCTAAGAAAGCAGCAAAACAGAAACATGACAGATCCCACACAGTGACTCATTAATTGCAACAATGGAGTTTGATAGCTCAGTAAATAGATTTTACGAATTATATAAACATGATAGATTCCACACTGACACGAGAGACCTGGATTGATCACTATAATTTGTAGCTATTTTAAATTATCCAACAATCCTGTTACACCTTTCCAGTCAAGGTATTTGTAAGTTTATATCCAAACTCTTAGTGATAACAAAAGCCTTTTCTCAACAACACATCAAAGTCTCATGTACAGCTGGAAATGAGTGCAGAAATCAACTCAAATTAGTATTAAATTACAAGCTGTATTGTGCGGTAGGTGTTAAGTGTCACACCCAATTTTGCAATAATAATGAGGTTATGTCCTCCTTGACACTCATAGATTGTTTGCATAGCTGGCAATTGCTAACATTTGTTTATACTAATAGCATATCTGAGGATAAATTCCATTCTCGCCCCAAAAGTTACAAATAGCACATGCAGAATACCGTCATGTAGTGAATACTGACCAATGTCTGGTCTTGGTTTTAAGAGCAGCTACTGGACAAATGAGTCGCTTTTTTTAATCAACAAAAAGCTTGTTTAAAAAACATGATGCTTTTCATGCATTTGGTGAAGAAAATCTGATTTATATGCAGCATAGAGCTGAAAGAGATCAAGTGATAAAAAAAGAGACCGGTTTGTCTGCAATGATCTTTGCTGTGTTCCTTCACTAATAATTACTGCAACACAATTTAAAAGAGCAGAAACCTTCTCAGTAAATGTTCTGGGCTACCACCCAGATAATATTTTAAACAGCACTACTAAGAGGCATGGAGTAATACAAAAGCTCCCTATTTTTCAAACACTATTGAGCATTGATTTGATGTCTTCAGCATAAACAAAACAACCCATGGATATTGAAATCAGAAAAGGAAACAACATTTTAATTCCTTTTGCTTCCTTTCCCCCATACCATGTTTGTAATCTCCATAATACATTCCATAAAACATTCATTCTAACTTGGTGAGCCAATATTTTTATAATGTGCTTATAACATATTTTTCACTGTTTCTAGGATGCACAATCCACAGCTGTGGATGAGTTTTAGAAAATATGTTTAGAAAACATTTAAAAAAAATTGTGGACCAGTTAACCCAGTAGAATGTGTTTTAAGGTGCATTTTGCACTCCCTTGTTTTGTTGACTTTACCACTATATTTAATTGTATTTTAACACTGTCTCCTTCCTACTTAGGAGGATAATAGACTTCCCCAATATTCAGATTGCAAATATTTAGGGGATATTTTCACCAGGGTGTAGATTTACTCTATTTAGGTAGCACTTTAGAATGTCCAAAATTTGTTAAATTGATGAATTAGGTGTTAACTTCTATCATTTTTCTGTAGTTCTTAAAACAAATGAAAGGAAGACAGCTTCAAAATCAAGGCTGTGTTTAACAAATCACGGATGCTCTGAAATCCACACCAATAGAGCAAATCCACACTCCAGTTGGGGTTTGCATCCTGAAAGATTCTCCAAGTGGGGATGTATGTATGGTCCAGCAAACCCAGCTGTTTAGTGCACAGAAGGATTTCCTGTCCATTTGTACTGAGGTGAAAAATAGAAATGACAGATCAGCAGCTGAACTGTTTTTTGTTTCACAAACTGAATGTGATTTTAAAGTGTTTATTCACCAATTAACACAACACTTGTTCATTTATGTGTGCTTATTCTCAAACCGCCCATTAGCCTGGCTCAGTCGATAGTTTTCTCACTTCCGAATTAGAAAGTTATGTGTTCACACCCCACTTTAAATGCAAGAATTACTACTATTATTAATTTATTTCTAACCAGATATTCACCTACCTTGGGTTGAAAATTATTAATGAACACCATTTTATCTGGGTGTCAGTTGCACATTTTCATGAATTTATTGGACAAATTGTCATAGGCTTACTATTCTGATTCTTCTAGTTCCACACTTATAGTCTATGTAAAATAATCTGATCAGCAGCTACATTTCCACTCCTCTCAGCAAATTAAAGACACGAACCATGTCTCCTCTAAATCTTTCCTTGTATGGAAAGATACACAGTATTGGGGTTAAAGCAGGGCAGTGGGATTGAATGGACTGGTGGAGACTCGATGGGCTGAATGGCCTCCTTTTGTGCTGTAAATGTTTGTTTTTCTAAATATATTCAGCTCTGCAATACTCTCTTCAGCACACATTAGTTGACTCTCAGAACATTTCTATGCAATAGGAGTTTTACTTCAACTTGTGAGGCTGATTGATTGCTGACTTGTATCCCGCTCCTCACTCATGAGAATAAGATGTATCTAGTGTAGTCAATGTGGAGTATAGTCTGAGGCTACCATGGTTTTTGACAACATTTATAGTGAACGTTAGATCATGTTTCTTTTGTTCTTTCTGATCTCTTCAGCACTGGATGCAGATCATGTTGCTCAGATCAGCTGAATAACACTAGCCTACATTCTTGAGTTTTGACCAAGAAACTAAAACTTTGAACATGTGTGAAATCAATTGAATATTTGTCATATTAAAAACAGACAAGCTGACATACACTGAACACTGATTTACAACTTTTATAGCAAGAGCCGAGACCAGTCATGTAGTAGAAATTGAGAATGTTGACTTATTTTTATTTCTTATTACTTGTTATGGGGGTAAATTGGATAAATGCTTTATGTTGATGTTTGCCTACAAATTGGCAGTCACTAAACCTGACAGCAATTAATTGTCATCTTTGAGTTATTTTAATTTTCTAACTGTTTAATCAAATACTATTGCTATGTAATTTTTATTAAGATGTTGGTCTTCACCTTTTATCAGCTGAATATCTGAGAGTTAACTATTCCCTTCGACAATACCTGATGTGTAAACTGTGGGCTTGTGTAGTTTACATTTGGTTCTAGGTGATTCGTGTTTACACAGAATTTCAAATAGGCCATTTCCTGGCATTAACATTTTGAAAAACTGCAAGAAATCCTTTTATACAGCTAACGCTAACAACCAGCACCTCTCCTCCCATTTCTCTGAATTTTGATAAACGTAAAAATAAGAGGTAGAGACTTTACAGACCAGTAGTATGGCATATACTGGAATGATGATTATCAAATAGGCCTGGCTAAGAACCTCGTAAATGTTAAGCCTATTTGAGTTTTATGAGGTTTTGGACTTCATTATGGATGGTCCCCACAGAATAGTGATGCTGCCACCGACACTGAGTTGTGCACTTTGATTGATCTCTCTGGACAAATCATAGAATTGCACAGCACAGCAGGAAGCCATTCGGCCCATCGTATCTGTGCCAGATCTTTGCAAAGAGCTGTCTAAATCAATCCAAATCACTTCCCCGTTCTCTTCCCAAAGCCCTGTAAACATGCTCTCCCCAGAATCAGTGTTTGACAGTGTTTAACGGATATTTTCTAAATCAACTTGCACATGCAAGGAGAAACAGATGATATTTTGCAGCTTGTATTTTTTTAGACAAAAATTGGGGTTTGAAATATTTTAAATAGAAGAGTTTTTGGTCAAAAGTGTTTCAAAGAAGTAATCCTAAATCTGTCGAGAAGGTTAATTGAAGAAATTCTGTGGTTACAGCAGAAAACATCAATGCATTGAAGAGAAAACTACATGAAAGAGAAGGCACTAGAGGGCTATGCAAGGAGGCTAGTAGAGGGGATTAGGAGTAGTGAAGGCTCATGTGGAGGACAAACAACAGAACAGACTGGGTAGGCTGAATGCCATCTTTTCTATATAATATTATACAAATGAATCCAGAGGAAAAGAAGGCTCATTAAATAATATTAATCCTTGCATTTGATATAGCACTTTTCACATCCTATCGACGCCTCAAAGAGCTTCACAGAATATACTGTAAAGTGAATTGACTATATATTTGTGGGCAAAACGTGGCAGCCAATTGCGCACAGCTGTGTCCCACAAACAGTTGTGGATTGAAAAGGACCAATTTTTATTATTGTGTTTTTTTGGGAGGCATTATTATTAGTAGGGTCTGGCGATATATCGCTAAAACTCGATATAATTTTCATATCGATACGCCGATATAGGCATTTCAAAAATATCGATATATTGAAAAAGTCGATATGGAAATTTTCCAATTTAGATATATCGATGGGCTCATATCGAGATATACCGAAATATCGATATTTTCGGGCTTTTCGTACTGTGCATGCGTCGCAGTGCACGCGTTCGGAGTGAGCGCGCGTTCGGAGTGCACGAGCATTCCGGGTGTGCGAGCATTCGGGGCCTATCTCCTCAGGAGGTAAATATCTTTCTCTCTCTGTGTCTCTCACTCTCTCCATCTCTGTGTTTTTCTGTCTGTGTCTCTCTCACATCCCCCCCATCTCTATCAATCTGTATATTATTACATCCACCCCGTCTCTCCCCCCACCCCACCCCGCCGTCTCTCTCCCCCCCCAACCCCCCGCCATCTCTCTCTCCCTCCCCCCCGCCGTCTCTCTCTCTCCCCCCCACCCCCCCCGCCATCTCTCTCTCCCTCCCACTCCCCCCAGCCGTCTCTCTCCCCCCCCCACCCTCCCCCCAGCCGTCTCTCTCCCCACCACCCCCCCAGCCGTCTCTCTCCCCCTCACCCCCCCCCCAGCTGTCTCTCTCCCCCTTCCCCCCACTCCCCAGCCTTCTCTCCTCCCAGCCCACCCCTTGCATACCTGTATACTGTATTCGAGGACTATGAATACAATATGGTGGCTTTGCACCTCGGTCTGCCCAAGGTTTCACCATGATCTACCTGGATTCGAACACAGGACTCGCGCTTGTAAGGCTTGTAACACTGAGCTACAGGAACTCCACTGTGCTCACAATAAGGTGGAGCTCAACAACCAACAAACACAAAACTGGGGTGAAATAAGCTGTGGTATTTCCTGCAAACAAAATGACTCGAGACTAGGGAACGGCGATGTATCGGTTTTTCGATTAAACCCGATATGATTTTCAGATCGGTATGCCGATATGGTGATTCTAAAAAAACCGTTATATCGAGAGATTCGATTTTAAAAATATACATCGTTATATTTTTAAAATCGAATCTCTCGACATAACGGTTTTTTTGCCAGCTCTCAGCAGCTCATCATCAGCCGTTAAACATTTACAGGCATCAGTTTCTTGGAGCACGTTCACCGGTAGCTAAAATGTAAAAACAACAGCTCCAACTGGAGACGTAGCAATATTTAGCCTTACTTACGTGTTGTTAAGGATCTGAAATTTTTCCCCTTTTCTAAAAGTAAGGTCGTCGTCTGTTCTGGCATCGTAATCATACAGGGCCACAAAAAGAGTTACTCCGACTGCAAACACAAAGCAGAGAGATATCTGTCAGTATTTCTTGGAGGAAAAGAATAGCTTAAGATGATTATTTTCCTTTTAAGAATTCAGTCTGTTTACAATGAGCACATAATAAATAAAATTTAAAGTTGTCAAAAAGAATGTAATTCTCGTTACCACAGGGGATCTATTTTCTTCAGATGACTAATAATAGCAACTTATTCTGCTATTTTTCCATAATAATATTTAATTAATATAAATAGATTTCCCATTTTAATGTGGGACTGAAAAGCTCATCCTCTTAAGCAATCAGTGTGAAGTGTACTCCAGAGCATATAACACCACTAAGGCATTGGTACGTGAATTTACTGATGTGAATATGTTGGGGCTTAGTCCAGAGTGAGTGCTATTCTATAAACATTAAACAAAGATTCCTCACCTTTTTATTTCTGCTATTTTCAGGCTCAGAGGGTATTAGACTGCAAGGGTTCATGCGATCAAATCACACAATTTGACAAGAAGTTGAATTGTTCAAGTGTTACATGCGGAAATTTTACTGCTGATTACCTGTGAGGTTACGAGTCTGTTACTCTGAAACCAACTTCACATGACACCAGTGAATACAATACAATAAAAACTTATATAGCACCTTTCACATTGGGAGGACATCCCAAAGCCTTGAAAGATGAGAGGGAGGGAGTGAATTGGAGGGACTTGGAAATGGAGTTCCAGAGAGCTAGCGCTAAGCGGCTGAATACCAATTTACCTCAGAATCAACTGCCTTTTGTTTTAATTGACATGACATAAATCAAAAGACTGGGTCAGGAAGAAGGCAAGGCGACTGTGTGTCCAAACATCTGAATTTCAATAGATCAATTCTGTGCCTTTCTCCCTCCCCAACTCCAAAAATAAAAGTCTTGCTGTGTGGGAAGAGCTTTACACTGCCTCACCTCACTAGATTAAGACCAAACTCTGCGCTCAGTTTATCCTTCCTGCCTAGATCAGCCAACATAACGCTGCTTAAGTGCTAATTTCAACTTTCCTAAAGTCATCATTCAAGTACAAAAGAATTAGGTGGGATCTTATTGAAACATATAAGATTATTAAAGGGCTAGATAAAGTAGGCACTGAGGGACTGTTTCCCCTGGAAGGAGAATCTATAAGCAGGGGTCACAGTCTTAAAATTAAGGACAGAGTTTTAGAACAGAGTTGAGGAAACATTTCTTCACTCAGAGGGTAGTGAATTTATGGAATTCACTACCCCAGAAGGCTGTAGATGCTCAGTCCTTGAACATTTTCAAGGCTGAGACTGATAGATTTTTGGAAAATAGAGGGATTAGGAGATATGGGGATAGGGCAGGTAATCAGAGTTAGGTGAGAAGATCAGCCATGATCTTATTGAATGGCGGAGCAAGCTCGAAGGGCCGAATGGCCTACTCCTGCTCCTAATTCTTATGTTCAATGTGCCACCACACAGAGAAAGAAACCACATCAGAAAGCAGGTGAGCAGGAAGGATGAAAGATCATGGAGAGAACTTGGTGGACTTTTAATACTGAAGCAACATGCAGGAGAGGACAGGTAAGACAACTGGAAAACCTCTCCTGCATATTTTCTGATCCGATGTGCACATCTGATCCGATGTGTATATCCACAGGGTGTGTGGTTATCCTGCTCTCATGAGTACTTCCATTGGTTACTAGGAAACTGTGAAATGTCTTCTGGGAGTCTTCTGCACCTGTGTACTACATGGAGGGAGCTGGCCAGTCAAAGCTCGATGTGTACATTTATACCACAAATCCACAGTACAGTACATACCTGTTAACGATCCTCCTCCCCGTGTGCGTAGCGTCCCTGTTTGAGAGGAAGAATGGACGCCACCAAAGACGGCCAGTGCTTGCCCACTTGTCCCGTGGAAGCTGTTATAATTAGGAATCCCCGAGATGCCAAAGCTAGGATAGTGCTGAGGAGAAGGTTCTGGTCCATATCGATAGCCCGGACCTTGGGAAATGCATCCATCCCGATCATCCCCGGTTGCTTTTGTTGTCTCTTTATCCTTGCATTGCACACAGCCCATTATCTAAACCTGCAAAAGTAGAAAACAATTCAGTCCTGGTGACAATTAAAATGTGTTTCTTACCATCTTCACTGACTGTATTTTCCTATTAGTCAATCACCAGATTTCTTATTTATTCACCCATTTAAGCAGTTTGCCCCAGTTATTTGGTCACATGTTTGAGATCAGTGCTGCTTATCTTGCATATCAATGTGCTCCACTCATTTGGATGAGCTTTGGGAGCTCGTGGCTCAGTAGCCAGATGGAAATCTCTGGAAGAAAGAAAAAGTATACACTGGATGTCTTACAGATGCTTCGCTGACCAGAGAGCGACACCAATGTCAATCATCCAACTCATCCTCCTCACAAGCTGATAACCAATTGTTTGAGTTATCACACATTATGAGTTTAGAAGGTAATTTCCAGATTGGGGGAGGCAGATGTTGAGAAGTGGAAAGGGAGGGAAATTAATAATAATAATAATACTCCTGATATAACACCTAATTAGGGGCCGGCGATATATCGATATATCGCTAAAACCCGATATAATTTTCATATCGATACGCCGATATAGGCATTCAAAAATATCGATATATCGAAAAATCAATATATCGAGGTAAAAAATCGGAATGCCGCACACTGAACTACAAGACCCAGAATGCTCATCTCTATACACAATGCACAGACCGAGGTGCAAAGCCACCATATTGTATTCATAATCCTCAAATACAATATACAGGTATGCAAGGGGTTGGGGGGGAGAGAGACGGCTGGGGGGTGGGGTGGGGGCGGAGAGAGGCAGCTGGGGGGTGGGGTGGGGGGGGAGAGAGACGGCTGATGGGGGGTGGGGGGGGGAGAGAGATGGCTGGTGGGGGGTGGGGGGGGAGAGAGACGGCTGGTAGAGGGGGTGGGGGTGAGAGAGATAGCTGGTGGGGTGTGGGGGGTGGGAGAGATGGCTGGGGGGGAGTGTGGGGGGGGAGAAAGACGGCTGGTGGGGGGTGGGGAGGGAGAGAGATGGCTGGTGGGGGTGTGGGGGGGGAGAGAGACGGCTGGTGGGGGGTGGGGGGGGGGGGAGAGAGACGGCTGGGGGGGGTGTGGGAGGGAGAGAGATGGCTGGGGGCGGTGTGGGAGGTGGGGGGGGAGAGAGACGGCTGGGGGGGTGTGGGAGGGAGAGAGACAGAATGCGCGCACCGCGCGCGCATGTGCAGTACGAAAACCCCGAAAATATCGATATATCTCGATATGAGCCGATCAATATATCTAAATTGGAAAATTTCCATATCGACGGACCCTACAACTAATCATATTGAAATTTCTCAAAGCATTCATGTTCAAGAAGATGTGCATTAAGCAATGTCCCACACACAACTATGGCTTATTCATTAGAGAATTATTGGCAGACCTAATAGAAAATTGCCAGAAATATTTGCCAACAATTGTAGAAAAATTTGACAAATTTCACAAAACACTTAGGGGAGATTTGACAAATTTTGCAGAAAATTGTGGGGAGTTAATTGATGCACAGCATTGCTTCAATTATTCCATAATTCCATATTATGCAATCAATATTTACACTGCAATTCAAATATGAAACGCAAGATAGGTGAATGTGACCAGTCACAGTGTTGTGACAGGCCACAAGAGGCAAGAGGTGGCGACCTCCTGGAGAGCTGGCAGATCCCAGATTATTGGTCAGGACACGGGGAGAAACTTCTCCTTCCAAATACTGCCACGGGATCCTTAACTTTTACCTAAATAGGCAGAGAGGCCCTGAGTTTTACATCTCATCCGAATACCAACAGAGGAACCCACAATCTTCTGATCTAATGGCAAAAAAAATTATTACCAACCGACCAAGGTTGATAAAAGTGTGTTTGCCAGCATTACCATCACCATTCCTCAAACTGGACTAGATGTGCATATAGGTTTTGTTTTGCATTCTAGCTTTGGAGCACTTATTTTTCTCTCCTGCTGTTAGATCTTAATTAAACTGAAATTTCAGTCAGTATTACATGCAGTGCTTTTAGTGAAGCTGGCTACTAATGACATTTCCTATTAATTTTTGGGATTTGCCAAAAACACTGTGTGTAACCCTGACCGGAATTTCATCTCAAATGTGCAGCACACGTTCCAAGCCATAGGCCAGACAGTTGACCTAATTCTGGGCGTAGCTAATTGCACTCCCCAGCCAGCAGTTCAGAGTTTTGCCCATTAACCACATCTCTAGGTTATCCCCTTCCATATGTTGTGAACTGCTGAAGCACTTCAGATGCAACTTGCTGCCTCTCCTCAAACACAGGGTTGCCAGGAACTGCAGGCGTGGACCCACATCCTCCATCATGTGGTGGAATGTATCAGAAATCAAGGTTCCTCAAGCAAAACGGCCCATTTACATTGCACTTTGTAGGTCAATGTACAAAACCTGAATGTTGAAATGAGAAAGAATGTGTCTGCATGACGTGTATTTAATAAAGGTGTTAGCCTGGCTCGGGGGTTAGCACTATCGCCTTTCAGTGCTGTGCACAAAATGGGTGTAGTGTTAGCCTACAAAATATGTCAATGCACTCTGCAGTAAATCTGAAGCACTTTGAAACATTTTGATAACATGATAACATGCTTTAATCACATGCAAGAATTATCATAAATAGAACAACTGCATAATATAAATGGATCAACTGCATAATATTGCATTCCACAGAGATATATTATTGAAACACCTTCAAGCCCTGATTGTTTCCTGGTAACAACATCATTATTGTTTGACTGAAAAAAGCACTTCTTAACTTTCCAAAGTATTTCAAATCTTAATATGAAGTTTGGACAATCACAGAGCACCACTCTACACTACAGGACAAAGCAATACATATGGACAACATATAGCCCAGCAGAATTCAATAATATTGATAAAAAAAACAGTCCAAGTTTATGATGCTTATCACTCATAAAACAGCTACTGTGACGCCTGATGTAGTGAAACCCTTCAATTATTATAAAGCCACCATACTTAATAAGCACAACACCAACAACAACAAAATCACATTTGTATAGCGCCTTTCATGTAGAGAGGATGTCCTAAGGCACTGAACCGTAAGTGTTTCAGACCTGAACTGGGGTCGGGATTGGGGAGTGTGAAGGGAAGTGAGGGGATGGGGGGTGGTGGATGGCACGGATGAAGAGGAGGGTCTAGCGGCGGGACTTCAAGGCTAGGGAGGAGGCGAAGCAGAAGTATTGCGGGATGGAATTCCAGAGGTTGGAGGCAGAGTGGCTGAAGGCTTGCCCGCCGATGGCAGAGCGGGGGGTCGGGTGACATGGAGCAGAGGGAACGGACAGGTTGGTATGGGGTTAGGAGGTCGCAGAGATAGGGTGAGGCAAGACCATGGAGAGCTTGCATTTATATAGCATCCTTCATGCAGGGTAGTGTCCCAGAGTGCTTGACAGTGGTGGAGTGTGAGCTTGAGGCAGAGGACAGGGAGGGGGAAGTGACCGTAAGCACAATCAAAAAGGAAGCACTTCAGGAGAGGGAGGGGGCAAGACAGAGGAATTGAAGAAGAAAGTTCCAGAGTTTCGAGTGGAGTGGCTGAAGACTGAAGGGAATAGAATGTCCCTTCTATTTGAGGGACAAATAGAAGAAAATAGAAGGCTGGAGCCAGTCAAGCGGGTTATAGAGTGGCGGTAAGCAGGTTGGATAGGTATGGAGGTGCGAGGGCATGAAATGATTTGAAAACAAGTGATCGGATCTTATCTAGTGCTTCAATTCAACCGTAAAGATATTGCTGCAGAACTCCTTAAAAACAAACTGTTACTGCAAACCTCCTGTTCTGACAAAAAAATGGTTCTGATTCCATTCTTCGGCTACATTCACTTGTACAATGAAGATAAATGGTTCTTTGAACCCATCAGTGGCACCGCTGGAGCTGGAATATACAATAAATGCACATTCTTGCACTAAAAGCATAGAGTGTTACCTCAGCAGTTCTCAAGCACTTCATTATCATACCGCAAGAGCATTTCTGTGAAGGCTCAGTCTCCGCCTGCAGTATGCACTCTCCCACTCACTGCAATGGCCACAAATCATTTCCTGCCCTGTCAAGGGACATTCCTCGCTATACGCATAAACGTATCGTTTTAAAAGATCAGAGGTTATCTGCCATCACACCTCAGCGCTGCAAACATCACACTCATAGCCTTCCTGCAGAGTAGCTGCAGCGCAAGCAACACCGGCCTCTGTACTGCATCAGGATGAGACTCGATGATGAGCGGCTCAGGAAAACCATTCTAATCCTTCAATTATTAAAGCAATGTTTGCTTGTCATGGGGGAGAAAATCTCCCACTGGCAGCAGGAGAGGAGCCAGCATTGAAACACTCAGCAATAACCCATTCTGCGCAGATTGGAATTAAAAACTGTCCCACAGGTAATTCTACACAAAATATCTCAATTGTAAAGTGTAGCTCAGACTCAAATTATATCTTACGAGACAAGAACAATGACAAAATTACATTTTATAGCGCCTTTCACGTAGCGAGAACTTCCAAAGGCGCTTGATAAGAGAGTATTCTGTATCTAAGCTGGGGATAGGGATTGGAGATGGTGGAGAGCAAGTGAGGAAGGAGGTTGATGAAAAGCACGATCAAAGAGGAAAGCCTTGAGGTGGATCTTGAACGAGGCGAGGGATGGGGTGAGGGACTTTGGGATGGAGGTCCAGAGGGTGGGTCGGAATGACTGAAAGCCTGCTTGCCAGTGGTGGAATAGGCGAGCGTTTGCAGCAGGCTGGCGCCCGCTGAGCGGAGGGAATAAGTAAGTTGGTAGTGTGTTAGTAGTTCACAGAAGTTGGGGTGAGCGAGGCCATGGAGAGCTTTGAAGGTGAGGATCAGGATTTTGAAATGTATCTTCTGTGGGATGGGAAGCCAGTAGATTCGGGCAAGGGTGGGGTGATATGGTCACAGCACCTCGTGCGGAAGAGGACCCGGGCTATAGAGTTCTGGATGATCTGCAGTCTGTGAGAGAGGAGTTGGGGAGGCAGACAGGCAAGGAGTTTGCGATAGTCAAGCCTGGATGTTATGAATGCACATATGAGAGTTTTGGCAGCCTGCAGTGTGAGACAGTGGTGGAGCTGGGCAATGTTGCGGAGGTGGGAAAGGCAGAGCCGGTGATGGCATGAATGTGGGGTAGAAAGTATAGTTGAGGGTTGAAAAAGATGCCAATGTTTCAGACTGGTTTAGTGATGTTGAGTGTGCATCCATGGATGGTTGTTGGCTTTCCCAATTCTTCCCTCCATAGGCTGTAGATTATCCAGAACTCTGCGGCCCATGTCCTCTACCGCTCCATGCTCTGCAAGTCCATCTCCCCCGACTCCATTGGCTCCCCATCACCCAGAGGATGCAATTCAAGATTCTAGTCCTCCCCTTTAAAGCTCTCCATGGCCTTGCCCCACTCTACCTTTCCCCTATCAACCTGCTCGTTCCCAGCCGCTCAGTAGGCATTGGCCTGCTCCATATCCCCCAACCCACACGCCTCACCATCGGCAGGCGAGCCTTCAGCCACTCTGCCTCTAGAACTCCATTCTGCAGTCCCTCCTCCTTAAGCCTTTCCCAGCCTCCATCAAGTCTCACCTCGAAACCAACCTCTCCTACAGTCCTATTCCTATTGGTCACCCCAAATCCCCTCCTTTCCCCCCACCCTCCCCAATCCTGACTCCAGCTCGGGTCTGAAACATTAACTGTCCAGCACATCCTGATGTGAAAGATGCTATTCAAATGTAATTTTGTTGTTGTTTTTCATGTAGGATAACAGGATAACAAATTGTGCTTGATTTGTTTTAGCCTGGAGCTAGAATACAGGTTTAAGCTAATGACCAGATGTCAATCCACTGGACAATACAATTTCCTAGACTAACAGATTTCTCTGAGTGCCAGAGAAGAAAATCTAGAAGGTACTTTAACAAATTAAATGTTACTTATGTGAAGTGTTTGAGTTTACCAAACAATGGCTGTTGTCTTTCAATGCTAATGTATCAGAGGCCTCAAAATTTGCAGTTGGCAAGCACTGTTCACACATACACCAGCACCATCCTCGACAGACACAAGGAATGGAAAGAAAATTAAAATGGCAGGACGCAAGTATGAACAAATAGAATGCATCAACTATTCCTCAATCTTCTGGAGTCCTGTAGTTCAGTAGTTAGACCACTCACCTTACAAGCCCGAGACCTGGGTTCAATTCCCGGCATGGCGAAACCTTGGGCAACTTTCCTTACTCCACATGTCTGATAATAATCCTTCAAAAAAAAATTTGCTCACTCAATCCACATCTGCTTATGGGACTCTGCTATTGCAAATGGCTGCTGCGTTTCACCCACAATTATACAGTCAATTCACTTTATAGTATATTCTGTGAAGCACTTTGAGACGTCTAGAAGACGTGAAAAGCTCTATATCAAATACAAGGATTATTATTATTGTTCCTTCCAAACAATGTGCACGGATGGCCCACAGAAGAGTTCTGCCAATGCATTGTACTGCCATGTGTTTTGAGGTCCCACAAAGCACTAGAATTGATCAGCACTAATGAAGTGCAGAACTGCAGTCAGTCAGTAGGCCCGCTCTGCTTCACAGTCTCTGCAATGACTCACTCCTCCCTACCAGGAATCCAACAAAATACACAAATTACACTAGGTATTACTGAGCACAGCTTTAAGGCAGATCCTTCATCCAGTCAGCAATTAGTGAAAATGTGAAAAGAAAAAAGCAGGGTTTCTGACACATGCTGAAATGGAAATCCATCACCGTGCTTAAGAGTTTCCGAACCAAACTGAGAATTCCATACATCCTGCCTATTCATGAAAATTCCTGAGATAGATTGTTGGAATGCATGCGCTCTCCCTGGAGGAATGCATCCTGATTACCTAAGTCTGAAAATTGTTAGACATGGGTTGGAAGAGCCCCAGAGGGTGTGTTGGGGTACTGCTGGAGTATAACCAGCTAAAACAGTATGGAAACAGTTCTGGTCAACATCACAAATGATATCCTGACCATTTGTGACCAGGGCTCCCTCTGCCTCCTCATCCTCCTCGACCTATCTGCCATCTTGGTGACACCATGGACCATTCACCCTCTATATGCTCCCTTCAGTGACATCATCCGCAGACATGGGGTAAATTTCCACACATATGCGGATGACACCCAACTCTACCTTTCCGCTTCACCCTCAACTCCAGGACTATCAGCGTCCTGACTGCCTGTCTGACATCGAGTCCTGGACAACAGACAACTTTCTTCAGCTGAACGTCAACAAGACTAAGGCCATCCTGATTGGCTCGTGTTAGCGCTTTCGCACCTCAGGCGCTGGCAGCATCAGCATCCACAGCTGCACACTCCATTTCATGAAGCCAGTCATAAACCTAGGTGTTTTGTTTGACCATGAACTGTCCTTTCTTCCCCACATCCACTACATGAACAGCACTGCCTTCCACCGCGTTTGTAACATTACCAGACTCCACCACTGCCTCAACCCTCAGGCTGCCGAATCCCTCACCCATGCATTCATCATATAAAGGCTTGACCATGGAAGCTCTCTCCTCGTCGGCCTACCCAGTTCTTCACTTCATAAGCTGCATAAGCTCTTCACTTCATAAGATCATCCAAAACTCTGCGTCTTCCTATCTCTCCGACCTGCTGATTCCCTTCCAACCTTCCCCACCACCTCCGTTCAGCGGGCTGCGGTCTGCTCCACTTCACCCACCGGATCCACCCTACCATCGATGGTCGGGTTTTCAGCCTCTCTGCCCGCACACTCTGGAACTCCATCCCACTGTCCCTTCTCCTCGCTTCCTTCTTTGCCTCCTTCAAGACCGGTCTCAAGACCATCCTTTTCAATTGCGCCCTCTCACCTCTAGGCCTCTCTTCCCCCCTATCCTGCCCCTCCCCCATGCTCAAATTCCAACCCCTGACTGTTCAGTGCCTTGGGACGTCCTCCCAACGTGAAAGATGCTCTATCAATGTCATTTTGTTTTGTTTTGTGTAAAACCACATTGTTGCCATTGAGTGTAAAAATAATAACTTTTAAATCAAAGGTTTGGGTCTTAGAATAGATATGTCTGCTTGGGGAACTAATACTACCACAAACCGAGTCATAAGTTCTATAAACGTTCTAAAATGTGCGTAATCCTCTCCTCCATCCTTGTGTGACATAATCTGAAACAATTTGTGAATGTCTCGGGTGTAACACATTTACACATGCAATGCTTGTGTTATTAGCTCTGCCTGTGCAGTTAAATGGTGTTTTACACCAGAACCCATTTATTTAGTCGAAAAAGTACTAAATTGTTCACTAAACTGCATTTTACACAAAGACTGGTATTTAGGGACCTATTTCTATATTGACTATTTTACTGCTCGTCCCAGTATTACAACATATCAGGCAGCCTATGGTTTCTTTAAAATCATCATTTATCTAGTTGTTGGGAGGTACACGTTTCCTTTGACAGAGAAATCCTTTCCAGGAGAGATTGCTTCAAAACCTTCACAACATCGTCCTTACTAACAGTCATGGAAAGTCTCACTGCAGTGTTAATAATAATAATCCTTGCATGTGATGTAGAGCTTTATCACATTTTCTAGACGTCTCAAAGCACTTCACAGAATATACTGTAAAGTGAATTGACTATATGCTTTGTGGGCAAACCTCGGCAGCCAATTGCACACAGAAATTTGAGAACAGTTCTCAAGTTCTCAACACACCATTCATTTTGCTTTTTTTAAAAATACCGGTACTGAATTTTAAACTATGTCTTCAAGGAGAAAGAGTTTAGTAATGCTGTAATTAATGTCTAATTTGAGGGAATTGCAGTAAATTAGACTTCAATGTGGCAGATAATAATATTTACTTTCCAGTATCTGAAGGCTGTAGAATTTTTCATTTTGTTCAGCCTTCCTGCTATAAGATGCATTATTTTAAACCAAGAGTTTAATCAGTGCTTCTCAATCCAACTTGCCTTCACTGCTACTCTTTCCTAATTTGGAACTGTCCTGCACTGTGTAGTGATTGGCCATTGATCCAGATTAAAATAATACTTCAATGTTGAGATTTGAATTATACTTCAAAAGGTTTTACTGTAAAGCATGGTGACTGTATTTTGTAGTGAACGGAGCAAAGAATTGCAATGTCTCACAAATAGCTGTGAGTGAATGACCAATTTTCTGGAGGAGTGTTGGATATTCGGAGAAACGCTCTTCTAGTTTCGAATAGTATTACAGGATCTTTGATGTCCATCGGAATAGGCAGACAAAAGCTCAATTTAATGTTTCATCTGAAGGATGCAATACAGCGCTCCTCCAGTACAACAACAACAACAAATTACACTTATAAAGCGCCTTTCACGTCAGGAGGACGTCCCAAGGCGCTGCACAGGAGGCGTGTGACCCGAGCTGGGAGGGGAGTGTACGGGAAGGGGTGAAACACGTAGGGGAGGTCGAAAAATTCGGGGGGGAACAAAAGGCATGGTCGAAGAGGAAAGTCTTCAAACCGGCCTTGAAAGAGGAAAGGGAAGAAACGAGATGGAGGGATTGGGGGATGGAATTCCATAAGGTCGGAGCAGAAAAACTGAAGGCCCGGCCTCCGATGATGGGGCGGTTCGGGCGGGGGGCTTGGAGCAGGCCAAGTCCTGCTGAACGGAGGGTCCGGGTGGGCGTGTAGGGGGAGAGTAGATCGGTTAGGTAGGATGGGGCAAGGCCATGTAAGGCCTTGAAGGTGAGGACGAGGATCTTGAACTCGATCCTCTGGAGGATGGGGAGCCAGAGGAGACGGTCGAGGGTGGGGGTTATATGGTCGCGGAGGCGGGTGCGGGATAGTACACGGGCTGCAGAGTTTTGGATGACCGGCAGCCTGTGAATGGAGGAACTGGGAGGCCGACGAGGAGAGAGTTTCCGTAGTCCAGCTTTGAGGTGATGTACGCGTGCACGAGTGTTTCGGCAGCGTGCGGGGTAAGATAATTGCGGAGCCTGGCAATGTTGCGCAGGTGGAAGTAAGCGGTGCCGGTCAAGGCACGGATGTGGGGGAGGAAGGAGAGTTTTTGGTCGAACGTGATGCCGAGGTTCCTGACTGGCTTTGTGAGGTGGAGAGTACAGCCTTGGATGTTGAGGCTGGCAGTGCGCGATGTGCGGAGGCGCTGGCTAGAGCCGATCAGGAGGGCCTCGGTCTTATTCATGTTCAATTGGAGGAAGTTGTCCCTCGTCCAGGACTCAATGTCGGATAGACATGCTGTCAGAACATTGATGGTCTGGGGGTTGAGGGATGAGGCAGAGAGGTACAGCTGGGCGTCATCCACATACATGCGGAAATTTACCCCATGTTTGCGGATGACTTCGCCCAGAGGGAGCGTGTAAAGGGTGAAAAGGAGGGGGCCGAGGACAGAGCCCTGAGGGACGCCGTGAGAAACTGTGCGGGGGTTTGAGGAAAAACCATTGGAAGATACAAAGTGTAAACGGTGGGTCAGGTAG
Source organism: Hydrolagus colliei (assembly GCA_035084275.1). Classification (NCBI taxonomy): domain Eukaryota; kingdom Metazoa; phylum Chordata; class Chondrichthyes; order Chimaeriformes; family Chimaeridae; genus Hydrolagus; species Hydrolagus colliei. The sequence goes on from CM068744.1 coordinate 58,992,828, forward strand.
GAATGGAACCAGTCAAGGACTGTGCCTTGAAGGTTGAGGTGGGAGGAAAGACGTTGGAGGAGGATGGTGTGATCGACTGTGTTGAACGCAGCAGACAGGTCAAGGAGGATGAGGAGGCAAAGGGAGCCCTGGTCACAGGCGGTTAGGATATCATTTGTAACCTTAACCAGGGCAGTTTCTGTGCTGTGAATAGGGCGGAAACCTGATTGGAGGGGTTCAAGGAGTGAGTGAGTTGAAAGGAAAGAGCGGAGCTGGGAGGCAACCACTCTTTCAAGGACCTTGGATAAAAACGAGAGGTTGGAGATGGGTCGATAGCTTGATGGTTGCGACGCATCAAGGGAGGGTTTCTTCAGGATAGGGGTGATGGTGGCTGTTTTAAGGGAGGTAGGGACGGTGCCTGAGGAGAGGGAAAGGTTGATGGTGTCAGAAATGAGCGGGGCCAGGAGGTGGAGCTGGGTGCGGAGGAGGGGGTGGGGATGGGGTCCAATGAACACGTGGTGGGTTTCATGGAGGTGATTATTTTAGTGATTGAAGATGGGGAGGTGGGGATGAAAGTATGAAGGGGGGGTTGGGTGAGGGTTGAAATAACGGATGGAGGGGCGGAGGTGGAGGAGAGGTGGGGGGAGGAAACCGCGGAGCGGATTCTCTCTATTTTGGACACAACGTTCGTTTGAGGAAAGGATCTGCGAAGCTAGACGGGGGGGTGCGGAGGAGCTGGTTGGTGGTGGCGAAGAGGAGGCGGTGGTTGTCCTTCGCTTCCAGGATTACAGCACTGGAGTTCAGCCTACATTTTGAGCTCAAATTCCCGGCATGAACCTGCATCCTTCTCACCCAGGGTCAAATGCTATGAACCGAGCCAGGATGAAACTTGGGCTTCTCATAGAAAACTGCCAGTTTTATGAAGTTTTTTCTGAAGGAAAGACCAAATTAACACAGACCAAATTAACAAGGCTGGCACCAGATGGCTACTTGTCCCCCGCACTGCCCGCCCCACCATTCAACTGACAGGCCTTCAGATTTTCTCTCCCCACCCTCTGGAACTCCATTTCAGAATCCCTCTGCCTCGCCCACTCCCTTGTCTCCTTCAAGGTCCATCTCTAACTTTCCTCTTTGATCGTGCCTTCAACCACGCTCCCACCACCACCTGCCACCCTCCACCCCTCTGGTTTCCAACCCCCAGCTCGGGTGCAAACCCATAACTATCCAAGGACTTAGGATGTTCTTCCAACGTGAAAGGCTCCATATGAATGTAATTCATTGTTATCAACAGCACAGATACTGACCTATTTCAGCAGCTTTTAGTGCAATTTTGAATGTTGCTGTAATCTTCTCAATCTTTCAATTTGCAGATCCTATTAGAATTAATCCACTGGTGTACAATTTTGTACATTGTTAATAGAAATGAACTAAAGTGAGATACAAACAAACCTACCAGAATTATAGAACCATTCATCTGAAACTGCTTATAAACCATTATAAACACAGTAAATAATGATTTACAGGTTAATATTGTAATGTGGTTGTATTAAACTCTGGAGGCAAGTATATGAAGCAAATAGGTGAGATGCGTTTCCAGATGAGATTCTCTGAAAATGCATCATTCATGTTCCTGTTAGTTTTCACTAGCCTAAAGTGTTTTCACACTCTTCCAAAAAATATTCACGGAGCTGATAATTCCTAGAACTGAATCTCACCAAGCGCTCTCCTACTTTAAAATGCTATTAAGGGAAATTGTCGACTCTGTCCCCTGTCTCTCCAACTTCACCATAAAAGTAGAAATGTATTTATACAGCAACTGCAGATTAAAGCAAACACAGATTCAACAACTCTGATAGAAGTTCAGAAATCATACTCTTAAATGCATTTCAAATAGAGAATAATCAATGCACAGTGGTAGCTCCCATCAATTTCTCAATTAGTAAGTCACTGCCTACAGGGAACCAATGCCTCGCAGGGCCTAGAGGGGTCCAGGTGTGATTCCTGGTCTCTGCTGAGTTAGGCCACCTTTGCCGAGGCAGCAGTTGAATACAATTGAAGTTACTTAGTGATTAGAGCACTCGCCTCGCGAGCGAGAGACCTGGGTTTGATTATCAGCAGAGCGAAACCTTGGGTAAATTTCTTTACTCCACACGCCTGATAATAATCCCTCAAGAAAAAAATCCAATAATTTGGTCACTCAATCCATGATTGTTTGTGGGACACAACTGGCTGCCGCATTTCACCCACAACTATACAGTCAATTCACTTTAGTTTATTCTGTGAAGCGCTTTGAGATGTCTCCAAGAATTGAAAAGAGCTATATAAAATGCAAATATTATTATTATTAATTTTCTTCATGGGTAAGGAACTGGATTCAGACGGCAAAACTAGGCCAATTTGATAGCTATGCAGTTAATCTGATGCAAGTGCCCTTGTGTGGAAGTTGGGTGAAGGCACAATGGTACAATATTCCTGTGGTCAAAGATCTGCTGTCACTGACTAGACTCAAATCTGAACAATGGCATGTGAGCAAAGTACCAGGGGCACATGACTGGGCACATTTTACTTGTACAGAGATGGTGAAACATATCAGAATCTTTATTAGCTTGAAAAATTCTCAAACCAGAACTGACTGATATTCATTCAGTGGGAACTGGCTCACTGTTGGGAAACTGAAGGCATATTTGGCTATAAATTAGTAGTATTTTTCAAGAGAGCTTTAATGCATTTGGATAGGTGATTCATTATTTAAAATCACGTTTAAAGTACTTTTTATAGTCTCATACTCTCTAAAAGGAATCAAGTGAACCAAACCTACCAATGACAAGTCAGGTTGTGTTACATTCTGCCATGGCAGAGAAACTCAAATCAAAACTGTGTGTCTGACACATTTGGGCATTCATCACCATCATCCATAAGAATATCCAAACCAAACTGAGAGGTCCACATGTGTACCACCTACACATGAAAATTTCCTGTGACTGGATATGCACTCTCTCCCTCGAGGGTTGCATCCTGTTTATCTAATTCCGTCGAGTTTCAGGTGCAGGTTGACAAGAGCAGAAAGCATGTTGGGATACTGCTGGAGTCTAACCAGTTAAAACCATTGCTTGTTTAGCTTAGATGCCCTACCTATTTGACTTTCGCTTGCAGGGTTAAACAGGAGCTGAGTGGAAAGAATCCACTGAGTTGTGAAAGGTTAAGTTAAACAATCTAACAGCTTGTGGGTAAGTGCACCATGTGGTGAGAAGCACTGCACCATACAGACCTGGAAGGTCCCAGGTTATGTGCCAGGTTAATTGATTTCACTGGGACTAGTTGGTGGGATTTCAGACAGCCAGGACTCCCATATATAATCGCTGTCCAATGATATTGTTTGAAAAGAGAAGGGATCTTCTTGCAGTGTCTTGGCCAACAATCCCCCAGATAGAATTGAATGTTTACTTTGTAGCTGTTTGTGAGATATTGTGCAAATTGGCTGCCACATTCACATACAAAAGCACAGTGATACATTACAATAAATCAGGTGAAGTACTTTGAGATATCCTCCCATTGTGAAAGGTGCTCATTCAAATCCAAAGATGATCATTTATTTATTTATTTATTTATTTATTGTATTAAAACAGAACAACATCTTGAATGTGCTTTAGATAGCCTGTACAGACTGATTAAAATGCATAGAGCTTATGATTCCAGCAAAAATAGTGCTTGGTTTAAGAATTGGAAAGGTAGGATTTGGGATATGTTCAATAAGAATAACAGATAAACAACAGGACCTGTGCAGAGAGAGTGTAGCTTTGTTGTGGCTGATTCAGCAGTGATAATTATTGCATGGTATTTTTATGCTGCAGCTTACACAAAGTCATGACATCTCTAGGGGCGAGTACAGTGGAAGATGGAAAACAGAGTCCCAGGTGTGAGGGCACAGAAAGGATTTCTTTGCTACACAGCGTCTCGGGGTTCAGGACGATGGATAGGCAATTTTTTCTTGCAACTAAATTAATGAAATGTCCTGTCAATTAAAGATCCCATGGCACTAGGGTCCATTGATATGGAAAATTTTCCGATTCAATATATCGATGGGCTCATATCGAGATATACCGAAATATCGATATTTTCAGGTTTTTCGTACTGCGCATGCGCGCGCGCGCATTCGGGGCCTATCTTCTCAGGAGGTAAATATCTTTCTCTCTCTGTGTCTCTCACTCTCTGCATCTCTGTGTTTTTCTGTCTGTGTGTCTCTATGTCTCTGTCCCTCTCTCCTCTCTCACATCCCCCCCATCTCTATCTATCTGTATATTATCACATCCACCCCGTCTCTCCCCCCCCCGCCGCCGTCCCTCTCTCGCACCACCCACCCCCGTCGTCTCTCTCCCCCACCACCCCCCCAGCCGTCTCTCTCACCCCCCCAGCCGTCTTTCTCCCCCCCAGCTGTCTCTCTCCCCCTCCCTCCAGCCGTCTCTCTCCCCCTCTCCTCCCCCCCCAACCATCTCTCTCCCCACCCCAGCCGTCTCTCTCCCCCTCTCCCCCCACCCAGCCGTCTCTCTCCCCCTCTCCCCCCCAGCCATATCTCTCCCCCTCCCCCCAGCCGTATCTCTCCCCCTCCCCCCAGCCGACTCTCTCCCCCTCTCCTCCCCCCCCAAGCATCTCTCTCCCACCCCAGCCGTCTCTCTCCCCCTCCCCCCAGCTGTCTCTCTCCCCCTCTCCCCCCACCCAGCCGTCTCTCTCCCCTCTCCACCCCAGCCCTATCTCTCCCCCTCCCCCCAGCCGTATGTCTCCCCCTCCCCCCAGCCGTACCTCTCCCCCTCCCCCCAGCCGTCTCTCTCCCCCTCTCCCCCCAGCCATCTCTCTCCCCCTCCACCCAGCAGTCTCTCTCCCCGGGTTTTAGCGATATATCGATATATCGCCGGACCCTACATGGCACCATTGAAAGAGAAGGGAGTATCTTGCAGTTGTCCACCCTACATGAATAATAATAATCATCATAATAATCCTTGCATTGGTATAGCTCTTTTCATGCCTTCTAGACGTCTCAAAGCACTTCACAGAATATACAGTAAAGTGAATTGATTGTATATTTGTGGGTGAAACACGGCTGCCAATTACACATAGCAGTGTCCCATAAACAGTCGTGGGTTGAAGTGACCAATTTATTATTGTTTTCTTGGAGCGATTATTATCAGGCATGTGGAGTAAGAAACTTGACCAAGATTTCACCCTGGCCTGTGAAAGGTGCAATGCAAATGTAATTTTCATAGAATCATAGAATTCTTCAGCACAAAAGGAGGCCATTTGGCCCATCAAGCTTGTGCCAGCTCCCCGAAAAGAGCTACTGAAAGTCAATCCCACTCCCTGGCTCTCTCCCCACAATCCCACAAACCAGTCCTGTCCAAATTCTGTTGTTGTTGTTCTGGCCAATTATCCCTCAAATAAAATTGGTCACTCACTCCATAGCTATTTGTGGGACACTGATGTGCACAAACTGGCTGGCGCTTTTCATCCACAAAATACAAGGTCAAATCCCTTTACAGTATATATTGTGATGCACTGTCAGATGTCTCGGATGACTTGATAAGAAGCAATATCAATTGCAAGGAAGTGAACCACCTGGCTCCAGGGAATCCTGTATCAAAAGTGGACTTGAGTTATCTGATGAGGAATTTGATATTGGGGATGTCCGTAAATTCATTCTCTCCACTGGGGCGGACTTGGGAACAACCTTGAGTAAATAATTGTACCAGGTAGTTTAGTTTGGATCCGTGTTTGGAAGAGGAAGGACTGAATACAGTAGTTGACACTTTGCAGCTCTTGCTCTTAAGCTTTCTGTCGCCACTTACCACCGGATGGTCTGTGCCAAGCCAGATATGCTGACTCTCAGTAATAACAACAACAACAACTTTGATTTATATAGCTCCCTCCACGCTGGACGACATCTCAGAGCTCTTGCTCTGGGCGCTTGCTAATAGATCAGATGTCAGCCTGACTCGATCTCCCGACCCGCTCTATCCCCATTTAGAAAAAGCATTGTCTAGGTTATGAAGTCAAATAGATGAATTATTTAAACACCTGATTAGTTGTTTTCCTAAAAGGGCTACAGTGCTGATCCTTCGTGATGTCCCATGTGTTGGAGACCCCAAAATAATGACAATGTTGGCGTACAATGTACCTGCAGGCGCAGAAAGTAGCAAAACGTACAACAGACCAACCATTTCTTTGGATCCATTAAAAATAGATTTATTACCTAAGGCCCCTCCACCTCCAGGCCCAAATAAGCTATAGTACAATAATTAAACTGCAGAAGAGAAATAATGTCCATGATGAATGATGATCATTTTTAATGAAATGTCCTTCATATCCATCAATAATTGAGAAGGCGCGTGGGTTGAATGGAATGTATTCATTCCTGTCAGATAGTGTGTCGGACGCTGTTGTAGATGTAGTTGGAGTGCCACCAGTGACATTTTTTAGAATTCAGATGCTCCTTCAAGCAACCATTCCTGGGGGAGGTTTTTTGAGTGCTATTTACATCTCTGCTGTACATAGGTAATCTGCTTTGTACTCTACTGTTTTCAGTGAGTTTTATTTTATATTTTAATGAGTTACTGCAGTTTGGGGAAAACCTAATGTGGGACATTTTGATTAAGTCTTCGGTTCTGAATCTACTTGACATATGGAGGTAGCTGTAATTTTAAAATGGTGCAACATCGCATAATGGTGTAGCATTTTAAAAACTTGATCAACACAGCTACGTAAATGAGAAAGAGACAACCTTGTGCAAGTAATTTTTAAAACACATGTTATTCTAATTGTATAGTATTCTACAAATTAAATTATTTTGCACTAGTTTTCCAAAAAGATTTGATGGACTAAAATGTACTATCCTGAGACCCTGAAGTCTAATTTTAACCCCCAATGATGGTGGTGACAAATACCAACAAAATGAAAGGTACCATTAGTAATTGTTCAACTTCCATCAATCCTTCCAGTGTGGGACTGTGCTTGTTTAATTTGTGATAAGAATAGTGCCGACCAAATGTAACTGCTGACAGCCTTTCTGTCTTGTGTGAGTAAGGAATGAGAGGAGGAGGTGTTTATGCTCCAGGCAAAAAAACTTCATTGTGACCATTTTAGATCAGGCCAATATCACTAATGTTTGATTTGTTTGAAGAACAAAAATTAAACCTAACTTTCCTTGATACAGCTGCTTATCCCAATGCCTTTAACTTTTTTTTATTCTTTACGTGAACTAACCGAATCTAGGCACCTTTGTATGATCATTGCAGATCAGATCTAGATCCTAATAAGACGTGAAATTTCCATGTGTGCATGTTTTGTTTTAATTACCGAAGGTTAAATAAAAGAGTCTGGCTTTCTTGGTACAGTAAATGCAAGAGGAATTTGCACATATTAAAAAATGGCTAATATGACAAAGGAACAGCTCTGGTACGGATTGCAGGAGATACATTTGAAAATAATGCACAGAGTGTTACTTGTTCGGTTATTTGCATTGAGTGTTTCTCCTGTAGGCAAGAGACTGGTACCAACTGAGCCAAACTGACATTGGGACGAATGGTATGCAAATGCAAGTTATGTTATGAGGTTTGTTTGTTCTGCATCACTTATCATGAAATTCAGTGACAGAACTGATAATTATGGCAAAATGCCCCTTTTAGCAGTTGACTATGTCCTCTATTGATGTCAGTCATGAAGTTGTCCATGGCCCGTATTACTTCCTTCTGAGTTTGAAGTAGTACAGAAGATGGAACAATAAAGCACATTTATATACATTTTTGTCAAAATCTCTTTTAAAATCCAAAATATTTAAGAAGAAAATGTCTCAGTCTTAGCTTTAAGAGTTACTTTAAAATGTAAGATTGGGCAGAAGATTCTTAAGAATTTATGATGTCTCTGAGTATTACCTTGAAAAAAGACAGTAGAAAGTAATTCCAATGTAAAGACAAAATTTAATAAATGTTCATAATTTCACCACAATCTTACATTTTAAGACCAGTTCGTAATGCTAAGTTCATCAGCAATTTCAGACCTCAGGAGCCAAATGAAAGTGAACAAATAAATGACAGAAAAATTAAGACACCATATCCTTCCACATACAACTCCTCCCATGCCACACTCTCAAAAGAGAGCAGCATACATCAAATGAGCTGGTTCTTACATGAACGCCAAGAAACAATGAGCTTAAGTGCCTTTGACATGTGAATGTCGACAGTTTGATGTTGCAGAAAATATCAATGTTGGCAGGTTCCCTTCCCCGCCAACCAAATCAATCAAACGTATGTCATAGTATGATAAGCACACCCAGGGCAACAAGTGGCAAAAGTCTGGCTCTGCGATGCTTCAGGGCATTTTTTAAACATATAAAGTGGTGATAGAGTTCAAAACCTTCAAGGCCCTCCTCGGCCCTTTTCGGCGTTGACCCGTCCTATCTCTTTGACCTGCTGACCCCATATCATCCTGCCCGCTCCCTCTAGCCTGCTCTATGTCCCCTGACTGGCCCGCCCCACCATCACCACTTTCCCTGCTCCACACTACCTACCTTGTCTCCTTCAAACAAGTCTCAAAATCCTTCTCTTCAACCGAGAATTTGGCCATCCCTCTTGCCCTCCACCCTCCCAGATTCTCAGCTGAGTCCAAATCCCTGAATGTCCAGCACCTCAGGACGTCCTCCCAACATGAAAGACATATACAAATGTAATTTTGTATTATATTGTAGACCAATGCCACCTAAGTAAGTCCAGATTCAATCAATAGTGTGTTTTTCCTCATTGAATTTTTAAAATTTATGTCATAAATCAAGACATAGTCAATCAAGACAATTTAGCTTGATGGCCGACCATAAGGATTGGCTACCACTATTCCAAAATGTAGCACATAGAAACAGGACTTTCAACTTGCTCCATCGTTAAACTGATGGTAATTCTCTTCAATTCAATTTTCCCACTTGACTCTCAATCTCTTAATATCCTTACTTTCCAATATGCTATCTTTCTTTGAACAACTCAATTGACTGTAATTGGCAGAGTCTGTTCTATATTCTCAGGTCCCTTTGTGGATCATTAACTCCATTCCCCAGAGAGCAGAGGGCTGGTTTCACTTTAAAAAAAACAGCTTGATGCTGCAGTGCGAGGCTGGTATGGTGATTATTCTGGAAGGATGAGATCAGATAGGCCAAACAATAATCTTCATCTAAATTTCTCTTGTGATCTATCTTCCTTAGCCTGTACAGTGTCAATTTAATATGAGGGATGGGTGATTATAATACTTACTGGAGAAGATTGTACGAGTGCATTACTTTGGAATTAACAACTATTGACCAATGGAATAAAAGTTACTGATTCCAGGCAATCTAGTACATCATCAGGAGGTCCACAGTGGGACCCTGGAAACGTTAGACAATGTACAATAATACAGTGGAATTCTCAATAAGATTTCTTCCTTAGATAGGATTTATTAGCTGTCACAGTACAAACCACAGCTGGCCAAGCTCAGTATTAACATAGCACTGAAGAAGTGTGCCAAATGCATACAGTATGAAATAAGTTCAACAATAGTAGGAGTTAAACAATGTAGTGATTTCTATTCGGATTGCTTAATAATAGACTTCTTCTAGTAACTGGACACATGGTAATCTGTGCAAACTCTGCTCTGATTGTAGATACAATAATAAAAATAATGCTTGCTTTTTATTTCGTGTCTATAACGTCAAGAATGTCTCAGAGTGCACTACGTAGCTTCTGTGTAGTGTAGTGATTGTAATTGTAGGAGAGTATGGAAGCCACTTTGCGCGCAGCGATGTCCCACAAACAGCCAGGAAGTGAATGACCATTTTTATCAGAATAATTGGTGGCCAAGCCAAGACCATGGTATGAATTCAACACTGTGGCAAGCATTAAAGAGTGAGGTTCAGAAGAACATCTCTCAGAGGGTTGTCAAATCTGGAATGATTTTTCATTCCAAAGGGTGACCTTTAGAGCAGAGTTGATTGGGACATTTAAAAAAAAGAGAGAATTAGACAAACGTGTGCAGAGGAAGGATATTAAAGTGACGATACAGAGTAGGGAATTGAGATTAGCATAGACTACTTCTTGAAGGAGGAAACAACAACCTGAAAATAGTGGGCCAATTGGCCTCCTAATGTAGCATACATTTCTATGGTTACGTAGTTTGTGTCTGATTTTGATGGAGTTTCCCAAGTTGTTGCTGCATTTAGTTCAAAGAGTGAAACATTTGAATTCCTGTCACTTATTGCGCAATGTAGCATTTTGATTCAGTTGCATACCATACACATGATCCACGTCCATTTAGAAGGATCAAGTATAAAGCAGCTTTTACAAGAATTTGTTTTATGCAACAATCCCTCCCACGGCATCTCCCCTTCTCCCCAATTTTTTTTCCTGTAACAAAAAGGGAAAGGGAAAGATGCAGTCAGTTTAATCATGACCAGCTCACAGGAACAGGAAGGTCTCTGTTCCATCCAGGCAGCATCTTAAACTGACTGCACTTATCTGAGGAACAGTTGCTGTGGGTAAACCTGGCCTGCTTCCGAGGAGTCAGAGGGCAGCTGGCAAATCCATAAGGAACTGCGTTAGCACAAAGCTCCTCTTTGGACAGACGTCATCAAAAGTCTTACTGCCGTGAATCAAAAAGGCAGATTCACCCTCTGAGCCTCCACAGATGAGCATTTTGCTGCTTTTTACAAATTCTGGAAAGCTGTTAAGCCAGGTAGTGTCAGGCTCACTTCAAAATCTTTGTTTGCTAAATTGCTGCACGCTTTGTAAGCTTCAAGCAAGAAAATTTTGTCTTTTAAGAAACGGGCAGTATCCACACAAAATTTATTCCAACAAATTTCACAAACTACTGAATGTTGAAGGAGCAAACACAATAATAATGATAATAATAGATGCATTTGATATAGTGCTTTATATGTCTTCTCGATGTCTCAACATTTCACAGAATATACTGTAAAGTGAATTGACTACTGTATATTTGTGGGAGAAACGAGGCAGCCAATTGCAAACAGCAGTATTTCACTAACAGTTGTGGATTGAGTGACCAAATTCCTATTTATATTTTTTATTTTTCTTGAGATTATTCAGGCATGTGGAGCAAGGAAACTTGCCCTGTCGTTGCAGACAATGTACAAACCAAGCTGCTCCAAGGGCTTTTTTTAATTTAAAAAAATGCATTATATAGAGGAACTCTTTTGTTGTTACCGTATATATTCAGAAGTCTTGATTTTATTGTTACAACATACAACTATTGTGCAATACCTTGTTAATCAGATGTTGTACCAGATGTTACACCGGGTATAAGAGAACTTTTTTTATGAACAAAATCCATTAGAGATTTAATGGTAATGCGCTGTGGTTTCATCAATATCAAAAGTTCCGATTGATTCTGGAAAATTTAGTACAACCATTTGAAGAAGCTGGTTTAGCATTATTTATGTTCAAGTGCAGAACTCTACGTGATCAAAGGAATCCAATAGCTCAAGTGAGCACTTGATTCCCAAACAAGAGGCTAAAGTCCCAACTCAAATCGACTTCCATCAGCTTGAATGGCTAAATCCAGCACTGAGTGACAATAAGACAGCTCACCCTGTGAAGGGAAAGAGTGGCTCTGTTGGAATGGACACCATCTGAATAGCTCTGTCTAAAAGTCACCCCCTGCTGGACAATTGTAAAACATCTCTGGCAACAATCGCTGAGAATCTGTGGTAAACGGTAGTGGGCAATGATGGGAGTAACCCGTTTATTTTATGTTGAACCATACAATATGCGTTGCGCTAACTTAAAATCATCTGGGGAACGGTTGTGTGACACGGTTTAACTTTACCATTTGAGGATTAATCTTGTGAATGTGGGTAACTGATGTCCATGCCAGCTAGGCACACATAATCTCCCAAGATCGATCGGAAGTTGTACAGAGGTAATGCTTTATACTATGCTTATCAACTTTGCGTCAACCAAATATGTTTGTGATGGACTCATCCCTCTCTGCAAAGGGCAGATTCTGAGAGCCATACCAAAACCACATTGAAGCATAGACTAATGTGACAGTTTTTTAAGAAAAATAAGCAATAAACAGAGAAGTTGAGCGATCGTTTTTACTGTGTCAGAGAAGAGTTAACAACAAATGAAGAAATATAGGAATGAGAGGGACAATGATCCATTATTTCAACTTGGGCTTGATAGCCCCATGCAGGAAATCAAGATTCCTTGAGTAGGACTCTTCCATACCTCCTGATAACAGGTGGAGTCTGAATGAAAATGGTGGAGATTTAAGAGCATAAGGATGGCCTGCCCTCTAAGACATGGGCTATATAATAATAACATAGAACAACCCATACATGTGATTCAGTGCCTTTCATGTTACAAGGGTGTTTCAAAGTATTTTACACGATATACTGTAAAGTGGATTCACAGGCAATTGCATACAGCCACGTCAGACAAACATGGAGTGAGTGATCAATTTTATTTGGGAAATTGTTGGATAGGATACCATGAAAAACTCCTTCTCGGAGGAATTATAGGAATGATTAGTAACAAGACTAAAAATACTCTTATTGCATCATTGGCAGGCAAGCCTTCAGCTGCTCTGCCCCCAACCTCTGGAACTCCTTACCGCAATCCCTCTGCCTCGTCCCCTCCCTAGCCTCCTTCAAGTCCTTCCTCAAGACCCTCCTCTTCGATGGTGCCATTGGTCACCTCAAATTCCCCACTTTCCCTCCAGCCTCTCCATCCCTACCCCAGCTCGGGTCTGAAAAAAATGACTCTCCAGCGCCTTGGGATGTTCTCCTGACGTGAAACGCGCTATACAAGTGTACTTTTGTTGTTGTTGTTATTGTTGTTGTTGTTGCATCCCTCAATCATTCTATCCTTTTGGAAAGACATTAACTGCTTGGAACATTGTGAAACTCGTCCATGAATAGAATAAAATTATCTGCCCTCAAAATATTTTCCTTTAGAAAGATTACTTTGTTTAATAAATTGAATTAGGCATTGCAGTTCAAATTGCTGCCCCATCCCCCCCAGAGGAGAATAAAACCTAATACTAAATATAGTTGAAATGAAATGGAATAAGGCATAGATTCTTTGAGTGGAAAGTGACGTTGTTTAGGAATTTGATGCTTATTGTTGGACTGGTTCCTTATAGGAAAAAACCCTCTTTGTGTGTGTGAGAGAGAGAGAGTGGGGGGGGGGGGGGGGGGGGGAGAAAGTGGAACAAGATGGCCTGGGAAGAGGGAATTTCACCCCCCAACCACCATAGAGTTTTGAACAAAACAGAGTCCTGTGCCCACTTTCCCAGTGAGAAAGTGGCCAATGTGAAAGCTGGTTTGGGAGCTCATGTGGAGGTTGGCCTTGCAAATTGATGAAGTCCGAGTCCTGCTGATACTGAATGACTTATTTGTATTAGGATCACTAGATGCAGGACCTGGCAGCACATCAACTCACGAACAACAGAATAAAAGGCACCAACATTTTTGCAGTGTGTACAGAGATGTATTTCTGATTCAAATGCTATATGTGTATACAGAGAACTTCACAAAGCACTTATCCTGAGTCAGTTGCTGGTTCTCCTTTACACATCTAGCAATTTATAATAATAATTATAATCCTTGCATCTATATATATATATAAAAGGCTTAGGCATGTTTCCGCAATTGTGTCCTCCTGACTCGGATGGCGCTGTATCAAATCTATCTTCTATATATATATAAAAACCTTAGGTATGTTCCCGCAATTGTAACAGTGAACTTCTAAAAGGAAAACAAAAACCAATACAGCTTAAAAACCCCCAAAGAAAAACAACTCAGTGATTAAAGCTCACCCTTTTGTTTGTAAACAACAAATACATTATTTTAAAAAAGTTTCAAAATATATGAATAAACGTGTTCAAAAACACTAGGCTGCGTATCTTACGCGGGGGCATAGCTAGTTTGATGTAGCGCTTTCATGTCTCTAGACATCTTAAAGCACTTCACAGAATATACAGTAAAGTGAATTGTATATTTGTGGGCGAAATGAGGGAGCCAAGTGCACACAGCAGTGTCCCACACACAATCGTGGATTGAAATGACCACATTTATTTTTGATGGATTATTATTAGGTGTGTGGAGTAAGGAAACTTGCTGAGGGTTTCGTCCTGCCTGGAATCAAAGCTAGGTCTCTTGTTTTTAAGGCAAGTGCTCTAACCATTGAGCTACAGGACTCCACACTAACCACTGAGCTACAGGACTTCACAATTCATTTCCAATTAATTCTAGTGTTGCACCGCATTGGTTAGCCTCCAGCAACTTATGTATTTTGCAAACTGGCCTGCAATTTAAAGGTTAATCAGCAAACTGCTGAGTTATTTATCGCTCAGTTGGTCTGAATTAGGGAGTTTGACTTTAACCTGTTACATACCAGTTTGGACTGCTTGCTGGAGAAACAGAATTTTGAGAATGCTCAGGGATGCGCTGGTGGTATGTGAACACAGGTTAAGTGATTCATCAGCAACTCCATTTATGGGTTAAGGGGCAGAGGGGTGGATTTCATTTGGATACTTGAATGAACCAATACATTTGTCTATGTCCTATTGCTTCACAACTGCCTTAACTCAGGGTGGTCCAACCTTTTGGCTGCCGCAGGTTGCATTCCTTATTTGAGAATGGTCTGCGGGCCGCATCCAGCACAGTCCAGCTGGCAACCCTGTGCCACCTGTTGGGACCACGCTGAAAGTCAAAGGACGAGAAAAGATCACTGGTCCAAAAGAGAAAGTAATCATTCACTACACCTCGCTTAAATCTGAGTGCAATAAATAGTTCAAAAATCAAAATGAATAATGAAATTGAACACAGTACTGTATAAATATAACTCATTAATACTATGTAACATAACAACACAATTGAAAGGGGAGCCGATGCTTCACTTGCATTCAGTGCCAATGGCGGGGACCTGAAAACGTGCTAACTCAATCTAGGACAATGGGAAAACATGATTGCCTGCAAATACATAATCTTTACCATGTTAAATTACAAGGATTGCTATATCTGGTCCCATTTTGAAATAAGCCTGCCTTTGAAGTGAGTTTGACCTCTGTGTTCTAAATAAATGGTGAGCAACCATGCACATAGCACAAATGATGTATGATTAAGTACATCATCATCCCACACTTCCAAATTTCCCAAATTGAGTTTATTGAGGATCAGAGATCATGAATCTAGCCCCACGTTATCATAATTTCATGGTTTGTAGTTTCCATCTTCCAATGAACACCCGAGCTGAGGTGAAGAATGAAAAATTCTAAATGATGCAGTTGCTGATAAGGTTCAGTTCACCTTGCAGTTGTTGAATTATTGAAGCTTTATTGGCACTGCTGTCATGAGTGCCATCAACTGGAGAGGAACCAGTTATCCCACCTTCCTGATCTACGACAAACACTATCTTGATGTGGTGGTGGAACTAGCCTCTGTATTTGTTTGTTGTCCCAGTAGTTGTAGACAGTTGTTGGGATAAGTGACTGTACTTATTCCATAAAGTTTATGCTGCTATTTAGTTTAACATGTATCCTTCAATAATACATGCTACGTTTGTGCAGTGAATAGAACTCCTGCATGATGGCCATGGCTCCATTGCTGTGTGTGCGTGTGTGTGTGTACGTGCGTGTGGGGAGGTATGTGTGGGTCATGTGTGAGTGTGTGGCTATGTGTGTGAGTTGGGGGAATGCGTGAGGGCTGCTGAATTAGTCATAGGCATTCAGGGTATCAACGTATGCCACACCCTGCACTTGAGAATAATGGTTACAGGACAAGTGTCCTGAGAATCCCTGTACTTTGGGAGGGCTGACCACTAGCCCTCCCAGTAGAACAGGTGAATGCCCAAGAGGAAGTGAATTGTTCATGCAATTTGACAGCATGTAAGAAATCCTGCAGAGAACCAGTGTAGCTACAGCTGTCACTGGGGAGCACAGCCAGCAGTCTTACCAGTTTGCCAATGGCTGGAAGGACATTTCATTCTTTTCCAGCTTCTATAGAATGCAGTGCCAGGAGACAATAAATACAGGATGGATTGAGAGATTTAAAATGGAGGTAGATAGGTATTTGGGAAATTAGGGTATTAAGGGATGCAGAGAAAGAGCAAGGAAATTGCAGTAAAAATACTAAGGGATCCTAAGATACACAGAATGGTGGAGCAGTCTTGAAAGGTCGCAGTGCCTGCTCCCATTCCACAATGTGCCACTTTCAAACAATACTGAGACAAGCTGACTGCTTTCTACTTGTTTTATCGCTTCCTAACATTAAAACCCATTCTTAACCTTTCATCTTCTGCCAAGTTCCAGCACCCAATTTGGAACGTGGGAGCAACTTTTTTTTTCGAAATAAAAGTAATTTTATTGAAAGGAAGAACAAGCATTTCTACAAAGCCTGATCATGTCTGAGTGGCACAAGAGAGTGCTTCACAAGTAATTGCCATCAATTGTAGTTACTGTTCCTGTAGGCAGAGCACTATTTCTGCCAGAAAAAAAGCCACATGAACAAACAATGGCTCTTCAGTCTTGAGAGAAGACAAATTACTTGAAGGGGACTTCATAGTATATAAAATTTGAAATAGGATTGAAAACAATAATAATCCTTACATTGGAAGTAGAGCCTGATCAAGTTTTTGAGATGGATCAAACTGTTTCACACAATGTGCTGTACAGAGAATTGACTGTATATTTTGTGGGCGAACAATTATGCACAGCAGTGTCCCACAAACAGTCATGGATTGAGTGACTAACAACTGCGATACTACATACTGCTAGGCAAACAGAAGCGTGTGGATTATTATTATTATTAATAATTTAAACCCAGCAATGACCTGCAAACAGTCAGGAAAGGAAGCACTAATTTTATTTCGGGAATTCTTGGTCAGGACACCAGGAAAAACTTGTTTATCTTTCAAGCGTTCTACCAACTGAGCCAGGCTGACACACAGATTATCCACTTTAGGAAACAATTAGTTGATTGAAGACAGTGAAGGAATTGTTTTACTCAGCAGAATGGCACATATAAGAGTAAATAATTAGTATCAAATGTCAATTTGTTTGAGGTTTTAATTAAAAAAAATTATTGCCAATTTTCATTCTACAAATGCAATAAAATCTGACCAGTATCTGAAAACAGCTCTGCAGATCACAGGAAACAGCTGTTGGGCAATTGTGAGCAGCAATTTCATCCTAACAATTTGCTCGAGTGAATAATGCAGCGATAGGAGAAGGTAAGGAGTCTCAGCTCATTGATTTGACAGATCAGACTTCTTCTTTTAACTCGGTAATAAGACTTCCGCATCACCATAATTTGAGAAATAGTCCCTTTCCCTCTTTGCGATTTTTCTTCAGAAGTAACCCTGCCCTAATGTGTCTAAACATCCTCCTATTTGTGAGCTGCTGCTAAGCTTGTAGTCTCGTCAGCCCCAGAAGGACAATCAGCGTCATCAAGAACTCTGCAGCCCGTGTCCTCTCCAGCTCTAGGCTCTGTGACCACCCTCACCAGACTCCACTGGCTTACCATCACACAGAGGATGCAGTTCAAAATCCTGGTCCTCACTTTCAAAGCCCTTCATGGCATCGCTCCCCACTCCTTTTGCTCGGTGAGCTCCAGCCTGCTTAACGTCCCTTACCTCTCCACCCCACCAATGGCCTTCAGTCATTCTGCCTCCAGCTCCTGGAACTTCATCCCGCTGTTCTGCCGCCTCGCGCCCTCCTTTGCCTCCTTCAGGACCCACCTCTAGGTTCTCCTCTTTGACTGTGCATTTGATCAACCTCCTTACCACCCTGCCCTTCACCCTCCCCAAATAGTATACCCAGCTCGTGTCCGGAATACTGTCTGTCCAGCGCCTTGGGACATCCTCCTGCAGTGAAAGGCACTGTGCAAATGTAGTTTTGTTGTCATCGTTGTTGGAAGTGAGTAGGTCTGGTTATATTTTCACTTTGAAACGTCTTAATTGAAACCCAACTTATGCAGCCATTATACTCTCTGCCAAATGGAAGAATCTATCCTTTCTTTTCAATCAGGAGCGTACACAAAATACTGGTTACCCACATGTTCGTTTCCCCCTTCACGCTCCGATGTGGAAGTTGATGTGGGGTTGCCACAGGCAGAAAATATCCAGTTATGTGCATGTGCAAAGTTGTGAGGTTTGAAGGAATTGCGTCCTTTAGTAACCTTGCCCACGTGAGCACAACTTTGCCCATGCATGCTCGATTGTCCGAATGGCCTTCTCCTGTTCTATGAATTTCCATGAATCTAATGTTATTGAAGATAAAACAAACCTGCAATTTCAAAGCTGCAAAGAAAGTATTACTGCGGCCATTCATCCTTCACTCAGTGCAATACTGTTCCTGTACAATATTGTGTTCAGTGCACCTTAATGTGTAGGCTAGATTAGAACCTGGCAGACTTAAATGCAGTTATGGCACTTCCGTTACAGAGTCTGGTACTGCTGTAGTGCAGAGCTCGGAGCAGTAACAATTAGTGAGCAAAACCTTTGTGTATTCTTCATCCCACCAGGAATTCACAGTTTGTGGATACAAGCAATGCTGTTATCATCCTCGGTGCCAGTAACACCTGAATCAATTGTCACTTGAGTGGGTTTGATTATAGGTAAAGTGAGACAAGACGACTTTAAGATCTGGTATCATTTTGAAAACAACTACAGTCCACTTGTGCTCACAATAAATCAAACTACATTACAACAACAACAACAATTTCGATTTATATAGCGCCCTCCACACCGGATGGCGTCTCAGAGCGCTTGACAGTGGCGGATCCCGGGACCGAGCCAGGGGCAGGGGTAGAAAGGTGACCAAAGGCGCGGTCGAACAGAAAGGTCCTTAGCTGTGACCTGAAACTGGGAAGAGAGGGGGCGAGGCGAAGGGAATGAGGAAGGGAATTCCAGAGCCTTGGGGCGCAGTGGATGAAGGCATGGCCGCTAAGGGTAGAGCGGAGGATTCGGGGGACATGGAGGAGGCCAGACCCAGTGGAATGAAAGCAGCGGGTGCTGGTTTGGGGAGAGAGGAAATCAGAAAGGTAGGGGGATGGAGAGGATTGGAGGGACTTGAAAACAAGGGTGAGGATCTTGAAGTCGATCCTCTCAGGAACAGGGAGCCAGTGAAGTCTGGCAAGGCCTGGGGTAATGGGAGCGAAGCTTGGTGCGGGTGAGTATGCGGGTGGCAGTTTTGAATTAGCTGGACTTTGTGGATTGTGGTGGCAGGGAGACCGGAGAGGAGAGCCGAGAGGTGACAAAGACGTGGACCAAGGTTTCAGCGGCTTTTGGGGTGAGGTATTGCCGGAGACGGGCGATCCATCGGAGATGGTAGAAGGCGGTGCTGGTGAGGGATCGGATGTGGGGGAGGAAAGACAGTTGGGAGTCAAACCTGACGCCTAGGTTGTGCACAGGTTCGGAGAGTTTTAGGGGCAGATTGGGAAGGTGGAGGAGGTGAGAGCCATGCGAATGGAGACGTTGATGAGAGCCAAAGAGTATGGCCTCCATCTTGTCAACATTCAGCTGCAGGAAGTTCGCGCTCATCCAGCTCCTGATGTCTGACAGGCACGCTGACAGAACATCAGGGAACTGAGAGTCGCAAAGTGAAGTGGAAAAGTAGAGTTGGGTGTTATCAGCATACATGTGGAAGTGTGTCCCATGTCTGCAGATGACATCCCCAAGAGCGAGCGTGTAGACGAGGAAGAGGAGGGGGCCAAGGATGTATCACAGGGGGACCCCACAGGTAACCGGGTGAGAGTGGGAGGAAAAGCTGTTTGTGGAGACGTACTGCTGGCGGTTTGTGAGGTAGGACTTGAACCAGGCGAGTGCAGTCCCACTGAGGTGGATGACAGAGGTCAGGCGGTGGAGGAGGATGGCGTGGTCGACTGTGTCAAAGGCAGCCGACAGGTCCAGGAGGATAAGGAGGCAGAGGGAGCCCTGGTCACAGATAGAGAAGACATCGTTTGTGACTTTCACAAGCGCAGTCTCTGTACTGTGGGCAGGGAGGAAACTAGACTGGAGGGGTTCGAAGAGGGAGTGAGAAGAGAGATGGGCGTGGAATTGATTTGCAACAACGCGTTTGAGTGCTTTGGAAAGGAAGGGCAGGTTAGAGATATGGAGATAGTGACTAGGGTTTGAGGGATCAAGGAAAGGTTTTTTAAGGAGTGGGGTGAAGGCAGCAGTTTTGAGGGGGGCAGGGACTGATCCTTTGGAGAAGGACTGGTTATTGATGTCAGCCAGCAGTGGGCAAAGGAGGGGGAGCTGGGTGAGCAGTAGGTTGGTGGGGAGTGGGGGTCGAGGCAGCAGATGGTTGGCTTCATTGAGGTGATGATGCGTGAGAGGGAGGAAGGAGAGACGGGGAGAAGGAGTGTAGGAAGGGGGTTGAGATAGGAGCTGATGATGGGGAGGGTGAGGGGGACGGGAAGGGGTGGTGTGGTGGGCGACAAGAGGCAGGAGGATGACGCTGCCTGGTGGATATTTTGAATTTTGGATGAGAAGAAGTCCATGACCTCCTCACACTTTGTATTTGAAGTGAAGATTGAGGAGGCCTGAGGGGGTGCACGGAGGAGGTGGAGGTGGTGGAAAAGAGGACTTTGGGTTTGTTATTTGCCTGCAGGATGATGTTGGAATAGTAAGACTTTCCTGCGCACGACGAAGAACGGCGGTAGCTGTGGAAATGCTCGAGCCACAGTTGGTGGTGAACCGTGAGACCAGTTTTCTGCCACCTGCGCTCGAGCAGCTGGGTTTTGGTATTTAGGGAGCAGAGGTGAGTGTTGTACCGGGGGAGCGGGTGGGTCTGGAAATGGACCTGGATTTCAGGGGGACGAGAGGGATGAAGGTGGAGGAGAGGTGATCATGGAGCATCTGGACAGCTGCTTCATGATCGCGGTGGGTAGAAAGCCATAGAGGTATGAGGTCAGAAGAAATGAGGCCTCTGCGAGGGTCTCAGAGGGGAGACTTTTCCATTGGTGGAAAAGTCATTGCGGGTTTGGTGAGGGGAGAGAGATGGAAGAGGAGAAGGAGACAAGAAAGTGGTCCGAGATGACCTTGTCCGACATACTGAGGTTGGAAATATCAAGGCTGTGGGTGATGATGAGGTCGAGAGCATGGCCATGGTTGTGGGTCGTTGAGTCAATGTGGAGGGTGAGGTTTAGGGAGGAGAGGAGGGCAGTGAAATCGGAGGAAGTGCAGGGGGAGTTTAGGTGAAGGTTGAAGTCGCCCATGATGAGCAGATGCTCAGAGCAGAGGGACAGGGAGGAGAGGAGAGTGGAGATATCAGAGAGGAAAGAGCCAGGGGGTTTAGGAGATGATAGAGCAGGAGAAGTTTTAGGGAAAGAGAAGGATGGTAGAGAGTGAGGTGCTTGAAGGAGGGGAAGCGGCCGGAGGAATAGGGGGAGAGACCAAGGGATGCTTTGGAGATAATGGCCACCCCGACACCGCATTGGTTGGGGTGGGGGGTGTGGTGGAAGGTGTAGCTTGGAGGGGAGGCCTCAACTAGAGGCACGGGTCATTGGAGGAGAGCCAGGTTTCCGTAAATCCAAGAATATTAATGTTCTCATCCAGGATGAGGTCATAAATAGTGAGGGCTTTGTTGGAGAGGGAACAGACATTTTTGAGGGCAGTGCAGATGGGTTTGCTGGAGGGGGAAGAGGGAGGAGAGAGTGGCGCGGAGAGGATCTGAGGGTGTGTAGGAGAGGTGGGTGTGGGGAGTGAAGGGGGTGGGGATGTGGTGAGGATACATAGGAGAGAGGGGGAAGCAGTGTTTGCCTTGAGGAGGTGGTTTGGGTGGAGAGAGTGAATGATGGGACAGTTGGGGTGGCTGCTCTGGGACACCCAGCGCCTGTTGCCACGATCGGCCCAGCCTGGAGCAGAGGGAAGTGGTGATGGGGGCCAAAGGGAGATTAGGTGGGGGAGGCGGAGGGAGAGTAGAACAGAGTTAGAGTAGCGGATAGAGGGGGGTGGTGAGAGAGACATTGAATGGGGTGCGAAGAGAGACATTTAGGGATGGGCTGACTGTGATATCAATCTCACATAATTTTTTTGTTTTTTCCCTGCTGAATCTTCTTTATTTTCAGTTTTGCTTTTATACTGTGGACAGTCTCTCCTCCCCCCCTCAAAACTCAGTCCTGGGATAGAATGTGCTCAATTCCATCATTGTGCAAAAAGTGAAGACATGAACACTGACTTGTAACTGTATCGTATCCAGACAAGAGATATTGTAAATTTTATTAAATGGACTCATGTAAGCGGCCCAATATATTCCGACTTTATTTGTTCAGTTAAAAAAACACTCTTGCTCTGTGAATTTGATTTATTAAACTAAGAACATTGCCAGTATTAGTGCTTTGTGTTGTTTGCATAATATTAAGATCAGTTACATGGTGATTGATAGTTTTCCAGTGAACTGCACGCTACATGGTGATCACCTGCTTATGGGGGTGGGGGGGAAGGGAAGACACAGAGAGAAGAGAAAATGTGAAGTGGGAAACCAGATTGATTGAGCAGGATCCATCTGTTGTGCTAAGGAACTGCAGAATATCCGTTTGCAGCGATTACACTGAAAGTACCAACTAATGCATGCATGGGAGAGATGAAGATTGCTGATTCAAAATGACAGGAAATAAGGCGAAAGGGAGAATTAAATAAAAGATCAAATAATTATCTTCCTCAAGTTTTTTTTAAAACAAGATGTGGACTGTATCTATTTGTTCCCTGTGGGCTCCCTTAAAGCACAGTGCATGCACTTGTTTTCTCAAATATTATTTCTTAATAATATTAAACATTGGAGTTCTGTAGCTTAGTGGTTAGAGCACTTGCCTTACAAGCGTGAGACCCGTGTTCGAATCCAGGCAGGGCGAAACCTTGGGCAAGTTTCCTTACTCCACACGCCTAATAATAATCCCTCAAAAAAAACTGTAATAAATTTGGTATTTCAATCCACGACTGTTTGTGGGACAATGTTGTGCGCAATTGGCTGCCATGTTTCTCCCATAAATATATAGTAAATTCATTTTACAGTATATTCTGTGAAGCGCTTTGAGACGTCTAGAAGACCAGAAAAGCGCTACATCAAATGCAAGAATTATTATTTATATAAACATGCTGCATCAATTAAAAGCACAGCCATGGTGAAATGCTATTACATGTAGACGAGAAGGTTGCAAGTTTGAATCCAGATGTTTGCAGACTTACCTGAACTCAGTGAGAATGCTGCTATTGTAGCAAAATGTATCAAATGTAAGGAAAATTAGCCTCAATGCCATTGGGCTAGTGAGAATACTCGTGTTAGCATCAGTGCTGCAGGGTTAGGGAGAGGAATTGAGTCAGTGTTCAAACTCTTAATTGCTTTTGAGACACCACAACTGGAAGGTGTCCATTTGCCAAATTAGGACAGAATCAGGCTTGCCTCTCCTCTACAAGATCAACAAATGCCAACACTGTCAAAACTCCCCGAGAGCTGCTCAAGCTATAGGCAAATATAGGCAGTTGCCCAGGGCGATAGACTTCTGAGACAAATCCTTGATAGGCAAAATTGAGATGGGTGGTGGTACAGCACATGCCATGTGCTAGCAGCAGCCTGTAGATGTTTTAGGTAAATTCATCAAGTTAAAGCTATCTAAATTCTAAAAGGGTAGGAGTGGGGCAGCACACTGAAGTTTTACCTGGAATGGCAGATCATCTTGAACGGATTAATGAATAAAAACTACAAAAAGCTGCAGTATCGGAGGACATCTGGAGTTTCATCAGATTAATTAGAAGGGGGAGAAAAATGAATCAAATGTCTTCAGGAAAGGGGAGAAAAAAAGCCTCACCTTTTGTACTCCCTTAAGGCAGCACCTGTCCCACTACCTCACATGCAATCCCCATGAGATCGTTATCTCTAAACTTATCCAAAGAAAACAAAATCTGAACTAAGAGCCTTTTGGGGGTCATCTAAAAATAGTTAGTCATGTAAAAAGTGTGGTGGGGGGAGGGATAGGTAAAAAGGCCAATATGTATTATAAACTGCATTATACTAAACAAGGGTTTATGATACACATATCCTATGATACACACACAGACACACACACATACATTCACACACACACAGACACACACACAGAAGTACTGCAAATTAGGCCATTATTTTTCAGCCCCATTTTTATAGAACGTCATGATGTACGTTTGGCGATGTGTGGATATAGAGTTGGCACGGAAACTGCAGGCCTATGTGTACAGGGATAAAGGGTGTTTGTGCAACTTTTGTGGTTTCAATGAAACACATGGATAATGAACCCTTCTAACAACTGCTTCAGTAGAGAGAAAATATTTTCTGAAACGTAAAAACTTTAAAACAAATTGCAACCTTGTTTTTTATATTCCTAACCCATCATTAGTCATTGAGCAAGTACCCAAGTGGGACTCACAGCTCCATTGCTTTTAAAGTCTGACAACATTTTTCTGAATCCCAGTTTATTGCCCAGAGTACTCTAGTAACCATCTAAGCTACTGAATTTGATTTGCGATTCTCATGGAACACATGTATTATTTTCTACACAATAGAAAAATGGTTCTCCATCTGGAGTTGCTTGGGGATAATGGCAAAAGATTTTAATTTAACACACGGATCGATATGAAAAGCCCCCCTGATTAGTGTGGGCAAAGACTGGATTTGCATGATATAGTACAAAGATCTTTGTTTTAAAAGTATTCATTCAACTACAAATACAACAGGGAGAAAGAAAACAGTGCAAAATTTGCAGTGTAGATCTACCAGACCATTTCCTTCTTGGATCCATTTTTCAACCACGTATATCACTTTCCTTCATAAACAAAAAAATGTTCCACATTCTGAACAAATCAACACCCATTGAATACCGTTTCTCCTCAGGAGTCAATGGCTCCTTATAACTTCATTTGCTTATAATGATCACACATCGCTGACCATTCACTGTGACTGAGATCACACAATAACAACAACACAATAACTTGACCCTTCGTCAGAACCATTCTGTGGACCCGAAATGTTGACTCACTTGTGCTTTCTCCACAGATGCTGCCTGACTGCTGAGTGTTTCTAGCGATTTCTGTTTTTGTGACGCAATATTAAATGGCAGGTTTCCCCAGTGTTAAATGTGTTGGTACCTTATTTGGAATTGGATCTATTTTTGACTCTGAATACAGGATATCTGATGGACTAAAGAAAAATCCCAAGGAGTGTTTCCCATATATGCCCAAGAGTTGTGATATCAGCCCATTATTGTTGTGATGCTATCAGACTTTTCTTGCCATTATATATTTTTTGTTGGGGCTTCCCAATTGATAATAGAGGAATAGTGACAAATGTCAGTGGTAAAATAGGGGAGATATTAAGCAGTCTGTACTGTGACATCACCAGTTCCATATACGTACAGTATATATATTAATGACCTAGAATTTGCTGTTTAAGGTAATTAAATTAGCAAATGACCAAGTTAGACATGCTAGGGGTCTTCAGTTCTGAAAGGAATTGATTTACAGATGACCCTATAAAGATGTACAAGATTTTAAAAGGAATGGAGAAAGTAAACCCACAACAATATTTTCCAATCCACTGAGACAATAGAAAAATAGGTCACAGGTTGAAGGTTGCAAAAGATGATTTCAGAAGAGTTGTCCAAAGCTGTTTTGGTGTGGAGGAATGAAGAGAGTTGTGGGAGTTTGAGGGCTTTGACCAAAAAGAATGGTCAAAATGGACACAGATTTAAGATTCGCATGGGCAATTTCTGGACAGACACCAGGAAGTACAATCTTTCTTTACCCAGAGGGCAATTAATAACTGGATAAAGTTTTCAGGAAGGGTGTTTGAGGCAAAACACTAGCATCGTACCCCACATCCGGTTCTGGGGCGGGGCTGCTTTCCACCACCTCCGCCACATTGCTAACCTCCATTTTATCTAATTCCAAAGCTGCCAAAAACCTCGACTATGCCTTCATGATCACCCACCATGACTACTTAAATGCCCTCCACACTGGTTTCCCCTGCTCCACTATGCACAAAATTCAACTAATTTAAAACTCAGTCACCCACATTATCACCTGCTCTAAATTCTGTACCTCCATTACTACTATTCCTTGTCAAACTGTATTGGTTCCCTGTCTCAGAGCGGATCAATTTCAAGATCCTCATACGTGTATTTCAATCACTTCACACCCTGGCACCTGCCTATCTCTTCAACCCTGCCCTCTCCCTATACTGCTATTCACTGCCTCCACTCAACTCGCTATGGCCTCCTCCTTGTCCCCTGGACCCGCTGTCCCAACATCAGCAGATGTACTTTCAGCAACTACACCCTGAACATGTGGAATTCTCTCCCTCAATCCCTTTGCCTAGCCCCCTCTTTTCCCCCTTTTAGGTAATGCTTGAAGACCTTCCTCTTTGACCGTACCTATGGTCACCTTCCAGAACTCCTGGCTTGGCCTCAGGCTCCACCAATGTTACGTGCTCTGAGACTCCCTCCAGCATGAAGGGTGATATATAAATGCTGTTCTTGTTTCTGTTTTAAAAAAACTACCAAACTTCATGCTGTGAAAAGAGTACAGTAGCGTGAACGTTCTGGAACAATAAGATCAGGTTGGCCAAAGGCCCTTTTTCATTTGAACCTCTCCTATGATCTTGTGAGTTGATAGCACTATCTGCTCTGAATTAGTAGGTTGTGGGTTCAAGTCTCATGTGGGGACTTGAAGATAATAATCGTGTCTGACACTCCAAAGCCATGTGGGTGGAGAGCTGAAATGCCATCTGTAAAACCAAGTTTCCATCTGTCTGTTCAGATGGGCATTAAAGATCCTGTGACACTATTCAAAAAGAGAACTGAATTTCTCCCAATATCCTGGCCAACATTCTCCCAGATCAAAAAAAATAATTGGTCATGGTGGTTTGTGGGAGATTGCTGTGTGGAAATTAGCTGCAGTGTTCAAATAGAGTGCCTACACATGATTAAAAAAAAACTGAAGCTGTTTGAGATATTTTGTTGTGATAAGGTGCAATATCAATTGCAAAGATTATTTATTATTATAAGATTAGAAATAATGCCACCTGGGAGTGAATGCAAAGCCCAAATCTCAAAAGAGGTTTTCAAACAATGTCCGACACCACAGAAATGACGCTTTTGATGTGTGTAATTACCGTATAAATGCAAGTTGTTGCTGGTGTCTAAACCCAAAGAAAAAATAACATTTGACATAAAACTCCTGTGTGTTATTTTTGCATTGATGTATACTGTACTTAATTACTGCATCTTTTAAGTTGTGATTTTGGAGATTCGCTCAGAAAATATAGTCAATTCATTTTTCAATATTTTTGGTGAAACGCTTTGAAACATGTGGCAAACGTGATAAGGCGCTACATCAAATGCAAGGATTATTAGTATTTTTCAAAATGGGCTGCCAAACTAAACAGGCAGACGGGACCTCGGTTTAATGTCTTATTCAAGGGATTAGTCATCATTGATCACGACTGACGTCACTTCCTGCACATACGTACAATGTACAGAGGTGATGGCAATGGCGTCATGACAGCCTTGAAGACAGGTATTTTCCACGCTCACTTATAGCAGCTGCTGAGATATTGGATCAGGCCAGGGTTTACCTATATATGCAAACAATACCTTTAGTGACAATAGACAGTATCTGCTGGTAATACTAATACAAAATGTTACATTTACTGATCTTGTAACACCACAGCGGTGTTATAGGAACTGTAGGCTTCCCTTAATTGAACCTTAAATATATCCATCTGATGCAATGGAAACACAATTATCATCCTGTCTAGTTCTGTTATTATTTGTTCTCCGTACTGAATTGGACGACTCCGAACAGACAAAAAGTCCATGTTACTAGAGTGGTTTATGCTGTTTCAACACTCCTGCTATTTCACTGCAGATACAAGCCGAACAAGCAAAATAAAAGATGTCGGGTGCACGAGATAAACAAAACAAACTGGCGTGAATTCACAGCACATTCACAGCGCAGTACTTTACAGCATTTGTCTTTCAGTGAAAAGACAGCATGCGATAGAGCACATTTAAACTTGGACATCCCCCTGACCTAAAAGGTGCTGTATAAATGCTATATAAATAAATGTAATTTTGTTTGTTTTTGTTGTTGCAGGCTAATGCAGCACCATCAGTTCATTATTGCAGTCTTCCAGCCTGGCAGCATCAAGTATAGTACGACTGCTTGATTTTCAGCACCTTGGGATGTCCTCCTATAATAATCCTTGCATTTGATATAGTGCTTTTCACATCTTCTAGAAGTCTCAAAGTGCTTCACAGAATATACTGCAAAGTGAATTGACTGCATATTTGTGGGCAAAACATGGCAGCCAATTGCGCACCAGCAGTGTCCCACAAACAGTCGTAGATTGAAATGACCAATTTATTATTGTTAATAAAAAATAATTATTTTTTATTAACAAAAAAACACGATATTTGTTATTATTTATTAGTATAAACAATATAATATTTATATTAATAAATTTCACTAATGTGAAAGGTGCTATACCAGTGTAATTTTGTTGTTGTTGCAAGAGATTCATTTATCCCCAATCCTCTTCAATAGAAAAGACTTTTCCATCATTTCTGCCACAGCAGCTTTGTTACCTGTGTCATTTTCAGAGCATCGCTCGGAGTAAGAGACGCTAGTTAACTGGATTGTTCACACCAGTGTTGATGGGCTGCCACTAAGAATTGCAGTAAATGAGACTAACACTTGGGAGGAAATCCATTCACTGTTTTCCACACTGACAAGCAAGGATAGCACCACTCAAAAAAACAGGGGTGTCTGAATTAAAAGGGGTGCAGAAAACCATTCAGAACACACTAGACAGTGAAACTAAATTCACTTTCACATATTTAGCCTGTAAAGGCTCACAGCGTACAATTTTGATAGATTAGCCACTTATAGGGTGTAATGAAGATTCGTACATTACGCAAACTAAGACTATAAATAAAACCAGTTTAAGCACCACAGGTTAGATAACAAGAGCCCAATGGGCTGATCCAACAAAAACAATCTGTTATTTTGTTAAATTAAAGACTACAGAAAATGAGAGGCACAAGCATTTAATTGAAAACAACTGATTTAAGAGAACAATTTTGGTGTCAGAGAAGAAGCTTGATGATTGAGTGTGAGTTAGGGATCATGTAGTGGTTAGCACATTCGTCTCACTAGCAAGAGGACCCGGGTTCGATTCCCAGACAGGGTGAACAATAGGCAAGTTTCCTTAGTCCACATTCCTGTTTACCCAGCAGTAAGCAAAAACACGGTTGTTTGTTAAATGGCAGATCACTTTCCAGAGGTAATTATCCTTCAAACAAAACATTGGGTCATTCAATCTATGACTGTTTGTGCAGCATTGCAGTTTTCCATTTAAGGCCTTTTTCAATCTGCATATAATTTTTTAAACATCAGAAACACTTGAAATTTTCTCCTTAAATAACATTGTTGACTAGCTCAATCAGTAACATGCTCATCTCTGAGTCAGGAGATTGTGGGTCAAGCCCCACATTGGAAGTTTTGTAACTTGGTCTAGGCTGACATTCCATTGCAATGCTGGGGGGTTGCTACATAGCCAGAGTTGCCGCCCTTTGGATAAGACATTAAACCAAGGTCCCATCTGCCTGTTTAGGCAGATTGTACAGATTCTATAGCAGTGATCAAAAGGAGAAGGAATTTTCTCTTGGTGCACAATTGTCCCCCCAAAATTGATCATTCATTTATTCCTTGCAGTGTTGGTTTACCAAATTCTTAGCCATTGCACTTCATAGTAAAATTCTATTTAAGTGCTTTCAGATATCCTTCCAATGTAAAAGGTGCTATGTCAAATGTAAGGATTATTATTAATAATTTTGACTGTCAGGAGATTTAAGTTGAGGAGGAGGGGGAAGCACAGTTCACGATCAGTGCCTCATGAATCAACGATGTGAAGACAACCTCATAGAGGCAGTACACAAAGTCGATGTCTTGTGACTCCTAACTGTCCTTCAAAACACCACATCACCTCCACGTGCTATTACCTATCAAGCTTTCTGTCATCTCATAACACTGCCAGCCTCCTCTGCTTCCTCTCTCACTTAGCCGCCAAGACGCTCATCCACACTTTAATTATGTCCAGCCTAGAGTACGCTCTGTTCACCAAACACACTCCCCCATTATTCCCTACACAAGTTGCAGACTGTCTAGAAGTTTGTAATATATCCTCTCCAAACCAGGCTCTATTATCCTATTCCCCCCATCTTTGTTCAGTTCCACTCGCTCCCCATCCCCCAACAGATTCAATTCAAGATCCTCGTTCTCCTCTTGAAATCCCCCCACGGTCTTGCCCCACACTACCTCTGTGATCTACTTCAACCCTACTAACTGGCCACTAGCTCAGCGAACACTGATCTGAGCTGTAGAATACTTGTATTCTGCAGGAAAGTTGTTACGATACTTTATAGAACACCTGCTTCTCGTCAGTCACTTGGTTCAGCAATTATCCAGTTGTCCACATTAGTCTATTAATACTGTACAGTATTTACTGCATCTGACAGGTTTTCTGGATTTGTACTGTAAAAGCTTTTAAAACGGTTTTAAAGGAGGCATCCTCAAGCAAGGTGACATAATTGACATAGAACAAATACAAATTTTAAACCATAATGATCTTGTGTCCTAGCAATGCTGATCACTGGCCTCACTGTTGTAACTCAGCGTGCACTTTGATGATCTAGCACAGATGCAAGGGAATTAAAACGATCTAAATCTGACATGACAGGTCATGTCAGGCCCATGAGGCAAAGGGTTTTGTAGTATGTGTCCTGCATATAGAATTTGATTGTATTTGTGCAATAGTATTGCTATGTCCTGATGCATTCAGTATTCTCAAACAGAGGAACTTTGTTAAGACTGCAAGCCAGCAGGCCATATGTTGCAACCACATTTAGGCCTTTAAGCCACAACTGTTTAGATAGAGCTAGTACTATAAGTATTGTGGAAACTTTCAGATCACTCTTTTCTAGTACTATAAGTATTGTTCTGTATCTCATTCCAAGGAAACAGGTTTGTGTATAGACTGTGTCAGTCATACTTAATCATACTATTCTTGAGTAATAGGGGCCCAGGTTTTACTGCATAGCAGCAATAATTTAGGCTGTATTAAACAGAAGTACACAAAAGCAATCCAATGAATTTACATAAAATTGTGGATTGATTAAGTAGAGTAAAATGCAAGTATTATGAACGAGCTGATGTTATTTAGAAAATTACAATGACGAAACCCTCCACTGCTCTGCTCCTTGCAAGCTTTCTCTGAACTCAAACTATTATTCCTTTGAATTCTTTAAAAAGTGATCCAAATACAGAAAAGCCCTGTAATATGGAATTGTTATAACGTGGGTTCTCTTACAATACAGATCAGATCCCCTTTGAAACCAGGATTCTCTGACTACTCCCATTGGCCAACTTCCTGCGTTAAACTGTGTCTGACATCCAATTATGTGACTGGTGATATCATAATGCAGAAGCACTGACTGCCTGTTAAAAACAAATAATGTTGTTTTGATAATAATACTAACCCTTGCATTTGATATAGTGCTTTTCACATCTTCTAGACGTCTCAAAGCGCTTTAAAGAATATGCTGTGAAGAATTGACTATATATTTGTGGGCAAAATGCGGCAGCCAATTGCACACAGCAGTGTCCACAAACAGCCGTGGATTGAAATGACTAATTTAGTATTGTTATTTTTGAGGCACTATTATCAGGCATGTGGGGTAAGGAAACTTGTCCAAGGTTTCGCCCTGCCTGGGATTGAACCCAGGTCTCTCGCTTGCAAGGCAACCACTGATCTACAGGACTCCACAGTAAAAAATATGGACAAAAATACCATGTTATAATGTGGCTTTACTGTATTGAGCCTCATCAAATGGAATTTATTAAACTCCATCTTTAACAAGGCCTCTAATAAAAGGGTTCTATAAAGAGCATAATGAAATTACTATCCTTGACGATCAGTGTATATTACCTCCTACTCTCTTTCATTCTTTTCCAGTAATTTAATACAGTACGTTTCACTCTCTTTTTTCCCCTCAGTCTTTTCTGCTGCAATCTACAGGCTTTTAAAACTGTAGTACGCATCACTTAACCACCACTAGCTTTTGTTCAAATTCTTTTAAGCCCTAGTGCCACCCTTTGTCTCAGTGTTTCAATTAAAACAAGCTGCATTTATATTTTCCTTTGGCAATCAGATTCGCAACTGCTGTACCTTCAAAAGTTATTTTATTCTCACTATTATCCTATTGGTTAATAGGCAAGAATTGTACTCATTGTAAAATGGATTAAAAATTCAGCTGTCCTGTTGACAGGTTTAAACCATCAGGACTGGTTTCACATTCATTCCACTCCAATGGCACTCTTCAGTGCAACTATGTGGAACCTTGCTCTTCTGCACATCTATTATTTTCCTTGCATGGCACACTGAGCACTGAGTAACATTGCCAAGTCGAGGTGCACCACTTGAAGGGATATAATCTCTCGTTGAATATTCATGTTTGTACCTTAATAGAGAAACCAAATTCTTCTCCCAAATGAACTATTAACTTATTCAGCCTCATTATTACAATCAAGCTAAAGATGGAGAGCAAAAGTAGGGAAATTAAACACTGTTAAGGAAGAATTTAATTCAGTGCTGTAAGGTAAGATGAGGTGATTCAACCATTTCTCATGTCCACGTTTACGAACTCCAAAAAAATCTACATAGTGTACTGTACTCTGGATTCTACCATCAGTTATTTTCAGGGTTATTTAGCACATCTCTTACCTTTTTCTAATTCTTAATAACTTCCAATAGGTTCCCATGAATCACTGATTTGATACAATGACTTTCATGACCAATCCCCACTCTCTATACTGCACATTGTTAAGTTTTTCTGTAGTCATTGCAAAAAGTGCGAATTCTTTAAATTTATTATCCAGTGACTTGTATTTTTTCTCTTAACAAATATTAGCCCACTGTTAGAAGCCTTTCCTTGGATGGTGGAAAAGAGAAGGGAGTTTCTTCCAGTGTCCTGTCCTGCACTCTTCCAGATTAATTGGTCATTCATACATGCAGATCTAGAGCATCGAAAAGACTATTCAGCCCAATTTGTCCATGCTCCAAATTAGCCTCTACCCATCCTAATCCTCCTGCCTCATCTCTCCTTATACTCCCTTCTCTCTTAATTAAGTGTCAAGTTTCCTCCTGAATGCATTGATGCTTTCTGCTTCAACCAGCTAGTAGTGAGTTCCACATTCTGAGCACCCTCTGTGGGTGGCGATTATTCTGTGAATTATGAGATGCTGTTTGTGGGACTGTGCTGTGTGAAAATATAGTTTGAAATTATTCCTGTTCTAAAATGTTGCAAGTCCTTGGCTTTTACACATACTTGGTGGAAAAATAACACCCAACCCGACTTATTTCACAGGAGATCATATTGCTTGTTTGTGTTCTGTTTTGTGAAATTTTCTATGGAATTTTCTCTTGAGTTATTAATTTTTCTCCCAATGTATTAGTGATACAACAGTTACTGGAAATCCATCAAATGGAAACGCTGGACCCAAACATCGCCAGGAAGAGGGGGCAGCGATAGAAAAGAACAGTTGATGCAAGCTCTCCGCTAAACTAACCCTTTGCTCTGGAGTTAGAGAATAAAACTGATTGTGTTGCCTGACACATTAGGAGTTAAATGCAATTCCTGAAGTCAAAATAAATGGTTGAGCCAAAATAAGTCCACCTTTTTATAAAAAACGTAATATCACTCTTTTGAAAAAAATTCTAATAATTTTAATGATTCACTTCTGGCTCCTTTAAAACAGCTTATAGATGGGATATTTAGACTAGCTGTAATTACATTATACAGTACATTTCTGCGAGACACTTTGACTTCTTAGAAAAAAACATTTTAGCCTAAGTGCTTTAATGGCAAGACGTATGATTCATTTTATTCAAACTCACAGAAAGAGGCAGTGAATGACGAACATGCTTTTTACTGAATGTTGTTTTACTCAAATAAATCGGTGCACAATAATTACAACAACAAACAACAACAAAATTGCATTTGTATAGCGCCTTTCATCTCAGGAGGATGTCCCAAGGCACTGGACAGACAGTATTCTGGAGGGCAGGGGTGTAGGAGGTTGATCTAAAGCACGGTCAAAGAGGGATGGTGGGGTGGGCAAGGCAGGCGATGTGAAGCAAGCCGGAACCCGCTGAGTGGAGGGAGCGGGCAGGTTGGTAGGGGGTTAGGAGGTCGCAGAAGCAGGGGGAAGCAAGTCCGTGGAGGACTTTTAAGCTGAGGACCAGGGGCTTGAACTGTATCATCTGTGTGATGGGAAGTCAGTGGAGTCTGGAGTGGGTGGGGGTGATAGGGTCACAGAGTCTCGTGTGGAAGAGGTTATGGGCTGCAGACATCTGGATAATCTACAGCATGTGGAAGGAGGAGTTGGGGAGGCCAACAACAAGGAGTTTGCATAGTGAAGCGTGGATGTTATGAATGCATATAGGAGAGTTACGGGGAAGGAAATCATCAGTTCACAACATCAGTGAAGGATCTCCAGAATGCTGATAGTTGTACTGATCTAAAGACAAGCTCACAGCACATCAATGTTAAACAATAACAATATCCTTTTGGAGAGACTCTCGTGTTACAGGATTAAACACAATGAGAAACTGAACGAAGAATATGCATTTTGAACTCTAGATACTCTAGATTAATCACAGATGAAAGTTGAAATACAAAAATATGTATGGGGAAAGTGGATACCTTTATTGATCTAAACAAAATTTGGGTCAACTATAATTCCCACCACCCCACCACCCCTACTGCATTGTGGACAGTTTTGGGTTCTGCTGTCATGGCCACTAGGAAATGGAGTGAGAGTTTCCAAATTTATTTTTGGAATCCAAAACCTTAAACCCAGCAAATAGAGGAAATTTATATAGCGCCCTCCACGCCGGACGGCGTCTCAGAGCGCTTCACAATAGCGGATCCCAAGACCGAGCCAGGGGCAGAGGTAGAAAGGTGACCAAAGGCGCAGTCGAAGAGAAAGGTCTTCAGCTGGGACCTGAAACTGAGAAAACAGTGGGCAAGACGAAGGTAGTGAGGAAGGGAGTTCCAGAGCCTTGGGGTATAGTGGCTGAAGGCCCGGCCGCCGAGGGTGGAGCGGAGGATTCGGGGCACATGGAGGAGGCCAGACCCAGTGGAGTGAAGGCAACGGGAGCTGGTTTGAGGAGAGCGGAGGTCAGAGAGGTAGGGGGGTGCAGAGGAGTGGAGGGATTTGAAAACGAGTGTGAGGACCTTGAAGTGAGGATCTTGAATATCTCTCCTATGAAGCTGTTCTGAATCAATCCAAGGCCTTGGGGGTGAATAAGAACTGAGCCAACAACAACAATAATATTACATTTGTATAGTGCCTTTCACATCAGCAGGATGTTCCAAAGCTCTGGACAGTCAGTGTTTCAGACCCGAGCTGGGATCGGGATTGGGGAGCACGGAGAGAACGGGGGGAAGGGGAGGGTCTTGATGCAGGACTTGAAAGAGCCCAGAAGAGGTGAGGAGGAGGGATTGCGGGGTGGAATTCCAAAAATTGGGGGTAGAGTGGCTGAAGGCTTGCCTGCTGTTAGTGGGATGGGGGACGTGGAGCAGGCTAGAACCCGCTGAGCCAATCACCATTAGCACAATGGTTCTTTCAAGAGCAAACTGCTCTATCACATGGAACCACTGCTTTGCAATTTAAAAGGCTCTCAAAAGGCTCTCTTCCATCCTATCTCTTCTCAGCTATTTTCAATTGTCAACAGATAAATGTGTATATTTGGCAAGCAAAATATATATAGAGAAATACTTATTTCCACTTAGGAATCATTTCTTTGAAATGAGTTCCAAACATCTATATATATATAAAAGCCTTAGGTATGTTTCCGCAATTGTGTCCTCCTGACGTGGATGGCGCTGTGTTAAATCTATCTTCTCTATATATAAAAGCCATAGATATGTTTCCGCAATTGTAACAATGAACTTCTAAAAAGAAAACAAAAACCAATACAGCTTAAAAACAACAAAAAACAACAAAGAAAAACAACCCAGTAATTAAAGCTCACTTTTTTGGGTAAATAACAAATACATTATTTTTAAAAAGTTTCGAAATATATGAATAAACGTGTTCAAAAACACTAGGCCCCATATGTTATGCGGGGATATAGCTAATAGTATATGTTTGTTGTATATTTGTGACTTCTTTCTTCAGGTGTCAAAAATGACTGGAGCTTCTAAACCTTCCTGGACCATCTGCATTGCAGAAACCATTAACATTTCCATTTCGCTTTATTTCATCTCCTACTCATGTGTAGCATGAGTATTAATATAATATTAATATAATAATATCATATTAATATAATATTCCTTGCGTTTGATATAGCATCTTAAACTCATGTCAAAATATCTCAAAGCTCTGCACAGGATTTTTAATAAAAGTGCAGCAACTAAATGACTCAATGATGGAATGATAGTTATTTGAAGAATAGGTTTGACCCAGTTTACGTAAGAATACAGGATTCAGCCAAAGGATTGATCTGTTCTGATATCACATTAATATTCAGCGCCTTGGGACGTCCTCCCGACGTGAAAGGCGCTCTATAAGTGCAATTTGTTGTTGTTAATAAGGTTAGAAGAGCAAGACATGCAAGTCACAAATCCTGTTTGTGTATAAGCTCCCAACTCGGAGAATTGGCTATTAGTTTTGTGGCTTCATGGATAGAGGGAGAAGCACTACTATATTAATAATTCCTAAACCACAAAGAGAATTCAGCAAAAATTCTCTTATATTTATCTATACCCATATTTGGACCATTCATTTAAATGCATTTTAATTTCCTGTTTCCAACATTGTTTTCTGCAATTATCCCAGTTACGCTAGATGGATATTTGTGACCTTGGAGTTGGATAGAATCATGTCTGCACAGATCAAAGCCCAATTTTCCATGGTTTCAAAAAAGCCCAGACACTTCGCAGAGTTTTCCCAAAAGGTATTGACTTTCAGATTATTAATAATTCTTAAATATTTAGAAATTCACAGCACAGAAAGAGTCCACTCGGTTCATACAACATCTTCCTCCCTTCAGTATTGAATGAACCCTAGAGCAGAAATTTGTAACATCATATGTACATTCTTAGCCATTCACAACATTGTTGTACAAGGTACAAATATCACAGGCTCCAACCATATACCTCTCAGGTAAATTTGAATTAAACATTTTCTTCAGATCAAAATCACACACGAAACACAATGGGAAATGATGCATCAAAATTATCTGAAACCTGTGACCGTTTTAAATGCAAAGTGAGCTGCTAAAGCTTACCACTTCTTTCCTGTTAACCTATAAACTAAACAAAGGCAATAAACTAGGTCTTTGCAAGATCTTACAAAAACCCTCGGTCATACCACAAAGTTGTGGTGATCCTATGAGTCCCGATATGCAATAGCTGCATTGTTAAAGTGAAACAAGTGGCTGGTGAGAAAGGGGTTTCTGACGGAGGATAGTTACATAACGTGTTCAATGAGTACGAACTTCATACAACTTCGTACCTTTAGCTAATACCAACCGAAAAGCTTTTCAAGTGTCACTGATGCAATCAGACAGCAAGAAGATGTATTGGAAATGGAAGAAATGGTATTAATGAGCCATAGCTAGACTGCAAAGTACTGTACACACAATGTTAGTGTATGGCTGAACAAGGCTAGCAGGAAAGCATAAAGCTTCAGACTCTACTTGTTCACATCTGATCCTGTGAGATAGAAAGGAAGCAGGAGAAGCTAGATTCGTACCCACAGATTAGAATGATAAGAAACTAGAGACAATCTCCTGAGAGATTTTCTCATGAACCTATTATGTATTGGCAAAAGCGGAGGTTTGGGAGCAAAATGTATGTGTTATAGTAAATTTAGACCATTTGTTCCCCCTCAAATACCACAGAAACAAATTGTCAAAATGAGTGTTACTCTGGTTCTTCAGGTTATCCAACTTGTTAATGAAGCACTAGAACCATTTCTTTTGGTGGCCAACATCTTTAGCATGTAAGGTTATAAAATAACATTGTACAATACAAATAATAAACACTTTGCCTTGCTCCAACAGTAATCTGCGGGATTTTAGAACAAATTTTGCACTACCTTCAATTTTGGAAGTAGAAGCAACTTTTATCACACCCAAAAATGTTTAATTATTAGATTAAAAATTTGTTTTGCAGCTCAGTTCACAGCTCCTGAAACACCTGGATTCAAAAAATTGTGTTGGTCATGGACTTACAGATGAAACAAGAAGGGACCGATATTGATAATAACAATGTTTTGTACTTCACGCAGTATTTCATTATCACATTATCTGTCCACAAGATTCACTGTTAGGGATTGTGATGATTTGTAGATGATGTGTATATTGTGCAGAGATCTCAACAACAAAACAGCTCCGCGATAAATTAAATTCACTGTATTTGGCCAGTTTAGGAAGCGTTTTCATGTGAATAATTATGAAGTGGGGGGCAGGAGAAGAGAAGGTTAGCTGATGTTCTAAACAGGTTTTTCCAATTTCAAAAACAATGTTTCTTTTTAAAACACCATTTATTACATTTTCACTTTCTTTTCCTTGTCTTCCTTCTCAAGGCAAAAATTGCTATGAATTTACTTTTAATCTCAGCAAACGTGAAATCGTAAAGACACTAACCTTCAGAAATGCATGTTTAATTGCTCTGCCAATAGATTACATTCCCACTCACTAGCCTCAAATAGAGGAGTAATTTTATGTAATAACTTTAAATGACTATAGGAGATCACAAATGCTAGGCTATAGGAATAGATACAGGCGATACAGGCACTTTGTTCTCTAAGAAACTACACTTTGAATTCATATAGTCTATAATAAGCACAGCTGCAGCAAACTGTGTCACTTCCAGAGAAAAATAGCAAAAGAATGTTCCATTACATAATCTTATTGTAAAAAAAGTTTTAAGGAAAGTTTAACTTCCAAGAACTTGAATGGTCATATATTCTGGTCATTTTTTGTTACATTATTTGCATTTCTAAATCACTTTGATTCCTCCAATTCTTTCAGATGGGACAGAGTCACTCCAGCAACAGCTTTTTCTGAGGAACTGCAGTCACTCAGTTTTTACCTCAAACACTGAAAGATGGCAGATTCTGTGAATCACAATCACTGTCAAAGGTCAAACAGGAAGTCAATAGGATTTTGTTACATTTTCTTTAAAATATAATGTGTCAAATAAATTTTTCTAATTTTCTCCGCACTAGTTTATGGAGAAGCCATTGGTGGCGTCAAAGTGGAGATGATGAGAAAGGTAAGAGTCAAACCAAGTGAGGGCAGATCCATGAAGATGAGCAGGGAGGAAAGACGGTGTAGGAGGATGGAGTGGTCGACAGTGTCGAAGACAGCAGAGAGGACAAGGAGGCAGAGAGAGCCCTGATCACAGATGTTTAAAATATCATTAGAGACTTTGACCAGGGCTGTCTCCGTGCTATGGGCAGCACAGAAGCTGGATTGTAGGGGTTCGAACAGGGAATAGTGGGAAAGAAAGGAGCGCCTTGGGTCATCCTCCTGATGTGAAAAGTGCTCTATAAATGTAAATTTGTTGTTGTCTCTCAAATCCTGGTCCGTGGGCTCCTCCGCCCTCACCTGATTTGACTCTTACCTTTCTCACCATCTCCACTTTGACGCCACCAATGGCTTCTCCTCCACTTCACGCACTGTCACTTGTGGCTTCCCCCAGGGCTCTGTCCTTGGCCCCCTACTTTTCAACATCTACACGTTCCCCGATCCCAACCCCAGCTCGGGTCTGAAACATTGACAGCACCTTGGGACTTACTTTCAACGTGAAAGGCGCTGTATAAATGTAATTTTGTTTTTCTTACAGCTAGATCTTCCCAAGCCCAAAGAATTAAAGCAACCCATGATCTCCCAGTGCTGCCCAGCCAAGATCTGACCTAGGGATTGAACTGATGACCTATTTGATCGTCATATGAAAGTGAACATTGCAACCATTGATCTCAGTGCATCACTGTTTATTGCATATGTGGAAATGTTGAATTATGGAAAATAAACTATTGAGTAATACCAGACTGGACATGCAGGAATAGCACAGGTTGTCAATGAGCTGTGTGGGCTGTCATATGAGTGGTTTACTTTGCTTAATTTATTGCCATAATCATACGTATTCTGTGTGTAGCACATGTACTCATTGAGAGTACTTTAAGAATAAAACCATGTATATTTTAGGAACCAAATTTGGATTACAATCCTGTTTATTTCTCTCATAATGCAGGTGGCTTCTTTACTGGGTGCCTTGCTGATGCAGTCAATACACTGTTCCATGCTTTCTGCCTTGCTTACAACAGGAAGCTTTGCTGAGGAGAGGAAGAGCCCAGACAGGCAAGGCATTTCAGGATAGCAAACATAGCTAATGGTGCACAGTGAATGTGAGGAGAAAGCTGAGCAGTGAATAAGCAGCAATAAGGAGAACAATTTCCAGTAACAATGAGACAGACAGAT
Organism: Hydrolagus colliei; assembly: GCA_035084275.1. Taxonomy (NCBI): domain Eukaryota; kingdom Metazoa; phylum Chordata; class Chondrichthyes; order Chimaeriformes; family Chimaeridae; genus Hydrolagus; species Hydrolagus colliei. Next base: position 59,033,424 of record CM068744.1, read on the forward strand.
TTGGAGAAAAAGTAAGAAGGAAAAAGCATACCCAAAATACCACACAGAAACCAGACTGAGAGGGAAAGTCAGGGTTAGCTATTATAAATGTCCTGGGAAAAGAAGATGAAATGTAGGATTATCTAAATTGACCATGGTCTCAATCAGATAAACCCTTAACATGTCATATGTAGCTATTTCATTACTTTCTGTAAAAAATTTCTATAGTTGGATTATTGACGATTGCAAGTTTAATGTAACGCCTTATCACATTGTCAAGACATCTCAAAATGCTTCACAGGATTTTACTGTGAAATGCAGCGATTGTAATTGTAGGTGAACATGCAACCAATTGCCCGTAATGGTGTGTTATCTGAATAATTGAAACTGGGCAAAATGTTTTGCATAAACAATATTCCATTGCTTTTCCCAAACCAGAAAGCACTCAAAACCAATAAAACACTGTCAGGGGATGCAAAACAATGTCTCACATAATTTCCAGTTAATGCTGGCTTGTATGACATCACCCATTCTTAGACCTTTAATTTTTTTAATTAAATGGGTTATTTTAGGAAATTTCAGAAAAATCATACAGGCTGGGGCTGGTATATGATAAGCATGAACTTACTATAGCAACTATCAGGTCAAGAACATAACCAAAGCACTTGGAAGTGCACTGCTCGTATATTTGAGGATGAATTTATTTACAGTAACATTTCACAAACAGCCATTAAGTAAAATGACCATTGATTATCTGAAGATTGTTGATGGAGACAGTGGCAGAAACTCTTTTCAAATAATGCCACACAATCTTTATCATCCACTTGGCTAGCAGTTGGGACCTCAGTTGAACACCTCATTCCAAACACCAGGTGGGACAACATTAGCATTTTAAAGAAAGGATAAACGCACACTACAATACTGTAAAGATGCAAATTAAGAACTAGCTAATGTTATGGGTATGACAGATGATGATGGGTGTTACAGCTTCTGAGCAAACAGTATTGACCGCCCCTTAAATCCAAATATTGCCAGACACTCTAAGGCAGTGGCTTTCAAACTTTAAATAGCAGCGCCGACCCACTAACTCAGCAAAGTTTTTGTTGCACCCACCCTCCTTCACATTGAATAATTTTCAGAAATAACAGTAAATTCAATATTTTCTTTACCTGTTTTTAATCAGTTTTTTTAAAAGTACTGTATTAACAAAAAACATGAAATTGTTTTTAAAAATTAAATTCAAGTTATTAAAATTGTGAAACCAATTACTGTACTTACATTTACAATTTACAACACATAGAATTTGTTAGTGTGATGTGTGAGCTTGCTTTTCAGTGCAAAGTTTCTCCCTGACTGCCTGCCCTTCTCGCTCACTCTCTGCTGGTCTCATTCGCCGCCGGCCTGCCTCGCTCTCTCGCAGCCGGCCTGGCTCACTCCCAGGTCCCAGCACTGTCGCGCCCCCTTTCCACCCGCTGGTGAACGATGTATTAGCGAACGTCGCAACGTTAAGTGGGGTTTACCTGTAATAAGAACAATAACGGCTGCATCCCACCAGCCAATGGTACACACCCCCCAAGGGGGGCACGCCACTCAGTTTGGAAACCATTGCTCTAAGGTATATAAGCTTCACGACACACTCAGTAGCATCTCTGCAGGGACAGGCTGGTTGATGAGTCCAACTGCCATTGAAACAAAAAAGTTGATTATCAGAAGTTATAATGTGTCTAAAAATATTTACTAGGAGAACAATTAACCATTATCTGGATCTGGTTTGTTCCCACAATTTCCATCACATTGTTAGCAGGTTAAGCGAATTCTGAGATGCAGACATTCTGGCATAGTTATGTTCAAACTTATGCAAGCAAGAGCTGTAATAAGAACAAGGTTCCTGCACTTTGCCGCCACCACATTTAATCAGTGTCTTCTAAAATAGAATAATTTCCAACTGTTATTGAATGTCGTGCAACCACATTAAATTGTGATCACAAAATAGAAAGAGACTTTAATGTGCATTTGTCATTGTACCGTGGAGTACATCTCAAAGTCTGGGCCGAATCATTCCCAGGGTTGACAGCACAAAGCTATAATGGGGAGGCAATCAGCAGCACAAGTTGGACTTAAATAATAGGATTTATTTTTACAGAACCAAGCATTACTTTCAATGCTCCAACAAGCTGAGATTGCTTTATTCCTAGGTAGTTGTGAATTGGTCTCTGCATATAAATTCCAAGCGCTAGTTACAGGGATAGATGCAGGCGGTGCTTACTTGGTGATCGACAGAATGCAAGAACTCGTTATTTTATGGAGGGTCTGATTCCCAGTAGGAGTTCTACTGAGCAAAAGCTGGAAGTGTCATGACTGTTGGGTCGAAACGCTGCTTAAGTGCTAATTTCAACTTTCCTAAAGTCATCATTCAAGTACAAAAGAATTAGGTGGGATCTTATTGAAACATATAAGATTATTAAAGGGCTAGATAAAGTAGGCACTGAGGGACTGTTTCCCCTGGAAGGAGAATCTATAAGCGGGGGTCACAGTCTTAAAATTAAGGACAGAGTTTTAGAACAGAGTTGAGGAAACATTTTTTCACTCAGAGGGTAGTGAATTTATGGAATTCACTACCCCAGAAGGCTGTAGATGCTCAGTCCTTGAACATTTTCAAGGCTGAGACTGATAGATTTTTGGAAAATAGAGGGATTAGGGGATATGGGGATAGAGCAGGTAATCAGAGTTAAGTGAGAAGATCAGCCATGATCTTATTGAATGGCGGAGCAGGCTCGAAGGGCCGAATGGCCTACTCCTGCTCCTAATTCTTATGTTCTTATGTTCTGAAGTAGAGTCCTATAGAAGCAGCCACAGCAACGGCCAGGATTCACAAAAACAAATCTGTGAATCAGATAAATCAGATCCCATTGAGATTACAAGATGATGACCTTGTAGATGTCATTACCAAGATCAGAGTCTAAGTGTAGGTTCCAGCAATTGGTCACGGCATATCTAATATCCATAATGATGTGCAGAATTATGCTACCCAGTTGTTATTGGCCTCTTACTGTGTCAACCTTAGCCAACAGTGTGGGGCTATCTAATCACACCATCCAATTTAACTATACCGTACATTCATGGCATGACTAGGAGTATACTTTCCCTTGTGTAATCTTCTACAGGGCTTTATTTTGTGATGATGTAACACTTTCTTCAGCATTACTGTTCTTACTTAATTTAATTCAGGTTATGTAATGGCACTTTTAGATAGCAGAACCACTTCAAGAAGCAGTTGCATAATCCTACACTTGATTTCTTGAGCTGGGAAAGTCACCCCTTTTTATACCGTGCAGATCTTTTGAAGTTAACATTGCCGCTCATCATTTTACCTTTCTGTGTTAGGGAAGGTATTTACAGGGATAGGAAAAACAAAGCCATGTTGCCGGATAGCGTGAACAACCAGAAAACGTGTCTGCCTCTACCAGCAATGCTTTATAGAGGGCAGAGCTGCTTCTAGAGGAGCTTAGGAATCCCATACCCTTTAGGGGTTCTTGATACCCCCACCCCTCACCATAAGTTCAGGGAATCACCAGGCTGGCTGTCCGCAATCACTCTGTATAAGGTCCCCTGTAGAAAACCACACTACAAGCAAATTGATTCTGAAAGTAAAGCACACTATAAAGGGCCTGTTACAGTATTAACTCAGACTCCAGTCCAGTACTGATGGCATGATGCAGTCCTTTTGATGAAAAATTAAATCAAGTTCCTATCTGCCTGCCTGTTCAGGTGCCTGTTAAAAATCCCATGACTATTTTGAGTTTGGGCAGTGCCCCCACCAATATTCCTCCTTTATCCAAATGAAACAAACAGAAGACCATTCTTCTCGTTGGGGTTTGTGATGCTGCTCGTGCAGATTACCAGTTGTGATTGCCTGCATAACAGTCAATAATTCACTTCACAGTAATTCATTGTTTGAAGCACTTTTACAACATTTCAGTGTGTTGAGTCAGTTATCAGATTTTATATTTCAACTAATTTCTACATCAACTAATTTCTACATAAGGGAGCTAGTCCTCATCTTTAAAATAAATGTTGCAAATTCTCCAGTGGCTTTAACACATCTGGAAATTAAACGCTTCAAGTCTCCAGTATTCCACAATGCAAAATTGCTATTAGCCAACAAAAGCACTATAAATAGCATTGCATTCAAAGCTCTACTCCACCCTTTTAATCACATCGGTGTACAACTGTACAAATAACCTTTCACTCTCTATAAACAACCATAGTTCTTTATATGGCAAGAAAGGCCAAATTGTGACATAATAAAATGCAGAATTTAGTAGATCATCTAAAATTTCAATACATTATTTCTTAAAATAGATGTTTTTATGGTTCACTTATTTCTGCATTGCTGGCTGGGGAAGGAGGGAGGAAGAAAGACTAAGTATGATACACATGGGATCCTGCAGAAGAGGTTCCTTGCATTGTGAGGCTTTTTTTCCAGTGTGGGAAACACTGCCATTTTCCCAATTTTTTTCAACTTCACTGCAGAAATCTGATCTCCAACCTAGAAGAATCTTATTGTCCTTATGTAGGCAATGTATTACTTTGAAGACAGCCTATTAAAGTAGAAAATATTTGTGGGTTATTATAGTTTAAAAAAATAGTTGTAGTGGATTCAATGTTTGCAATTCAGCATCCAGTGTGCAAAACAAACAAAAAAGAAACACTTCTGAGCACTGCTCTGACAAAAACACAGAAAAATGTGTTGCACTTGTACTTTATGTACACCAGATAATCCCTCAAGAATTTTTTTAAATTAATTGGTCACTTCAATCTACGACTGTTTGTGGGACACTGCTGTGCACAATTGGCTGCTTTGTTTCGCCCACAAATATACAGTCAATTAACTTTACAGTATATTCTGTGAAGCGCTTTGAGACATCTAGAAAATGTGAAAAGTGCTATTTCAAATGCAAGGATTATTATTAAACTGTACTTAATTTACAGAGGAACCATTTTGCATGAATCGGCCATTAGGTGGATTGTAACCTTGTGATCTCCAAAGTCTAAATTACAACTTGACCATATCCAAGTCTGCAGCAGAAAACAGATCTAACTGTTAATAGTCTTAACACTCTGTGCAAATACAAGAGAAAGAAAATATTCTCTACTGCCTCCATTGGCCTCTTGTAAAAGATTTGTTCCCAATCCTCTCTGACTGCTCTGTGCACACAAAACACATATACGGTACTAACATATAGTCTGATTTACAACACAATCCTTTCACAAATTCTTAAAATGTAAGGAGCACTATAAAACCAAACTGTTCAGGAGTAAAACCACAGCATCCTTGTTTTTGAAGATGTAGAAAACTGCAAAATTAACAATAATCCTTGCAATGGATATGGCACTATGTCATAATGGCAAAAAAAAAGCTCAAAGTACGTCACAGGTTTTTACTGTGAAGTGTAGGGGTGGTGTATTTGTTGCCGAGCACCACAGCCAATTTACAATGGGTATAAGGGGTTAAAATAAATTAGTAGGCTCTGAAAATGCATCCATGGAGTGAAACCAATTCAAATGAGACTCTATACAGAAGGAATACATGTTTATGTTATATCACAAACAACAAAAAAATTGTACATTAAATGTTGAGTACTACAGATGGCACCAACGCAGAGTATAGAAAGATACATGATGACTAAAGCAGGAGCTTCTCCTATGACAGAGGGTCACAAGGAAGCATCTATTTCAGGCTTAGTGTCCATCAAAGTCATGCCAATGTATCAGATTCATCCAGCTGCCAACTGGCTGAGATTGGAGAAGGATGTCTTAGGTTACAGTCATTCATTAAATGCTAAAAAGCAAGTAACTGATTTTGAGGAGGATTACATTCCACAGAAGACCCTGCCAACAGAGGCACCATTTTCAACGCAAATGCCGACGAGCATGAACTTGACATTCTTGTTGTAACAATAGAGATTCACACATCACAAGCACTGAAATTATTATTTTGTTTTCAAAGCAACCAGGTGGCACCTGAAGCCACATGCCTACCCCTCTGGCAATGTGGTCTCCCTGTTTACTCTCACTGCTTATTCTTACAAAGATACAAAGATGAGAGTTGCAGGAACCAGAAATATGGAAATTCTCAATTTTCCACCATGTATTAAATTTCACTAAGTAATATAATGCTCTTCTTCTTAATGCTCACCATCCGTGAACTCCTAGCAATCCACCTTCCCAGTGAAGCTCTTGCCTGACATGTACAGCATTTATGTCACTGAAACTGACTCGAGAACCACAATCAAAAGTTTAGAAGAGGACAGTCAGCATTTTCAGAGGTCATAAAATAACTGCACAGGGAGTTCATTTTAAGAATATAGTTCAAAGTAGCAAGAACACTTTTACAGTAAGTTAGCTAAAAAAAGAAATGAGACTTCAGCTTTAAAATTTTCAGACTCTTTTCATTAATGTTCTGTACACAGATACCTACAAAAACATAGCCCACCAGACGTCTTGCTGCTTCCTGGCATAATTCTGAAAGATGGTAAGATCAGAAATACAGATTGAACATCTGCATCAAGCTATTGCAGTACCCTTTCCGAGAAGTTATACCATTCCCTCGGGTTGACTCTAATCTAAGTGGTTTGTGTGTGATTTGATCTAGACAAGTGGACGACCCAAACACAACCTAAATGACCCAATTTCACATCTTTCGGAAAACAGCAGGCATCCGTTGCTGTTGCCACTTAAAGTCCAATATAAAAATAATAGGTTAAGAACTAAAATTCCAAATCAAAAATGCTCTTTATTCCAAGGCTAATAATACAAATACAGAACTCTCAATTCTTCCTCTCTGTGCAGTTAAATGCTTATCATAATGCATTGCTTGGGAGCAGTCCAAAACTTGCATCATAAGCCAACATACACTTGAGTTTCTCAATTACGTTTCATGCACCAGTCTCTTTCCTGCAAGTGAAAAGGCCGCATTATGCAATGTTACAATTTATATGAAGGGGCAAATCCTAATGGTGGATATTCCTTCCAAATACCTGCCCTATTGTAATTGATTTCATTCAATAACATTGTGAAGACCACTTTAGAGTTTCAATGCCATGTTAAGAATGACATCACGGTGGGAGGTGAATGAAAGAGAGCTTGCACCAAAATGGCAAAAGGACAGCTGTGAAGTGATTGACCAATTTTATTTTGGGGAATGTTGGCCATGACACCAAGAAAAATTCTGTTCTCTTCTTGAATAGTGCTACAAGATCTATATCTGAACAGCCAAATAGGAACTTGGTTTAACATCTCATCTGAAGGTTAACACCACTGACCATGCAACACACTACAATGGAATACTAACATAGCCTGATCTTAAAATCCGTGTGGACACACAATCTTCTGACTCAGAGGCGAAAATGCTATCACCTGAGCCAGGCTGATTCACACGTGCAGTCAAGTAAGTTTTGTGCACATATTTGATTTTGCACCTTATTAGAAGCAATATTTGTCTGTCCTGTCACAAGGTGAAACTGTCAGGAACATTTCATGCCGAATGATGATAAAGGTTATGGTGATACAAGTTCTAAGGGGATATCATTCAAACAATAAAAAAAACTTTCCTGTGTTAACAACAACAAAATTACACTTTGGTGTCACGAGGATGTCCCAAGGCACTGGAATATCTAAACCAGAATGTATTACGGGCATGAAACATCCAGCCATACTGTGCATTTCTACATATAAATGAACAGAAAGGAATGCTAAAGACTATTCAGCATAATCTTTTACACAGATTGTGTAAAAGTTGCTCCACTCACTCATGGCTTCTACACAACTCACTCAATCGTCTGCAGGAATCAAATAACTAGTGAAAGTGGGAAACCCCACACTAAACCAGCCTCACAATCACTACTATTTGACTTAAACCGCTTGCATTCCACAAATAATTCAACCATGATTCCACAATCATAAGAATCGTACTCCAGGAATATTTGGTCATTTCTCTTTAATCCTTATAATCTGCGGCTGATCCTTGAACAGATGATATTGATCCAGCTCTTTCTTTTGAAGACATTAATCCGTAGAGCATTAACTGCTTTTGACGAGAATCTGCTCACTCTGTGTGTGTGTGGGTGGGGGGGAAATCTTTTCTCATCACTAATCTTGCTCGAGGCTTATTCACTCTGTGCTCGTGGTGTCCAGTTTTGTGGTCACGATCCAAGCTACGTTACCATGTTTTCCATCATTTTAAAGATGTGAATTGTGTCCACTGTTGATCTTCTTGCCCATAAAGAAAGCCTAATTCTGTGAATTGCCATTTTGAACTTCCATTACAACACATTCCTGACTATCTAAAATTGTTTATAAGGCAACACATCACAACATTTCCATTACTCAAACTAAAATCTTTTTTCTTTCTCATTGAGCTATATTAATACTTGTGGTTATTTAATAATCTCTGGTGCAAAGAGATTTTACAAACTTGAGACTTCACTGCTGATTTTGTAATACATCTTGTCTATGAGTTTAAACCCCCCAAAAATGTTCCATTAAAAAAAATCTGAAAATTGAACCATGCTGTTGAACTTATTGCCACATTTGATAGAAGATGTACTGTAATTATTTATTCCTTATATAACACACTCAATTCTCTGAGTGTTTATTATTCTGTATGTAGAAGGAAAACCGCTCTGTGGCCAAGCACTTAGAATAGTTTCAGTACAGCTGCTGGCCTGCCAGATCCTAGTCCTCCTGAAAGAGGACAGCAAACAGCTATTTACTAGGCTCTCTTGCTTGACTTCTCAGAAGAATGCCTGCATTTGTCTAATTTCTAATAACAAGTCCACAGATAAATGGATGAGGGTTCAGCACACTGCTACTGTGGCTACCAAGGAAAGGTTAAATGACCTGAAAGTTTCTGTAATGCAGCCAAATGCAATTATATTCAATACTGAATGACTACATTTGTGCTCGCTTTGGGATCACAGCTCTGCAGGAGTACAAGGTGAATGTTAATTGCATGTGAATACCACTAAATTTTACGTCAGGAGGGAAGGGGAGGACAGAGATAAATGAAGAGGAAATAAATGTTTAATGAAAATGAGGGTGGTCCATTGAGTAGTGGTCCATTGGTCAACTCCAATTACAGTGCAAGAATGAAGATTTACTTACCAAACGCTCTCCACCATTCAGGATTTTACATTGCTTCACGCAGATGTACGCTGGAAGACCTAGCACACACAACATAAAGTAGATTAAAATTTGAAAAAAAAATTAACTTTACACAAAATTGCAATTGTCAATCAATTTAATCGTGTAGCTCAAATTCTCCAGTCCAAACACGAGCAGGCAGCATCTTTCCATAAGAATATGGAAATAGGGGTAGATGTTCAATAACCTATTCCAAATTTATCACAAAGCACAGCACCAGCAATCTGAACACATGGAAGCTATCACGTATGCTTGGCAGAATTTGCTTAGTCATAGCCTGGGCCAATAGAAAAGTGTGGCCGCAATATTTCTGTAGAATCCACCACAAATGACCTCCTCCACTGCAATCAGGGTCTCCACTGCAAGAGACCAGTGAGTTTTGGGCCCTGGGACTCAGTGTGCTGCTGACGGCTGTTTACTCAACACTGCTAATGTAGGCGGAATGTCTCCAGCCATATTCAGGTTGGCCATAAAATGTACTCTCAATAGCACCAATCAACGCACCACAATTTTCTGCAAAATTTGCAAAATTTTCCTGCAATTTTCTATTGGTCTTGGTCAAAGCTAAATCCAGTACATAAATCTTTTCTTTTTGCTGCAGCTTTTTAGGCTGGAGTGCCCCGCACTGCCCTGAAGCATCAGGTCACATTGGACTATTGCCAGGATTAGCCAATGATTCACAAACAATATAAAGTTTATTCAGCAGGTTCTGCCATAAACAAATCAATTATCACGGTGACTGTTGTATCAGCTTTTACAGTTACCACTGCTCAAAAAAAGTATTTTTATTCAGCCTTAAGCAAGTAACAATTGACAACTAAACGGAAACATACACCTTGGCATCTGTGAACACAACAGGTTCAGGGTGAAAGAATGGAAAGTCCATAGGAGTATTCAAATTGAATGTTGTTTTATTTGCATCTCTTTCTACATTTTATCCTTCCTCCAACCAACAGAGGATTTGCATTAGAGATGACAGAGCGGAAGGACGGAAAAGGAAAAGAAACTGCAATCCAACATTTTCCATTGCTGGAACTCATCATTTTGGATTTGGATTAGTTGCTCGTTAAAAAATCTGGAAATTTACCAGCAAGATTTAAAACAGTCACGGCTTACAGTTTGCAGCAGTGGAATACACACTATTTATTCAAGACTGCTCTATAAGCACAATAAACTCTCCTAGCTACTGGTTAAATACTTCCCCCACCAATGGTGGTCAGGACTTTAGCCTCTCTGCCCCTATCCTTTAGAACTTCATCCCACAGGCCCTTCGCCTTCATTGCCTTCTTCAAGGTGTGTCTGAAGACCCTCCTCTTTGACTTTGCTTTCTAACACCTTCCTAGTCCTAACCTTCCTGGACCCCTTCACAAGGACCCTGCACACCTCCTAAACGAAACCCCCTACTTGGGTCCTTGTGACTCACATCTGACATGAAGGACACTACAGCAGCATACATCACAGCAAATACATTAAATCAGAATGTATTCTTCAGGAACTAATTCTTTGGCACCTTTTGTTTAGCTTCATATTTGGCTTCAGTCTGGTTATTTCCCACTTAGAGGCAGCTTAGCACCACACAACATCCCATAACCAAGGGGTGGTGGGGGTAAGTTTATACACTTATTTGGGTAGCTCTTTCTGATCAAGCCCCTTGGAGCTATTCAAGAGCCACCCTTAACTGAGATTTCTCCTCTACTGATTTGGGGGGGGGGGGGGGGGTGGGGGTCCAAGATAGATTGTGTCCCCAGGGACACGATGTACAAAGCCCAGAAGAGGGGTCCGTAATGAAGCCCAGAAGAGGGGTCCCTAATGAAGCCCTGATCCTCATGGCCACCTTTGTGTGTGGTTACCTGAGGCTATGTCTGGAGCACCACTTCACTGGCAACAAATGCCATTACGTGCTGGGTTTCTACCTGTTCCCGGTGCTAACAAGGTTGGGACTGGGAGAATTGCTTCAAGGCTTTCCACACAGTTGGACCTGAAACACCTATCCTATGTCAAGAAATTCCTGAAAAACACATTTTTCATGCAATCACCTAGTGGTCCGCGAGACAGATAGTTGAAACAATTTGAAAGGGGGAGGTACCCTGGGCAATGGCTATCCACATCTGACAAAATGCCTTGTCACTGGCCCTGACCAACAAATATCAGGTCATGGCCAGGCTGGTGATTAAAGGAGCCTCCCTCTCAGGGAGTTCATGCACAAATTGAGGTCTGGGCCAATTAGCACGCTGCCCTCGGGCCGGCTGCAGAGGAGAGGAGACCGTGGATCACCTCATCCTGAAATATAGTTATGCAAAAGCGGTTTGGAGAAAGATGGAGTGGATACTCGTAGTTTGTCCCTGGGACCCGCTATAATGACACTCTGTGCTGTATGGCCTCTTCCTGGCACTCACAGTGAAACCCACCTCCAGTGTGCCTGGAGGATCCTGAACTGGGTAAAGGAAGCCCTTTGGCATTCCCAAAACCAGGTGCTCTTCTGGCAGAATGAGAGGATGAAGAGGGCCTGCCTCAGGCACACACATGCTAGGATCATGGACTATGTACTGAGGGACAAACTGAAGTTCAGCTCAACTGCGATAAAGGCAGATGGGGCCTGACCCTGGCAGGAGATGCTCCTGAACAAACCTCTCAGGGCGCACCTACTGGATAGCCCAAGAGCGCACCTAAAACTGACTGAAATAAACATACGGGTACAGAGGGACGCTTGAGATGTGACCAAAGAGCGTACCTAAAATGTACGTACGGTAAAACTTGTGCGTACAGTAAAAAGTGTGTCTACGGTAAAATGAAAGCAGTAAGCGGCACACTTTATCAGGGTGTATGCGGACGCACACATGGATGTGGTGCACACATGGGTGACTCCCGCCTGTTTTAAAGGGAGTGTCCCAAAATACATGTGCACAACCAGTGAAGAAAACAACTGTATGTGTTTTGTATCGGCAAATAGGGAAAATGGAAAAGAAGACACTGTACTTTGTATTTGTTTGGGATTATGTTGTACCACACAAATAAATATATATTTGCAAAAAATATATTTTCTTCACCCATCCTGACCTCTCCGCAATTGACAGTTAAAGAACACACTGAGTGGGAATTCAATGCAGGTGCAATTAGGAGTCCTGCGGCTTAGTGGTTAGAGCATGTGCCTTAAAACGTGAGACCTGTGCTCGAATCCAAGCAGATCAGGGCGAAACCATGGACAAGTTTCCTTACTCCACATGCCTAATAATAATCCTTAAAAAAAATTGGTGATTTCAATCCACGTCTGTTTGTGGGACACTACTGTGCGCAATTGGCTGCCGAGTTTCGCTCACAAATATACAGTCAATTTACTTTACAGTGTATTCCAGAAGGCATGAAAAGCGCTATATCAAATGCAAGGATTATTATTTTTATTACTATTATTAATCACCTGCTCCACACTGAATTGGACAAACAGATTTCATGAAGTTTCCAAAACTACAAATCTTAGTTGGAGCATCAGTTGGCAGGATTCATAAAAGCCAATCATTACCTTAGGGTTTTATTTGAATAGCAGCATTTAATACCCTTCAGTCACTCAGTTCCACATTCAGGAGCCATTCTGAAGGTTTCACGACAGCAACTTTAAACTCCTCCTTCCTCTTAGCCCCAACACCTCCACCCAGTACAGTAGCTGTCAAATCAGGAGTTCATTTATGTTGCTTTTCCTATAGGTTTGTGGCAATTTTAAAGTTTTTAAAGAGGAAACAGAGGAAACACAAATTATCATGGCAGGATGTACAAATAAGGACCTCAAGCTGGAGGTAATCACTTTGAACAGTAACTATAGAGTGAGCTACAGTACTTGCTCGAGTGTGGGTGGGGAAAATCTTGTTTTCCACTTCTAATGAATACCGGGCAACGCTAGGTCAGTCAGGCCGGGTTTCTCACTGTAAGAAATATATTTTCCATCTGCGCTGAGTGTACGGAATGACAAGTTGGCTGTGAGGCCGCAAATAATTGAGTATGGTTGCACATTTGACACATTCTATGATGGTATTCATTATTAGCAATGCAAATGCACAACACAAAGCACTCCCAATTGTGCATGGGGGAGAACACAAAATACTGCCATTAATTTATCTCTTTCTACAGTGCAGCCCTGTTTATGCCTCATATCAAATATACAAGCTGTATCAGGAGACAAAATTCATGCAGATATAATGAGGATTTTTTTGGTCTCTTCCCTTGTCAATTATGAAGCGTGAACTACAGCAATATTAAAACCTCAGAGAGCCACTTGAAATGTGTTTAGTCTATTTACTAATTTCAGCAAAAATATAACACTGTAATTTATAACGTGTTGTAGAGGACATTAAATCTTGGCAAAGTGCCATGCAATACTTTTTCTTGATGATGCATATAATCAGTAGCTTTGGTGAACATCTTTGTGCATCAAGGACAAGGGCCTCGCAGCCGAGGATCACATGCTGATTTCTCTATTTAACACAAACTAAATTCTGCATACAAGTGAGAAAATGTAAATCACTGTGTGATCAAATGGAGACGCTTAGATTTGGTCAACAGCAACAAAATGATGATTTAAGAAGATTGTTTTAGAACAAGTGACTGAAAAGAATCAATCAGATTATTACTTTACATCTTATAGATAATTAATTGCTAGATCACATATAATAATTTTGCTTCTGGATATTTATGCTGTTATTGAGCATTTTAAACATTGTTTGTGCTGCAATGTTAGTGAGGGGAAATGTGCTTCATTTGTTTGTTGGCTAATGCCAACAACAAAATACTGTACCCCATGACAAGAGAGATTTGTTGCAGCACAATTAACCAAGATTCAGTACTGTCTTTGATACATTAAAAATAAGATTGTATCACAAATCTAGGGTTCAATTAATATATACAACCTGACTTTTTGTTGTTCTTCAACAATCATTTGTGGAATTTCAATGGATGACTGACCTGTAGCTTTCCTATAGCTGGTCTTTGATATAAAACGTACCACTCTATTGGAAGAGCTAACTTTACAATACCACCTACAATATGAAGCAGAGGCTGTGTTTCATGACAAATGGAGACAGGATCACTTAAGGTTGTACATGAAGCACCAGTTTTTCTTTTAGCATCATGATAGCTAGACATAGTCACTGAATCTAACGTGGGCTTCACTGCAGATGTCCCCACACTTCTGTGATACAAACCCTCACCTATCTGACAAATGGATGTTAAAAAAAACAAGAGTGGTGAGATGTCGTCAATCCTGTTAATGGAGCAACATGTAAACAATTGGGTTCCTTCAGAACTGAGAAGGTTTAGAAGGTATCATAAGGTACTCACAACTCTGAAAACTTTGAGATGTTAGACAATTAAATATAAGTATCTCTGCTGCTTGGTAAACTGGTAACAAGGGCTTAAGATTATTCTTTGACGAGTTAAAGAAAATATGAACAGAAACTTTTTCATGTAGAGCAGTGGTTCCCAACCTTTTTTTGGTATGACCCTAAATTGGCCATCAACAGGTCCTCCCAATCCTTAGGGGGGGCGACTGCACGACTAAAGCGAAGCTCAGCCAAGACAATATCTCCATCTCTTTAATGGACTGAGCGCAACTTGCTAGTACGGTCTTTCATACAAATTGGTCGGCGGTGTCGCCTCGACACTTTTCAGCTTTAAAAAAGAAAAAAATTGTGATGACCCTTCGCGATCCTACTGAGGACCACAGCAACATTGATTTTGGGGAACCATTGATGTAGAGGGTTATTAGAAATATGGAATGTTGTACCACAAGTGATTAATGTTTCAGACCAGTTAAAAGTGAATTAACTAAGCGTTTAAAGAGGAAGTATGTGAAAGGATATGGGAAAAAGCAGGGAACTGGGATTTGAATAATAATAATCCTTGCTTTTGATATAGCGCCTTATCATATCATTAAGATGAATCAAAGCGCTACTATAAAGTGAATTGACTGTATAGTTTGTTGGTTTTCATGGCAGCCAATTAAGTGATCAATATGTTACTTTTTTAAAAAAAAGGGTTTATTACCACCAGAAGGCAATCTGCCAATTGACAAACCAGGTTCCTACCTACTGCTAGATAACCAGAGGCTTGTGGAGTAAGGAAAGTTGCCTAAAGGTTCACCCTGCCTGGGAATCAAATCTGTGTCCTCTCACTTGCTAGCAGTGCTTTAGCCACTAAGCTGTTTAGCCCCCATGGATAAGAACAATACCCTTCTCTTTCCCATGTTCTTTTAGATTGCTACTCTTCAAATATTTATTAATTTCACCCCTAAATGTTACTGTGGTCTTGGATTCAGATGTCAATTGTGGCAAAGCAATACACATTTAAAACTCTCCATGTGAAAACATTCTTTAGATTCAGCAGGATTGCTGGTTCAATACTAGCAAAGTTGTTCAAGAACATTGCTTTATGCCTGTAATATTAGTTTATTGTTTTAGTAATATTGCTTTATGCCTCATTTTTCCTAGTTCTGTAGTCGACTGACAGACAATAATCCTTATTTAAAGAAATTTAATACAACTACTGCAAGTTTACTAAGTATTGGTCAATGTTGACCAGAAAATAGACAGCTCTTCAAGTCCTTTCCTTGTTCACAAGTCAATATGCAGTAATTGTAGTACCATCTATGTTGGTGTCTTGGTGTTCCAGTGAAACAGATAAGAGATTTTTTGTTGTTCAGTTACTGTGCGGTTTCATTAACCCAGTTCATTTACTCACTAGATTCCTCTGTTCCTGCCTTAATCTGTCTATTTCTCTTTTTTTTATTCATTCTTCAAATCCAAGATATCTTCGAGCAGATACAAGAATAGCATGTCCGTATGACGGTAATGTCTGCAAACAGACTTTGCTTCATAATGTTATCCTCAGCAACTCTAATGGGCTGTTATACTACATCATTAGATCCATGTACAGTGTGGAGAATATCTGGTCATGCCATTTTTCAAACGCCCACATTTGTTTTTCCTGTGCAGTGCTTTAAAGACATCTTGTGCCCACGCTCAAGCACACAGGGCTCCAATCTTAATTTGACATTAATATTATTTTCTTCCAAACTCGAACAAATACTATCCCAAAGCTGTAATTCACTGGCTGTTCTGATGTCCACCTGCAGGTTCAAGCTCATGCTGCTATTGAAATACTTAAATCTCGAGCACAGTTTCCAGTGTCTCCCCACTGATCTGTACAACAACAAAAACATAATGGGAGGACATAATGGGGGGAGGTGGGGCAGGGTTGGGATGAGGGAGGGCAGTTAAGGAAGGCGGCTGAAGGTACAGAGAAAGGAAGGTCTTGAGGCAAGCCTTGAATGAGGCTTGGGAGGGAGCAAGGTGAAGGTATAGCGGGATCAAGTTCCAAAGAGTGGGGGCAGAGAGGCTGAAAGTGCGGCCGATGGTAAGGTGGGTCTGGCATGAGACAAAGTGCAGGCTGAATGGAGGGAGAGGACAGGTTCATAGGGAGTCACCAGGTAAGAGAGGTAGGAGGGGGCAAGGCTGTGGAGGGCCTTGAAAGTGAGGACAAGGATCTTGAATTGTATCCTCTGAGAGGTGAGGTGCCTTTGGAGCCGGGAAAGGGTGGGTGGATGGGGTCACGGAGCCTGGTGCGGAAGAGGATACGAGCTGCAACAACAACAAAATACAACAAAGTTACATTTATAGAGCGCCTTTTGTGACGGGATGACGTCCCAAGCCGCTGCTGAGTTTTGGAT
Source organism: Hydrolagus colliei (assembly GCA_035084275.1). NCBI lineage: Eukaryota > Metazoa > Chordata > Chondrichthyes > Chimaeriformes > Chimaeridae > Hydrolagus > Hydrolagus colliei. Next base: position 59,050,318 of record CM068744.1, read on the forward strand.
GATGTGCAGCTTGTGGAAGGCCGACATAGGGAGTTATCGTAGTCAAGCCTTAAGGTGACACTGCATGTGTGAGGGTTTCGGTGGCCTGAGGGGTGAGGCAGTGGTGGAGTCAGGCAATGTTGCGGAGGTGGTGGAAGGCAGTGATGATCACGGCATGGATATGGGGGAGAAAGGACAGTTGACTGTTACAATTACTTCCTTTGCAGGGCTGTGACTACAGGTTTGTCTTGTTAAAAAATAAGTTTGTTTTTGTCATGACATTTCATCCACTGAATCAATACATTCAGCTCTTCTGCTTCAGCACTGCAGCTTCCAAGAGGAACTGGATAGATGCCAGCTTTCTGTGTCTTCCCTCTCTCCACCCACCCACACATTCAGCTGGTTCACTGTTATCAATTCTGTTAGGGATTTTGGACTGCATGCAAATTCCTGGTTTAAACAGTTTTGCTAGTTTTCAAATCAGATTCAATACCTTCCTCTCATTTATATTCCCTCACAACAACAACACAATTACACTTGTATAGTGCCTTTCACGTCAGGAGGACATTCCAAGGCGCTCCATAAGCACATAGTGAATTGAAGACACTAGTACGCTAACTACTCCAATCTCAATTTCTACTGCTTTTTCCCTGCACACTTATTCTCACAGTAACAGTGAATGCCATCTAGTGAATGAATACTCTTCGGGAGCTGGGTGATCCTTTCACAAGGTCATATCTTCACCAAAGGTAAATGTAACACAGCAATCTGAGTCACCAATTGAACAGTTAATATAGAAAAATCATAGAAACTCCCAGACACAGGGACTGAAGAATTTTAAGAGGCCACAGGCTTACTTTGAATATCTTTCAATTGTGTACCTTTACACAGTCTCTTTAATAATAATCCTTGCATTTGATATAGCAGCCGACTACGTCTTCGAAATGTATCAAAGTGCTTCACAGAATATATTGTAAACCATACATTTTGTGGGCAAAACGCGGCAACGGATTGTGCACAGCAGTGTGTCATGGATTGAGTGACCACATTTTTTTATTAAAAAGGAATTATTTACCCCACAATTTGACTAACAACCAGGTGGAGTAAGCAAATATGTCCAATGTTTTGTCTAGCCCAGAAATCAAACCGAGGTTCTCTCGCTTGCAAGGCAAATGCCCTAACCACTAAGCTACTAAACTCCGCAAGTTTAGTTTAACAAGGACAGGGCAAAGGGTCTTGGAAAATAAAACTTGTATAGCTGTATTAAATGGAAGAAGCGATTACTGTAACTCACATATCTTCTGACTTTATGGTTCATATGATTCTGCGTTTTGCCTACGATACAGAAATGTATTGGAAAGTCAACTGCCTAATGTTTGTGTTGGTACTTTATATACTTATCTGGTTTTATGAACTGAGCAAACATAATTCACAAATGGCTGAAGCCCAGAAACCACTGCTTGGTAAACATTACATTACTGTTAATAATAACAATAATATTAACTGTTCTCCAATAAACTGTTCTCAAGGCTGGTGGATAGGAAATGAAGTTGGTTAAGGCCATTTAGACAATTCTTCACACGGCCTGGACACACTCTGTTGAATCCTGGATTCCAACCATTTCTTTATTTACTCAAGGAAATGGTTGCCAAATTTCTCCGTGACCATAAAAGACAATTGAACATTATTTTAACCTGCTTGCCAAGAATGACACTGTCATGATTCCAGCATGATCATCAAGTTTCACCTAGCATTTGATTACCCGTCAGCAACTGTTACCATTGTAGCCATTCTCAGATACTTACTCAAATATTCCTTACTTATACAGGTATCCCTCGCAAACCGCGGGGGATACGTGCCTTTAAAGCTCCGCAGTTGGTAAAATCATGGTGGGAAAATGCAGGACTCTATAGGAAACATGGAGATAGGGGAAGTACATTTGCTTTGTCGTGGTTGGAAAACGCAGGCCCCCATGGGAAACATGGGGATAGGGGAAGTAAGTTTGTGTTTCGTAGAAACACAAAAAAAACACATACAGTTATAACATTGGTGGGATAGGTGGAGTAAGTTTGGATGCATTCGCTGCCAGGATCTGCAGCAATCTGCGAGGCTGCCTGACTGACTGATCTACACACAGAGAGAAAGAGAGAGACACGGAGGGTGGGGGGTGGGGGGGGCGGGGTGACATGGAGGGCTGGGGGGGGGGCTGAAATAGAGGTGAAATGGAGAGGTGAGTCAGAGAGAGATACACTTATACACACACAGAGAGGATGCAGAGAACCGACAATAAATTCATGTTATTTACCTTAATCCTAAGAGAGAAGCGTTGTTGCTGATTGATTGCAACATCGCAACTGGGTCCTAGTGCTATACGCTAGCGCAAAGCAACATTGAGGCTGGTTGATGCAACTGGGTCCTAGTGCTAAACGCTAGTGTTAGTGTTAAAACCCGTGGATAAGCAAGGGTTATAAGCCATGGTTAGCAAGAGTTGTCGCATTTAGAAACCGTGGATGCATGAGTTTCGCGGTTGACAAGGCTGCGGTTGGGGCGGGGTACCTGTAACCTACTTATATTTTGCCCATAAAACATAGTCAATTCACTTTGCAGTACAGTATATTCTGTAAAACGCTTTGGAAATTCTTGGAAGACGTGATAAGGCACTTATATGAAATGCAAGGCTTATTATTACTAGCATTATTATAATAAGTTGAAGAGTTCTACACTGGACCCTGGGAATCCATATGGCTGTATGTGGAACTTACTAATGTTTTGAAGATTTTTATGCACAATGATGGGTTTCTGGGTTTTACACAATGCTCTTCCCCATTTTGAGAATCACCTTTAACGCTTTCAGTTTCTTTGTTAAATTTACTTTTCTGTCTTATTATTTCCCATCAAATGAACAAAATGTGGATTTTGTTTGCAAACTTGATGTGTGAAAACTGAAGTACCATTAATGGATTTCCTGATGTATTATTTCTCCTCGACTTTGAATTAAGTAACGTTCGATAGCAGCACAGTTCAATGTTAGAGGTCAGTTAAACGTTGTCAAGTAGCATCGGTGGTGGAATGAGGCTTCACTGAATATTGAGTTATTTCACATGAGTGAATTATAAAAATGCATGGACCATTCTCTGTATAGTTTAAGCCAGCAATCCAATTGCAGGTTGTAAAGGACATCAAACCGCATGGCCGAAGGCTTCACTGTTCATCTAGTACAGAGGTTCTCAAACTGTGGTACGCAGATCACTAGTGGTCCACGAGCTCTGTTCAGGTGGTCCGTGGAAAGGTTGTGAAGTGCTTTACAATAATTAGCTAACGGTACAATCAATATTAGGAAAGATCATTAAATGGTCCACTGCGACCCTCAGCAATTTTCAAGTGGTCTGTGAAAAAAACGTTTGAGAACCACTGGTCTAGTAGAAAAGACAAGTTGGATTTTAATCCATTATTTTGTGTACTACCTCTATATGGATTGGTTTTTTTTATTGACGAAGGCTCTTAGATAAAATGGGAAGTGGGAGGAAATGGAAGACTTCTATATTTACTTACTTATTTTGGATGACCAAACATAGGATAAATCAAAATTTCTAATACGGTATAAATCTTTCATGCTCATGACTCATTTGTAATTTGTCAGTCTTTGACATATTCCACTGCTCATGTGCAATATCTCAACAGCCTCCTATACTTTACAGAATTATTTGGCAAATGAGTTGCAATTCTAAAGAGAATGGTATTCTGAGAATACATGGTCAGAGGGGGGCAAGGGAGACAAACTGCATAATAGCTATACAGTACTGAATTTTCCCAGAATAGGATTGCTGGGATAACCAGGTGTTTGAGAGAGAAGGGAGGAGAGAAACCAGAAAAATCATCTGACAAATTTGACGAGTCTGTGTTTTCTAATCCATTTAGATTTTAGCTGAAGTGAGAGTACTAAATACAACTATTTTTTTACGCCTAATTAGTATTGAGCTCAGCTTCACAAAGCATGTCCTGTCATTGTTATGAACCACACAGCAAACTGTACCAACACTGTTGTGTGAATCTATCTGGTTGCTTTGTTCTTAATCTTTTATCTGGGCAAGGCTCAGTGCGGTTTGCTCATAACAAATACATATTCCTTTCCTCATTTTTTCTGCTCTTTTTTGAAGGCATTGATTCAACTTCTGAATTTCTCGCTATATAGCACTACGGTAATTCAAAGGAGCCACGTTCTCATAAACAACACATCTCGACTTACACACGGGCCTCAAAGGGCCTTTAGCAGTACAGCTAGGTTTTCAATGGAAAGATTGATGAGTGCATATTTTTGCATTTTAAAGTTAATATTTTGTCTGACTGATAGCACAAGCATATGAATTTATTATTGTCACTTTGCTAACAACACTGCTTGTGGCCGGACATTTGCACAAGCTGATGGTGTTTGCATACCATATTCTCAAGTCGATGAGGTTTCCTCGGTGCTTTGCATTCTAGATTTGGTGTTAAAATGATTCTTCTGTGAAATTCAGTGTTTTAATCTCCTCCAACCCAAGATGTGAAAGGCAACACCCAGCAGACTCCCACAGCATCAGTAATGTATTTAGTCTGGTGTAATACAGTGCACCCTCACACCATCCAGAGTTCCCACAGATACCAGTAAATGAATGGAAAATAATACACCTAAGTGAACTGCTGCTGCAGGGGGAGGTGGGTAAACCAAAAGATGGGAAAATCAAGAGTGGTCTGAATTCCCATTTTCCGCACAATTTGAAAATGAATAACCAAGATTTCTGGAATCCAAAGTAGTGTCAGGACCATTCCCACCCAGATCCAGTGGCTCCCTATTCATCAGAAGATCCATTTTAACTCCTTTATCCTTACATTCAAATGCCTCCAATTCTTTGCCCCACTCTACGTCAGAGATTTCAACAACAACAACATTATATTTATAAAGTGCCTTTCACATCGAGAGGACGTCCTGCAAACATGCTCCCACAGCCATTCACTCTGCAAACCCTGTGAATATTGAATCCACACTTTTCTTAAAAAGATACATGTACGTACAGAGGAGCATCTCCTTTAAAATAAAAATTTATTGATTTAAAGTTTTCAGTGAATGGAACAATACTCATCATTAAATCAGCTTACCACAATCAGCAAAGTTCCCTTCCAGTCAAAGACCAGAGTATTTGGTAGGGGTGCCCGCACACACTATTCTCTACTGGTTTGGCCCATTGTGGCTGACCACTCTTTGAAGATCAATGATTTTTTTTTAAAAAAAGCATTATTTATAGTGGTGACCTGGGTTACTATGTTTACCTATTAAGCAACTTCAGTGCAGCTTTGACAGACGAATAATGGAACTAAGTTCATGTAAAGGGAGGAAAACTTTTAATGTATTAAATAATCACACGGATCGCAAATGTTATCCAACTATGTAAAATTCTAGGGAACCAACTTTCAAAGGGCCAATTAAGAGTTTTTTTTTGTTCAGCTGATTGTCTGACACATATGGAAACGAATCACTATGTGTGAAAGTATTCAAACCAAACAGATTTCCATGCATCCTACCTACACATGGAGGACAATAATAAGTCCTTGCATTTGATATAGCTTTGCACGTCTTCCAAATATCTCAAAGTGCTTATGATAGTTGGTCATTTGGCTTGTTAGCCTCAGTTACCTCATCACCTCTCTGGTAGACATTGGTTTTCAGTGTGGTGGGAAGACCTTTACAGAACAGCTTGTGACGTGCCAGCTTCCTTGATGTTCTTGAGGTCTAAGTTCAATGTTATGTACCAGGCTTACTCAGCCCCAGTTGCTTAATCCACATGCTTGTGTGAGGGGCCTTGGCAATTTGATGCACCTCCACAGTGTTCAGCAACAGATCAGTGTAGACCGAAGCCCTCAATCCCTGCAGCCACTTCCCATGGGCTGGAAGTGGCTGCCACAAATCCACCTCACTGGACTTCCTAAATGAGCTGGAGGGAACTTGTCTGCTTCATCCCAGGATCTTGGGATTCATAGAGGACTGTTCACTTGTAGTTGGACCAAGGTATCAAGGAGAGGAACAAGGATAAAACCAGGACTTGAAGCTTTTAAAAACTAGAGAAGCTCAAACTTCTTAGGGAATACAAGATTCATTGTGGGATGTGATTCTGATCTTTAAAAGTGAAGTACAGCATACATTATTTGGGTATAAGCCAAGTATTTGACTTGTAGTGAGAATACTAAACTAGAGGATGTAGATTTAAAATTACCAGGTTTCAAGATAGGGCAGAGATCAGAGATTTTCCCCCACAGAACAATGAAACAAACTCGACACCAAATCGGTGCTGTTAATGCTGTACCCATTAACTCCTTCAAGAAATAACTGGATAAATAGCTGACCAGGAATAGATTAGTGGTTATTGGAATGTACACACTGAGACGATAGGCAATTGGGCACAATGATTTTACATATTGTACACAATACAATTTAGACTTGTTTAGAGTCTTTCACATTAGGAGGACATCTCAAAGCAATTCACAATGCCAGCTGGCCACCTATGTTGGGGATAGAAGCCAAGGGGATGAAGTTTTGAATGTATCAAAATATTAATTGGAAGAGGGTGCTATAGTTGAAAAGGGTTTAGGTGAGGTAGGGAGTTGCAGGATTTGACATTTTTTTGGCTTATTTTCCAATGAGGATTGGAGGTATGGGTGGGGTTTGGGGGATTCAGAAGTTTAAGTGAATTTCACAATAGTATATGTTTTCTGTGGTTTATAGAATGAACAGACTTGATATGGATGAAATGAGTTTTTAAGCTTTACTTTGCTGCAGTGTTGCAATGTGCTGCAATAAAGGACCCAGTATCTGCACACTCAGGTCTATTCCATTCAAACTGTAGTACAGTATTCTGAATTCCTGTGAGAGACACGTTTATCCAACTAATCATAATCATAATAACAATAATAATAATAAACATCCTTGCATTTTGGATAATTGACGAGCACCCTTGAACCAATCATTTGGTCATAATTTGAACATCACATGAAATCAGCAATAAATGTACAACTGCACAGCTACATAGTAAATACGGCCACTGTGTTGTTCCATGCTTATTGATTGCATCACTTCAGCTAAAGGAATGACCTTTTCAAAACACAAAGAGCAGTCAAGCACCATTGTGTGACTGAGCAGCAAAACACTGAGTCATACTGTATATTTGCACTACCCCCAAAACAAAATACAGAAGGCACAGAGGTAGTGGTGGTGGGTGGGTGAGGGTTGTTGTACAGTACCCACAATTCATGGCCTTGCCAATTACCGCTCAATAAATCATCATCATTGTAGTGCATCATTGCTATCAGAATACAAATGAGGCCATTTGATACATCAAGTCTGCTCTAATCTCATTCCCCTGCTTCATTTCTCTTTTACTGTGAATTTTCCTCCTATGTTCCTTTTTATTACAAAATGCTGATGGATTTTCCTCCATTCGTTATTTCCTGTAAACCATTGGGCATGCTCACCCATTGCATAATTTCTTTTTTATAAACTACTGTTATGGACAATTCTTATGTGTAGATAATCTGGGTAGGTGATTTATCATAGGCTTGTTTTGTAAAAGAATGAGAACTTTTCCTGATTTTAAAACATTATATTTAATGCAGTCATAGTGAGGACCATGTTAAATTAAATTGCAGCAGTAAATGGCAGAATACAGTGTTTATTGTGCTGCATTTTGTTGAACCAATCACTAATACCAAGGAGAGGTAAGACAGTTTCAGTATCTGCGATTCCCATACTGCCATAGAACAAACAAAGGTCAAATATTGCTTGATCTGGAGGCAGAAAGGAAATACCGTACTCAATGCTCTCAGCAGCTGGTTACAGGTAATAACCTTGAAACCATGCAAATCAATGGACGTCCTTCTCAAGAGGGTGAGGGTTTTGGCTTCCCACTAATGTGATTTTTTAAATTTGATTTAAGGTGACACAGTCACTGCACCACATTACACTTTGTGAAGCATTGGTTTGGCTCTAATGGCTTTGCCTTATAAATAATGTGGGAGGGAAAAATTGCTCCCCCAGCTTTTCCTGCCCTGGAGCAAAGACCTAATTGCTTGTAGTGTGCAAAGCTGGTTCTCCTGGATAGAGCTATGGAGATTCTGCACAACGATGCAGAAGGGCGCTGGATGACACTACGTTCATTAGGATATGATGGACTGAAAAGATAGCTTGCACAAAACAGAATTGTCCCAGCAGCCCCTCCAGGTATCCTTCAGGCAGCAGTGTCCACATTGACACATGCTTTTGGAATAAATTTAAACTTAAATTGTTAATCATGGTCACAATTCACGGGCCGAACTGGAAGTGTGCAGTTAAATAAGATGAGCATTACTTGCTCCCAAATGCACTTAAAATTAATGAAGACATTTAAGTGCAATTACCATTTTTGCTCAAGCATCACAAATCTTAGATACTAACTGAAGACATGAGGGAAAACAGGGAGCATTAATACTGCAGCAGCTGCAATACTGCACTCAAAACAACACAATGGGGTACAAAGATTAAACAGCAAAATTCAACGTTGAAAGAACTAAATATTATGCACTATCAATTCAAAAATGGTTTCAGTGGAAATAATTTTCTTTACACAGAGGGGGAATTCAGTGTCAGTGACTGTAGGTGTACCATCCTAATAGAACAATAGGTGATTTGAGGGGAAGTGGGAGGCGGTCCACATTAGGATTTCGAAGGAGTTTACAAATTGACCAGACCTTAAAAAATCAACTTACAAATACTCATATTTTGAATTACTGTATATTAAGCATTTAGCAGTTAAACACCTTTTCCCAACAAAGCTGTATTTTCCGATCATTCAGTCAGATAAAATATTTATATTATTGCAGTTTGAATTGAACAATGCTTTTTGTATGTGTGACCTTGCAAACCAAGATCTTTACTGCACATCAACTGTTCCTATTTTGGATGGCGTTGCAAGCAGGTACACATTCCTTGCTCTCTATTGGCTCACATTTATATAGGGGTTAAATGCTTCTATTTCAAGTGGTGTGGCTCTTCAGTATCCTGAGCCAGCTGGTACTGTGGATTATCCATGTTTACACTTCAGAGCAGAATGCATAGCACCAGGAATGTGTGTGTGTTTGCGTTTGGGGAAGTGGGGGGCAGGGGGTGAGGGTCAGATGGGGGATGTACAGATTATATCCGAAATCAAGAGGCTCCCCCAGATGAACCACTGGGTAAAGGTCACTGTCATTACAGTGTAAGTCATAGGGGAAAGAACAGAAAGGAAGGAAAGAATTAGCATTTTCAAAGTGCATTATGTGCAGAAGAAGGCTTTACAGTAATTAGAAAGTATAGTGATCGTTTCTGTCAAGAAACACAGCAGTCATTTTGTTCACAGTAATGTTTCATAAACAGAATATAAAAGTGAGGAGGGAATGCTGAATTGGGAAATGAATTGTCCTCCTGACGTGAAAGGTACTATACAAATGTAATTCTGTTGTTGTTGAATTTATAGAAAGCTAGGTTAGACCTCATTTGGAGTACTGTTTACAATTCTGGTCACCACAATACAAGAAGGATATAGGAGTGTTACAAAGCAAACAGCACAGGTTTACGAGGATGATACCAGGGCTGGCAGATTATTAAAACCAGGTGAGACAGAACAGGGTAGGCCTTTTTTCACTAGAAAAGAGACATGTGAGTGGTGACCCAATAGAAGTATTTAAAATTATAAAAATTAAATAAGGTTAGCATAAATAGACTGTTTTTCAAATACAAGGGACACAAATATAAGATAGTGACTAGAGGGAAAATGTAACAGAGAATTTAGGCAGAACTATTTCACAGTGAGATTGTGGAACTTGCAGCCTGAAATGATGGTTGAATCAGATAGTGTGGGATAGCATTTGGGAAGAAGATTGATCTTCACATGAGAGAGATAGAAATAGAAGGGTATGAGAAATAAGGAGAAGGTGAAGGTATGTATGAACATCAACATGGAGTGATAGAGCCAATTGGCCCGTTTCCCTGCTGTACATTCTTTGTAAAATTGCCTGAAGGTGAAAAATCTATTAATTTATAGCATTATAAAGTAGACAGGACAATTCGATAGTGCCAAGGATCTTTAAAATTCACTTAAACAAGCAGTTTGTACCCTAGTTCACCATTTCATCTGGAGAAGAGCACCACTGATAATGTCGCACTCCCCTAGTACTGGTGTCAGCCTGGAATGTGAGCTAAAGTCTTGATTATGGCACAAAGATAGGAATGCTATCAACCAAACCAAGACAGACTAGTTTATAGGTCTGAATCACGGTTTGTGCAGAGATGACTGACACAGTCACCACACTACAGTAAATCCTGAGAAGCACTTTGAGATATCTTCCAGATGTGAACGGTGCTATATCAATTGCAACAATTAGTACTTATTTAATCTTACCAAAGCAGCAGTTGAGATATTAGGATTGTAATTGGCTTTAGAGCTCTTGAGTTAAGGGCAGGCAAATGAGCTAGGGATCTCCCTCTTAATAGACTCCTGTGTGAAAGGACAGGTGTGTAGATATCGGGTAAGAACAGCATGGATCTTAGCAATAATCCATCTCACCATTAAATACCTTGCTGATACGGTCAAGCCTAACATGTTAATATTGATGGGCAAGATACTGGAGAATACCTGGGGATTGTGGAAATGTAAACCAGTCGAGAGAAAGAGGAATTTTTTTTTAACACGAGAGCAGAAGGGGCAAAAAAAAAATAATCCTTGCATTTGATATAGCGCTTTTCACGTCTTCTAGACGTCTCAAGGCGCTTCACAGAATATACTGTAAAGTGAATTGACTGTATACTTGTGGGTGAAACACGACAGCCAATTACGCACAGCAGTGTCCCACAGACAGTCATGGATTGAAATGACCAATTTTATTATTATTTTTAGAGGGATTATTATTAGGGATGTGGAGTAAGGAAACTTGCCCATGGTTTTACCCTGACCTGGCTGGATTCGAACACAGGTCTCACACTTGTAAGACGAGATGCTCTAACCACTGAGCTGCAGGACAAATGGTTTTGTCTAATCTGCTAAAGTGTCAGTTTAGCTTTGGGACAAGAAGGGGTGAATGGATCAATGGCCTTATGTATCATGCTCAGTTCGGTTCTTAAAATGGTTTTATCAGAGAGCAGTAGCAGGTTACAATTAGGCTTGACTAATTGTCAAGCCTAACTGACATTCCTTTAACCTGTGGGTGTCAATGCAGAGGTTGACCTGAGAAAACAATTGTAACCTGCGATTATATTCCAGTGACAACAGAAAATCTACCCACAGTATAAAATTAATCCTCTTTCTCAAGTCTAATATGACAGAGATGCTTGACACTGCTACTTGAACATTGTCTCTACTTCCACAGAATTGCTTAATATCAGTGGGTGGATTGGCGGAGGGAGCAATTGTGCAATGTTTTATTTAATAGAGTGGATCAAGCTCAGTGAAGCAGAACTGCTAGATGCAAGTAGAGCGAGGGGTTGACTTTTTGTTAGCTTAGAGTCAGGAGAGATTGTTATTACTTAACAAGCAAGGCAAGCCAGTCCATTAGGAGCCTGCTGACTGACGCTCCCAATCAGTGTTCTCATAAATAGAAACTCCGTCCATCTCTGCTTAAAGGTTCCACATGCTGCCTTCCTCGTGTTTTTAAATATGCTGGCAAAAGCTAATTTCTTTGTGGTTAAACATGAGCTATGATTCTCTGCCCATCTCATTTCTTATTTTGTGTTTTTGAAATGTAAAAAGTCTTAACTCATCCAAGTCTCAGTTTATATTGGGACGTCCCAAGAGCCCCTGAGCTCAGTTGGATTGTTGGGTAATGAGAATAGGGAGATTAGTTGACAGGAGAGAGTAAAATAAAGTTGTCATTTCCAACTTGAGTTTGCCTTCCAGCAATGTTAAGGACCATTAAAATAGTTTTTTTTAAAATCCATAAATAAATAGATAAATAATCCTTGCATTTGATATTGCACTTTTCCTATAAGGAGAATGTTGCAAAGTGCTTCACAGGACACACTGTAAAATGTTACTGTATTTTGGAGGCAAAAGTAGCAGCCAATTAATTCTCCCCACCACCCTGCTCATTATTAACAATGCCAAGGGATCTTTAACATCCATCTGAATAGATAGAACCTCAGTTTAATATCTTATCCAAAGGATGAGAGCATTGCAGTGCAGTGAATCCCCAGCATTGCAATGGAGTGGCCAGTTCCCACACTAATATGAAAAAACGTCAGCTTTCTGGTTGATCGGATTGGTGCTATCACTTCTTGCAAAACAGTAAGTGACAATAGAGATGATCTAATGACCCAGCACGAAAATCCAATGTGCATGTGGGAAGCAAGTGGCGAGACACACATACGTGCAGTGAAATTGATGCAACTGCATTATAAGTACATTTTGCTATCAAGAAAAGAGTTATTTCAGGGCTGCACTATAATGAAATTTAGCTAAACTTGCACCTTGGGGGTCTGTGAAATTGCTGATCTAACTAAAAATATCAGAGATAAAGCCCAAACTGAAAGCAACCAGAGATCCTTGTCAATGGAATAATTTTCTTTATGGAAGTAAAATAACATAATTATTTTGTTTATTTTACTTCCGTAAAGAAAATCTGCTTCAGAGATTATATTTTACTTGAATTTTCAGAAAGAAATTTGTTAAATTCTACCCTCAAAGTGAAGGCTAAAGCTTTTGAAATGAATACTAAATTAGCTGGCTTGACAATGAGAAACAGAAGGTGAAAAAAAATGTGAAGAGCTCTGTCTGGGAGCACTTCTTGAGGCTGTGTTCTGATTCTCCTGCTGTTCAGAAATAGCTTTACAGAAAACAATCATAACATTTAAAAATATAGTATTAAGATGACACAAGCTATGTAGGCGGTGACTAATTTCAGGAGGATGAATGGCATTCAAGAAGATCTGGGCCAATTAGGAAGATTAGATATGGACTATTTGATGGATTTTAATCTGGGTCGTTGTAAGGTAATGTATATTGGAAGATAAATCAGTAAATATACAAATAATGAAGGGATGTCCATCAGCAGAGCTGACTAAACTCAAGACTGAGATTGATAGATTTCTTATGGATAACAGGATTAAGGGATATGGGGATAAGGCAGGCAGGTGGAGTTAGATTAGAAGATCAGACATGATCTTATTGAATGATGGGGCAGGCTCGAGGGGCCAAATGGCCTACTCCTTCCTGATCCTTATGTTCTTAAATTCTCCTGAAACAACCCCACAAGAAGGGTGCTATACAAATGCAAGTTGTTGTTGTTTTCCAATGATCATAAAACAGTTATTTACAAAGTTGATATATCTAGATTGAAGTTCAAGAGCATTTGACAAGATGAAACAAAATATTCTAAGCTTCTAGAATAATGTTTACCTTTGAAACATGTTAAATAATTGGAGAAGAATCAGAGGACAACTGGGAAAATTTGTGAAAAATTAAAGAAATGTTATGAGGAAATGTGCAGTAATGAAACTATTTTCCTATCAAAAAATCTCTAACAACAAAATTACATTTGTACAGCACCTTTCACATTGGAAGAACATCCCAAGGGACTGGAAAATGCTAAAAGGAATTATTGATGTAGATGCAAGCAGGCCATTTGAGTATGAATGACTGTGTACGGTGGCTACAATGAGGTAGGCTTTGTGTGGTCTGTAAAAGGATCAGACTTAATGAACCAAATGACATTCTTCTTGTTCTATATTCTTGTTTCTTTCCTTATCCACCAAAGGCCCAGTAATACGTTGTCCAACAATACATTTTACATTTCTATAGTGCCTTCCGTATGGAAGGACATCCCAAAGCACCTGACAAAGCTGAAAGATAATATTATTATTATTATGATACTGAAACCAGCTCAACACCATGAAACGAGTTGAACCTCATCCTGATTCAATACAATTCAGTCTCGTGAAACAGGTTACACAAAACCCTTATCTTCATATTGGGTTATTAAGATTCAAAAGGATATTAATCCTTGCATTTGACTTAGTGTTACGTCATCGAGATGTCTCAAAACACTTCACACAATATACAGTATTGTAAAGTGAATTGACTGCATTTTTGTGGGTGAAACGTGGCAGCAAATTGTGCACAGCAGTGTCCCAGAATCAGTAGTGGATTGAGTGACCTCAGGATGTCTCTGAGGTACTGATCTTACAACAACAACTTTGATTTATATAGCGCCCTCCATGTCAGATGGTGTCTCAGAGCACTTCACAATAGCGGATCCTGGGACCGAGCCAGGAGCAGGGGTAGAAAGGTGACCAAAGGTGCAATCGAAGAGAAAGCTCTTCAGCTGGGACCTGAAACTGGGAAAAGAGGGAGTGAGGCGAAATGGAGTGAGGAAGGGAAGTCCAGAGCCGCAGGGCATAGAGGCTGAAGGCACGGCCTCCGAGGGTGGAGCGGAGGATTCGGAGTTCATGGAGGAGGCCAGACCCGGTGGAGCAAAGGCAACGGGTGCTGGTTTGAGGAGAGAGGAGGTCAAAGAGGTAGGGGGGTGCAGAGGAGTGGAGGGATTTGAAGACAAGGGTGAGGATCTTGAAATCGATCCTCTCGGGGACAGGGAGCCAGTGGAGACTGGCAAGGACTGGGGTAATGGGGGAGCGAAGTTTGGTGCAGGTGAAAACGCAGGCAGCAGTGTTCTGAATCAGCTGGATTGTGGTGGAGGGGAGACCGGCTAGGAGAGCATTGGAATAGTCTAGCCGAGAGGTAACATAGGCGTGAACCAGGGTTTCAGTGGCTTTTGAGGTGAGGTATTGCCGGAGATGGGCGATCCGTTGGAGGTGGAAGAAGGCGGTGCTGGTGAGGGACCAGATGTGAGGGAGGAAGGACAGTTGGAAGAGGGGGTCACAAAGTGAAGTGGAGAATAGAGTTGGGTGTCATCCGCATACATGTGGAAGTGTACCCCATGTCTGTGGATGACAACCCCAAGTGGGAGCATGTAGATGAGGAAGAGGAGGGGGCCAAGGATAGATCATTGGGGTACCCCACAGGTAACCGGGTGAGAGTGGGAGGAAAAAACGTTTGTGGCGATGTACAGCTGGCGGTTTGTGAGGCAGGACTCGAACCGGGTGAGTGCGGTCCCACTGAGATGGATGACAGAGGACAGGAGGTGGACGAGGATGGCGTGGTCGACTGTGTCGAACACAGTGGACAGGTCCAGGAGGATAAGGAGGCAGAGGGAGCCCTGGTCACAGATAGAGAGGACATCGTTTGTGATTTCACAAGAGCAGTCTGTGGTGTGGGCAGGGCGGAAACCAGACTGGAGGGGTTCGAAGAGGGAGTGGGAGGAAAGGTGGATGCGGAATTGGTTTGCAACCACACGTTTGAGTGCTTTTGAACGGAAGGGCAGATTTGAGATAGGGCGGTAGTGACTAGGGTTTGAGGGATCTAGGGAAGTTTTTTTAAGGAGTGGGGTGATGGCAGCAGTTTTAAGGGGGCAGGGACTGATCCTGTGGAGAGGGACTGGTTGATGATGTCAGCCAGCAGTGGGCAGAGGAGGGGGAGCTGGGTGAGCAGTAGGTTGGTGGGGAGGGGGTCAGGTCGAAGCCACCTCCAGGTTGGCTTCATGGAGGTGATAGTTTGTGAGAGGGAGGAAGGAGAGATGGGGGAGAAGGAGTGTAGGAAGGAGGTCGGGGTAGGAGCTGATGACGGGGAGGGTGAGGGGATGGAATGGGTGGTGGTGGTGGGCGACAAGAGGCAGGAGGATGACGCTGCCTGGCGTTTGTTTTTGATCTTGGAGGAGAAGAAATCCATGACCTCCTCACACTTCGCATTTGAAGTGAAGATTGAGGATGCGCCTGAGGGAGTACACGGAGGAGGTGATGGGTGGTGGAAAAGAGGACTTTGGGGTTGTTATTACCTCCAGGATGATATTGGAATAGTAAGCCGTTTTCACACGAGACCATTAGAATATTAGAGTATTAGATCATGAATGTGTACGTCACAATTCCAGATACTGCAATCCTCAGCTAAGTATACCCTGTATATATTTTCAGTGAAGCTAATTCTACAATTTACTTGATCTTTTTCTGTTTTCTACAGAACCAATCTAGTTTTCTTTTAGATTTCTCGCCAAGTGTCACTATCGATTCCTTATCACTATTTCACTTGGTGGCCTGGCCAAAAATCTCCCAAATTAAAAGCATTGGTTGCGGCAGTTTGTGGGACATTACTGTACATACATTGGTCGCCAGTTAGACCTGCAAATACGCAGTCAGAACATTTTGTAGTAAAAGTGACGAAGATGTAATAAGGCGTTATATCTATGTTTTGCTAAGGTTAATTCTCTCCACTTTGTCCCCACCCATCCTCTCGAAAGGGTTGTACACCAGTAACTGAGTTGTGCTAAACATAATATCGCACCTTTTGCAGTGCAGATAATTACAGATTTTAAAAAAAATCAGCTCTGCAGATGCTTGAAACATCTTTTCAGTCTTCGATATCACCAGTACAGCACAAATATGAGTGTCATGTGTTTCAGACAACAAGCACGGCCTTAAACTTGTAATTACACTATTTTAAAGTGTGGCTTCAGAGATGCAAGAGAAACTGGGGAAAGGGAATTGAAAACAGAGAAACAGGAGCAAGCTCTCAGTGAAATGGGAAAGATGCATCTGTTGGCATGCGGCTTTGAAAGACTGTCTCATCAATAATTCATCAATAAACTCACAAACGGCCACTATGCACAAGGATATGTGGTGCATAGCCAGTATTTGTATTCACCCGTGTAATGCATTAACAAACAGAGGCAGGTGTCCACTTGAAGATGACACTGCAAACTCATACTGAGCTTAACGCCACGCACCTAGTTCTTTTGTTTGGTTTATAGCAATAAAGCAAGGCATATATTGGGGTGGTGACTTAAGCAGGAGTACATCTCAGATTCCACAAGACGTAATAAACCACAAGAGTGGTCAGTCCAGCATTATAACCCGTCAATCTCTATAAATACATATATGTTGTCAGACGGATCAGTTTGTGTAATTGCCCCACATGTTTGTTCTCTGCCAGTAGTATACACTATGGAGGAAAGTGATAAGCAACAGGCTCGCTTGATCAAACCAAATTTCACTCCATGTTACAGGGACAATTTCTATAGAGTCTAACATCGAAACAACTCAAAATGCATTGCTGTAATTGCCTTTATATGTACTGTTTGTTTTGTAGGCAAACGTGGCAGCCATTTTGAGCATGGTACTTTCTCACAAACAGCATACTGTATAATATTACATCATCATAGGGTTTGCCTCAGCTGGTTCACAAGATTGGGTCAGATAAAGAAGACCCTCTATGCATCCCAGCATGCTGGTTTCATAGCTCACCCTCTCCTCTTAATGCAGATACAAGTCATCCTTAAGGATGCTAGAAGTTTTATATTTATAATGGCGAAACACTGGAAGAATTGACCCGACTGAAACAGATTGTGGAGTCCTGTAGCTCAGCGGTTAGAGCACTTGCCTCTCAAGCAAGAAAGAGACCTGGGTTCGCTTCCCGGCAGGTCAAAGCCATGGGCAAGTTTCCTTACTCCACATAATCTCTCATGAAAAAAAACTAATGAAGTGGTCACTTCAATCCTCAACTGTTTGTGGGACACTACTGTACGCAATTGGCTGCCGCATTTTGCCCACAAATATAGTCAATTAATTTGACAATATATTCTGTGAAGCGCTTTGAGACGTCTAGAAAATGTGAAAATTGCTAAATCAAATGCAAGAATTATTATTATCAAACATCCTTCCTGGAAACATATTCAGATCATGAATTTCTCTCTGGGTAAGGAAAAATCTCTTGGTATCTGTCCTGAAATTGCTCCTTGCAACTCCCACTTTGACCATGTCCTTTGGTCAACAACCATAAACATTGGGAGGAACAGAACTGTTCTGTCCATCCCATGTGAAGCACGCTGAGTAACCACACATGATTGTCCCAGCACTGTTGACACAGCAGAGGTCACAGGGTCAGACTCTCAGAGCTGGATGAGATTTGACATTCCACTGTAGTAATGAGGGAGCGAGCACTGCATTGTCAGAGGGGTTATGTTTCAGATGAGTGCTACAACTGAGGTTCAGACTGAGTCATGTGGAGTAAGGAGACTTGCCCAATGTTTTGCCCTGCCAGGTGCCTTCGCTTGAAAGCGAGTGCTCCAACTGCTAAATGACAGGACTCCACTTGGGTTATTAATATTTTTTAAGGGGTCAATTGGGTGTATGAAACATGAGGTAACCCATCACCATATTCAAAAGCATCCGAACCAAGCAGAGAATTCCATACATCCCACCTACATGTGGCAATTCCAGAGATAGATATTAGACAGTGAACTGTTTTGAGACATCACAATTACTTTAAATTAATT
This sequence comes from Hydrolagus colliei, assembly GCA_035084275.1. Lineage (NCBI taxonomy): Eukaryota > Metazoa > Chordata > Chondrichthyes > Chimaeriformes > Chimaeridae > Hydrolagus > Hydrolagus colliei. Next base: position 59,068,711 of record CM068744.1, read on the forward strand.
CTGGAAAACTCATCGAGACATCCTTCCAACATGAAAGGCGCTGTATCAGAGTTTCAATGTGCTTATTAGATACTATAAAAATGCAAGTTTGTTCTTTCTTACAACATCACGCAATAATTATCACATTGGTACAGAATGTACCTCTGCAATCCATGTACCACATCCCTGTGTGTTAAAGAATTTTAAAAATAAATTACAGGGATTTTAGGGACAGGATCAGTGCTTCTTAAACTAGTACTTCACTAAACTCAGATGCACATTCAAAGCATGGTTAAGTAACAAATCATGCAACATCAATCAATTACTTTAGACAGTGAGCAGGGAATAAATTATGAGAATATACCACCTAAGCTGACTGCCAATTACATCAACAAATACAAGATGGTATCAGATCATTTCTGGCTGAAGAAATCAAGCGGGTAGGACAGATAGAGCACACTTTTACTTTAAACTTTAGGTCCAGAAAGATGGACTACAATGATCTCTTCCAACCATACACAAACCTATGCTCATCTTTCATTTAGTTTAGCAAATAATAAGTATTCTGCCCATTTAAAGGCAGGTTGCAGAGCCATGAATCCCAGAATTTGGAAGAACAGCAAATTACTGAAGTTGTTTTACACCTAATTTCTTATAATCTCTGCAGGTGATAAATATGGATACATAGCAACAGTTACCAAGTAAACTGGAAATAATGCTGGACATTATAGTTTTTGAAGACAATGTGCTTTCTTTCACACATCACTGTGCACACTTACAACAGAAGTGCAGAGCCACAGGAGCTTTCAAACTAAGACAGAGAAAGCAGTGTGGGGGAAGCAGTTTGCTATAGTTGATACAAGGTGTGGGCCCCTGTGTTTTTAAAAATCAGATTTCAACAAGAATAGAACTTTCCATCTAACAGCAAACCTTTACGCTCCAACACACTGCCAATGTTGCATTCAACCCCCACAGTAGGAGACCCAGCCCCGGTATGAAGGCTCTCAAATTACTATGAATAAATCTACATTGAAACTGACAAGACTAAGACAATTATGTAATAAGGGGAGGGGGAACTCTCTATGGCTATTTTGAGACCCATTATTACTTAATTTTTTGCTTACCCCAGGTGCAACCAACTGGCACAGATATGCAGCAGAGGTGAACTAGATAAGAACTAGGGAACGGCGATATGGGATTTTTCCGGATATGGATATATCGGTTTGCTCATACCTGCTTAAACCAATCTATCGAGTTTTTATACTGCACATGCGCGTGCATTCGAAGTGCGCGTGCATTGATGGTGCGCGCTCAGTTGCGGTGCACGCGCATTGATGGTGCGTCCGCACTGACGATGTGCGCGCAGTCGCGGTGCACGCACATTTCGAAATGCGTGCTCTAGGTCCAGAAAGTTTGTAATGTTGGTGTCAAGGTCTGTTGAATTATACGATGTTGTTTGCTCTCTACCTCCCCCTCTCCTTCTCTCCCTCCTTTCCCCTCTCCTTCTCTCCCTCCCCCTCCACTCTCCCTCTCTTCTCTCCCTCCTCCCTGTCTCCTCTCCCTCCTTTCCCCCTCTCCTTCTCTCCCTCCCTCCCTTCCATCTCTCCTTCTCTCCCTCCCTCCCTCCCTCCCCTCTCTCCTTCTCTCCCTCCCTCCCCTCTCTCCTTCTCTCCCCCCTGTCCCCTCGCTCCTTCTCTCCCTCCTTTCTCTTTCTCTCCCTCCCTCTCCTCTCTTCCTCTCTCCTTCTCTCCCAACTTTCCCCCTCTCCCTCCCTCCCCTCTCTCCTTCTCTCCCTCCTTTCCCCTCGCTCCTTCTCTCCCTCCTTTCCCCCTCTCCTTCTCTCCCTCCCTCCCTCTCCTCTCTTCCTCTCTCCTTCTCTCCCCCCTTTCCCCTCGCTCCTTCTCTCCCTCCCTCTTCTCTCTTCCTCTCTCCTTCTCTCCCTCCTTTCCCCCTCTCCTTCTCTCCCTCCCTCCCTCTCCTCCTCTCTCCTTCTCTCCCAACTTTCCCCCTCTCCTTCTCTCCCTCCATCTCTAAACACAAAATAGAACACACACACACCAAAAACAAAATCTAGAGATTTATTCTCCTCCATTTCTTGCTTGAAAGTAGCATGTAATGTCCACGTGTAAATGAGATCTATTACAATAGAAAAGAGAGAGACAGACAGTCTGACTGTTAGAGTTAGAAGCCAGATTATCACTGCTGTGTGTGTCTGACTAGACACACACATAGAAGCAGTGATAATCTGGCTTCTAACTCTCTCACACACAAAAATAACACTTACAGCCACAAAATGCCACTTATTTTTATGTAGTCTGAAGTCTGAATTAATGTCCTTCGCCATTGGCAAGCTCTCCTTCGCTTAGGATAATTCCCAGTATTAGAAGGAGCTATGAGGAATGACTAAATAAACCAGATTAAAATTTGCACAGAATTGTGGAAATTTCTTCTATTCAGTCTTAATTTGGAAGTGTGTTTTCCCAAGCAGCTACACAGATAAATAAGGCCTTAAAGATGGCCATAAGCTCTTCAGCTTTATATCCAGAGAGATAAGAGTATAAAAATGAGGCAGTGTCAAATTCACACAAAACCTTAGTTAGACCACATTTGAAGAACTGCTTACAATTATGATAGCAGGACTGACAGGATAGACTGTCTAGATTAGGTCTTTCTTGCTGGAAAAGAGATCAGATTGTACTGTGTATCATTTAAGAGAAAGCAAGTCTTTCTTGTGGGGGAGAGGGAAACAGAAGGATAGGCGAGGGAGTAATGAATAGAGATGGTGGAATATAAACACTGACATATTGGTTGGAGCGAGCGACCTGTTTCTGCTTTGTAAATCTTTGCAACTCCTAAAAAATTCCAAAATGAATACTGAAATTATTATTTTTTTTAAATCAGTAAGTGGAGATTTTAAAAATGTTAAAAGAGAAAATGATCTATAGGCTTGAACCTGGTGGCATTTCAGGGTATTGAACTCTTCAGCTCTGAAAAGAGGCATCTTGGAAGAGACCTTATGAAGGTGCTGTATATAAGATGCTAAATGGGATAAAGTGAAGCCGAACAATGCTTTCAGATACGCCAACACAACAAAACAAGAAGTTCAGTATTGTGAAGGGCATTTGGGGGTCAAATAAACATCAGTAGTGTTTATTTCTACAAGAACATTAGACTTCTTTAAGCAATAGCTTGAAGTTGCAATCAAAGACAGTAAGGTGGGTATTCTGGAATGATGAGCTCAAATGGCCATTCTTCAACCAGGCCCCTCTTGCGATCTTGTGAAACAGAGAGAGATGTTTTGGTACACAAGCCTTCTCCAACTATGTCATCGCAGCAGCTGATGAGACACACCTAAGCACCACAATTTGGAAAGGAGAGGAAATCTCATTGAAGTATAAAAAATACTCAATGGTATTACCAATGAACAATAACAAAATTACATTTGTCTAGCACCTTTCACGTCAGGAGACTATCCCATCAAATTTAGGGTGGGTGGGAGCCAATCCAGATGAAAGGGCTCTTTGACTCAGTTGATTGCATTCTGCCAGAATAAAGTGTGGTCTTATAGGAACTTGTCCTAATTGATTGAATGTTAACTACCAACACTAGGTAGCCAGTTTCCTCTGCTAAAACATGACCAGCATCAGGCTGCTGCTACCTTCATTTGCTGCATACTGCATCACATGCATGGTATGTGCAGGAAGCACCAATAACCATAACAGGTGCATATGTACCATGTGCAGAAAGTGCTGCTGACAGCAAGGTACTGCCAGTGGCATTCATTGCATATAGCATGCATAGTGCATAGGAAGTAACAGCAGCACAACTTGGAAGTTTGCCAATATTTGCATTTTCTTTTAACAGCACAGCATCTAATATATTGGACCCAAATGACATAGGTATAAACAGTTGCCCTGTACTATCCCTCAAGTCGTCCGGGTAAACCTGGTCTAGCTGTTGATTGTTTATGTAATTAAATATCTTCACAACTCTGCCTTGTAGTCCTATAGCTCGATGTTTGGAGCATTTGCCTCGCAAGTGAGTGACCTGGGTTTGATTCCTGACAGGGCAAAACCTCAGGCATGTTTCCTTACTCCACCTGCCTGATAATAATCCCTTAAAAAAAAAGGATTTGTCACTGAATCCACGACTGTTTGTGGGACACTGCTGTGCACCATTGGCTGCTGCATTTTGCCCACAAATATATAGTCAATTCACTTTACAGTAGATGCCATGAAGCGCTTTGATACGTCTAAAAGATATGAAAAGCACAAAATCAAATGCAAGCATTATTATATACATATCAGAAAGTATTTCTCTGGGTTTACTTTCTGTATCTTTGTTTCAAGCTCTCGTCCTCCCACCCTCCACCCCTCCCCCCAAAAAAGTTTCCATTACCTATAGATAAAGCTCCTCAAATGTAAACTCCATTTGATCCAAGGAAATCCCAAGATTTGTTTAAATGAAGAAGGTCCTTTGCCCAATTTGATCTTATTGTTCGTGTTTGATCTGAAATGGTTTCACATCATGTTGACTTTAGCAAACTTTGCCTGCTTGGTTTGATTATCCAGTACCCCTAGTTTGATGCTGTCTGCAACGTTAACTGCCTTGAATCCAGGTCATATGTGGAAGTAGAAACAGGAGGCGGCCAGCAGGCAGGCATTCCAAAGGCATCCCACTCAATTATTTCCCCCATTTTGGGGCAGCTCCCCTTATGCCCACCCTCTCTCTTCGATTTAGTCAGTTACTAATGTACGACTATATGAAAGATACGTTGAATATCTGGGCACACACCAGCAAATTTTTTTTTTTTAATCTGGTCACATTGTTCAGAAAATCTGATGGCAGATTCCACAACCGCCTTCAGTTGTCAATGAATCCATTGCTTGAATATACATTTTCAAACTGAATAGAAAGTGTAGCCAAGAATGCAAAAATGACTGGTCAGTCCAGCAACATATTTCCTCTTCAAGATCCACAATGACAGCATTCATTATTTTACATTAGACTGGACTCAGCTTCATCAACCACAAAAGTAAATTGTGGTCACGTCAGATAATTAAAAGGTTAAATTAATACCCTCATTCATATTTGCAATCTTCCATGTTCTTCCATCAATTTTCAAATGAAATATTTCACATCAATTGGTTTTGCTTATTATAACAAAGCGACTACTGATGTATATAAAAATAACAGAAATCCTTCATTAATTCCAAGAAATTGCGTTAAACCAAGATCCTACTGCATTATTAGAAAAGAGATGTCCTAGCCAACAATTCCCCAGATAAAATTGGTCATTCATTTAATGTCAGTTTGTGGAAGAATACTCTGCGCAAATTGGCTACGTTACGTTTGTCCACAAAATGCAGCCATTAGAACTTGGCTGTAAATCCTGCAAAGTGCCTTGAGATGTCCTCCTGACATAAAAGGCGCTACATAAAATTTAAGAATTATTATTGAAAATTAATGTTAGGTTCTCCTTCTTGGATTTTTGTACTTTGGGGGAAATCCTTCTTTGGGGGAATGTGCAGTTTTCGGCGAAACAACCATCAACTCAAACCTTGCTGTATGCAAATCTGCTGCCTTCACCTACAAAATTACAATCACTGCATTTCACACACCATTGTGTCTGAGCTTTGGGAGGATGTTTGATCCTCTAGCCGCTATTTCAAATGCACAAATTCTAGAATTCTTGTTATTAATGTTCATGTCCCTGGGGGGATACCAAGAGAAAAATCTCTCTTGAAATAAAACTTTTATATCGGTATTGTTTTATGTTCTTAGTGATGAGCATGCTTGATTCAAAGAGTCTGGTTGATCTTGATCTTCAAAACTGGAAGGTAAAGGTAACCTTGTAGCATTACTATTGAAATATATGATTGAAATGCTACCAAAACAGCTTTCAAGAAAATTCATTTATTTTGCACTGGAACACAGTAATTTTAACTTTTTTCAGTCTCTCTCAGGTTTGTTTCAATGCTTTACAAAGAGCATTAGGAAAAGCAGACCTCAGCAGATCATTAGCCTAAATATGCACATGGGAGTTTCTGCCTACACTGTATATTGGGTGGTGGTGGGGATGGGGGTTGCCTGACACACAACAATAATTTAGTGTATCTGCAGGATTCAGCAGTATTCAAGGCAAAAATTTATCATTTTGGAAGTCAGGTCTCGGAATAACATTGGCTGATACTCCAATGTAGTGCGGGCAATGAGTTGCATTGTCTCATCTTCAGATGAGACATTAAACTGAGGGTTTGATCTCTCAGTTTATGTGGATGTTAAAAATCCCATGGCACTATTCAAAAAGAGAAGGGAGTTTCTCCCAGTCTCCTGGCCAATAGTCCCCCAAATAAAATTGATCGCTCACTCCATGGCTGTTTGTGGGACATTTCTGTCTGCAATTGGCTGCCACGTATCACCCATATAATACAATCAATCCATTTTACCATATATCCGGTGAAGCACTTTGAGTCTTCTCCACGACATGATAAGGTACTATATCAAATCCAAGGATTATTATTATATCAAAATAAATTCCAGTAACAATGCACACAAAAAGAAAAGGATTTGGGATAATGAGTCATAAAGCCTGGCACAGATTTTCCCTCATCAACATCCCTGCATCTGCAGTATTTTGCATATTGAAAGGATCTCCTTGACTTGCAATGACTTTTGTTTTGAATGAGCCCTGATAGTGGTATAAATGTAATGCAAAATTGCTAGAAGTTTAGTCACACCTTGACCACACCCTCAAAACTAAATTCTGGAGAGGAATAACTAGGACTGTGCAATACAATTACTCAATGGAGCTCACAGCAGCCAATAAAGCTAATTGTGGTAATACATTGCTTCAGTCCATCCACATTATAGAGTGCATCAAATATTGTTGTTGAATGATTGTTTCATTCAGTTTTGGACTAATTATAGCTCTCTAACAGAATGGTATAAATCACCAGACAATAAAATGTCGGATTTTATTCTTGCAAATCTGGAGATCTTCAATCTTTACCATAAGTGGCTGTTGAACAGGATCAGTAAAAATATTAAAAATAGAATTGTATCAAAACTATCATAAAATAACATTAATGGGCTTGGAAAAATAGGAAAACGGGATTCAATTAGATAATACCAGCACAAACACAATGGGCAGAATAAGCTACAATGCTGTAAACATTTTATGGTTCCTCAATAACAGCTGTTGACAGTGATACAAACTGTGAAGGCATCTGTTGACACATGAAGACATTTTAATGCTGGATTAATGATGGTGACCATTAGTACTTCAGTTGAGAAATAATTAGCATTTAATTACCAGAATTAAGTTTTATTTCCAATTCATGTTACACAGGGCATAATTGATACCTCGAAGTGACAGCAATCTCTTTCATGAGTTGAAATGAATGTTAACTTAGATTGAAATTGGAATATAGGTATTTGGCAGTCTGCAGCTGAACTGCTAAACTCTCCCCTTGTATGTGTGCGGTTCAGCACAATAAATACTATGAACCTGGTTTTGTTTTACCAGAAAGAGTGGTATAACACAGCCACATTATCTTTGCAGCTGGTGCATCATGAGGGCTGTGGCTTACCCACTGCAATTTTATCATAACACTTCTGGATAACTTGGGTAATTCCTGGATTAAAATAATGTGCAAATTAGATTGAAAGTTAAGAAAACATGCAAACTAGAAATATGCTGATTATTGAAATTATAATTAGAAACATGTTAAAGGAAATCCAATTGTGTTTGCAATCAGCAATGACCACAGTGTCAGCTCCCCATGGTTACCATTAAAATAAAGTCAGTCCCGTCATCGTACAGCCAGAGAAGAAATTAACAAGGAGTCTACAGGACTGTAGAAAGTAGGGTCCGTCGATATGGAAATTTTCTGATTTAGATATAACGATGGGCTCATACCGAGATATGATATATCGATATTTTCTGGGTTTTCGTACTGCGTATGCGCGCGCATTCGGAGCCTATCTCCTCAGGAAGTAAATATCTCTCTCTCTCTGTGTCTCTCACACTCACTCTCTCCATCTCTGTGTTTTTCTGTCTGTGTCTCTCTCCTCTCTCACATCCCCCCCATCTCTCTCTATATCTATCTCTCTATCTCTCTCTCTCTCTCTCTCTATCTATCTGTATATTATCACATCCATCCCGTCTCCCCCCCCCAAACCCCGTCTGTCCCCCCCTCGCCGTCTGTCTCCCCCCCGCTGCAGTCCCTCTCTCCCCCCACCCCCCCACCGCCGTCCCTCTCTCCCCCCCCGCCGCCGTCCCTCTCTTCCCCCACCCCCCCGTCCCTCTCTCCTCCTCCCACCGCCGCCGTCCCTCTCTCCCCCCCCCCCACTGCCATCTCTCTCTCCCCCCCCCCCACTGCCATCTCTCTCTCCCCCCCCCCCCCGCGCCGCCGTCCCTCTCTCCCCCCCCCACCGCCGTCTCTCAGCCCCCCCCCACCCCTTGCAGACTTGTATATTGTATTCGAGGACTGTGAATACAATACAGCGGCTTTGCACCTCGGTCTGTGTATTGTGTATAGAGATGAGCATTCTGGGTCTTGTAGTTCAGTGTGCGCGCATTCTGATTGTTTTCGATATATCAATATTTTTGAAATGCCTATATCGGCATATCGATATAAAAATTATATTGGGTATAACCGATATATCGCCGGAGCCTAGTAGAAAGTAAAACAATACTTCTCATTTTCTAAAGCTCGGCAGTGGAAAACAAAGGAAAAGCAGAGAAACATTACACATTCGCATATACGTTATGTAACCTGAAAATAGCACAAGTTAAAAAATTTGACAGGATGAGAGTTGTAAAAGAACAAAAACTCGTCAAAAATCAGCCCATTGATAAGCTAAAATAGGAACCCAATGATTGCAATATGGTAGATATCAGTTAGAAAATGAAAATTAGACCAAATAATGTATTCAAATTGGGTGTGGAGGAAAAAAATGTATTTCAGTTTTTCCTCTGCTGTAATTTTCTCAAAGTGTAATCTAATGTACAAGAGCAAAGTCACAACCGGGTAAAACACAATCACATGAAAGCATGTGACTAAACACAAACATGCCAAAACCCAAGTTCTCAATGTCCTTTGTAGTTTAAAAATAACATTGTTTCCATCCAACATCTGTAACATCGAGTCCCTATCTACCATTAATGTTCAAAAAAATCACTATAATGTACAAACCATATGCGTTTACCCAGACTTTATTTGTGCCTTTTCCTCAGTCCTGTTTCACTTGCTGCTAGAGCTGGTGGTGAATTAGGAATTGCTGCTGCTTCCATTTTTATATTTTCTCCATGATGAAGTGACAGAGATTAGCTCATTGACCTTTTTGTCTGAAAATTTAAAATTGTCGGAAAACAAATCAGTCTCAATTTGGAAGCTATTTTGCCTGAGTTTCAAGTTAATAATTTTTCACAACTTGATGTGATCTTAAATTTTAAGATAAAATAACGTTACAGGTTATGACACAAGTAGAAGGTTCGTACCTCAGCTCATCACCACTCTGTGTTATTACTGTTGAGACCAGACATTCAGTGCCACGGGAACAGTTAGCACCAATATACTTTACAGTGCCATAGAACAATCTTGGTCATAAGTTTAAACACTGTTGCCACTTGCCTTCTAGAGCTACACAATACATTATATTAACAGCAGCCACTGCAGTAAAACACCTTCATAAATGAAACCTTAATAAATTGAATGAAATATCAAATATAAACAGCGTATTCGCAGAATTTGAGCTTTCTATCAGAATCTGTTCATATTCATTTTCTTTCAACAACAACTTGCATTTACATAGCAACCCTCACACAGGGCAGCATCCCAGAGCGCTCAACAGTGATGGAGCACAACAGCGAGCTTGGGGGGGAAGGAGGAAGTGACCCTACTCACAGTCAAAGAGGAAGGTCTTCAGGCACGATCTGAATCTGGGCTAGAGTACAGTCAGAAGTGGTCAATTTGGCGGAGATGGAGGAAAGCAGTCCTGGTCAGGGACTGGGTGGGAAGGACAGTTGCGGGTTGAACCTCACACCTAGGTTGTGCACTTGTTTGGTGAGTCTGAGGGATAGGCCAGGGAGGTTGAGGAGGTCAGTGCTGCAAAACAGAAGATGTGAGAAGAACCAAGGAGTATGGCTGAAGTTTTGTCGACAGTTAGTTGCAAGAAGTTTGCGTTCATCCAGTCCATGATATCTGCCAGACAAACCAACAGAACATTGGCAGACCTAAAGTTGCAGCTGAAGAAGTAGATTTATGTGTCATTCATATACATGTGGAAGTTTACCCCATCTCTGTGGATAACATCATCAAGATGGAGTTTGTAGATGAGATGTTCCAAGGATAGAGATGGTTTCGATGTTTTTAATTTCAGATTTACCTTTAATCTTTACAGAAATAAAGGAAGAGGCCACTATACACTGTACAGATTCAATAATTTCAGTCTCTGCATCTCATAAGTCAGCATTCAGAAGGCAAGTGACACAACCTGCCAAAACAACTTTAGCACCATCTCCTCACAGAATTAAGAACTGCTCATACATTGTTTTGTGTGCACACACCTTTGGGTGGAAGTTTTTTTTTAACAATATTTTTGGAACAGTAACGTTTAAAGATGTAATATTGTGTGTTTCACAGAGTGTAACACTGCCCACTCTGATGGTTGGGCGATTAGGGTGGTGGACACAGAGCAGGCCTGAGTCTGCAGAACGGAGGGGGCGGGCAGGCTGATAGGGACACAGCTGGTCAGAGAGATAGGTGGGGGCAAGACCGTGAATGGCTTTGAAGGTGAGGACGAGGATACAGGGAATCAATCAGATCATTGAGCTTGTTCCATTCAACATGTAAAGAAATAAAATACACCCAATTTTAAACAAACTTAGTGAAAATGCATCTAAGATTTTACAAGACACTGAAGTGATATGCAGGACAACAATCTCTTTATTGACAAATAATGGTAAAGGCAACAGATTGACTCTGAGATGCCGCTCAGCATGGGGGGTGCTATGTAAATGCAAGTTGGTGTTGTTTCCAACACAAAGCAGGGACACATTTCACAGATCTTTTCCAATAGGGACCTTCCAGCCGATTAGGTCTTTCAGTAACATAAATGAGGTTATAACAAGGTCACATCAAGCCTTCTTGATGAATTGACAGCTCTGATTAACCATCAATAGTTCCTGTGGCTATTGTCACTGTCAGGCATAGCCAGCCACTTCTCATACTTTCTCCTCAACCTCAATTGATACCGATGTTCTGTTGGCTCATCTAGGAGACATCAAGGCCTGAACCCACTGGGATCCTAATTAGAACTTCTGGTCCCAAAACCTTTTTTCAGTTGGTTGTGCTACCAGAGGATGTTTTATCAAATGAACAAACAACTTTTGAAAGGCACCCCGATGTGCACCATATTGTATTGTACACCATATTGTATGTCTATTGTACATACATTTCCGGATGCTCTTGAGCCCCTCCTCCTGTACTGTTATGCTTTTTTTTACAACCATTTGGGGGCAATTGTGGGCTACCAGATGGGTGTGCCCTGAGCAGTTTGCACAGGATTGTCTCCTGCCGGGGTTACGCTCCATCTAGCCTTTGCAGTGGCTGATCCAAATTTAAGCTTGTCCCTCAATACAAAGTCTCTGATCCTAGCGTGTGCAGGCCTGAGACAGGTTCTTACCATCTCCTCGTTCTGCCAGAAGAGCATCTGGTTTTGGGAATGCCAAAAGGCGTTAACCAGTTTATGATCCTCCAGGCACACATGAGGTGGGTTTCACTGTGAGTGCCTAAAAAGAGGCCATACAGCACTGAGTGCTGTGACAGAGGGTCCCCAGGGACGAACCGCGAGAGTATCCACTCAATTTTTCTCCAAACTGCCTTTGTAATGCTACACCAGGAAGAGGTGATCCACGGTCTGCTTCCCTCTGCAGCCGGCCCGAAGGCAGCGTGGTGACTGGCCTAGACCTCGATTGTGCATGAACTCCCTGAAAGGAATTAAACAGCTTTCTAACTCAGTAAAGGGAGGGCTATCAACTGAGCCAGGCTGATACATTTTATTCAAAATTAAGTGATTAAATAAATTAATCAGGTTTCTCAATAACATAAGCCAGAACGTGTCCAATTTCAAAAGACTTGCAACTCTGTAATGGAAACTTCAAGCTTTTCTTATAGGGAGTTACAATTTTGAGCTATGACTGTACAATCTTGTATTTGGGATTTTGATAATCCTGTATCTGGCAAGTGAAGTTCCAAAGAACCCCTGAAATTTCCAAGTACTGTAGTTCATTTTACCATGTTAAAAATCAGGATTTATTTTAAGCAGGCCCCAATATTTTTGTGCAAAACAACAACAAAGTTACATTTGTATAGCGTCTTTCACATCAGGAGGACGTCTCAAGGCACTGGGCAAAGGTCGGGATCAGATTTGCCCGCCGAAACCTCTGCCCTAGAAACCTCCAACCTCCTCCCACAATGGCATTCTTTTTGTACAGACCCATCCTCCGCCTCCACCGCCCTCCACAACACCCTCTCCACTACCCTTGACACCCTGGGCCCCCTCACCTCCAAAACCGTCTCCCATTCCCGATCATCACCGTGGTACACATCTCACCTCCAAAAGCCAAGTGAGAGCAGTTGAACGCACCTGGCTCAAATTTGGCCTCACGGTCCACTGGCAAATCTGGCTGGACCGCATCAAATTTTACCGCTCCGCCCTAGCCACCGCCAAATCAGCCTTCTACTCCAGGATAATCCTGGAAGCGAAGGACAACCACCGCCTCCTCTTCGCCACCACCAACCAGCTCCTCCGCCCCCCCCGCCTCACCTCGCAGATCCTCTCCTCAAACGTTCGTTGTGAGGAGATGCTGGATTTCCTCGAGTCCAAAATTGAGAAAATCCGCTCTGCGGTTTCCTCCCCCTACCACTCCTCCACCTCCGCGCCCTCATCAGTTACCTCAACCCCTACTCACCCCCCATTTCACACTTTCAACCCCACCACCCCGCTTTCAGTCACAAAAACAATCACCTCCATGAAACCCACCACGTGCTCATTGGACCCCATCCCCACCCCCCTCCTCCGCACCCAGCTCCATTTGTTAGCCCCACTCATTTCTGACACCATTAACCTTTCCCTCTCCTCAGGAACCGTCCCTACCTCCCTTAAAACAGCCACCATCACCCCTATCCTGAAGAAACCCTCCCTTGATGAGTCGCAACCAACAAGTTATCGACCCATTTCCAACCTCCCGTTTCTATCCAAGGTCCTTGAAAGAGTGGTTGCCTCCCAGCTCCGCTCTTTCCTTTCAAATCACTCACTTCTTGAACCCCTCCAATCAGGTTTCCGCCCTATCCACAGCACAGAAACTGCCCTGGTCAAGGTCACAAATGACATCCTAACCGCCTGTGACCAGGGCTCCCTCTGCCTCCTCGTCCTCCTTGACCTGTCTGCTGCGTTCGACACAGTCGATCACACCATCCTCCTTCAACATCTTTCCTCCCACCTCAACCTTCAAGGCACAGTCCTTGAATGGTTCCACTCTTATTTGACCCATCGTTTACATTTTGTTTCTTCCAATGGCTTTTCTTCAAACCCCCGCATAGTTTCTCACGGCGTCCCTCAGGGCTCTGTCCTCGGTCCCCTTCTTTTCACCCTTTACACGCTCCCTCTGGGCGACGTCATCCGCAAACATGGGGTAAATTTCCACACGTATGCGGATGACACCCAGTTGTACCTTTCTGCCTCATCCCTCAACCCCCAGACGATCGATGTTCTGACAGCATGTCTGTCCGACATCGAATCGTGGACGAGGGACAACTTTTTGCAATTGAACGTGAATAAGACCGAGGCCCTCCTGATTGGCTCAAGCCAGCGCCTCCGCACATCGGGCGCTGCCAGCCTCAACATCCAAGGCTGCACTCTCCACCTCACAAAGCCAATCAGGAACCTCGGCATCATGTTCGATCAAAAACTTTCCTTCCTCCCCCACATCCGCGCCTTGACCGGCACCGCCTATTTCCATCTGCGCAACATTGCCAGGCTCCGCAATTATCTTACCCCCCGCGCTGCCGAAACACTCGTGCACGCGTACATCACCTCACGGCTGGATTACGGAAATTCTCTCCTAGTCGGCCTCCCCAGTTCCTCCATTCACAGGCTGCAGGCCATCCAAAACTCTGCAGCCCGTGTACTATCCCGCACCCGCCTCCGTGACCACATAACCCCCACCCTCGCCCGTCTCCACTGGCTCCCCATCCTCCAGAGGATCGAATTTAAGATCCTCGTCCTCACCTACAAGGCCTTACACGGCCTTGCCCCATCCTACCTAAGCGATCTACTCTCCCCCTACACGCCCACCCGGACCCTCCGTTCAACAGGACTTGGCCTGCTCCAAGCCCCCCGCCCGAACCGCCCCACCATCGGAGGCCGGGCCTTCAGTTTCTCCGCTCCCACCTTATGGAATGCCATCCCTCAATCCCTCCGCTTCGCCTCTTCCCTTTCCTCTTTCAAGGCCGATTTGAAGACTTTCCTCTTCGATCGTGCCTTTTGTTCCACCCCTCCCCTTCGTGTTTCACCCCTTCCCAAACACTCCCCTCCCAGCTTGGGTCACACGCCTCTTGTTTAGCGCCTTGGGACGTCCTCCCGACGTGAAAGGCGCTATATATATGTAAATTGTTGTTGTTGTTGTTGTTGGGCAAACTTCGGGATCAGATTTGCCCGCCGAAGGTGGGGTGGGTGGTCGAGGGACGTGGAGCAGGCAGGAGCCCACTGAGGGTGTGGACAGATTGGTTGGGGGTTAGGAGGTTGCAGAGGTACGGGTGGAGCAAAGCTATGGAGGGCTTTAAAGGTGAACTATTTTCCAAAAAATCCGAATGCACATGAAATGATTTCTGAACTTCATTTTAATTCTACAAATCATTTAATTTGAATTATTATACCAAATTATTACAGGTAAACCTCTATTTAGGACAGGGTTGCGTTCCTGAAAAACTGTATCTGGATCGAAATGTCCTAAATCGAAACACAATTTCCCATGTGGTCCCATTATGTAACCAGAGATGCGTTCTTTTCACAACATTTTTGGACCTTAAACCCACTAAATAGCACACAAAACCACACAACATAACACACAAATTAACACACATAGGCAAGCAGGGGTATTTGGGGGTAACTGTATGGTATATTACGCTGATTCTGATCCTCAATCCAGACACTCAGCATTATTTCCATGTTTTCCATCACATCACTCCGAAATTTTGCTAATCTGCTTGCACCTGTAGCTGTAACACACCTTGAACTTGCCAGTATATTGTCCTTATTCTGTTTTATAGTAGTCACCGTCGATCTAGCTAGCCCTAAAGCCCTCCCGACGTCTGTACCTTTTTTGCCAGAATCGATGCGCTTTATCACCTTCAATTTGCTATTTAAAGTGATGACTTTGCGAGGTTTCGTGGCCGCTGGCGGTATTACTGCTGCTCATTTCACTTACTGCTGTCTTTTCCCCGACATGGTAGGCATGCTGTGAATCACTCGAAATTGCTCGGGAATGTTTGGACGTGGTGTGGTATCGCTTCAAAATCAGCTGACTTTTAAACAGTGATGCAGTGGCATGCTACTGGCCAGTTCAAATGCTTGGATACACTATATCAGGTGCGAGCGCAATTTACCCGCGAATACACTATGGACTATGAGTATGAACAAAAAGGTCGCGTGAAATGCGACCGCAATATTCAAAATATGTACTGCGAATGCGCAAAAAGAATTTGTTTGTTCAAAGAAATCCAAGTGTCCTAATCAATCAAAAGGTGTTAAAAAACTGATGTTCCTTCAATCAAAATGTCCTAAATAGAAGCGTCCTAAATAGAGGCTTACCTTTACTACAAATCACAACTCTCTCACTCTTGTATACATTAGTGTATATGCCACATGTCTAGAAATTGATTATTTCTTTACTGCATCCACAGGAGCAGTTGATTTACTTTTTTTTTAAATGTGTATTCAGAACATTTATGCAAAATATCACCCCCCAGTCATAGAAATTGATAGATAACTGTTTCAAACAAGGAAGATCACAATTCCTGCAGAAAGGATCAAAGTAGAACTTGTAAATGTTTTTTCTCTCTGTAGATGCACAAATATCTTTCATCTAATCAACAAGACTAACGAAACAAAAATGCAACATCTAATGATTTGTGATATAAATGCTTCTAAATATTTATTTTCCCCCCACCTTGAAAACTATTTTTGGTGAAGAAAACTAATCAGAAAATAATTGTAACAATGTAAATCCAACCAATGTTGGAACATACATAAGGAATTTACTACAGTATTGTATATACTGTACTGCACCCTATAATCCTAATAGTTCACAGTTTAATACTTTACTTGGAATATACATTCTAAAATAAAGTTGTGCAGTAAATTGTTCATTTACAGAGAAATTTTTTAAAATTTCTAGTTTTCTGCTTTTAGCATGAACTGTGACCTTCCTTATTTGAAGCTGAAGCCCCCGAAAAAAATCTCAGGTGAGAGAAAATATCATAATAATCCTTCCATGGATTATTTGGATACCTCAAAGTGCTTCTACAACAACAACTCGGATTTATATAGCGCCCTCACTCCACGCCGGACGACGTCTCAGAGCGCTTCACAATAACGGGTCCCGGGGCCGAGCCAGGGGGAGGGGGAAGAAGGTGACCGAAAGTGCAGTCAAAAATAAAGGTCTTTAGCCGAGACCTGAAAGTAGGAAGAGAGAGGGCAAGGTGAAGGGAGTGAGGAAGGGAGTTCCAGAGCCTTGGGCATAGTGGCCGAAGGCACGGCTGCCAATGGTGGAGCAGAGGATTCAGGGGACAAAGGGGAGGCAAGACCCAGTAGAGCAAAGGCAATGGGTCCTGTTGTGAGGAGAGAGGAGGTCAGAGAGGTAGGGTGGTGCAGGGGAGTGAAGGGATTTGAAAACAAGAGTGAGGATCTTGAAACCGATCCTCTCCAAAACAGGGCACCAGTGTAGTCTGGCAAGGACTGGGGTAATTGCTTCATATGATACATCTCAATGACTAGACTATATCAAGTGCAAGGATTATTATTATTTTTATTATTATATCCCGCTGCCTGACAAAAAATTTAATGTGGATAGAGTATATTTTGTGGGGGAAAATGAGGCAGTAGTTGCACATAACACTGTCCCACAAATAGTCATGGATTGATTTACCAATTTTATTTGGCGGATTATTGGCCAGCACACAGGGAGAAACGCCTTCTCTTTTCAAGAAATTCCGATGACTCATGTTGACTTAAATCGTCACCACATTTTAATTATTTGGACACAGAGATAGTCAAGCTCACAGAGCCAGGATGTTCTGTTTGTACAGCATCGTGCATGATGCAGAAAGATTAACAATCTGGAGAAAATAATTAGTTACAGGAGTTTCTTCTACAATATTGTTTCTTCTTTGTCTTAGTTTATTTTCTTCTTATATTCTTTATTTCCTAGCTTCTTTCCTACATCTGAAGAGCATCAGCTACAACAGCTACATTTATACCCACTTGGTTTTTTGATGCTTTCTTCAACTCTAATCAACAACAACTTGCACTTATATAGCACCCAAATATAGCTTTGTCTTCAATTTCCATCCAAGTCAATGTCATCCCCAACTATCCACAAATACTGTTCCACCTATCACCAACCACATAAACTTATCAATACACTTGAAAGCATATTAGAGAGAGATAAGACAAACACTGTTCATTCCCAGCAAGGTTACGGAAGTACAAAGTGTACAAAGTACACTCATTACCAAAATTTATCTTAAGGGTATAATGCTACAGATGATGAATAATTTCCATTAGAGGTAAAAACATAGTAGTACATCAGTATTCTAGTCAACTAAAAAAGATTTTGCCAATCTATAACACTAAATTAAGTCGAGTATACGCTTCATGTTGATAACACTTATCAATTTTATGTATGTGGAGCTCCTGTAGCTCAGTGGTTAGAGCACTCACCTTACAAGCGTGAGACCTGTGTTAGAATCCAAGCAGATCAGGGCGAAACCAAAGTTTCCTTACTCCACATGCCTAATAATAATCCGTCCAGAAATAAAACCCGCAATAATAAAGTTGGTCATTTTTTAATCCACAGCCGTTTGTGGGACACTGCTGTGCGCAATTGGCTGCTGTGTTTCTCCCACAAATATACAGTCAATTCACTTTACATTACAGTATATTCTGTGAAGCGCTTTGAGATGTCGATAAGATGTAAAAAGCGCTATACAGGTACTCCTCCCCAACCACGGTGGATACGTTCCTGAAAACCACCATGGTTAGTAAAACCGCAGTTGGGAAATACAAGGCCCTATGGGAAACATGGGGATAAGGGGAGTAAGTTGCTTGTTCTTTTACTAAACACAAAAAAAACACAATAACCTAACAAAAACAATAAATGTTCAAATAACACAATCAAAAAGAACATAAAAAACAATAAATTCATGTTATTTATCTTAATCCTAAGAGTGAAGTGACATCGTGGCTGGTTGATTGCAACATCGCAACTGGGTTCTAGCGCCAAAAGCTAGTGCAAAGCGACATCATGGCTGGTTGATGCAACTGGATCCTAGCGCCGAACGCTAGTGTTAGTGTTAAAACCCATAGATAGGCAAAATTCACTGCCGCGGTTGGCAAAGGTTGTCGCAGAGAGGCATGGATACGTGAAATTTGCGGTAGAAAAAAACACGGTTGGGGCGAGGTACCTGTATCAAACTGCAAAGATTATACTATTATGTATCATTCTTATGAGACCAACTTCACTTGGAAATGTAATTTTGTTTCAGATTAAAATCAACAATTCATTCCCCAGGATTAAAATTTCTTTATTGTAGTTCAGTTGAACATAATTAGGCGTTCTAGAGGAGTTCTCTGATTCAAACACATATCAATATGACAGTGGAAAGGAATGGACAAGATTGTACACTATTAGATTTGAAAAATAAAACTATGAATATTAGAGAAAGGACTTGTTTGGGCTGAGCTACACTGGCTCCAATGCGACGCACATACAGAATGTCAGATTTGAGACAATCTTCTGTGCCTCAGCAGTCTGATTCCTGAGCCAGGTGGGTCCACAATACTTCAAGGCACTGACCAGCAATGCTCGCTGTTTACAGGACTTGGTGGAAACTGGGAGGAGCGATTCTTCCCACTCTGCTCCTGTTAACCTCTCAACCCTGTTAACCTCTCAAATCAAAGCCCTAATGGATAGGATGATCCTAGCTGGAGAAGCAGCAGGAAGCTTGCCAAACATTGCTCTAAATGGAAATTTTAATCTGGTTGAAGTCGAGCATCAATCCAATATACACTTTAACTCCCCAAGCCTTAGACCTTAACTGTTCCTACTATTCTAGAATTAGTAAGAAGGGTGTAGCTCTCCAGGGAGAGAGTGTCAGTGAAATTTCCATATGATGATGAAATTCACATGTGGAACTCAGTTTGGTTTGATTATTCTTAAGAATAGTGATGGGTGTCAGACATTTGTCAGACACCTTGCTGACTTTAAAAAAAACATTGAATCTAGTGTACTGGCAAACATACATTCTTGAACTGTACCAAGAAAGAGAATAAAGTACCTTTTGCTAACAAAAAAAGGTAAAATTCTGCTGTTCATATGCTTACAACAAGAGTTCTTGCACACCTAATCTTACATATTGCAATCTAAAACATTATTTTGTGCACTCATCTCAAACCCACATCCTGTAGCACAAACTGAACAGCAGAAACAAGTTAGACTTTAGAAACCACCGACCACAGTCATTCACTGAGGTAATACTTTCATGCAATTATTTTCCATTTGAGGGTTTCTGTATAAGTAAGTACAATAACAAGGATCTTTTGATAGCTACAATAGAACTGTGACAGTTAAACTAAATGAGTAGAAATTATATACTTTAAATACTTGTACCCAAGCAAATTGATAAACAAGGTATTAGTCAGTAAATCATTTAGGCACAACAAAGTAATCAAGAACTAACCAGAGAATCATGGAGAGAACAAAAATTTAACCAGTGTGTACTTTACCACTTTTGTCCATATTAAACTGGCAGCATGTTTAGTTGCCCGGCAGAAATATGCATCTGCTAATAAAATCCACGCATATATAGGGGATGAAGGAATTATTTGATAAAGCAACTTTACTAAAAAAAATTAAATGAACCACTGGAAAAATTCTTAAAAAGCAAAAAAAAATTGGAAATGTTAGCTGAGACTGTGTTCTTGACTCTCTTCCATTACACTCAGCTGGAGGAAGTCTCAACAACAGGGAGGCTTGGAATGTTCCATCAGCTAATGATGCACAGAACCTAGCCAGTTGTTGAACTCCTGCTTCCCCCCCAAAAAAATCAGCAGACCTCTGACATGCTTTCAGTTGGAAGCAATGAAATGCATCTTTACTTTTGGGAGCAGATCAGCTGAGTATCTGGCATAGCCATTCACTGCAAGATATAATCAGAACAAGCTGTGGCTTGTTCTGATTATATCTGTCAGTGCATTGCTGTGTAAGTGGCTGGATTCACATTGGACAATTACATTCATTTTAGGATTTTTTCTGAACAGGCAATAGTTCGATAATACAGAAAATGTCTTAGCACAGAATGAAGCAGAATTATTTGGATTCACTTGCAGCCAGAACTCAGAAATGCTTGTGGATAGAGACCCATGTCACTGACTGCCTTCTTGAGTAGCTTTTGGGCTCGGTTACTTCCAGGGATGGGAAAGATTCACGATTAGTTATGGTAAGTGGCTTATATTGAAAAGCTTGAAAAGTTTACTTCAGCTCCACAATAATTAAAATTATAACCCTGATTTTGAAAATTATAGTGTTGTAGTACACACAATAAAACGTCTATTTTACTCTTCTCCTTAGTCTTATTATAAAGATTTAAACAAATATTTATTCTTGTCTGAAATCATTTTGCTTTCATCATAATAATCCTAGTAATAATCCATGTAATCCTAGTACCTAACAAGTGATTAATGAATATGGTTGGCATCAATCAGAAATTTTCAACTTTGTGATCCAAGTAATCTTGCACAAATCACACAAGATATAATCTACAGAATGGATTTTCCTGGTCAAAAGCAAGGATGGACAACTTGGATTGATTATTTTATGGATGGGTAATGCAAGTTGGCCTAAAGAAAGAAATGGTTAATTTTCAGGAGTCAACTTCTTTCTCATATATATATTATATATTCACACAACACTTGTAAGTTTTGTTTTGAACAGTTGACCTTCTTCCCCCAGCAATCACTCTAAAATCCTTACTTTAAAAAAAATGAAGTAACCAATAATGTTCATATAGTGAATGTCAAAAAAAGTTCAGTATTAAGAGAAAGCTTCATTGCCACTGCCTTCATGTACGACAAAGACAGAATCAGCTCCACATTCAAGCAAAAACATTTCAAAATGTTTTCAAAATTCACCATCTGACGCTAAGCATTCCTATCTGCTTACTATTCTATTGTACGTTTCACTCACAGCATGTTTTTGCCAAGGGGAAAAGAAAAATAATTTAATTTAGTATTCCAACATGCTGCAAAAACAAAACATTTTATCCCAAAAGCCAGCAGTCCCATTCCAAACATTCACAAGGTAACCCATCTTAGTACAACTATGCAGATCCATTCTCAAAGGCACAATACTGTATCAGCATCAGTCAATGGATGAACGCCACTACATAAATCATCGGCCTTTTGTTCCTTACACACAAGCTTTGCATTTTCTGATAGTTCATTAACAATATAAAACAACCTTTAACCAACAAAGGCCTTCTGCAGGGCCGGTACTAACCAATCATACTACTTTATTTATTCTAACAATCATCTACAGTATTTGGCCACATGGAAAACTGGCATAAAAACCATGTTTCATATAAACATAAAGCCTTGCATTGTAATAGATTATCTCATCAACTGTTTTGTACCCAAATTACTCTTTATCACAATTTGTTTGTTGAGAAAGACGTGCATTACTGTGTCAAAATGAGTGATGCTAGCACTACAGTACGGTATGTTTCTATTTAGCACTCAAGAGTCACCAGCAAGCATAATACCGACGGGATGGAGTTCCCCATCCTGACTGTAGCCCACAAAATTCCACCTAATCTTAGGTTATTAGAAGGACATTTTGTCTTAAAATATAAGACTGCATAAAAATCAACGATCACAAAGCCCCACAACAGGACTTTGAGCTCACAGTTCTTTAGTAACATCCATTGCAGTGGTCAGGCCCCTGAAGTGTTGGAAGTTGTCATCCTTCAGATGCTGTAATAAACGTAGATTTTGTCTGCTTGTTAACATCCCATTGTGAATACTCGCAAAAAGGGGATTTTGTGGTGTTTTGTACAACAAACTGACTCCATGTTCAGTTACAAATAATCAATACATTTTCATAAAACTCTGAAGCACTTGGTGATATTTTGATAAACTGTTATGAGAAAGGACCATTATTAATTATAATTATTAATAATAATACTTGCATTTGATATAGAGCCTTATTGCATCTTTGAGATGTCTCAAAGCATTTCACAGCGTATACTGTAAAGTGAATTGACTGTACATTTTATGGGTGAAACTCAACAGTGCATAGCAGTGTCCCACAAACAGTCGTGGATTGAAGTGAGCAATTCTTTTTATATAAAGGATTTATTACCCCCGGAAAAAGCAATCCGCCAATCGACTAACAACCAGGTTCCTACCTACCACTAGGTAAACAGAGGCATGTGGATTAAGGAAATTTGCCCAACATTTTGTCTTGCTGGAAATTGAATTTGGGTCTCTCACTGTCTAACCACTGAGCTACAGGAGTCCAATAGTAAAATTCAGTCTTAATTTGGAGCCCATTTTATCCACAATCCTTAAAAAAAATCAAAGCAAACACAAAAACTTGCATTTATATAGTACTCTTTGTGTGGCGTAGAATCCCAGAATGCTTGATAATGGCGGAGTTTGTGAAGTCTTGTGGCTCAGTACAGAGGCTTAAAGTACTAGCCTCACACGCGAAACAGCTGGTTTTGATTCCCGGCAGGGCAATCAAAACCCTTACAATCAAGTTTCCTTACTCCACATGCCTGATAATAATCTCTCAAGAAAAAAAACAATAATAAATTGGTCACTTCAACCCACGACTGTTTGTGGGACATTGCTGTGCGCAATTGGCTGCCGTATTTTGCCGACAAATATACATCAATTCACTTTACAGTACATTCTGTGAACCACTTGAGATGTCTAGAAGATGTGAAAAGCACTACAATAAACGCAAGGATAATAATTATTATTATTATGTTTCACAATTTTGCTTGATGTTGAATTTTATGCCTAAGTGTTTTACAGGCTAGAATGCAATGGAATTATTCTAATAGTAAATCAAATTTAACATCTTCTCAATCTTACCTCATTATCATAGATACCCATATAAATTTGATAATGGAGGTAAAAAGTGGTTTGTCATATTTTCTTCCGACTACTACACCTTTAAAGTTCTTACACCCTTTTTGCCTCATCATTCCTTTTAGCGTCTATTATTTATTTCACTTTTTATTCTAGCTTCTAAATTTTAGTGATTGACGTTAAACCCGTACCCTCTTACACCGTGTTTCATTGCTGACTTGCACTGTAAAGGTGTGAAAATATATGGTGGCAGTTTGGCAAAAGTTGTGATTGTTGCCAAACAATAGACACAAAGTATCTTTAGTTCCCCAACATGTTCATTCTCTGGTTTCTTGTTCTCAGTCACTTGTTTACACTTCAAATCATTTTATTTTGAAAGCTGAACTTATTTCCAACCCTGATGGCAATACAGCAGAATGGGCAATAAAATAGTACAGTATTGGGTTTCCAAACTATTTCATTCTAAAACTGTACATTTTGCAGGTCTAAATGTTTGGCAGCAACAATTTTCTACTTACACTCAAAGGCCCATAGACTACAGTATCTTTAACAAGGTGATATTTTATGCATGGGATACACATAGAACAAAACTGAGACAATCCGAAAGAAAAACAGGTAAAACTCTTTCTGCCTAGAAGTAACAGAATCGTTCATGATCTATGGAGCAATCATTTTGTGCATTCGGTAAACAAGGCACATACAAGTAAAAAAATACCTTAAGAGTCAAAATGTCTCTCCCATATGTATATATATATATATATATATATATAGATAATATATATACATACATATATATGTATATATCGTATATAATATATATATATATATACATACATATATCTATATATATATATATATATATATATATATATATATATAGATATATAGTATACACACACACACACATTGAAATCACATCAGCCTGTGGATGGTATGGAGAATTCACAAGTTCTCCAGAAAGGGAAATAGTGTTTAATCTCAAGCTTTTCCCTGTGGCCACTGCACCTGTGAGTGTCAGTCAGTGTCTCAGAGCTCATCCAACCCCCCTACAAAACATCTCACACCAGTTATTCCGCAAGAGACAATTGTATTCCGAGGGTCAACGTGACTGAGAGAGTTTGGAGGAAACTATTCTGTCACAATTTCCATTCAATAAAAAACACGACTAAAAACACAGACTAAGAAACCACATCCCATGAAGATTTATTAAAAGACAACACAGTTAAGGTCCGGAGTGCAGTCAGATCAGCCGTCAAACACTGGCGGGGAAATCTAACAACTCAAGGAAATGTTTCCAATGTGAACTTGGGATATTAGTCAAACAGGGAGCAGTATTTTCCCAAATAAAGGACAGACGGTATATTTTAAACTGTGGGAACACAGGGAAGGTCGGTCACTGGCTGGAGCCAAATAGTTTGATCCCCGGTGGGAGGAGGTGGGCAGTGAAGCAAGTGATAAACTAACCTCCTGGTTGAAATGGGGGTGGGGGGGTTGGGGGCAGTGACAAGCCTGGGGAGGGGGGGGGGGGTTCTGAAAACAATGTAACGTTTACACGGCGCTGAGTGAGATAAGGAATCAACCTATCAAACAAACAGCCTCGGGCACAGATTGCAGGTGCCCAGTGAGGGTGGGTGCCCAGTGAGGGTGGGTGTGTGGGTGCCCAGTGAGGGTGGGTGCCCAGTGAGGGTGGGTGTGTGGGTGCCCAGTGAGGGTGTGTGTGTGTGGGTGCCCAGTGAGGGTGTGTGTGTGGGTGCCCAGTGAGGGTGGGTGGGTGTGTGGGTGCCCAGTGAGGGTGGGTGTGTGGGTGCCCAGTGAGGGTGTGTGTGTGGGTGCCCAGTGAGGGTGGGTGCCCAGTGAGGGTGTGTGTGTGGGTGCCCAGTGAGGGTGGGTGGGTGCCCAGTGAGGGTGGGTGTGTGGGTGCCCAGTGAGGGTGTGTGTGTGTGTGGGTGCCCAGTGAGGGTGTGTGTGTGTGGGTGCCCAGTGAGGGTGGGTGTGTGGGTGCCCAGTGAGGGTGGGTGCCCAGTGAGGGTGGGTGTGTGGGTGCCCAGTGAGGGTGGGTGTGTAGGTGCCCAGTGAGGGTGGGTGTAGTGGGTGCCCAGTGAGGGTGGGTGCCCAGTGAGGGTGGGTGCCCAGTGAGGGTGGGTGTGTAGGTGCCCAGTGAGGGTGGGTGTGTGGGTGCCCAGTGAGGGTGGGTGTGTGGGTGCCCAGTGAGGGTGGGTGCCCAGTGAGGGTGGGTGTGTGGGTGCCCAGTGAGGGTGGGTGGGTGTGTGGGTGCCCAGTGAGGGTGGGTGGGTGTGTGGGTGCCCAGTGAGGGTGGGTGGGTGTGTGGGTGCCCAGTGAGGGTGGGTGGGTGTGTGGGTGCCCAGTGAGGGTGGGTGTGTGGGTGCCCAGTGAGGGTGGGTGGGTGTGTGGGTGCCCAGTGAGGGTGGGTGGGTGTGTGGGTGCCCAGTGAGGGTGGGTGTGTGGGTGCCCAGTGAGGGTGGGTGTGTGGGTGCCCCAGTGAGGGTGGGTGTGTGGGTGCCCAGTGAGGCTGCAGCTCAGGCTCTGCCCCAGTGAACACCAGGGCGAAGAGACAGAGAGAGAGAGGAGTGTGTGGGGGTGGGAGTGAAGACAAATAATAATAATAACTTGCAATATTAATAACATTCAGCAGCATTTTTTTGCAGCAGCAGCGGTCGCCGGGAAACGCGCCCGACGCTCCCCGTCTGGCCCCGGGTATTTTAATTATTATTTATTTCTATTTAGATAACGGTCCCTGGGTGTCTGCAAACGCCGCTGCAGCAGCGACCCCCCGAGCGCACACACACACACACACACACACACAGACACAGAGACCAGCGAGAATAAACCTGCAAAAACACATCCAAGTTTTATAGTGAAAATGAATCATTCTCACACTACACCACAATAAAAAATCACTGCGGATGGCGATGGATGTGGAACGGCAACGCCGCTGGGAGGCCGGGCAGGGCAAGGGCTGGGCATGGGGAGGGGAGGCAGGGCAGGGCGAGGGGAGGGCAGGGCATGGGATGGTGAGGCAGGGCTGGGCAATGGGGAGGGCAGGCAGGGCAGGGCAGGGCAGGGCGGCTTGTTGTTGTGGCTGTCCCGCGCTCTCTGTGTGTATTGTGGATGGTGTGTGTGTGTGCGCTATACTGGTGCAGACTCTCATTCATCAACTCCCTTCTCTCCACAACACGCATCTTGAAGCTTGCATTGATATATATATATATATATATACAGTACACACACACAGTGCACATACAATTGCACCTTAATTAATTCTCTCAATCAGCATATGTGCCGGTACGGATACATGTACACAGATAGATACAAATGAAATAAAAGCACCAGAGACTTACGTGGGAAGCCAGCAAGCTGGCACTCACATCTCCTGTGAGTGACTGAGTGAGGGAGGGATTGAGTGAGAGTGAGTGTGTGCGCGCCCCTCCTCTGGCTGAGCCTCTCACACTCACTCACTCACAGCTCTGGCTGCTCGCTCTTTGTGTCAGGGAGGCTACGTCACACCTAACTTGCTGTGATAAGCCCGGCCAAGCAGGCAGGAACAACCTAACTTACTTAGTGGCAGCGGAAATGTCGTTGTTGCGCAAAGAAATTGACATCACAATGGAATAGAACTGGGGATTCCCCACAGAGGGCAGCCCCCCCCCCTCCAGAGACCCCCCCCCACAGAGGGGCAGCCCCCCCCCCCCCCCAGAGACCCCCCCCCACAGAGGGGCAGCCCCCCCCCCAGAGACCCCCCCCCCCCAGAGACCCCCCCCCAGAGACCCCCCCCACAGAGGGGCAGCCCCCCCCCCCCCCCAGAGACCCCCCCCCCCCAGAGGGGCAGCCCCCCCCCCCCCAGAGAACCCCACAGAGGGGCAGCCCCCCCCCCAGAGAACCCACAGAGGGCAGCCCCCCCCCCCAGAGAACCCCCACAGAGGGGCAGCCCCCCCCCCAGAGACCCCCCCCACAGAGGGGCAGCCCCCCCCCCCCCCAGAGACCCCCCCCCAGAGACCCCCCCCCACAGAGGGGCAGCCCCCCCCCCCCCCAGAGACCACCCCCCACAGAGGGGCAGCCCCCCCCCACCCCAGAGACCCCCCCCCCACAGAGGGGCAGCCCCCCCCCAGAGACCCCCCCCCACAGAGGGGCAGCCCCCCCCCCCCAGAGACCCCCCCCCCCCAGAGGGACAGCCCCCCCCCCCCAGAGAACCCCCACAGAGGGGCAGCCCCCCCCCCAGAGAACCCCCACAGAGGGGCAGCCCCCCCCCCCCCCAGAGAACCCCCACAGAGGGCAGCCCCCCCCCCAGAGACCCCCCACAGAGGGGCAGCCCCCCCCCCAGAGACCCCCCCCAGAGGGGCAGCCCCCCCCCCCAGAGACCCCCCAGAGAGGGGCAGTCACCCCCCAGAGAGGGACAGTCCCCTCCCAGAGAGACCCCCCAGAGACCCACCCCCTAGAGAGACTCCCCACAGAGGGGCAGTTCCCCCCCAGAGAGACCTCGCCCAGAGAGACCCCCCCCAAAGAGATCCCCCTCAAAGATACCCCCAGGGAGACACCCCAGAGAGGGGCAGTTCCTCCCCAAAGAGAACCCCCTAGAGAGGGGCAGTCCACCCCCCCCAGAGAGACCACCCCAGAGAGCCCCACCCAGAGAAGGGCAATTCCCCCCAGAGAGACCCCCCCCTCATCAGAGAGAAGACCACCCCCCAAAGAGGGGCAGTCCACCCCAGAGAGATCCCCCCAGAGAGACCCCCCCCCCCCTGAGAGACCCCCCCCCCCCAAGAGAACCCCCCTGAGAGACCCCACCTCCCCGAGAGACCCCCCCACCAGAGAGACCCCCTAGAAAGATCCCCCAGAGAGGGGCAGCCCCACCCAGAGAGGGGCAGCCCTCCCCAGAGAGGGCAGCCCCCCCCCCAGAGAGGGGCAGCCCCCCCCCCCAGAGAGGGGTAGCCCCCCCCCAGAGAGGCCCCCCCCAGAGAGACCACCCCAGAGAGACCCCCCCAGAGAGACCCCCCAGAGAGACCCTCCCAGAAAGACAACCCCAGAGATACCCCCAGAGAGATCCCCCCAGAGACCCCCTCAGAGAGACACCCCCAGACAGACCCCTCCAGAAAGGGGCAGCCCCCCCCAGAGATACGCCCCCAGAAAGGGCAGCTCCACCCAGAGAGAACCCCCCGGAGAGACCCCCTAGAAAGGGCAGCCCCCCCCCCCCCCCACCAGAGAGACCATCCCAGAGAGAGGCATCCCCCCCACCCAGAGAGGGGCACCCCCTCCAGAGAGACCACCCCTAGAGACACCCCTCCCCCCAGAGAGACCCCCCACCAGAGAGACCCCCCCAGAGAGATCCCCCCCAGAGAGACCCCCCCCCCCCCCCCCCCGCAGAGAGACCCCCCAGGGAAAGCCCCCTCGCCCCAGAGCGACCCCCAGAGAGGGGCACCCTCCCCCCAGAGAGACAGTGACTGGGCTGGTGCACAGAGAGACGGGGTGAGAGCCCAGAGAGACTGGGGTTCAGAGCATTGAGGGGTTGGAGATCCCAGAGCACCGACAGGCTGAAGGGGGGTCACTGTAGCTCTCAGTGCAGTCAGAGGCTGGAGCACCCAGTGTGGTTCCCAATGTAGTTTTTTTTATTTTTGGACATATGTAGAAATTCATCGCGATGAATCCAAACCCAGCTGAGATTTTCATGTATCCCACTTACACATGGAAATCCCAGAGGTAAATTGTTGGAATGGAATGTACACTCTCTCTTTGGAGGTACATATTCTGCTTACCCAGTTAATGGGGGCAGGGAGTCATCCCACTCCTGCTCCTGTTAACCCCACATGCCAAAGCCCTAATGGGTAGGGTGTACCCAGCCGGAACCAGCATTGGGAATGCTTGACGGCAGCAATGTCAATGGCAAGCTATGCTATTTTAGATGGTTAGACTGCATACTCACAATGCATACCTCTGCCGCCCGCATACTCACCCGCTCTAAGCTTCGCTCCCCCATTATCCCAGTCCTTGCCAGACTTCACTGGCTCCCTATCCCAGAGAGGATCGACTTCAAGATCCTCACCCTTGTTTTCAAATCCCTCCACTCCTCTGCACCCCTCTATCTCTCTGATCTCCTCTCCCCCCAACCCAGCACCCGTTGCCTTCGCTCCTCTGGGTCTGGCCTCCTCCATGTCCCCCGAGTCCTCCGCTCCACCCTCGGCGGCCGTGCCTTTAGCCACTACGCCCCAAGGCTCTGGAACTTCCTTCTCTCACTCCCTTCGCCTCACCCCCTCTCTTCCCAGTTTCAGGTCACAGTTGAAGACCTTTCTCTTCGACCGAGCTTTTGGTCATCTTCCTGCCCCTGCCCCTGGCTCTGTCCCGGGATCCACTATTGTGAAGCGCTCTGAGACGCCGTCCGGCGCGGAGGGTGCTATATAAATCAAAGTTGTTTTTGTTATTGATGTCCGAAAGCCCTGGCTCCAACCTTGCCCTAATGCTTTCTGGAATTTGGTAAGCAGTTATGTCTAGTACATATGTGTCCCACAAACAGTACATATGTACTAGACATACCTGCTTTCAAATGTTATTTGCAAGTATTGATGGGATGCAATGAAATCCCACCTTGGTTAGGATACTCTTTAAGCATGGTAACAGGTGCAAGCATGGATACATGTCTGACCTGGCTGACCAAAACAAAAATTGTTCTGCTGAATTGGTTCATCTGTAAATGAATCTATTCTGAGTTTACTTTGTCAATACAATTTTAAATCTTCTACACTTCTGAAAGGACCCCTCTGAGACCATTGAAATGGTTCTTGAAGTGTGTAAAACTTACACTGTGATAGTTTCTTCCTAATCTATTCAATCAACTGAGAGGTGAGTAAGTACAGCTGACATTTCCATGAAAAATACGCTCTGAAATTGACCTGAACTTTATGAAGGGGAAACAAACCTCCAATATATCATTTTAGCATTATAATCAATGTTATTGAGTAGTGAATGGTTATGTCCCATAATAATAAATAAACCTTGCATTTGATATAGCACTTTTCCAGTGGTTTGGGCCATCCTCACTACATGAAATTATAAAAATGTAATTTTATTGCTGTTTCACATCATTTAGACATCTCAAAACCGTTTACAGAATATGCTGTAAAGTGAATTGACTACATTTGTGGGCAAATTGAAGCAGCCAATTGCGCACAGCAGTATCCCACAAACAGTCATGTATTGAAATGAGAAATTGATTGTTTTTTTTCTTGAAGGATTATTATCAGGCATGTGGAGTAAGGAAACTTGCCCAAGGTTTCACCTTTCAGGAAATAGAACCCAGGTCTCTTGCTTGCAAGGCGAGTGATCTAACCACTGAGCTACAGGACTGCACATAAATGGTAATTCTGTGTTTCCAACAAGCCATGAACCTTATTAATACTAAATGTATTCATTCCTATACAGCGCTTTTGAAATCTATTATATCTAAATCTACTTACAGTATTTTGTAAAAGTAGGTCACTGATCCAGCCTGCATTCTGTTCAATGCAAATGTATACCACAAATCTGATACTTTGTGCAGAAAAAAAATCTGCAACTGCCTCATCTAGCTTGAAGATTACAAAAAATTTAGTCATGCTCCTAGTTTCAGTTAACTAAACTGTGTACAACAAAATTATAAAACTTCCCTCCAAGTTCTGAAGACCTCAGTCATGTTTCGTTTCAATCATCTTTTCTTCAGTTAGAACAAATCCAATCCTGACAGACAAACTTTACAATTTAGTGCTTGAATCATAGGGTTACATAGCGTGACATGGCATCAGTCAAATAGCAGGCCATTAAGTGCTTTGAGATGTCTAGATGATGTGAAAAGTGCTATATCAAGTGCAAGGATTATTATAATTTGGCCCAACTAGTCTTGACCTTGTGTTTATACTCCACACAAGACTGCATCACTTCCATTCTTCTTTTATGCATTATACTCTATTCACTTTTCCCTCATATATCCATCATATTTTCCCTTAAATACATCGATGGTATTTGCTTCAACCACAACTTCCAGCAGATAATTCTAATTCTCACCACCCTCTGAATGAAGAATTCCTCCTAAAGTCCCTATCAGATCTACAACTGACTAGCTTACATTTATACCTTCTGGTTTTGTACTAATTGACAAGTGGAAACAACTTAATCAACATCCTCTCTGCTGAATCCTTTCATAATCTTAAACCACTCCATCAGGTTCCCTCTTAATCATCTCAACTCTGGAGAGAAAAGCTGTAACCTGTCCAATCTTTTATGATAGTTGTTTCCACTTATTCCTTGTAAATAATAATAATTGATCCTTATACTTGTGAAGTCACGTAGCTCAGTGGTTAGAGCACTCGCCTTGCAAATGAAAGACCTGAGTTTGATTCCTGGCAGGCTGCCATGTTTCGCTCACAAATATACAGTGGATTCACTTTACAGTATATTCTGTGAAGTGCTTTGAGATGTCTAGAAGATGTGAAAAACGCCATATTAAATGCAAGGATTATTATTATTAAGGAAGGATGGCAAAGGAGGAAGTGACCAATTGAAATGGTAGTGTTTTAGGTGACATTTAAGGACAAGGAAAGAGGGGGCAAGACGGAGGAGTAAAGGAAGAGAGTTTGAAAGGGTGGGGGCATTTTGCTGAAGGCTCAGATACTCATGATGGGTTGGAGGGAGGAGGGGAGACCTAAGTTTACTGAATAGAAGATTGTGATAGGAGAAGATCATGGAGATCTGAGGTCCTAAGGTAGAGCCATATGATACACAAAAGCATACAATCCTGAATCCCAGACTGAATACCTTACTGGGAGCAGATCTCACCCTATAATCTACAAAAGGGACATCCAAGTGTAGAAAACATGTAAGACCACCATTGTGCATCCCTCGGAATATCTTGTATCTTGAATCACATCATGTAACTTATATTGCTCCTTCAACTCAACAAAATATGTGAATTGTGCAAAATTCTGTTTAATAAAATGAAATAGAATTGGAGGACTAGTTAGTCAACAAGTGCTGCAGCTCCACTTTAAATACAATATTGAAAGGATGGTTGCAATAGTAGATAGCTACTTCCAGATCTGAGCAAGGGAACAAAAGCTTACAAGAGAGGTCTTTCAAATCTACCTCAATAATTTGGAGCTGCACTGTTATATTTGACAATAATATGATTCCTTATATTTGATACAGTGTCTTATCACATTACCTTGATGTCTAAAAGTGCTTCACAAGATTTAATGTAAAATGTAGTGACTGTGTTTGTAGGTGAATAATATGTCTTGCACGTGCATAATATTTTAACTTGTAATATTTAAATGATTACCAGGTATAATACCTGGTTTCATGCATTTGTTATAATATTCTCTATCCAGTTTGAAATTGAAGATGCTTAGATTTGGTATCGGTAACTGGAGCTTTATTTCCATAAAACAATGAAAAATAAATGACACAGCTCACCCGTATGAAGTAGTGATCAGTTTCACGCTACTGAATTTTTAGGGGCACCTTAACTATTCAGTTTGGTTTGAAGATTTATCAAAATCTCCAGATCTCATTCACCCTTTTACTCCTCTTAAAATGAGTCAGGTTTGAATTGATATTAAGTGATTTGGGTGGGAAAATCCTATTGCCATTACAACATAGCATTGTGCCTTGAATTCCCCTATTGTGGTTTGACTGATTGAGACTGGCCAGACTTACTCATTGATGAGCCAGACCATCTGGTCAACTATCAACTCTGCATTAAAATTGTTATGACTAGCTTTGTCAGACTTTTTTTTGCAGCTAACTCAATCCTAAGGAGATGGTATATATTCCCCTGGAATTAGATGTTTAAAAATTGGCTCATTTTAATAGTTAGTAATTTCCTGTGTATGGGTGTAGACCTAATCTGATTTTGGACAAGATTTTGCTTATGCCAAGAAAGTTGTGTAATATTTGCTCTTTCTGTGTTGTCGAAAAGTTTTGCTTAATTTGAGGAAAAATCATTTCACCATTTGAGTGGCTAATTTTTGGCATAGACTGGAATTCAGTGCACTGAAGATGAATGGAAATCAATAATACAGATGAGCAATTTAGTGCTATCTTGGAATGCCGTCTGTGACGAGGGGAATAAGTGTATTACACATGTAAACTCATATGCACATATGAAGAGTTTCACGACCCTGCTAAGGCAAACAAGACTACATCTACTCGAAAGATGAATGTTGGGCAAAGATGGTACTTCTAGGGACACTACTCTGTGTGAGGAAAACTACGCAAGCAAATGCAAGGTCTTGTAGCTCCAACTGGTACAATGACAATAACCTTCCCACTGTTCACAATGGTGCTCTCCGATGCTGGCTAATTCTGGCCGGTATCAACCTGTTAAACCACAAGGGGGGAATTCAAGCACAATGGTATTTTGTAATGGAAATACGAGTTCCCCACCCAAATCACTTTAGATCACTGGATACTCAACTCATCTTAACAGGAGAAAACTAGTCATGTAATACAATACAATACAAAATCGTAAAGCACCTTCCTCCACAACATCTGGTCCCTCACCAGCACTGCTTTCTTCCATCTGGGACACATCGCCTGGCTCCGCCAATATCTCCCCCCAAAAGCCCCTGAAATGCTGGTCCATGCCTTTATCACCTCTAGGCTGCACTATTCCAATGCTCTCCGCGCCAGTCTCTCCTCCGCCACCATTAACAAAATCCAGGTTATCCAAAATTCCATGCTCACCTGTATCAAACTTTGTTTCCTGATTACTCCAGCTCTTGCCAGACTTCACTGGCTCCCTGTCTTGGAACAGATCGATTTTAAGATCCTCACTCTTGTTTTCAAATTGCTCCATTTCTCTCCACCCTCTTCCTCTCTGACATCCTCTCTCCTCACAACAGCACCCATTGCCTTCGCTCTACCAAGTGTGGCCTCCTCCTTGTCCCTGGAATCCTCCATTCCATTGTCGGCGACTGTGCCTTCAGCCTCTCTGCCCCGAGGCTCTGAAATTCCCTTCCTTCCTCACTCCCTTCGCCTCGCCCCCTCTTTTCCTATTTTCATGTCATGGCTAAAGATCTTTCTTTTCGACCGTGCTTTTGGGCATCTTTTTCTCCCTCCCCACTGGCTCAGCCCCAGAATCCGTTATTGTGAAAGCCTCTGAGACGCCATCTGGCATGGAGGGCACTGTATAAATCCAAATTGTTGTTATTGTTCTTTCATGTCAAGAGGATGTCCAAAGGTGCTGAACAGTCAGAGATTAAGACCTGAGTGGGGTGGGGGGGTGGGGGAGAGGTGGATCAGGAGGAGTGCAGGCTGTGTGGGACGGTGGCCAATGGCACGGTCAAAGGCATGGCTTGAAGGAGACAAGGGGGAGAATGAGGTGAAGGGAATATGGGACGGAGTGTCCAGAGGGGGATAGAGAGGCTAAAGGCCCAAACGCTGATGATGGTGTGGACCGGGTGGTGGACAAGGAGCAGAGCCTCAGGGTTGCTGAGGAGAAAGCGCGGATAGATTAATAAAGGTTTTGCAGGTTGGAGAATTAGTGCCTTAGGACGTCCTCCCGACGTGAAAGGTGCTTTACAAATGAAATTTTTATTTTGTTATAGTAGGAGGGGGTGAGGCCATGGAGGGCCTGGAAGGCGAGGACAAGAATTTTGAACTTGATCCTCTGAGGGATGTGGAGCCAGTGAAGCTGGGCGAGTGTGGGTGTGATCGTGTCATGGAGCCTGTTGTGGGAGAGGACATGAGCGTCAGTGTTCTGGATGATCTGCAGCTTGTGGAGGGAAGAATTGGGAAGTATATCAAGCACGACATTGGCATAGTCAAGCCTGATTATAATGAAGGCATGTATAAAGGTTTCGCTGGCCTGAAGTAGTGGTGGAGTCGGGTGATGTTGCAGAGGTGGGGGAAAGCGGAGTGGATCATGGCATAGATGTGGGGTGGGGGGTAAAGTACAGTTGAGGATTGAACAAAATGCCTAGGTCCCTGACTGGCTTGGTGAGGTGGACTGTGCATCGTGGGTGGAGGCAGAGAGATAGTATTGAGTGTCATCCTCTTACCTTTGGAAATAATGCATAAACCACAAAAGCAACCTCCATTATGTGATTTAATATTTGTCTTTTAGCTGGGAATCTGGAGAGATAAGTGGGCTTGGCACCACAGACAACTATTATAAATCCTCTTGTCATTGATTTGTGCTTTGAGATTGTTAAAATTAAAAATAGTTTTCCAGACAGGAGGTTGAGAGTGCCAACTTCAGTGCATCATGGTGGAAATACCAATAGCTACAGCCCAATGTGATGGACCTCATCAACTGAATACTGTATGGTTAATAAAGAGGGTTAACCTAAATGAGAACTTCCTGCTGATAGTGGCTTATTTGAAATCAGTGCACAACATCTCCAAACCTTTGTGCAGTACAACATTTCCGGGAAGCTCCAAGCGCCAACTCATACAATTCTGCATTTGATTCAGTTACCTCTCTGGTAAAAAACAAAATGGATATTTGTATCGTATGGCAAAAACCAAGTACTATACTTTAGAAACAACACTGGGGACAGCAAATCACCCACTCAGTTCCTGATAACTATGCAAGCCAAAGCCTGGACAGGTAGGATGTTCTAGCTGGACAAGCAGCAGGAAAGCTTGGCAGACAATGATATCAATGGTGAGCCCACCAGTACACACTGGGTTCCCCAAACCTTGGCTCTTGCCAACCTGTGCCTAATACTTTCTGGAATTAGGTAAGCAGGATGCATCCCTCAGGGGAGAGAGTGTACATTCCATTCAAACAATCTATCTCTGGGATTTCTATGTATAGGTGAGATGCATGGAGTTCTCAGTTTAACCAATACAACAACCCAAAAACCCCCACATATAAGACTGTTTAGAGTTGTCCTGGATTACATATGCTTGAATGATAACTGTGACATTGAATCAATGGTAATACTGTAATGTAAAAAGCTGAAACCTGTAAAAGCAGATTTAGAAACAGCATCTGGAAGCCAGTTTGTCATGTTCCTACCAGTCTATTGTATGGCCTCCGTTGGAAGCACAGGGGGTTAAGCATTCTGTGCTGCTCAGTTGATGAACTCATATTGAGGATATTGGTGTAATTGTTCTCTGGCTCCACTTCAGATCCTGACTCTGCAGCTGAAAGAAATAAAATATTCCACTCTGCCTCAAGAGGCTATTGAAAAGGGAAAGATTTAAAAATCTCTGTGCAAATGATGTCAAAGTTGATCTTGTGCCATCGTTCCTCACCCAGTTGAAACCAGTGCTGCTTTCTCCTTACTTCCCATTTCTTGCTGAATTTGGAGAATGATTGCTACTCACAATCTAATCTCCCACCTCTATTTGGCTCTATCCTAGAAGCCATTCGTCCGTCCATTCATTCATAGAATCATATGAAGTTTACAGCACAGAAGAATGCAACAGCATATTGTGTCTGTGTTGATGTTCAATTTCCCCCTATAGTCGCATTCTCCTGCTTATGCCCCATTCCCTCAAATATTATTTTTAAATATTGTTGTCTCAACTTTAAAATTCATTTATGTTATACCATTGTTTATTCCACCAATCATCTGTTTAAAAAAAAGGCAACTAACTTCTAACAATCCACATTTAGAAGTTGTTCTATGTAACTATAGCTTCTTATGCTGGTATTCCCCCAATGAATCTCTGTTGTATCCTTTCATTGGCTTCTACAATGCCGCGCTCAAAACTAGGCATAGTACTCCAGTCATGGCCTGATCTGTATCTGGTACAGAATATTTTCCCACTCTTCTATTCAGTGCCCTGATATTGGAAACTTAGAATATAATTTATATTCTCATATATAGAAGCTGAAATACTCTTGTCCTTTCTGGTATGGCAGCAACATTTCTCTCAGGATGCTCTGTGTAAGATACTAACATAAGGATGAAATGCTGGAGATATTTATTTTCCATTCAAGCAATCCCACACCTTTACTTGTCTTCTGCATATCTACTCTGTTCATTTACGTTCATCCAGCCTTTATGGTGTAGGAAATTAACAGAGGACAATATTAAGTATGCAGTGCACAATATTAAGCCTAGATTTTAAATCTGATTTCAAATGGCTCCATTCTTCTGAGCACAGCCTTTGGTATTTAGTGTGACTAGTAAATGGGGCTTTTGTCTTGTATCCTCAGTACACTTCAAATTATATTTGCTTGCCATGTTATTGCAAACTGGAGAAGGAATGTAAAAATAAATATGTCCCTCCTCTTCAATTTCTTTCAACTGATCTCATCGCCCCATTTGTTTTCTTCTCTCTATTTCTCCCCTCTCACATGAAGGAACTAACCTTTTGGTGATTACATTTCCATGATGCCAACAGTCATCTGGTATCTTGCCCAAATGAAAATTCTTCATATGTGAGATGAGAGAGAAAACATCAGCAAACTATTAAGAGTTGGAGGTGAGCGCGAAGAAACACAGATGGCCCAAATCCTATCCCTATTTCAGAAAAGTGGTTAGTTCGCTCTTCATGTAAACAAAAGGACCCAGATTCGATTCCAAGATAGGGCAAAACCTTAGGGAAGTTTCTCTATTCTGCATGCTTCTGTTTACCTAGTAGTAAGTAGGAACCTGGTTGTTGATTGGGGGTGATCACTTTTCAGGGGGTAATAATCCTTCCTCCCTTCCCCCAAAAATTAATCCACAACTTTATGGGACACTGCTAAGCGCAATTTAAATGGACAAGGTAAAGCTTATCTTTATGAAAATAAGGTTAAATACTGCACTGCATTCTGAGTAGCTAGAAAATAATCAAGTATTCAAAATTAATGCTTTCAAACATCACATTGAAATCCATTCTCGGGACACGACATATCCATCTTCATCTAACATCTCATGGCGGATTCGCATTCCCATAACAATACTATGATGGAAACAATTACAATATAGAAACAGAACACAAGCCATATTCTGCAACAGTACAATGTAACCTAGTCTTTGATCTAAAATCCTCAATGTTCCCACAGAAATAAAGGATGATTTATACAGCAAAACTTGCAACAAATAGTCAAGAATCTCAAAGCAGACACAAACCACGAGGCAAATACTAACAAATACAGATCCTAAAAAGAGAATGAACAACCTATAGAACGAATGAATGATTGCTAAACAATAAGATTGCTAAAAGTACACTATCTAAAAAACCCATTATTTTTGAGTACAGGTACTGTATTTTGAAAGATATGACAGATATAAAAAATCAAAATATTTCAAGTGTAATAAAATGGAAAGTGGTGAATATTTCAGGTTTCTGACAATGTAAAGTCCAACTCCCAATGTGTGTCAAGTGGTAGTCTATCCATTAAATTGTCATGTCCGTTCAGATATTTTGATGGTGGTTTAACACAATGTTAAATGAAACACACCAATTGAAGAGGAGGGATTTAACAAATGTAAGACATTTCTCATGATTGAACAGTGCACTCCATTTGTGCTCTATACTTATAACCAGCTTTATTAATGTGGAGTTCTGTAGCTCCGTGGTTAAAGCACTCGCCTTACAAGCAAGAGACCCTGGTTCGATTCCTGGCAGGTAAGGGCGAAACCTTGGGCAACTTTCCTTACTCCACATGTCCGATAATAATCCCTCCAAAAAAAATTGGCCATTTCAATCAATGACTGTTTGTGGGACACTGTTGGGCGCAATTGACTGCACATTTCGCCCACATATACACAGTTAATTCACTTTACAGTATATTCTGTGAAGTGCTTTGAGATGTCTAGAAGACATATTAAATGCAAGGATTATTATATTATTATTTCATGCTGTCTTCAAGACCCACCTCAAACCTCTTTGAACACGTCTATGGTATCTTCCTCCTTCCACTCTCCTCACTCTCTCCCCCCACACCTACACTTATAAAGTGCTTCAAAATATTACCATACATAGGGGTGCTGCATAAATGCTAGTTGCTGTTGTTGAAAGGCACTGGGCCAGTTATGTGCTCAAAGAAACAACGCAGTCTTGAGAGATTCTCTAGAAACTCTAGAAATCAGCTCAGAAAGAAAAATATGACATTAAAAAAAGTTTTGAAATGGATGAAGGTTTCTTCTTTTGAAAGGAATGAATAAAGTGTGACAATGAGTCCTTGGCAGTGGAAGCCATTACTCAGTGCACAGCGGACACTGAAGCTTAAGAAAGAAGCACCAGCTACCAGTAAAGTCTAAAGGAGTTGTGGACCATGAAGAAAGTAGCTTAACCGATTTATAAACTGTGACAGCAATAGCTGCACATGTACAATGTGAGAACTGGAAGGACAGTTAGTTGTTTGGGAGTGAGTTTGAAGGCCCTGAAACACAAAGCAAGTTTTACTGATGTTATAAACTGCAATGCCCAAGCTCAATTGATCTTGGAATGGCAGCTAATATCTGATGGCGCAACGGCCTTTGCAACATTGAATCAAGCACAGACCAATGTATGAAAGAAAGCCTTTGCTCTTTGCGAGCTGTATGGATCCCTCTGTTCTTGTCTCTGCTTGGGTTGTCACTCCACTGTTTGAACACAATCTTTGCCTTTTAGCCACCAGTACGTCGATTAAGCAATCAAACCACTGTCCATGAAGCTTGGCTTCTGTTGCAACATCTGTTTCACTGCTCCGCAAAATCTACACTCCACAATAGTGCTATTGAAGATGACCTATTTAAATGCTCATTCTGCGTGTCAACCACTCAATTAGCAGCTTCATTTCTTGACAGCTCCAACTTGCTCCTGACATGAAAGGCAATCTTAAAAAAAATGTAATTTTGTTGTTGCTGCTGCAAACCATATTCAAATATTAACAGATTATGATTCTGTTCAGCAATTGCAATGTGTTTTGCAGAGATTCTTGTGGTTTTCTGATATGTTTTTGAATATTCACATATAGGGAATGTCTCAGGATCTGTACAACCTGGGAAAAATGGACCCCAGAGAATGGATGGTGTTAAATTAGTCCAGCAGCAGGTTCCTAATGAGAACATCCCACCATGACAATCCAGTATTCTTTCCGAGGAAGGGGACGGAGGAAAGGGGAATTAATTGGTTTCTTCAACAAACATTCTCTTTGAACAAATGTTTCTATTAATAGAATGACCATTAAGAAGAATGTACTGTACCTACCCTTAAATCAGCTGTAAAGTGCAAGTTTTGATTTACCGCATAAGTTCTCATTACAAACACCTCATGTGCAGTGAAGTGCTCTGACATAGGCATGCTGGAATGCGTGGATGAGTGTGGAGAAATATTTAAGTAGACTGAATATACTTATTTTGAAAACCCTGGTCTGAAGTGCTTCAAACAGTTCCTTTGCAGCATTGAATTACCATTTGTTTGTTTTCTGATACTTAAATTTACATAAGAGTAGTTTTTATCAGAATTGTTGGTCAGGATACCGGGAGAAACATCATTCTCTTTTCAATAACTGACATGAGATACTTAACGTCCACTTGAACAGGCAGATGGGATCTCAGTTTAACGTTTGATCTGAAGGACGGTACTTGCAACAAAACTTTGAGTGGCCCTGATGAACCTGGATAGGAGATATTACGTTGATGACAACCACTAAACAAACTGAAAATCTTTCTATTTTAGATTTTATCAAAAACAAAATCTTTGACTCCTCAGTGACTGGAGAGTGAAGACTTTTACTATGATCTTGTTTACAGTAAAATCCACTGGGTGATCAAAACCATTGTTCAAAACAGACCACCAACAAGTATGAATAGTGCCCCCTTTCCCTAATTATTTTATTACTTGATTTCACCCAAACAGCTTGAATGAAAGCAGCAAATTAAATCCAGGAAGGAGCATAAAAGTGAATTAATTGCACAGCTTGTTCTGAATTTGGACAACTTGAGATTCAGTCGTGCTCGCTTATCTCAAATACTGATGCACAGATTTCCCTCTGGACTTCTCCAATAGAGCCACAAACAATAGAGCCTCGTCCTCCTTGACCTCTCTGCTGCCTTTGATACCATTGACCACTGTATCCTCCTCTATTGCCTTTCCTCTTACCACAACCTTCATGATTCTGCCATTGAATGGTTCAGATCCTATTTCTCACTTCATCTCCTCAGAAGCTTTTCCTCTAATCCCCACACAGCCTTGTGTGGTTTTCCTCAATATATATCTTCCATATGTATGTGGATGACACTCAACTATATCTCTCTGCCTCCACTCCATGGCCAGATGAGAGCTAACTTTCTTCAGTCAATGCAACCAAGGACCTCCCGATTGGCTCCCTTTAGTGCCTCCACACCTCAGGCATTGACAGCACAGCATCCATGGCTGCACACTCCACCTTACTGAGCAGGTCTGGAACCATTGTTTGACCTTCAACTATTCTTCCTAGCCACATCTGTGCCATGACGTCCTCCCAACGTGAAAGGTGCTCCATAAATATGATTTTGTTGTTGTTGACATGCTCTGTCTTCCACTATCGCCACAAGATTGCCCGGCTCCACCACTGCCTGACATTACAGGCTGCCGAAACCCTCAACCACGCATGCATCATCACATCTAAGCTCAACTATGCCAGCTGCCGGCTTGTTGGCCTTCCCAATTCTTCCCTCCACAAGCTACAGATCATCCATAACTCTGCAGCTCATGTCCTCTCCTGCACCAGGCTTCATGAACCCATCACCCCCACCCTCGCCCATCTCCACTGGCTCCCCATCCACCAGAGGAAACAGTTCAAAATCCTTGTCCTCACTTTCAAAGACCTCCATGATCTTTCTCCTCCTGACCTCTCCAACCCGCTGATCCACTACTCTGGCCTGCTCCACATTCCCTGCCCAGCCCGGCTCAGCCCACTATTGGCTTCTCTGCCCCCAATTCAGCCACTCTGCCCTCCACCCTATGGAACTCCATTGCACATTCCCTTTGCCTTGCTCCCTCCCTTGTCTCCTTCAAGACCCATCTCAAGACTCTCCTCATCAACTGAGCTATCGCCCACCCTCCTTCCATACTTACCACCCTCCCCAGCTCAGGTCCACATCTCTGACTGTCCAGTGCCATAGGACGCATTCCTTATGTGAAAGGCGTTAGACAAATGTAACTCATATTGTAACAAAATAGCTTACCTTTCATGGTATGAATGTATGAAAGTGCTTTAGTGGAGAAGCTGTTAATAGCTTGTTGCCAA
The DNA here is from genome assembly GCA_035084275.1 of Hydrolagus colliei. Lineage (NCBI taxonomy): Eukaryota > Metazoa > Chordata > Chondrichthyes > Chimaeriformes > Chimaeridae > Hydrolagus > Hydrolagus colliei. The sequence goes on from CM068744.1 coordinate 59,111,273, forward strand.
ATAGTAGATTCTGGATTCACTTTTAAATAAAAACATGTTTGGTGTGTGATTGCCACTAGAGAGCAGCCTAATACTGATCTGCTGTTGAGACAGCTTCTAATTTCACAAAATCACAAAAAGAAGTTAGTATGAAAAAGGCCATTTGAACCAATGTATCTCATGCTTCCAGAATACCCACCTTACCTTCATTCGATCATAGCATCAAGCTGTTTTTCAAATGTGTCCAGTGCCCTGGCCTCAACCACCCTTCCTAGTACACTAACATGTTTCTGCTGATACTGTGGCAGATATAGTGTCAAATACTTGTCATATCAGCCAGGCTCCAGTTTACTAGAATGCAAAAGTTTCAATGTAATATTGGCAATTTAGCAATTCCATTGGTATTGATAAGAAATAACAATATTAATCTTTGTATTTGATACAGCGTATCAACATATTGGAAGGATGTCTCAAAGAGCTTCACAGGATATACTGGAAATTTGCCTCCAGTTAATTCACTTTGCAGTTATTCTGTAACATCTCAAAGACATGATAAGGTGCTATATCAAATGTAATGATTATTACTACTGTAAAATGAAATGACAACAACAACACAATTACATTTGTAGAGTGCCTTTCACAGCAGGAGGATGTGCCAAGGAGCTGAACAGTTGGGGGCCAGGATCCGAGCAAGGGTATGTGTGGTTGGGGATCAGGGGAGGGGTCAGGGTTTGGATGAGGGAGGGCAGAGATGTAGGGGGGGCAGTTGAAGGCATGGTAGAAAAGAAGGGTCTTGAGTTTGTGTCTTGTAGGAAGCGAGGGAGGGAGCAAGCTAAGGGATTGTGGGATGGAGTTCCATAGGATGGGGGAGAGAGAGGCTGATAAGCCTGGCCACCAATGTTAGGGTGGGTATGGTGGGAAACACGTAGCAAGCTGGTGCTTGCTGAATGACAATTGGAATAAATTTGCAGTAAATGCAAATGCAAATTTGTAATTGCAAATGCAGCAGCAAAATTGAGCACAACAATTTCCAATAAACAGCCATGAAACAAGTGACCAATTTTATTTAGTTCCGTGGGATATCTAACATCCACCAGAATAGGCAGACAAGGCCTCAATTTAACATTTCATGGCGAAGGGCGAGATAAGAGATTCAGCAAGTGATTGTTGTTCAATAGCTATTCTCTTAGTAGGTTCCTCAGTGCATCATTTACTTCAATAAATATCTCTGGAATTTCTATGTGTAAGCAGATGCATGGAATTCTCAGCTTCTCTGCCCTCCAACTCTATGGATAATGGTTTGGATACTGTTAGGCATGGCGATGGGTTTCTGCATGTGTCAGACACCTAGCTGAACAAAACAAAGTAATCATTTATTCTTGTTTTAGCTCTCAGAAAGAACTCCAAAGCACAGCTACAACAATTTGGAAGTCACTATATCAAATGTAATAATTTGATATAGTGACTATAATGTAATTATTACATTATTATTAATAATAACGTTAATTATTATATTATGTAATTATTACATGACTACATTTAATAATGTAATAATGCTGCTCTCTCCACCTCTTGAAGCCAGTCAGGAATCTGGGCATCTTGTTTGACCCTGAACTGTCCTTCCTCCCTTATATCCGCCCCATGACAGGTATGGCCTTCCACCACCTCCGCAATATTGCCAGACTCCGCCACTACCTCACTCCCCCACGCCGCCGAAAACTCTCATTCACGCCTTTATCACTTCTAGGCTTGACGACGGGGAACTCTCTCCTCGTCGGCCTTCCCAGCTCCTCCCCGCAAGGCTGCAGATCATTCAGAACTCTGCAGCTCGTGTACTCTCCCGCACCAGGCTCTGCGACCACATCACTCCCACCCTCGCCCGTCTCCACTGGCTCCCTGTCACGCAGAGGATCAAATTCAAGATCCTCATCCTCACCTTCTGCTGTCTTCCTATCAGCCCGCCCATCCCCTCCGCTCAGAGACTGGCCTGCTCCACATCAACCGCCCTAACCGCCCTACCATCGGTGGCCGGGCTTTCAGCCTCTCTGCTCTCACACTGTGGAACTCCATCCCACAATCCCTTTGCCTCACTTCCTCTCTTTCCTCCTTCAAGACTGGTCTCAAGCCCGGGAACTGAAAAGAGAACTGGAATGTTCATCTCCATACACAATGCACAGACCGAGGTGTCGCCGTCAAGCCGCCATATTATGTAGTCCTCGGATACAATATACAGGTATACAAGGGGTGGGGGGAGAGGGGGAGGAAGGGAGAGGGTGGAAGGGGGGTAGAGAGAGAGAGACAGGGGTGAGAGGGGGAGAGACAGGGGGACAGGGAGGGAGGGATGCGGGGAGAGACAGAGACAGGGGGAGAGGGGGGAGAGACAGGGGGACAGGAGGGAGGGAGGGGGGCAGAGGAGAGAGAGGGGAGGAGAGGACAGGGGGAGGGGGGAGGAGAGGTCAGGAGAGAGACAGGGGGGAGGGGGCGAGCCAGGGAGACAGGGGAGGAGGGGGGGAGAGAGAGGCGGAGGTGGGAGGCATTAGATAGAGAGCGAGCGTCGCGGGATTTTTTGGGTCATATACAGTATACACCAGGCCCGTACGCAGGATTTTATTGGGGGGTGCGAATTGCTAGTGATGGGACCAAAAATGGCCAGGGGTTTGCGGGCTGCCCCCGAAGCCCCCTCGAGGCTCCGACGTATTTACACAGTTTGAGGTCTTATTTAATCGTTCAGAAGATCCAATATGAACGGTAAATGTTTCATGCCCTTGGTGTTTAAGAGCATCATTATTATTCAGTGTTTTTATTTTCCCCGGTAGTCCGTGTCTAATTGGGAAGGTAGAATGTGTTCGCCGATAAAAGCAAACACGATTGTTGACTCGATGATGTACGGAATGTGAACGATAAAGTAAATTACAATCCAATTAAAACAGTACAATGACGAATGCTTGATAAATGTATGCGTATAAGAGAAAATGATCATAAACTACAGATTGACGTGATTAATAAGTTGTTCTGCAATTGTTATCCTAAGACTCAATTTATTTCGGACTGTAATGAACAATAATGTAATAATCACTGCGGATTATATCATGGCCGATGATTGTGATGATATTGTTCTGTATTCTAGGTGAGGTATATTTACAATTCCTATTTGCGAGCCCAATACTAGCAAGGTGATGTCGAAGAACCTCGTCATGCTTCGCAATCATCTGTAGGGCTGCCAGAAAGTTTCCCGGATTACCTTTGTAATGTGTGCAGCCACTCGTAACGGTGTTACTTTCCACGACTCTTTCATTATCTCCTGTAAGTGCAATGCACTGACGTCCACAGGATAATACAGCTTCGGCAACTGTTCTTATGATATGTCGATTTCTTTCAATGTTTTTCTTCTTTTCATCGACCAAACGAATGTCTTATGTTATGGGTTCGCAACAGAGTCGCGCATTGATGCCGATCTAATCATAGAATTTACGTGGTAACCATTTCGTTCATGTTCCTTCGCCTTCTCGTTTAGTTTGTAAAACATGGTAAAGGGTGTATTAAACAAATGCCCCCCATCCGTTTCTCTCTCACTTGTTTGGACCATCAGTGCACAGTGAATGCAAAAATCAGCATCTAATGAAGGACTGTAGACCATCCATTTATAATCTCGCAAGTATCTCATCTTGAACTGGCGCTGACAATGGTGAAGGAACCGTGACGGGAAAATGTAATCTTCAGATGGGATGAAGTGGCTTGTCAAGAGATGGTATTTATATGCAACATCAAGTTTTTCAATTGCATTGGTCAACTCCTCAGGGCTCAGAGTAGACTCCTCAGGGCTCAGAGTAGCATTTATGATGTTTCCGATATCATTAACGAAATGAGTAGACCTATGTTGTATAATTATAAGGGGCTCGGCAACTTCAGCAGAATTCTGGACACTTGCGCAAACCTTGACCAGGAGATTAGGTGACTCATGAGGTATATACCAGTTTTCTAAGAGACGCCCTGAACGTTTACTGGCGACAGCATCTGACAAATAGTGAGCTACATGGTACACTACCACACTGGTATCACAGACATTACTGCAGAGGCGTCTTAGGTTTAGCGGACATAGCTGGAGAAGCCGGGAGGAAACTGTCCACAGTGCTATCCTATGGGAACCATTGCACGGTCACAGAACACGAGGTAGACCGACCCTAACCTACATCGATACTCTGGAGCGTGATTGGGGTATTGGCAGGCGGGAGTTGTCAGGCTGCATGGAGAGAAGGGATCAGTGGAGAAGTGTGGTTGTCAATGCCCGAGTTCGCTCGATCAGATGACGGTGAAACTATTTTTATGCCAAATTCGTGCGACATTGATGTTTTTTCACTCTGGGTACAAAACTGAATGTGGAATAAAGTAGCACTGTTTATCTTTGCGGTCATATGTTTTTTGCATGCCAGTGGACGTCTCTAAAAGCAATTTTTAATTACAGGAATACATCTTTAATAATATAAATCAAATGTGATAATCAAGACAAAACAAGAAACATGATATTTCAGAAACACGCCTATCAAAACTTAAGTCATTTTTACTTACATTAATCAGATTAAAATACGATTTCAGCTTCCACAAAGTGGTGCTACCTTTTTATGTAGTGACTGTATACGGGATGATTTCCGATTGACACACCACGTAGAATAGGCTCTAAAGCATAGGTCTACGTCCATGAGTATTTCTTTTAAAGATAGGCATTTCTGTCCAGACACATATAACTTTTTTGTTGGGTTCTCAAAAGCTTTAATTTCTCAGAAGCTTGTAAATATGTTGTCATTGTTTGCTAGCATTACAGTCACACCTCTCAAAACTTGAGTAATTTTTACTTAAGGTGATCAGATTAAAAGATGATTTTACCTTCCAGAAGTGGTGCTACCCTTGTGGCTGTATACGGGATGATTTCCAAACGAGGATTTGAGTCTTGGCGCGCGCCTATGTTTATCCAATCACGAGTCACAGACTCGCCGCGTCATGGACTGGTCTATCGACGCGGTATGTTTTGGGGAGACGCCGATTCTGGTGTGCGACTCGATAATTTTATATTAATACTAAATCATTCAAAGATGTGTGTTTATAATTTATACATAGTTTTGAAGAACTGATTGTTACTCAAATGTTCAATAAATTTACTTGGTATTTAAATTTGATAAAAATACAATTATCTACCCCGGAAAATGTGGACCTTTTATAATTTGGGGGGGTGCGTACGCACCCGTCACACCACCCCCTGCGTACGGGCTTGATATATGATAGATAGATGGATGGATACACAGAGATATATTTATCTCCTGAGGAGATAGGCCAACACCTGAGCCAGATCCACATACTCCCCCCCCTCTCTCCCCTGTCACACTCTCTCCCGTCCCTCTCTCTCCCCTGTCACACTCTCTCTCCCTGTCACACTCTCTCTCCCCTCTCCCCCATCACACTCTCTCCCCATCACACTCTCTCCCCTGTTCCTCTCTCTCTCTCCCCCTCTCCCCCCTGTCACACTCTCTCCCCTGTCCCCCTCTCTCTCTCCCCTCTCTCCCCTGTCACACTCTCTTCCCTGTCAAACTCTCTCCCCTGTCCCCCTCTCTCCCCTGTCACACTCTCTCCCGTCCCTCTCTCTCCCCTGTCACACTCTCTCCCGTCCCTCTCTCTCCCCTGTCACACTCTCTCCCCTGTCACTCTCTCTCTCTCCACTCTCTCCCCTGTTCCTCTCTCTCTCCCCTGTTCCTCTCTCTCCCCCCTCTCCCCTCTCTCCCCTGTCACACTCTCTCCCCTGTCCCTCTCTCTCTCTCCCTCTCTCCCCTGTCACACTCTCTCCCTCTCTCTCCCCTGTCACACTCTCTCCCCTGTCCCTCTCTCTCCCCTGTCACACCCCTGTCCCTCTCTCTCTCCCCTCTCTCCCCTGTCACATTCTCTCTCTCCCCTCTCTCCCCTGAGCCTCTCTCTCTCTCCCCCCCCCCCCCCCCCCCCCTCTCCCTCTCTCTCCCCTGTCACACTCTCTCCCCTCTCTCTGTCTCTCTCTCCCCTGTCCTTCTCTCCCCTGTCACACACACTCTCGTCGCAACGAAGACTAACCAAAATGGCTACCTCGGACAATCGGTAGCGACACTTAGTGGATGAGATGAGCATTCCAGTTCTCTTTTCAGTTCAGTGGTCTCAAGACCTTCCTCTTCTACTGTGGCCTTTTGCTCCCCTCATATCTCTTCCCCTTCTCCTACTCTCCTTCCCCTTCCCCCTACCGCGACCCTTCCCCACCTGCTCAGGTCCCGACCTGATTGTTCAGCGCTTTGGGATGTCCTCCCAACATGAAAGGAGCTCTATAAGAGTAATTTTGTTGTTGTTATTATAAATGCAAGATTTATTATGCACTGTAAAGTGTAGTGAATGTATATTTTCTAAGTGAATTTTGAAGCATTGAATGCCATTTACTGTTTCATAATAATAATCCTTGCACATCTCAAAACACTTCACAGAATATACTGTAAAGTGAATTGACCATATATTTGTGGGCAAAACACGACGACCAATTGCGCATAGCAGTGTCCCACAGACAGTCGTGAATTTAAATGACTAATTCATTATTGGGTTTTTTCTTGAAGGATTATTATCAGGTGTGTGGAATAAGGAAACTTGCCCAAGGTTTCGGCCTGGGCAGAATTGAACCCAGGTGTCTCGCTTGTAAGGCGAGTGCTCTACCCACTGAGCTACAGGAACTCTACAGGATTCCACAATTCGCTGGAAGGGCACCAGGGCACCTGGAAATGCTAATTTTAAGGCATTGGTTCAGTTCTCACACACTAATGAAACCTGTGAGTTTGTACCCTTTTAGACTGGGCTTGCTGATTCATAGGCAATGCAGCAACTGATCCATTATCAGATTAGCCGACGGAAGTACTTTAAACCAAAGTATTCATCAGAGTTTCATTTGCATATGATTAACACAAGCACTGCGTGCCTTTGTAAATGATGGAGCTGAACCAACACATAGATCTCAAAGGGAAAGTTCATTCATCCCCTTCCCCCTGGCCCCCATCGCAACCACTTTGTGAAACATCTACTGAAATCCTGCAGTTTCCTGGGACATATTGCTGCCAACTCATGATTGAATAAAAGAAACATTCTCTCCGTTCCTGTTTTTCCTTTGACCTCTTGACATTCTTTGATTTGAGAAAACAGGGAATACTATTATTTTATTGTATAGATTTATACTCAGTTCATTGCTCTTGTTGACTGTAAAGGCTTTGTTGAGAGTTCACAATTTCAATGATAAGAATAATTATCTTAAGGCACTTTGTTATAGTGCCTTATCAAGTCATTATACATCTGAAAGCGCTTCACAGCATATATTGTAAAATGGATTGGCTGTGTATTGTGTGGGCTATATCCTTAGTCAGAGATTGATAATTTATTTCAGTCCCACTGTACAGTGTATATTTTCTCTTCTAAATGTTTTAATTGTTAACCTAAATACCAATTCACACTAATAAGTAGATAGTGCCTTTCTACTTTGGGTTAATATCTCAGAGAGCTTCATGAAGGTTGAGCAGCAGCCCAAGCTGGGAAAGAACTAGGGAGTTGGCCAGGTTAGGGAGAGATGACCAAAGAGGTGGGTGGGATTTGAAAGCAGAGAGGAAACGCAAAGGGCAGAGAGATCTCAGGAGAATTCCAGAGGGTGGGGGTGATTAGTTTGCAGAACCTGGCACTGGATAGGACAGAATACAGTTTGTGAAAGTTGGAGATAACAATGGTGTGAAAGAGGATTTTGGTTGTATTGAGTAGAAGTAGTAGTTGAGTCTGGCGATGTTGTGGAGATGCAAGCTGACTCGGTATACACCAAAATGAATAACTGTAATACAGGCAATTCAAAGCTTTCTTTCCTGCTAGGTTAAATAGTACTCTTTTGTGAAAGAAAAGGCCAGATTTGAACAGATGAGTTGTAGAGGAATATTTTAACTTTTGCTTGATTCTTTTCGGGATCTGGAGCTCCTCGTTGCAAATGTTGAAGGAAAATAGTGAAATCCATGATAGGTTTGTCCAAAGAATAAGTTTTTTTTCATTGTGCTTTTAGTTAAGATATTGTAGATTTTGGAGTTGTGTTTGGTGACTTCTAGTGGACTCTTCAGTTCATTGCATGGAATTGAAGTACAGTACATCAAAATGTGTTGTTTTCAGTTTTTAATCTTGCTTTAATAATATATTGTATTACAAAATTAATAAATTATGGCTAAATGCCTTTACAAAATATTTTTAGTTTTCCTACATACTGTATATGGTCAGCGATATGAAACAAATAATATTGCATTTGATATAACGGTTTTCATGTAGGAGGACATCTCAAAGCACTTCACAGGATATCATAAGATCAAGATTGTTTCGGATGAAGAAGGCCTTTCAGCACATCAGATCTCATTCTTCTAGAATACTTACCCTTCATCCTCTTATCACAACATCAAGCTGCTTTTTAAACAAGTGCAGTATCCCTACAATGTAAAGTGCAGTGATTGAGTATTTTGTAGAAAAAAACAACAGCCAGTTTGCAGACAGCAATGCTCCACAAACAGCCATGCAATGAATAACCAATTTTATCTGGGGGATTGTTGACCAGGATACAGCGCGAAACTCTTTTCAAATTGTGCAATCTTTAACGTCAACCTGAACAGGCAGAAAGGACTTCCATTTAACATCTCATTCGAAGCATAGCACCTTCAGTAATGCAGCCCTCCCTCACAACCACCAACCCCCAACTGGAGTGTCTGCCTAGATTTTTGCATAGAATCGCAAAATAAAATTTCACTGATTTTCAATCCTCTGTAGCATTCTGAGAAGCTACCCCATGTTAAGCATGATATACATGTTAATTGTTGTTGTATAGGGTTTGCCATAATCCACCAATGTGAATTTTATGCCTTATTCTGGATGAAGCGCCACTAGAATAAGCAGTAAAACAAATTAAATATTGTACAATGAAATGTCTTGTTGATGGAACTGCTGGACTAAAGGGATTTGTCCTGTTGAGGTTTAACCTTAATCAATTGTAGTGCACTGAAATCCCATGATTTACTATACTATACAGTGAATTGCTTGACTGAAAGATTCCCTTATAACTCTGTTAGTCATCTATTATTCCACATAAACCATTAACCGGACCTTCTGGCAGTGAAACCACTTATGGGTATTATCATGCTGAAAGGCCGATATATCATAACATTGCTTCCAAGATTATATTGGAGTCTCTTTTATGTCCCATACTGAAAGCGCACGGATAAGCTAGTCAACAAATAACCCCAGCTAGAGTGCACCTGTAGTAAATAATTTTTAATGTGTGAAGAGATGAAGATAGACTTCATCCAACCATTCATGCTACTTTATATTGTTTGACTACAAGACACACAGTCACTATACATTTGAGTAAAATCCTGTGAATTTTTTGAGATGTCCTCCTGATGTGAAACTTACTATAGTAAATGTAACAAGTGTTGTACCATTATATCTTGACATATCTTTTGATGCTGGTTGGGGTGATTTCATTGGCTTTGCTATAATGGCTCCCTTTGTTGTATAGTTTGCTGATTAGCTGTTTTTAAGATGGGAACAATTAATAATCCGTACATTCGTTATAGCGACTGTCACATCAGGATGCCACTCTAAAGCACTTGATGAGATATCAGCCAATTTGGGCACAACAATGTCCCAAAACAAACGGCCAATTTAATTTGAGATTTTGTGGGCCAGGATACTGGGACAAACTCTTTTCTCTGCACTGGACTGTTAGTTAAATGGGTTCAAGCGCTTTGAGATGCCATCCGGCATAGAGGGCACTATATAAATTGAAGTTGTTGTTGTTATTCTAAGTGACTATTTATGGTTTGAACCCACAACCTCTTGTCAAGATACTGGAGGGTTTCTGGTAAATTAACCTTTAAAGACGTAGTTTTGCTAACATTGCTTGCATATGCACATACTATGGAAGATCTATTGTCCTTTGATATCCTACCTAGTCTTTCTGTGCTAACAGCAATCAATAACATCTAGTTCCTGAATTATCTTTATTACAATTATCTTTACCTCCATTTTTTTGCTGTTGTCTAACAAATATGAAAATCGCAACCAATGAAAAATAAATCTATTGTTTAATTAAATAAAAATAAAACTATTTGTTTAATTCCATGCAACAATGTTGATTTGTTGTTTTGGTTTTGATAGTAGTTGCCAATAGCCGCATTGCTATAAGCCCAACAGCATGCCCAAGCTAATACTTGAGATCTCCTGTGATAATGGTTGATAACGGCTTTGAGGATTTTTTCATGCAAAGGGTGAAAGAACTCTAGAATTCGCTCCCACAAAAGGTCTTGGATGCCAGATCTATCCACACTGTCAAGTGTGAGGTTGATAGATTTTTGGTAGGTTAGGGTGTTAAGGAATACGGGGAGAAAGCAAGAAATTGGAATTGAAAAGATTAGTCGAGATACAAATCAGCCAGGATCTAATTAAATGGTGAACAGGCTCGAAGAGCTGAATGGCCTATTCCTGTTGCTATATTTCTATGTAACTTGAGATGTCAAATGAGCAAAACATTTAAGTTAGCTTTAGTAACACCACTTGCTGAAGTCTGTACATCTATAGGTTTATTAATCATCATGTAAACAAGTTTGGACATTCAATGAAAGTTATAACAAAACCCATCAACTTTATTCGAAATAGAAAATCCCTAAAGCATGCATAACCGTGATCATTACATGCTATTCATTCAAATAATCTGTATTTACCCCCAAGATAGCAGTATAATTGACCTCATTACCTCACTACATCGTTACAGGAAAAAGTTGACATTTAACGAACATTTAGCTTGAACATGCCTTGTTGGCAAAAAGTCCAGAATATCTGATAGTAGCTGAATAAGTTATTTAGGGATCAAAGTTACTTTGCTTCCTCCTGAATATATTAATATTGTATAAAGTTAGGACAATGAGAATGTCAAATCTAATGCTGATAAATGAATTAGGTTTGAAATAATAATAATCCTTGCATTTTGATATGGCGCATTTCACATCTTCTATACATCTGAAAGCGTTTTACAGAATTTATTGTAAGTGAATTGACTGTATATTTGTGGGTGAAATGCAGCAGCCGATTGTGCACAGCACTGTCCCACAAACAGTCATGGATTAAAGTGACCAATTTTTTAATTGTTTTTTTTCCTGAGGGATTATTATCAGTCGTGTGGAGTAAGGACTTGCCGGAAATCAAACCCAGGTCTCTGGCTTACGAGGTGAGTGCTCTAACCACTGAGTTACAGGAGTCTGCAGCTAAAATAGCACTATGAGAATGATTCTGAGCTCCTATTTAGAATTGAAAGTTTTGCCTCTTCTATCCAAACATGCTTTATAATGTGTGCCACAATAGGACGATGGAATCATGCACAAGTCAACCTGACTGATATTTAATCAACAGATACTCTGTCAAATGCTTCAAGAGGTTTTGATGACTTGATAAATCACTATATAAGTAACTAAACCAAATAATCTGTCTCTATATATACACTGCACTGATCAACAACTGTTAAGATGATTGGCGGATCGCTTTTCTGGGAGTAATAATTCCTATAACAAAAGATAATAATAAGAATTTTGTTACTCAATCCATGACTGTTTATGGAATACTGCTGTGTGCAATTGGCTGCCATGGTTTGTTTCCAGGGATTGATTTTTCTACAAATGTCTTTGCCAACACATGCCCAAAACATTAAAAACTCCATAGCCTTTATTCATTCCCTCACCAGTCTCCGCCCATGCACCAGTCACATTTTCACAAGGCTCTATTGACTCACTCTACCTTGGCACATCAAGTTTACTATCTACTTCAACTTGCAATCTCCTCCAGGTCTAATCTGCTGCATGTACTTGGCCTCCACTCCTCCAATATTCCTCTCTTCCTCACTACCTTTTTGCTCAGCCAGATATCTGTCACATGCGGAAACCCATCACTGTGTTTATGCGTATCCAAACCAAACTGAGAATTCCATGCATCCCACCTATACATGAAAATCCCAGAGATAGATTGTTGGAATAGAATGCGCACTCTCTCCCCGGATGGATGCATCCTGCCTACTTGGTGCAGTCCTATAGCTCAGTTAGAGCACTCGCCTCACAAACGGGAGACCTGCGTTCAAATCCAGGCAGGTCAGGGTGAAACATTAGGCAAGTTTCCTTACTCCACATGCCTAATAATAATCCCTAAAAAACACCCAATAATAAAACTGGTCATTTCAATCCACAACTGTTTGTGGGACTCTGCTGTGCGCAATTGGCTGCTGTGTTTTGCCCACAAATATGCATTCAATTCACTTTATATTCTGTGAAGCGATTTATGATGTCTTGAAGACGTGAAAAGCTCTATGTCAAATGCAAGTATTATTATTATAAGAATAGTAATTTATTGCGCAGGCAAACGGAAGCTAATTGGCTGATGCAACACCCCACAAAGAGCAATGCAATTAATGAGCAATTCATCTAGTTTGTTATGTTGGAATGTGGAAGTGGAAGAAGGGTAAAAGCGAACATTGATCATATAATTCTCTGCTCTTAGATGTACAGGAGAACCTTAATGGCCTCTATAAACCAAAGCAGTGACATGGGATCTTGGATTAACATCTATCCAAAGGATGGCACCAACAATGCAAAAACGTGTAGTGCTGTAGTGAGAGTGCTGCCAATTGAATTAGTTTATCATGCAACAAACATCTTTTTATTGACATGCTTTTCAAAATCAGTATTGGCTTGTCATGATGAGGGACGTTAGGTTTCAGAAAATGAAAGCTATCATGGTTCTTTAATTCTGGCTTTAAACAATAAATGTTTTTAAATAGCCAAATGAAAGAAGGTAAATAAATATACAACAAAAACAGAAGACGCTGGGAACACTCAGCAGGTCAGGCAGCAAGGAAAAGTGAATCAATGCTTCGGGTCGATGACCCTTCGTCAGAACTGGGGCATGTTGGCAGGGAGAGGCTTTTAAGGATTAACAGAGAGGGAGAGGCGGGGCAAGGAAGACAATGAAGAAATGGGGTAGAAGGCAGGAGATGATGGGTTTAAGAGGTGTTAATGTTGTGAAACAAAAGGGGAATTGCAACAAAACTGGATAGAAGAGGTGTTAATAAGGTTAAACAGGGTGGGGGTGAAATTGAAAAAGAACAGGCAGATCAGACGGTCACAAAAGAGGAGTAAGGTGAGATGTTATGGCCTGAAATTATTAAAATCGACACTAAGGCCAGAACAACAAACAAACAAACCAAACTTACATTTATATAGCGCCTTTCACGTCGAGAGGACATCCCAAGGCGCTGTACAGTTAGGTAGGACAAGAGCAGGGTGGGAAGGATCAGGGCAGGATGAAGAATAGTAGTGAAAGTAACTGAATATTAGTGGGCAAAACAAAGGCTGTAAGTTTCCTAGCAGCTGGATAAGGGGCTGTTCCTCAAGCTTGCGCTGTGGTTTGTAGGAGACCGTAGAAGGAAAGGTCAGACTGCGAGTGGGAATGAGTCCTGTAGCTCAGTGGTTTGAGCATTCGCCTTATAAGCATGAGACCTGTGTTCGAATCCAGTTAGGCAAAACCTTGGGCAAGTTTCCTTCCTCCACATGCCTAATAATAATCCCTTTGAAAAAATACAATAATAAAATTGTTCATTTCAATCCACGACTGTTTGTGGGACACTGCTGTGCCAATCGGCTGCCACATTTCGGCCACAAATACAGTCAATTCACTTTACAGTATATTCTGTGAAGTGCTTTGAGACATCTAGAAGATGTGAAAAGCACTATATCAAAATGCAAGGATTATTATTATTATTATAAAGGGTTGTATTTGCAGACAGAATGGAGAAATATTGTAAATAAGTACAGTATCCCACCCCAACCACGTTTTTTTCTACCACGAATTTCACATATCCATATCGTAGCCTCTCTATGATAACCTTTGCTAACCACGGCAGTGAATTTGTGTATACATGGGTTTTAACACTAACACTAGTGTTTGGCGCTAGGACCCAGTTGCATCAACCAGCCACGATGTTGCTTCACGCTAGTGTTTGGCGCTAGGACCCAGTTGCGATGTCGCAATCAACCAGCCACGATGTCGCTTCTCTCTTAGGATTAAGGTAAATAACATGAATTTTTTAAAATATTCTTTTTGATTGTGTTATTTAAACATTTATTGTTTTTGTTAGATTATTGTGTTTTTTTTGTGTTTAGTAAAATAACAAACAACTTACTCCCCCTATCCCCATGTTTCCCATAGGGCCTTGATTTCCCAACCGCAGTTTTACTAATCATGGGGGTTTTCAGGTTGGGAAGAGATACCTGTATAGCACTTTTTACATCTTATCGACATCTCAAAGCGCTTCACAGAATATACTGTACTGTAAAATGAATTGACTGTATATTTGTGGGTGAAACGCGGCAGCCAATTGTGCACAGCAGTGTCCCACAAACAGTCGTGGATTGAAAAAGGACCAACTTTATTATTGTGTGTCCATGAAGACTTGTAGAGAAATCCCCCAAACAGTTATAAAACACAAAGTAGCACAGATGCTTCAGAAAGTTGTCAAAAAGTTTGATGACAATTCAACGAAAATATAAAAATCCTAAATCATTGATTATTATACACATGGTTAGGAAAAAGCACATTTAGTTTAGTTTGGATGGAAAACCCACCAATAATAGTCAATTCATTTTACAGCATATTCTGTGAAGCGCTTTATGACATCTAGAAGACGTGAAAAGCTTTATATCAAATGCAAAGATTATTATTATTATAGATTGTATCTCTATGAAGCTCTATATTTATAACAATTCCTACAAAAATATAAGCCTGTTAGCTTGGTGCGAAATATCAAACAGATTCTTGAAATTCTGGTATCAGAATAGATCAATGGTTCATTCATTTTCAGCAGATAGAATATTTTGAAACATAATAATTGAGAAAGCTGATGGGGGCTTTCTTTACAGTACTTTGAGCATTGTGAGCAGCAGGGGGTGCTGGGGTACTGCTGAAACAGTATCTCTCCTTGTTCAAAATCAGAGTAACAAGACAAAAATGTTAGCCATGATTGTGAGCCCAACAATAAATGAATGAACTCGTCATGTGAAATGACGAAAAATCAAACACGGAGATGTGCGTTTATTTATTAAACAAAATGAATACTAGAAGGGCATTAGAAATGTAGGCTTTTTAGATGAATGCCATGGGTTTAATTTTCAAATCTTTATTATATTAAACAAAAATGGAGAAAATATAAATTGCAATACAACAACAACATTAAAAGTACATTTATAGAGGGCCTTTCACGTTGGAAAAATGTCCCAATGATACTTCATCATTGTAGCAAATTCCTTTACAGTAGTGTATGGGTGGAGTGCATGGGTTAACACAGCATTGTAATAATAATACAGTATAATAATCCTTACATTTGGTGTAGCATTTCATGTTGGGAGATGGATCCATAGGTCCTCACGGGAAATACTGTAAAGTGGAGTGACACTTCGTTTTGTGGGCGAATGTGGCAGCCAATTTATGCACATCAATTTCCCACAAACAGCCATGAAGTGAATCACCATGTTTATTTGGAGGATTGTTGGCCAGGACACCAGAAGAACTTCACTTCATTTATCATGTCTTCAAGACGTCTCAAAGTGCTTCACAATATTGTATAAAGTGTATTGTGTATTTTGGGGGGGAAACACAGCAACCATATGCCCATAGCAGTGTCCCACAAACAGTCGTGGATTGAGTGACCAAATTATTATTGGAACAAAAAGAAATTTTGAAGCAATTATTACTCCCTGAAAAGCGATCAGCCAATCGACTTACATCTGGGTTCCTACTGACTGCTAGGTAAACAAAGAAGTGTGGAGTAAGAAAACTTGTCCAATGTTTCGTCAGGCCAAGGAATTGAACCCAGGTCTCACATTTGCGAGGCGAGTGTTCTAGCCACTAACCACTCCACAAAAAATTCAAGTTGCTGTAAAGCATTGTTGGTATAAGTGTTTACTGTAACTGCATTAGATCCAGATCATATGTCACATTATTCCAATGCTGATCATCAAAACAAGCCGAGGAAAGCATTGTGAATGCTGAAAACAATTTATCTCAATGGCAATTGATGGTGGCTTCCCCATTTGTAGGGTTGCTGAAGCAAGCTTTTATCCTATTGTAGGGGGAAGGAAATAAAGAACGTAAGTCCTACATAAAAATCTCTAGAAGCAATCACTAACAAGCAGTTTAACATGCTGTCAAGCTGCATCTGTGAAACCACATAGCTTTTCCTTTATTACATTGAGAAATTATGTGTCAATTCAGTATAATATGCTTTCCCTTTACATAATTCTATAATACATGGTGCCATTGAATTTGGTCAGTCTTGACAAGTATAAATCTCTTAAGTAGTGTGGAAAAGGCAACAGAGGAGATCAACCGAGATAAATGCCTCGCTGTGTGTATAACAGGTTGTACACTTCACCTCATTTATCTCAGGGCCAGCAACAATCTACCCGTTGTCAGTGGAAAGCTGCAACTCCTGATTCATGCATGGATATTAAAGAAACAAAATAGATCGAATGAGGTTAAAAGTACACATGGTTTTTAGATGTCACACAAAACTGTTGGATTGCAAACCATTAGTGAATCATATAAATTCATTTAAATAGGTGTAACAAAAGCAAATTTGCAGAATTGATTCATTGTATTAGATTGTTTAATGTTAAGAATTTGATATTTACCCGCAAAATAATGTTGAGATCTGAGAATGGGCATTGATATGTTATGATATTCTGCCAAGCAACATCAAGTGGTTTAGGTGGAAGAGTATGAAGTGGTCATTTGAATGCTTAAACCAACAGTAGATGCTGACTCCTGTGCCATTGTTAAGCCTCGAGTCCTGCCCCGCTCCCACTCAGCAATACAGATTATGATTCTATTCCTATTTTGTTGGTATGTAAAATGCAGCAGTAGGATCAATCCTCATCTCCCAAAGATTTGAGGGAAGGAAAGTGGGATTAACAATCTATGTGGATTCCTATTAATTATTGCTATCCAGTTTTGCCAAGTTCATCATTCATCCTATAGACAATTTACAAAATTGCAAGGCCTCAGTCATGTATTCTTCTAGGTTTTATTTTAAAACAGAGCTGAGTAATAAACTGTAAAAATTAGGATCCTATCAACATCCTGCATTAGCTATACATTAGCTATACTCCACCTAATATTTATAGATTTTATAACAATGCTAATTTGTTTGGAAAAATCTGGGGATATGCACACAGACACATACCCATATTCATACTTCTGTTCCAATACAAAAACAACAAAATTACATTTGTATAGTACCTTTCATGTTGGAACGGGACTGGAGAGTCATTGTTTCAGACCTAAACTGGGGTCAGGATCGGAGAGAATTGAGGAAAAGAGGGGATTTGGGGTGATCAATGGGACCGTCGAAGAGCAGGGTCCTGAGGCAGGAATTGAAGGAGGCTATGAAGGGGGCTAGGTGGAGGGATTGAGGGATGGAATTTCAGAGGTTAGGGACAGAGTGGCTGATGGCTCAGCCACCAATGGTGGGGTGAGTGAGTCAGGGGACATAGAGCAGGCTGGAGCCCGCTGAGCAGAAGGAGGGTGGGACAAGGCCATGGAGGGCTTTGAAAATGAGGATCTTAAATTGTATCCTCTGGGTGATCGGGAGCCAAAGGAGTCGAGCAAGAATAGGGGAGATGGGGTCGCGGAACTTGGAACAGTAGAGAACACGGGCTGCAGAGTTCTGGATGATCTGCAGTCTATGAAGGGAGGAGTTGGGAAGGTTGGCAAGAGGGGCATTGGCATATTCAAGCCTGGATGTGATGAAGGCAAGAATGAGGTATGTTGGTGGAGTCCGGCAATATTTCAGAGGAGAGGGAAGGCAGAGCAGATCATGGCTTGGATGTGGGAGAGGAAGGACATTTGAGGATTGAACAAGACATGTAGGCTCCCGACTGGTTTGGTGAGGTGAAGTGTGCAACCACGGAGGTTGATGCTGCCAGTGCCTGAAGTGTGAAGGAGCTGGGGCGAGCCGATCAGGAGGGTCTCGGTCTTGTTGATATTCAACTGTAGAAAGTTAGCTCTCATCCAGGACTTGATGTATGACAGGCAGTCTGTCAGAACAGCAGTGCTCCTGGAAGTGAGGGTAGAGGCAGAAAGATAGATTGGGTGTCATCCGCCTATGTGTGGATGTTGACTCAAAGTCTGTGAATGATGTCATCAAGTAGGAGTATGTAGATATTGAAAAGTAAGGGGCCAAAGGCAGAGCCTTGGGGGACACCACAGGTGACTGTGCGGGAGCTGGAAGAGAAGCCATTGGTGGCAATAAAGTGGAGATGGTGAGAGAGATAAGAGTCGGACCAGGCAAGGGCAGGTCCAAGATTGAGCTGGGAGGAGAGATGGTGTAGGAGGATGGGCAATGTCGAAGGCAGCAGAGAGGTCAAGGAGGACGAGAAGGCAGAGAAAGCCCTGATCACAGATGTTTCAAATGTCATGAGAGACTTTGACCAGTGCTGTCTTGATGCTATAGATAGCACGAAAACTGTATTGTAGGGGTTGAAAAAGGGAATTGTGAGACAGAAAACGAAGCTGGGACACAACAACTCATTCCAGGGCTTTACAAAGGAATGGAAGGTTGGAAATGGGGTGATAGCTAGAGAGTAGGGATGGGTCCAGGGAAAGGATTTTTCAGGATGGGAGTGATCCATCCTGAAAAATGGATTTTTCAGGATGGATCACTCCCATCCTGAAGTGCAATCTTCAGCAAAAGAGAAGGAACAATACTTTCCAAATAATAAAACCATATATTGCATGGTATTGCATGTCCCAAACATAATCATTTTCCAGAAAGAACATAATTACCTGTACTAATATAGTCCAGCTTGTAGTAATCCGGTTTGGTTATCCTATGGATAAATTTGCAAAAATAGGCTCATTGGTAGGCAGCTTGTAAACCTAGCATCCGATATCCTTTTGGAAGCAGATCTGAGGCCCCAAATCACACTTAGACTTTGCCTGCGACTCCTTTTGTCCTTTGACTCTGAGGCACTGAGGAACAGTGGGAATTTCTTCAACTCAGTCTTGCTTTGGTGCAAACTCACCTCTCCGGTTCCAGTTCCTTTCCGTTCCTCTTATCAGAAGCCAGTGCACATTCCTGGTAATCAACAAAGACTTAACAATGTGAAGATTTGACACATTTATCAGGAAATATCAGAAGGTCATTTTAACTTTTTTGAAAACATCCTTTTACTTACATTGCTTATATAACCACAACAGCAAAATTACATTTGTAGAGCACCTTTCACATCAGGAGGACATCCCAAGGCGCTGAACAGTTAGGGGATGGGACCCAAGCAGATTGGGGATCAGGATTGGGATGAGTGAAGGCAGAGATATATACTCCACAACATTGGAAATATTCATTCATGTTACAGAATACTTCTTGTATCTGTGCATAGATGCCTCAGTTACACCCAGACTCACTTGAAAAATACCATTCAATACCAGGAGAGCTACAGCCTTTATTTTCATTTCACATTTTTCATTTTCAGCAGTGATGCTGGGCAAAGAAATATCCTCAACGTCAATGTCAAATACTTTCATTGGGTCTGAATAAAGCTTCATTGATAATCTATCAGTGTCCGTTGCAGCAGAAAATTACATAGACGCACAGATTAATAGAGCTGTTGCTAAGCTTCTGAACCTCCAGCTAGTTGAAAAATCTCTCACTGGTAGGAGTTTCAAACCAGACTTTGGTGGGCAGAAAAATCACAGGGATTCTCTCACTCATTTAATGCCTAGTTACACAGCTCTCCACATGGCTCACAAAAAGTTCCTGATACCCGAGATCCACGCAATGAGAGCTCAAAATCTGTGTTTGGCAATTGTCTAGTGATCAACCTCTGCGGGGGTAAGAAAGGTGACCTGCTTGGCAATGGATCAGAATTGAGTAGGCCCTCTATGGTAATCTCAGTAGTCTGATACCCGAGCTTAGTAGGTTCTCATCTTTCCAAAGTACTGGTGATGATGAAATAACCAGCCGAACTTGGAGGAGCAGACCCCAAGTCATTGGGGACGGATTTGTTCCCATTCAATATTGTTAACCCTAATGGGCAAAATTGTTCCAAACAGACAATCCTCCTTTGGTTTCAAGTGTAGCTACAACAGATCCAGCTCGTACCAAATAAATGGACACCATACATATGTGGAACTCTCAATATTTTAGTTTGGCTCTGAGGTGGTTGACAGCCTGAAACCATTTGTTTGGGCTCCACCCATTCACAAGCAGCTCCAGCTTCAACTATAATTTGGCTCCTCCCATTCCCACCTGTGTTTCTTCCCTGTTCCTCCGCCCCCTCACTAAATGACAGACCAAAAGCCGCTTGTGAATTGCTGTCAATCAGTTGCAATTTGATCCCTTCCCAGCTCTATCTTGGAGCCACTCGAAACAACAACTATTAAATTACATTTGTATAGCGCCTTTCAGGCCGGGAGGACATCCCAAGGCGCTGGATCACAGAAGGCATGAGTTGGTAAACTCAGCAGCAACCAGTGCAGCGTTTCGTCCAGATTAACCGGTATCTTTAAAATAGTTGAGAATACAAATGAATTGGGGCCGGGCTTTTTGTCTAATTTATCCATGTACAAAGTTAACAGTCACTGCAGAGATTTCCATAGATTGCATTTTCACAGCTACTGCGATACATTTTCATTTGATATGTTGCTTCATCATGTTAAAATGTTGCAATGTATTTCACAAAATTAGTTAGTACACAGTGTGGTCACTACTTGGGCGGCAAATATAATGAAAGGAATCATATTTCATATTTTTCTTTTGGTTTATTTGAACAACATAATTGACAGCAGAATAATTCTATACTCTTAATTTAATGCTCACCTGCATTATCAACAGATAAACGGGACTTTAGATTAACATCTCATTGACAGGATAGCACAACAATAAATTATCAATATGGATGGAGGGACTGGACTATGAGAAGGGATTGGATAAACAGGGCATGTTCACACTGGAAAAGAGAAGGTTGAGATGTGATAGGAGTCGAGCCAGAGTGGCTGTGCAGTGCCCTGGAATACCGCAAACCTACGTTGTTCAAGAATCAGACTCGTGAGACCGCCACAGAGCGCTGGCGTGATTCTGACATTCCATTGCCAGGTGTGTCACATTGGAGCCAGTTCAGCACCAAGGAGATCCCACTTAGTACAGACTGTATTACTCCATCAGTACAGTGCAAGCAATCCGGGACACTGCACCGCGTGAAGGCCGCTCTATATTGTTGTTGTTGTTGTCCTGAAATGCTAGTTAAGCCTGGGGTGAAGCATCAACCCGAAAACCTTTTGACAAAATGGTGGCAGTACTTGGAACCAAACCAAACTATCATTTTGAAAGTACTTCATAATACAACAGTATAGGTTTGCACCCTGCTGACTTTGTAGAATAACAAACAATTATTACATTTGAAAGTTAATAAATTTGAAGGATTTCAAAGCATGTTACCAAATCAGAAAAACAGTCAACCAAATAATTTGAGGATGTTGGGACGTCCTCCTGACACAAAAGGCGCTCTATAAATTTAATTTTGTTGTTGTTGTTGCTGTTAACTGACAAAAGGAATTCCAATCATACAATGAATGACACTTAAATGAACAAAGACCTGGAAAGCAGGCATTCAATTCAATCTAATTGTTATGACATGTGTTAGAAAAGTGGTTTATAAATGCCATTATTTAAAAGTAAAGCACAGACAAGGTAAAGAATAATACAGATCCTGAGACTTAAATGATTTAGTAATTGGGCTAAGTCAGTGGTTTCCAAACGTTAAATAGCGGTGCCCCCCCTTAACTCAGCAAAGTTTTTGTTGCGCCCTCACCCTCAGGTCTACACACTCGGGTCCTCAGCTCCACATGAACTTGGGTAACTCAGCTCCACACACTCCGGTCCTCGGCTCCACACACACTCAGGGGCTTGAGTCTCTAAAGCTCAGCGCCCCCCCAGCTAATGGTACTCACCCACCCAAGGGAGATGTGTCCCACAGTTTGGAAACCACTGGGCTAAGTGATGAAAATATTTTCAGTTCAAAGTAAATCTCTTTAAAAGAAAAATCCAACAAAAATGCTGTTTTCTATCTTATAGGAAACATTGTCAATTTTGACCAGTTAGTTTTAGCCAAACAACAACAACTTCAATTTATATAATGCCCTCCATGCTGGATGGCGTCTCAGAGAGCATTACAATAATGGATCCCGGGACCGAGCCAGGGGCAGGGGTAGAAAGGTGACCAAAGGCACGGTCGAAGAGAAAGGTCTTTAGCTGGGACCTGAAGCTGAGAAGAGAGGGGGCGAGGCGAAGGGAGTGAGGAAGCGAGTTCCAGAGCCTTAGGGTGTAGTGGCTGAAGGCATGGCCGCTGAGGATGGAGCGGAGGATTCGAAGGGATATAGAGGAGGCTGGACCCGGTGGAACGAAGGCAGCGAGTGCTGGTTTGGGGAGAGAGAAGATCAGAGAGGTAGCAAGGTGCGGAGGAGTGGAGGGACTTGAAAACAAGGGTGAGGATCCTGAAGTTGATCCTCTAAGGGAATTATAGCCTTATAGCAACTGATGTTTTGGGTCCACTTCCTCCCCTCAGCAGTGCTATTGAAGTAGATCTCAAACACAACCTGGTGCCGTTCCATTCATTTGAGTGTGAATCACAAGACAAAAAAAACTCTGAGATTTAACACTGATAGCTGTCGGAAGCAAGTCGATAAGGGTTTACTTGGATACCAACTGTATCAAATATTCTTTGCCCAAAACATCCTCCACTCTAGATTAAGGAATGAATATTTAAACAGAAAGGCTACTGTTGCCTCCAATTAAATGAAGAAAAAGTAATTCCCCATGACAAGTGTGATGACTAAGTTAAAGTCAAGCATAGTGATTTTGTTCCAGCTTCAGTAGCTCCAGATTTGATCATCAATCAGATTAAAATGTTGTTTCCGATTGAAGTTAACAGAGCCACTTTGAGATGGATAGAAGCTGTCTCTGTAACCATCAGTGACTGAGGTGGGAAATGCAATCTATGTTTAAAAATATTTCATAAGGTTTATGAAGCTGGGCCAGTAGCACTCAATGTTGGTATCTTGGATTGACGTGAAAGGCGCTCTATAAATGTACAGTAATTTTGTTGTTATTGTTGATGCTGTTGTTGATAAAATGCAAATGTAGTGACTGATAAATGTGAAGAATTAGCTTAAGCATCATACATTATCCTGATCAAAACACAAAATACTACAGATGCTGGGAATCTGAAACAAAAACAAAAGTTGCTGGGGAAACTCAGCAGGTCAGGCAGCATCCATGGAGAAGGGAAAAAGAGTCAACGTTTCGGGTCTACAACCCTTCATCAAAACTGGGGCTTGTTTGAAGGGAGAGGTTTCTTAAGGACGTAAAAGGGAGAGAGGCAGGACATAGAAGACAAAGGAGACAAAGAAGACAAAGGAAAAGGGAAAAAGAGTGCTAACTGATGGGTTGAATATGTGATAATAGCTTTAGAGGGAGAAACAGAAGGAGGTGGGTTTAAACGAAACTTTAACATACATTATCCTGATGTTTATCCTGCGTGACAAGATCTCCCATTGTGAAATGAATTTGATAGTATAGCACAAGATCATGTAAAATGAAGCAGAAAAATGTATTCCAAATACATCACTAACATCATGGGAACATAATAAGAAAAGCTTTTAAGCACAGTCTAGAAGAGCATTAAGCACACGTTACAATACTCAGAGGAAATAGACTACATTTTCTGTTGCTGACATAAAAGTACCTTGTACAGAAAAATCTGAATGCAGGTATCCATTTGCTATGTTCTTACCTTGAGAGTAGGGGTTCTCAACTCTGCTCTCTAGTCCATTACTTTGGCAAGTGCATCCGCAATTGCTCTTCCAAACTCCAGTGAAGGATTAATATCTACAGCATCAGTACATTCACAAATAAGTCATGATCTTTAAAAAAAAATACAGCATTTTCGCATTCTACTTCTGTGAGAACCTGACAAGGAAATGTTGAAGTTTCTGATGTGGTAGAGACCCAGTGTACGAGAGTTATTTAAGAAATAGTTTGATGGTTTAATGTAAGGTGGTAAAATGAGTATTCTCGGATTCAGATCAATAGATTATTTTTCAGTACCTCTCTGAATAATAATCCTTATACAGTATTTGATATAGATCAGGACTTTTTAAAAAAAACTATAACAATCAGTGGATTTCTCATCTATCATTGAAACATCACAAATCACTTCACAGATTTACTGTAAAGTATAATGACTATGGATTTTATAAGCAGCACTAGCACTTCCAAAATTGGCCCTCGCAATCATGTTTCTACCAAACACATCTTGTAACATAAACTTACACAGTGACTATGTGCAATTTGACAATCACGCGTAAAATCAGCCATAGGAGTACTGTATTGTAGGAATTCACCTCATTTACCCTATAGTGCCTTATCACATCATCATGACATCTGAAAGCGCTTCACAATATATTCCATAGATTGTGTATTTTGTGGACGAAACGTGGCAACGAAACGCACTACAATGTCGGGGATCAAATGACCAAATTAATATTATTTTTTAATTCAGACAACATTCTTGAAATGCAGAACTCTTAACAGGAATTAATGCCAGCTCAGCACCCAGTCACACTATTTCATTAACCACTGAATTCTGGTACGTTTGCAATAGGCTTTTTTTATGCTGCAGCGCTTCTGCGTGCGCAGCACCATTAACAACAAGGTCAAACAATAAAATCAAAAAAATTGTGAATGAATGAATTTATTAAGCTCTAAGAGTACAACTGATGATTAATAATACTGATAACATCATTAATAATGGAAAAATAATCTTAATATTAGCAAGCTATCTAGATCAGCAAGATTTTGATGATTCAAGTAATATTTCTACTAGAATATAATCACTAGGCCTGAAACTTATATTTAGTGTTTAAATATGCTCAAGGATAAATTCCATTAACAGGTTTAACGTGCTATTAATGCTAATATGATCTGATTGTTTACATAATGCAATAAGACAGCTGCTTATTCTCAACATCTTTTCAAAATTCCATTTACAGTACCATTTAATAAATAAAAGCCAATATACTGCAGATGTTGGAAATCTAAAATAAAAACAGAAATCACTGGGAACACCAGCAGGTCAGGCAGAACCTTTGGATGCATTGACCTGAATTGTTAACTTTCTCTCTCTCCATAGATGCTGCCTGATCTGCTACGTGTTCCCAGTGACTACAATTTAAGAAATGTCTGATGTATAATTTCGCTGGTACAAAAAAACAATACTTCAACCTACCAGTGACCAGATTGTACAATGGTCTTTGTTTTCATTTCTGTTTATTAATGTATTGTTCTTCTCCTAAATAGATCTCTTATAAATCCCCTCCCTCTTTCAGGAACAGATAAGGAGTTACAGGAAAAAATGTAATAATCCTACCATTTGGAGTCCTGTAGCTCAGTGGTTAGAGCATTTGCCTCACAAGTGAGAGATCTGGGTTTGATGCCTAGCAAGGCGAAACGTTGGCCAAGTTTCCTGCTTCTGTTTACCTAGCAGTAAGTAGGAACCCAGTAGGTATTCGATTGGTGGATCGCTTTTCCGGGACCGATAATTCCTTCCAAAAAAAATTGGTCACTTCAATCCACGAGTTTTTGTGGAACACTCCTATGTGCAATTTTGTGTTGCACACAAAATATACAGTTAATTCACTTTACAGTACAACTTTGAGACTTCTTAAAGGCACAATAAGGTACCATATCAAATACAGTACAAGGATTATTATTAGTATTATTATTAGTTGATGTAGCACCCGGAATTTGAAACATCTCAAAACGTTTCATAGAAAGGGAAAACAATCAACAAACTTTTTATCCGCACTGGTTTCGCTATTGACAGAATGTAAAAAAAACTTTTCTGTTCTGCTCAAAGTTCCTGCAATCTTAATTAATTGTGCACTATGCAGTATTACACAATATGTTTGAAAATAGTTACATGGGCAGCAAACCTATTAGTAATTTTGCCATTGGAACAACAAGACTCAGAAATTTATACTGGCGGCATCACTTCTATTCTTCCATGGATTAGGTTTACATGGCTCATCAGGGGCAGTGTTCTCTGTCATGGTGTGACACTTTCCTGGTGGTTTCCTTGATTTATTGAAAGGAGATCAAATTGTCCAATTAGCCTTTTATTCAGCTTTATCTAAGTCACTGCCTAACTTTTATTTAGCGCCTTGGGACTTATACCCGACGTGAAAGGCGCTATACAAGTGTAATTTTGTTGTTGTTATATTATTCTTTCTCCCACTGTTTTCTTCCTGGAATGGTCATTTTAAGCCCTTTCAGTCATACTATAGAATGTTCTTCTTGTTTATGAAAGTCCTGAAAATCTTCCCATATGGAGAGACTGTTCAATCATTGGCTAGGTTCTCCAATCATTTCTGAAGGACATAAGCTCCCTTTCCCCTTTCCTTGGAATTAGAAACAAAGAAAAACCTTGAATGTTGCTGTAAAATAGAAGCAGCTTTTAGTACTGCTAAATTTAAACAGACAACCTATAAAT
This sequence comes from Hydrolagus colliei, assembly GCA_035084275.1. Classification (NCBI taxonomy): domain Eukaryota; kingdom Metazoa; phylum Chordata; class Chondrichthyes; order Chimaeriformes; family Chimaeridae; genus Hydrolagus; species Hydrolagus colliei. The sequence goes on from CM068744.1 coordinate 59,137,954, forward strand.
AAATGACAACCGATGTGACACTGCTCTACATCAAATGCAAGGATCATTGTTATAATTAAGTGGGATGTAAAAAGCTGCCATTCATGGTATTAGAGGAAGCATATGTCCTTCACTTGTTATCAAGGATGCTCATATGGGGTTTGGCTGATGCAACAGATTTTTATACTGTATACTGTAACTGCAAACATAGTTTTATTTCCATTTTTATATAAGATAATTTAAGATCTAATAGTCAAATATATAGTAGAAATATTTATTATTAATGATAATCTTATATTTGGTATAATTCCTATAATGGCATGTAGACGACCCAAACTCTGTTTTGACTGTGTGTTTTGTGGACCAATGTGGCGGGCAATTTGCACACAACAATTTTGCACAAGCTTCTATGGGGAGAATGCAAATTTTATTTGGAGGAGTGTTGGCCAGAAACTTATTGAACTGTGCCATAGGATTGTTAACATCCACCCGAAAACACAGACAGGCCTCCGGTTCAACATCTCTGAAATTGTCACCTCCAACAATAGGAGGAGCTCCCAGCACTGCATTGGAGTATCCTCTATATGTGTTCCAAGTTCTGATGTGAGGCTTGAATCAACAACTTTGTGACTCAGTGGTGAGAGTGCTACCAGCTGAGCCAGCCAGGCTGACATTTACAGTTGCAGTACCACAATTGAAATTCAACATATGCTGCAATTAAGTGTTTAAAAGATGACTGTTTTACAAATGTGGTACCTTTAAATCCAGGAATCTGAAGTGGAGGCAACTTTCTCACAAGTAGAAATAAGCCTTTCTGCCTATTTCAGACTCTTCTTTCAAATCTGCTTCAGGTGTAAAGAACATTTTTTTCCAGAGACTTGTTCCACCCAACAAGAAAGAAATCATGAACCAAGACAACTTCCATTTGGTTACCCAACAAGATGCCGGTTTGTGGAATTAATGCAAAAAAACTTTCAATTTCATAAAGTTTTACAGGAGTGAGAGGCTTGGATCTGGCAAAAGGAGCCAGGCCCACTACAGCTTTATTACTGCAGCGCCTCTTACTCATATTAGAGCAGGACAGTTTCAGACACATTTCTTCCGCTAAGAACCTCTCCATGTCTCTTCTGGCCAACAGTGCAGAAATATCGGGTCCCGGGAGGCACCATCCCTGCCTACATATCTGCTAAATATTTGAGGTAAGTAAAAATAACTGCAGACAGAGCCTGGGGAGGATTTTATAACTGTAGACAGAATCCAGGGGAGGATCTTGTAATAACTGAAAGAACATTGAGGGAGTGGGAGGGGATTGTTCTGTTACATAAAATAACTGAAATGTGGAGCCGTCTCAAAACCCACTTGCTCACCCTGGTATAATCCCAAACCCACATGCTCGGGCTCATCCTGGTATAATCCCAAACCCACATGCTCGGGCGCAGATGGCACAAAACCCGCTTCATGGCCCACCAGCAAATGTGGGTCAAGCACCTGACTCTCTCTCTCTCAGACCAAATCTGCTTTTTACTCTTTACTGCTTTTTAGGTCATTTTGGAGGTCAAACAACAACAAGTTACATTTGTATAGTCCCTTTCACATAAGGAGGATGTCCCAAGGCTCTTGATAACCCTGCAAGTCAAAGCAGTAACAGGTAGGGTGCTTTTCTCTCATTTTATCCTCTTGGGTCTTAAAGCCATTGGCATCTTCGGGCCAATGGCAAAGACATTGCAGTCGTCTTGGAATGCAATAGATTTAATGCATTGAATTATACAACATAGTCAAGTAATGAAATCTATTCCACTGCAAACAAACCCCATTTTTAAATGTCAGTGCTACGTAGTGTCATCTAACAGTAAATATTTGTGGTGAATAACATATCAGAATATAATTCTCTTCCACTGTACTCCTTTTTTGAGGTTTGAAAATCCGTGCTGGAGATCTCCCACAGTGTCAGTCACAGGATGGACTGATGTATCAGCCATATGGATGATGTATTCCCCTCAAGATCTTTGCAGCTAATTCAATGAAGGGATGAATGGTGACATCATGGAACTATGAAAATTCATTGCTAGGTTTGTGTCACATCAGCAAGAGAAATGAACTAGAATTCTTACAACAAAACAGGTTCCATAATATTGCAACCCAGTTTTACAATGATTCTGTACACTAGTTTGAAGCCACTTTTCATAGATACCATAAACTTTCTAGTCTCTTGATTTATATGCAAATACTATCTCCTTATGTCCTCTGGGACTGATGAGGAAGATGAACAGTAGCTCATGAATCCGTATCTGTGATGGCACATAGAGTTTTGGCAATATGAGCAATGTCCTTCCACTACTATTGTACATTTGAAGTATTTCACAAACACATTACATTCCTCATTTTAGACAGAGATCACATCCTCCTCCCCCTCTTTGTTCACTGCTATTCAAGGACATAAAAACCTGGATGAGTCAACGGTGAAAATACTAAAGTAATTAGATTTTGCTTCTTTCATGACAGACACACATGAACTGACTGAACAAGATAAATCCATCCATCACACTCCTTCCAGAGCTCAAAGACAGCTAACATATTATGGACTCTCCCTCCTCACAAACATCTGATCTTCAGCAAAATACCCTGTAGTCATCAAAAAGAATTGAGCAGAGTTCCAGAATATTTATTCCATCAAGACTCTGTTTTAATCCCAGCAGCACAGACTCATGGTCATTGAGTATTTGTCCTTTTACATTTAAGGGTATTCAGCAATTCAGTAATAACTGCTCTTTGGGGGAATCTGTTTGACATATTCACTGCTGAGTTTCCTTCGAGCTTTAATTTAATGAAATTTCGTAAATGTTCCACTTGGAGGACACAGTAAGGAAGGATCATCTGCATTTATAGAGTTCACTGTTTAGGCTGATACCCCACCAGGGAAGTGATGAAGCATTGTCCTGGATTGGTTTTGAGTGCTACTCACATTGTGAAGTCCTGTAGCTCAGTGTTTAGAGCACTCGCCTTGCAAGTGAAAGTCCCGCCAAGGTGAAACTTTAGCAAAGTTTCCATACTCCATACGCCTAATAATAATTCCTCAAAAAAACAATAATAAATTGGTCATTTCAATCCATGACTGTTTGTGGGACACTGCTGTGTGCAATTGGCTGCTGCGTTTTGCCCACAAAATATACAGTTAATTCATATTACAGTATATTTTGTGAAGCCCTTTGAGACATTTAGAAAACATGACAAGCAGCTTTATCAAATGCAAGGTTTATTACTATTATTATTATTACAATAGGGTTTTAACATAGCACCTGAACAAGAAAACCACCAGGTTACTGATGCTTTGTGCATAAAAATATTCCCAAGATGTAAACTCCATTTACTATATGTCAGTTTTTGTATCAGCATCATGTACAGGTACAGTATTTCCAAGCCCCAAACTAAGTTTACAATATAAGGCTGTTTTTAAGTGCAATTTGATTTTACAATTGAGCAATATTTCAACCCCTATATCAGAATTACATGTTGGCTGGTATCTAATCAATAGATACTTAGATGTTTCCCAGTGTTTGATTTTTCTGTTCACATGCTCAGTTTTGCATAGACTATAAGTTTTACTCTGACAATATCCATTCTAGTTTTTTTTTAAAGTGAAACTTCTGTTCTTTAACTAATTGTTTCATCTTATCAGTTGACTTTTGCTGTTTCTTGTATTTGCCTGGGGTTTTACAAACGTTATATTATTTTGTTAATTCGCTTTGGAATTGTACTCCTTTAATGGGGTTCAATGGTTCATGGTTGGGACTTTGTCATGTCAGGCTTTAAAATTCTGTTTAAATAAAGTTTCAAGAAACATTGGAAAACAGTTTCTTCAATGACAGACTTTTTCCATTGGAACAAATAAGGTTGAGAGGTGACCTGATAGTGGTCTACATTTATAAAGAATTTTGATAAGAGCCAACTGGGAGAAATTATTTCCTGGTCACTGCGTCAATGACAATTGCTATCTTAACTGATGGCCTTTGAGCCAGTGGAGAGGTTAGGAAAATTTATACACAAAGTAGCTAGGATACGGATTACCTGCTGGGAATAGTGGTAAAGGCAGAATCTATCTTAGCTTTCAAAAAGGAACTACCACTGGAGAGAACGATCTGAAAATGAGTAAATTGCAAGCATATGAGGAAAAGGCAGGTAAATGGGACGGAAAAGACTGCTCTGAAAACAACAAAATTACATGTATATAGCACCTTTTATGTCAGAAGCACATTCCAAAGCATTGGACAATTAAACGTTTGCACCAGAGCTGAGGTTTGGAATTAAGAGGTTGAAGGGTAGGCAGGTGGGAGGGCAGCCAAAAGGTCGGACAACGAAAAGTCCACATGGGTCTTGAAGGAGCCAAGGGATGGGTGAGGCGGGGGTATTCTGAGGTGGAGTTCCAGAGTTTGGAGGCAGAAATCTGAAGGGTGAGGCAGACAGGGGACATGAAGTGGGGCAGTGTCCATCAATCGAAGGGAGCTTTTTTTTGTAAAAAAGAACTAGTACAGACATGATGGACTGAATGGCCCCCAGTGCTGTAACTTTCTATGGTTCTATTAATAACCTGCTTGTAGGGAACCATTTTCACCAGGATCTATACCGAGTACCTTCCCTGAGGTATTAAGAATCCCCATGTTAAATAATTTCTCAATGCACCTTGGGTTGAAGGCAGTGATCCCGAATTATAGATAGTGAATAGAACCTATTTAAGCTTTAGTATTGCAGTTTAAAATATGTATTTGAACCCATTGATTAAATTAATGCTGTCTAATTTAGTGCAGAGAACGGTATCCAAAATCCATAATTTCCATAATAGTATGATGCAGTATTTATGAACAATATGCAATTTACAGTACAAAACATCTGAAATCTGTATCATGCATCATTCTGGTTTGATTTTTTTTTCTCCAATATCTTCACATTTACTCAACAAGCAGAGAGGAAAGAGAAATGTTCTCTTCATGGCTTATAGATTTATATCATTCCCACCGGTTATCAGGTCTTCTGCTGTTCTGGTGGAATTACGCACAAGATGATCAGAATTTAAAATGGTTGTACAATGTGTGGTACATGACCAGAATAACCAACCTGATAAAAGCATCTTCTTCATATGGACCTTGTGAGCACAATAATAAAATATTGCTTTGCGCAATATGGATTGTCGTATTAAAGAAGAAATATATAACTGAAATATGGATTCATGTATTGCCTTTCACCTAGAATGAACAGCTCAAAGCACTGAACAAATGTAATGTTGAGCACCTAGCAGGAGAAAATAGTGATTTAAACTGGTTGACCAAACAACAAAATTAATGACAACTTGCATTTCTTCCATTTATATGGCACCGTTCATGCGAGTACTCAACACCTGTATGCTGTATGTTGTAAAGAGGGTTTTAAAGACCGGACAAGATGAAGCAAGGTGACGAGGTTTCAAAAGAAAATTCTGGAGGGCAGAGGCATGAATGAGTGGGGAGTAAGCAATGGACCAGAATAAGAAGGGCAGAGGATACCATCAAGGGAATCAGGGTGTAGAGGATTATATAGGTAATACAGAAGGCAAGAATGTGGAAGCATAAGAAAGTTAGGATAACTGGCTAAACTTGAGTGACAACTGGAGACATTGATCGAGTTAATCCAGAGGTGCAATTTCTGGATACGGTATGATCCAAACAAGTTGCCTTCATTTTTGTTGACATGCAGCTACAGCTGAGATTTTTCAGGGCTCATCAACAACAACAACTTTGATTTATACAGCGCCCTCCACGCCGGACGGCCTCTCAGAGCGCTTCAAATAGCTATCAGAACAGCAAAAATGCGAGAAACTTGTTTACCTGATGATTAACTGGTGATAATGAAAGATGTGGGTCAGTTTTATTATTTGCATGCAGTACTAAATATTTTTATTGGATTTAAAGAAAAATATTTTGTATGGGTTGCACAAAGTAAAACAGTTTGTTCTACTCTCTCACATTTTAATTTTTTTAAATCAATCCTCTATCACATTCTTCAATCATGGTTTACTCCAACTTAAGCTTTAAAAGAATTATCCCGATGGTGACATGGTGCAGTCTCTAGGCCACTATTTCCTAGGTTTTATAGAAAATAACAGAATCTGTTTCAGATAACAGATGATGCAGGCTGCTATTGTGACTGTGAATGGAATTACCTTGATTTTTGCTGGTTGGTAAGGAGTGAGTGACCACCTTCTTTTTCTGCCATTACATATTTTTCCCTCCACAGCAATCCAGACTACAGTGGTGACAGGGCTGTTAGTGTAAGCAGTAACTATGGAAAGGAATTATATACCCAACCTAGCAACATGATATGTTTTGTGTATTTTCCTTCTACACCGTTCATGCCTTTTGGAGGTTTAAGGACATATTCAGCAAGGTTCAGGCATGTAAAAAATGTAGAAATAACAAAAGGTTGGAAATAAAATATGCAGCAAACCCATAGCAGATCAGTCAGTATCTGAAGGAAAAAATAGGATGATGTTTCAGGCATGACGCTTATCAGAATTATTTCAACATTCCAGCAATCATAATTTTGTTTTGAATGAAAGTCCTGCAAGTGACTGCTTCATTTATGTCTACATGAGGATCACTTTTATTTCCTTTCTACATATACAGTACTTGGTATTAAGCCTAATTCCCCCTCTGTTCTCAGTTGAATTAGAAATAACTCTGTAGGGCTCAGTGTCATCGTCTTTGTTCTCCCTAACAAAACAATTACCATAAATTTTCATGGGTGTGAGAAAATTACTTGTGCGTTTTTGCTGCAATGTGCAAAATCATTTCCTCTCTGCGGAATTTCAGAGTACTGAAAGTAGATTAGATCATTAATATTTATTTGGTGGTGCAAAATGCCACTTTACACCACTGAATGGATGAGGCACAACAATGCCTTGAGGAACGGTTTTCCAGGCATTGCATATTTATACAGTGAATGGATTTTGTTTTAACAACATGATGAATGGTATTGATAGTACACATGGTGAGAGACTATTTCCAATGATTGTTGACTCAGAAACAATGAATTATCACCAGAAGTAAAAAAATTCAAAAAATGAACTTTGCATAGAAGGTTTGGTAGAAATGCAGTATGGAACTCCTCACTACAAAATATTTCTAATATGCATCTATACAATCATAGTGGAGTTCTGTATCTTAGGGGCTAAATGTTGACAAGACGGAGGCCATACTCTTTGGCTCTCGTCAACATCTCCATTCGCATGGAGATTACCTCCTGTACGTTCCCGGTCTGCCCCTAAAACTCTCCGAACCTGTGCACAACCTAGGAACGACTCCCAACTGTCCTTCCTTCCTCACATCCAGTCCCTCACCAGTACTGCCTTCTTCCATCTCCGACAGATCACCCGTCTCCGGCAATACTTCACCCCAAAAGCCTCTGAAACCCTGAGTCCAGCTGATTCAGAAGTCTGCGGCCCGCGTTCTCACCCACACCAAACTTCGCTCCCCCATTTCCCCAGTCCTTGCCAGCCTCCACTGACTCCCTCCCAGAGAGTATCGATTTCAAGATCCTCACCCTTGTCTTCAAATCCCTCCACTCCTCTGCACCGCTCCACTTCTCTGACCTCCTCTCTCCTCAAACCAGCACCCATTGCCTTCGCTCCACCAGGTCTGGCCTCCTCCATATCCTCTCCCGAATCCTCCGCTTCATGCTCGGCAGCCATGCCTTCAGCCACTATGCCCCGAGTCTCTGGAACTCCCTTCCTCACTACCTTCGCCACGCCCCCTCTTTTCCCAGTTTCAGGTCCCAGCTGAAGACCTTTCTGTTCGACTGCGCCTTTGGTCACCTTTCTACCCATGCCCCTGGCTCAGTCCCGGGATCCACTATTTTGAAGCACTTCGAGATGCCACCCAGTGTGGAGGGCGCTAATATAAATCAAAGTTGTTGTTGTTAGAGCATTCGCCTCATAAACCTCACAAGCAAGAGATCTTGGTTTGATTCGCAGCAGGGCAAAATATTGGTAAGTTTCCTTATTCCTCTATTTAACTAGCAGTAAGTCAGAACCCAATTGTTAGTTAATTGGTGGATCACTTTTATGGGGGTAATGATTCCTTAAAAAAACTATTAATTTGGTCACTCAATCCATGACTGTTTGTGGGACTCTGCTAAATGCAATTGGCTGCTGTGTTTCACTCACAAAATATACAATCAATTCACTTTACGGTATATTCTGTGAAGTAGTTTGAGGCATCTCGAAGACATGATAAGGCGCTATATCAAATGTAAGGATTATTATTATTTCAAATTATAGTGTTGAAAAGGCAAGATTTACAATAAGGAATAGCAAGTTGTGCATTTTCAGGTAATCTAATCTCGCACTGACCTTCAACAAGTCACGCAATGAGACTCATTCTCATGAACAATGCAATATTAATCCGTAATATTAAGGGGTATGGGGAAAGGGAATGAAGGTAGAGTAGATTGCTTTAATGAGAATTGACTCTGATTTGGAAATGTTTCAATACAAGGTAACTGCCACTAGATGGCTTCAGCCCTTTTGGAATTGCTCTGCATTATAGCTTATATGTGAAGCAGCAGTATTGAATTTAATTGTGCCTTTGTTTGTTCTCATAAGTACCGCAAAGATCCAGGGATCTCTGATGATGTAGTCCTGCTCCCAATCATAATATTCTTGAGAGGCCTTCAGTACATTTGATTTTTAGCTTACAGACCCACAACCGCAACCAGAATCTCAATGTCAGTTTCACAAGAACAGCTTTTCTATGAAGAAGTAGAAAACTGGCAAGAGTTTAATGGTTGAGAATATCATAAGCATATGGATGTCTCATGAGACTAATTCAATTAAAATTTTAACATTTCATTTACATTTGTCATGAAAAATTTGGGACGTTTCCTGAGATTCCCAGAAATAATTACATCATTTTAATTACATAAATGTAGAGGTAGCAGAAGTGATTTAGAGAAAGTGAACAAGCCATATTCCAGGTACCTTATTATTGAGCTGTGAAAGCAGAGTAGCTAAATCTATCTCAATTCTAATTTTAGCCAGAGAATAAGGCAGAATACAATTTTTGAAATGATGAGATTTGGGCAAGTGGGCGTATGTAACGAGTTATTATTTTGCATGCAAAACAACGGGATATGATTATGTTAAAGAAGCTAAGAACTAAACTTAAATTATGGGATAATATGTGCTTAGAGCCATTAGTTTATGGAAAAATAATGCCAATGAATTTCACTGGGAATGAGAACAATTCCTTATTGTACAATAACTATAGCACCCTCCACACAGCGTAGCATCTCAGAGCACATAACTTTTATCCCCCAATCTTATTTGAAATGGTGAGCAGCTTTGATGAGAGAATGGGACTGACAACAGAGTTCATGTAACAATATAACATTGTATTTTATATCCTCCAATCCCCGCCCGCGCTCCAAAGTCCTGATGCAGAACACATGGTCATAGCAATGTCCCACAAACAGCAATGGAATGAATAACCAACTTTTATCTACCCTTTCATGCAGTATTTTCCAATTCTGTTTTAAGTACTGTTGTGGATCCAGCTGATTGTAGATCCAGCGGATTCAGAAATCTGCAGCCCTCATACTCACCCAAACCAAATTCACTGGCTCCCCATCAGCGAACGGATAGACGTCAAGATCCTCACATGTGTTCAAATCCACTCACTCTCTGCACCTCTCTACCTCGCCAACCTCCTCACTCCCCAAACCACCACACGGAGCCTCTGCTCAACTGGCACAGGCCTCCTGCTTGTCCCTCATACCCTCCGCCTCACCAATAGAGGTCATGCTTTCAGCCACTATGCCCCCAAACTCAGGAACACTCTCCCTCAATCCCTCCACCTTGCCCCCACTCTCCTCCCGTTTTCAAGTCCCGCCTGAAAACCTTCCTCTTCAACTGTGCTTATGGCCACCTCCTCCAACCTCACCAGGCTCGGGCTCAGGCTCCGCCACTGTTAAGCACTCTGTGACTCTACCCAGCATGGAGGGCACTATATAAGTTCAAGTCATTGTTGTTGTTGTTGTTGTTGTGGATGCAGCTCCATTTGTGGTGAAGTATTCAGTCAATACTAGAGAAATCTTAAGAAATCGTGAACCATTTCATATGCACAGTTTTCCTTTTGATTCTGGAGAAAATCTAATGTTGCCCTGGTGATTCTCGTAAAACAGACTATTGTAGCCTGAGGCACCAATGCTGAGCAATAACATTCATCAGTACCTATTATACAACATTGTGAACTTTGCCATTTAGAAAATGTGGTATTTCATTTCTGAATAACATTGTTTTTTAATCAAGTACTGTATTTTTTAAATGTATTTTAATAGGCTTGCTTCAGTACCCAGTGCCTTGGGAAGTCCTCCCGACCTGAAAGGCATTCTATAAAAAATGTAACTTTATTGTTCTTGTTGTGGATCGAGAGATATTATGTTTCAGGACAATAACACAATCTCTGTATTGATAATGAAGAGACACATCAGTCACCATAGTAATAAAAATAATCCTTGCTTTTGATATAACACTTTCCACATTGAGCAGATGTCTCAAAAGTCTCCATAGAGACTTACTGTAAAGTGTAGGGACTGTATATTTTGTAGGTGAATGGGGCAGCAATACCCCACAAACAGCTAGGAAGTGAATGAAAAATTATATTTGGCAAAACATTAGGAGAAATTCCCTTTTTGTCAAATAATGCCGCGGGCTTTGTAATGTCCAGCTGAATGGGAGATAGGACCTCAATTTAGTATTTAATCCTCAAAGACGACATCTCCAACAATGACACATGCCCCCAGCAGTACATGAAAATGTCAACTTAGGCTATTTGATTTGGGGTTTGAATCCACAGCCTTCTGATTAAAAGGTGAGAAGTTTACCAATTGAGCTGGGATAACATGTTTAAAAAACTGCTTTATGGCATCCTTTGTGTTATGGCAATTACATGTTTCTTCAATTGAACGTCAATAAGACCGAAGCCCTCCTCAGGTGCTGACAGCACAGCCATCCATGGGTGCACACTCCACCTCACTGAGCATCTGGAACCTTGGCATCTTGTTTGAATCTCACCTATCCTTTCTACCCACATCCACGCCAAGCTCTACCTTTCCTCATCTCTGTAACATTGCCTGGCTCTGCCAATGTCTCACATCATAGGCCACCAAAACTCTCACACATTCATTCATAACATCAAGGCTTGACTATGCTAATTCTTTGCTTGTCGGCCTCCCCAACACCTCCCTCACAGGCTACAGATCATCCAGAACTCTCTGGATGTCTTCTCCTACACTAGGCTCTGTGACCCTCAACTGACTACATTGGTTTCCTATCACCCAAAGCATACAGTTCAAGATCCTACTCCTCATCTTCAAAACTCTCCATGGCCCCTACCTCTGTGACCTCCTAACTCCCTAACAATCTGCCTGCTCTCTCTGTTCAGCGGGCTCAGGCCTGCTTCATCCATCTCACCCGCCCAACCATTGGCGGACAGCCCTTCAGCCATTCTGTGCCCATTCTCTGGAACTCCATCCTGTAGTCCCTCCACTCACTCCAGACCTTGCCCCTTCCTTCAAGATCCACCTCAAGGCCCTCTGTTTCAACCATGCTTTTGATCATTGTCTGGATCATCTGCAACCTGTGGAGGGAGGAATTGGGAAGAACATACTGCTTGACTCCGACATTACCTTACCCCCAATTCCGCTGGAACCCTCATTCATGCCTTCATTATATTCCGGCTTGACTATGCAAATGCCCTACTTATCGGCCTTCCCAATTCCTCCCTCCACAGGTTACAGATGATCCAGAACTCTGCAGCCAGTGTCCTCTAACACTACAAGCTTTGTGACCCCATCTCCCCAATCCTCTATTGGCTCCCCATCATCCAGAGGATCCAATTCATGATCCTAGTTATTTAATATTTAAAGCCCTCCATGGCCTCACCCCACCCTACATCCGTGACCTTCTGAACCCTACCAATCTGCCCACTCCCTCCACTCAGTAGGCTCTGGCCTGCTCCATGTCCCCCAACCTACCCACCCCACTATTGGTGGGTGAGCCTTTAGCCACTCTACCCCCAATCTCTGGAATTCCATCCCACAGTCCCTCTGCCTTGCCCCCTCCCTCGCCTCCTTCAAGTCCCACCTCAAGACCCTCCTCTTCGATGTCAAGTTGTTTAAAGACAACAACAACAACAGCAGCTTTGATTTATATAGTGCCCTCCTAATTTATATAGTGACCGAAGGCAAGTCAAACAGAAAGGTCTTTAGCTGAGACTTGAAACTAGAAAGAGAAGGTGCAAGGTGAAGGGAGTGAGGAAGCTCCAGAGCTTCGAAACATGGTGGCTGAAGGCAAAGCTGCCAATGGTGGAGCGGAGGATTTGGGGGACAAGGACACCAGAACCGGAGGAGCGAAGGCAAAAGGTGCTGTGTTGGGGAGAGAGGAGGTCAGAGAGTTAGTGGGGTGCAGAGGAGTTGAGAGATTTGAAAACATGTGAGGATCTTGAAATCGATCCTCTCCGGGACAGGGAGCCAGTGAAGTCTGGCAGGATTGGAGTAATCGGGGAGCGAAGTTTGGTACGGGTGAGAATGTGGGCGGCAGAGTTGAATGAGCTAGATTTTCTGGATTGTGGTGGAAGGGAGACCAGCGAGGAATGCATTTGTGTAGTCCAGCTGAGAGGTGCAAAGGCATGGACCAGAGTTCTTGTGGCTTTTGGGGCAAGTTATTGCCAGAGATGGGCAATACGTCGCAGGTGGAAAAAAGCTGGTGAGGGACCGAATGTGGGGGAGGAAGGACAGTTGGGGTTGAACCTGACACCAAGGTTACGTACCGGTTCGGAGAGTTTTAGGGGCAGGTCGGATAGGTGGAGTAAGTGAGAACCGTGTGACTGAAGATGATGATGAGAGCCAAAGAGTATGGCTTTCGTCTTGTCAACATTCAGGTGCAGGACATTCGTGCTCATCCAGCTCCTGATGTTTGACAGGCAGGCTGACAGAACATGAGGACGTCAGATGTATATATATATATATATATATATATATATATATATATATATATATATGTAGGTTAGAAGGAATTTATGATAATAATAATAATTCTTGTATTTGGTATAGCACTATGTCTTCTAGACATCTCAAAGTGCTGTGCAGAACATACTGTAAAGTGAATTGACTATATATTTTGTGGGCGAAACGCGGTAGCCAATTGTGCAAGGAAACTTGCCCCAGGTTTCTCTCTGATCTGCCTGAAATTGAATCCAGTCTCTTGCTTGTTAGGTGAGTGCTCTAACCACTGAGCTGCAGGACTCCACATTTTCATATACAGCTCATAGAAATGAGGGTACTAAATTGACAAGGTGAAACATATCCATTTCAATGATAACACCACTATATGAGAATTATGTCCTGCAGAAATTTTAAGAGGCTTTCTTAATTTGCTGAAACAAACACAATCTTTTCTCATTAAACAAACATTCTGAATCATTTATTAGAAGCCATGTTTGAGTCCCTAAAAGGAGCCTTTCAAAAAGATGAAGAAATTAAGGAGATTATATGCACAGATATTAATATACATATTGCTGAACAATGGAACCAACCTTATCGATCTTCTTTGAAGATACCCACAAGTTTAATAGTTTCTGCCTTGAAACAAATAATAATTGGGCGGGAGTGTGTGTGTGTATGTGTGTGTGATGTATGATAACCACTCCCATCAACGTTTCTGATGTCTAATTTTTTTTGTTCTTAGTGTGACTAATGTGACTCAGCTGAACTCAGTTGGTATGTTCCATTCCATGTAACTGAATAAATTACAAAATTATGTGTAGAAGAGTTAAATGCATTTTTATCATTCAGTGGTCAACATTTGTTTTGCAATTGTTAAGTGTATTTAGGATTGATTGCCACATTTCTAGTTTGACCTCAGTGTGCGTTGATACCATAGCTTCCTAATGTGAAAGGCGCTCTATAAATGTAATTTGGTTGTTGCTGTAGCTGTAGACAAGTGTGTTACTAAGATGTAAAACATACCCACACTAAAAGATATTTGGGGTTTCTTAGCTCCTGTAGCTCAGCGGTTAGCTCACTCACCTTACAAGCGTGAGACCTGTGTTCAAATCCAGGCAGATCAGGGTGAAACCTTGGGCAAGTTTCCTTACTCCACATGCCTAATAATAATCCTTCTAAAAAAAACCCACAATAATAAAATTGGTCATTTTCAATCCATGACTGTTTGTGGGACACTGCTGTGCGCAATTGTCTGCCACGTTTCGCCCACAAACATACAGTCAATTCACTTTACACTGTATTCTGTGAAGCGCTTTGAGACATAGATAAGGTGTGAAAAGCGCTATATCAAATGCAAGGATTATTATTATTATTTTCTATTGAAAATAATAAAGTCATGCATATGTAGCTCCCTTTTTATGTTTGGTTGCATGTGAAGTTCCCAAATGGATATTATAGTCACTGTATTAGAACATAAGAAAGCATGAAATTTGACAACAAAATCTCATCATCCTCTAGAGACAACATAAATCGTACAATCTCCAGGACTCCACTAACTCTATTTCATCAGGATACTTCTGTACAGATTCTGTTCAAAGCTAAACTCTCAGAATATTCATCAATCACTATTCAACCTGGCTTACCCTTCAAACCCAGCAGTTCTCAAATCGTGGTCTTCTGTACAGTATTTGTTCAGCCTGTAGCTATACCTATAACATTCAATGTTATTATATATTATCAATCTAATATTCTTATATCATTATTTTGGATTATTATCCAATATTATGTTTACCAGACTTTTTGAACACAGCATCGACTCTTGCTTGGAAACTATTTGATACATCCAATATTCTATATAGAAGACAAATCTATATTAAAATCCATCTGCCACTCCTAATCTTATGTGTTTAATTTATTAAGATCTTCTTGAACATTGTTGATCTTGTGTTGATATGATTGATTTATCTGTTCTAGAAATTCCATTCCCCAAATAAATATGACTGATGCAAGCATGATCGTATGTTTGAAAATTACAAATAGGGTTCAATAATTTCAACCTCCAAGATCCCCAGATTCTAAGAGACTTTCACTGAGTTTAAAATAATAATAATAATCCTTCTGTTTGATATAGTGCCTTGGGACGTCCTCCCAATGTGAAAGGTACTCTATAAATGTAACTTTGTTGTTGTTGTTGTTGTTGTTGTTGTTGTTGTTGTTGTTATGTCATCTGAATGTCTCAAAGTGTTGAACAGAATTTACTCTATGGTGTGGTGATGTGTATTTGTAGGGGAATGCTTACTTCCCACCAAGATATCTCATGAAATTCAAATCTCAGTGTTGAGACCAGAAAATGGAAGGTTAACTAGAGCTCCTGATTGTTATTCAGTGATCTTTTCTGCATATGCAGTTGTCAATACTGAGTGAGGTTAAGATCTCCTTTCCCATGATTATGTGACCTGCCAACATTCACCTCTAGATTCATGTATTTGGGTGAAGTACTGGCTAGCAATAGGTGCCCATGGATTTGTATCCCAATTTAGTCAATATCCTTAAAAAAAATGGAGAAAATTTGTTTTTGACGCAGTGACGCAGTGTTATGAAAAAAAAGGGTTCTACCACTTGCTATACACGTATCCTTTTTATTGTCAGCAAAATACTTTCATTTGAACCTAAAATACAAACTGGGCACATGAGCTAACCACGTTCAACACATAGGTATCTTTAATTAATGGCTGAACCGCCAATTAAACAATTCCAGCTGATTCTATATCCTCTTCATTTGTCTAATTATTTGAATTGGACCAGATGTATGTGTTTAAACACATCAGCTCAACCTACTTTTTAAACACCATTATACTTCCATGAAGCACCTCACTCCATCAGCCTCTGAACTCAACCAGATGTCACTGGACTGACTAAAGCATTTCCATGAGACAATAGTCATACCAGTTTAAATCACTGAACACTTAAGGTATCAAATAAAAAATATATTGAAGGCAGCACAGAATAAAAATTGGTGTGGATTATAGACTAATTGTAGATCACTCGATGACCCAAATAACAGATGCATAACGAAGGCACAAATGAAACTCACACAAAGCATTTATTGAGGATCCATAATTGAAAGATTCAGAATCCTCAGCATGCTTAGTTACCGAGGAAATTTGCAGAAAGTTGGCATCCTGATGAAGGACAGAATGACGGATCATCCAGATGCATGATGTGCCTGCCCAGATGTGATGTTTGACAGTTTGTAAATTCCAATCTGCTGGAGCAGTGGTTCTCAACTAGGGGTACATATATCCCAGGGGGTACATAATTACTTCCAGGGGGTGCAGGTGGCGGTACATTGATTTATTTAGCTCTCTTATTTAGCCTTTTATAGCCTGTCAAATTGTATACCGGTATTTAATTGTTATTCCCCTCGTTTTTATGTGCTAGTTATTTTGTTATATAAGAAAAGCTTGGTCATAAAATGCAAGTGGAATGAGGGGGGTGGTGTGTGTGTTTGTATGTGGTTGGGTGGGAGTACACAATAATGTTGGAAATTAGCAAGGGGTACATTACTGAAAAAGGTTGAGAACCACTGTGCTAGAGTATGAAAAAGAGAAAGTGAAGAGATCCCTCCTTAAATATTAATTTATTTATTAAAAATCTCTTCTTTCATTCAGTACTTTTTCTCAATATCCGATTACATGCACAGTTGCATTCATTTTAATTATGAAAGATTTACACAAAATACTTTTGGGCCTGTAGTAATTTAAAAAAATCATACTTATGATCATAATATTCAGGAAATAGTTTTATGATAACTTCTATATTTTATTACATTTTCATCTATCCCATACAGATCTGATGTAATTACATGTTCAAATCCCAGTATGGGATGAGTTAGCTACTTTCGGTTGGGGTATATTTGGCCTCAATGCTCCTAGGTTAAGGCAGGGAATATCAGCTAGGGTTCATGATGTTCATCCTGTTCAGCTGGATGTTAAACATCCAGTGGCACTATTCAAAAAGAGAAGAGATTTCTCCAAGTGTCCTGGCTAACAATTTGCCTGATAAAGTTGGTCATTCACTTTATGGCTATTTGTGGAATATTGCTGTGCTAACAAAACATTCACTGCACTATATCCCCTGCATCACTTTGGGGTGGATGTCCCCATGCCAACCATATCCCAAAGAGGAAAGGAGGCAACACACCTTCAAAAGAGACAGAGGTAAAAAATATATATATATAGGACGTACTGGCATAAAAAATTGTAAAAAAAATTATTCTAAATATTGTACTGGGGATCAGTGCTATAGAAATAGGTAAATAGGTAGTTGAACCATTAGAGGGCACTATTGTTTTACTTTTTGTAATATAAAGCACTTGGTCATAAATCTGCTCTTACATGAAGTTAAATCCATTTCCCATTTTAGAATGGACTATTTACTAATGGAATATCTAATAAATCCCATCATAACTGATGCAATTTGTTTTGGAAAACTAGCATCACTGTGTATCTGTGATTAACTCACGTTTGGCAATGAGTTTGGCAGCACATTTGGACGCAACAGAATATTGCAACTAATCTCCTTGTTTCCTTCAGAACAATGCTATCTTAAGTATATGAACTCTTCAGGCTCACCAGTAAAGAAACATATAATGTCTGCTCTTTGAAAGGGCAACTGGTGTTCTTAAATTTCTGCTGACTGCTGAGGTCAGCAGTGAGGTGAGAAGTTGCTACCTCTTAGCCTACAAGGTCAGAACTTGACAATTTGTAGTTGAAAATTACATTCAGTTTTCCATGATTAACACTGCAGGAAGCTTGCGACTTTAAACTTCCTGTGGAATGCTTACTCCATCAGCTCAAGTAGTGTAATCCATCCTCGCTTTTGCAATGCAGTGTATGCACGACTGCAGCTCGAACAATTTTATTGAATCACGTTTCCTCTGGGTCATTTTCAATTCTCACCCACATGCAACTGCTGTTTTAATGGTTAATGAACCAGGAACTCAATCAGCGCAAAACAACTTGAGTGAGTAGAAGGTATACGTTGTTTTGCTATGGGTCTGGTCTATAGGAATAATCAAAACAATCTGAGGTTCAGATAAACAGTTCAGTTTGGTCTGAACCCAACCAAATCCATTGAACTCCGAGCCAGAGTTGAGCAGCTCCTCTACGGGATAGTGAGACCTGACTTGGCTCCATCTCACCGGTGAGAGAACAAGAGGGAATTATGTAATGTTTAAAGAGGCCAAATCCAACCACATAATACTGTCTATTGCCTCAGTTAAACAAAATTGTAATTAGCTTTACATTCCATCATGGCAGAAAATAGTGATCAGATTCATCTGAATATTGGCCTTTTTTTGGCACTATAACATGGTCTGAATTATGTTTTCTGAATCATAAACCAGGGATGGGTCATGCCATTGGAGTCAGATGCAAGTGGTTTTGTGTCAATGTAAATTTGCAAGGCACTCATCAGAAGTATCTTTTCATATTGGTTAGTGTACTTGCACTCCTCCCAGCCAATCTACCTGATATTGTAAAATTAAACCACTAAAAATTAAACTACTCTCCAATGTGACTCAATCTGCCCACATAGATTACACTGCTGATCCCAGTTTACAGTATTGAGTCTCGGAATAAAATAAAAAAGGTTATTAGAATTTTGACCAGCCATTGAAACCTACCAATAATTTTACTTTCACTGCAGAAATAGCATAAACCTAAGATAAAATGATAGTAGGAAGAGCTCTCTCCCAGTCTGATAGCTCCATCCTATATGTAAAAGTGGCAGAATTCTGCAAGTTGTGGTGCTGACTACTTCACTGGTCATAGAGCTGAAGAATACTGCTGCAAAAATGTAATTAATTTTGAATAATCCTGAGCAATAGAACAGGAAGTAGAAATATGAGATTGATTATACAGTAGACATGCTCCAACTAAACTGTTATGAGCAGAATGGCTTAATAGTCTAAAAATAAGTCACACAATTTGATGCTGCTAGCTTCAACAACAACAAAATTAATTAAAAAATAATAATCCTTGCATTTGATATAGTGCTTTTCATGTCTTCTAGACGTCTCAAAGCATTTCACAGAATATGCTGTAAAGTGAATTGACTGTATATTTGTGGGTGAAACATGGCAGCCAATTGCACACAGTAATTTCCCACAAACAGTCGTGGATTGAAATGAACAATTTTACTATTGTGTTTTTTTTGGAGGGATTATTGTTGCATTTATAGAGTGCCTTTCATGTTGCGAGGACGTCCCAAGGCGCTTCAAGCTACATTGAAAAGTGAAAAATAGATACAACATGTTTTGTTTACCAGAAAAGGGATGTATTGTAGGCTATTTTCCATGATTATCAGAAATTAGATTATACCTGTATTTTTCTGCAATGTAGGTCAGAGTAAAAATAAAATCGTTCTCACCCTGTTGTAATCAAGTCTCTGGGGGCAATTAATGAAATAACATCTGGGTTCTCAACCCAAGGCAACTGAGGAGTCTGAAAGTCAATTCCTCTGCCTTGACCTTACAATCTCTCAGCCTTGTCCTCTCTTTATCCATCTTTAAATCCCTGTTTAGAATTTACCTCTTACCCTCTTCTGCCTCTCTCATTGTCCAACCTTTCCATTGTGCATTGCTCTGAGACATTTTCCTGTGTGAAGGGGACAATATAAATGCAAGTTGTTTTTGCAAGTGAAGAACTTAACATATTATGCAAAAAGCCAAATATAGAACCATGATTGTGACAGGAGAGGAAAAGTCATTGAATGAACTTTGAGAGAAGGAAGGTGGTGTACTATAATGGAGGCTTCACATTAAATGAATTCAAGGCACTAAAACAATTTCATTGCAAATTAAGAGGTACAAAGTTAGGTGTTATGAATGACAGAATGATATATGAAGAGCTGCGGCCAACAAGACATGATACTAGAAACAATGATGGATGTTATACTGTGCACAGAAAGAAACCACAGCAATGTGACACAGAATGAAACTTCAGCAATAAGTGGGAAGTGAGCTGAAACGAACAAAACCATAACACAAGAAACTTGCGAGTACTGATGTTGACAGAGATCATGGGAACCCAGAAGGAACATGAACAATTCATTATGGTGATGGGAAAACAAAATATTCAATAGATATTCAAGATGATCTCTTAAGAGAGTTACAGAAGTTTAAAAAAATAGCCGTTTTCCCCTGAGGATAGAGCTGCCCAGAATAGTGTCAGGAGAAGACTGCGTGTTTTGGTGTCACTTTAAATTTTTAAGTTCTCAGACGCAGTAACATAGCTCAGATAGTGCAGACACACCAGTGACCTCTGCTGCAATGTAATCACAGCAGGTGTAAAGGACTGTTTAGTTTAGATGGGATGATAAAAGTAGCTTCAGGTTAACACACCATCCTTTGGATGAAACATTATTCCGAGTGCTCATCTGTCAGTTTGGGTGCATGTTAAAGATCCTATTGCAGAATTTGAAAGAGGAAGGAGTTTCTTCTTATGTCCTGGCCAGGCTTTGGTCAGTGTATTTCATGTCTATTTGAAGTACATTGCTTTCTGGAAATTGGTAGCTGCGTTTACCTTCATTTTACAGTAAACCTCAGAAATACTTTGAGATGTCCCTGATGTCAAATGTGCTATATTAAATGTAAGGATTATTATTTTAATTGTTAGGAAGTGCCTGCAGAAGACTGAATAGAAATATTAAGTACTGTATATTAAGATACCATTGAAGATACTGTACTTAGTACAGTAAGTAAGACATAGTAATAATCCTGATATTTGACAACCACAAAATTACATTTGTATAGCGCTTCCACATCGGGAGGACATCCCAAGGCACTGGACAGTCAATCTTTCAGACTCGAGCGGGGTCGGGATTGGGGTGGGTGGAGGGAAAGGGAGGATGATCAATGGAACCATCGAAAAGGAGGGTCTTGAATGAGACTAGGAAGGGGACGAGGCAGAGGGACTGTAGGCTGGAATTCTAGAGGTAAGGGGCAGAGTGGCTGAAAATTCACCCGCCAATGGTGGGGAGAGTGGATCGGGGGACATGGATCAGGCAGGAGCCCACTGAGTGGAGGGAGCGGGCAGTTTGGTAGGGGGTTAGGAGGTCACAGAGATGGGGTGGGGCAAGGCCATGGAGGGCTTTGAAGGTGAACCACAGGATCTTGAATTGAATCATCTGGGTGATGGGGAGCCAATGGAGTCGGGAGAGAATGGGGGAGGTGGGGTCATAGAGCTTTTTGTATATCGCATTTTCATATTTGCAAAGTGCTTCATAGAATATACTGTAGATTGAATTGATTGTATTTTTTGTGGATGAAACATGCAGCTAATTTATCCTGACACACAGTTAATAAGTAGGAAAAATAAGGGATTGCTTATAGAATTATAGATATTACAGTATTATAGTATTTGATCATTAGATCCCGTGAGCTGCAACAGGTCCCTGAGCTAACAAATGTAATACTAATTTTTCAAACACTTTCCTATACTTTCTCTTCACATGTTTATCCAATTCCCACTAAAATGTTGTTATGGTCTCGGTCTTAAAGGCTACTTGTGGCAATCAATTCTGTATTCTAATATTCCTCGGTGTGAAACCATTTCTTCTGGCCTGTACCTTATTTCATTATTATTTAATTCACTTAATAACAGTAGCAATCTTTACATTTAGTATAACGTCTTTCACGTCAAGTAAACATGTCAAAGTGCTTGACATGATGTACTGTAAAATGGAGCAACAGTATTTTGGGGGGAATACTATACACGGGACATTGCCCTGCACTCCTCCATCACTGATATTACTCTGTAAATTAATGCTGAAGTATAATATAACTCATAGAAAACAATACTCACAATTTTTGAGTTGTTGGGATTGAAAACATCAAATCACACATAAAATCCAAATTCTTCTTGGATTTATTGTTGGAAAGATGAACTATATACACGTGTGGCTCAGTTTGATTTGGATCTTGTTCACAACAAATAGTTATTTCTGAAATATTGGAACAACAAAGCACAACACCAAAACAGTCCATAAAATCAACATGATCTCTAATACTGAAAGCTGAAATATGTAACTGATGAATGATTCTTCATTAGGAAATACAGTAAAGTATTTGGTGAGGATCATTAAACATTCACTCTGCAAGTATTCAGTCAATGTAACAGCGTTATCAACAAGGCTAATCATGTCCTGCGACACATCTTGAGGAGATTGGATTATGAATCAAACAGATTATTTTAACCTTAATGTTGCTTGGAATTTTTGGAATGCCATACTTAAAAAATTACATTGGCATGTTTATGGGACATTGCTGTGCTCAATTGGCTGCGGGGTTTCACCCACACAATATACAGTCAATTCACTTTACAATATATTCTGTGAAGTGCTTTGAGACGTCTAGAAGACGTGAAAAGCGCTTTATCATGTACAAGGATTATTATTATGTTCAATCCTGGAGAGCTCTCAGGATAGTTTCTCCTTTACACCATTATATATCCGACAATAAATACTATACCCATAGTCTCCACTCAAAAGCCTTTGTACTGTTTAATTTTGCACTCCTACAACAATATTTCAAACCATGGCTTTTATTAAATTTAGTGGCTGAAACTGGCAAATAGAATTGAACAGGTAAATGCAAGTAATGTATTACACAATGGTGCTAAAAATAGTACTCCATGGATTGGATAGAATTTGCCAAAAAGGAAGCTAAAAGAGATCTAGAGATGTTAGTTGACTCATTGCTCACAATGTCAAAGCAACTTGAGGCAACAATAAATAAATGCCTTCTTCATCCAAACAGATCTTCTGAACTACAGGTCTGGCCATTTAACATACTTTCTTAGATGGATTGGAGTGAACATTTTCTCTTTAATTTACATTAATATAACCTCAGAGAATAAATTAGCCTATTCCTACCTTTTCATTATTAAGATCTGTGAACTATCGAACGCAGGAAGCTTCAGGCTCAATCACTGTAACAGCGGGGGAGACATTCTAACAGACAGTCTTATTATCAACTGGCCTTATTGACCACATCTGCACAATACAATTTAGACTTATATGGTATGTTTCAACATTGGGAGGATGGCTCAAAGAACTTGATAATTCTGGCTGGGCTCCTGTGCTGATGATAGGAGCTGTTTTCAAGAATATGTTAATTTTCCCATAGTATTTTGGTGGCAATTGTCACGCCAATGTTATAATCATCGGTAAACACTGGAAAGTGGTACCTAATGTTCCTCAGTATGGTATGAACATTCAATTGCACCATGACATTTCACTTTTATTGTATTTGGGACTAACATGCAAAACATTTTGAACTGTGCATAAGGCAGAGCTTTATCACTATAAATTAACAATAGGAACTATTGCATCCGACGAGCTGAATTACTTAAATCAATGCAAAATACACTGAAGGATACAAGGGGCCTCAGGCCATTTATTTTCCTCTTGGGTGTCCTCAAAGTCAAAGTGTTTGAGATTTAAACCAGTGGTTCTCAATCAATTACATTACATTCAATTAAAATTAAGCGTGCAGCTATTTTCCTTAATTAATTCTTGAATATGGTCAGCTAGATCCTTGAAAAGAGGAATCAGAAGCTGATGATTTGTACTCCACATGCTGCCTCTGATGGTTATATCATGCACTCAGCAATTACACTGCTGGAAACCATCAGGATTTGGTTAACAAGTTACTAAGACTCAAGTTTGGACAGAGCTCCAGCTGCTTCAGGGCACAGAGGACATAAAAAAGAATAAGAATTAGGAGCAGGAGTAGGCTATTTGGTCCCTCGAGCCTACTGTGCCATTCAATAAGATCACAGCTGATTGTCTAATCTAACTCTACCTATCCGCCTTATCCCCATATCACTTAATCCCTTTATCCATAAGAAATATATCAATATCAGTCTTGAATATGTTCAAGGACTGAGCATCTACAGCCTTTTGAGGTAGAGAATTCCATAAATTCACTACCTTCTGAGTGAAGAAGTTTTTCCTCAACTCAGTGTGAAAAGACTGACCCCCTAATCTTAATACTATGACCCCTAGTTATAGTCTTATAATCTAGAATTTAGACTTATATACTGTAGTATGTTCCACAGTGAGAGGATGGCTCAAAGAACTTGATAATTCTGGCTGGGCTCCTGTGCTGACAACGGAAATAGATAAGAACAGATGACATCCTGTCCATCTGTGACTAGGGCTCCCTCTGCTTCCTCGTCCTCTCTACTGCCTTCCATACCATGGACCACTCAATCCTCCACCACCTCTCCTCTTACATCAACCTTCAAGATTTTTATCCTTGACTGGTTTAGGTCTTATCCGCGTCCACCGCCCTAACCGCCCAACCATCGGCAGCTGGGCTTTCAGCCTCTCTGCTCCCAGAACTCCATCCTGCTGCCTCTTCGCCTTGCTTCCTCCCTTTCCTCCTTCAAGGCCGGTCTCAACACCTTCCTCTTCGACCACGTCTTCGGCTCCCCCACTAACTTTTCCCCCTCTTCCACTCTGCTTCCCCTTCCCCTTCACCCCCCCCCCCCCCCCAATTCAGGTCCCGACCTGACTGTTAAGCGCTTTGGAATGTCCTCCCGACGTGAAAGGCGCTATATAAGTGAAATTTTGTTGTTGTTGTTGTTATCTCTCACACCATCTCCAATTTGTCTCCGCTAATGGTTTCTCTTCCAGCCCATGCACTATCTCGTGCAGTATTTCTCAGGGCTCTGTCCTTGTCCCCCTCCTCTCAGGGCTCTGTCCTTGTCGCCCTTCTCTTCAATCTCTACATGCTCCCCCTTGGTGACATTATCTGCAGACATGGGATAAATTTCCACATATTCGTGAAAGTCACCCAACTCTATCTCTCTGCCTCCACCCTCAATTCCAGGACAGAAAACTTTCAGCTGAACGTCAGCAAGACCGAGGTTTTCCTGATTGGCTCACGCCAGCACTCCGCAACTCAAGCATTAGCAGCATAAACATCCACGGATACACACTCCATCTCATCAAGCCAGTCAGGAACCTGGACATCTTGCTCAACCATCAACTATCCTTTTTCCCCCATATCTGTGCCATGACCAGCAATACCATCCATCACCTCCACAACATTGGCCAACTCTGCCACTATCTTACCCCTCAGGCCACCAAAATCCTCACACATTTGTCACCTCAAGGCTTGACTATGGAAATTACTCCCCTGGCCTTCTCAACTCTTCCCTCCACCAGCTGCAGTTCACCCAAAACTCTGCAGCTTGTGTCCTCTCCTGCACCAGGCTCTGTGACCTCATCACCCCTACCCACACCTACTGGCTCCCCATCTCTCAGAGGATAAAATTCAAAATTCTCGTCCTTACTGTCAAGACCCTCCACAATCTTGATCCTTCCTACCTCTTTGACCTGCTGACCCTCCTATCAACCTGTTCGCTCCCCAAGTTCAGCAGGCTCCATGTCTCCCTGACCGACCTGCCGTACGATTGGTGCTGGACTTTCAGCCCCTCTGGCCCAACTCTTTGGAACTCCATTTCACAGTCCCTTCACCTTGCTCCCTTTCTTACCTCCGTCAAGACCCTCCTTTTCGACCGTGCCTTCAGCTGCCCTATTCTCTACCCTCCCTTATCCGAACTATGCCTCCTCCCCCATGCTTGAATCCTGAGCCCTGACTGTTTAGTGCCTTGGGACGTCCTCCCACTGTAAAAGATACTCTACAAATATAGTTTTGTTGTTGTTAGATATCTGCCTGGAACTGCTGATCAGAATAGGTCTCTAATTATATTGCAATGAGGTATTGTTTGTGAAAATTAAGACAATTTGCTTTATGGAATTTGAGTAACATGATGACATCCACTATTTTGAATGAAACAGCTGATATCAGTAAGATCTCTTTAGCTATAGAAGATCTCAGTCAGGATCCTAGCTTTAATTCCCAGCTAATTTATGCTCTTAAATTGTCACTTTCTTTTACTACTGGTGATATGGAGCTCCCCATCCTGTTAACATCTGTGTTGGATACCACGTACGAGTAAAACTGCCTAAGTAATGTACATCATTGATGAACTCACAAATATATTATGACACGGTGGCATGAGATGAATTAAAAAGATGCTAATGGCTAATTATTATCTTCTCTGTTTATTTCAGTTAGTGAGTGGGACAATATAAACCTTGTCTGGTAACATTCCTCATGGGATTCCTTTTGGTTTTACAACTGATTATTTTGTAGAAGGAATTTTTGAAGGTTTCATACCTTTACCTGGAGCTTGACTAGCCAAGCTAGTCCATGCCACTGTTTGTATTCCACATAAACTTCTTGTGCGCCTCTCCTACACTCCTGTATTCCTTTTCCTCATGTATGATTCAAGTTTCCTCTTAAATAGGTGCATGCTTTTGCTTTAACCACAGGGAGTAACATATTTCACCACCGTTTATAACAATAGAAACAACTTGCATTGACATAACACCACTTCCAAAGCCCTCTTTCTCTGTCTCTCTGCCTTACCCCTTCGGGAAGGGATGCAGGGATGTGCCACTGGAACAGAAGACGGGACAGGATGTAGGGATGGGATGTTTGGGGATGGGATACGGGGATGGATGGGGGTATGTGACAAGGGATTAATGGGATGACTGGACAGGTGGATGGGACCAGACGGAGGGGATGGGATGGAGGAATGGGGACTTGATGCTTCTTGATGGCCCCTTAGTTTACAGATGGATCACTGCTGGCATTATGACCATATAGTGTGCTTTCTCAGCTCTAACTTAACTAACAGCTTGGGCAAATATTTTGAGTCTGTGTACAGTTAATCTTGCGAATGTTGGTTTTGGGCATGCTCCTGATTCCTGCTGAAGTATGCTCCTGACTCTTCTGAGGATACATTCCTATAAATAGTTTGGTTGATTTCCTGGAAGGTTTACTGAGATTGCTGAACATTTGAGAATCAGATGTATTTGATGTTTCCCAAATTGCTCATTTCAACATGTCTTCATCTTCCCTGCAGAAATTATCTTGGAATAGTGTCAATCCTTATGGGGGTGGAGGGGTAAGTGTGAGGTCTCCTTGAATCTGAACTGGCTCCGAAATAACATGTCTGGCAACAGAATATCAGAATCAAGCCAGCCCTCTGAGACCAACGTAGTAATTTGGTTCCTGAACCAGGTGGGTCAGCAGTATGCCAGGGCATTGCTGATGACAGCACAGCCAGCATGGCTCATGGGCTGGACCTGGAAGGGCAGGCCGGACCTGGAAGGGCAGACCAGTCCCTGGGAGTAGAGAAACCATCCACACAGCTCCAGTTAACTTGCAAGCCAAGTCTCTAGTGAGTAGGGTGGTCCGAGCTGAACAAGCAGTATGAAAGTTTGCCATACAGTAAAATCTTGATAATCTGGCATGGTTGGCCCCACTCATCTCCTGGATTTTGGAGTTTCATGGTATTTAGAAACCTACCTAGAAATGGCTGGGGAAGCCCTGCTCAAGGTCAAATGCTCAAGCTCCACCCACAGCACCGGATGACACAGTGGTCAAGCTGGGAACTGCAAACAGCTGTCCCGAAGTTTGGGAGATTTGCCAACAGCAGAAAAAATTTAATACTGTATGTATTTTGAAATCTTGTCAGTTTTAGGGAGTTGCTTTCTCAGTTGGAATTCTTGGAATGTCGGATTATCGAGGTTTTACAGTACAGTATAGCAATATTGATAGCAAGTTATGCGGTTTTAGTCAGTTAGACTCCAGCAGAACCCCAACACTCACCCCAAGCCTTGGCTTCTGCCAACTCGTGCTTAATATTTTCTGACATTAGGTAAGCAGGATGCATATCTCCAGGGAGAGAGTACGCATTCCATTCCAACAATCTATTTCTGGGATTTTCATGTGCAGGTGGATGCACGGAAATCACAGCTCTGTTTGGATAGTCTAAAGCATTGCGATGGATTTTTGCATATGTCAAACAACGTTTTGGCTGACCAAAAAGAAAATCCTGTAAACATGATTTATATAACTGTAATTTTATATATACCACATAAATATTATATTTTCTTTCTTTGTATTATTTAGCCAATAAAGTACATTATGAAACATTTTGAAATTATTATTTATATTCCAATGGTCCACTTACTGCATAAAAGATAATTTTGTTTTCAAATGCATAGCAATGATCACACATCTTGCATCAAGTTTTGTTATATCAAAACTGTCATATTAAATGTATGGGATTTGTCTGTCTCATTAAACAGGGAGACTTTTGCTAAATCATTTTTGTGTGAAATGTGTGACCCTTTTAAGTAAACCTCGGCTGAATTTCACCGTGTCACCAGAGGTGATTTGAAAATGGAGAGCTGGCAGACATCATCAACTCCTAATTAAACTAATGGTCCCAACGGAATTGCTTCAATCACTGCTAAAAGCATTGCCCTCTATCGCCCCACCCTACCACCACCTTCCATTTATTGAGTCACCAGCACAAATTTTGGTAGAACTCTGCAAAATTAGTGTTAAAAAATGCAGTAATCACATTCTCTTTTCTATTGTTTAAGCTTTCTCTATTTTTGTCCCAATTTTCTCTTTGGTCTCCAGAATATGGTTGTGTGGACTGTTACAGAATTACAGCCTCGGATTCAGGGTGGTCTCTGAGAATTGGGTGAGCGGTTCAAGAGGGAATTAGTTATTTAGCAATGGGTTAAATCTAGAGATATGAGCGATCAAGTAGTGGAGGCTTCACACTCTGATACCTGTAAAAAGCTAATGTAAAATAGGTTGGCAGCCTTAACAGAGGATTAAAACAGAATTAATCTGACAGTCATATTCCGCGGGAAGGTTTGAGCGATTGAAAGTATCACCTGGTGGAATGGGGAGTGCTTTCCTGAGGTTGGGTTGAGACATATTAGAAACAAAAGGTCTATTCAATAATTTTAACACAACTGTAGATGCAAGTAAACAGAGAGCTGTCTAGTTAGCGTTATTGTAAGGATGCCACTTCCACAAAAAACACAGGAAGAAAAGAGGAAAATGGAAAACAAAGGCAAATTTGTTGTTATGTTATCAGTCATTAAGGAGGAACTTGTGTAATGCTTCACTATACAAATGTAACTTTGTTGCTGTAGTTGTTGTTCACAGCTGATTAGATGTGAAGCAAGTTTTTTGGTGTCTGACACATGCAGAAACCCACCACCATGTTTAAGAATATCCAAACCAAACAGTTCCATACATCCCACCTACATATGGAAATTCTTGTATATTTGAATAGAATGCACACTCTCTCCCTGGAGGGATGCATCGTGCTTACCTAATTCCGGAGATATTAGACTGAATTTGACAAAAGTCAGAGTGTGTGTTGGGGTACTGTTTGAGTTTAACTTACTGAAACCACATAGCCATTGAAAGCTATGTCTTTCCCACAGTTTATCCAGCTGGAACAACCCTACTCATTAAGAATGTCACTTGCAGGGCTAAGAAGAGCAGAATGGGAGGAATCCCTGCCCCCAGTGCCTTGTCTGCCCCCTTCAAAGTACTACTGATAAGGCAGCCTGGCTGGGCTGTCAACCGCAGTAACTTGGATTACATATAGCCTTGCTCAGAAATCAAACATCTGAGACTGCTATGGAGAGCTTGGCTATTGTCTTTCAGATTTAAAGCCTTAGCTGGTAGGTAGAGTCTATGGCAGTGCAAAAAAACAAAGGTGGTTTACTTGCTAGCACTATTAATATGTTCCCTAGCACAGTAAGGTGACATGAAGCTTTCTTGTTTTCTTATTCCATTTCCACCTCAACTTGGTCCAACCAGCTTCCCACAACTATGCAAGTTGTCATATTGGATAGGGAGCGAGAGAAAGAAAAAGATCAATGTTTAAAATGACCTACTTGCTCTTGAATTAAATGAATAATTGAATTTATAGAGATAAACATTTTGAAATGCAGCTCATCGTGTGTGGGTGGAAAACAACACAAAACAACAAAAATTACATTGTAAAGTGCTTTTCATGTCGGGAGAACATCGCAAGGTGCGGGATGGTCAGGTACTTGAACATTCTCTATTTTCAAAACAGTCTCAATATTTCATACCATTTTAGTGGCTAAATGAAAATCCACTCCATTTAATGCAAGGAATCTCTCAGAGATCAGAGGCTATGCACCAAGTCTTCTTGCAGTTTAATTGTGGCAGCTCTTACAGATGAAATAATACATTTCTAAAAATGTATTATTGGCAAATTGAAAGAATCTGTAATAGTTTTAACTTCCTGCTTAATGAAAGGTGTTTCTCTTTTATTAATGAAGCTGTTACATTTAACTTCCATCCTAACCCTAAGGATGGAAACATTCTGGCAAACTGTTGCCAGCAACTATAAATTATTTCTTTTCCATGATTCTCCGGTAACCTGTTCCATATATAAAGGCCGGTTACATACATACGGTTGATTATAGCGCAAAGGTGCAATTTTTTTAAATCAATGATTTCACAATTGACACTTCTCTGTGGGATAAATTTTTTGTTATAGTGTTGAAGCAAGACAGCCTGTTGCTGTATGAAAGTGTTTGAGTGAATTGATACTTTTTAATTTGTTCAATAAAGTTCATCCAACTGTCTTGCTCTTTGGATCAAATAAAAGAAGCTGGAAGGAAACATCTCAAAAGAGCAATTAAATAATAAGGTGCATCTAGTATGTGGAAATACGCACATGCAAACATGTACGTGTGCGTAAGTGGAAATGTACATGTGTACATGTGTGATTGCTCAAATGCATGTGTAACAACAACAAAATTACATTTATAGAACATTTAAGTGTTTAAATTTAATGATAATCAATTTAACCTCAAATCACTTTAAGGTAAATCCTATGAATTGCTTTAACACAGCCTCCTGAAGTGAAACTCACTATATTAAAATGTATGGAGTACAGTTCTATAACATCTCAAAGTGTTTCACAAAAGTTGTAGTCTCGTGTCTGTATTTGTAGGTAAAATTTGCATGTAAAATTTGCATGTGCAATAATGGAAGTTACTGTATATGAAGAAAATATTCATCCCGTCGAGCTTTGCTGGATGCTAACTATTACACTGGAGTCAACTACAGGTACTATAGATAACAACTGTACTGTGCTTTAAATCTACTCCATCAAACTTTCACTTTATTCCTCTTCAGATGTTTATACAATTGAGTTCTAAGCTGTATGGTCCCAGCCTCAATAAATCTTGTAGCAAGTCATTTCATGTTCTAACACCCTTCTGAGAAAAATGTATTTCTAAACGCCTCCTTAAAACCTACAGTATCAAAACTGAGTTAATGCCTTCATAATATATAATAATAATCCTTGCATTTGATATAATGCCTTATCACATTACAGATGTCTCAAAACGCTTCATAGAATATACTGTAAAGTTAATTGACTGTAAATGTTGTGGGCATATCATGTTATTGAACTACCAACCAATGGGGATAATCTTTTGGGGTTCCCTATTGGATCACCATGTAACATTCTCTGTAATTGTGTGGTGTGTATGTGGAATTGTTTGAGTGTGCACACCTATTAGTAATTGTGCAGATTTATATGTAACTGTGTATGCTTAAATGTGCATATGTTGGTAGGTTTATGCATTCACAACTGAATGTGATCATGCACAGCTTTAAATCTGCTCATACAATTGCAAATGTGCATGCTTGTGTTTAAGTGTGCCAGTACATAGTTTGCACAACCAAAGCAAAACGCCATTAATGCGATGTTGTGGATATTTCAGTTTGGGATATTTCTGTGAATCATCCGACAGAAGATTGTCAAACAGCACTGCTGGGATCCAATTCAGCATTAGTCAATTAAAAGGGCATAGCCTATCCTCAATGCCATTAAACATTGATCACCTGAATATCTTATGAGGATTTACTGGAATACAGGTAGACCCTGCTTAACTTTGTAGTTTGGTTCTTGAAAAGTGTGACCTTAAGCGAAATGACGTTAAGCGAATACATTTTTCCCATAAGAATTAATACAAAAATTGGAGTTAGGTACTTTGGGACATTTTTAATCAAAATTTTCTAAAAAAAAATTATACTCGCTCCCTGACTGCCTACCCGGCTCACTCACTCATTCGCTGCCGCCTGGCTCGCTCTATCACTGCAGACCTGGCTCACTCCAAGGTCCTAGCACTGTCGTGCCCCCTTTCTACCTGCTGGCAAACGACGTAATAGCGAATGTCAAACGTTAAATGAATATATGTTCTCAATGTATCAGCAACGTAATAGTGAAAAAACATTAACCGAGGCGATGTTAAGCGGGGTCTATCTATATTTCCCAGACTTAAGGAGCCCATGGACAAAAGCCTCAAATAAAATACGTCTTCAATTTATATCTACTGTCTAAAATATTTAAATGGCATTATCAACCTAGATTGACATGAAGTTTAAAGTAAAACTGTTGGAGTTTAGTAATTTGCAGTTTGAGGATAATATTCTCTACTGAATAACACTGATCAGTGTGTGGGTGGATGAGACTGGTGCTCTCCATGCAATATTTCAACTACATTTTTTAGGCAAGTTGACAGGTATGATGGAGTATGCAGCAACATATCTGACAAAGAGAGCAATCTGTACTTTTTACAGGCTGATGTACAAGTTGTTTGGGAGTAATGAATGTTAATAAGCTCTTGGGTAGCATTGGAGGAATGTGACAGCACTGCGTTGTCATGAGTGCTGTCCTTCAGACGAGCATTTAAACCAAGTCGCAATCTACCTGTTAGGGTAGATATTGAATTAATCACGTGGCACTATTCAAAAACAGAAGAGAATTTCTTCCACTCTCCTGGCTAACAATCCACTAGTAGATTGTTTTTTTTCGGGTGGTGGGGGCAGGGGGTTGGTGTTCTTCACATACCGAAATCCATCACCGTGCTGAAGAGTTTACAAGCATATCACCTACACATGGAAATTCCCACGTTGATCAATTGATTATTCATTCAATTGTGGTTCAGGAGGATTTTGCTGGTGCAAAAGGCTGTTGTGTTTTTCCACAGAAACAGTTGATGAATTACCTTTGAAGTGCTTTGAGGCAGTTCAATGTGATAAAGTACTATAAAAACACGTCCTTTTTTTCTTAACTGCAGCAGCTGTTTCTTTGAACAGGATAGCAAAATGAAATAACATAGAGATGAACACAACTTTCCATTTTCCCAAAATATTTAGAGTAGAAAATATTGGAATATAATGTCAGGATCATTATTGATACACTGGATGTCTTTCATCCAACTATCAGATGGGAATTTCATGAGTTTCAGTTGCATAAGAACCAAAATATGAATTGCATGAAACACTGAGTGTTTTTCTTCAAAGGATAGATTCATCCTGTACAGCAAGGCTTCTCAGACTGCCAGATCGTTCAGTTCTTGAACCTTTGGGGCTGTACCACATTTGTCAGTTAGATTGAGAAACAAAGAGTCTTTACCTTTCTACTCACAGGTCATTCTCAAGGCCCAAAATACCCCAAATCCTGTTCTCCACTACCCAGCATCCCCTCTCAAGCACCCTCAATCTCAATTCAGTTGCCAAGTGCGAAGAGGTCCTGGACTACTTGATTTCTAAGATAGACATAATCAGTCTCCTCATCTTCCTCTCCCACATTGCCCTCCCCCTCCTCCCCCCATGTCGCCTAAAATAAAACCTACCCTCAATCCCTTCAACCTGACACACTTCAGACCCATCTCAAATCTGCCCTTCCCAGCCAAAATGTTTGAATACGTTTACAAACCAACTTTGCTCACATTTCTCCCTCTACTCCCTACTTGTACCCCTCTAGTCCAGTTTTTACATTGCCTACATTACAGAGACAGTGCTCACCAAAGTAGCAAATGATGCTCTCTCTCCTTGTGACCAGCCTCCCTCTGCCTTCTCATTTTCCTGAACTTCTCCACTGCATTTGACACAATCGATCACCCCATCCTCCTCCACCACCTGTCCTCCTTCATGCAACTTAGTTGGACAGCAATCACATGGTTTTAGTCCTACTTAACAAACTGACAACAACATCTTGGCAAATATTTTTTCTCCCGTCCCCATGAAGTCATCTGTGGGGTATCCCAAGGCTCCGTCCATCTGCAGACATGAGGCAAACTTCCATATGTGTGAGGATGACACCCAAATCTACTTCTCCTCCAGCAGCTGTGATTCCCAGTCCGCTGATGTTCTGTGAGCTTGTATGATGGATATCAAGGTCTGGATGAGTGCAATACTCTTGGATGTTGTCAATGTCTTCCCTCCTGCGGATCTGAACTCTTCAACCTCCCCAAGCTCTCTCTCAGACTCACTGAATCTGCGTATAACTCAGGCACCAAATTTGATCCTCAGCTTTCCTTTCTCCCCCACATCTGGTGCCTGACCATGACCATTTTTTTTCCCACCAATGTCACATTGTCTGCCAACATCTGTACCTCAAAACATAAGCAGCCAAAACCCTTGCCCACACGTTTGTCACTTCCCTGCTGGACAATTCTAATCACTGGCTCAGCATTGGGCTTCAGCCATTGTAAAGCATTCTGAGACATCTACCTAGCGTGGAAGTTGCAATATAAATACAAGTTATCATTGTTGTTGTTGTTGCTTACCCTCATCTCCACAACCCACTGTCTCCACTTGACTTCAGCCTCTCATTTGTCTCTCGTCCCATGCATTCCACCATCAGTGGCCATGTCTTCAGCCATTCTACCCCCAAACTCTGGAACTCTATTTCTCAATCCCTGTACCTTGGCCCCTCACTCTGCACTTTCAAATCTTGCCTAAAGACCTTACTTTTTAAACATGCTAATAGTCATCTATCCTCTCCCCCTCCCTCTGGCTTGGGGTCAGACTCTGCCAATCTCAAGCCTCTGGGATGTAATCTATTTGTTGTTGTCAACATCCACTCACAGACCCTCTAAAACACCAGTTCTTAACCAGGGGTACATATACCCCATGGGATACAAAATTACTGCCAGGGGGTACAGGTGGCGGTTTATTGATTTATTTAGCTCTCTTATTTAGCATTTTATAGCCTTCCAAATTGTATATTTAATTGTTATTCCCCTCGTTTTAGATGTGCTAGTTATTTTGTTATATAAGAAAAGCTTGGTCATAAAATGTAAGTGGAATGAGGGGTGGTGTGTGTGTACATGGCTGGGTGGAGGTACACGATAATGTTGAAAATTAACAAGGGGTACATTACTGAAAAAGGTTGAGAACTGCTGCTCTAAACAAACCTCTCACCAGATCTCTGCTACTCCCGAGAAGAGTCTCAGTTTATTGAGACTCAGATCAGCCCTTGATCATTGACCTCATTAGCACTTTCAATGATCTGTCAAACATTCAAATATTTTGTTTTCCTCCCAGCTCTGACCCTTCCTCCCCTGGGTCAGTAGATCCCATCATAGGCTCTAAATTATGAGAGTTTGCAAACTGATTTGTAATTAGTGAATTCTGCAGGTACTGGAATGTGTTGGAGGCTGATCCTAGAAATGCAATCACTTGATCCTTGGTACCGAGATTGGAACCAAGATTAGTTTTAGAGTTGAGTGTGTGTGGGTCGACTTCTGCCTCAAGACATTATTTATAATTTGTCTAAAGATGTATTTTAATGAATGGTAACATTGTGAGTGTTCTAAACTATTTGATCTTTAATATGAACGACGAGTTTGAATGCAAACTTGAGGCTAATCTTCTAAATTTGTCCCTTTCTTGTTTTTTTTCCAAAGAAACATGCTCCCCTCTTTGTATCTTCATTTTATTTGCCACCTGAGATGTGCATTGATTATTCTAAAGCAATGATCATATAACATTTCAGAATGTTCGGGACATTACTAAAGGCAACAAACAGCTGCAGCAAAGACTGTTCCCAGGAGAGTTCTTCTGACCTCAGAAATAATTTGTTAAGACTTTGTTTGGATTCTGTTCTCAAATTAAATTGAAGACCAACATGTGTCCGAATTTGTCAAGCACAAAACACAACTACGTCTACATCCTGGGGTGTCACTGCTGTGATCTTTGAATTTTGTTTAAATTGCATTTCTCGGAGACTTACAAAGCAAAGTGTAAAGTACTAAGTGAAGGTTTTGTTTTACTGTATAGAGTATGTTATTTTTAGGCCCAATGTTGCTTTAACTCACCCAGTTACCTGCGGGGTACCCCAGGGATCCATCGTTGGCCCCCTCCTTTTCCTCATCTACACTCTTCCTCTTGCGGATGTGATCCGCAGACATGGGGCACAATTCCACATGTACACAGATGACACCCAACTCTATCTCTCCACTTCACTTTGTGACCCCCAGTCCCCCGATGTTCTGTCAGCCTGCCTTTCGGACATCAGAGGCTGGATGAGCACAAATTTCTTGCAGTTGAATGTTGACAAGACGGAGGCCATACTCCTTGGCTCTCGTCAACATTTCCATTCGCACGGCTCTCACCTCCTCTACCTTCCCAGCCTGCCCCTAAAACTCACCGAACCTGTGCGCAACCTTGGCATCAAGTTCGACCCCCAACTGTCCTTCCTCCCCCACATCCGGTCCGTCACCAGCACTGCCTTCTACCACCTCTGACGGATTGCCTGTCTCCGGCAGTACCTCACCTTAAAAGCCGCCGAAACCTTGGTCCACGCCTTTGTCACCTCTCGGCTGGATTATTGCAACGCCCTCCTCACCGGTCTCCCCTCCACCACAATCCACAAAATCCAGCTTATCCAGAACTCTGCCGCCCGCATACTCACCCGCTCTAAGCTTCGCTCCCCCATTACCCCAGTCCTTGCCAGACTTCACTGGCTCCCTATCCCAGAGAGGATCGACTTCAAGATCCTCACCCTTGTTTTCAAATCCCTCCACTCCTCTGCACCCCCCTATCTCTCTGATCTCCTCTCCCCACAACCCAGTACCCGCTGCCTTCGTTCCTCTGGGTCTGGCCTCCTCCATGTCCCCCGAGTCCTCTGCTCCACCCTCGGCGGCCGTGCCTTTAGCCACTACGCCCCGAGGCTTTGGAACTCCCTTCCTCACTCGCTTCGCCTCGCCCCCCTCTCTTCCCAGTTTCAGGTCACAGTTGAAGACCTTTCTCTTCGACCGAGCTTTTGGTCACCTTCCTGCCCCTGCTCCTGGCTCAGTCCCGGGACCCGCCAGTGTGAAGTGCTCTGAGACGCCGTCTGGCGTGGAGGGCGCTATATAAATCGAAGTAGTTGTTGTTGTTGTTGTTGTTGTTTAAGTGTTGCCATTATCATCATTTGCCCTTATCTTCCCATCCTTTCTTTAATACTGTTTTGTTAAATACTGTCTGTTCAGCGCCTTGTGAAGTCCTTCCGACATGAGAGGTGCTATACATATATAATTTTGTTGTTGTTAAATGAGTCCAAGGTCCTGACTTCCACCACATTTACTAGTATCCAATCCAAGCTCCTGTGGCTTAGTGGTTAGAGCACTTGTCTTGCAAGCTGGGAAGACCAAGCTGGGGAGACCAAGCTGGGGAGACCTGTGTTCGAATCCAGGCAAGTCAGGGCGAAACCTTGGGCAAGTTTCCTTACTCCACATGGCTAATAATAATCCTTCAAAAAAAACACAATAATAAAATTGGTCATTTCAATCCACGACTGTTTGTGGGTCACTGCTGTGCGCAATTGGCTGCACAGAATATATACAGAATATATACAATATTCGCCCATAGAATATATACAGTCAATTCACTTTATATGAGTCCCGTACATTTTAATGCATCTCCTTTGGTCTGAGTAGGGTAAAATACAAAGCTCATTTGTATTTTAAACCCTTGCAGTCTTCAAGGTAATTTAAAAATTCACATGGTCTGTAAAAATCTTTAGCTACTGTGACTACAGCTTGGCTTAAACAAGGTTTAGCTAGTGGTGATAATCTCCTGTAATGATTGAGTCACATCTGATAACCTGCTTGCAAGTAGTTGCCAACACATAATGATCTATGTGTACAGATTGAGTGGTAACAGAGCAGGGCTTCTTATTATCCTTCCCATCTATTATATGTATGATCATTGTTTGTATTTATTATTTATCTGGAGCCTTAGTCTCATTTTCTCTGTCTTTCTCTCATGAAATGTTCATGAAATAGAAGATTTTCTATTGATTTGCTCAACCGCCCGAGGGTCTGTTTCAGAGTAATGACCTGAACATTCAATCTATATTCACTCTAATGGATCATTTCAATCTGTGCCTCTACAGATCTTTTAAATGGGAGTTGTCTCCACTATAGAAAAACCTTATGAAATTAAGCAATGAAAAGGATCAGAGAATCACCTATAATCATCAATAAGAACCAACATTAGTGCAATTCATTTCAGGGGATTGTCTCAAAGCGATTCACAACAGGAACAACAACTAATTATATTTATGTTGCGCCTTTCACATCAGAAGGATGTCTCAAGGCACTGGACAATCAAGGTTTTATGCCCAAATTGGGGATTGGAATTCACAAGGGAATGGTGGTGGGAGGATGACCGAAGGCATGGCCAAAGAGAAAGGTCTTGAGATGGGCTATGGAAAACTTTAGTTGTGTTTACAGTTGATATGCTAGGTCTACAAACTTAGGTGTTAGATTGTCATTGCCAGTATCCATTTGGAGACATACTTCAAGGACACAGCTGTGAATAATATTTTTTAAAATAATTTATTTTGAATAACAAGACGACCCACCCAAATAATGCAGTATATGTGATAACTGCCTTTTTAGTTTGATCCAGCCGCTCTTTCAGAGCAGAAAGTGCACAGGTACAGGGAGAAAGTCTTCCTGTAGTAAAATGGCAATAGTCGACAGCAAAGGCTGAAGTCTGCTGGTCTAAGATAACAAGCACTCACATAATCTAAGACTTTGTGTCTGGCAAATCAGTGATGCAGTCAGGTACCCATAAGGCACTAGTGTCAAATTAATTCTAACCCTCTTTACATTGCACTTTTTAATCCCCATTTAGAGCCAATTTGCAACAGCGTGGAATTACGATGCATACCACAAACACTGCTAAATTATGTAGGCTGTAACTGGTGTGTAGCAAAATACAACCTTCACCATCTGGGATTTATAGCTTCTTTCTGACATTTGGAGCAGATCTGTATGATGATCAGATCTGCAATTGTCCTGTTGGGAGAGAGAGCACAGAATTCAAACACTCTGCCTTCAGTCATATGGCTCAGGGGAAGGGGATGAATGCTCTTGATTTGCCAAGCTTTCGCACAGAACTAATCCATGGATATGCTAGGTTTCTTTTTAGGTGGCAATCTCAGCCTTTCCATTCTCGCTATAAATCATGTGGTTTTCAAATCCAGTGCTTCTTGATTTACCTTGCCTTCTACTACTCATTTCAGGCTGCGTATTTTTGGCCTTTGTCCTTTACCTAGGTTTTCAATAAAGAAGTTTCTATATCTATCTTGAAGCGCTCAACCTAGGAAATAGCCAAGGAATGAATGACCAATTTTATCTTGAGGATTCATGTCCAGAACATTGGAAGAAATTCTCATCTCTTTTCGAATAGTGTCATGGGATATTCAACCTCCATCTGAGTTGGTAGTCGGTACTTGGTTCAGGAAGAGCACCTCTACCAATACAGTGCTCACCTAGCTCTGCATGTTATAGATATTCCAAGTTTATCGTAAGGTACAATGATTTAAAAGTAATTTAGACATTTAGCAGTGGGTTTGTTACAATATTTTTTTTATGCAACTCTATGTTTTGAGAAGATAAACCATTCATTCTCTCCTTTTTGGTTTTCCTTGCCTGGATAACCGTTATAGCCCAGACAGTGTTTCGCATGGCCTACTCAAACATTGCCTTGATCAAGTGTGTATGAGTGGCTGTTGTTATCTGCTTCAGCTTCCAATCCTAACTTCATTAAGTGTGTGTTTTGGTTCCCTACCTTAAGATAGTGTGGGGCGAGTCCTCCATGGCCTCGCGCCTACCTCTGCAACCTCCTAACCCCTTACCAACCTGCCTGCCCACTCCGCTCAGCAGGCTCCGGCCTGCTCCACACCCTGTGACACACCCAACCCACCATTAGCGGCGAGCCTTCAGTCACTCTGCCCTAACCTCTGGAACTCCATCCCTTAGTCCCTCTGCCTTGCTCCCTCCCTGGCCTCCTTCCAGTCCCGCCTCAAGACCCTCCTCTCTGAAGGTCCCATTTGTCATACCAAATCCCTCCCTTTTCCTCTACTCTTCCCCATCCCTGAACCAGCTCGGGTCTGGAACATTGACTGTCCAGCGCTTCAGGACATCCTCTTGACATGAAAGGCACTATAGAAATGTAATTTTGTTGTTGTTGTTATATCAAATGCCAGGATTATTACAATTTCTTACTTACTGTACTAAGTACAGTATCTTCACTTGTATCTGCCCCATTTCCTCTGAATTTTCCTCTTTACTTTCGTCTTTCAACTTCTCCCTTCACATTAACACTGCAACCCACACCCACGGCCATCCTCTCGATCTGGTGATCACCCGAGGCCTCAACGTCTCTGGTGTCACCATCACAGACAAGGCCATTTCCGACCATTTTTTCATTTCCTGCAACACCTCTATCCCTCCCCCCCTCCACTTCCAAACCCACCACCATCTTCTACCGGCCCTGGAAGAAGATTCCCCCTCAAACTTTCACCTCTGCCCTAGAAACCTCCGACCTCTTCCCACAATGGCATTCTTTTTGTACCGACTCATCCTCCGCCTCCACCACCCTCCACAACACCCTCTCCACTACCATCGACACCCTGGCCCCTCTCACCTCCAAAACCGTCTCCCATTCCCGATCATCACTGTGGTACACAACTCACCTCCGTTCCCTCAAAAGCCAAGTGAGAACAGTTGAACGCACCTGGCTGAAATCTGGCCTCACGGTCCACCGGCAAATCTGGCTGGACCGCATCAAATTTTACCGCTCCGCCCTAGCCACCGCCAAATCAGCCTTCTACTCCAGGATAATCCTTGAAGCGAAGGACAACCACCGCCTCCTCTTCGCCACCACCAACCAGCTCCTCCGCCCCCCGCCTCACCTCGCAGATCCTCTCCTCAAACGTTCGTTGTGAGGAGATGCTGGATTTCCTCGAGTCTAAAATTGAGAAAATCCGCTCTGCGGTTTCCTCCCCTCACCACTCCTCCACCTCCGTGCCCTCATCAGCTACCTCAATCCCTACTCACCCCCCATTTCACACTTTCAACCGCACCACCCTGCTTTCAGTCACAAAAACAATCACCTCCATGAAACCCACCACGTGCTCATTGGACCCCATCCCCACACCCCTCCTCCGCACCCAGCTCCATTTGTTAGCCCCGCTCATTTCTGACACCATTAACCTTTCCCTCTCCTCAGGTACCGTCCCCACCTCCCTTAAAACAGCCACCATCACCCCTATCCTGAAGAAACCCTCCCTTGATGCGTCGCAACCATCAAGTTATCGACCCATCTCCAACCTCCCGTTTCTATCCAAGGTCCTTGAAAGAGTGGTTGCCTCCCAGCTCCGCTCTTTCCTTTCAACTCACTCACTTCTTGAACCCCTCCAATCAGGTTTCCGCCCTATCCACAGCACAGAAACTGCCCTGGTCAAGGTCACAAATGACATCCTAACCGCCTGTGACCAGGGCTCCCTCTGCCTCCTCGTCCTCCTTGACCTGTCTGCTGCGTTCGACCCAGTCGATCACACCATCCTTCTTCAACATCTTTCCTCCCACCTCAACCTTCAAGGCACAGTCCTTGACTGGTTCCACTCTTATTTGACCCACCATTTACATTTTGTTTTTTTCAATGGTTTTTCTTCAAACCCCCGCACAGTTTCTCATGGCGTCCCTCAGGGCTCTGTCCTCGGTCCCCTTCTTTTCACCCTTTACACGCTCCCTCTGGGCGACGTCATCCACAAACATGGGGTAAATTTCCACACGTATGCGGACGACACCCAATTGTACCTTTCTGCCTCATCCCTCAACCCCCAGACGATCGATGTTCTGACAGCATGTCTGTCCGACATCGAGTCGTGGACGAGGGACAACTTTTTGCAATTGAACGTGAGTAAGACCGAGGCCCTCCTGATTGCCTCAAGCCAGCGCCTCCGCACATCGGGCGCTGCCAGCCTCAACATCCAGGGCTGCACTCTCCACCTCACAAAGCCAATCAGGAACCTCGGCATCATGTTCGATCAAAAACTTTCCTTCCTCCCCCACATCCGCGCCTTGACCGGCACCGCTTATTTCCGCCTGTGCAACATTGCCAGGCTCCACAACTATCTTACCCCCCGCGCTGCCGAAACACTCGTGCATGCATACATCACCTCACGGCTGGACTACGGAAATTCTCTCCTCGTCGGCCTCCCCAGTTCCTCCATTCACAGGCTGCAGGCCATCCAAAACTCTGCAGCCCGTGTACTATCCCGCACCCGCCTCCGCGACCACATAACCCCCACCCTCGCCCGTCTCCACTGGTTCCCCATCCTCCAGAGGATCGAGTTCAAGATCCTCGTCCTCACCTACAAGGCCTTACACGGCCTTGCCCCACCCTATTTAACTGATCTACTCTCCCCCTACATGTCCACCCGGACCCTCCGTTCAACAGGACTTGGTCTGCTCCAAGCCCCCCGCCCGAACCGCCCCACCATCGGAGGCCGGGCCTTCAGTTTCTCCGCTCCCACTCTTTGGAATGCAATCCCTCAATCCCTCCGTTTCGTCTCTTCCCTTTCCTCTTTCAAGGCCGGTTTGAAGACTTTCCTCTTCGATCGTGCCTTCTGTTCCACCCCAAACTCTTTTACCTCCCCTTCGTGTTTCACCCCTTCCCAAACACTCCCCTCCCAGCTCGGGTCACACGCCTCCTGTGCAGCACCTTGGGATGTCCTCCCGACGTGAAAGGCGCTCTATAAATGTAATTTGTTGTTGTTGTTGTTGTTGTTGTTAATACACAATATCTTTGTTCAGTCTTCTGCAGGCATTTCTACGTAAGTGTAATTTTGTTGTTGTTGGAGTCTCAGCATAGACTATGATCACCCCACAAAATGGATAGAGATGATGCCAATGTGTGTCATGGCAATACGAACCACATCAAATTCCACACGACATTAAGCTATGACTGGTAGATTTATGAGATTACCAGGGCATATGTTGATTCCTACTCTCCCAGAGGCAGGAGAGAATGGACATGCTAAATTACAGGGAGCAGTGACTGAGAATTGGCTGAAAGGGATGTTAAAGAATATTCAACAGACTAATGAATTTGTTGCAATTAACACAGGGAAATCTAGAAAACAAATGAAAAGGTACTTTGATAAAAAGGTCACAGTACAAGAATGTCATAATGGGGATATGGTCATGGTGTTGGGCAATGGGCGAAAATATAACCCATTTTCCCCAAAATGGAAAGGACCATTCCCAATCACTGAGAAAGCTAGGCAATCAGTATATTTGGTGAAACATGACGGAGTAGGCAAATAAAGCTTAAGATGGTATTTCAGAGGTAACTCAATCAATTCAGAATCACAGACAGACAGGTATTCCCAGTTAATGTCTAATCAGAGTTTGCTCGCACTAGTAGACCTCGATGTTGACAACTACACTCTGAAGTGGTGTTGCAGTAGTTCGGGACAACCAGGTTGGCACAGTGGCAGGCTGGAGATCTCGGTTTCCACCTTGAGATATTCCCCAACTGTTGTGTTGAGCCACTCTATCTCTCCTATATCTTTATACTTCTCCAACAGCCTCGCTTATCTTGACTAGCAGAGTGGTTCTCAAACACCTCCCCATCTACCCAGGTCTGTTTTATCAGCCTCCTCGCTTACTCTATGATTTCTCACCTTTGGGAAGTCAAAGAGTAGCTATATTGACAGCTTTAACTGAACATATTTACTGTTCTCTGTCCTTTACACTTCTCATATCTATTACAACTGGTGCCAACCTGGCTACATTCAGTTCTTTTACAGACAGGG
Organism: Hydrolagus colliei; assembly: GCA_035084275.1. Lineage (NCBI taxonomy): Eukaryota > Metazoa > Chordata > Chondrichthyes > Chimaeriformes > Chimaeridae > Hydrolagus > Hydrolagus colliei. The sequence continues at coordinate 59,181,861 of CM068744.1, forward strand.
CTGGTTTCTGCAATTCTGCAGCCTTCTTAGTTTAAACATAAATTTCTAATGTTATACTGTTCTACTTATTATACATGTTGATTTACTTATTAAACATAAAATAAACCTAATGATTTGACTTTTTAAAAAATTCTGGTGACATGTCGCGACCCTACTGAGAGACCCCCCGCAACCCTGATTTGGGTCGGGACCCGAGTTTGGGAACCAGTGCATTAAACCACGGTCCCATCTGCCTGTCCGGTAGTCTTCAAAAAGGATGCTATTTTTCTCTGTGTCCTCACCAACAATCCTCCAGATGCAATTGGTTGCTGTTTGTAGAACATTGCTGGGAACAAATTGGATGATTTATCCACAAAACACACACAATCACATCTCTTTACAGTATGTTCTGTGAAGTGCTTGGAGACACCTCATCAAGATTGCTATTAGTGGGGAAGCCAAAAGCAATGTAAGAGACTGCAGTGAAAAATGACCAGAATGGATACAGTTATTAAGAAAGATTGGACAGATTGGAGTTTTCCCTCTGGAGATGCACTGATTGAAAAGGGAATGAAGAAGTGTTTAAGATTATGAAGAGCATTTGCTAGGGTGGACATTAGTATGATGTATCCACGAGGTGAATCCAAAATGATGAAGGCTACATATGAAGGCTAGATAAGCAAATACGAGATATAAAAGGGAATTCAGAATTCTCTTTTCACAGAGGATGGTGAGAAGGTGGAACTCACTGCCATAAGCTACGACTGAAGGAAAAATCATCAATGTATTTAATTATTTTTTGTACTTGATGTCTACATGAGGTAGAAATGAATAGAGCAGTACAGAAAAGGAGGCTCAGAGGGTGAAGGCTCATATGGAGTATTACCACTGTTACAGACTGGTTGGGCTAAATGTACTGTTGCGATTTGTATCATGCTATATCATTCTATGTTATTTCAGAGAACATATTACAATGTGTTGAAGAAAATGATCAGTATCATGGTTTATATAGGTTTACATGGTACAGTATATGGATAATCAGTGAAAAGCAGACTACACAGAATAAGTCCAGGAGTCCTGTAGCTCAATGATTGGAACACTCACCTTACAAGCAAGAGACCTGGGTTGAATTACAGACAGGGTGAAATCTTGGGCAAGTTTCCTTACTCTACACTCCTAATAATAATCTCTCAAAAAAAGATTGTTCATTTCAATCCATGACTGTTTATGGGACATTGCTATGCGCAATTGGCTGCTGTATTTCATCCACAAATATACAATCAATACACTTTACAGTATATTCTGTGAGGAGCTTTCAGACGTCTAGAGGAAGTGAAAAACACTATATCAAATGCAAGGATTATTAATTATTATTATTAATGATGTAATCATAATGTGGTGACCCTTTAGGCAGTATAGCTATAGAAAGACAATGGGTCAGATTAGGATCTAATTGATAGATAATGGCAGTTTACTTTTTTTAAACACACAATGAAATGAATTGTGCATCCTCTGAAGACTTTCTTGCACTTGTGATAGGACCACGAGCTGGGCTGAAAATTCCTCTTGCTGTTGAATGTAATGACTCTGACAATGAGAAAGTGCCAGGACGTAATGCTACACTTAGCCGGAAGAATAATGTCACTGTCCCCCATGTTAGACTAATAGAGCTAAACACACATCAGACATAACCCAGATGAGTCACAGAGCATTAGTTACAATTTCTAGGCAGTTCTGTTCTGAGTTTAGCCAGAGCCATTCTATTTAGAGTCCTGTAGCTCAGTGGTTAGAGCACTAGCCTTGCAAGTGAGAGACCTGGGTTCAATTCCAGGCATGGCAAAGCCTTGGGCAAATTTCTTTACTCCACATGCCTGATAATAATCTCTTGAAAAAGAATAATAATAAATTGGTCATTTTCAATCCACAAATTGGTCATTTGTGGAAAACTGCTGTGCGCAATTGGCTGCCACGTTTTGCCCACAAATATACAGTCAATTTGCTTTACAGTATATTCTGTGAAGTGTTTTGAGATGCCTAGAATCCATGATTGGGACGCCTTGGGACATCCTTCTGACGTGAAAGGTGCTCTATAAATGTAATTTTGTTGTTGTTGGCGCGATTTAAAATTCAAGGATTATTTTGGCAACAATAACAGTAACTTGAATTGATATAGCGCCCTCCACAACAGACAGTGTCTCAGAGCGCTTCACTATGATGGATCCCGGGGCTGAGTCAGGGGGACCGGGAGAAATAGCACAGTTGAAAAGAAAAGATTTTAGACATGGTCTGAAAATAGGAAAGGAGGCAAAGGGAGTGAAGAAGGGAGTTCCAGCACCTCAGGGCGTAGTGGCTGAAGGCAAGGCTGCCGACAGTGGAACGGAGGATTCGGGGACAAGGAGGCGGCCAGCCCCGGTAAAGCGAATTATTATAGTGTCATGCTTTAGAGTAGTGGCTCTTTTAAATGGTTTACAAATGAAGGGTGCAATCCGTTCAACTGTGTTATATATATCTCTCCCACCCCATACACACACTAGTCTAATTTTTTTGCTATTGTTCCAATTATAGCAAATCATTGTTGCACGTTATTTGCAGCTTTATGTTTAATTATGCTGATGCAAAATTCATACTCAATATTTTAGAACAAGGCAGTTTGTTGATCACTGCAAGAATACTTGCAGTGAGCTTGTTACTGTTCCATTTGCTAATGCATGTTCAAAAGCCAACTCTATATTTATATTTAATGTGATGGCTTGGTTCACTGTATTGAATCTACCATACATCATTTAGTACTGAACAGGAACCCAAAGCAAAATTTTCAAACCCGTTTTGTATATGCACAGCTGTTACATAACCATTTGACTTTTAAAATCAAAGAGATAAGAGGATTTTGTACTTTTCCTTCTGCGTAAAGTATGTCGCCCTTCATTATCGCTACAGGATACTTTCAAGGTCATGAATAATTTTAATTTGTTACGAAAATGCTGCCATTTTTGTGTCACTTGTTATAGTCCTCATTCACTCCACACAGCTGCAGTACACATCAGCTGGCATCTCCCTGGGACAAGGAAGTGAAGTGGGAATTAAACCACGTGTTTATTGAGGTTTTCATTTAAAAGAAATGATAGATTGGATTGCATAAAAATAAGTCAATATCACGACATCAAGGGTTCCGACTTAAAACATTGAATTGCATTTTTGATACACATTTCCTAATAATAATAGTGATTGAATTTGAGATAGCACCTTATCCCATAGCTGAAACTGTCTAAGAGTGCTACACTAGATTTTATTGTAAAATATAGCAGTAACTGTGTGTTTGTAATGGAATGAGACAACAAAATTTGAGTACAGCAATGTCCTACTAATAGCCATGAAGTGAACGACTAATATTGTCTGGAGAAATGTTCGGAATGCCACCAGGAGAAAAGCCTTCTTGTTTTCTAATAGTGTCAATGGGATCTGCGTGAACAAACAGATGGCATTTCAATATAAAGTTTCATCCACAGGTGGCACCTTCAACCCATTATCAGCCTCATGTCAGCATCAACCTACGCTGAGGAATACAACCCAGGGCTTGAACCCACAACCATCTGATTCAGAGGTGAGAGTTTGAGAGTGCTAACAACTGAGCCAGGCTTGGATCTCATACATCTTACATGAAAATGTAATGTCTGAAGTAGGGTCCGTCGATATGGAAATTTTCCGATTTAGATATATCAACGGGCTCATATCGAGATATACCGAAATATCGATATTTTCAGGTTTTTCGTATTGCGCATGTGCGCGCGGGGTGCGCATTCGGGGCCTATCTCCTCAGGAGGTAAATATCTTTCTCTCTCTGTGTCTCTCACACTCACTCTCTCCATCTCTGTGTTTTTCTGTCTGTGTCTCTGTGTCTCTCTCCTCTCTCACATCCCCCCCATCTCTATCTATCTCCCCCCACCACCCCCCCCCCCCCCCCGCCGCCGTCCCTCTCTCCCATCCCCCCCCCCCCGCCATCTTTCTCCCCCCCACACTACCCCCAGCCGTCTCTCTCCCCTCCCCCCCCACCCCCACCGGCTCTCTCCCCCTCCCCCCCCCAGCCGTCTCTCTCCCCCTCCTCCCCAGCCATCTCTCTCCCCCTCCCCACCCCAGCCGTCTCTCTCCCCCTCCCCCCACCCCTTGTATACCTGTATATTGTATTCGAGGACTATGAATACAATATGACGGCTTTGCACCTCGGTCTGTGCATTGTGTATAGAGATGAGCATTCTGGGTCTTGTAGTTCAGTGTGCACGGATTCCGATTTTTTACCTCGATATATCGACTTTTCGATATATCAATATTTTTGAAATGCCTATATTGGCGTATCGATGTGAAAATTATATCGGGTTTTAGCGATATATCGATATATCGCCGGACCCTAGTCTGGAGCTTCCTAATACTGTTTGTGGGACACTCCTGTGCGCCACTGGCTGCCGCGTTTCGCCCGCATTTATACAGTCAATTCACTTTTCAGTATATTCTGTGAAGTGCTTTGAGATGTCTGGAAGACGTGAAAAGCGCTATATCAAATGCAAGGATAATTATTATTATTATTATTTACTGCATGAGTATTGCAACAAAAAAACTACAAATATTATTAATTTTCCCTTATTATCTTTTCTCTCTCCTTTTCTATTCCAGATTTATCCATGTCATACACCATAGAATGATATAATCATGCAATATTACAAAACTGATACAGGATATGTAGAGTTACACAGAGTGATATAGCATGGAAATAGGCCATTCAGCCATCTAGTCCATGCCTCTGTTTATACCCCGCCCCTCCCAAACCCTCACCTTATGCCCTTCTACTTTCTTGTCCCCCCAATGTGATAATGCCTTAGTTGTTCAAAATGGGCACCACTAAAATGAGTTGCCTCGCTGCCGGTGAGCCTAGGGGTTAAAAGCTTGCCATGAATTCACCTTAAGGAGCACATGGGTTAACTATTTCAAAATGGCATCTTGCTTCCTTTAATTAAGTCCGAACACTTGGCTCAGTTGGTCTTTGTAATCCACCAGCAATGAGTATTACTATTTACTCATATCAGAGATTGCAATGTGGTACCAAACCAAATGTTTCATGATCAATAGTGCATTTGACAATAGATCAATGTTCAAGTTACCCCAGAGGCCCCAGAAAATAGGACACGTCATCAAACACATTTACATATTACATAAAATGTAATTTTGGCATGGTAAATGCCAAACACTTTTCCAATTTTTTCCTGTCGATTTAATTCTATTCATTTCACTTGGATGAACTGCTGCTGATATTTCACAGCCGAAATCCGGTATAGAACACATTTCAAAATGTAAATTACTCAGGATTTTAGCTTGGTTCATTATAATGGTTAAATTTTTTGAAGGGCGTTGAAAGTTCCAAGAGTCCAGCCCCACAGATAAATATAACATTTTAGTCTCAGTTAATAACACAGCAGCAGAGAAAAACTCAATGTGAACAAAACATCCCTGAACTCGAAACATCATGTATTGCAGGCACGTGGCTCAGTGTTCATAGTGGACATCCATGCAGACCAATAGAATCAAATGTATCTCACAAAAGACACTGCAGCTGCAACGGGTTTCTCTTGACTTTTATATCATTTGCAGGTAAATTTATGCATCTACAGATCTTATTCAGTGTCCCGCACTATGACAATAACACTCTTTGATATACTGTTCCACAATATAATATGCACAGTTAAATAATATGCGATGCCCTGTGCGTAAACTGTCTAAGTATAACATGACTTCTGTGTGTCTTCTAAGGATAGAGAAGATATTCAGTAGATCAGTTTCTTATCTGGAACAGTGTGAGCTTGAGATATTGATTCAATAATGAAGCAGTGAGAGGAGCTCTACAATAAATTGTATAAGGATTGTAAATCAATTTTTGCCAAAGCTCATATCTATACATTTAAAGGCATCTCATTCACACAGTTCACTGAATGATAGGATGTGAGCTCATCTTGTGACCTTCAGAATTTGATACAGATATTAGAAGGGTTGATGCATGGATCATACGAAAATGAGAATATATGGGACATATTGTGAACTTTCAACCATTGCATCCTCTCTCTCTGAAACTCTATCCCGGAGTCCTTGCCCTTCTCTTCCCCTCCTTCCTCACCTCTATAATCAATCTTAAACCTTATCTTTTCAATCCCTGTCATATTCGGCACCTCCTAACAACTTGGTTTCCCCTCCCAAGGTTGGGCTATCGGTCAGCTGTGCAGAGACTTCCACCTTACATGAAAGGCACTCTATATATGTATATTATTGATTTGCTGACCCCAAAGTAAAATCAAATCTGCACCTTTTCCAACACACAGCTCATAATGGACTTCACCAAACAATCTATCTGTCCTAGAACGCACAGTGGCCACCTAGCTTGGCTTACATCTTTCTCTTCAATCCTTGTTTGAGCCATTGTAGTTTCACTTGTCCATAGAACTGAGACAGTGCTTGTGAAAGTACAAATTAGTTTTTTTTAATTATTTCTATGACAAGTGTAAAATTGGCCTACACTCCTACTTTGTTCCTGAAAGTCCTTCGCACACTCTACTGTAGCTGGTCAAGACTGTATTCTGTCCATCTCCTAGTAAATAGATTAGTTATCTCAATCATTTCTTAAGTGCTCCAGAATGCTACCCTGTGTGAATGGTGTTATATAAAAGCAAGTTGTCATTGTTGAGTGCTCTTTTCAATCACTTAAGCACTGTGGATAGAGGTAAGCCTCTATTTAGGATGCTTCTATTTAGGATGCTTTGATTGAAGGAACATACTTTTCTTAACACCTTTTGATCGATATAGGACACTTGGATTACTTTTAACGAACAAATTGTTTTTTGCGCATGCGCAGTACATATATTGAATATCGCGGTTGCATTTTGCGCGTCCTTTTTGTCCATACGCACAGTCTATTGTGTATTCGTGGGTAAATCCAAGCATTTGAACTGGCCAATAGCATGTCGCTACATCATTGTTTAAAAGCCAGCTGATTTTGATGCTACATCACGCCATGTCAGTATTACAGTAATTTCCAAACATTCCCGAGCAACTTAGAGCAATCTGCAGCCTCTACTGCGTTTATACCAAGTCGGGAAAGAGAGCAATAAGTGAAATAAGCAGTGGTGATATCGCTGGCGGCCAGAAACCCCGCAAAGTCATCACTTTAAATACCAAATTGGACGTGATAAAGCGCATCGAGTCTGGTAAAAAAGGTACGGATGTCGGGAGTGCTTTAAGGTTAGCTAGATTGACGGTAGCTACTATAAAACATAATAAGAACAATATACTGGCAAGTTCAAGATGTGTTACAGCTACAGGTGCAAGCAGATTAGCAAAACATAGAAGTGATGTGATGGAAAACATGGAAAGAATGCTGAGTGTCTGGATTGAGGATCAGAACTAGCGTAATATACCACTCAACACCCTAGTTATCCAAGAGAAGGCAAAATCATTGTTTAGGGAGTTAAATAATCAGGAAGGAGAAGGCTCAACAGCACCATCTTTCAGTGCTAGCAGAGGGTGGTTTCAAAGGTTTAAAAGACGCTATGGGCTCCACAATATCAAGATGAGTGGGGAAGCTGCAAGTGCCATTGCCACTGTCACACTGCCAGTGTTAAAGTTTGCCAGTATTAAAGTACAATTCTGTAGTTACTTCATGTACTCCTTCTTGCCTAGGTGTGCTAATTTGTGTGTTATGGCGTGTGGTTTTGTGTGTTATTTAATAGATTTAAAATCCGAAAATTTTCTTAGAAGAATGCATCTTTGGTTATATAATGGCACCGCATGGGAAATTGTGTTTCAATTTAGGATGTTCCGATCGAGATACAGTTTTTCAGGAACGCAACCCCGTTCTAAATAGAGGTTTACCTGTACTCAGGTGATTGCAGTGACTTGCAGAAGCAGGTAGCTTACCACGTGCTATCAGCCTGCCTTGAGCACTTTGAGAGGCTGAATTCAAGGAGCTATTCTTGGTGTCTAATGGGTTTGGAGTTGATACTAATCCCCTTGTTGGCAAATTGTGCTTCCTTTATCTGTGCTCAGCAGCAGCAGCAATATTTCAGGAAATGAAATCTCTGCATGACTATAATGCTCAAGAATTGTCATTTGTATTTTATTTCTTTTCATCAGGGCAACAGATATGGCAACATTTCAGCATGGGTTTGGACATAGAAATTCTGTGGGTATTTGGAACATTTTACTAATTTTCATTATAATTTAATCTATTAAATCTATAAATATTAGTTACTGCAGCATTAGTAGTGGTGGCCTATTCGTGGTAGCTTCATGCATACCATTTAACTTGTTTTATTATTCATCCCGAGCTATTGTACAACTCAGATTGCATTGTATTTTAGCTGCATTCAGTTACACAGAGATATCAACTTGATGATCTGTTGTCAATAAGAGAGAAAAATGCTTCCTTGCTTAAAACAACAATGAGAAACGCATTCTCAAAAATCAAAAGCAGCTCCAAATATAAAAGCCGCATTTAGGTTCTCACTGAGATCTTACGTTATGAATTCATTGTTTCAGTCTCTCAAAGTTTTCATTTGATGACTCATCCTGGAGTGAATTGATTACTGTATTTGTTATAACAAGCACAATTCTACTGTTCAAAACGACTGGCCGTTAGACACTTTCCTTTCTACCAGTCAAACTATTTGAAATCGATGCAGCTAATGCTTTGCATCACAAGTTAAACTTGGGTGAGCTTTGGTTAGTGATCAGAATGCAGATTAACAAAGCAGAATTATCTTGTGGAAAGTACAAGTCAATGCAGTCAATACCCATAGTTGTGTAAATAAACAGATGTTAGCTTACTGTAGGATCATATTCTCATACCCAAGGTCAGAAGTGACACTTGATGTCTGCAAAACAGTGCTGGCATAGGCCAAGAGAGAAGCAAGGCAGAACTGAGCTGATAGTTATTTAAGTAGCACTACATACTAATTTTGTGAATTTCTCTACTTCAGACTGCAGTGGAAATAAAAGTGGTTCTTCATGTTACTTATGTTGCACATCAAAATGCTGTAGTATTTCATATCAAGCAGTAGGACAATGAAACATTGGGAGACCGGGTCATGTGTGCAAATCCCACTAAAATTCAATTTGCATATTAATTAGTTCATCTTTATTTGACAACACAATGAATGTCGACTTGCAAAGATCAATTACACTTCCTAACACTGGTTGTAATATATATCATTAGCTGATGGAGTAACAAAAATGCACAGAACTAAAAAGCGAAGTTTCAGAAGATACTTTTCAGGAAAAGAATGTCTTATTTTAGTTAAATGGAAACAATAGAATGGAAAGAATGGGCAAGAGATTAACTCAAACATATTGCTCAACCATAAAAGTTTGTCACAATTATTTGCTTCAGAGTGGTTTATTGATATGTTGGTACGATCGTTTAGCATTTCATGGAGATTTTGTTTTTAAAAGCTTTTTTTGGCCCATAGTTTCCTCATCAGACATCTTGTAAGCTGGCATAGAGGAGAGATGGGAGTCCATTGGGGAGCAAATAACAGTGAGCAAGCTAATCAAACACAGAAAGATCTGCACTGATTAGGGAATTATGCTGACAAGTGACAAATGTCATTTAATGTAGATGCAATAATAATTTGTTTGAGGAGGAAGAATGGATCAGAGCAAATATAAGTTACATTATATGTGTACAGACAGGGAGAGGGATTTGGGGGGGTACCAGTGGATAAATTGCTGAAATCATCAGCAATTTGTGAGGTTTGTTGGCTATAAGTAGCATGACAACACATATGTGTTGGCCATATTGTTTGCCAAAGTTATCTTTCCAGTCGTGTTTTGCTATTGACAATTATTTGTCATTCAAGTTGCTCGTCAGTGGTCAGTTAGTGGTTAATTCACACTGAATGAGAATGCAAAATGGCCAATCTTAGTTTTACAATTAATTCTTAAAATTAAGAATTTAATCTTAAAATCAGGTTACTCATTACGTACAGACCTGTTCTACACAGGTATTGGGCACCTGTGTGGGTAGAATGTACAACAGTTCTGATATTATTATTGCTACCTAATGATAATTCAAAACAGATGAATTATTTTCATTGTTTACATTTCTAACACACAGATAAGGTGCAGTGAATTAAAACCATTTTATTTGCTTAGCTTTTCTATGGTTGAAAAGGAATACAGAGTGATGTTTCAAATGTCTTTGAGACAACTGAAAGCACTTCACATAATATACTGTAAAGTGAATTGACTGTATATTTTGTGGGAGAAACACGGTAGCCAATCGTACACAGCAGTCGTGGATTGAATGACCAAATTATTTTTATTTATTTTGAAGGAATTATTACCCTTGGAAAAGCAATTCACTACATGACTAACCACCAGGTGTCTATGTAACGCTAGGTAAACAGATTCAACAACAACTTGCATTTATACAGTGCCTCAACCCCAGGCAGCATTTTGGAACACTTAGATGAGTGTGGAGTAAGGAGCCAGCCTTTAGCCCTGCCAAAAACTAATTGGATTTGGTGCCTTTGGAATAAGAAAGTGGGGGGTGACCCGACTTATCCTGACTTGTCCAAAAAACCCTGTTCTGGTCAGTACCCATGAAATGTTTCTGTGACAACAGAATAAGGCTTGCTGTAATATCTCTGCAAGCTTGACCACCTTAACAATGCCCATCGTTAGGCTCACACATGACGAATGGTCACCGGTTGAGGGAGTGAAACTATTACTGGCTTCTATGAACCTGCCTCCCAATAAGAGTCTGTGAATTCAGGACCTCCAGGGGAGACATTAAGAAACCAAATGCAGCAAAAGTAGCAACAGCCTGTGATTGAATTTGGGGGGGTGGAGGGGGATGCAAATTCACAACAAATCTGTGGTAACACTACTTCAGTGAATGTAATATATATAACAATATATAATAATAATAATCCTTACATTTGATATTGCACTTTTCACGACTTCCAGACATCTCAAAGCACTTCACAGAATAAAGTGGATCCCCCCTGCTTTCTGATAACTGACCCAACTCCAACCTCCCTTTTCTTTCTAAGGTCCTTGAAAGAGTTGTTGCTTCCCAGCTTTGCTCCTTTCCCTCCTACCACTGCCTCCCCAAGCCTCTCCAATTGGGTTCCCGTGCTGCTCACAGCAGCTCTGGTCAAGGTCACAAACTACAACCTGTCCATCTGCGACCAGGGCTCCCTCTGGCTCCTCGTCCTCCTTGACCTCTTTGCCTTTGACACTGTGGACCACTCAATCTTCCTCCACCTCTCTCTCACCTCATCCTTCAAGGTTCTGTCCTTCAATAACTAATAATGATAATAATAATCCTTGCATTTGATATAGCACTTTTCACGTCTTCTAGATGTTTCTAAGCACTTCACAGAATATACTGTAAAGTGAATTGACTGGGATGTCTTCCCAACCTGAAATGCGCTCTATAAATTTAATTTTGTTTTTGTTGTACATTTGTGGGAGAAATACAGCAACAAATTGCACACAGCAGTGTCCCACAAACGTCATGGATTGAAGTGACCAATCTATTTTTTTTTATCAGGCGTGTGGGTAAGGAAACTTGCCCAAGGTTTCGCTCTGCCAGGCAAGTGGTCTAACCACTAATCTAAAGGAATAGTAAGTATAAGGAACAGGCTCCCCAGGAAGATGGTGGAAGCAGAAACCATAGTTTGTTTCAAGAACAAATTAGACAGATGTCTGTTAGAAAATAATATCTCAGGATGCAATATATAGTTTTGGCACAACATGTTAAAGTGACTGCCAGGATGGTAGAAAGCAAACTAAATGGACCTTCGTAGAAAATTCTTATATTCTTATGACCAGTGAGACTCCAACTTGACTTCACTCCCAAACATCTATGTGATATATCTAGTCACAGAATTTCAAAATAATTAACTGCAAATGATTTCTTGATAAACCTATAGTAATAATTTTATGGGCATTAATCTTTTATCATGACCACACTCATCAACTACTCAGAGCGTGCTGAAAATTCATATCAGCACAATAGAGTGCATGATAATCGCTCCATAATTTACACTTACATTTTATAAATGTTGCCAAAGGTAAGTAAAATAAACATGATAAGCGGAAAGAGGCAGAGACAGTGCTCATAGCAGTAAGAGAAATTCCAATACTATTGTTTAAATTACGGATAAAAGTAAGCAGAGTGCGGGGCCCTGTCAGTGGCACATTGAATACTAGTGTCCTGGGAAATCAAAGGAAAAATCGATACATTAAATAAATCCTTCACATCAGTCTTTACAACTCAAGAATGTTGACAAATTTCCAATTTAGCGAAAACTCCCTCGAGAATCTACAACATACATAGTCATTAAAGCACTTGTTTTGAAAAAGCTGAAAAGAAGAAATTGCTGAGGCTCTCCTTAGTATTGTTGGGAGCCAAATAAACACAAGTTGTTTGTGAGGGTTGGAATGTGATTCATTTGATCCTAAAATTCAATAGTAATAGCGAGCTTTGATACACCATCATCAATGAGCCAAATGATTCAAATAATTTCAGATTGGTATGATACAATACAGATTTAGATTTATAAAATGCATGTCATGTCCATCGGATGCCACCAATGTTCATCTAAAAAGCACAGAGCCTTAAGGGGCAGCTAGCATGGATCCTGACGCAATAGGCCACCAACCACAAATCTATTGGAAATGAAGGTACTGTACTATGAAAATGAAAGCGCTTTTTCAATATACTATCAGATATTATTCAGACAGTTCTTACTCACAAGCTTGATTAGTTTTCAGTTCAGGTGTGCCATGAAATATTTTTTACTGTCTGTGGCCATAGTATTTGGTCACTCCCCTGGTTGAAGTACTGGCTGTAACATTGTTATTCAATAGCTACAACTAATGGAAAGCAGCTGACCTCTATGTGTGCGTGTGAGGATAGTCTGTATTTTTTGCGAGAATTTTAAATCTCTCCAACATGATGATTGATGGTAACCATTCTCTAAGAAAAGTGAAGCCACACAGGACTGTATTGTGGAAGTTTGACCCCTACATCTCCATGATGGGAGATGTCACTAACTTGTCACTGACCTGCTTGTGTAAGGTCTTCACTGAAGATGTCACTCGTGTTGATATGCTCTCAATGGCAGGATGTTTTGAGACAACGGTGCTGTATTTCACTTGTCATGAAGGAGGTGTAATGGCATATCTGAGTGTTGGTTTCCTCTACATTACCCAGACCAGCTTCCAATGACACCTGAGACTGCCCACACCAATTACGCATTATTGACCTCTTTTGACAGGCAGACTTAATAAAATAATAATCTTTGCATTTGGTATAATGTCTTTCACATCGGGAAGATGTCCCAAAGCACTTTACAGAATTTCCTGTGAAGTGTAGTGACTGTGCATTTGTAGGAGAATGTGTAGCCAATTTTATACACAGCAATGTCCCACAAACAGTCTTGAAGTGAAAGGCCAATTTCATATTGTGGAATTGTTGGCCAGGATACCAGGAGAAACAGTTGTTGGGAATGCTCAGGAGGTCAGGGAGCATCTATGAGAAAAGAAAGTGATTCAACATTTTGGGTCCACTACCCTTTGTCAGATTTTCACAAATCACTTTTCTTCCTCCATGAATGCTGCCTGACTTACTGAGTGTTCCCAGCGACTTCTGTTTTGGTTTTGGATTTCCAGCATCTGCAGTACAGTAAAACCTTGTTTGTCCGGTACCCAACCAAACGACATACTCAACCAACCAGTATCTCCCAATACAATTCACAATTCCAGCAACTAGATCTCATACCATAGTCATCCGGGACACTTGCAGTATGCTCACATTGCGCATATGTGTGCACTTTGCGCATGTGCACTTATTAAACTTTCCGAACACTGGAATGCTTTTTTACTGATCATTTTACCGAGTGTGCTGGAATGCTTTATTGGTAAGTATCCATACAATATTCTGTTATTAATATGGTATGTTTTAAAATAAGTTAATTCTTTTTGTTGGATTTTCAGCAACTTGCCACTCGAATATCCGACATATTTGATTAATCGGCAACAGTCAGGTCCCGAGGGTGCCGGATAATGAAGGTTTTACTGTATTTTGCATATTACGTGGAGCTCCTGTGACTCATTGGTTAGAGCACTCGCCTTACAAGAATGAGACCTGTGTTTGAATCCAGGCAGGTCAGGGCGAAACCTTGGGCAAGTTTCCTTACTCCACACGCCTAATAATAATCCCTCCAAAAAACCCACAATAATAAAATTGGTCATTTCAATCCACGACTGTTTGTGGGACACTGCTGTGTGCAATTGGCTGCTGTGTTTCACCCACAAATATATAGTCAATTCACTTTATAGTATATTCTGTGAAGCGCTTTGAGACGTCGATAAGATGTGGAAACCACTATATCAAATGCAAGGATTATTATTTTTATTATTATTGTTTAGAAGAAACTTCTTTCTCTTTTTGAAGAGTGCCATGGTATCTTGAATGTCCACCTGAACAGGTAGATGCGACCTTGGTCTGATCCGAAGTGACCACATATATATATATGACTTTGTTGTTGCTTGTTTTTAATAGTTTATAAAGGAGAAAATTCTTCCAAGGCTTGGGGATCCCAGAGTATGCATTGGGGTACTGCTGAGGTCTAACCAGTTTAAACCATACAGCTTGCCGCTGTCCGTCAAACTTTCCTGCTGCTTTTCCAGCTAGGATCACTCTACCAGTTAAAGAATTTGTCTTGCAGGGTTAACAGGAGCTGAGTGAGATAAGTCCCCAACCCAAAGTGAATGGTCTGCCCTTCCAGGTCCTGTCGATGAGCAAAGCTTGTTGTGATGTCATCAGCAGTGCCCTATATTACCACCGACTCATCTGGCTCAGGAATTGGATGACAGAGACTGCCACAGAGGGATGGCTTGACTCAGACACTCCATTGCCAGGCATGTCACCTTGGAGTCAGTCAGCTGCAACAAGATCCTGCTTACCTCCACCCATTAGGAGGATTTCAATTTGCAAGTGAAAGTTCGGAAATAACAAATGAGGAGATATCTTTAAGTTCCTATCCTATTAGTGTTAGGCTCTGTAGGGGAAAGTAACAAAGCACAGTACCAGGGGAGTGGAATCTACTGAAACACAACACATCAATCTGGGCTACCTGAGCTGCATTGGAATAAACTCATTTGTGGAATGCTTTGTCAGGGCCTGTCTCCTGGTACTTGTGTCTGTGTAACTACCTTTTTCTTTTAAGTAGCTGTCATTGTTCTGTCAGTGATGCTGGGTATCAGAACAACCCCCTCAATGCCTCTCTCTTCAGGTCCAGTTTTGTCTTACATTCATGAAACCGCGGCTTGTCATCACGTATAGAAATATCGATGAGGCGTTTGGAGGTTTAGTGTAAAATATTAACACATACTTGACCCAGAGTCATTATTTAATAATCCTTAAACTACCTGAATGTTTATAATACAGTTTATTGTGTGGACCACTTCTGCAAGCTATCACTGAAAAGAATTGGCTTCTGAAAGAATTGTTTTGTCTTAGGCTGGTACAGATACAATTTCAATGTATTCTGTTTTAAATATTATTTTAATGCATTCTATCAGCTACACAAAAATAGGAAGTAACAACAAATATATATGCAACTGTAATGAGCGCTAGTTTAAATCTTACAGTTCTCAGATGTGCTATTGAAATTTCAGAATTCCTTCAGAATATGTTATTTCATCTCTCCCCCACCCCCCAGGGCTCCTATGTTCATTAGAGAGGTCATCTGAGCTTTCTGTTTAAAAATAGCTTTAAGGTCTGTAACTTTGATCCAGGAGCGAGTGATCATATAATCACATTGTGCAACAAACTGTTTCCCTCAAACCAGCTTTGAAGAAACATACAGAGCAGATGCTGACAAGCTAATGAAAGGTTAAAGACCTCAGAGTCTCATAATGTTTGAATTATGTATCCTATTTTTGACTTGAAGATAACGGGTTAAACTACAACGATGTATTGTAATTATAATATGACTGCAGATAAACCCAAGGAAATGGTGAGAATGGGATCCCTTGTTAGGAGCTACATGCCAGGTTTAGTTGAAATTGCATATCTTCTTGACAGGGTTGAAATAATAATAATAATAATAATCCTTGCATTGGATATAGCACTTTTCACATCTTCTAGATGTCTCAAAGTGCTTCACAGAATATATTGTAAGGTGAATTGACTATATTTTCTGGGCGAAATGCGGCAGCCATTTGTGCACAGCAGTGTACCACAAACAATTGTGGATTGAAATGACCAATTTATTATTGTTTTTTTTCTGGAGGGATTATTATTAGGCATGTGGAGTAAGGAAACATGCCAAAGGTTTTGCACTGCCGGAAATCAAACCCAGATCTCTTGCTTGTAAGGTGTGTGCTCTAACCATTGAGGTACAGGATTCCTACATTAACATTGAATGTTGGCAGATTGTGTTGTAAGGTGTTGTAACGTGTGTCTCCAGGCAAATACAACTTCTGTTCTCAAACGATCATAGTTCTCTCCTCCCCATCACAGTACTGAGCAAAATTTAGCAATTATATCTTACATTCTGATTACATACCTCAGTGTACCCTCTTCGCGATTTTCAAGTCCTTTCACAATCCCCTCCCCATTTTTACTATCTCCTCCAGTTATTTTCTCCTGCCTGTATGCTTTGACTCTTTCCATTGATGGAGGAGCTTATTTCAGTCTTTAATGACCCTCTGGATAAAGAAATGCTTGGTGCCTGTCTTGACATTGTCCTTTGCTACTCTAAACCCATAAACTCTTGTTCTTTTGTCAAGTGTCCATGAAAGTTTTTTTTAATATAAATTCTCAATCCCATTTAAAATCTTATACAGTATCTACCTTTAAATTCCACTCTAAGATGTCTCTTCTCAAGACTGAGGAGTCCTAGCTTATCTGATTATTGCTCATAGTTCAGTCCTCTAACTTTGGGGAATCATCCTCATTGATCTACTCTGCACTATCTCTAGGATCTAAAGAACCCTGTATTTATTGCTGCCACATAGTGTTTTGACAAAACAGAAATACAACAACAACATCAAAATTACACTTGTATAGCACCATTCACATCAGGAGAATGTCCCAAGGTGCTGGACAATCATTGTTTCAGACTTGAGCTGGGGTCGGGGATGGGGAGGGTGGAGAGAAAGGGAGGATTTGGAATGACTGATGTGACAGTCAAAGAGGAGGATCTTGAGGTGGGACTTGAAGGAGGCCTGGGAGAGAGGCAAAGCGGAGGGACTTCGGGATGGAATTCCAGAGCTTGGGGGTAGAGCGGCTGAAGGCACGCCCGCCACCATTGGTGGTGGGTGGGGCGGGGAACTTGGAGCAGGCTGGAGCCTGCTGAACAGACGGGGGCGGGCAGATTGGTAGGGGGTTAGGCAGAGGTAGGGTGGGGGGGATGTCTCCATGCTATGGGCAGTACAGAAGCTGGATTGCAGGGGTTCGAAAAGGGAATGGCGAGAGAGAAAGGAATGAAGCTGGGAAGCAACGACTTGTTCCGGGGCCTCAGAGAGGAATGGGAGGTTGGAGATGGGGTGGTAGCTGGAGAGTAGGGATGGGTCCAGTGAGGTTTCTTCAAGATGATGGTAATGCCAGCTGTTTTTAGAGGGGTGGAAACAGTGCCGGTAGTTAGCGAGAGGTTGATGATGTCAGATAGGAGGGAGGCTAGGAGGTGGAGCTGGGAGATGAGGAGAGAGATGGGGATGGGGTCGAGGCAGCAGGTGGTGGGTTTCATTTTTTGGACGAGGGCAGAGAAGGTGGGAGTAGAGATAGGGTCAAAGATGTGTAGTGGTGGTTGGGAGGGGGCTGGATCCTGTAGGAGAGGTAATGGGGAGGAAGTGGAGGACAGGGTAGAGGTGGCTGAATGATCCCCTCGATTTTTGATTCGAGGAAGTCCAGCATCTCCTCACAGTTGGAGGATGGGATGGGTGATGTGTGGGACGGTGGACAGAGGAGACAGTTATTTGATATATATTTGACTATTACGATCCAAGTTTGATTCCTGCCCTGGGCTGTTAGTTGATCTCACCTGGGTGACAGTGAGACAGCCAGTATAAAAGTCCTTATTGTTTGC
Source organism: Hydrolagus colliei (assembly GCA_035084275.1). NCBI lineage: Eukaryota > Metazoa > Chordata > Chondrichthyes > Chimaeriformes > Chimaeridae > Hydrolagus > Hydrolagus colliei. Next base: position 59,199,980 of record CM068744.1, read on the forward strand.
AGAATAGGGAAAGGTTAATTCTCTCCTCATCTCCCAGCTCCACCTCCTAGCCTCCCTCCTATCTGACATCATCAACCTCTCCCTATCCATCGGCACTGTTCCCACCCCTCTAATCCTCCACTCCACTATCGGTGACCGTGCTTTCAGCTACTACTCCCCAAGGCTCTGGAACTCCCTTTCTCACTCCCTTCGCCTAACCCCCTCTTCACAGTTTCAGGTCCCAGCTAAAGACCTTTCTCTTTGACCGCACCTTGAAATTTGGTCACCTTTCTACCCCTGCCCCTGGCTCGGTCCTGGAATCCGTTGTTGTGAAGCGCTGTGAGATGCCCTCTGGCATGGAGGGTGCGATATAAATCAAAGTTGTTGTTGTTGTCACTCATGAATGGCAGAAAAAGCCGGGGTGAGTGTTGTCTGTGATGGAGCATACTGTATAGTCAAATAGGCAGCAAGGGTACCATGTCCAGAGTCACAACATGAAAAATACCCAGTAGGCACGTGATAAGACTTAAACAGCTGCCCCCACCCGGCTCTAGTTAATAATTTTAAATAATTTGCATGTAATATCACTCTTTATCAACTTTAATACATTGTTGAAATGTCTCATTGCTCCCAAAGGATTTTTACTTTGTGAGATGCAAATTGGCTGCCCTGTTCATCAACAATCTAAGCAATCACTATATTTCAACAGGCATTTCAAAGTAAAAATCTTTTGAAAGCAACACCCCAAAATAATAATAATCCTTGCATTTGATATAGCTCTTTTCATATCTTCTGGACATCTCAAAGTGCTTCATAGAATATACCGTAAAGTGAATTGACTGTATATATTTGGGCAGCAGCCAATTGCACATAGCAGTGTCCCACAAACAGTTGTGGATTGAAATTACCACTTTTTAAAAAAAAATTGTGGGATTATTAATAGGTATTTGGAGTAAGTAAACTTGCTCATGGTTTCACCCTGCCTGGAATTGAACCCAGGTCTCTCGCTTGCAAGGTGAGTGCTCTAACCACTGAGCTACAGATCTATCCATGAAGCAAATGATCAATTTTATCTGGAAGACAGTTTGTGAGGACAATGGCAATTTACATTTATATAGCACTTTTTACATCAGGAGGATGTCTCAAAGCACTTCACACAGCTGCTTGTGAGCCTGAGCTCAGGAACGGAGTAGAGGTGGGTGGGGCGGGGGTTGTGGGGGTAAGTAACCTGAATGCTGTCAAAAAGAAAGGTCTTAAGTTTTGAGGATATGTTAGGGGGACATGAAGTAGGCCAGAATTCACTAAATGGGGGAATGAACACGTCAATTGTGTTTCATGTTCGGACGTCCTCGCTATACAAAGCATTATACAATTGTAATTTTGTTGTTGTTGCTATTACAGGAGGTCACAGGGTGAGTGTTCAAGATAAAGATGTCTGTGTAATAATGTCGACTTCTTGTCACTTTCAATCTAAACTGAGTCTTGCTTCATCCAACTGAGGACAAAAAATGATTGTATGTGAAAAGGCAACAATGGAAAACAATCCAACACTTTGAGAATTGTACCCAGGCTAATAGCACAAGAATTTATAGCCTGTCAGCACTGACGTTAAGGTAATGCTTTTAAAATGAAGGATGCCACTTAATCACATCATGTCAGTGTACAACAACAACAACATTACATTTGTATAGCACCTTTCACGTCAGGAGCACTTCCCAAGGCACAGTGCAAGTTATTCTTTAGTTATAGTCTGTTCATCCCTGTAGCTTGGCACACATGTTGTTTGTGGTGAGTGAGTTATGAGAAGCTAGGAATTACTAATGAGCTTGTCTGAAATCTGTCACCAAGGAATGCAAAAAATGTATACATTTGTAGGAGGCTTTGCACCACATTCAAATACCGTACTCTGAGCTTGCTTGCCATTTGAAACAAGTTGAAGAGGAAATTCAAACAAAACTTTAGTTCGTTGATGGGTTTTGTTCTGCTTCCCTTCCAAGGTCCCTGTCAGTTTTCATTCTGAAGTAGAGCATTTACATTTCTCTGGCACCATTCTTAGCAACAATTGCAGAAATTACGACTTACTTAATTTCATCTATTAGTGAAATGGCTAACTAGATTGGAAGCAATCATATAATTCTGTGACACTGTCAATCACGTTGAAAGTTTTCATATCCTAGATCAATCCTGAGATTTGCTTTGTACACGGCAGTTATTGGTAAAATGATATTTCCAGAAGCCAATTCATGTATAGATTGTTCGCATTTGTTTTTTTTGTACTTCACTTTAACATGTTCTTCATAGTCATTGCTTGTTGACATGTTGAGCAATTTATTTGTCCCAGAATTGGTGGAAAAGGAGGATACATTTAAAAAAATTGCTCCCAAAGTACTTACTGGTTGCCTGTTCCTTCCAGCCACCACCTTTACTGCTGTCAACGAAAAAGTTAGCTCAATAGGGCAGTCAGACTGGATCTCTGGGATCATAGGCCAATCAATATTCCTGGATTCTAGAAAGGATATGGTTTCAATGAGCTTGGGGGTGTGTTATATACATCCATTTAGTTAGGTGATTGTTTCAAAGGTGTTTGACAGTGATGGAATGGGAACCTGAGCTGGGCAGGATATAGGATTTTAGAGGAGTCAAAGAGATAGACATTTAGATTAATTTTGGTCAGAGAAGTAAAGGGAGTTCAGAAAAGACTGGAGGAAAGAAAGAAGCTGAGGAGAAAATGCTAAAGGTAATGTTTGAAGGCAAAGTGCAGGGCAAATTATGACAGCGAGCAGAGTTTAGCAGTAATTACTGGGCCCCTCAAATTAATTAAAAATGCATAAAAACTTTGCATTCACTAAATTGCCTTTGCTTGAAAACTTGAAACCTCTGTAATTTAGGAACAAGGACATCAGGCTACGTGTATGTGCACCACTGCTCTTACCTATATCACTGTTTTACGGGAAATTGTTCACGATCAGGTGATAAAAGGATCATTCCGTGTGAAGAAACTATAAATGATTTCCTCTGTGCGCACTGGAGTCATGATCTATGGACATTACATGGGAAAGAGTAGGAGAGAAAGATGGCTCATTTCTTCTCAGTAACTACTCCTCTGCATCATGTGTTAGTTCTGTACATTATCTCTGAAGTGCTGCAGTGATACTGCAGTGAATAAATCAGTACCATCTCATGTATGAAGTCAAGGAAATGTGCAGCATAGGATTTAACTTTTATCTCAATAAAGGCAATTCAGTCCATATTTATCACATCAAATGTTCCCTCCCACAAGCTCCAACATTATGATATCAAAAACAAAAACATGGTCTGCAGTTTGGGGATTCTTTCTGATATATATTGCACTGATAATAATATGTACTTGCATTTGACTTTGCGCCTTATCACATCTTCGGGACATCTCAAAGCAATTCACAGCATAAACAGCAAGTGAATTGAATGGATATTTTGTGCCAAGTGCGGCAGTCAATTGCCAAGACAGTGTCCCACAAACGGTCATGGATTGAGTGACCAATTTTTTTTATTATCCAGCAGGGAAGTTGAAGCAATGGCTTCTGCTGATTCTGGCCTCTAAACAAATGCTAGGAAGTTTGAAAGAACGCTTTGATATCTGATAGTAGCTACGACCTGTATAGGCGATCTCGTCTGCAATCTTCTCACGTCCCAGAATAGATACAAAGTTATATTATACTACTCTATATCTTAAATCAGGAAGAGAAGAAAATAATAAAAATAAACACATTTCTTATGTTTCAAGTAACCCTTACCATCAGCAGGACATTACTGTGAAGTGTTGTGACTTTGGAGGTAAAGTGTCTTATTGCTTAAGGTGGCACTTGTGTGTAAAGACAAATCACTATTGGAAGGTAGCCAACATTTGTAGCACAGCTTGAGTCACTGACACCAGAAAAAGAGGACAAAAACAGGTTGGAGTGAAATGTTAATTCTCTCATATTAATGCTTACCTCTGATTTGTGGAATTACTCTGGGCTTAAGGATTTGTTTTTGCAGCATTGGGTAAGGTCAAGTGTTTCTTTAAGAAAGGCAATGTTAGTGTTGCTATTTGTCGACAAATGTCTTTCCTGGCCATGAGAGAACCGTGAAAAATTGCTTCTTGTTTATTGTGTGTGGGAGGGACAATGAAAGGGCTGTTGCCAAGAATGAGTAGATGTTGAGTGAGGAGAAACAACAACTCATTACACTTGTATAGCGCCTTTTACGTAGGAAGGACGTCCCAAGGCCTTGAAACACAGATCACTGCCAACACATCAGAATTATATACTCACTACACTTTGGGAAAAAATAGTCAAATGACATGGTCGTTCTTCTATCATATTTGTCATAGTAACAAGTAGGAATAATAATAATAATAATAGTGATCCTTGCTTTTCATATAGCGCTTTTCACTTCTAACTAACGTCTCAAAGCATTTGTGGGCAAAATGCAGCAGCCAATTACGCACCCACAAACAGTCATGGTTTGAAAATGAATATTTTTTATTATTGTGTTTTTTTGGGGACGGATTATTACCATTACACTTCAGATCCACGTGTCCCGGATTTCATCCCTTTACCTCTCAATACTGTGAAATTACCTAGAGGCTGAGAGCAACCCTCAATCAAGTCAGTGTATAAATGTGTGACTCTTGTGTTGTGGCAACTGGTCGAACTGTCCGGAGATTCTCCCACCCACCCTCGCTACAACTTGCCACCATTCCTACCAGATGCTCTCGGTCAGTCAGCGGGCACCTGGCCACTGGAAATGGAAACATAATCTATTCTCTTCTCTGCCCAAGGCTGTTCTCATCACTTTGTGGCAACATGCGGAAGGACTGGATAGCATTTGAAGAGGGAAATATAAAAAGGGTATGTGGAAGGAGCAATGATTTGGGATTACAGTGGGTTGCTAAAGCGAAGAAGCTTGCACCAGTTCAGCTGATGGGTAAAATGGTCTCCTAATGCTATAATTTCTATGAATCTTTTACTATGTATATTACGGAAATTCTCTCCTAATCGGCCTCCCCAGTTCCTCCATTCATAGGCTGCAGGCCATCCAAAACTCTGCAGCCCGTGTACTATCCCGCACCCGCCTCCGTGACCACATAACCCCCACCCTCGCCCGTCTCCACTGGCTCCCCATCCTCCAGAGGATCGAATTTAAGATCCTCGTCCTCACCTACAAGGCCTTGCACAGCCTTGCCCCATCCTACCTAGCTGATCTACTCTCCCCCTACACGCCCACCCGGACCCTCCGTTCAACAGGACTTGGCCTGCTCCAAGCCCCCCGCCCGAACCGCACCACCATCGGAGGCCGGGCCTTCAGTTTCTCTGCTCCCACCTTATGGAATGCCATCCCTCAATCCCTCCGTTTCTCCTCTTCCCTTTCCTCTTTCAAGGCCGATTTGAAGACTTTCCTCTTCGATCGTGCCTTTTGTTCCACCCCAAACTCTTTTACCTCCCCTTCGTGTTTCACCCCTTCCCAAACACTCCCCTCCCAGCTCGGGTCACACGCCTCTTGTTTAGCGCCTTGGGACGTCCTCCCAACGTGAAAGGCGCTCTATAAATGTAAATTGTTGTTGTTGTTGTTGTAGAGATAGAAATGGACACTATCATCAATTTCATCCAGCAGCAAGCCAGGCAAGATCCTGCCAACAACACAGTAAGTACTTTGAGAAGTGTTTATATCACTTTAGATATTCTGATATATTTGCACCAGTCAAGCAAATACCCCAATTCAGACATTAGTATGGAGCAGATCCAATTAACTTAAGTAACTGCACACTGCACAAATGCAAACCCCACTTACATTACCAGTGATGTAGATCACCATTGCCTGAGGTTTTATTGCTGCTGACAAGCTAAAGGCAACAAAGTTAAGGTCACTGTTTTTAAATTCCTAACAGAATTCTCCAGTATAAAAGCAATACTTAACCTTTACTAATACATTATTATACACTGTGCAACAATACCGATGAGCTTTTCCAGCACTGGAATTCAATTTGCTTCAGTCAATGCTTGGAAATGATTGCAATTAAAAAGCTGTCGGGGGAAAATTATTCTCACATGGTTCAATGGGCAAGATGTGAGCCAGCTTCTGCAGGAATACATCTGTGAAAGTTGGACTCAGAGAATGCAGCATGGAGAACACGCAGGGAAGTGTAAGCTTCACACCAGAGATGAGACAGGATTATAAAACTTCCTGCTTCATCCTTGACAGGGACTATTCACGAGCTATTGATTTTCATGGAAGACTATTCCAAACAGAAAAACAGCTATTAATAAATTTGACAAAACACAAAATACTGCAGATGCTGGAAATCTGAAACAAAAACAAAGAGAGCTGGGAAAACTCAGCAGGTCAGGCAGCATCTATGGAGAAAGGAAAGTGAGTCAACATTTCAGGTCCACAACCCTTCGTCATAACTGGTCGTGGACTGGTCTAACAAAGGGTCGTGGACCAAAAATGTTGACTCACTTTCCTTTCTCTATAGATGCTGCCTGACCTGCTAAGTTTTCCCAGCTCTCTCTGTTATTAATAAATTTACTTCAGGCACAGTGATCACAGGATATTGAGCATTTATATCTAATGATTTTGTTTATTTTCCAACCGTCTCCATTTCCCTCTTCCCTTTGAGTTGTAGGGTCATTAGATGAGGCACTGAAGCTGTCTGACATCCCAGTTGGATGATAATAATAATCATTGCATTTGATATAGCGCTTTTCATGTCTTCTAGACATCTCAAAGTGCTTCATAGAACTGTAAAGTGAATTGACCGTGTATCTGTGGACGAAACGCGGCAGCCAATTGTGCACAGTAGTGTCCCCAAAACAATCGTGGATTGAAATCACCAATTTATTATAGTTTTTTTGAGGGGTTATTATTAGGCATGTGGAATAAAGAAACTTGCCCAAAGTTTCGCCCTGACCTGCCTGGATTCGAACACAGGTCTCATGCTTGTAAAGCGAGTGCTCTAACCACTGAACTACAGGACTCTACTTCTTGATAGTAATGACTTTAGAGGAGAAAATCTAGGGAAAAGAAAGTTTTGTATTACAAAAATTGGATACGGGGAGGAAAGAAGGAATGAAGGAATTTGGGAATTTAAGTGTGATTTGCCTACAAATTAATACACTTCATGGCACATCAAAACATGTGAAGTGCTTTCCAGGTGTCTTAAATGATGTGATAAGGCTCTATGTTGAATGCAAGGATTACTGTTATAACACAATACAATTGACAATGCAATTTGCATTTATATAGTGCCTTTCACATCAGAATAATAATAATAATAATAATACTTACATTTGATATAGCGCTTTCCACATCTTATCAACGTCCCAAAGCGCTTCACAGAATATACTGTAAAGTGAATTGACTGTATATATTTGTGGGCAAATCGTGGCAGTCAATTGCACACAGCAGTGTCCCACACACAGTCGTGGATTGAAAATGACCAATTTTATTATTGTGGACATCTCAAAGCATTTGATGCACCCATAATGAGAACGATGCACAAATCTGTGAGATTGCCAGTTTTTATCATCTGCTGTAACACCTTCATGGCCAGGGTTAGGGTTTGTGGCACAGCACACCTTAAAGAAAACAAACCCAATTCTAAAAGGGAAAATACAATGTAAGTTGTGGGATGGGGCATTGAAGCAATGTGCTGGATCACAGAATAGATGAATGCAGATTAGATCTCATGTTACAAAAAATAATTAAAAATGTTGTTCTGTATATGTCAAAGAGTTGCCAAGCGTTGATTTTTCAAGGATTTCCCAAGCGTTTGTCACCTCTCGCTTGGATTACTCCACTGCACTCCTCCCCAGCTCCACCATCTGAAAGATCCTGCTTATTCAGAACTCTGTAGCCCGCATAGTGACCTAGACCTAATTGCCCACATCTCAACAGTTCTGTCCAAGCTGCACTGGCTCCCCATCACCAATGGATCGACTTCAAGATTTTCACATCGAGTTCAAATCCACCCTACCTGACACCTCCCCATCTCTCCAACCTTCTCACTTCCCAATCTACCACCTGGCATCTCCGATTGACTGGCAACGGCCTCCTGTTCATCGATCGCACCCTCCGCCCTACCATCAGATGTTACGCTTTCAGCACTATGCCCTCAAACTATGGAACACTCTCTCTCAGTCCCTCTGCCTTGCCTACTCTTTCCCCCTCTTCAAGTCCTGCCTGACAAAACCTTCCTCTTGGACCGTGCTTACGGTTCACCTCCCCACAATCACCACTAACTCTGATTCAGGACCCACCAATGTTAAGCGCTCTGAGACACTACCCGTCATGGAGGGCACTATAAGTGTAAGTTGTTGTTGTTGTGATAGCACTTTTTACATATTCTAGGTGTCTCAAAGTGCTTCACAGAATATACTGTAAAGTGAATTGACTGTATATATGTGGGCGAAACGCGACAGCTAATTGCGCACAGCAGTGTCCCACAAACAGTCGTGATTGAGGTACACTTTACTGAACAGAGGCCGTGGGCTTCCCCTGAAGGAGTCAGGGGTAGAAAATCCACGAGAAGGCCCTGCCCTGGGCATCCTTGCATTTGCAAATAGCGATCTGCTCTCAAACCAGAAAGCAGGTCACTATCTATATCTACCTTGTCTGATACAGTGAGGCCAGGCCAGGAAAAGCCAGGAAGGGAGAATCAAGAGAGAGTTGCCTCTCCCAAACAAAAAGCAAATTAGAACTAAAAATTCATATTTCATCTGATTTTATTCCTTTGACAATATTGGTGAACACCATTTCTGCTCATCAGTTGCTATTATGTGCTCAGATGTCTGTCTGCCTGCTGCTTCTCTGTGCAATCAAATGCAACCTCCACTTTCCTCATTGGAACAAAGCTTACATTCCACATCTGCTGCTGTCCTTGACCAGTCTTCCCTCTGTATTGTACCCTGTAGACAGAAGCCCCAGCTGCTTTAATCCATCGCTTTGGCACTTTCTCAACACAAGCTTTGAGTAGACAAAGGGAACACACAATAGCTCCAAGCTGCTGAATGCACCTCAGGCTGCATGTCTTGGAATGGAAAGTGACTTTATGTTATCATTTTAAAGGAAATGGTGCACAAATTTTAATGTGATTGTGTTAAAATAATAATATAATATAATCATTGGATTTGAGATGGAGCCTTACCACATCTTCGAGACATCTCACTATATCCTGTGGTTAGTTAATGCATGTTTTGAAAAAAGTGTTAATTAGCAAATAATCCATGGTTGTGCTTGAAGAAGATATCCCCTCTCCACATTCACTATTGCTATATCCAAAAGCCAACTGCATTGTTAGTTAGCTGCTGGTTAGCTGGACGCCATATATAATTAAGCCAACAATTCAATGTTTGTACATCAACATCACAAGTTTCAACCACATAAAATGACCCTGTTTTTTTTATTACTAGGTTTCTGATCAAAATTGTTTTATGTTGCAATTTATGTGAAAGCAACATATGAATTAGTGTTGCCACAAAGGTTATTTTGTAAAACAATTATTGTGGATGCAGTCATTTTATTTTGTGTCAGATTTCATGCTGTCCTCTCTCTTGTTTGTCACAGTGATTCTTGTTGCATTATTGTGCTCTTCCTGACCGTGTGAAGGGCGCTGTGTAAATGCAAGTTGTTGCTGTTGCGGATATATAGATAGACAGCATCTTACCAGCATTGGAAAGGGAAAGAAGAAAAGATAGATCTAGATGAACGAAAAATCAACCTTCTAGACATTTTGAATGATTCTCTGCTTTTATTTTAGATTTAATAATGATCCTTGCGTATGATAAAGCAGGATATCACAGCATCGAAAAATATCAAAGCGCATCACAGGATTTTACTATGAATTGTAGCGACTGTGTAATATGTTTATCCATTATTTATGCATCTTTTTCTTTAAAATCTCTTCTCCGACATGAAATGTGATTTCTCCCTTTCATCAGCCTGGCTTGAGTTATTTCAACATGTTCTGTGGCAAACCCTAGGCATTAAGATACCCCCACCCCCGGAACTTGAGAAGAATATGATCACATGCACTGGCACTATACTCATCACCTGATACTCTGCGCTGTGTGGGAGTGTGTGACGGCTGTGCCAAATCACCCTTAGGTATTAGGAACATCCTTATTGACTTCATTAACTTGTATTGTTTATTCATTTAATTGTCCACCTCCACTGCTCTTAAGTTAGTGTTACTCCTGACAGGTTGACAATAGAATGCAACAGATAATATTGACTGCCATTCTTCTTGTTAACTGTCCAAGTATTTAATAAATCTAAACATCCAAAGCCCATTTTAAAATGCTCTTTGGCTAAGGTGGTTTTAGTATCCCATTATACCTCATGTGTGGACAGGTTTGAGATTGTTCACCGGAGTCACAAGAAAAAGACTGCAAGACTATTAGTGTGTTTGTCACGTGGGAGAAAACATTGATGATGGTTTAAAAGTGGTTCAGATACAAAGATGCATAGTCTTACCATTAAAGCTAACCAGCACTGAATTCTCCTTGCACAAACCTAGTTATACATTGACATGGAAATGAGAACTGTGGGCACTGCCAGGAGAACATTGCATATATAAAATTACTATTGATTTTTTATTGTGTTGTATAGACTGGTGGAGTTCATTTTGCAAAGTGAATATTGATTGCCTATACCAATCACGTGTAACCTGCATTGCAAAATTGAGAAGTCAATGTCTGTTAGGCTAAACTAAGGTGATCTCAATTAATCCCTGACTACTGCCCTGCTAAAAATGGAGTTTCACTCATATGATTGTTGTATTGTGAATCAGAGAATTATTGAAACAACATACTTATTAGTGAAATACAAAATAAAGATTACTTAGATTAAGCACCTAAAGAAACATCAGGAATGAGGAGAATATATTTTGCGCTATAAACATTAAACAAAAACAATGTAAACTTTAACCCACAAAACCATGGAACAAACAATCTATCTCAAACCTTACAACAAATACCCACTCACTCCCCCTCACACAAAATCTATTGAAACTATTGGTTTAATCTCGGATCTGAAATGTTTAAACTCAGCAAGTAAATTTGACAAAGAGCTTGGAATTCTAACTCCTGAAATGTGGGCTTCAAATTGAACCCTCTGAACTGCCCTAACATCTGTCTCCTGTACAGATCTGGCCAGTGAAGGTTAACATCTAAACGAGCAAAAATAGTTTAAAAAAAGCATGCTCCAGAAAGCCTTAGAAAGTGATTAGCTGCATTCAATACTATTTAATGATTGCCCTCCCATTTGCAATGCACTTTGAGCTTTAGCTTGGGCCATGGCCCTTCTGATGAATCCTGCCTCTCAGCACTTTATTCTAGACAGGAGACTGAATCGTTTGACTCTCTGCCTTGGGACCCTTGAGAATTCAGCCTCAATATTTTTCCACAAAGATGAATAGCTTTCTGGAAGGAATTACCAGTGAGGCCATTGAAGCAGTGCATGTGAAATAGCCTCTGTGGGTAACACAATCCAATCATGGTACGTGGAACCCCTTACCACAGATGACTATTAGAGCCCAGCCCAAAACAGTGTATCCACGGAAATAAATAAACACTTCTGGAAAAACAGTTTAAGGGTTTATAGAAATACTGTAGCAAGGAGGTGGGATTGGAAGACGGCTGTGGTAAAGCAGCCTGCATCAGAAGACACGATTAACCGAATAAACTCCTTCTGCACCACAAACATGAGGACACAAGAATTATATTTAACAAGCTACAAGTGAAATTTGAAATTAAACATTTATCTTTGCACAGACATTCTTGTATTGTTCAGAGAATTCACCTCGTAAGTGAGAGGATTTGCCTCCCAGGTACAGGGGCGAAATATTGGGCAACAATAATAACAAATTTATATTTGTATAGTGCCTCCATATTGGTAGGACGTCCCAAGGTGCTGAGCGCATTCCCTAACTCCACACACCTTTGTTTACCTAGCATTTAGTAGGAATCCAGTTATTAGTCTATTGGCAGATTGCTTTTCTTGGGGTAATAATCCCTTACATTTTACTTTTATTTAATATTTATTATTTAATTTTTTTTGTAATAATAATGATTTGGTACCTCAATCCACAACTCTTGCTGGGAAACTGCTGTACACAATTAGCTGCCATGCTTTGCCCACAAAATATATAGTCAATTTACTTTACAGTATATCACTTTGAGTCTTCTCGAAGATTTGATAAGGCATTATATCAAATGCAAGGATTATTATTCTGAATTCTGTGTTAGTTTTTACAGGGATACATATAGGTCGGATCCATGGAATGAATTGTCCAATGCCAGCTATAATGTTTTAATGAAGGTATGTGAAGTTCAGTAGGGTGTACTGAAGTGTACATGGGCACAGGTGATTGAACCTAACATACGAGGAAAATAAGTAATGGCCAAGAGTGCCTTCATCCTTCTCAGTTGCTATTTGGAAACATTGGAGATGCCGTCCATTGCAAAAGCGCACAAAAAAACTAAGATCCAACATTGCCGGTTGACTGATGGTTCTTCCAGCCTGGGTCTGAAGGTCCCAAGAATACAGAAGGTAAGCTCAGCAGTCACTATCATAGGCAGGAGGTGATTGATGTGAGCCTGACACCAGCTGCATCAGTGGGACCATATGCCACTTTGCTCTTAAATCAAAATCTTCAAAAACAGTGTGTGGCAGATCAATCTATAAGGTTAATGCAAAATCAGTAAATCACATCAGATGTCTCTTTCCTACTCCATAACAGCTTTGCAGCACTAACAGAGACTTTTAAACCCTATATATGTGAATAAAACCATGATTTTCAAAATATATCTGATTCACACAGTCAAAATATGTTGTCATGCCCAGCATACAGAATCGAATTCACCCACCATATTCCGACCCTGACATTACAGTATATTGATACTGAAGTTACACAATACTTCCAAATAATAATAATTCTTGTATTTATTATAACAACAACAACAACAACTTTGATTTATATAGCGCCCTCCATGCCAGGCGGCGTCTCAGAGCGCTTCACAGTAGCGGATCCCGGGACCGAGCCAGGAGCAGGGGCAGGAAGGTGACCAAAAGCTCGGTCGAAGAGCAAGGTCTTCAACTGCGACCTGAAACTGGGAAGAGAGGGGGGCGAGGCGAGGCGAAGCGAGTGAGGAAGGGAGTTCCAGAGCCTCGGGACGTAGTGGCTAAAGGCACGGCCGCCGAGGGTGGAGCGGAGGACTCGGGGACATGGAGGAGGCCAGACCCAGAGGAACGAAGGCAGCGGGTGCTGGGTTGTGGGGAGAGGAGATCAGAGAGATAGGGGGGTGCAGAGGAGTGGAGGGATTTGAAAACAAGGGTGAGGATCTTGAAGTCGATCCTCTCTGGGATAGGGAGCCAGTGAAGTCTGGCAAGGATTGGGGTAATGGGGGAGTGAAACTTAGAGCGGGTGAGTATGTGGGCAGCAGAGTTATGGATAAGCTGGATTTTGTGGATTGTGGTGGAGGGGAGACCGGTGAGGAGGGCGTTGCAATAATCCAGCCGAGAGGTGACAAAGGCGTGAACCAAGGTTTCGGCGGCTTTTAAGGTGAGGTATTGCCGGAGACGGGCAATCTGTCAGAGGTGGTAGAAGGCAGTGCTGGTGACGGACCGGATGTGGGGGAGGAAGAACAGTTGGGGGTTGAACCTGATGCCAAGGTTGCGCACAGGTTCGGTGAGTTTTAGGGGCAGGCCGGGAAGGTGGAGGAGGTGAAATCTGTGTGAATGGAGACGTTGACAAGAGCCAAGGAGTATGGCCTCCGTCTTGTCAACATTCAGCTGCAAGAAATTTGTGCTCATCCAGCCCCTGATGTCCGAAAGGCAGGTTGACAGAACATCGGGGGACTGGGGGTCACAAAGTGAAGTGGAGAGATAGAGTTGAGTGTCATCCGCGTACATGTGGAAATGTGCCCCATGTCTGCGGATCACACCCCCAAGAGGAAGCGTGTAGATGAGGAAAAGGATGGGGCCAAGGATGGATCCCTGGGGTACCCCGCAGGTAATTGGGTGAGTGTGGGAGGAAAAACCATTTGTGCTGGCAGTTTGTGAGGTAGGACTCGAATCAGGCGAGTGCAGTCCCACTGAGGTGGATGGCGGAGGACAGGCGGTGGAGGAGGATGGCATGGTCGACTGTGTCAAAGGCAGCCGACAGGTCCAGGAGGATAAGGAGGCAGAGAGAACCCTGGTCACAGAGAGAGAGGATATCGTTTGTGACTTTCACAAGCGCAGTCTCTGTACTGTGGGCAGGGCGGAAACCGGACTGGAGGGGTTCGAAGAGGGAGTGGGAGGAGAGGTGGGCGTGGAGTTGGTTTGCGACAACGCATTCCAGTGCTTTTGAGAGGAAGGGCAGGTTTGAGATAGGGCGGTAGTGGCTGGGGTTTGAGGGATCTAGGGAACGTTTTTTAAGGAGGGGGGTGATGACGGCAGTTTTGAGGGGGGCAGGGACTGATCCGGAGGAGAGGGACTGGTTGATGATATCAGCCAACAGTGGGCAGAGGAGGGGCAGTTGGGTGAGCAGTAGGCTAGTGGGGATGGGATCGAGGCAGCAGGTTGTTGGCCTCACAGAGGTGAGAGTGCGTGAGAGGGAGAAAGGAGAGACAGGGGAGAAGGAGTGTAGGAAGGGGGTCGAGGTAGGAACTGAAGGTGGGGGGTGGGTGAGGGGGATGGGGTGTGGGTGGTAGTGGGAGACGAGAGGTTGGAGGATGATGCTGCCTGGCGGATGTTGTGGATCTTGAAAGAAAAGAAGTCCGTGACCTCCTCGCACCTCGCATTTGAAGTGAAGATTGAGGAGGCCTGAGGGGGTACGCGGAGGAGGTGGTGGGTGGTGGAAAAGAGGACTTTGGGGTTGTTGTTTGCCTCCAGGATGATGTTGGAGTAGTAGGCCGTTTTTGCTTGACACAAGGAACGGCGGTAGCTGTAGAGTTGCTCGAGCCACAGTTGGTGGTGAACCGTGAGGCCGGTTTTCTGCCACCTGCGCTCGAGCAGCCGGGTTTGGCATTTGAGGGTGCGGAGATGAGAGTTGTACCAGGGGGAGCGGGTGGAGTTGGAAATGGACCTGGATTTCAGTGGGACGAGAGAGTTGAAGGTGGAGGAGAGGTGGTCATGGAGCAGCTGGACAGCTGCTTCAGGATCGCTGTGGATGGAAGACCAGAGGGGTAGGAGGTCGGAGGATGTGAGGGCATCTGTGAGGGTCTCAGGGGGGAGGCTTTTCCATGGGCGGAAAAGTATGGTTGAGGGCTTGGTCGAGGGGAGAGGAATGGAAGAGGAGAAGGAGACAAGAAGGTGGTCCGAGATGGCCTTGTCCGAGATGCTGAGGTCGGAAATGTCAAGGCCATGGGTGATAATGAGGTCGAGGGCGTGGCCACGGTTGTGGGTCGGAGAGTCAATGTGGAGGGTGAGGTTTAGGGAGGAGAGGAGGGCAGTGAATTCGGAAGAGGTGGCACAGGGGGAGTTTAGGTGGAGGTTGAAGTCGCCCATGATGAGTAGGCGTTCGGAGCTGAGGGATAGGGAGGAGAGGAGAGTGGAGATATCGGAGATGAAAGATCCAGGGGCTTTAGGAGGATGATAAAGAAGGAGGATTTTTAAGGAAAGGGAGGGTGAAGCGTGAGGTGCTCGAAAGAGGGGAAACAGCCAGACGAGTAGGGGGAGAGACCAAGGGAGGCATTTGTGATAGCCACGCCGCCGCCGCGTTGGTTGGGGCGGGGGGTGTGGTGGAAGGTGTAACCTGGAGGGGAAGCCTCGACTAGAGGCACGGGGTCATTGGGGGAGAGCCAGGTTTCCATAAGCCCAAGAATATCAATGTTGGCAAGATGAAATCGTAGATAGTGACGGCTTTGTTGGAAAGGGAACGGACGTTCTGGAGAGCAGTGCGGATGTGTTTACTGGAGTGGGGAGAGGGAGGAGAGGTTGGTGCGGAGAGGATCTGAGGGTGTGTAAAAGAGCTGGGTGTGGGGAGAGTGGAGGGAGGGGATGTGGTGAGGGTATGTAAAGCAGAGGGTGTTTGCCTTGAGGAGGCGGTTTGGGTGGAGAGAGCGGATGATTGGACAGTTGGGGTGGCTGCTCTGGGACACCCAGCGCCTGGTGCCACGGTGGGTCCGGCGGAGGAGGCCCAGACTGGAGCAGAGGGAGGCGGTAACGCGGGCCAGGAGGGAGAGTAGGCGGGGTGGGGGGGGGGGGGGGGGGGGGGGAAAGAGAGTAGGACAGATTTGGAGTAGCGGATAGAGGGGGACGGTGGGAGAGACAAACAGGAGGATGGAGAGAGAGACATTTAGGGTGGTGGGGGGGCTCGGCTCGGGTTTCGGGCGGTAGCCAAAACGCACACGCAGGGAGCCTGGAGCACGGGATCAGCGGGGCGGCTTCATCCCAGAGGATGTGTGGCCATGGCTAGGGGATAACTACCCAAGTCAGCCCTGCCATTGACACCTATCCTGAGGGGGGTGGCTAATGGGGGTGGCTGTTTATAGAGCAGCTTGTGATCTAATGTTAATGCGCTGATGAGGTGTTAATGCTGGTGTGCTGATGGTCTATTTTTTGGAGGTGATGCACTGCTAATGGTGGGGGGGTGGGGAGGGAGTCGCGTGGGTTAGCTTTTTTTTGTATGTGACGCCTCGCTGACGTCACTTTTTTAATTTTTACCCGGTTTATTTGTTTAACCCCAGTCGTTTTACCCGCTCACTTGCTCAACGCAGCAACTCACCTCGGCCTTTGTACCTTCCCGGCAAGGCCTCGGCTCCGCCCCTCAGTCACTCGCTCACATAGGTAATATAGCACTTTATCACAGTACTATATTAAGATGTCTATATAATACAATAAAAACATTAAAAATGCTAGACAAAATAAGACCAAGTCCATCTAGTTCATCTTCAACCTTTCTGACGGTCGCATGCACATATATCCCAAAATAGCTATGTACAGTACTATATTTCCTAATGTTATACTCTAATAGAAAACTATTCAATCTGTGGTTGAAAGAATCAACATTACCTGCTTCAAATGTCTCTCTAGGTTCACTATTTGCTTACTGAAATAGTGTTTGTGTAGATTAGTTCTGAATTTACCCCACTTCAATCTCAGACTGTATCCTCTGATTCTACTATTCTGGACAAGTTGAGACAGCCTGTCATAATTTACATTGTCTAGCCCCTTTAGAATCTTAAAGACAGCAATCATATCGCCTCTCAATCTTTTCTTTTCCAGCATAAATATTGCCAATTTACTTAGTCTCTCCTTATAGTCCAGTCCATCCACTCCAGCAATCATTTTGGTTGTCCTCCTCTGTATCTTCTCGATTTCTCCAATATACTTTTTGTACTGCAGCGACCAGAACTGTACACAGTACTCTAGGTAAGGTCTCACCAATGATTTTTACCATGGCAGTATTACCCCACTATTTTGGCTTACTGTTGATCTTTTGATCAATAGCAACAAGATGGAAGTCCTCCTGATTGGCTCACGTCAGCGCCTCCACACCTCAGACGCTGACAACATCAGCATTCAAGGCTGCTCTCTCCACCTTTTGAAGCCAATCAGGAAACTGGGTGTCTTGTTCGACCACAAGATAACCTTCCTCCCCCACATCCATTCCATGACCGGCACAGCCTTCCATCACCTCCGCAATATTGCCAGATTCCCCCCCTTGCCGCCGAAATCCTCGTACATACCTTTATCACTTCCAAGCTCAACTATGGGAACTCTCTCCTCGTTGGCCTCCCCAGCTCCTCCCTGCAGATCATTCAGAACTCTGCAGCTCGTGTACTCTCCCGTACTAGGCTTCGCGACCACATCACTCCCACCTTGCCCATCTCCACTGGCTCCCCGACACCCAGAGGTGAATTCAAGATCCTTGTCCTCACTTTTAAGGCTATTCACGGCCTTGCCCCTGCCTATCTCTCTGACCTACTGTCTCCCTACCAACCTGCCCGCACCCTCCGTTCAGCAGACTCAGGCCTGCTCTGCGTCCACCGCCCTAACCGTCCAACCATCAGCGGCCAGGCTTTCAGCCTCTCTGCTCCCACACTATAGAACTCCATTCCGCAGCCCCTCTGCCTCGCTTCCTCCCTTTCCTCCGTCAAGGCCGGTCTTAAGACCTTCCTCTTCGACCGCGCCTTCGGCTGCTCCACTAACTCTTGCCCCTCTCCCTCTCTCCTTCCCCTTCCCCTTACTTCAATCCTCCCCCAGTCCCCACCCCTCCAGCTCGGGTCCTGACCAGTCTGTTCAGCGCTTTGGGATGTCCTCCTAATGTGAAAGGCGCTATATAAGTGCAATTTTGTTGTTGTTGTTGTTGTTGTTGTTTCATACATTCCCAACATCAGGTTTGTTTTATTCACTGAGCATTGTTGAGCAAGCTTCAATTGATTGTCAATCAGGATCCCAGGTACTTTTCATTTTCCATACATATTATGTTCCTTCTGATCAAATAATAGTCCCTTCCAAGATTTTTTGTCCCCATGTAAAGTACTTTACATTTCTCCACATTGAATTTCATCTGCCACCAATCTGCCCAATTCCCAAGTACAGTATATTCAAATCTTCCTGTAACCTATCTTGTTTAGTTTCACAATCTACCACCTTCATTAGCTTGGTGTCTGACGATGCAGCCTCTATGCTTGTGACTCCTAGATCCAGATAATTTATAAAAATAAACAAAAGAGGTCCCAAAACAGACTCTTGCGAAACTCCACTGATAACATTTTCCCAGTCAAATTACATTTCCTGTACCACCACTCTCTGGGTTCTTCTGGTCAACCAATTGCATATCCATTGTAATATACATCAACTGATTCCTGCTATTTTTACTTTCAGTAACAGCCTCTCAAGAAGATCTTACTGAGATATATAAACTTCACAGCCTTATCCTTAATATGTTCCCTTGTTGTCCACCGTAAAGGAAAATTAGTAAATTAGTTTGGCAAAACCTTCCCTTCAGGAACCCATATTAGCTATCATTTATGATTTTATTTGTATCTATATGCTACATGATTTTATCCTTAATAAGGGTCCCTAGAATTTTACCTACAATGGATGTCAAACTTACTGGTCTGTAGTTTCCCTGGTCATTTTTGTTACCTTTCTTAAAAATAGTGGTAAATTCTGCCTTTCTCCATATTGGCTCCAGTCCCCTGGCATCTCTCCAGTATTCAATGATTTTCAAAAGATTTGTGCCAGCGTTTCTGCGATTTCCTCCCTTAGTTTCTTAAGGATCCATGGATGCAAATTATTTGGCTCCTGAGATTTATTTACCTTAAATTTAGACAGCTGTTTGGCAACCATGCTGGTAGTGATATGAACAGTGGCGCAACTTTTCTCTGTGTCATCCTTGAGTTCTGTTTCCAGATCAGATAGGTTACCTGTCTCCTCCTTGTAAAGACTGATGCAAAAAAATTATTTAGCATAACTGCCGACTATGCAACATTATTAGTCATGTTGTCTCCCAAACCCACCTCAGTGGCCCTATTCCATTGTTTTTCTTATACCCTTAATGTAACTAAAAATGTTTGTGTTAATTTCCTTCACATCACAATAATACTAATGTGACAACAATAAGCACTTCACTAGATGTGCTGTAAAGTGGTGCATCAATTTGCACGCAGCAATGCCCCACAAACAGCCATGGAGAGAATGACTAGTTTTATTAGCAGACCAGGCACACCAGGAGAAACTTCCTTTTCTTTTTCAAATGGCTTTATGGGTAATGTCCACCAAACAGGCAGACAGGACCTTGCTTTAACTTTGCAGCCAAAGAATAGCATCTTGAACAATGCAGCGTACCGCCAGTACTGCATTGGATTCTCAGCAACCTTCTGATTAAGATGCAGGAGTGTCACTAACTGAGTCAATTTGACATCCTGTAATGACCCCTCGAATTCCACAAAACCAGGCCCACATTACACTCATCTTTGCTGTTTGCCTCTGCTGAAAATCATTACTCTGAAATATTAAATCATTGATAGGTTTCGATGTGTTGTGGGGCAATGTATCAGTTTCCTAAATAAAGAGTTTCATTTATTTTGCAATTTTTCCTTTTCCTTCGAGTGCTGAAACAGAGTATTGTGACTGTTACCTGAAATACATTGCCAGTCAACATTCCCAGGAAGTTTGAGGTTTTAGGATTTGCCTCCAGTTGTCTTTGACAATGCAATTGGTCTGCATCTGCTGTCTTATTTAAAATCTAACAACAGCCTCCTTGCCTTCATGTGTATTCAAGATGTCAATGATTTTTTTTAAATTAAGAGATATTCAGAACAAATAAACAACTTATGCTTTAATAGAACCGTCATCTGAACAAACAGACAATTATAAAGAGGTTTATCTCATAGAAAATTAAGATTTGACAGGCAAATTGATGTATGATGTCAAATTAGCTGCCATCATTGTCATATCTACAATAAACTCTCCAGGAGATATTTCAAAGAAAAATGATTCATTCATAATGAAGATCCATATATCTGTATACAGTTGACCATGTGACGTTTCCGTGAGTTCTGTCACTTCAGAACAAGAGCTGGGAAAGTGCTAGGTTGTCAATGTGTCATTTTTTGGATGAAATATGAATCCGTCTCAGCTGTCAGTTCCTCAGTTGAACATTAAAGATGCTTGGCACTACACAACATAATATAACTTACTATAATATAATATACAATGCCTTTCACATCACGAGGGTGTCTGAAAGCGCTTCATGATGCTGCGTGGGTACCAAGCTGCGGGTGGTAACTGAGGTGGGTGAGACAGGAAAGATGACCAAACGTAAGTCTGAACAAGTCTGAACAAATACATTTTGAGATAAATTAAGCAAGTTTCTCCACCTACCCTGTCCAACAAACCAATGGGTCCAAGAATCCACTAGTTTACTTGGTCGTAGTTACTTGTGGAGTCTTGCTGGCCACCTAAAGAAACATTCACAACATTTGATAATCATCATTGTAACGCTCTGAGGGA
Organism: Hydrolagus colliei; assembly: GCA_035084275.1. NCBI lineage: Eukaryota > Metazoa > Chordata > Chondrichthyes > Chimaeriformes > Chimaeridae > Hydrolagus > Hydrolagus colliei. The sequence goes on from CM068744.1 coordinate 59,220,926, forward strand.
TGTTTTGACATGATTAAGTGCTGTGTAAAAAAAAGGTAATTTATTTCTTATGAAGGCAGTGATGCAGTAGATTTGCAATACAATGCATGTTGAGAGGCAGGGTGAATTCAGTTTCTTATCAGCAGGGAAGAAAAAAGAATGGATGACGCAGTTCAGCTGCATTCACAGCTCTCCTCAACCCACCAGTGATTTAAGCAAGTCATTTGCCTGGGTTCGGGAGGCCATCTGGTCACCTAACTTGCTCAGATGGCTGTGAAGCCAGCAATTAGGTCCGCCTTCACTTTTGATGATTTGGGACCTAAGTATGTTTGGGTGGGAAAGGGGTTGTTTGGATGACAACTGTCATTACCGTTTGAGGAACATGTTTTAGTTGAATACGTCTTAGATGCTGCAAGTGGGGCCTAACCTTGTTTATCAAAAAAGTCACCCGCTGCCAAAGCAGTCAAGCAAGAGTACAGGGGAATACAACAACAACAACAACAACAAAATTACACTTGTATAGCACCTTTCACGTCAGTAAGACGTCACAAGGCGTTGGACAGTCATTGATACAGGAGGTGACTCAAAGAGGGTTAGGTGAGAAACTACAGGGTTTTTAAAAAATGCATAAAAAGTGAAAAGGAATATTTTTTCTTTCCATTTCCAACAAATAGTACACATACAAGGTGCTGTGCCTGGACGGCAGAATGGAAGCACTAATTCAAAGTTACTTACATGCGGTAAATGAATAGGATTGTTTGTTCCATCCAGAATGCAGAACCAGCTCCAGCAGTAATAGTTCAGGTGTTTGAGGATCACTATGTTGAGGAAGTTACCAGCAGCCTTGGAGGGGTTGATTGGTTCAGTTTTATTTGATCACACACTGAGAAGCTTTCTGAATGCGGTTTAGCATAAGTGTTAGTTCCTCATCCACTTCAGGGCCAAATTGATTTATTCCACTTCATCAATGGAAAAACTTTCAACTTTCTAATTGTTTGCTCAACCCAATAATGTCACATGTGGAGGAGGAGGGGATATTGATACTGGCACTGAGATGAACCAGGAACAGGCACTTAATTCAAACAGAGGTTTCTGGAATTAGGTAATTCATGTGGTCATAAAAGAAAAGCAATGAACTTTGAACATCTTTAACTTTGATAGCAATAACATTACCTGGACTGCATTCTAATTATAAAAAAAACACTTATACAGCACTTTTCACTTAGAGAAAGGATGAAAGCGTTTTATGGAAACAGAATTGGAGCCTAAGCAGAGTGCAAGATATATAAATATACATAAACAAACTATATTGATAAATGTGTCATAGTTACATTTATATCACCTTGAAGACAAAATTATATATTTTTTTGCCGAATTTTCTCCATTCATTCTCTGTAAACGTTACATTGCAGTAAGTATTAAGAGGGTTTTGTGTTCAAGTCTTCCAGTCGACTCCTGTCAAGGCGGCAGGAGTGACACAGACCTGCTGACCTCTTCTCAGCTGCTGTTCTGATGCAAGAAAGACAGACACATTCTGACGGTAACACTTATGGTGTTTTGCATTTGTTGCAGTGAAGCTGAGCTCTGGGAGTTGTGGCTCCATTTTCTCTGTTGTTATTTTTTTTTAAAAAGTGAGTTTCCTGAAATGCAAGGTATTTAAGAGGGCATTGCCTTGATGAAATATTATTCTGCAAACTTTTTTTGTAGGCGCACAACACGCCTACATAACTTGAATCATTTATGTGTGACATAAGCGTGATGGAAATCTCCCCCCCTGAACACTAGATCTTTGCAATAATGTTTTCACAAAGATAATGCTCCCTTAAATATCCCATTGCAAGACATAGAGCATGGGACAAGGCAATAACGTTAAAAATCTTAATATTTACAAGGTAATAAATGGCTCTTTTCTTCAGCTGAATAATTTATTGGAGCATGGGACATCCAGGTTTACTGCGCAGTTGAGCGTATTTTTTCATTGAAAACACATGTTTAATAAATCTTAGGTTAAGTTTTGGTTCAGAATAACGTTGAGGTAATAATGGTTCAGAGGCTTTTGCTGATGGATGTGGATGTTACTATATACATGGGAATGAACCCCAATGCAGTTATGATTTGAATCTCTCCATTTTAAGTTGGAGCACAATATAAAATGTTGACTATTTTTAAATTGTTGCCAACTATCTTCTTGGTTCACAAATACTGTACAGTACTACAGTACAATGTTCCTGTACCTGAATCGCATTCATTGACCGCTGGCAGAAACCGCCTTTGTTTAAACAGAAGAGTCTGGACATATCACCTAACCTTAACCTACAACACTATTTTTCAATAAATCTAAAGATTGTGCAGAAAATTCTTCATTCTTAATTTAGAAACCGAGGACTGAAATTCAACCTAGTCTGAATCTGTAAGACAGTTTTATCTTAACCTTGTAGGTTTCTGCAGAATTGTAGAACATTCATAAAATTAGTGATAATTTGGTCAAACTAAGATTGAACCAAGAGATTTTCTACAATTTTATGTTTTAACCGAACAAGTATTGAAGCAATGCCGTGGGATAAATCAACAACTTCAGGAAGGGAGGGGAGAAAGTGTGAAAGGAGAAAGTATAGATTATGATTTAAATAACCTAATTTATGAAATGATAACAAACTGTTTAGCTGTGTCATTGTGCAGATGCAACAATGGAATTTACCATAATTTGAATGACTTACTTGCCGAAGAATGGACACTGAGGATATTGCTAAGAATTGTACCTAACCAGAGCTAACAGCTGAAAGGATGGCCGTGCATCTAGTTTGATGGCAAAATCCTGAGATGATTAAAATCTGAAACTAATTATTAAATATCTCAGGGCATTTGGTGAGGTCATTTGGAAAAAAATCAGACCGTGATTAGTTAAAATGTTCCTTTCACTATTTCAATCATCAAAATTTATTGACTGCCACAGCCTATAAAAATAGTATGCTTCATAACATAGCATAGATTTGCTGCAGGACCAGTGGTTCAGGGAAATTTTAAATTGATTGTTGTAATAAAAGAAACCTTGAACTTTCAGATGTTCAGAGGCAGATGTGACAGATTGAGAGTTGAACCAAAATATTTCCAGTTTATTGACAAAGCTGAACATCACCTATGAACAGCCAGAGGCGCTCCTTCAAACTTCAGTGATTACAATCAGTTTATGGGAAATGGTCAGGAAAGGAAGGGCTCAGTACTATAATTCGATTTTTTGGCTCTGGCTACACAAAGAACATGTCTCGGTGTCTCAATGCTTATGATCATCATTTGGGAAGATGTTCAATGTGAGTTTCTACATTCAGGTTTTACCTTGAGATATTGATTTTTCCCACCTGACATCAAATATTAGCCACCTTTCTAGGGTCCGGCGATACATCGATATATCAGTTATATCCGATATAATTTTCATATCGATATGCTGATATCGGAATTTAAAAATATAGATTTATCGAAAAATTCGATACATCGCAAATATCGATATATCATCTCCGGTGATATATCGGTATATATTGATATATCGGCGATATCGATATATCGGTATATCTCGATATGGGCAAACCGATATATCGATATCGGAAAATTTCCATATCGACGGACCCTACAACCTTCCAAGCCATAGCCCTAATAGATAGGATAGTCCTAATTGGACAACCCACAGAGCGATATGCTCTCAATAGTTAAATTTTAGCGATACTCTAAGGCATCCATTGGGAACTGCAAGCCTTGTCTCTCATTACCTGCGCCAAATACTTTCCAGAATGAGGTTAGCAGGGGGCATCCCTTCAAGGAGATAGTGCACATTCCATATCAAGGAAATTTACATGTCTTGGTGACATAAATATTTGGAACTGTCCATCTGGTTTGAATACTGTTAAACATGATGATAGATTTCTGCAAAAAGCACTCTGAGACGCCGTCCGGCATGGAGGGCGCTATATAAATCAAAGTTGTTGTTGTTGCACGACCATAAAAAACTGCATTAATATGTAAGAAATATCCGTGAAATGGAATAACCTATTAAAGTTGCTGGACTAAAAGCAATTCCTCTACACCTGCTGTAGCCTTTGTTGGCAAAAGGAAGAAAATCTACGATAGATCTCAATAACTCTTTGAAAAATTGGCATGTTAGCAACATGATAAGAAATGTTCCTAGTGTGAGGCATGAACTGTCAAAGGAACAGATGGACTGGTCCAGGAATGGACAGATTCTAGATGTGAACCAGGGGGAAGTCCACTTAATGTCCATTTTTCATTATTCAAAGTAACTGTAATTGCTTCCAAGAATATAACAGAAAACAATGTGTGCCAAGATAATTGTACAGTGGATATGGAGATCGATTACACCAATCGTGAATCTCTCAAAAAGAAGAATATAAAATGGGGAATAAAACTGCTCTTTCAGTGAGAAATGTCCACACACTGCACCCTAATGCACTGAACTGTGCAATAATACTTCCTGTCAATGGCCCATTGCAGTGGTAATCAGACATGGGCAGCAAAACAACCGAATGTCAAAGACTCACTCCTGCATCAGCACGACACCAAGACAGGCCTGAAGGAGCAGCATTGCCCACAACACCTGATAGCAGACATCTGAGGAAGCATTTCAAGCTCAACACAAGACTGATGAAAAACAAACAAACTATGTAGAGGCTGCAGCTGCTAAAGCTGGATCAGAGGGAGAGACAGACATGTATTGAAGGAAGTGCGCCATGTGTAGAAGATATTACAATACTCTTTGCGGTTTGACCTATGGTTTCTGAAGTTAGTATGAGAAAAATAACATTGCAAAGTGGTCCACTGCAAAGTTGTCTACCCAACATTCTGCTTATCCCACTTTTCAGGAATGTGCATGTTCGGGATTTCTGCATATATATTACATTGCAATCTCTCTAATTGAAACATTATTTTAATTTTGCCCCATGCCATCCACCAGATTGGCTGATGTAAGGTTGCCCTCCCAACTCTCTCCCTTCCCTCCTAACTCTCTCACGCCCCTCCCCACTACCCTGCCCCTCTCCCTTGCTCGGGTCCTGTCCTGACTGTTCAGCATGGCACGTCCTCTTGATGTGAAAAGCGTTCTATAAATGTAATTTTGTTGTTGTTGTTTTTGTTACAATTCTATGCCCCAGCTTATATCTGCAAGTCTCTCTAACTGTCTGCTTAGAGGCACAATTCTGATACACTCAGCCTCCTTGTAAAAGAGCACTTCAACCTAATTCATCACCTGCCTGTTAACCTATCCCGCAATGGGAACTGCAACATTCACTCCCTGCTTACTTCCCAACATGCCTCCCCATCAGCCATAGGCCCTCAGGATGAATTGGAAATCAAATTAAACTGCAACAGCTGCCCGGTTGCTGTCATTTTACAGCAGCTGTGAGCAGGCGAGCAATTGATCACAATCCATAGGGCTTTTCCTAGCATAACACAGCCTGTGTCTGAATATGTACTTGGTGATATGTCTTCCAGGTACAAAAAGGCAAAAAAAAACTATTGAAGGACAAATAATTTGGTTGCACTAAAATTTTATGCTGCAGCAACTTTGAAAGATGATGTCATAACAATTATCACTTTATATTTTTCCTTTTGCTGGATTTGATCACAATGATTTTTTCTCTGATGGTGACATTGGTGACAACGATCTAGCATCATACTGCTTGCTATTAGCCATATTTCCCTTGCTCCTGCAGAGATGCAAGGCTCTTTATACAGTAGAAGCCCATTTATCCGGACTCGATGAACTGGCACTTCCGTATAACTGGTACGCCCAAAATTTTTTCCCATTCAATAAACCGGAACGTATCCGGAACAATAGCAGTGGAGCATTTATAAATGCATAAATATTAACAGATAATATCAGAATATTGTATTGGTACTTATTGTTAAAACTACTCTCTTGCTCTTCTCACCTTTACTGGTAGATGCTGCGTTTGAAACCATGATGCTGCGGTTGAGGTTTACAGTCCAGCGATTGTTTTTAAAATGGAGCACGCCAAGCGGGTGAAAAAAATGGAGCGCGACGTTAAAGCCTTACTAGCAGCAAGCCGATAACCCACATTGTCACACAGGTGCAGTATTTCGATTTGCCACAGTAGAGTCTAGGGCTATCGGCTTGCCGCTAGTAAAGTCGCGCAACTTTAAAGTCGCTCTGCCGTTTTTTTCACCCACACGGCATCCTCCATTTAAAAAAGAATTGCTGGACTGTAAACCTCAACCAGTAAAGGTGAGAAGTGCAAGAGAGTAGTTTTAACAATAAGTACCAATTAGGGTCTGGCGATATATTGATATATTGCTAAAACACGATATAATTTTCATATCGATATGCCGATATAGGCATTTAAAAAATATCGATATCGAAAAATCGATATATTGAGGTAACAAATCTGAATGCGCGCACACTGAACTACAAGACCCAGAATGCTCATCTCTATACACAATGCACAGACCGAGGTGCAAAGCCGCCATATTGTATTCATAGTCCTCGAATACAATATACAGGTATGCAAGGGGTGGGGTGAGAGAGACGGCTGGAGGTGGGGTGGGGGGGAGAGAGACGGCTGGGGGAGGTGGAGGGGGAGAGAGACGGCTGGTGGCGGGTGTTGGGGGGGGAGAGAGACGGCTGGTGGGGGGGAGAGAGATGGCTGGTGGGGGGTGGGGGAGGAGAGAGACGGCTGGGGAGGGGGGTGGTGGGAGCGAGAGAGACGGCTGGGGGGGTTGTGGAGGGGGAGAGAGATGGCTGGGGAGGGGGGTGGGGGGGGAGAGAGTCGGCTGGTGGGGGGTGGGGGGGGGAGAGAGACGGCTGGGGGGAGTTGGGGGGTAGAGAAAGATGGCGAGGGGGGGGAGAGGGAGAGACGGGGTGGTGGTGATAATATACAGATAGATAGAGATGGGGTGGATGTGAGAGAGACACAGAGACACAGACAGAAAAACACAGAGATGGAGAGAGTGAGAGACACAGAGAGTGAAAGATATTTACCTCCTGAGGAGATAGGCCCTGAATGCGCGCGCACCCAGAATGCGCGCGCACCCGGAATGTGCGCGCCGCGCGCGCATGCGCAGTACGAAACCCCCCAAAATACCGATATTTCGGTATATCTCGATATGAGCCGATCGATATATCTAAATCGGAAAATTTCCATATCGACGGACCCTAGTACCAATACACTATTCTGTTATTATCTGTTATTATTTAGTGTAGTGTGTGTTAACAGAACTTAAATTTTTTTGTGGTGGGTTTTCGGCTGCAGGCCGCCCAAATATCTGGCAGGCGCTTTAACCGGCAATGCCCAGGTCCCGCGGGTGCCATATAAACGGGCTTTTACTGTATTTACCAACATCCAGCTCCTTAGCCTTGACAGTACATTGGAGCAAACAGGTACAACAATGACTGAAAAGCTGACAGAAAAGGTGGACTAATAAGGATAATCAAATATGAAGATAATTCAATATAATATAGTATAGTATAGTATACCATGTTTCTGAACCAATGGGATGCTATCTGTGGAATGTGACTCAGTGGTAAATAATGTTGAGTGTCCTCAATTCCTGCTCAATTCTCGTTGATGTCCAGCATGCAACAACAATAACAACAACAAATTACACTTATAGAGCACCTTTCACATCGGGAGGACGTCCCAAGGCGCTGCACAGGAGGCGTGTGACCCGAGCTGGGAGGGGAGAGTTTGGGAAGGGGTGAAACACAGAGTGGAGGTCGAAAAAGTTGGGGTGGAACAAAAGGCATGGTCGAAGAGGAAAGTCTTCAAACCGGCCTTGAAAGAGGAAAGGGAAGAAACAAGATGGAGGGATTGGGGGATGGTATTCCATAGGGTGGGAGCGGAGAAGCTGAAGGCCCAGCCTCCGATGGTGGGGCGGTTCGGGCGGGGGGCTTGGAGTAGGCCAAGTCCTGCTGAACGGAGGGTCCGGGTGGGCTTGTAGGGGGAAAGTAGATTGGTTAAATAGGGCGGGGCAAGGCCGTGTAGGCCTTGAAGGTGAGGACGAGGATCTTGAATTCGATCCTCTGTAGAATGGGGAGCCAGTAGAGACGGGCGAGGGTGGGGGTTATATGGTCGCGGAGGCGGGTGCGGGATAATACACGGGCTGCAGAGTTTTGGATGACCTGCAGCCTGTGAATGGAGGAACTGGGGAGGCCGACAAGGAGAGAGTTTCCATAGTCCATCCTCGAGGTGATGTACGCAATGTGAAGAAGCTTTGTCATTGTGTACAGTGAGAGTAGTAATACTTATTGTGGTTTTTGCCTCCTCAGGAGATTAAAGAAATTGGAGGAAGAGTCCTTGATCATACAAGTTTCATGATTTGTGAGAAGTTGTGGATTTGATCAAGTAAGCTGCCTTTGTTCATTCCGTACTGTAACATTTTTAACACTCTGAGCACGTTTGAGTAGGCTCAATGGTTTGCAATTGTGCTGCCCTCATCTTTAATTCTTAAACACAAATTGAAACGCATAGTTCAAGTTAATGTACTAGACACTGAATTTGGAATCAGTCCATAAGCTAATATGTCTTGCTAATTCATAGCAAAAATCCTTGAGTGGATTCCATCTCATTTATTGAAGGACAAAGCAATTTGTTTACAAGCAGTTTCTCTTCCACATAATGCATTTGTCTTGATTTGCAAGGCCCATTCTATTCAAACAATGGAAATATTGTGAGATACTGTAGTTGCTTAGTAACAAGCTGAGTCTTACTGGTAACATTTCGATGGAGTTTCCTTGGTAGAACAGAGTAATTACACTGTTTCGTTGGAACTCAGCCACACACCAGGAAAGTGTTAGCTTCACAATTGCTAGTTGTTCAGCATTGGCTGACTGTAGCCAGCCTGGTTGGTGGTTAAAGTTGAGATGGTTGGTATCTTCAGTGTCCGCAGAGTAGTGAGGAAAGGGAAAAAATGTGCTCCAAGCTAAATTTCTGATGGCCTGAAATGGAATGCACATTCTCTCGCTGAGACTTGGGAGTTGCAGAATTGTATTGGGGCAGGGATACATGAAACAAATTCCTTATAAGGAAACCCCGTGGAAATTCACAGTGATCCATGGGAATACAGCTGAGATCACAACTGAGCAGTATTTCCATACTTGGCATCCTTCCAGTTCCTGGGAGGAATCTCTATTTGTGTGATCTAGATTACATTTTAAGGAATACCATTAAGATACTGTCCAAATTAGATGCCAACAAGTGTGACAAATAAAGGGTATTAAAGAATTGCATTTCATATGGCTCCTTATCACTTCTTTGGGATGTCTCAAAGCGCCTCACAGAATATTCTGTAAATTGAATTGACTGTATATTTTGTGGGCAAAAATGTAACTTGTGTTTTGTATTTATTCCATTGGGGAAAGAAATGTATTTAGTTGTGTAGCATCAGTGTTAGAAATAGAAATGCTGATGTATGTGGCAGTTTCCCAAATGGTTCCCTGGTAAGGGAGGAGGGAGATAGGGAATTTTCCATTTTCCATGGGTTCCTGAATATTCCACACAGGTTCCACTTTGGATTAATTTGACAATTTTCTTTAGTTGCCCATTTAATAACCGACTCCTGCCAGGTACAATTTGTGAAGGATGCACTGTTTGCACAGAAATACTTTTTTGTTTGTTTCCAGTGTGGAAACCTACAGTGTCCTTTTCCTGGACTTGGTGGCAAACTAAAGGTTAAGAGTAATTGTTCCTATCAGAGTATTAAATGCTTCAGTTCTCTTGTGATAGAAAACCTTTTCGCCCGGTGTGATTGTGGTGAATGGTTCACTGAAGGATGAGGAGGAGGTTACGCCCTTGAAACTGGTGGAGAATTTGCCGCAATTGGTCCTCTACCCAGAGCCTTGAAGATGCCTTGCCCCTTCAGTGCCTATTATTTTCCCTGAGGATCACAGACAGGTTTTTATCATTAAAAGCCTTTGTGCATTCATTTAAAAAAATAAAAAACGCACTGAAATGGTTGATTGTTAATCCAGGTTATTGCCTGACATCATACCACAAAATGTCAATAATTCAAATGCCCTATTTATCTCATGCACTTTTTATGTTCTCTATTCTCAGGCCATAATTCAATGAATCGTATCATCCTTACTTGTCTTCAATTGATGCTCTTCCTGAGCAGAACCGTCACTTTCTTATTGGTTGCCAAGGGCAAGTTATGGAATGTTATCATGCATGTGCCAAACACCACTTGAATCCTTAAAAGGCATTTTCTGAAAATATTCTCAGATGTGTAATCTGCGAACGTTGGCAGCCACCCTGCCGACATTTTTATCCGTATTATTTTATGGATATTTGAAAGTGAAGCTATATCTGTACTTCGCATCCTGCTCTGTAACAATTAACAATTTTGCCCATTCGCAATGATGGAATCAAAATAGCCTTCAATCAAGTTATTCCATTAACTTGAATTATAAATTGCTGTGCTCCCTAAATGTTCCTTCACTGAATCAAGAGTTTGTTCACTGTTGTACCTTTCAGGTCTGGAATCCTTGTATGTCTCTGCCAAATCTGTGCAACCAGTAGAATGTTTAAAATGATTTATGAGCATCGGCAGCTCTGGGTAAACACATTGGCTTGGATGTGATTTGCCCTGCGATCCCTGTGATTTGCATTAGAGGCATTATGGCCATACAGTTAAATCTGAACTGATGTAAACACAGACTCACTCTTCTCCATCTGGTTCTCTGATTTGAACCATTGATTTTATAATAATATTAATAATAATCCTTACATTTGGTACAGTGCCTTACACATTGGAAGGATGTCTAAAAACACTTCACAGGATATGCTTACTATAAAGTGCATTTGGGGCAAATGCAGTAGTCACCTTGCTCACAGCAATGTCCCACAAATAGCCATGAAATGAATGACTAATTTTATTTTGGGGATTTGTTGGCCAGGGCTCTTTTCGAATAGTGAGTTCCCAGTCCCCACTTGGGGCTTGAACCAACAACTTCTGACTCCGATGCCAGAGTGCTACCAAATATTAGGCTGACACAGAATGGTTTATTGTGAATAATAATTAAAAAACACAGACTTTGGTCATGACATAATGATGATAACAGCTATCACCAGTTTGTGTTCCAGTCATATTTTATTGGATAGGAAATGATAATCGTCAACCCATCAGGTCGAGGTATCTTTATTTAAAGTTTTGCTTTCTTAGTCTACTTTCTTTTTTTGTGTTGTGATGAAGTGAGTCTTAGATTGATCACAAGCAGTGGAAATCTCTCTACACTGAGAAATGATCAAATGAAATCTTTACTGATGTCCAAAGTTTTCTGGCACCTCTTGACCAGGGACTAATTCCCCCCCAAAAGTACTCATTTTGTTTAGGTCAAATAACATGTAAGTCTATCAGTATGATAAAGTGTATCCCACAAATATCCAATACCTGGGCATTTTGCCCACAAATATACTGTCAATCCACTTTACAGTATATTCTGTGAAGCGCTATGAGATGTCTAGAAGATGTGAAGAGCGCTATATCAAATGCAAGGATTTTTATTATTATTATTATCCAAAATAGTCAAGGGGTTCCATATTTGTATGTAACATGTGGAAATTTACATTTGTCATTAATGGAGTTTACATGCTCTCTGCAGTCGAATGTGCCCTGTTTACTAATTGTGGAGAATATTAGGTTTAGATTAGCAGGAACCAAGGTTTGGGGACCCCAGAGTGGGCATTGACTAGGAAGCTAAGTTTGGTGACAAGCCAGACTGGCTGCTCTGTCACCAACAGTGCCTTGGAGTACTGTGGTCCTACCTAGCTCAGAAATCAGTCTACTGAGCATCACTATTTACATTGCCACCTTGATGACAACTCTTTCTTCTCTGTTCAAATATCTTTCTCTATGGGCCATTTTCTGCTTCTTTCAGGGATCCCTGTATCGTGTCCATTCCCTGGAAGAGAGGACATGACAATCTTCCACTGCCTCATCTCCCGCATGCTGCCAAAATACTCGTCCATGCATTCATCATGTCAAGGCTCGACTATGGGAACTCTCCTTGTTGGCCTTCCCAGCTCCTCCCTTCACAAACTGCAGATTATTCAGAACTCTGCAGCTCGTGTACTCTCCCGCAATAGGCTCCGCGACCACATCACTCCCACCCTCGCCTGTCTCCACTGGCTCCCCATCCCCCAGAGGATCGAATTCAAGATCCTCGTCCTCACCTTCAAGGCCATTCACGGCCTTGCCCCCCGCCTATCTCTCAAACCTGCTGTCTCCCTATCAGGTTGCCCGTCCCATCCATCCATTCAGTGGCCTCTGGCCTGCTCCATGTCCTCCACCCGAACCGCCCTACCTTCGGTGGCCAGGCTTTCAGCCTCCCTGTCCCCACACTCTGGAACTCCATCCAGCAATCCCTTCGCCTCGCTTCCTCCTTTTCCTCCTTCAAGGCCGGACTCAAGACCTCCCTCTTCAACCGTGCCTTCTGCTCCCCTCCTAACTCTCCCCCTTTTCCTACTCTCCTTCCCCCTGCCCCTGCCCCTACCCCGACCCTCCCCCCGCCCTCCGCTCGGGTCCCGAACTAACTGTTCAGCACTTTGGGATGTCCTCCCAACGTGAAAGGCACTCCATAAATGTAATTCTGTTTGTTGTTGTTGAAATCACTGTAAATAATAATAATTAGATATGTTTATAGCATCTGATCAGGTTTGAAATGTCTCAAAAGCACTTCACAGAATATAGTGTACAGTTTGCATGTTTATATGTTGTGGGCGAAATGAATGTGATTGAGAGCATCCTGCTGACACTCTCTCCTTTCTCTGAGGTAAAGCCCCTCTAAATGTGTTCCCAATCTCCAAGATCAAATTGAGAACTGATTGAGTTCTGAGCTCTGCACTGGAACTCATGAGTGACAGCACTATATTACACTATAATATTTGCTATTGCTATAATATTGTATCCAGTGCTCATTAAATTACGACTTATTTTGCAGCCATTTCCAAATAAGCTTTGGCTCTGCAGCACGAATGACAATGTGTTTAACTTGGCATGGGAAGAACTGGTTGAAAGTGTTGTAATTTAATATTTTTTAAAATTACTCTTGAAAATGAATTGGTAGCACAAACCTTTGTGTTCTCGTGCCGCAAGTAGATCAGAGGAATCTTATGAAACTCCAACATCTGGGAAGACCTCTGGTGCATTATGATTACAAAATCGAACATGATACAGACTGTGACATAGAGTCCAAAGCATTACAGTACAGAAGTCAACAAAAACAAAAGTTGCTGGGGAAACTCAGCAGGTCAGGCAGCATCCATGGAGAAAGGAAAAAGAATCAATGTTTTGGGTGTACAACCCTTCGTCAGAACTGGGGTTTGTTTGGAGGGAGAGATTTCTTAAGGACGTTAAAGGGGGAGAGGCAGGACATGGAAGACAGAGGAAAAGGAAAAAAAGAGTGTGTTAACTGATGGGTTGAATATGTGTTAACGGCTTCAGGGGGAGAAACAGAAGGGGGTGTGGTTAAACAAAACTGCGGAGAAGAGGTGTTTAGTGGTGATAGAACAAACAAAGCACCAGAGAGGCAAGGGGTGTCTGAAGTTATGATTGTGATGGGGGGAGGGGTGTGTGGCAAGGGGAACTCCTATGGCCTGAAATGGCTGAAATCAACGTTGAGGCCAGACGGCTATAGTGTCCCCAGTAGATAGATGAGGTAAAGTACAGAAGTCGCTGGGAACACTCAGCGGGTCAGACAGCATCTATGGAGAAAGGAAAGTGAGTCAACTTTTCGGGTACATAACCCTTCATCAGCAGCTCCAACACTTTCCTTTCTCCATAGATGCTACCTGACCTGCTGAGTATTCCCAGCCACATCTTTTTTCCCCCCGGATTTCCAGCAACTGCAGTATTTTGCGTTTCATTCAGACCATAATTGTGCACTGGTATTTTTCCTGCCAGCTCTCCATACTCGTTTAATATTTTTCAGAAAGAGCAGGTAGATTTTCAGGCTTTGATTGCTCTGATGTATATCCTGGGAGTTGTTTATGAAACTCTATCCTAATCAGCTTCACTAATGGTTGAAATAGTTTTCTGCTTGTTAGTTGTGGCCCGAATGATTGGATGGTTGCTTAAGCATCTGTTGGAACCAGGTGATGGAAGGTCCTTTATCAACTGAAGCAATCATAATGGCTATACATGTCAATGTTATATGATGGTAATTTTAAAGGAAATCATTGAGGCAGAAATCCAAGGATGCCAGGCGCAATGCAGTACTGCGGCTATTTTGTTTTATCCAGCACTCATATTATTTTATCACAGAAAAGCTATCAAATCCATAAGAGATTTTAAAAAATACGTGAGGCTGTAGGACCCAGGTAACCCATTGTACCTGTTATTCAGACTCCTCACATCATCTATCATGATTACAGATCGCTAATTAAACAGTTGGATCTGAAAGTAGCAGAATTGGTTGCATAATGAAAACTGTCTCAGGCCTGATTCCCCCACTGATAATGCTGAGTGATGCCCCTGCTTTCTAAGCGTATTTAGCCACTTGTGATGATTTATCACGTGATAATTACCCGACATTCAATCTATAGAAGAGAATCCTCTTTGGCCACCAATTTGCTGAAAAAGAGCATTATATATTCCTGTGACAGCAGTATGAGACATCTCAACAATGTGAGAATAATAATCATAATAATAATTGTTTGATATAGCACATTTGATATAGCGCCTTATGATGTCATCGAGAATCTCACAGTGCTTCACAGGATATACTGCATGCATTTTGTGAATAAACATGGCAACTAATTTGCACACCGCAATGTCCCACAAACAGCCATCGAGTAAGTGACCAATTTACTTGTGGAATTGTTAGCCCGAGCTAAAGCTGTTAGCTGCTAAATTAAGAATGTAAGAATTGTTCAAAGTCTGTGCATTCTAAAGTTTAATCAAATGCTCTTGTGAACTATGACTAGATGGACCCCAGACCAACTCAAACAGAAATCACTGTTTGGAGACAAAGCTAACTTCAAAGTGATAACAGAGTTTACCAGTTTAACAAGACTCAACAAGGACAAATTATTATGGTGGTTTGCTGTCATCCTGGAGAAATGGTGCTGTGGGATTTTGAACATCCACCTGATCAGGCTGATGGGATCTCATCTGAAGGTTGGATGTGTTGTTATATTAAATGCAGGTGTCACGATGATTATTATTATAATTTGGATGAGTACAAGGAGCTGTGAAATGTAAGATAATAAATGTCCAGCCTGAGTCTGATGCGATTCACTGGGAATCTCCTTTTACTGGAATGACAAAAAAGAATACTCTGAGTAAATTGGTGCTGATTGTAGTAACCACTGGGTGCTCCCTCAGGATGGATCATCGATCTAGGGATCGCTTTTCCGCTCCCCACTTCATAAAATATGT
This sequence comes from Hydrolagus colliei, assembly GCA_035084275.1. Lineage (NCBI taxonomy): Eukaryota > Metazoa > Chordata > Chondrichthyes > Chimaeriformes > Chimaeridae > Hydrolagus > Hydrolagus colliei. The sequence goes on from CM068744.1 coordinate 59,236,304, forward strand.
TCTGAATTATTTTTTCTGGTGAATGTTTGTGGAAGTTCTGTGGACAAGGACCTGAATTTCTAAATGTTGAATACACTGGAGACTAATTGCTTTACATTTTAAAGATTTGCCTTACATTCATCTCCCATGACACTAATTAGCCTCAATTATCTACTTGGCCAGTTCCTTGACCATAAAAGGCTGGATTTTTCATTGGCTTTGTGAATGCAGTATAAAAATGGGAGATTCCAGTAAGAAGAATGATGCTACTTATGCTAAGCCTATGTGCAGATGTTTTGCTTTAGTACAGCATAGGTAGAAACAACACACAGGCACCTGCTGCTAATCTTCTGGCTTTTATTTTTACAGGATGACAGCAAGCAACCATATTAATGTTAGTAACCACCTGCTTACTCCGCAATTCACTACCTGCTGCTTCCACTTGACTGGCTCCGACCTTCTTCATGTCCCTCATGCCATCCATTCCACCATTGGTGGATGCACTTTCAGTCACTACATCCTGAAACTCTGGAACACTCTCCCACTGTCCCTCCACCTTGCCCCTCTATCCCCATCATTAGGTTGCAACTGAAGACCTTCTTCTTCAACCGAGCCTATGGTAAACCGCCCTCCCCCTACCTTTGTGTTGTGCTTCGCCACAGTCAAGTGCTCTGGGACCCTACCATGCGTGAGGAATACTATATAAATGCAAGTTCTTGTTGTAATATGATGCATTGTTGAGTCATGTAAACAACAACAACAAATTACATTTGCATAGTGTCATGCGGATGTCCTAAGGTGCTGAACTTGGACATGAGCAGGAGGTTGTGTTCAGAAGGTTGGAGGGCAGGGAGGGTAGGGGTAGGAGGGTGGCTGAAGGTGCGGTCAAAGAGAACAGTCTTGAGATGGGTCTTGAAGGAGGCAAGGGTGGGAGCGCGGTGAAAGGACTAGGGTGTGGAGTTTCAATGGGTTAGGGCACAGAGGCTGAAGGCCCGCCGGATGATGTTGGGGTGGGCCGGCCGGGGGACGTGGACGATGATGGAGCCTGCTGAATGGAGGAAGTGGATATTGGGTCAGCAACTCACAGTGGCAGGAAGAAGCACAGCCATGGAGGGCTTTGAAGGCAAGGACAAGAATTTTGAACTCTATCCTGTGGGAGATGAGGAGCCACTGGAGCTGGGCAAGTCTGCGGTCATAAGGACACAGATCTTGGTGGAGGAGAGGATAAGAGCTACAGAGTCGTGGATGATTTGCAGCTTTTGAAGGGAAAGAGTCAGTGTGAGCGAAGAGGCAGTGGTGAAGTCGGGCAATGTTGTGGATGTGGGGAAAGGCAGTGTGGATCTTGGCACGAATGTTAACCTGGTAAACTCTCTATTAAACTGGCCCTCTAGCATCATTTTGAAACTAACTTTGTCTCTCTCTGGTGATTTCTGTTTGGGTTGATCTGAGGTCCAACATTTCACCTAGTCTTAGCTCATAAGACAATTTTATTAACATTTAGAGTGTGCTGACTTGTGAACAATTCTTAAATTCTTAATCTAACAGCTGGTATCCTGCAGTTCTTCGAAAGACAATACGGTAAACTCGGAACACAAAGTGATGCAACTTGATGCAAGCAGCTAATTTGAAGCTGGGGTTTCAGCAACACTACATAAAAGTAGCATACACTTTTTAGACAAAATGTACAGTACTTTGGTGAATTCTCCTGCTCAATGTAAAGATGGATTAATAAAGTACAGGGAACCCAATTCTAAACTGTTTTGGCCACAAAATGTACACTCAATTCACTTTACAGTACAAGTATCCCTCCCCAACTGCGGGGGATACGTTTGTGTAAACCTTTGTGGTTAGAAAAATTGCGGTTGGAAAATGCAGGGCCCTCTGGGAAACACGGGGTTAGGGGGAGTAAGTTCGTGTTTAGCAAAACTAAACACAAAAAACATGTACAGTTATAACATACATGGGGATAGGGGGAGTAAGTTTGGGCGCATCTGCAGCATTCCGCAAGGCTGTCTGACTGACTCTCTACACAGAGAGAGAGAGAGAGAGAGACACGGAGGGTGGGTGGTGGGGGGGGGGGGTGACACGGAGGGTTGGGGGGGTTTTCTGACTGATCTACAGAGAGAGAGAGAGACACGAGGGTGGGGGTGGGGGGGGGGGGGGGTGTGGGTGTGAGGGGAAGAGAAGGTGAAATAGAGAAGGTGAGAGAGAGAATGGGGAGGGGGTGTGGGGGGAAGAGAAGGTGAGTCAGAGAGAGATACACTTACACACAGAGAGAGAGATCTGCAGATGCTGGCAGCCAATGCTCCCAAACGTACTAGCTAGGCTGCAGAGAAGCGACAATAAATCGTTGTTACTGTACTTACCTTAATCCTAAGAGATGTCGCTGGTTGATTGCAACATAGCGACCTGGTCCTAGTGCTATATGCTATTCTAAACTTGAAAATTTAAACCCGCGGATTTAAATCGCGGATGCGCAAAAGGTGGTTTGCGAGGGTTGTCACATTTAGCAAACCCTGGATGCATGAGTTTCGTGGTTGGGGCGGGATAACTGTGTATTCTGTGAAGCACTGTGAGACATCATGAAGACATGAAAAGCCGCTATATCCAAAGGCAAGGATTATTATTATTGTATCTTTAGGAAGAGAAGCAAACAATCCCAGAGGTTAATGACCTCAATTAATTAATTAATGCCTTCAGACAGCTGGTCAATGCAACTGACTGAGGTGAGATTCTCTGCCTTCATACATCTTAGGCTGTATCTGTTCGGGTTTTTTCATTTGGATGATGTCGCCCTCCCTTATCTCTTTTACCCCCTTCCTCACTTCCTTCAAGGTCTCTCTCAAGACCAACCGTTTTATCCATGCATTTGGTCCTCTTTGACGGCTGCAAGTCAGGACTTTCAAGATATCTCTTCCTGAATTGTTGACAGTCTTGAGATATCCTCATGACATGAAAGGCACTGCATAAATAAATGTGCTGCATTATGTGCTGAGCCTCTAGCTATCATTTAGTATTAGTGCCTGGTTTAATGTTTCTAACTTCAGTCCAAATAAGCCAATTATGGTTTAGTTGAACAAATAGTCTTTGTCGTCTCCAGAACAATAAGAATTGCAATGTGGGAAGTGTTGGTCAACACCAATGGTGCTTGGTTAACACTGAAAGAGTTCCCCAATGATACATTAATGCACCACTAGCTGGTATCCTCACTGGCGGTGGATCCATCCCCATCAGCACACATACAACTCTCAATCGTCACGCTGTGAAGCTGACTCTAATAATTGAAAATGTTTGAAGATTGCAGCATTGCACTTCTGGCTCAGCAGGATGCTAGATTCCCTCTGTGTTTTTGTGCAGTTAAGACTGGATTCCATTAACCAGCAGACCTGTGCTGCAATCTGTGAGCAGGATATTCAGTGCACAGTGCAGCCAGCTTCCTCCATGTGATCACTAAGAAGAGTTTTGTGCATGTGGGGGGGAGGGGGGGTGCACATTTGGAGACAAGGCAATGTGCTAATTATCATAGGGCTGCTAATTTCAGCTATTATATTTTAATTAGCATCATAACTGAATTAACACATCAAAGACATCAAAGAACACAGTTTTTGGTGTTATTCTTTTCTCAACGAGCCTGAGATGAGGGGGTGCAAATTGCGTGGAGTGCCTTTGATGATGTGCATTTAAATGGGAAAATGGGAAATCCCATCAGGGCACCTTGGCGAAAGATGCTATGTACAATGGAAATGTTAGATGTTTCTTAAAAAAAACCAATCCAAGACACTGTTACACATGCACTCTCCTTTACCAGGCTCCATGATCCTGTTATTCCAATCCATTCAGCTCCACTAGTATCCATTCCCCTCCTGCAACCCTACTCCCTTCAGCCATTCCCTCCGCTCTGTGAATACTAACCTAGTGCATGTCCCCGCCTACCCTGCCTCACCATCCATGGGTGAGCTTTCAGCCATTCTGGCCTCATCCAGGAGTTCCCACATTTGAAATCCATTTTAAGACGCATCATGTTGATTAGGCTTTCAGTCACTGTTCTCGCTCCCTCATTTCCGAAGCCAGCCTGGGATCCCAGTCAGTTGTGTGAAGCACTCTGCAATGTCTTTCCAATGTGAAAGTTGTTGTTGTTTTAAACACTGTATAAAATGGTAAATTCTGCAAAGTTGCAGTCCAGTTCACGTGTGGGCACGGCTTAAAACAAGTAATACACTGAAAGACCTTTTGAATTCTATCCAAGGACCTTTAAAAAAAAGTCTGCTTATGTTCATCAAGAGTGTCTTTCTGCCTGGGCTAATTAGGGTCTCAAATCAGAGTTAAAAATGGTATGAGAATTAGACTGTAACTAATTCATGGGCAGGCAATTTATCATCCAACCAAGTATAACTTGCATACTGTGGGTAACAGAGGGAATACCTGTACCTTGGTCAGCAAACATTGTCAAAGTCACTGCTGTTAGCGGCGTGAAGATTTCCAGCTCATGGTGCCAATCACAGACAGTGAGTTATCACTGGTTTATATAATGACGTTTCACACAGTGGGAGCTTTAAGATAAGTAAAGCAAGGCAAGCGCAGGCTCTCCAGCGCAGTTTGTAACCAGTCATACAATCAATCATCTCACATAGTGCAGTACCTGTGAGAGCTGCTCCTCAATGAGGGTGACTGAGCCAGGTAACAGTTTCTTCCAATGTGACCACAAGAGAAATGCAGATGAAGGAGGGATGATCTCATCCCTCCAGAATACCCATCCCGCCTTCCCCCATTACAGCATCAAGCTGTTTCACGAGGCAGTCCAGTGTTTCCGGCCTCAAACACCCTTCCTTCTAACCTGTTCTAGATGTTAATTATCCTCTAGATAAAGAAATACTTCCCGTTGTCTATCCTGATATTGCCCTTTGTTCACCCTGAAGCAGTTCTGCTGCCTCAGTGTATCTGGAAGTGAAGTTAGAAATGCACAACATATGTGACGCAAACCATGATGTGATAACCAGTTGCTGCCTCCTGCATGAGGGACATGAGATTTATTCCATTTACATCAGACCACAAGCAGACTGAGCCAGCTTTTCTACGAGTCACCAGCAGTTTAAAGCAACAAAAATTAAACAGCTGTGACTTTGCTCACAGGACTGGTAAATATCATCAGTAACCATAGCAATTCAGCACAATAGTAATTGAGGTTAAATGTCTTGTGGCGCCAGGCCTGGAGCCACACAAGTGCCACAGGTGAACGCTCTCACACTGGCTTATCTGCAGTCGATATGTCAACCGTGACACTAAGTTATAATTTCAATAAGTTATTCAAAATTCAACAACTAAAAGATCAGGTAAATTTACTTTCCCCTCTGATTCCCCTCTGCCCAGTTGTACGTGTAAGAACCCACCCGGTATTTAAGTGACCAAACCTGAGGTAAGGTATTGTATTAGTCTAATCTATAATACCTGGGCAGTTAGTAATGGATGGTCACCCCCTGGGAGCCTGTCTTCATTTGGTTGCATACATGAAAATTCCAGTCACCAACTCGTATCGGGAACACTAACTGGGGTTACGTGATGATTCCTCTTCTCAGTCTGTGACTTTGAGGCCAATTGTAACATCTGCAATACCATAAGAGCTAAGGCAGCACAGACCATCAATTGAACTGGCTTTCTCCAATCTTCCTAGTTTCCATGACTCAGCGTTTAACCACTGAGCTTAATGTTTTAAGCAGTTATATGAAACTCAAACCACATGTGTCATCACCCTGCCTAAGTTGTAGCACTCTTGCCATCTAAAATACTTTACAGGAAAATTCTGTAGAACACTTGACACACAATGTTGCACAAACTGATATTTTGGGAGGTTTGTTGGCCAGAATATTAGGAGAAATTTCCTTCTCTTTTCAAACAGTGCCATGGGATCTTTAGTGTCCAAACAGGCAGACAGGATGTCGGTTTAACATCTCATATGAACTACAATATCTCCAACAGCACATCCTGATGACTGCATTGGAGTATCAGTTTACACTATGTGAGTTCCCACATGGGGCTTGAACCCACAATCTTGTGACTCAGAGACGAGAGTGCTACCAACCGAGTCAAGCTGACACACACACCCAACGGCCTGGAGACACTTAATCAATTGCAGTGTTTGAGAGGGAAGTGGATGAATATTAGCAGGAAGGAAAATAGTGAAAGGCAGGGAAATGGTATTAAGTTGCAGATCAGCCTTGATCTAATAAAACGCAGGAGCAAACTTGACAGGTGAATGGTTTTCTGTTACGATCTTCTTATAAACCTTCATCTTATTTGTTGCTAGTTTTTTTTCACTCAATCACAAGTGCCAGTCCTCAATTACTTACCTAATGATTAGCTGATGAGCTGCTAAATCTTCTCAGAAATTTGCAGCACAGAAGAAGGCCGTCCAGCTCATGATATCAAAAATAATCGTCTGGGATTCTCAGATTGCACGAGCTCCAATCTACATAGATTAAACATAACAATTTATTTTAATACTTCCTTCCCAGCGCCAATGTGAAAGGTGCTAAACAAATGTAATTTTGAATTGTGCATTGTTTGCCTCAGCAGTTCAATTTATTTTTAAGCTATGCTTCAGATCATGACTTATTACAACAACAACGCCTTCCATGAAGGCTAGTGGCTCAGAGTACTTAACAGTTTTGGAGCCTGACTATTAGCTTTCACTTCTGGTTCCGATCCATCTGATATTTTAACCATTGTGCTGAGGCAGAATTGCAAGGAATGTGTTTGTACCAATGATTAGCTATTCGTATTTGTGCCTGTGACTCACTAAATCAAGACACAGGTTTTGGTCACAAGACTAGGCCAGATAGTAATCCCTTCCAGTTGCAATATAATTCTATGATTCTATGAGAGCGGGGCTGTGGGATAAAATTGGACAGCTCTTTCAAAGAACCAGCACAGACACAATGGGCTGAATGGCCTCCTTCTGTGCTGTACAATTCCATGATCCTAATTCCTTGGTGCTTACTGCCTGATGGTTTGGATGGTTTACTGTCTAATGGTTTGGATTTACATTTTTATTTGCCTCTTTAATCAGCATTCTTCTGCATTGTTTTGTTGTATATTTATCTCTGCGCTGTATTATACAAATTTTGCTATTATCTCTACCTCTCTTGTCTCTATTGGCTTTTCTCTCCTGATACCACTAAGGGAATTCATCCACTGCTGGTGTCTTCACCTTGTCACAAACTGTGACACTGATATCTTTGCCATGTAGTAATTCCCAATGTACCTCAGTTTAAAAAAAAAAGTTTGACTGTATTTCCTGTGGAATTTGCTGCTCCCCCTTCCCCACCCAAATGTTGTCTCTCCTTTCCTCAAATCAACGAGACCACAGGCACCGCTCCCTGCATTACCCTTTGCCAAGTGAGTATTCTACACAGGTGAGTGTAAACGGTGAGTAGCTATTGAACTGCAGGAGGGGGGCATTTTGTTTGAGCCACTCCTGCCCTTACCTGATGTTGATGTATCTTGCAGGAGGAGTCACTGGATCCCACCTGGAGACAGAACCCGGGTAATTGTTTCCAAACTCAACGAGCCTGCGGCCAATTGTGGACACCTGCTGCTGCCTGTGGAGATCAGATGACTCAACAACAACAACTTAAACTTATAAAGCGCCTTTCACGTCGGGAGGATGTCCCAAGGCACTGCACAGGAGGCGTGTGACCCGAACTGGGTGGGGAGTGTTCGGGAAGGGGTGAAACACGTAGGGGAGGTTGAAAAGTTTGGGGGGGGGAACAAAAGGCACAGTTGAAGAGGAAAGTCTTCAAACCGGCCTTGAAAGAGGAAAGGGAAGAAACAAGGCGGAGGGATTGGGGGATGGAATTCCACAGGGTGGGAGCGGAGAAACTGAAGGCCCGGCCTCCGATAGAGGGGCGGTTCGGGCGGGGGGCTTGGAGCAGGCCAAGTCCTGCTGAACAGAGGGTCCGGGTGGGCTTATAGGGGGAGAGTAAATCGGTTAAATAGGGCGGGGCAAGGCCGTGTAAGGCCTTGAAGGTGAGGACGAGGATCTTGAACTCGATCCTCTGGGGGATGGGGAGCCAGTGGAGACGGGCGAGGGTGGGGGGTATGTGGTCGCGGAGGCGGGTGCTGGATAGTACACGGGCTGCAGAGTTTTGAATGATCTGCAGCCTGTGAATGGAAGAGCTGGGGAGGCCGACGAGGAGAGAGTTTCCATAGTCCAGCCGTGAGGTGATGTATGCATGCACGAGTGTTTCGGCAGCGTGGGGTGTGAGGTAGTTGCGGAGCCTGGCAATGTTGCGTAGGTGGAAATAAGTGGTGCCGGTCAAGGCGCGGATGTGGGGGAGGAAGGAGAGTTTATGGTCGAACGTAATGCCGAGGTTCCCGACTGGCTTTGTGAGGTGGAGAGTACAGCCTTGGATGTTGAGACTCAGCACAAATGAGGGAGCTTCCTCTTCATATGGCTAAATGCCACATTGGGTAATGCACTTACCCACTGAACTGCTGGAGGGTTATTGCTCTGTGGCTTTGGCAGTAGCAACAATGTTCTATTTTCAGGGTTTGTTTCCCTTGTCATTGTCACCATTATAATAACAATCCTTGCATTTGATATAGTGCTTTTCAAATCTTATCGACGTCTCAAAGCTCTTCACGGAATATACTGTAAAGTTAATTGACTGAATATTTGTGGGTAAAATGCGGCAGCCAATTGCGCACAGTGGTGTCCCACAAACAGTCGTGGATTGAAATTAACCAATTTTATTATTGTTTTTTTTAGGGATTATTATTACAGTATTAGGCATGTGGAGTAAGGAAACTTGCCCAAGGTTTCACCCTGACCTGCCTGGATTCGAACACAGGTCTCACGCTTGTAAAGCGAGTGCTCTAACCATTGAGCTTCAGGAGCTCCACTGTTGCTCCTTTGAGTTTTACATGGCAGCCATCCAGAGCAGCATGAAGAATCCTTGGGGCCCGGGCACCCAGGACGTTTGTTGTCCTGGAGCCGGAGTCTATATGGGGGTTGTGGCCAGGCTGGGCCCTGTATCTCTGTCTCACTGGTAGTTTCCCCCCAAAACACCACCTGCTCTCTTCCACCGCCACAGAGGGAGAGCCTGGAGCACCCATGCTGTGCGCCGCTGAGTGTGTCCTGCTGTAACTATCACCACCATTGGGCCTGTACTGTGCCAAGCTGCTTCTGAGCATTCATCCCCTACCCACAGTTTCCCCCACAAGGGATACCCTGGCGTGGGCCCCATATTTGGCCCTGTAAGCCTGGTTGATAACTTCCCCCTGCAACTATCCTTGGCCACGATGCTATATGGAGCTGATGCAGTGTGACCTTCAGACTGTTTGAGATAGAATCAACCCTGGTTTTTTAAGTGATAAAACAACACTAATTTGTCAGGAAAACAGCATGTTCCATTCCATTAAAGTATGTTACATCAATAATCTTTTTGCATTTTCATTTAGCTCGAAAACACCCGGTGTAAATTAGCAATACGTCATGTTTGAGGTGTATAGTGGCAATGGAGCTTGTACTGGATTCCTGCTGGATATGGTTTCTTGTGGTTATGGGTCACAAAGAACCTAAATTTACTGCAGCAGTATAAATTATGTAGGTAAAATGGGATTGAATAAAGTAAACTCAGAACAAAACTTCAGATTAAGCAAGGCAGTAGAACAAGAGAATACAGATTTGGAATTGTAAAGGGCAATTTCAGGATAGACACCACTAAGGTTTTCTTTACCCAAAGATTAATGAACGACTGGAACAGGTTGTCAGGAAGGGTTTTGGAAGCCAGGACACTAGACTTGTACAAAAACATTTTGATGCTGTGATGGGAGGACGTTTGTGTGGGTATTCAGGAAGGATGGGCTGAAGGCCCATCTTTGTGATCGTGCAGTGCTCAATTGATCTGACCTTTGCTCAAAAAATTGATCCCTTGAAAGTTTTTAACAATCCATTGGACCACCATACAAAAACATTCAAGCCGCCATTTTAATGATATTATCGTGTGACTAGTTTTGGAATCCTACTATCAAACCAGTGGGGTTCTGAACTCTCCTCAGTCTCATCCAATGCATTTTTCAGCACAACATAGAAACCCGAGTTTCCAGCTACGAATTGCTTTTTCTCTGCAAGTAGATTCAAATTATTCCCAGCAGGCCTGAAATCATTTTTATTAACACTAATGTCATGTCACCTACACTGCAGTGACACCTGCAGTCAGCGCACTGGACTATGCATTTTCACACCTGGAAGAGTCTTTATAGCAGAACATAAAATGGCCAATTTCCCACATCACTCTGCAGTAGTAACAGTGCTTCACTAGAAAAAATGTAAGACTTTGAGGAGCACAGACTAGAAGCAGGATATAATTAACAACTTGTACAGCAAAATATAATTTGTAAAACATACTCAAAAATTGAGTCAAATGTTTGCTATGTAATTATATCTCGGAGGAATATTCATTTCTCCCCCTCCATCCACCCCCTTTTAAAGTGTGAAGTTATTCCTCACACACTTTGACCTGGGAGAGAGAGGGCAGCTGAAGCAAATCTTGTAATCAAACTGTTACTAGGAATTACAGCCACAGACCACACGCTGGCTGCTAGACTGTGGATTTTGGCACAAAAATTACTGCGGAGAGGAGAGAGAAACCATCTCGATTGAATGTAAGTGGTAAAAATGGCGAATATGATTTGAGCTTTGAATAAATGGGAAAGCTGAATCATTAAATACTTTTATGACTGCAAAACAACTTCTCTTATTCTGGCAACAAGTTTGGAGTCACACATCTGGGTAGTCAATCTGCAAGTGTTAGTCTCCAAGCGAAATGTGGTGTCAAGTAGTTTGGATCACATGTAAACAAGGGTTAAGACCATACTTTGGTGATCACTCAGGTTACAATAATGAGGTCAGTCTTTGACGGAACATCAAAGTAACATTTGCAACTTTCTAAGGTGGATACAAGAAACTTTAATATTTGGTAAGATTTGGAAGGCTGTGTTTTCTAACTGAATGCAAAACTGTGTCTGCTTGACTTAGTTGGTATAGTTCTGACCCTTGAGTCAAGGTTGTGGGTTCAAATCACGCATCGGGACTTTGACTCAGTCTAATTTGACCTACAATTCAGTGCTGGTACACTGCTACAGTTTTGGAGGTGCCGTCCTGTATGAGATGTTGAATCAAAGTCCCTGTCTGCTGAGATCCCATGGCGCAATTTGCAAGGAGAATGGAGTTTCTCAGTCTTGAACAATAAACCCCAGAAAAAATTGATCGATTCATGGCTGTTTCTGGAACAATGCTGTATGAAAATTGATTGCCGAGTTTGCCTACAAAATAGTCACTGCATTCTGTGAAGTGCTTTGAGACATTCTCCAGGTGTAAACAAATACTATATCAAATGTAAGGATTGTTATTATTATTATTATTATTAGTGTGTAGTGGGCATTGTGACAATCCTCTGGCAATGGCAGGTGGCTGAGATATCCTGTAGTGAGGAAGTGCCAAGCAGACATGAGGTGTTTTTTTGCAATAAGATAATGCATTGGAGGTGTTGTCACCCTGCACTGATCTTATGCTTCAGTAAACAGCCAATTTCAGGGTGACACTGATGAAGCTGCTCAATTTGAACAGCTACAGTGAATCACTAACCTTTATTTTATCAGATTTATTATCTATCTCACTGCAAACTCACTGAATGAAGCACCTTATCAAATGCCCCTTTGAAAGTCAAGGCATGTCCACCACACATCTGTCATCCACCAATTCTTTCATATACGTACTCCAAAAATTCCAGTAAATTTGTTAGAATTGAATTGCCTTTTTGCAATGTGTGTTGAGTTGGAATCATTGCCCTTTACTCTTGTTCAATGAGACGCAACTGAATCCTTTATTGTAAAGTCTCGTTTTTCCTTTTAAGTCAACCTTTTGAACCCCAAGAATAAGGTCTTACATTTGCTGAATTATATAATATGGAATGTCAGTAAGATTACTTGAAAAAAGTGAAGCCTTGTAGGTTGGAAAAGTCAAAAGAAACAGTAAGATTTGCAATTACTCCTTATACATTTATATATTATATATATAATATATATATTATATATATAATATATATATTATATATATAATAGATATATATATATTTTCTTCTTCTCCAATCTGACTCAGACTTTCTGCCATCTCTCACTCTGCACTGTCTCTGACTCTCTCTGACTCTGTGCTGTCTCTAGCTCAGTCTCTGACCCTCTGTCTCTGACCTCCATTTCTGACCCTGTCTCTGACTATCTGTCTCTAACTCTGTCTCTTGAGTCTCTCCCTGACTATGTGCTGTCTCTAACTCTCTGTCTCTGACTCTGTGCTGTCTGTAACTCTCGATTGCTGACTCTGTGCCGTCTGTATCTCTTTGTCGATGACTCTGTCTGACTCTGTGCTGCCTCTCTGTCTCTGATTCTGTGCTGTCTGTAACTTTGTGTGTCTCTCCGTCTGACTGTGCTGTCTGATTCTCTGTGCAGACTCAGATCTCTCTGGCCCCACTGCTCGTTTCCACTCAGGCCTGATATGAACTTCAGGACCTATGCCTCAGCTTTCCCAGCAGGAGTTCTTCATCCTTTGCACCTTCATATCAACGTTAACATCTGATAATCACAGCTACTCATTTCTCACTTACTCCTGTGTTTTTCCAGTCTCACCTTTTGATGTAATAGATCATCATCCGGCACAGAATGTGAGACTGAAGTGGGAGGCACTGACTGACTGCTGTGGCTTTTTTATCTGTGGATTTTGCACCCAACCTCGGAAGGCAGACAGGAGACAGACACACACTGTGAATGATATTGGAAACTTGGCTTATTAGCAGAACCTTTTAGATCTTTTATTTCTTCCAATGCGGCTGCTGAAACTATGCCAGTTGAGGCACCGAAGAGGCACTTTGAACACCTGGTTTGCCAGCTCTTGTAGTTTCGGGTAGCAGCAATCCGCACAATAAGCTTCTAAAACGTTTGCTTCTTTGTGAACCTTGTGTATTTGCACCACTTAAGCTACCTCTCGGCACCTCTGCTCCTATTTGTTCCCATTTACGCATTTGAAGGTGAGTTCCTCAAATAACTGGGAGATCCAACACCAAAGGCTATTTCAGGGTAATTCGCTGCTGGGAAATTCAATCCCATTTCATCACAGTGGAGGTGGGCCTGTCTCTCCGGATACATTGATAATAATCATTTATAATGTAGACGTTATTTTAACAGAACACTGTTGGATACTTGCACCTTCTTCCTGCTGACCCACCTGGTTATCTTTCCCCTACTCATCCCATTAGACAGTTTCACAATACCCATCAATCTGTCTCCTTCTGTAACCATTAACTACTTTCTTCACTATGTTTTTATTCTCACTGTTCCTTGCTGTCCCCTGTCCACACAGAGGCTACCATAGATCACCATGAATGTATGATCGAGGATCATACCTACATGTTTATCTGTTTTTCTCTTTCAGATTTTGAATTTTCAGCAATTCAAAGTTGAAACGCAAACTATTTTTCAATCACCTTCTAATACTTGGTTTGATCTGCTGACAAATCTTCAGCTACTGTTCTTTCTGTCTGGTTCTGCCCTCATTTCCTTAAGTATTGCATTTAAATTCAGTGCTACAATAACCCTGGCTTTGCTAATCTCTACTTTCTTTTATTTTGGTCCTCGTTTTTCTTTTGGTCATTCGGGCACCTGACACATGCGCTAACCCATCATCATGTTTAAGAATATTCAAAACAAACTGTGATTACCTACAGATGGAAATTCCAGAGATTCTTGTAATGCAATGCACACTCTGTCCCTTGGAGGGGTGCGTCCTGCTTACCTAATTCCGGAACATATTAGGCACAGGATGGCAAGAGCCAAGGCTTGGGGATCCCAGAGTGAGTATTGAGTTACTGTTGGAGCAACTAAAACCGAATAGCTTGCCATTGATATTGCTGTCCGGCGAGCTTTGCCACTGCTTGTCCAGCTAGGTCCACCCATTATGGCTTTGGCTTGCAGCAGCTGAGTTGGGTGACTCCCAGCCCTCAGTGACTGGTCTGCTATTCCAGCTCCTGCAGATGAACAGGCTGGCTGTGCTGTCATCAGCAGTGCCGTGGAATACAGCACATCTGCCTGGCTTGGGAACTGGATTATCCAAGACTGCCACAGTGTCAATGGCAATTCCAATATTACATTGCCTGACATGTCACCTTGAAGCCAGATCAGCAGCACCTCTACCCCCACCTCCCTCCACCCTCCAAGGAGGATAGTCACTAGGTTGTTGTTTGACATCCAACAAGCACAGGTTTGAGCCCTCACTAGATAGATGGTCTGTAATAATAATCCTTGCATTTGATATAATGCTTTTCAGGACTTCTAGATGTCTCGAAGCGCTTCACAGAATATACTGTAAAGTGAATTGATGGTATATTTGTGGGCGAATGGCGCACAGCAGTTTCCCACAAATAGTCGTGGATTTAAGTGAGATACCAGGAATACCCTGCAAACTTCCTTACAGCTCAGCACGAAATGCATGAGATCATTGTCACCATCTCCCTGTCCGCATCTCAGAGACACATCCCTTCGCAATGAGTGATATTTCTACCAGTTGACGGTGCGGAGTTTAAGCAGCAGCTGTTTTCTCCTTTGGAGACCAATCAAGGTATTATTGTTCCACTACCTAACCACTTACACCCATAAGGGGGCCTATCTTCCATACAAATAAAGACAAAGTGTCTGTGTGTTAGTGTATTCGGCATTCACTCAATAACCGATTGATATAGAGATATGATTTATACATCATTGGACACCTCGCAGTGTCATAGTCATTTTTTTTTACCACCATTGATGAGTTAAATTTAAAAATGCTTTAATTAAGCCCAAACATATGAGGTATGCATCATATTCTGCAACTATGTAGTGACAGAGGAAGCACATTCCATTCAGATAGATAAGTCTATAATTGGCAACAAATGTATGTCACTTTTTTCTGGTTGCCATGAGAGCTAGAGATCTCCCATATGAAATAGAGAGAGAAAGACTGATATAGACAGAGGTAGAAACTGAGAGGCTGAGACAGTGAGAAAAACTGCGAGACAGAGAAAGAGACTGAGATAGTGAGAGAGGCTGAGAGAGACTGTGAGAGAGAGTGAGAGAGAGAGACTGGGTGAGTCTGAGAGATACTGTGAGAGAGACATGGGAGAGAGAAATTGAGAAGGAAAGAGAGACAGAGCGAGAGATTAAGGGAGAAATCAGAGCAACTGAGACAGAGACTGAGAGAAAATACATTAAAGGAGTCCTCCCACAGGAGTCTCCCAGCTGAGTATAACATCTAAACGAAATGTCTGTCTTTGTGTATGTGTGTCACAATATCTGTGTGTCAATCTAGATTCCATACTGGATCCTTTGGTTGTAAGCAAAGCTGCAATGGGTACAATTAGTTCTAAATCAATAGACAATACATCACACTGAATTTTTATGAATCTAATGATTTAAAAACACTCAATAACTTTTGAACTGACACTCAATGAAATGTTTCTAAGTTTTGTTACATGAGCAATGCGGACACATACAAACTAAACCTGGACACCACTTCTCTGACACATATAGACATGTGGTGAGGGACTTAAAAAGCTGTCAAAACATTTTGAAATAATTGTAAGCCACTTAAGCGAACAATACCACACAATTGTGTCACACAGTGAAATGGTAGCATGATTCTCTATATTGTTACATTTTTTTAAGTGTCCATTTCTGCCTTAATTCATTTATTCCATGGCTATTTGGTAATTATTTAGCTCAATCCTATATATTATGCTATTTGGTCAATTTATTTAAATAATAGACACGGTTAGGGGAGTCAGATGCTGCAGTTTAAAAGAAAGTATTACTGAATGCATTTATAGTCTATACTGCAAATTAATTCCTTAAATGTTGCAAGTTTCAGTATAATCTTATAACTTTTAATGTTATAGTATTTCCATCATAATTTATCTTTTGGAAAGATAGCTTGTCAACTATTGAAATCATTTGCATGCAATCACCTATTTGATTGTGGAAATGTTCAGAAAATGTGTGGCAGATGTGTGGGGGTGTGTTGTATGCTTTAGTTGGATCTTCAATTACTGTTTCATTTGGTCAAGAAATTAAGTTACGATATGTTTATAAATCGAATCAAGACTTGAGTTTCCTTTCTTCAAGCTGCTGTCAATGAAGTATAAATCTGGTTAGACAATTTACAAGTTTAATATTTTAATACTTGTTTGCTTTTATAAACTGAGGGATAACTAGAAGCCTTGAAGTTGCATGGTTATAGTTCTACAGCAACCTGACATTTTGTTTCTAATGCTTTTAATTTGTGCCCAACCATTATGTTTTATATCATTTAGTAATTTTAACTGAAAAAATTACTGTAATAGTAATAATAATGTATGAAAGGTAGTAATACTGTATGAAACAGTTTGTTGGAACTGATTATATTAAGACACGCAGAATGAAACAAAGTTATGGAGAATTTACAAACATCTATATTTAATGTGGTAGGAAATATGGCAAGAGAGGAAACTGCTTATGACATTGATTTATACAAAGCCATTCAATTCAAGCAATGGGATTTACACCACAGTTTTACAAGATTAAAGGTTCCCTACAAAATACAGATATGACAGACAAATCGAGCTGAGTAGTATGACATAAAACAGCATAAAATACAAACATATTTGTGATGAAATATTTTCAGGGTTATGCACTATAGAACTTGTTTGCATAAGGCATTTTAGTTACTGATAACTCTTCTCAAATCACAACATACGCAGCATGCAAGAATTGTTTGTTCTATAAGTTTCTATCAGATAAATGTTTGCACTGAGAAATGTTCTGTTCTCGAATGTGCAAACTTAAAAATATCTAACCATATTCATTTTTGAACTCACGACTTCTAATGTACAGAAATGAAGTAACCTTCCTTATGTTTCTGTTTAATAAAATCTCCTAACAAATTCAACATACAGTGAACTCGTAGCAATCTTTGACAGCAGGATTATTATAAGAGGCTGCTGTGCACATTTGTGATTAGTATAACAGCCATAAACATTGTTTTGGCATCTTCGATTTTCAAATGAAATATTGTAGCTATACCAGCAAATGAATATGGTATTAGATTGGTTGAAACACCATCATCACAGTAGAATTAATTGAAAAGTAGCTAAACTAATGCTGCTTCACAATACTGTATCGCATATCCCCATCATGCCATTAATGTTGATGTAAACTCACTTCTTGTTTACATACCAATGACTCTATGATTGTACAAAATTGATCACCACATTTTTTTCATGCATCACTAAACATCAATCCAAAACTGGACAGATACTAGGTAAACCTAAACATTGTTTTCATATGTTGGCTTCTTTAACTTTTTGAACATGCATGACAAATAGTAATGTTTGTTCCCCTCCAAGCTGTGATACTAGTCTTTAGAATTGCTGTTGCATTACCATTTTGAGCAATATGATAATAAAATGTATTAATATTTCAGCAGTGCTTTCAAAAGAACTTAATTAAGAACTGCAACTCTGAGGCATTTCAAGATTTATGTCAGAGGTAGAAATGTTATCTTTACTGGCAGCCAGATGAGCAACCTACACAGTGAATCTGATACCCTACCAAAACCATTGTAGCCCGAGTGCTATGAATTATGATCATGTGGGAGAAAATTCCGTCTCTGCGTCAGTGCCGGCCATATTCCCAACACAAACAATAGTCATTGTATGGTTTAAAAGCATACCATATCTTAGCACACGTTCACCATGTGAGAATTGGAACAGACATTGCTGTCAATGGGAAACTATAATTCAACTAACATTTTGGTCGCCAAAGGCAAATACTCCCATGATTCAGAACTGAATATGTTTTCTTCTGGAAATAGTATGCAAGAATTCAGATTTTCTATAACCTTCAAATTTGTTCAATGTGACAGACTTGAGAAACTTGTATTTACTGAAATAAATCGACAACATTTCATGCTTCTTTTCATCCCGAGGCTGAAACTTTCCTTTGAAACTATATTAGCACTTAAGGGTATTGTTGTTCCTTCGCAGTTATCAAAATGAGCATGCTTTTGGAATATGGCCTTTGCAAAATCATTTTATGCACATTTCCGTGAATAAATGTATGAAAATAAAATCAGAGGATGGACCCTTTCACCATTAGTACTTGTTTTGGTGGCAAATAAAAATTGTGACAAAATGCACTGTGTGTGTGTGTGTGTGTGTGTGTGTGTGTGTTTATGTGTAGGAAGTGTTGCTACTGGTAGATCATCTTCTCTTCAGTTAAATACATCACAAAACAGTGCCAACTTGACATGCACCAGGAGACATTCACTTAATGTTAAGTACACTGCAAAAGGGATGCTGCCAGGCCCTTTCAATTCACACAGTCCATTACAGCAAGTCAGAGGTCATACCATACCAAAGCCAGGCAAACTGCTTCAGCTCTAGAATGTGACCACAAAGCTGAATTCAGATTGTTTGGGGGAGTTACAGAATTACAACTGGTACAATGCACTGTCTGTAGTTCTGGTATGTGTTTGTGTGCACACAAATCCATCTGCCTTTGAGAGTGTTCGGGTTACACCCCACTACAGAGGTTACTTAACCCATTGCCAAAGATTATCTACACAAAACAAATGTACTGCACCTGCTATGAAATATGTACCAACTAAATATATTTGCATATTACTAAGCACTAACAAAGAGCTATAGCACTAATTTATGTTGTAAGAATTAGAAGCAATCATGCTGTTTTTTTAAACTCAGACCTATTTAAAATATCTTATATTAGCATCTTTTATGTTCTGTAACTAGAAAAATATAATTAACATTAAAATTAGTTCAATAATTTTCATATTACAGACTGTTATGTGCTCCTGAACAGCTGCTCTGATTCACTGCCCGAGTGCTGATCTTTTGCACATGTGCCAGATGGGGCAGGTCACTCCTGTGACCTTTGCAGTTTTGAAGGCTTTCTCATGGGTAAAAACTAACAAGAAAATAATCATGAAGTAAACAGATGGAAATGATGCCGAGAAACAATTCAATTTCATCTATTGCTCAGGGTTTTATTCTGAGGGATTATACTGAAAGACGTAATTACAGTTCTCTGTGCGTTTGAAAGGTTGTGAAATGTGGGTCAATGAAACAGCTCATGCTGGTGAAAGGATAATAACAGGTGAGGTCAACATCAATCGAATCACCTATTTTACTCAGGGGTCGTCAGGCACAAGAGTGAAACATGCAACTCTCCTGTCTGAAAGTGCATACTGTATCTGATCTGATACAATCTCATACAATCAAGTCCCATTTAAGATTACATCTAATAAGCTTTGTTGTTTGCCTCTATGTTAGAAGCCTATTTTAAAGTGATCACTATAAAATAACTCTTGCTATGACAAAAAATTATGAATTGTGATAACGTAGCATAAGCATGCAATATATGGTGGCAGTCTGTGACTCTCAATTTCACAGCTGAGTTGCTAAATATTTCCATAAGGAAACCTGTGATCGAATCCTTTCAATTGAAGGAACGTTAAATGAATGGCTACTCATAAAAACAAACAAAAATCATAATCGAGCCAAATAATTTAAGAATTTTACATGTTCTATTATCCATTTTCAGTATTATCGATAACTGTCAGCTAAAGTCCTCATATTAATGAATCAGTAAAATGGAGAATTATTATTCAAGAACAAATTTCAACGTTACAGCCATAGTGCAGTGACCCAGTGGTGCAATATGTGAGTGCACCATATAGAGTAGGCAGCAGGCTAGGGTTTCAGAATCCCCACACAGCGACACATCCAAACCAGCCAGCTTGGTGTCTCACAGGTGGCCTGGGCCATCTTCCCAAGAATCAGGTGGGCAGAAGAAAACCAGAAGCTGAATCAGACTGCTCCAGTGCATCTCATTGTGTCTGGTTACAGGACAGCACTATCAGAGAAGTGTATTACTACCCAACCCTTTCATAATAATAATTCTTGCATTTGATTTAGCGTTGGATCACATCATTGTGATGTCTCAAAGCGCTTCACTGTAAAGTGAATTGACTGGATATTTTGTGGACAAAACAAATATACTAATGCTTCAGAAATAGTAAGGTTGTAATAAAGAGCAAAGATGTAATTCTGTTTCATTTTGATTCATTCTTCCATTTCCCTACATTATCCCTCCTCACCTGAAAGGCAGTGTCCCACGCTTGTTTGGTTTTATTAGCACCAGCCATTCCCCAATGCCTCACTTAAATCCTCTTCTTCATGTTGGAGCTTACATCACAGTACTGTTAATGGCAACAGAACCCACAACACCTATACCTAATCCCCATATCCAGTAGGGGTCACTGGATCCGTGAACAATTTTACCACTCCCTGGCTAGCCACATCAAAACCAACAGTAGCACTCCTCACTCCCCCCAATTGCTGCCTTGCTGAAGGTAGAATGATAGAAATTACTCAAAAACAAATTACAGTTGTACAGTGCTTTCATGTTGTAAGGATTTCCCAGGGCGCTGGACAGTCAGAGATTTGAACCTGAGCTGCGGGTTGGAATCAGGAGAGGTGGACGGCAAGGAGGGTAAGAAGATGACCAAAGACATAGTAAAATAGGAGAGTTCTTGTGAGGGTGCGAGGAGAAGGAAATGTGGGATGGAGTTCCAGGGGGGTAGAGGATACTGACAGCCAATGGTGGGACGGGCAAGGTGAAGGAAGTGGAGCAGGCCCATTGAATGCAAGGAACGAACAGGTTAATATGGGTTTAGCAGGGCACAGAAATATGGAGGATCAAAGCCGTGGAGACCATATTTAGCCTAAACTGATGTTGGTTCATCCACTGAAGCTAACTGCTCCAAACCCAATTCCCTACTCTTTCTATCTCAATCCCAATTCCCTAAACTCTACAATCCCAATTCCCTAAATTCTACAATCCCAATTCCATACCCTAAAAGATATAAAATGTTTAATGTTTTCTCCTTTTGAAAAATTTAAATGCAAGGTTTGCAAGGCGCAACCCCACATGAAACATGCTATATAAATACGTTGTTGTTTATCCAATTCCCTTTCACATATTGTTATGGTCTGAGCCTGAATAACTACTTAACTACTTGTGGTGTAGCTTTCTATATTCCAATAACCTTCTGTGGAAAGCGGTTTCTCTCCCTTAACTCTTCCAGTGGCAGTTCTGACCCTATTGTCCCATTGTTACCAATTTCTCAACCAGAAGAAATAATCCTTCACTATCTATTCTCTTAAACAGTAGAATTCTCAATCTGTTCTGGTGAAACAATATCAGGTAAATCAGTACAGATTAGGTATCCAGCCTGCAATCATAGTATGGTTCAATATGTAGAGCATTTACCTACAAAGACACTGACGAAAGATAACCTTTTCATCTTCAGACATAAATCACACAAATTGAAACTATCCTTAAAATGTTGACCAATGTGCAATTTATCCATAATTTGATTTGGGGGGGGGAGGGGGAATTTGAACTGTACTGTAGATTTAGTCAATATTACATTCTGAAATTCTGCTCATTCTTACCCTTCAAAAGATGTTTATTAGCTCTACAATGACTTGATGCTCAAAAAGCACTATATCAAAATTAAGGATTATTAAAATTATTCCAGACATACAACATGTTGCTAACTAGAACTTTGCTGAAGAAAGATTCCAATTACTTTGTACTATGGTGTCTTTTCCTAAGCAACTTTTTTTTAACTGTTTTAAACTGTTGCAATTATGCTCCAGTAAAATGTAGTAAAATCATAATTTAAAAACTGTTCATTCAAAATTAATATGAAACACATATAACTATCAAAAAGATCATTGCCGAAAGTTAAATATAGTTATTGAACACTACAGTTTTTAAATAAATCTGAATAAAGCTTTGGTTACAATTTTATCATTTGGCTTTACAGCAAGTAAAATTGTTACTCCCCAGTATTCCTTCTTATATTAAGCAGCTATTGTATTTTTCTAGAGAGTGTAATGTTTCTGGTAAGTTGAGGTTGTATGGTGCCAGGATATAGGCAGAGGGCAAAGCTTAATGTAAATGCCCAAAACAGCAAAACTCTCAAGATTTCAGTGCTGTTGGCCATTCCTTCAGTTCTAAAGAATAGTCAGCTGACGTGTGAAGGCAGTGAACTAGTCTGCCATTGAAATAAGAAATAAACCTGTTCTCTCCTACACATTCTTTCATCGTGTCTGTGCTATAAACACAAACAATTAATTATTCGTTACAAAAATTTGAATTGAATAAAATATCCATGATGTTCAACAAAACCGATAGGTTGAAAGACAGGATTGTGATCCTCAGTAATTTATGTTGACACACTGGTGAGCAAGGTCAGAACAAATGCAACTCGACAATATATGTGCCACTGTCTTGTGGGCCGTACTTCAATTTATCTGCAAGAAGTAATGTAAAGGATATTCATATGAAGCCACAGTTTAGTCTAGAGTTAAACAGTCACAATTTTTCAAGGACTGGCTTAGGTGACTTGTGCTTTAGGCAAGCAAAATTCAGAACTAAATAAGAGGAATTTTATATTTTGTTCGAGCTAAAATGAACATGAGTCCCTGCACAATTCTTGTTTTGGCTACTTATCCAGACAAAGGACGAGTGGGATCTTGGATTTAGAAAGTAAACATAAATAGCCTTAGAAAGAAAGAAAGGGAGTTCATTTTAAAAAGAAACAGAAATAAAGAAAAAGCCTGCAGTAAAGATTAGAGCATTTTTTTTCAAAAGTAGGTGCTACAAAAAAAGTTGTCAGATGAATGACAAACAGGTGCTGTGGTATGGTAAATGGTATACATCACAAAGCAAAGTGATCATTCAAGGAGGAACAACAAAATAGCATACCCTACAGCCCTCTCTGAGATGTGTCTGTCCTGTTTAGAATATACACAAATAATGTATAATAAGCTACAAATGCATTCCACATAATCACTTCTCTGAATATTATCTCAAACACATATTAAATCTGGAAGAGCTTGTTTGTGTAGAATTATAGTAACCTATTTTTTTCAGTCAGCAACTAATCTCTTATAAACTGCTGCCAAATGTAAATGCTTACCTTCCAACATCCTCTATACTGCAAACATGGTGTTTGTGAAAACAGAAAGAAACTTATTGCACTTAATTTATCCTCCCGTCGGCCTTGTGCACATCATGTTGTGGTTCACAAGAAATCATTTGCATTTTTTTTGCTTCAATTATTTTGCATATATCATTGAATTTATGTATAATTTATGAATAACTCGTGTATAGCTTTGTGATTATGAACTTCACTGTAAGTGTCACAAATGCTATTGCCATGTGATGCAGTCTGTTACATGGGACAGGTCTATCTTGAACCCTCAGTATTAGAAAGGTCAAGAATTGACTGATGATGGATTTAGACAGTACTGTACTTACAAGTAAGCATATACAGATTAAAATGACCCTGTGAGCTTGGATTGGTTGTGAACTTGGCGATTGCCTAGAACAGTATTCCTAATGCTTACTTTGGAACAGTCAAAAATGTATAAATTGTCTCTCTGTTGGGTATGATTTAAACCATGCCAATTTGATGCCTTCCTGATTTTTTGTGCCACAACACTGCCAGAAATAAAAACCAACAATAGAAAGAAAGACTCCTACACCATTCTAAATCAAATGAAAATAAATGACCCTGAACAATTTAAAAAAATACATAATTCAACTTACTTTTGGGGGAAAATAAGAATGTTGTCATATTTACGATCATCAAGTATGTTTCCTTTGTTTTTGTGAAGGTGCAGTTTCCAACAGCACCAGTCATTTATAATGAACATTGCGAGTTTAGGTGAAAACTACAGTTATTTCCCCTTTCTATAAGCAAACAAGCAATTCATAGTAATAAACAATACACGCTAGGTCTTGAGATCGATGACATATTTATATTACATACAGGACAAATGTTCTAACCATGCACAGCATTACCAGTATCACATTTAATATCATTTTACAAAATAACAATGACACGATGTATGGGTCAATGTCTAGCAATTACACATATCCTGTGAAGATTACTAAGGAACCCAAATTAAATTACACCCAAAAACTTGAAAATGTTGACAACACTGAATTTTAATCGGCAGTTGTCAGCAAACATTATGTTAAAATGAAGTGTAGAGCACGCAGATCGAAAAACAAAAAAAAATAACGGGATGAGTTATTTTCTTGTGTATTAAGCAATTTTGATCTCAAACAGTTATATTACTACAGGGGCATCATGCTATGAATGAATTAATGAATCAGGGCGTGCTACTGGGGCTAAAAGGGCCTTATATGTCATTTTAGGCTCTTTTAAAGGTTCTTTATACTTGATAAAAAATATTTTCCTGTAAGGTATATTTATCTGTACAGCAGCAGAATGAGCCCTACTGCATTCATATCTCATGTTGTGTGATGCCCCTGCAGATGGAGCACTGTGAGATCCACCCCTACTTAATAAAAGGAATGCTCCCAGAGGTTTGCATTCCATCAGCAGGTGAGTAAAATACTAAACGTCCATTCTGTTCATATACTGTTGATTATTAGAAGCCTTTTATGTAGCAATAGGCTTCCAGAGATGATAAAAGAATATATATTAACCAAAGCAGAACAAACAGTGATGCGGTTAGACGTTTGGCAGTCCGTGGTCCACCCAATTCTCCGCCAATTTCTGGCTTCCTTCGATACAGTAACACACCACAGCTAATAAAAGCAAATATGGTGTAGAGAGTGACAGAGAATGCCAGTGTGCCCGGCTGCACCTCAAAATCTTTTCCCTGCGCACTCCAATAAACTGCTGCAACTGTCCAAGCCACACCAATTCCTAAGAAAATATTCACAGCATTGCTTCCGGTCACATTACCAATTGACGCGTCTGCGTACTGGTCTTGAATTGCAGCTACTTTGCTGGCGAAGGTATCTGTAAAACAAACCACAAGATTAGGGTTAATGATCTCTTTCCATGAATGAAGTAAGCTATCTGTTTCCATCACCTTACTTGGCTCCTATTTAGAGCTACGAAAATCAAAGGTACAATTTATTCATGTGTACTAAAGGTTACTATTGAATTCCATGACGCTGCAAAACAGGTTACATTATTACACATTGCCACATTGTATATTACCCGAGCAAAAGAGAGTAACAACAACAACAAGAAAATTACATTTCTACAGTGCCTTTCACATCGGGAGGACGTCGCAAGCAGTTACCAATTTCAACTGGACCACAGACACTGAGTAATTCATAAATACTCTCTCTCCCTCCCTCCCTGGCAGGCAGGCAGCCAGGGAGGGAGGGAGAGAGAGAGGGAGAGAGGCAGGCAGGGAGGCAGGCAGGCAGAGAGAGGGAGGCAGGGAGGGAGAGAGGGAGGCAGGCAGGCAGGCAGCCAAGGAGGGAGGGAGAGAGAGAGGGAGAGAGGCAGGCAAGGAGACAGGCAGGGAGGGAGGGAGGCAGGCAGGCAGGGAGAGAGAGGGAAGCAGGCAGCCAGGGAGGGAGGGAGAAAGAGAGGGAGAGAGGGAGGCAGGGAGGGAGAGAGAGAGGGGTGCAGGCAGGCAAGGAGGGAGGGAGGGAGGGGGAGAGAGAAGCAGGCAGGCAGGGAGGGAGGGAAGCAGGCAGGCAGGGAGGGAGAGAGAGAGAGGGAGAGGGACACAGGCGAGGGAGGGAGGCAGACTGGGTTTGGCAGAAGGCAGGTAGCAGGCACAGCACTGAAGTCCGCTGCTGCTGCCGCTGCCCGGGCGGCCGAGGCCGAAGCCCCATCACCCGCTCCCCCCAACCCCCGCCGGACACAGTGACCAAAGTCCGATCGACAGCGCGCCGGCCGCCACTCCTGTTTATTTCCGAGGCTCAAAATTTCTTGTACCTGCGTATAGGGCGCACCCCCAACTTTTGAGATCTTCCAACGTGGAAAAAAGTGCGCCTTATACGCGGGTATTTACGGTAGTAATTTTGATTTGCAAATATAACACAATTTAGCAGCTCCAGTGTATGCAATAAGGTGGAATTTTTTTTTACAGATCACAGTATCCTTATTGTTGTTTCCCCATGGGTGGAGCTGTGGTGCTGCACATTGTGGCGCATTAACAGGTAATGTGGCAAAGTGGTGACACGTGAGCTTGTCGATGCTCTGTCTCTGATGAAATGCTAATCTCGACTGCCTTGCTGTTGGGAATCTCACTGTCAAGCAGAGATCTGGCACTTCACCAAAAGGAAGAGAACTCTGTTTGGCGAGACATTAGCATGTCATATTGAGAATGTACTCCCTTCAACCTTTCCTTCTTCAAGTGTTTACTACAAACTAAGACCATTAAATAAAAATGAACTAAAAGTATATTCCTTTCAGATGCTGTTTAAATGCTAATTGAATTTGACATCATTAACTTAATCACTTTTATAAACTAATTAGTTAGCACGGTGATGACCTCAGTAACATCTCCTGCTCACTGATCTTTCAACCAACTAAGCTCTGTCATGACCAGTCTGGTCATGACAAAAGTCTGTGTTCTCCACTAACAACTCTCACACCTCAAGCCAAACCACCCTCAAGAATTTTGCTTGGTTCCCACACGTTATTCTAGCACCTCCTGCTTCAGTGAACACGGAACTCATAGCCTTGCCTTGTTATTTATTTCACAGTTTTGTGCTGTGCTCCAAGCATAACGTAGTCTTGGCACTGCTCCCAGACTCCAATCTATTCCAAATTCTAAATCTAGTTCTTCTTATTACTTACACCTTAGTGCTATAGAAAAAAACATTCAGCAGTATGATTCAGACATAACAAGAATACAGGATACAGTACTGCTATTGCATTTTCATGCACACGGGAACACAAAGACTATTCACAGTTTGCAGTAGACTTCAGCATATCCAAACAGCACCTACCTGATCAGACTGCTGCTTTCTCCCAGACTCTTTGCTCTCATTGTGCACTAACATTTCTATTTTTCAACAAATTCAATAGGTAAACTCCGAGACCTTCCAAGCAACTGCTGTGTATCTGCCACAAACAATCCATGTGCAGTATAGGACTGTACTCCACTTAAACTAACATGGGTCACATAACCCCATCTACACAATTAATTCAAACATTTGAATATCTAAAATTGCTCCACTCCGTTTAGATTTGACGCTTTAATAATCACATCTTAACTTTTCTACCTTAAGACTTGCTCCCAGCTGCTATCACTGCCTAATGTTTCTCCTTTAATGTAAAATCCTTCTTTATTTTTACAAGCCTTAGAAAATAGTTCTTCAGGCAAATGGTTAGAAAAATGTGGAATATACTATCACAGAGGGATACAAACATGAGATGGATAGGCAGGCAGATGGGAAATAAAGATATTAAGCGGTATGGGCAAATGGGATTAAAAGATCTGGCGTGATCTAATAAAATGGTGGTGGGGGGGAGGGGGGGGGAGAAGCTTGATCATTATGTGACTCCTCCTGTTATTATGATATGAACTAGGACTGCTACAGCAGGTTCATAAAATTAGGTATCTGATGGGTGCTTTCCAAAAGCAACTTTTGGTGTCTCTGGGGCAATCATTTTTCAGGGAAAGAAAGATAAACCTTTCTAATTGTTAGAAAATTAACTTAAGTTACCCAGCTAACTAATGTCTCTCTCAATGCAAAATAACAAAAAAAACAACTTGCATTATTCGTGCTTTTCATGCTGGGCAGTATCTCAGAGTACTTAACAGAGGTGGAGCCTGACGCCAAGCCAAATTCCATCTCAAAAAGAGAAAGCAGCTAAAGTTAGCCTGCTCAGGTTTATCATTCGGGCTTCTCGGATTGAGGACCACAAATCCAAACCCTTTGAATTACTTCAGAAAAAGAAAGTAACCTGTACTTATCATACAATGAGTTGCCAAGCAAGCATAGAAAATAGTTGAAGGCATTTTGACCCATTTATTTGAAACAGATACAAGTGTATCTGTTTCGCCCTTCCAAGTAGCCATTCACCCTAATATCCCATGTGCTATTGGTCAGGTTTGCTTCAATCAGTGAATGAATCTGCAGGGAATCTGCCCGTTTCTTTTAGAACTTGCATCTGAATGTAAAACACCTTAATATATTATTTCTGTTCATTGTAGATGCAACAAAGAAGGTTGAATCAAAATAATTGATGAAAAACCTGAGAGCCATTCAGTTCATGGTAAACATGTGATTCATAGCTGTTCATTTATGGGACGTTCAGCAGAGAAGCAGACTGGAATGCAAAAGACTCCATTATAAAGTCTGCACATTTCATCATGGGAAGGGAAATGGATTACTGTTTAGTTAAATTAAACTGGTTTCCAAAAGAAATGTAAACACTCCATGGAACAAATATCTTTGTAAGTCACAAGAAATAAAACATACACCTACAAATTTAGAAGTTGTTTTAACTCATGAGGTCATTGTTAAACAATTGCACTCCTGTAAACAAGCACAAATTATTGATATGCCCATATTCAGCTATAATTTTCAAATGAACAGTTAATTTCCTTTATAAGATCTCTGAAATAGCACAGCATAGATATTACACAATATTGGATCTCATTCACTCAATTGAAACAACACAGAAATGCAAAGTGAGTGCCATTTTTTTCTTTACTCCTCTTCTGAATGGTGACCTCATACTGCGGTGCAGTTGAACAGGAGGACCATGTAGGAACATAAGGAAGAGGAGTTGGCCATTTGGCCAATCAACCATGTCTCATCACTTTTGAAGATCAATTCCACATCCCTGCCCCCTCTCCATATCTCTTGATATCTCTGTCTATCATGAATTTATCTATTGGATTTTTTAATTCTTCAACAAACTCTGCCTGCAATGCTACTGCCCAGAGTGAATTTCACTTCTAAACAGTTTCGCCTGAAGTTTAAGAATAGCAGCAAAGGAACATAGGAACAGGAGGAAGCCATTGGGCTTGAACATGTATGACACTGTGAAATGATTGTCAAGAGTCTATTTGACCATGCAGGACATCGCTGTTCTCCCAAGACACATGCACTTTCTGGCTGCAGTTATTGGATAGGAACTAGGAGTAGGAACCTCAATTGAGAATGCCCCTCCTTGGCTGGAGAATCAATGTCACACAAAGAACCCCTCATCTTGGCTGAGATTAGCTTACTTAGAACAGACTGATAAGTGAATCTACAAACATCTTGTCTATGTAGTGCTACAGATATATTAGACTGCTGAGTGGTTACATTAAGAACATTTAAATTTAAATATTCTGGGCATACACTGTAGAATTTCTGAACTAACCATTCCTGCTGCTAAAGCTACTTTAGTTTTATTTTCCTTGCCATGTTTTTCAACTCGTTTCTTTCCTGGGCAAAATCTGCTTGATTCTCATCCACTTACCATTACGAAGGTCGAGACTAATACTGCATTATCATTGTAATCAGATAGCAACACAGCAACAATTTCAGGCACGATTCCATTTCAAACCATCTGGCTTATCCATTTAATCTCTTACAAGATTTCTTCAGTGCATCTCCCTCTAAATCTAATCACCCTCTATCCTTTTAGCTGATATAGTAATATAAGCTCTTTCAATCTGTTACATAATTATCTATACATCATTTATGTCTGCTTCAAGTAACTCATCAAAAAATATCAATGCTGGATGGTTTAGTGATGCAAACTGTAGGATCTTTCTCCTGCTCTGATGCCTCAAGCATGTTTCCATTTAGTACATATTATGTATTATCGTTTGGACTTCAGATTTATTTATCTTTATTAAACTTTATCTGTCACCTTTCTACTCATATTCCCATTAGATACATCCGATTTTGTGCACACTGATTTTCATTAGAGGCTACTTTTCCCTGTTTGAAAACATCCTTAGGATGTCCTCCTGGGATGAAAGATGCTATCTAAATGTATATTTAGGCACCTTTTACATGATTCCAGCCTCAGAATCATCCATGAAAGATTATAAACATTATTAATCCTGGTTACATACAGTAATTGGTTTCACAGTGAATAAATATCTCACCATTCATTACAACTTGTTGCTTTCTGGTTGGTTGACATCCAGTTTAATAAAATGCCACCCATCCCATGAGTCAGAACCTTATGCAATAGTCTGTTATGTGGAACAATATTAAATATCTTGCTCAAATCTAAGTAATATAACATCCGCTCTATCCTCTATATCTGTATCGTTCTCAAAGATACTTATACATTTGCTCCCGCTCCTAAAGCCATTCTAGCTTTCTATCATTAAATTCCTATATTTGCCAGTCCTCTGGGAGTTATGTCTGAACAATTCTGAAAATATCTGTGAGAGAACTTGAACAAATTATTTTTGATCCTGGAATGACTTGTCAGATCCAGGAGTCTTACCTGCCTTCAGTCTCTGTAATCTCCCCAATATTTTCACCCTTTGGTTTCAAACGTTTTACAAAACACTAACCATCAAAGCGTATCCTATCTCCAGCATTACTTGGCCAGTTCAGCATTTCAGAGGGTCAGTCGACTTGTTACTTATCTACTTTGTCAATTTATTTTATCAACAAATAACAATACTATTTTATACTAGATCCCAGAAAATAATTAAAATTTATCCAGTCTTTCATCCTAGATGGTATTCTGGTGAATCGCTGCTAGATTCTCTGCAAGGATAGTACTGTACTGTATATCCCTTCTTCCTGGAGCAACTAACATTCAACATAATACGTACTCCCAATGTGGTATGAGCCGTATTCAATCCAATAACAGTAATACATCAACAACATTTTAGAACATAAAATTTACTGATTATTTCATGCAGTGCAAGGATCCTCACACACTGTGATATAAGCTGTGCTGCTTTCAGACAAAGACTGCACAAGAAGGAAATCAGAGGGAGAATCATGCCCTGATGCTTTTGGACATCTTCTGGTTTTAGAGATTAACATGCTCCCAATTTTCTAATCTGGAACATGTAGTGATGACAACCTAATCCTGACATTTCATCCTCAGTGGGTCAAGGCTTCAGTCAGGTCACATAAAGGCAGGACCTATTTTCATATGGATTGAAGACTCCTCTGTTAACTATTCGTTTGTTTCAGGGAGTTTATTAAAATATTGAGATAAAGACCATGGCCCTAGTAGCAAATAGCTGGGGATGACACTAGCACACTTTTGTCTGTGGTAAACCAGATCTTGTCCTGTCTAAACATTCACTCATTAACAGAATGCTAATGACACTATTACTGAAATATTAGCATCTAATCATCGTTATAGTGTATAATGGCTTCTTTAATAATCCTTATATTTTTTCTTCACTTAATCAGTTCCAGAATCCTACAGCCATCATGAGGTAATTATGTGCAGCCTACAGTTACTGCACTATGATTTATAACATAACTTTGTAATGATAAGATATTTGTCAAAATTCCTTTATTCTCCCAATTTTCTCTCCTTCCTGCTGCTCATTTGAAGCTAGTGACTCATGTCGGAGCACATGGCCACCATACTGACAGTTGACAAGTGTCTTGTCAAATAGCCAGTCTTCTTGTGTGAGCCTTGATGGTGAGTGTCAGCAGGTTATTCAACTGTGACAAGGATCACAGCCAGCCTAATCCTATCCTCAAGCGTACTGTTCTGCAATTTATTTTGACAACTAGGCCTCCGACATGCGCACAAACCCCTTACTGTGCTTGAACATGTCCAGCTCCAGCTAGTGACAACTTACAAAACGCAAGTTTGATTGCTAGCTCTTTAGTTGGAACCCTTTGTATATATCCTCCAAAACACTTATTCTACCACACACATATGCACGTACATACGTACTTACCTAAACCCACATACACCCAGTTACCCAAACACACACACACATTTACTTATACACACAACAGCAAAATCACACTCGTAAAGCACCTTTCACGTCAGGAGGACGTCACAAGACGCTGGACAGTCACTGTGTCAGACCTGAGCTGGGGAAGGATGGAGTGGGGTGCGGGGAGGGGAGGGAAGGGGCGGATTAGGAATACTAAATACACAATTTATCTACACATGCACACTTACTAAGCACATACATTTACCTAGACTTATATGCACGCCCTGCAACCCACCCCCATGCACACAAACTTACCAACACACAAACACAAAAACCTATACAACTTTCCAGTGGTTCCCCAGCAATGAGACCATCCCCCTAGGATTTTAGTTGGGGCTGGTAATAAGTTTATATACTTGAAACGATGATGAGTTGAGTGAACTCATCGGATCCCAATTCTGGTGCCTAGCCCTTTGATTCCAAGTCAATCACTTAACCAAATAGGCAACCTGTACACATGGGTTGAAAACTAATTCCGATATGAACATGTTTATAATGAATAGAATGTGAATGATATTGACGACATGAGAAAAATGATTCAGTTGGACTCTAAAATATCTAATAATAATAAAATCAAATGGCTTGTAGATTGTCGAGTGTGTGTGAGTTCAATTGTGTGCTCATGTTCATGGTGGATGTTATGTACAAAAGTAATTATATGTTTATGGGACGGACAGCTGTACAAATTTCTAAGCATAGAGGCTGACAACACAAGCATAGAAATCAGGCACACCTTCAGATAAATAAACTATCTTTGATGGATATCTAGGTGGCAAAATGCTACATTTTTTACTCTGGGAACCAGGTCCCAGTTTAATTAACATTGATTATAATAATAATCTGTGTATTTTATATGCCTTATATGTGTTGAGACGTCTCAAACCGCTTCACAGGATATACAGGAAAATGTATTGACTTTACCGTACTGTTTAGGGACGAAAACCTCTCATTGGTGCCAAAATATTCCAGTAGCATTTAAAAAAAAGTATTTGTCTTGTTTTCTCAGCATTGAGCTCCTTGTATCATACTTTATCCCCAATAAAAGGATAGCCAGGTGAACTTGCTGATGCAACTCTGAAACTATCCACAAAACTGAAGGCTGAAGGCCATTACTTCCAAGTCCGTCGATATGGAAAATTTACCGATTAGATATATCGATGGGCTCATATTGAGATATACCGAAATATCGATATTTTCAGTTTTTTCGTACTGCGCATGCGCGCGCGCATTTGGAGTGCGCGCGCATCCCTGGTGCGCGCGCATTCGGGGCCTATCATTTCGGAGGTAAATATCTTTCTCTCTCTGTGTCTTTCACTCTCTCCACCTCTGTGTTTTTCTGTCTGTGTGTCTCTCTCCCTCTCTCCTCTCTCACATCCCCCCCATCTCTTTCACCCTCCCCCCCCCCCCCCGCCGTCTCTCTCTCTCTCCCCCCCCAGCCGTCTCTCTCACACCCCCAGCCGTCTTTCTCCCCCCAGCTGTCTCTCTCCCCCTCCCCCCAGCCGTCTCTCTCCCCCTCTCCCCCCCCCCAGCCGTCTATCTCCCCCTCCCCCCAGCCGTCTCTCTCCCCCTCTCCTCCCCCCCCAGCCGTCTCTCCCCCTCCCCCCAGCCGTCTCTCTCCCCCTCTCCTCACCGCCCAGCCATCTCTCCCTCTCTCCCCCTCTCCCCCCCCAGCCGTCTCTCTCCCCCTCCCCCCAGCCGTCTCGCACCTCCCACCCCCGTCGTCTCTCTCCCCCACCACCCATCTCTCTCCCCCTCCCCCCAGTCCTCTCTCTCCCCCTCCCCCCAGCCGTCTCTCTCCCCCTCTCCTCCCCCCCCAGCCGTCTCTCCCCCTCCCCCCAGCCGTCTCTCTCCCCCTCTCCCCCCCCCAGCTGTCTCTCTCTCCCTCTCCACCCCCCAGCCGTCTCTCTCCCCCTCTCCCCCCCCCCAGCCGTCTCTCTCCTCCTCTCCCCCCCCCAGCCGTCTATCTCCCCCTCACCCCCCCCCCCAGCAGTCTCTCTCCCCCTCACCCCCCCACCCCCAGCCGTCTCACTCACCCCCCAGCCCTTGCATACCTGTATATTGTATTTGAGGACTGTGAATACAATATGGCGGCTTTGCACCTCGGTCTGTGCATTGTGTATAGAGATGAGCATTCTGGGTCTTGTAGTTCAGTGTGCTCGCATCCCGATTTTTTACCTCGATATATCGTTTTTTCGATATATCGATATTTTTAAAATGTCTATATCGGCGTATCGATATGAAAATTATATCGGGTTTTATCGATATATCGATATATCGCCGGACCCTACTTCCAAGACAGTGCACAGTTATAGGTGTTCACCTATAATAATAGGTTAATAATATAATAATAATTATATAGTCAAGCTACTTTACATTAAACCCTGTGATGCACTTTGAAAACTTTTGATTGATGTTATAAAGTGTTATATCAAATCGAGAATTAATGAAGCTACAAACAAGCAGAGCAAAGTACTGCATTTTTACTTTTTACTCTGTGAATCAGGTCCAAGTGCTTTTACATAATCATAAGTTTTTATTTTCTTAATTTCAATTTTAAATGAGTTCCAGTTCTATGCTATTGCATTTTTTTGTGCTCATCAATGTGAAGGATGTCAGTGACCATATCAATGTTCCAACTGAGCAGCTTAAAGTGAAATCCACTGTGTACCAGTCAGCAACATCAGTAGCCTCTAATGCGACACTAATCTGACATGAAATTGGTAATGTGATAACTGGTGTAGTAGATGAGAATGTAACATTGGTGAGAAAAGCTATGCTAGAGTGGATTCAAAAAGTAGAATATTCCCTGAATACTCTCGCCTCAACTCAGTAGTAAAACAGTTTCTTATGAAGCAGGCTAGATGGACCTAATTTTCACTAAACATTATGGGATAATTGTGTCCATTGACGAAGGCAGCATTTCCCAATAATTCAACTATGCAATTTCATTTTGCTTTCAATTCACACATGAGTTTTGTCTTTTAAATACTGAATGTCGAGAAAATAGATAACAACATAGTTATCAATAGCTAAAGACAGGGAATATGCTGCATTCGTATTTACTAAATCACAAAGATGTGTAAAAGATCAAAGCTTTACGGTCAAAATATTTGATTTTAAAAGTTTGCTGCTGCTCAACAGTGCAACTAACTGTTCAGTTAAGGTTACGAATACTATACAGTAATGAACTACTGATACAAATCTTTCTTCTTACCTGGAACAGAGGTTCCCAAGGCGACGAACACAACGGCAGTGACAGAGTCCTTCAGTCCAATGGTACAGCCAAAATGGGAAGCTAAGTCACCAATGAAGGCAGTTAGGAGACCGATCATTAGAATGGATACTACAAAGCAGGCCCAGCCGTTCCAGTAATCTGTAGGAGGTACTAAAGCAAAAAACACTTTCCAGAAGACTGTCAGAAAGTGCATCACATAGTCAAAGCACGATGGCAGTTTCTCCTCAGCACATTCATCGTCTTCATCATCTTCTCCTGAAACAAACAGGACAAAATATATACTATATTATTTCTTTTAACTTGGATAATCATAATATCTCATATAGCACCTTTCATAGCTGGAGAACATCTCAAAATGCTTCACAGCTATAAAGTGTAGTGACTGTGTAGGTGGTGGCTGAATGCAATTATAAGCTAAGGGGTGTTTGTTATGAGAGTACAGTCAACAACTGACCTAAAAAACCAAATGACTGAAACTAAATTGTCTACAATTCCTTTATTATATATAACCCCATCCACTGATAGGTTACCTGTTTAAGTACTGTACTTATAAATTTGAAGATTACATTTGTTCTTAATTCAGAAAATAGTAAAGAGTTAGTATAATTACTGTAGATATGGGCTTTCTCGACCTCCACATGCAAATTATTTTGCATTAGCTACAGAGAAAGAAAAAGTTATCCATTCCATTCTGCCAGGAGCTGCCAGTGTCTTCTGCAGTATGTAACAATGTGAAGTTACCCATAAATACTGAAGCACAGGCTGGCACTGGCCAGCAAGGAGAGAATGAATAGGAAAGGAGAGGCATTTCCCAGCAGGCCACGACAGGGACAGTGGGGGCATCCTGGAAGCAGGAGATGCACGTGTTTTATCAGCTAAGTGACAGTAAAAAAGGAGTAAACATACCTAAATACACTTATAATAAATGGATATGAAACTTAACTTTTTACATGGCCATTTTTAGCTCTCCATAGTTCCCCACTCTATTGTATGTATATATAAGTATATTTCTGAATTTCGCTTTGATACAACGGGGAAATTAATAAGGGGAACAACAAAAAATTTGACACAAGATTAGACAGTGAGGCTAGAGGCATTCTTACTTAGATTTACCCCAATTTAGGAAGATCATCAGAGTCCTAGAGGCGGTGCAGAAGAAATTTACCAGGATGATACCAGAGATGACTGATTTGCCCTATGAGCAGAAAGTGGAGGTACTTTTGGAAACTATTTTCTTGGAACAGAGAAGACCGAGAGAAACAGGCCTCTAAAATTATGATTTTTTTTGTTGGGAGTCAGTAGAGAGAAGTTATTCCACCGTTTGGTGAGTCAAGGACTGGAGGATATCAATTTAAGATAATGGGGCAAAGTAGGAGAATAAGAGGGATTCCTTAATTTAAGATAATGAGGCAAAGTAGGAGAATAAGAGGCTCCCTCTGCCTCCTCGTCCTCCTTGACCTGTCTGCTGCGTTCGACACAGTCGATCACACCATCCTCCTCCAACGTCTTTCCTCCCACCTCAACCTTCAAGGCACAGTCCTTGACTGGTTCCATTCCTAGCTGACCCACCGCCTACATTTTGTATCTTCCAACGGTTTCTCCTCAAACCCCCGCATAGTTTCTCACGGCGTCCCCCAGGGCTCTGTCCTCGGCCCCCTCCTTTTCACCATTTACACGTTCCCTCTGGGCGATGTCATCCGCAAACATGGGGTAAATTTCCACATGTATGCGGACGACACCCAGCTGTACCTTTCTGCCTCATCCCTCAACCCCCAGACCATCGATGTTCTGACAGCATGTCTGTCCGACATTGAGTCCTGGACGAGGGACAACTTCCTCCAATTGAACGTGAGCAAGACCGAGGCCCTCCTGATTGGCTCAAGCCAGCGCCTCCGCACATCGGGCACTGCCAGCCTCAACATCCAAGGCTGTACTCTCCACCTAACAAAGCCAGTCAGGAACCTCGGCATCACGTTCAACCATAAACTCTCCTTCCTCCCCCACATCCGTGCCTTGACCGGCACCGCTTATTTCCACCTGCGCAACATTGCCAGGCTCCGCAACTACCTCACCCCCCACGCTGCTGAAACACTCGTGCACGCATACATCACCTCACGGCTGGACTATGGAAACTCTCTCCTCGTCGGCCTCCCCAGTTCCTCCATTCACAGGCTGCAGGTCATCCAAAACTCTGTAGCCCATGTACTATCCTACATAACCCCCACCCTCGCCCGCCTCCACTGGCTCCCCATCCTCCAGAGGATCGAGTTCAAGATCCTCGTCCTCACCTTCAAGGCCTTACATGGCTTTGCCCCGCCCTACTTAACCGACTTACTTTCCCCCTATAAGCCCACCCGGACCCTCTGTTCAGCAGGTCTTGGCCTGCTCCAAGCCCCCCGCCCGAACTGTCCCACCATTGGAGGCCGGGTTTTCAGCTTTTCCGCTCCCACCCTGTGGAATTCCATCCCCCAATCCCTCTGTCTTGTTTCTTCCCTTTCCTCTTTCAAGGCCGGTTTGAAGACTTTCCTCTTCGACTGTGCCTTTTGCTCCTCCCCGAATTTTTCGACCTCCCCTACGTGTTTCACCCCTTCCCGAACACTCCCCTCCCAGCTCGGGTCACACGCCTCCTGTGCAGCGCCTTGGGACATCCTCCCGACGTGAAAGACACTTTATAAGTTTAACTTGTTGTTGTTGTTTTAGTACAGCGTTTGTGGAGTCCTGTAGCTCAATGGTTAGAGCATTTGCCTTGCATGCGAGAGACCTGGGGTTGATTCCAGGCAGGGTGAAACCTTGGGCAAGTTTCAAGTTATCTTATTCCACATGCCTAATAATAATCCTTAAAAAAAAAGTTGGTCAATTAAATTCACGACTGCCCACAAATGTACAGTCAATTCATTTTACAGTATATTCTGTGAAACGCTTTGAGGATCCTAGAGGACATGAAAAGCGCTATATCAAATGCTGTTATTATTATTATTTAACAAATATCAGGACTATAAGGAAAATGACTGAAATGTTGTTAGCACTAGAAGTATCAGGAGATGGTATATTGACATGAACCTTATACAAGATATGTCCTGGAAGAGAGCATGGACCATAGCTGTAAATACACAATATGCTCAAGACACAAGGAAGTCCAACAGAGGATTTCGCAGCAGCTATCAAGATCACCATCATAAGTGAACCACATTGGCTTCAGAATTCTCAATTTATGTTGCCATGTTCTCAATTCCAGTCGTTATCATGTATAACATTTTTGCCCGCTACTGGGATTTCCCCATTATAATAGTGTAAGATCCATCTCAAGACCTACCTTATTGAATACGCTCTCGGTCATCATTTTACTCCCTACCCCTCTTGGCTCTCTTCCTAAGCTTGCCTGCCAAGCCAGCATTGTCACATATCTTGGATCATCCACCCGACTTGAAAGGTGCTATATAAATGTAAATTTGTGTTGGAATGCATAAAAGCTACGGTATTACAAGTTCTGCTGACCAGAATTTGAGCTCCAAAAAGCTGTGGATGGACTGTTTGCAGTCACAGAAAGACCACAATTCAACAACAACAACTTGGATTTATATAGCGCCCTCCACGCCAGACGGTGTCTCAGAGTGCTTCCCAATAGCAGAGCCCGGGGGCTGAGCCAGGGGGAGGGGAAAGGTGGCCTTAGGAAAGGCCTTAGGAACAGAAAGGTCTTCTGGAGCGACCTGAAAATGGAAAAGGGGGATGAGGCAAAGGAATTGAGGGAGGGAGTTCCAAAGATGCAGGACTTAGTGGCTGAAGGCACGGCTACCAATGGTGGAGCGGAGGATTCGGGGGACAAGGAGGAGACCAGACCCAGTATAGTGGAGGCAACTGGTACTGCTATGAGGAGAGAGGAGGTTAGAGAGGTAGGAACCGTCAGGAACCGTCCCTACCTCCCTTAAAACAGCCACCATCACCCCTATCCTGAAGAAACCCTCCCTTGATGCATCGCAACCATCAAGTTATCGACCCATCTCCAACCTCCCGTTTCTATCCAAGGTCCTTGAAAGAGTGGTTGCCTCCCAGCTCCGCTCTTTCCTTTCAAATCACTCACTTCTTGAACCCCTCCAATCAGGTTTCCGCCCTATCCACAGCACAGAAACTGCCCTGGTTAAGGTCACAAATGACATCCTAAACCGCCTGTGACCAGGGTTCCCTCTGCCTCCTCATCCTCCTTGACCTGTCTGCTGCGTTTGACACAGTCTATCACACCATCCTCCTTCAACGTCTTTCCTCCCACCTCAACCTTCAAGGCACAGTCCTTGAATGGTTCCATTCTTATTTGACCCACCGTTTACATTTTGTTTCTTCCAATGGCTTTTCTTCAAACCCCCGCACAGTTTCCCACGGCGTCCTTCAGGGCTCTGTCCTCGGTCCCCTTCTTTTCACCCTTTACACGCTCCCTCTGGGCGACGTCATCCGCAGACATGGGGTAAATTTCCACATGTATGCGGATGACACCCAGTTGTACCTTTCTGCCTCATCCCTCAACCCCCAGACCATCGATGTTCTGACAGCATGTCTGTCCGACATCGAATCGTGGACGAGGGACAACTTCCTCCAATTGAACGTGAATAAGACCGAGGCCCTCCTGATTGGCTCAAGCCAGCGCCTCCGCACATAGGGCGCTGCCAGCCTCAACATCCAAGGCTGCACTCTCCACCTCACAAAGCCAATCAGGAACCTCGGCATCATGTTCGATCAAAAACTTTCCTTCCTCCCCCACATCCGCGCCTTGACCGGCACCGCCTATTTCCATCTGCGCAACATTGCCAGGCTCCGCAACTATCT
Source organism: Hydrolagus colliei (assembly GCA_035084275.1). Lineage (NCBI taxonomy): Eukaryota > Metazoa > Chordata > Chondrichthyes > Chimaeriformes > Chimaeridae > Hydrolagus > Hydrolagus colliei. The sequence continues at coordinate 59,276,210 of CM068744.1, forward strand.
TAACCCCCGCGCTGCAGAAACACTTGTGCATGCTTACATCACCTCACGGCTGGATTACGGAAATTCTCTCCTAATTGGCCTCCCCAGTTCCTCCATTCATAGGCTGCAGGCCATCCAAAACTCTGCAGCCCGTGTACTATCCCGCACCCGCCTCCGTGACCACATAAACCCCACCCTCGCCCGTCTCCACTGGCTCCCCATCCTCCAGAGGATCGAGTTTAAGATCCTCGTCCTCACCTACAAGGCCTTACGCAGCCTTGCCCCATCCTACCTAAGCGATCTACTCTCCCCCTACACGCCCACCCGGACCCTCCGTTCAACAGGACTTGGCCTGCTCCAAGCCCCCCGCCCGAACCGCCCCACCATCGGAGGCCGGGCCTTCAGTTTCTCCGCTCCCACCTTATGGAATGCCATCCCTCAATCCCTCCGTTTCGCCTCTTCCCTTTCCTCTTTCAAGGCCGGTTTGAAGACTTTCCTCTTCGATCGTGCCTTTTGTTCCACCCCGAACTCTTTTACCTCCCCTTCGTGTTTCACCCCTTCCCAAACACTCCACTCCCAGCTCGGGTCACACGCCTCTTGTTCAGCGCCTTGGGACGTCCTCCCGACGTGAAAGGCGCTCTATAAATGTAAATTGTTGTTGTTGTTGTTGTTAGGAGGGTGCAGAGGAGTGGAAGGATTTAAACACGAGTGAGGATCTTGAAGTCGATCCGTTCTGTGACAGGGAGCCAGTGAAGTCTGGTGAGGACTGGGGTAATCGGGGAGTGAAGTTTGGTTTGGTGAGAAAGATCTATATGAGCTGGATTTTGTGAATGGTGGCGGATGGGAGACCGGCGAGGAGGCCATTGGAGTAGTCCAGCCGAAAGGTGACAAAAAAGGCATGTAACAGGGTTTGTGCAGTTTTTGGGGTAAGATATTGGCAGAGGTACGCAATGTGGCGGAGATGGAAGAAGCCGGTGCTAGGGATGTGACCGGATGTGGGAGAGGAAGGATAATTGGGGTTGAACCTGACGCCTAGGTTGCATATGGGTCCAGAGAGTTTTAGGGTCAGGTCGATCGGGTAGATGGAGGAGGTGAGAGCTGTAGGACTAAAGACATCAACGAGAGCCAAAGAGCATGACCTCCGTCTTGTCAACGTTTAGTTGCAGGTTTGCGTTCATCCAGCTCAGGACTACTGCCGTTCTGATTGCGTGTCTGTCCGACATTGAGTCCTGGACGAGGTCCAATTTCCTCCAACTTAATGGCAACAAGACGGAGGTCCTCCAGATCGGCTCACGTCAGTGCCTCCGCACCTCAGGTGCTGACAACATCATCATCCAAGGATGCTCTCTCCACCTCTCGAAGCCAGTCAGGAATCTGGGCGTTTTGTTGACCCCGAACTGTCTTTCCTCACTCATATCTGCGCCATGACCGGTACAGCCTTCCACCATCTCCATAACATTGCCAGACTCTGCCACTACCTCACCCCCATGCTGCCGAAACACTCATACATGCCTTCATTACACCTAGACTGGATTACGGGAACTCGTCAGCCATCCCAGCTCCTCCCTTCACAAGCTGCAGATTATTCAGAACTCTGCAGCTTGTGTACTTTCCTGCACTAGGCTCCGCAACCACATTACTCCCACCCTCGCCTGTCTCCACTGGCTCCCCATCCCTCAGAGGATCGAATTCAAGATCTTTGTCCTCACCTTCAAGGCCATCCACGGCCTTGCCCCTGCCTATCTCTCTGACCTGCTGTCTCCCTATCAGCCCGCCCATCTGCTGCGCTCAGCAGGCTCTGGCCTGCTCCACGTCCACCGCCCTAACTGCCCCACCATTGGTGTCCGGGCTTTCAGCCTCTCTGCTCCCACACTGTGGAACTCCATCCCGCAAACCCTTCACCTCATTTCCTATCTTTCCTCCTTCAAGGCCAGTCTCAAGACCTTGCTCTTTGACCGTCCTAACTCTTCACCATCTCCTACTCTCCTTCCCCTTCCCCCTACCCCGATCCTTCCCCCTATGCTCAGGTCCTGACCTGATTGTTCAGCTCCTTGGGACATCCTCCTGACGTGAAAGGCGTTCTATAAATGTAATTTTGTTGTTGTTGTTGTTGATGTCTGATAGACGGGCTGACAGAACATCAGGGGACTGGGGGTCACAATATGAGGTGGCAAAGTAGAGTTGGTGTCATCCGCATACATGTGGAAGTTAACCTTGTGTCTGTTGATGACATCACCAAGAGGGAGCATGTAGATAAGGAAGAGTAGGGGGCCAAGGATGGATCCTTGTGGTCCTACAGATGATCAGGCGAAAGCAAGAGGAAAAGCCATTTGCAGCGATGTACTGCTGGCGGTTTGTGAGGTAGGACTTGAACCAAGTGAGTGCGGTCCTACTGAAGTGGATGACGGAGGACAGGAGGTGGAGGAGGATAGTGTGATCGACTGTGCCGAAGGCAGAGAGGTCCAGGAGGACAAGGAGGCAGAGGGAGCCCTGGTCACAGATAGAGAGGACAATGTTTGTGAATTTCATTGTTCTGTGAGCAGCGCGGAAACTCCACCCTCCCTGTTCCCAGCTCGAGTCTGAAACAATGACTGTCCAGCAACTTGTGACATCCTCCTGACATGAAAGGTGCTGGACAAGTGTAATTTTCTTGTTGTTGTTGTATGGCAAGTGCTCTAACCACTGAGCTACAGGATTCCCCACACTTATACGTACAAAAGGCCAGCAAATACAACATTTAACCAATAATAAAAGTGTACTAACTCTAATGAGTCTAGCAAAGCCTAAATTGGACAGAAAGCAGTGAAAATAACGGCTTCTTGCCCACACTCTCCAGATGTATTCCAAAATGGAAAGGCATGGGATCATACATTCAAAAATAGCTGTGCATTAGTCTTTAAACACACAAATTATAAAAGAAAAAGGGATTTTTTTTGCACCATTAGTATCACAGCTGAAACTATTCTGATTGTTGATCTCTGAGCTAACATACTGAAATGTGAAGGGAGAATACTGATTAGAAGATCACAAGAGATGTTCAGAGACAAAGGGCCCCTATGATCTCATCCTACCAGTACATCTGCTCCACCAACCTGCCATCTCAACATTGGGTTGCTTTTTAAAAACAGCCCAGTGTTCTGGTGTCAACCACCATTCCTAGTAATTTGTTCCAATTGTTGATTACCTTTTGGGTAAAGAAAAATTCCTGAAATTGTCCTTTACAACTACAAACCATGTCCTCTTGTTCTATTGTCTATGTGCATTCAAAAGTAAAATTTAATATTTACCTTCTCAATTCCCATTGAAAATCTCCCATGAAACATCCCCTTTTCAAGAACTCTACCTTGTCTAATTGTTGTTTATTAATTGAGTTTATAAGTAATTCCTCTAACACTGGGAATCATGTAAATTTCTCCGTAATGTAGGGTCTGGGTAGGCTCTTGATGTGATAAGACAATGATAACAACATTTACATATAGGTATGTATAGCGAACTTCATGTGAAGTAGCATTTCGGAGAGCTGACAGCTTTAGAGCGTAATATAGCTTGAGTATGAATTTTGGGCATCTGAACTCAACTGAATTACCCATATGACACTGTTTATTGCTCCTACACATTGTTCTGACAGTCAGCAACATATATAGTCTCATTCTAAATACAAATTCCCGAATATATAATGAAATCTTATTCACATAGTGAATATTCATTTTATTTGCTTTCTGAATAAAATATGGTTAATTAGAGAACAAGAAAATCAGTTCATTTTTTTCCGCAGGATAGAATCTTGTGTTTCTGGTCTGCTCTTTAATGGGCAAAGGAAATGATTCCTGACTGTAAAATAACAGTGTTTGAAATTACTTACTTCAGGTCCTGCTTCTGATAACTTAGTTAGCACAGCTTACAAAATGCAGTGACTAGTCTTTGTAGTAAATCCTATGATAATTCATCCAATATTATATCAAATGCAAGGATTTTTCATAAAAATTATGATTTAATCTTTAATATGCGTCAGGAGTTTGCACAGTCCATTTTGTGCACTCCAGTTGGAGTGCTATGGGATCTTTACCGAGAACATCAATTTTTGTTTCTACAGAAGAACATCTACCTTTTCCTTAGAACTGAAGGAAAATACATTAAAAAGATTTGAACATTATTTGAAAATCAACATATGCTTATTACCTCCTCCTAATATTTTAACAAAATTCATCAAAGTTTATCTATTCATTCGGCCCCTACAGCTTTCTGGAATGGAACATTCCACATTTTCACCATCATCTATGTTAAAAAACAGAATAATATTTATGTGATATTCAGTAAAACCTTGTTTATCCGGTACCCAACCAACCGGCACACTCAACCAACTAGTATCTCCCAATTGTATTGGGAGATCCAGGACACTCGCAGTATGCTCACTTTGCGTATGCACACTTATTAAACTTATCGAACACTGGAATGCTTTAATAGCAATCATTTTACCGAGTGTGCTGGAATGCTTTGTTAGTAAGTATCCATACAATATTCTGTTATTATTTAGTCTATTATTAATATGGTATGTTTTAAAATACGTAAATTTTTTGTGTAGGATTTTCGGCAACTTGCCACTTGAATATCCGGTATATTTGATTAACCGGCACCGGGCAGGTCCTGAGTGTGCCGGATAACGAAGGTACTACTGTACTTGATTTGATATATAGGCATTCCGCCCCAACTGCGGTCTTGGCAACCGCGGATTTCCAGGATACATGGATTCCTCTCTGCACAACTTTGCCAACCGCGGTAGTGAATTTTGCGTAACCATGGGTTTTAACACTAACACTAGCGTTTGCCGCTAGGACCCAGTTGCATCAACCAGCCACAATGTCGCTTCTCTCTTAGGATTAAGGGAAATAACATAAATTTATTGATTTTTAATATTCTTTTTTATTGTGTTATTTGAACATTTATTGTTTTTGTTCGGTTATTGTGTTTTTTTTGTGTTTAGTAAAAGAACAAGCAACTTACTCCCACTAACCCCATTTTTCCCATAAGGCCTTGTATTTGCCAACTGTGGTTTTACTAACCATGGGGGTTTTCAGGAACGTATCTCCCGCAGTTCGGAAGGGATGCCTGTATAAAATCTTTCTTGTCAGGAGACTGTCTCAAAGTGCTCCATAGGATATAATGTAAAGGATAGCAATTGTGTATTTTGCGGGTGAATGCAGCAGCCAATTTCCGCACAGCAATGTCCCATAGACAGCCATGAAATGAGTAACCAATGAAATGCTTAAATAAGGCTGTGCTCTCTTCTGATAGATCCATCTACCAGAGAGAAGAGTTGTCCTGACTCACCTAAATCAAATCATTTCACAACCTATTCTGTTCCCGGTCTACTCAACCTCTTACCCATGGCTAAATCACTCCAGCCTGGGTATTAATCCAGTGAACTGGTAATTTAGTTTAGAGGTTGTACACCCTCTAGAGCAAGCATATCTGTCCTGGGTTTGGGTGCCCCAAACTGAACACAGTTTCTCAATCGAGCTCTGACGAAGGGCCATGGACCCGAAACGTTGACTCACTTTTCCTTTCTCCATACATGCTGCCTGACCTGCTGTGTGTTCACAAGGGTAAATAAACTTTTCAAAGTTAAATCATGAGTCCTGGAGTCCTGTAGCTCAGTGGTTAGAGCACTCTCCTTACAAGCGAGAGACCGGGTTCAATTCCAGGCATCGCAAAACCTAGGGCAAGTTTCTTTACTCCACACGCCTAATAATAATCCCTCAAATGTTTAAAATAAATTGTTCATTTCAATCCACGACTGTTTATGGTATGCTTCTGTATGCAATTGGCTGCTGCATTTTGCCCACATATACACAGTCAATTCATTTTACAGTAGTACAATATATTCTGTAAAGTGCTTTGAAACATCTAGAATTCGTGAAAAGGCGCTATATTAAATGCAAGGATTATTATTCTATTATCATCCATGCTTAATTATGACAATGAGATTGATACGCTCATGTTGAAATAGATTTGTGATGTATTTCACCATTCAATGATCATCAATTTCAGCGATCAGTGCTGACAGGATGAGATAATTGATATTCATTTTTGGAAATTGAATTTTTAACCCTATGGAAATATATCATACAAGTAGTTACAAGGTGAGGAGAGGCTTGGGAAGATGAGGAGAAATATTACTTTTGTAGCACAATTTGCATGAAGGTTTTGGAAAAAGGTAAATAGAAAAAACATCTGAAAGAAAAATCTATGGGGTTGAAAAATTATACATCTTGAAGGCAGCTAAGAAAGAATGTAACTGTGCTTAATATTTATTTTAACCAATAATGTTGCTACAATAATATTAATTGGCAATTTTTCACATTTACTATTGTTTTTGGATGAGAAATTGTGCTGATTTGGAAAACACTTGTTTTTTACTTTTGATTTAATAAATTTAATTTGAAAAATGTAAGAAATAAATGTAATACAACTGTTGCTCACCCCCACTACCATCGAATCCAAGTTCCAGTTTGGATGCAACTCTTTGACTATCTAGCCCCTTGAGATGTCCTTCGGATGTGGAAAACACTCAACAAATGCAATTTGTTGTTGTTATGGTTCAGGTGTTGGCTCATACGGAAAAATCATCTAATCTGAGACTGGACTCTTTTGCTCATCCTTATTAACAATACTGACTTATTACCCAGAAGCCAGAATGACGTGTTTTTACACAGCCTCAGACCTCTAGGGATAAAATCTGGGCTCTGCCTCCAGAGAGTAACTAAAGTGTAGAAGTGGTTCAAGTAGCTCATTTAGTAGGATGAGAAATTCCTCTCTCCTTGTGTCCTGAACAGCCCTCATATCCTTCTGACATCTTCATACTTTCTAAATGGAGAATATTAGTGGATAGAACTCCTTCATTAAGATGACATATTTGTTTTCACATGCAAGTTTCTGACTTTCCAGCCAATTCCTACATGAGGACACCAAAATTATTTTTGCTATGAGGTGTAATTACTTTGGAGCACTATTAAAGTGAAAATAATCAATCACAATCTCTACACTCATGAGGATCCTCTCCTTAGTTTCAACCAGTATAATTAAAATATGTTAAAATGAGATTCCAAATCCATCACAAATGTCTGAACTACTTTTCTCTATGGGATATCCAGCAATAAATTTGTAAAATTTGTAAACGGCAATTGACAATAACTTGCACTTACATAGCCCCCTCCGCACAGGGCAATGTCTAAGAGCGCCTAACGATGGTGGAGTCTGACTCCAAGTTGGGAGTGGCAATGTAGTGGAGAGGTGGCCGTAAGCATGATTGAAATGCAAACAAAGTGGAGAGAGCAAGATGGAGGGATTGAGGGAGAGTATTTCAAAGTTTCAGGGCACAGTAGCTGAAACTGTGACCTCTGATGGTGGAGTGGAGTAGAGGGTGTGGTTGTGTGGATGTGGTTGTGTGGATGTGGTTGGTGCCAGTCGAGCGGAAGTGCCGGGTGGTGGTTTAGGGAGTGAGGACGCAGGAGAGATAGGGAGGTGCCACAGAGTGAAGTGATTTGAACACAAGTGTGAGGATTCTGAAGTCGATCCTTTTGGTGTTGGGGAGCCAATGGAGATTTGTGTATCATCCACATCTATGTGGCTGTTTACCCCGTGTCTGTGGATGACATCACCCAGAGAGATCATATAGATGAGGAAAAGAAGAGGCTCAAGGATGGAGCCCTGGGGCACCTTCTAATATAAGAAAGTCTATGACAAAATCAATAGGTATCCTCATCGATGGGCAGCTCAGATAAAACAGCCCTTTTTTCGGTACATTTTCCTTTTTGCTCCCAAGGACAGAATTCCGGTAATGATATTCTGATTGGCAGACATTAGGATAGTCTAGTGAGCTAAGAAATTGTAAATGCCTTCTCTAATTCCAGGCGGAAGCATGCATTTGTCAACAAATAGCATCTGGGTTTACAGTATGTTCAAATACTTGCTGTAAACTCAGATGCTGTTTGTTTACAAATGCCATGCATTAAAATAATTAAATAGCTCAGTATATCTCAGTGGTTACAGCACTCGCCTTACAAGCGAGACACCTGGGTTCAATTTGAGGCAAGGGGAAACCTTGGGCAAGTTTCCTTACTGCACACGCCTGATAATAATCCCTAAAAAAAAAAGCAATAATAATTTGGTCATTTCAACCCATGACTGTTTGTGGGACACCGCTGTGCGCAATTGGCTGCCACGTTTCACCCACATATATAATTCACTTTACAGTATATTCTGTGAAGCGCTTTGAGATGTCTAGAAGACGTGAAAAGCACTATATGAAATACCAATTTGGTTGCCACAGTTGCAAGAATTATTATTATTATAAATAGAGTAATTAGAGCAAAGCACAATATAGAGCAATCCATTAAAACAATGTCTTCTGGATCCAATGTATCAGGTCATGTTATAAAGGGCCACAGTAAAATGGTTGACCTCCAGATCGTAGGGTTGCCACTGATGTCACTTATGCATAGAAAATGATGTTAGCAGCACCCCCTGACCCTAGCGCCTGCAGGAAGCAGCATTAGTGGTGACCAAACCATCTGGAAGTTGACCATTTCTCATAATGACAGAATTTGGATGGTGTAGTTTAGATTTTCATGTTGTAAGCCAAATCACATTCCAGTGAGGTATGTTATAAATGGGCGAGTGATGATGATGTTTCCCTGTAATAAATCCTTAACAAGCAAAAGGTACCAGACGCACAGTCAGCAGATGACATTAATACAGCTGCAATCAGTGAGTATTGTTAAGAGTTGTGGAAGAGAAGAAAAATGAGAATCACTGAAATTTCAATAGGGGGGCAATATTGGTAGCTAGATTCATCAAATTATTCAAGTTCCTCAATTTAGTAAGGAGAAGTGGTGGGCTGGTGGTGGAGAGTGGAGAAAGGAGATCACAGGATAGATGAAGGCTACTCAACATTCAAGAGGATAGGGAAGGAGATTTAGAAAAGATTCTACACTGTGTCAAAAATATAGATTAGAACCTCCAGCCCAGAAAGACCATCAGGCAGGCACCAGGTTAATTCAAAAATGTTCTGAGGCTAAAATATACATCTGTTAAATGCTTGGCTTAAAAAAACTATCTTTCAAAAGGGTGACAAAACTGAGTCAGCAATTGAAGGTCTGTTTGCTCAGCCAATTAAATGAAACCTGTTCTAAGGAACTCAATGATCTATTACTTGTACAGTAATAGTTAATATAATCCTTGCATTTGTTAAGAGTGCCTTTGTGTCGGGAGGACATCTGAAAACACTATCTATACTGTGAAGTAGAGTGACTGTGTGTTTTTTTAGCCAATCTGCACACAGCAGAGTAGTTTATTAAGACTGCCAACTTTTGACAGGATTTCATATTCCAAATTTCTAATTAAACTGCAAAAATCCCAGAAATGAAGAATAGAACATGTGCCTGGACAAGAACCTGGTGTAAAATATAGGAAACACATCCAGTCCCACAAGGGTTAATTATTGATCTTTAACTATTTCTAATTCACTTACATGATTCAGATATGTGAAGGAATATGTCTCAAAAATAGATAAGACATAAAGAGAGAAAAAGGAATGTAGTGAGTGAAAGAGCTGGAGTCAAGAGTAAAGGGTTGGCAGTTTGGTACGATGGAACAAACTCCATTTGCCACAAAGTTAATATTTAGTGAAATCTCCAAATATCTGAACTTTATCTGCACTATTTGGTGACCTGCAGTGTTTGTTTATTTGGCCTACCCAATTCATGTGGATAAAGCAGAGCTGCCAACCTTCAAGGAAGATTTTCAGGAAGGTTGTAGTAATTTTTCAGGAAGGTTTGTTACATTTTCAGGAAGGATTTTGTTATTGCCTCTATCACTTCAGTATCAGCCAATAGTTAAGCCAGGGCTCGACATTAACAGGCATCCAGGCACCCTGGACACCTTAATTTTGCACGTCCACGATTTACACGTGTGGTTTAAATTTTCAAGTTTCACTCCTCCAAACAAGGGATCGCATTCATCCACGTATTGGTGTGTGTTCATCCGCTCTGTGGTTCCCGCTTCTCAGCATCTTTACTACCCCACGTGGTCTAGCTGCACTCGTGGATCTACAGGTACTGCGTGTGTGCGAACAGCTAGCGTATAGCACTAGGACCCAGTTGCTATGTTGCAATCAACTAGTGACAACGCTTTTCTCTTAGGATTAAGGTAAATACAACGCTTCTCTCTATAGTATTTCACTTTCTCTTCTCCATTAAACTGATTTCTTCCATCCTTCCCCAATCAACATAGGTGGTGCAAGGGGGAATTTAGTTTAAATTATGAAATGGCAAAAAATCGGAAGTTATTTATCTGGGATCGGGAGGGCGGAAGGGAGCATGTAAAAGCGGAAGGCTTCCACAAAAATCGGGAGGGTTGGCAGCTCTGATAAAGTCTTTCTTAAGTAGAAAAGCAATTGTGTACTTTACAAATAGATCATCCAGAACTCTGCAGCCAGGTCCTCTACCGCACCAATCTCCGTGACCCCATCTCCTACATTTTTGCCCAACTCCATTGGCTCCCTATCACCCAGAGGATTCAATTCAAGATCTTGGTCCTCACCTTAAAAGCCCTTCATGGGCTTGCCCCAACCTATCTCTACGACCTCCTAACTCCCTACCAACCTGCCCGCTCCCTCCATGCTCCAGCATGGAGCAAGCCAGGCTCTGGCTTGCTCCATGTCCCCCAATCCACTCTCCCCACCATTGGTGGGTGAGCCTTCAGCCACTCTGCCCCCAACCACTGGAATTCCATCCTGCAATCCCTCCGCCTTGCCCCCTTGCTACCCTCCTTCAAGTCCCACCACAAGACTCTCCTCTTTGATGGTCCCATCGGTCACCACCCCTCTCCTCCTTTCCCTCCACTCTACCCAGTCCCAACCCCATCTAGGGTCTGAACTATTGACTGTCCAGCACCTTGGGATGTCCTCCCGATGTGAAAGGTGCTATACAAATGTAATTTTGTTGTTGTTATGAACAGTGAATTGGATGATATTCATGGTGGCAGTTTTCCACATTTGACTCAAAATATTGCAAGGCAATCCCTATTATGACATCTGATGTTAAGATTTGTGCAGCACATGGCTTTCAAAAATATCATCCACTTAATATTCACCACGCAAACAGTCCAACAGATTTTGATGTTCTGCATTATAGCTTTGAAAACCGTGCTGTACAATTTCTGCATTGATGCCATAAGCATGGTGATTGGTTTCCGCATGTGACAGACACATGGCTGCCAAAACAAAAAATGCCATAATATCTGCAAATCCCTACACTGTGTACTTACTAGGGAACGGCGATTAATCGGTTTTTCGATTAAACCCGATGTGATTTTCACATCGGTATGCCGATATGGTAATTCTAAAAAAACTGTTATATCGAGGGATTCGATTTTAAAAATATACATCGATATATTTTTAATATCGTTCCTGGCAATATATCAATATTGTTGGTATTATCAGTGTAATGCGATCTTTTCCAGCTTATCTTGTCGCCGGCATTGCAACCTCCTAGACCTAGAGCATGGAATGCGCGTACATTCGGTGCACGCGCACAATTAACGGGCGCCCACATCCGATGCGCACGCACACTTTACTGTGTATACTCGACGTGAGTCGTGGCGTCTTAACAAAGTCGCATCGCTGAAAATTGTAGTTTGAAAATTTACCTTTCTCATCATGGGGAAAAGAAGCCCCGTATGGGACTACTTTGAAACCAATGCAGTCAGTAATGGTGTGTATAGATGTACAGTTTGCAAGGTCTTGGTTAAGACATCTGATTCGAGCACGAGCAAACTGCGACATCACATTAAGCAGCACCACCCCGCCCAGCACGCTGCCCTCAGAGCGAAATCATTGTCGACAACAGAACGAAGTCGAACCAGCGCTTCGGAGAAAGCGACAGGTAGTGGGGCCAGTGCAGCTCAAACAATTCCTGCTTTATTTAAGAGGAGAACATTGTACCAGAGAGGGGACAAAAAGTGGCAAAGTATCACGAACGCTGTCACTTTTTGCATAGCAAAGGAGAGCTTGCCAATAGCGAAGGACATTGATTCAGACTTCAGACTACATAAAAATAAGTGGCATTTTGTGGCTGTAAGTGTTATTTTTGTGTGTGAGAGAGTTAGAAGCCAGATTATCACTGCCTCTATGTGTGTGTCTAGTCAGACACACACAGCAGTGATAATCTGGCTTCTAACTCTCACAGTCAGCCTGTCTGTCTCTCTCTTTTCTATTGTAATAGATCTCATTTACACGTGGACATTACATGCTACTTTCAAGCGAGAAATGGAGGAGAATAAATCTCTAGATTTTGTTTTTGGTGTGTGTGTGTTCTATTTTGAGAGAAGGAGAGGGGGAAAGTTGGGAGAGAAGGAGAAAGGAAGAGAGGAGAGGGAGGGAGAGAATGAGAGGGGGAAAGGAGGGAGAGAAGGAGCGAGGGGAAAGGAGGGAGGGAGGGAGAGAGGGGAGGGAGAGAAGGAGAGGGGGAAAGTTGGGAGAGAGAGGAAGAGAGAAGAAGGAGGGAGAGAATGAGAGGGTGAAAGGAGGGAGAGAAGGAGCGAGGGGACAGGAGGGAGAGAAGGAGAGAGGAAGAGAGGAGAGGGAGGGAGGGAGAGAAGGAGAGGGGGAAAGGAGGGAGAGAAGGAGAGAGGGGGGGAAAGTTGGGAGAGAAGGAGAGAGGAAGAGAGGAGAGGGAGGGAGAGAAGGAGAGGGGGAAAGGAGGGAGAGGAGACAGGGAGAGTGGAGGGGGAGGGAGAGAAGGAGAGGGGAAAGGAGGGAGAGAAGGGAGAGAGGGAGGGAGAGAAGGAGAGAGGGGAAGGAGAGAGGGGAGGGTGGGAGGGGGGGAGAGTGGAGGGGGAGGGAGAGAAGGAGAGGGGAAAGGAGGGAGAGAAGGAGAGAGGAGAGGGGGAGGTAGGGAGCAAACAACATCGTATAATTCAACAGACCTTGACACCAGCATTACAAACTTTCTGGACCTAGAGCACGCATTTCGAAATGTGCGTGCACCGCGACTGCGCGCGCATCGTCAGTGCGCATGCACCGTCAATGCGCGCGCACCGCGACTGAGCGCGCGCGCGCGCGCCATCAATGCACGCGCACTTCGAATGCACGCGCATGTGCAGTATAAAAACTCGATAGATCGGTTTAAGCAGGTATGAGCCAACCGATATAACCATTTCCGGAAAAATCCCATATCGCCGTTCCCTAGTACTTACTTATATTAATTATGCAAGACTTTATAGATGCAATTATTATTCCAGTAATATTTGAACAAGCAATATTATTTTATGGTAACTAACTGTTGAGTTAATGAGAAGATGCCTTCATGCATTTAAGAAAGTAACAGTAATGAGTGCTATTGTCAGCACACACAAAACCAATTTTCAACTACTTGTACTTTGTTCCAGCTTTCTAAAACTCTTTCCCTAAATCCTTCCTCCTCGCACTCACTCCCTACTTTCAGTACATGTCTAAAACCCTTCTCGTTGAGTGTGTTTTCGGCAGAATGTTTGGGCTCCCACTAGTTCTCTGTGAAACGCTTTAAGGCACTTTCCTACATGCAAGTGCAAGTTGTTGAAATTCTTCAAATACTACTGCCTTGTAAAAGTATCCATATACGTTTATGAAAATAGCTACTGGTACTGTCAGCAAGAACTACTAGATTAATATAGCACTAAGAGTCATTGAGCAATTTTTTAAAATAAGGCATCCAGTTTGCTTATATAGTAAGTGTACTGTGAATCTGTACTATAAAGGAAGCTACCATCACAATAAAGTAGCGTCATGACTGACTTCACTTCCTGTGCATTATGCGTTTGTGTTATATTATTGAATAGGGAGCATTGGTGTCACTACTGCACATTAATAATACTAATAATTCTTGCTTTTTTGATATAGCACTTTTCAAGTCTTCTAGACATCTCAAAGAGCTTGAATATGGGGTCTCCTTGGAGCTGACATGCCTCCAAGTGCACGTTTCATTCCAATAATCTATCTCTGGAATTTCAGTGTGTAGGTGGGTTGCATGGAATTCTCAGCTTGCTTTGGGATTCTTTGTGTCAGACATATGTGTTGATCATAAAACGGGAAGGAATCCCTGATAGCGTTGCTTCACAAATAAATAACTCAGCGGAAAAACAACAACAACAACAAAATTACACTTTTATAGAGCCTTTCACGTCAGGAGAATGTACCAAGGTGCTGGCAATCCAGTGACATGAAAGTCGTTTGTGTTTGCTCACTTTGTTTTAATACAGAGGTCTGAATTTATCAACCCAAAAGGGAGTTACAGCAGGGCTACCAAAAGATGAAACTGTTAATGTTGTGTGACTCCAAAGCGATCGTTAAATAGAGCTGCTATTAAAGCTGCTCTTTTGTGCACTTTTGTGAACCTGCTGTGGCAGAGTGAGTATCTATTACTGATAGAAAGCACCCTAGTCTGTCAAGAATTCAGAAATATGAAGAAAGAGAAAGTATCTATAACTAACAACTGCCCATACGAACAATCCCAAATAATTAACATAATTTGTTGAAAGAATGTTAAAACTAATGTTAGAACTAGTGCTTACAGTGCGAACTTCACAGTGCAGCAAATAAACATTTAATTATATGGTCAGTTTGCTTTGTAACTGTGGCAGGCATATTTTCTCAAGAGTCCAAAGCAAATCTTTTCTCAATGACCTTGTTTTACAATGAAAATATTAAAATATGTGCAATATTAAACAACCAGCAGAAGGTGAAAAAAAATCTGCTTCATTTAGGCAGCTTTGCTCCCCAACTCTTCCCTCCACAATCTAAATAAATGTTACTGCTTCAGCTTTGCCTCCCCAACTCTTCCCTCTACAAACTAAATAAATGTTACTGCTTCAGACCCGAGCTATATGCCAACCTCTCTGCAGAGACGATTAACTGCATGACAATTCTCTTATAATTCAACATGATGGAATTCTCTGAAGGGACTGAAAGTTTTAAATGAGCTTTTTGGAGAAGTTTCGATAAGAAAAAAAGAAAGATTATCTCCCATAGGGAGTTCTGTTCATTCTCCACATACTATTGGGAGTTGAGCTAGACTGAAGGGGATCCTGTATTGATCCAGGGAAAGTAAATAGTCTCTGTGATATTTTTCTGATGTTACCCGTTGCTGGCATTAATCAACATTGGCTTGCCTCTATTCCAGTATTTCTACTGGAATAGAGTGTGCATTTGAACACTCTATTCCTACCTAGCCATTTGCACTTCTTATAATGCAGAGAAATATTTTATTCCTGGATTGAAATGCTTCCCTTCACTTGGGAACACTTGGTTTATGGCCATCGGGTCACTATGTGTCACAATGAACAGGAATTATGAACACAAAGGACTGTCAGACTCCCATCTCTCAGTTGCCTATTAGTTGAGGTATGTGTATGCATGTGAAATATATATTCTCTTCTTGCCATGACCAGCATCGCCTTCCACCACCTCCGCAACATCACCCATCTCTGTGAATGCCTCAACCCTCACAAACTGAACCCATTACAAACTAATTTGTTACCTATAGGCTCGACTACGGTAACTCCCTCCTTGTTGGCCTCCCCAATTCTTCCCTCCACAATCCAATCTAAAACTCTGCAGCTTCTGTCCTCTCCCACACCAGGCTCTGTGACCCCATCACCAACACCCTCACCTCCCCATTCCTCAAAGGATCGAATTCAAGTTCCTTACCCTCACTTTCAAGGCCCTCCATGGCCTTGCCCTCTCTGACCTGCTGACCCCCTATCAACCTGTCTGCTCCCTCCGTTCAGCAGGCTCTGTCCTGCACCATGTCTCCCGCCTGACCCTACCTACCATCAGTTGTCGTTTTTGTTGTTGTCTTCACACTCTCAAGGTGCCCTGGAAGGTGCAGACTTCAATAGATGGGAGAGGCTAATCCAGGACAAAATGTGGAAGAGGTGCCGTAATGAAAATACTGAGCCAACATCATGACAAGAAACTAATATAATCCTTATACCATTCCTATCCCACTAACTATACAGTCAATTCTCCTACTCGCCTTCATCCTGCCCCGACCCCTCCCCCCCTGCTCTTGGCCCTACCTGACTGTACAGCGCCCTGGGAAGTCCTCTTGAGGTAAAAGGCGCTATGTAAATGTAAGTTTTGATTGGTTGATTGATTGATTGATTGCTTGATTTACTGCTGGAATCTTGAAAAATAACTGAATAGGGGAAAATGGAAGCAATTCGCAACTAGCTACCAAAAGATGGGGCTCTCAGAATCTTGATTTTCACTGAAGGGAAACAACCTTTGACTCAATCTCATTGTTTGCTCCATCTAGATCAACACAAGGTCTGGTATATCACCAGCAGTGGGTGCTGGATTCAAAGGGAAAAATAAATCAGCCCTGCTCTTCCCAGCAAAAGAAGCGAGACGCGAATAAAAGGTAATCCTCGACTGCAGTGTAGAGATAATTTTAATATCATACCAGCACACAGTTTTACATACAAATTATTTTAATTTCCCTCAGGACCCGTCAAACCCAGGTCAATGGATAATCCAATCAAGCAAGCCAAAAGGGCATAGGCATGGCAGGAATGCCAGCTTCCACTGTACAGTACAATATAGCAGATAGCTAAAATTCTGTCTTTATTTTCAGTGTTAGGGAAGCGTTTAAGAGTATAACCCTGACTGCAGGAAACTATTCTTTCCATGTTTCATTTATTCTCTAGTGTCAATTTGATATACTTTATACATAAAATGCTAAAAAAGTGCAGGCATCAAATCCATTCAAATCCCCGTTCTTCAAACTACCCAGTTTCAGATTGGAAATGATGCCAGCGGCTCCTGTATAAATCATCTTTCTAAAAAATGAAGATTAAACTTTTGGGGTTGGTAGATTGGACCCTACTTAATGTTGTCAATGAACATTAAAATGATAACCAGCTTAGCTTTGCATTTAATTTAGCAAAAATATGGTTTGAAGCAAATAACAACAAACCATTATTAAATCGGTCCAGCAATAAAAAAAAGGACATTAGAAATGCAAAATACAGGGCAGCCCGACAGTCTCCATGCCTGTGGGCTGACCATGCCCCACTTACTACCTGCCTCAAGTCTAGGTGTGTGCAACTTGGCTGCCATCCCCAACCCAAGCGGTCTTTCCCAAATATCCTTGCAACTCTCTCACTTTGTCCTCTTTTCTCTCCATCCTCCTCAGCTCCTATCCCTAGCACATAACCTCCCTCCACTCTGGCCTAGGAATCCTCCGCTGCGCTCAACATGGCACTCGGCATTGGCTGTCCAACAGCCACACTGAAAGCCCCATTCCCCACTATCACTAAAAGCCCTGACTCCAACCTCCTAAGCTTCCATCTGTCTCTGTTCTAAACACCTCCTCATCCTCAGTGTCTTCAACCTTCACTTCACCCCCTCCTGCTCTACTTCCTCGGACTTCTCTCTTCTATCGTCTCACAACTTTTCCCTCCACATCCACTCTGCCACCCACATTTATAGCCACTCACTCGATCTGGTGATTACCCGGAGCCTGAGTGTCTTGGATATCACAATCACAAACAAAGCTATCACCATTCACCATTTAATCTCCTTTAACTTCTCAATCATTCTCCCCACTGCTACCAAATCCACCTCCATCTCCTATTGTCCCTGAAAAACAACTCCCCACAATCCCTCTCCAATGCCCCGGAGTCCCACCCTACCTCTGCGACCTTCTAACACCCTACCAACCTGTCCATTCCCTCCGCTCATTGGGCTCTGGCCTGGTTCACGTCCCCTGACCCACCTGCCCACCATTAGCGGGACAGTCTTCAGCCACTCTGCCCGCAACCATTGGAATTCCGTCTGCAATTCCTCCGCCTAGCCTGCTCCCTAGCCTCTTTCAAGTCTCACCTCATGACACTCCTCGTCGACCATGACATCAGTCACCCCACTTTCCATCCCCTCCACCCTCCCTTATCCCAGCTTTGGTCCGAAACATTGACTGTCCAGCGCCTTGGAACGACCTACCGACATGAAAAGCACTATACAAATGAAATTTTGTTGTTGTTGTAACATAGCAATTCTTATAATTTAAATTATCACTTAAATCTAAGAAGCAAACAATAACATTATATAAAACATTGAAAACATTAAAACAGGTAGAAAGCCAAATCATATTTATAAGTCTTTACTTACCAGAACTCACAGTGATTGCTTCAATAAATTGTTCTCTCCAAGAGTTAGTGCCCACAACCAGTGCTAAGTTTGTCTTCTTAATCAGTTTGTCCACAGTATTCTGCAACAAAACATGAATATAAAGTGAAAATTATGTGAGACTTCACCAGGTTACAGATCTTGGCGACAAAATCTCCAATCTGTATATTGTCGCCATACCAACCGGCATGGGTCTGGCTGCAAATGTTCAGAGCACTTTAAACTTTACATCACACAGCTTGGCAAGATCAATTACATCTTCCCATCAAAGACAGGCACAATTACCAAACATAGAACATTCAAAAACTTGCTTAAAAGGAATGGAAAGTCCAGGGAATTAATGAATGATTACTGCTGTGTCTGTACAGCTCAGTTTGGGGAGAATCTCCACAATATTAACAGTACCACACACATGAATAGTGTCTTCCCCACATCCCTGGCAATACCTGCAGACACAATTTGAGAGCAGTTACCTACATTTTAGGACAGAAACAAGGATGTTTTTCCTACTCAGAGGGTAATTAATATCTGGAACAACTTGCGAGGAAGGTGGGGTGGGATCAGGCATAAGACTAATTGAAAAAAAAACTTGAAGCTGGGAAGATAGTAGGGTGGGTCTTCTGCAAGGATGAAATCAAATGGGTCGAAGGGCATTCTTTATCTAAACCAGTCTTGTGACTTACAAATGAAAACCATGCCCATCGATAAACAAGACAAACAGGATGCTCAAATTGGTGGAGGGGGCTGTGAGCAATAATTTCTGGACAGACATGAAGAAGCATCTTGTACCAAAAAGTCGTAATATTTACCCTATTATCTAAAAAAATATATATATAAATCATCAGTTATTTAAGATATTAGACATTGTAATGGTACCATTACTTTTTGGTCACCTTGTGTAAAGGATAATCAACAACTCAAACCCATTTCTAGGAAGATGATTTCCAAATGTTGGACTTATTTAAGATTCTCTTAGTGCAATAAGATGATATATGAAGGCTGCTATACAAATGGAAGTTGTTCTTCTTGAAATTGTTTTATACAATAACATGCTAATTGTTATGCTGTAATGTGAAGATGATAGGATTGCAATTTCAGAAGAATATTCAAGCAACAAAGGTCCTTCTTCATCCATTACACTTCTCTTGTGATAGAGAATAGATTCTATATCTTATGTTGCATATTTGCTTTAACGACATAAGTGGCAATTGATTATGGATGGTGCAAGGCAAGTACAAAAGGATTCTGGGAAGAGTGACTTACAGATTTGAAAGAGAGTGTGAAAGAGGTTGATTTGAAAGACGTTGACTTGTAAAGTTTGCATTAAAGAATTGAGTGAATCTACATTGCGTTTTGTGGATTAAATAACATTACATGGCATCAGAAGTGAAAACGGAACCTGGAGTGAAACTGACTACGAGAGGGAATACAGATTGAAAAGCAAAATGCAGAGAGAAGCAGAATTAAATCCTGTACCAAGGTATGTGCAGATACCAAGATGGCTGAAACTGTTTGGAAGTCTAAGGCACAATTGGCAATCATTTGAAAGAGACTTCAACATTTTTGAACTAGCAGCAAACATAATGAAACTGCCACAGGTACAGCAATCTGCAATATTTTTGATTGCAGCAGGCGAGGAAGCAAGGGAATATTTGGCAATCCTAAAAAAAAGAGGTGGACATGTCAGTGAATAAGATGATGAATTTTATGAGAGAAAGATGTTGTGGAAAGGACAATGTAATAATTGAGCAATTTAAGTTTGGAACAAGAAAGCAGGGACCCACAGAATCACTCAATCAGTACTTAGCAGTACTGAGAACCCTTAGTAAAAATTGCAACTACGGAACATTAATAGATGACATGATTTGTGACCAGATAGTAGTTGGCATATTTAAAGGATACAAAATTAAGAGAAAAGCTTTTTGAAAAATGGGACCTGAAGTTAGAATTGGCAATGGAGATAATAAGGATTGAAGAGGTGACAAAAATAAATATAAGAGATAGAGAGAGAAACAGAAATGGAATAGATGAATTAGCCAAAAGGCAAATTTGGGATGATACAATTGAAGAGTATGGAGTGCAGAGAATGTAAAGGCTAAGAGGGACACCAAACAGAATGGACAAATGTGGAAAATGTGGATTAGAACATCATATGAGGAGATGTTCTGCAGAAGGATAAGAATGATATCAATGCAAAATATGGGCATTATGCAAGATTATGCAGGAATAGCCAAGAACATGTAGGGAGATAATGGCAGATATAAAGCACAAGAACAATGCCAAACAGAATGAAGAGCATACAAGGGGTCAAATAACCTGAGGACAACTAGAATTGAGCAAATTAAATCAGGAGCATATGAAAGGACCGATAGCTCAGATACAGAATCCAGTGAAAGTATACAAGAAGATGAGTACCTCATTGAAACAGTGTAACTCATAAAGAGCATACACACAAAAGAAAAACAAAAAGAAAAAAAAGCAGATGGTATCTTTAGGGTGTAAAAAATATGGAATGTAATTAAGTGCAAATTAGATACAGGAACACAGGTCAGTGTAATGACATAGGAAGAATATATAAATATGGGAAAACCAAATAAGAAAAAAAATGGAGAAAGGGAAAAATAAACTAATGGTGAATAACAAAGAAAACAGAAATCTTGTTGTGGATGCAGAGGGCATGGCTGATGTACTGAACGAGTACTTTGCATCTGTCTTCACAACGGAAATGGATGCCCCAACTGCCGCAGTATTGGATAAGAGGGTAGAGGAAATAGATCAGATTACTATAGACAGAGAGGAAGTTCCGAAAAGATTGACTGGGCTCAAAATTGATAAGTCACCAGGACCAGATGGGTTTCACCCAAGGTTGCTGTGGGAGATACAGGTTCAAATAGCGGAGGCTCTGGCCATTATATTTCAATCTTCATTGGACACAGGAGTGGTGCCAAGAGACTGGAGAGTGGCTAATGTTACCCCCCTCTACAAAAAGGGGCAGAAAGACAAACACAGAAATTACAGGCCAGTCAGCCTTACTTCGGTAATAGGAAAACTACTGGAGACCATAATCCAGGACAGAATAAATTTCTATTTAGAGGAACACTAGGTAATTAGAGACAGCCAACATAGATTTATTAAAGGCAAATCTTGCCTAACAAATCGAATAGAATTTTTTGAAGAGGCGACTGCGAGGGTTGATGAGGGAAATGCGGTGGATGTTATTTACATGGATTTCAAAAAGGCTTTTGACACAGTACCGCATAAGAGATGAATAAAAAAATTAGAGGCCCACGGTATTAAGGGGACAGTGGCAGTTTGGAATAAGAACTGGCTGAGTGACAGAAAACAGAGGGTGGTGGTTAATGGGTGTTTCTCGAAATGGAAGGAGGTGTGCAGCGGTGTCCCCCAGGGATCGGTATTGGGACCACTGCTCTTTCTAATATATATTAATGACCTGGACTTGGGCATAGAGAGCACTATTTCCAAGTTTGCAGATGATACAAAGTTAGGTAGGGTAGTAAATAGTGAGGAGGACTGTAACCAACTGCAAGCAGACATACACAGATTGGTGGAATGGACTGACATGTGGCAAATAGATTTTAATGTGGATAAGTGTGAGGTGATACACTTAGGTAGGAAAAATGATAGGAGGCAATATAGACTTGGTAGCTCAATCTTAAGGGGGGTGAACGTACAGAGAGATCTGGGTGTTCAAGTAAGCGAACCGTTAAAAGTAGCAGGGCAGGTAGATAAGGCAGTAAAAAAGGCATTTGGTGTACTGAGCTTTATTAGTAGGGGCATAGAGTATAAGAGTGGGGAGGTTATGGTTAATCTATACAAAACACTGGTTAGGCCTCAACTGGAGTACTGCATCCAGTTCTGGGCACCTTATTTCAGGAAGGATTTTAAGGCACTGGAAAGGGTGCAGAGGAGATTCACGAGAATGATACCAGGAATGGGGGAACCTTAGCTATGACGACAGGCTGGAAAAGTTAGGACTTTTCCCATTAGAGCAGAGAAGGTTACGCGGGGACCTGATAGAGGTCTTCAAGATCATGAAAGGTTTTGACAGGCTAGATAGGGAAAAGCTGTTTCTACTGGAAGGTGTGTCTGTGACCCATGGTCACAGTCTTAAGATATCTACCAAAAGAAGCAGAGGGGAGGTTAGAAGAATTTTTTTTACTCAGCGAGTTGTTCGAATTTGGAATGATCTACCTGAAAGGGTAGTGAGGTCCGATTCGATAGCAGCTTTTAAGAGAGAACTAGATAGGTATCTGGGGAAGACAGGTTTGCAGGGTTATGGGGAGAAAGCTGGTGATTGGGGTTAACAAAAGTGACTTGCTCAGTCAAAGAGCTGGCACAGACTCGATGGGCCGAATGGCCTCCTTCTGTGCCGTAGCATTCTATGATTCTATGAAAAAATCTAAACAGTGGGCAGAGTAGGGATAAAAGTGATATACAAAGGGAGACAATAAAGGATAAAATCATATATTGTAAAAAAAATAAAATGATACTTTATTAGGATTGGAAGATATAATAAAAATTTGAAAGTTAAAAAGAATTGGGAATGTGAAAATAGAGGAAAGTGAACCAAAGGGAGAGAGAATAAATAGGAGGACAATATAAACAGGTGCTCAGAAAGAAAGGATTAATGAAAGAAAAAATTGAGATCACAGTTACAGACACAAAGAAATTTGAGGAAAGGGCAAGGCCCACAGAAGAAAAATGTTTTCAAACAGGATAAGCTGTATGTTTTCAGAGGAAAAACCTGAAAATGGAAGGCTGGATCAAACGAACAATTTTGGGGAAAGATAAGAACCCCAGATTTCATTGGGTAAAAGATGAAAACGAAACATATGTAGACGAATATCATGGGAGATCAAACAAAGAAACAACAGGAGAAAATGGAAAAGCAGAACCAGTGAGAAGAACCAGATGTGGAAGAGAAATAAAGACCATGAAGAATGTTAGAACAAGATTGAAAAAAAACCAGGAAAAACTAAAAGAAGGAAGATGTTGCATATTGCTTAAATGACATAAGTGGCAACTGATTATGGATGGTAAGTATAAAAGGATTCTGGGAAGACTGACTTGCAAATTTGAAGAGAGTGTGAAAGAGGTTGATTTGAAAGACGTTGACTTGTAAAGTTTGCATTAAAGAATTGAGTGGATTAAATAACACTACATTTTATTGCTGCAGAGTTTCCAAGGGCATCACACTAGTACTGTCTGGCTGACAATTCTGTGGATTACACCTGAGACACCTTTCTTCCTTAATGCAGCACAGACTGCAAACCATCTCTCAAAACCACACCTGTGAAATAACATCTAGCTCCAATACCAGCCAGCCAACATGTAGAGCAATTATATTCTAGGCTCCAGTGTGGGCCAATTCAACATCAGTTACAATTCTTCAGAGCAGATTGGAATTCAACCCTCATCTGAATTCAACCCCCTTGTTAGCCTCACTAGCCTGGACTGAACTCCTACTATCTAGATTCCAACATATTTTACAGACCAAATATGAAGCTTTTGAAATCCTAAACATCATTGCACAAAGTGGAATACAATTCCTGCATGCTTTTTTAAAATAGAATATTCAATATGTATTTCATGTTGTATTCTGTACCCAGCTGATAAAAGTGCTTTGAGATGTGTTTTATGTGTTAAGGAAAATAAAAGTAAAAGAAACGTCAAAAGGAATAAACTGTTAAGAACTTTTACCTGTGTTTTGATTTATTCTATGTAGCTTTTTATAGTAACCAGAATTTGGCAATTCTGGGAATACAACATTGTTTTTAAACCAGGGTTTCTGTAGATTTGTTTAAGAATTTCAAAGTTAAGTTTGAATTAAATAATTTGACAAATTATGGACATGCAAAATCACTACATAAATAAATCCAAATCCAGATGTTTTTTCCCAATACATTACTTAACCACAATGTATTTTTTAGGTGAACCCAGCAGCCAATTTGCACACAGCAACGTCCCACAAACAACCATGAAGTGAATGAACAATTTTATTTGGGGAATTGTTGGCCAGGACACCGGGAGAGAGAAACTCCCTTTTGCTTTTCGAATAGTGCCACATTATCTTTAATGTCCAATTAGACAGACAGTTGATCCGTCTACAAAGTCACTATACTTTACAGCAAATCTTGTAAATGCTTTGAGAAATCCTCCCGATTTGAAAGGTCCCTTGCTAAATGCAAGGATTATTACTTATTATTATTTGAAAATATTCTCAATATGATCAGCCACAGCCAAAGCCAGACCACTGCTGCTCGATACCTTAAATTCATAGGACTCCTCAATTATGATTTCCAGCTTTGTATGCTCTCCAAGGATAGGGCGGCCCATATCAGCTACTCGTTTTTCTTCCTCCTCTTTGTTTGATAGTGGATGCTCATTTTCAGTATGATCTGCAAAACAATCATGGGACTAGAAATTAACAGAAATAAACTGCAGAGATAAAAATAGACATGTTTGCTGATAGTCCAATCCTTTTTTGTACATTATGACAATGCCAATGTCTTTGTATGGAAACTGTTTTGTACTTTACCGAATTTTTCACATATGAAAAGTGTCAATGCTCAGCTGCATTGCACTATGGTAGACAATTCTCACGTTAGTAATAAGCTACAAGACTTGCAGCCATCAAATATACGTCGCTTCTCACCTAATGTTTCAAACATGAAATGCACTGTTTTCAAACTACTGTTCAGTTCTACATTATGTTCTTTAAAAACATTCTTTTTAAAGATAAATACTAAGACACATTTTCTAAATATGCTGACAGACAAGTCGAGATACAGTTCCTTTCTCTCAGGTACATATCTAATGAGAAACAAAACAGATAAAAGACAGACCTAGATTTAGAAGGACACAAGATGTTATATACTTTTCGTAAAGGACAGATCAGAAATGAAAT
The DNA here is from genome assembly GCA_035084275.1 of Hydrolagus colliei. Taxonomy (NCBI): domain Eukaryota; kingdom Metazoa; phylum Chordata; class Chondrichthyes; order Chimaeriformes; family Chimaeridae; genus Hydrolagus; species Hydrolagus colliei. Next base: position 59,301,340 of record CM068744.1, read on the forward strand.
GCCATGCATAAAAGAGTGAAGAGGATTGAATATCAAGGTGCGAAATTGATTAATTGGGACATCATGGAAGATGCTTGTTGTGGATGGTAAATTAATACTAAATTAATTTAAACTATAATTTTGTTTCATCTCTAAATATAAAACCACAATTTTTGACATTCGCTTTTAAAACTAAGGTATGCATCAGTTATCGAGCGTCAATTTCTTCTTCGAATCCGCATACAATGTAGCAGTGCAAAACGTAAAGACAAAATGTAAAGACAAAAATATGCAACCTTGTCACAAAGTACTAATACATAAATGGTTATTGGAGAAACATTGAATCAATTATACTCTAAATTGTCTTGGTTTATTTATAGGCCAATAATAAATTTGTGGGGAAATTTGACAAATTTTGCAGAAAGTGGTTTACTGTAGCCTAGCAGTTAGAACACTCGCCTCGCAAGCTGGGTTTTTGATTCCCAGCAGGGTGACATGTTGGGCAAGTTTCCTTGCACCACGCATCTCTGTTTACTTAGCAGTAAGTAGGAACCTGGTTGTTAGTCGACTGTAGTATTGCTTTTCCAGTGGTAATAATTTCTTCAAAAAAATAAATTGGTCATTCAATCCATGACTGTTTGTGAGATACTACTGTGCAATTGGATGCCACATTTCGTCCACAAAGTATAGTCAATTCACTTTACAGAGGGGGGGGGGGGGTGATGGATTAGTTCTCACACACATATACACACACACAGAAAGAGAGACACATATTCACAGACGAGTAGACACATACACACAAACACACTCACAGAGAGAAACACAGTCAAAGTCACTCACAACACAGAGACACACACTCACAGAAAGAGAGGCTCACCCACCCACAGACAGAGACATTTACAAGTACAGAGAGGTACACACTCAAAGACACTCATAGATACAGAGATACACACAGACATAACACAGATACAGAATCACAAACAGAGAGAGACTGACATACATTCAGACGAACACATAGAAAAACATATGTACAGAGAGAGCCATTCACAGAGACACATACAAAGGAGAGAGACACACTCACAGAGACAATCACATATACACATATAAAGGAGAGAAAGACACAATCACAACAACAGGTCCTCAGAGTAAGTAAATCTCATTTCCCACTCGTACCGCACTGTACGTGCGTGTCCAGTCACTCCACCCACAGTTGTGTCAGCTAACAACAACAGCACAATTACACATGTACAGCACCTTTTATGTGACAGCTAGCCACACAGTGTGTGTGCAGGTTTGTAGCAGAGGGAGGTGTATGAAGTGGGGGGGGGGGGGGGTGGGGGTGTTTTAGAGGAGGGGGTTCTTAGTGGGGGGTGGCAGGTGTTTGTAGCCAAAGGTTGTTTGTAGTGGATTTCTCTGGAAAAATTGGGGACGCACTTTTCTATTGGCCCAGGTTTTGGGCATTGCCACAAGTAGGATGTTAGACTGGTGCACAAAGCTTGACATTCTGATTCTGTTTAATGATGACATCAGCTCCTTAACATAATACAAATTCAAACAATAAAATACCAACTTTGAATGGACATAAGTTTTGGTAGGGTGACGGGGCAGGTAAATTATTCTTTAAAAGAGCCAGTTCAGATACAATGCGTCAATTGGCTTCTGTTGTTCTGTAAATTTCTATGGTTATATGGGCAAGTTAATATGTGATTTATAGTATTAGGACCCTCTGAAAAGCTTTACTCGTAGCAGTCTGGGTGATCACATCATCTCCAGGTAATAAGAAACATATTTCACTTCAGCTATGAGGAAAGGCTAGAGAGGCTAGGTTCATTCTCATTGGAACAGAGAAGGTTACGAGGAGATCTGATAGAGGTTTTTAAGATCATGAGAGGATTTGACAGAGTAAACAAGGAAAAACTGTTTCCACTGGTGGGTGTATCAGTGACTCATGGTCACAGATTTAAAACTGTTTCAAAAAGAAGCAGAGGAGGTGAGGAGAAATGTTTTCACTGAGTAAGTTGTTCAAATCTGGAATGCATTGCCTGAAAAGGTGGTGAAGGCCGATTTGATAACAACTTTTAAAAGAGAGGTAGACATTTATTTGGGAAGGACGGGTTTGCATGGTTATGGGGAGACAGCTGGGGAATGGGATTAAATATTAAATTGCTCTTTTTAAAAAGCCGGCACAGACTCGATGGGCCAAATAGCCTCCTTTTTGTGCCTTAAGATTCTATGATTTTATGATTCTATGATGGTAGAACATAAACAATTCTACTGCATACAAACAAAATGTATGTGACATGTTAAAACATGCAACAAATTTCATGTCAAATTTCTAAGACATGGCTTTAGATATACAAATTTCATTTCGGATATAGATAGATCCTAAATATTGAATTAGAATTATAAAGTATGCTAAGTGTGAACAGCAGGTTATCTTTCAAATTAGGTTTCTACGTCTCGTTGATTGAATAAATTTTGATCAACTGCTCCAGACAGCTGATCAAGGAAAAACAGCAGTGGATTAACAAATAGAAAGGCCAGAGGTTCAGGCTCAGAGTAGACTAGCTGTCTGTCGGAGGCTGTCTGTTCTTATGGGTCAGCAGGTGAAGTACCAAGAGATCAGACTGGTACTCTGTAGGTCACCGCTTAGGAATGATCTCTCCAGACAGCTGATCACAGAGCAGCAATGACAGCAATTACGAAGAAATCCATGGCCTGATCTGTCCTGCTTCATATGCGGATGAGAACATGCAGATGAAAGTGGGCTATAAAATAAGTTATAGGGTAAATGCAGGACTATTCTATTACAATGGGGTGAAGAAATTAGACCTCAGTAGCTGACATATTTTGCATGCTGTAGTTCACAGGACAACAGTCTTGGGTCTACAAACATCCATGTTATAAGCAACTGTGCTGTTGGGATGTGTGTTATAACACAGTCGTCCTTTCACCAATAATTTGTAAAAAAATATACTTTGAATTAAACTTTTATAAGTAACATGATTCCATTGCTATAAGATGCTATTAAAGCTTGAGCATTCAAATAGAAATGGATAAGCAACTGAGCAGTAAAAATATTAAGATACAGTATATAAAAAGAGTTGGAACATGGCATTCATTACAAACAATGATGTAGAAAAACAAGTAGTAATGACACAGCAATGTCAGGCAGAATAGTCCCCGTCTGTTTCTTTGAGGGGGATAATTCTCCAAATTATGGTAAATTTATTACCAATGGCAGTATAAATTTGGCAGTACAAAAAATCCTTCATAAAGTCACCACCATGGTTGGTAAATTTACAGACAATCACAAAATTACTCGTAAGGGATCAAACTCCAATTCATGTTGGTGCCTTAAAAACACAGGAAATGGTCTGACGTATGTACGTCCATGTAAAGTAGCTTTGTGATTCTTCTGCACATTGAAACTTTTGATCACAAACTGGATAGTCATGTACTGTATATAATTGAACAGTAAATATTTGATATGATGTTTCATTGATTCAAAGTGTACTATTAAAATTAGTTGTTTTGCTACATTTCAGAAATATTTTCTAAGCCTACTTATTAGAATGGCAGCGATAACATAAAATGATCTATTTCCTAATTTAATAGGTAGACATTTTTCAGTCAATTTTGCATTCAATATTTGATCAGATTAAGCAACCTTTATCATTAATGTGGCACTGATAATGCTTTCTCATAATAATGTTCACCAACATAATTTACATGAGTATTGGGTTTGCTTGGTGATTACTTCTCAAAAAATTGATTTTTCTGTGAAATACTAAATAATTAAATATGATGACTACTTGTAATGCACATACCAGATATTGATTTTCAATTAGATTTCCTGACACCCTTAAAAGTGATATGAACTATAGTAAGAATTCAATTACAAGCCACATGAAGGGTGTTTCTACGTTTCTGAAAGTTTGTGATAAACAACTTCATCATTTATGAGGTACTGTATTACTTATAGGAGTCCATAACCGGGACGCATTGTGGTTCTATGAGATCATGGATGATGAGAGCAAAGGAAAAGCATGTTTAAATTTCATTCTTGTTTAATGTCTTTGATCTGAATATCTTACTGCCTTGTATGGCACTCCCATGTACTCTTTATGATTAAATAATTTAAGGAAGTATCAGCAAGAGCTTCAATATCACAGATTAGCTGATAGCAAATTCCTAATTCAAGGTAGTATGTTATTTTATACTAGTCTATGGATTGGAATATTCAACTACATCATTATATAATCTTTTACTTTGTATCTGTTGTTATGCATACCATGTATTCTATAGATTTAAGTCAAATAAATTCATGTTAATTCCAAATAACACTGAAGGGAACAGTTAGATGTGGCTTAGGCTATCTAGCAGCCACCTATGGACAAATACATGCAAGTTCTAATGTAATTAATACATTACTCGAATGACTTTAGTAGCTGGTACTAATAACTACTAACTAACAATGTGACAATTGAAAAGTGCAGAAAATGCAATTCATAGCAGAACTTTTAAAATGTTGGTGTGGTAATATAATTATGGTGCTTCATTCCCCTTTGACAAAAGCTATTACTTTTAATGAGTGAGCTATGAAACAGGAACTACTGAATATAACAGAAAAGGGTTTAAATTATTGAGAAAAAAAATGCAATTCCTCTGTGTCAATTGAAGTGCAGCTAGTAATTTATAACACTCAAGTGCTCATTATACCTGCAAAGCAGATGACAGTAGATGGGACTGGATTGTCCCTAAAATGAACCTTCCTGAAGATAGATTGGCCTAAAAACAGGGAAATAATCCACAGCAAATGATTTAATTTTCAGAATCTATTCACCAAAAACTTTTTAAAAATCCATTATTTTGGGGTTAATAAAGTAATTTGATAATTTAATAAATACGTTTTATGGCTGCTTTATTATTTTAATGTTAGGTATTAAAGTGTCTACCAAATTTTACCAATTATAGTGAAGATATAAAAATATGCATTAAGTCTACTTATGCTGCAGTACTTTAAACTACTATAAAATGCTGTGATGTTTATCTGCTGTCTTAAGGTTTGTGATTAAAGAGTGCCGAGGCAATTCAAGAGAATTTAATAAAATCTTACCACTGAAGTATTTTCCTACAGAATTAAGAGGGAGAAAGATTAAAAGAAAAGAAAGAAATTGATCAGTATGGTACAGAGGGACTCCAGCAAATGTAAAAGATTGGTAAGCAAATTGAAATTCAATAGGCAGAGTCTCATACCTGTCTTTGTGAAGCCTCCTATTAGTAATAATATCAAAAAAGTTATTGTTTCAGTAACATCATATTATACTTTTTATATAAGGCAGATAAATCCTACTTTCTTGTAATCTCTAAGTGTTTAACTTAGTGCAGTAAAACCAAGATTTCTTATTTGGTGAGAGGTAGCACATTGCCATCCTATGTTTTATGGTTTCCCACTTTGGTGGCCACCACACAGGCCAAATGCACTAAAGGCACAGAGATGGCCATGGTCCCAACCACTGCCGGCATTGGCATCAGGTGGGACATCGCCCTGAGTGATTGGTTACAGACACTTCTAAGCTTGAAAACAAACTGCTACAAGCTCTTCCTAAATCTGTTTGAAAAGAAGGGTCTTTGAAAAGGAAACAAATCCCAAAAGAGATAAAGTAAATGTCCAGCTGAGCTTATTTGTGCTCCATTTGCAAAATGGGAAAATCGGGCAATTATGCAGGCAGCTCTACATACTCACCCCATAACTCCAGAGGGAGAGGGAATCTCAATCAGCTCATACACAAGTGTCCATCTGTATCACTAATTAAACTAAAATGAGATTCGGAACATCTTATGTCTCAGTAGTTACTAGAACAGTATCACTAACTGTTCTTTGCATGTAAAATCTGGTTGAGGGTTGAACTCGGACTGGGTTCTCTGATAAGCAAATTGTTAAAAGTGTAGAGCACATCTGAGGTAGGAGCTGATCAATTTCTAAATCCAACAGTTTCTGATTCAAATGTACAAGACAGAAGGCACTGACCAAGAGCTTAAGACTAGACAAACTAACAAAAGAGAGGAAAGAAACAACCAGAATATGTGAAGCATTATTTAAAATAAGAGAGTGGATGTAAACAAGGGATGGGAATGGCACAATGACCTAAATGAAGGGAAGAAATATTGATTTCCACCCTAGCCCTAATGACCCCAACTACAACCATGCTTGTATTAGTTTCCCTATGGTTTTTAAAAAAACAGTTAAACATAAAGGAATATTAGAGATGTAAGTTTGTCCCTCTGACTATCCTCCCTCACGCCTCCCCTCCTGAACGTGGTTCTAAAGGTGGTTGGGGAATAGTTGCACATCAGCAGTGTACGATTCACTAGAACTTTGCTTGAGCAGCTGTTCTTTACGTGGGAACCAATACAGCGACTGTTGGCAGCTATTCAACCGTGGGGTATATTCCAGCTGCGCCTGATTCTCTACACAGCCAAAATACACATATAAACAGTTTCCATTGGGCTTATTAGATAGCGATTAGGAGCAAAGAATCCCAACTGACTTCCTCTCTCACTCTCTCAAGAATGGCAAGGTCAATTATAATACTGCTACTGTGCCCCAATTGTAATCAGCTAATTCAGAACTGACTAGGGATCCACACCATGTATTGAATTTATCCAGTGAGTTACTGGGGAAATTGAATTTTAGGAGAACTGATGATGAAATGCACTCTTTAGATATAATCTAAATGGAATTACCAGCTTCTAGGACCCCATATCATTCCTGTTTATAGCTATCATGTTATGGCTAATGTACACAGCAAACAAAGACAAAAAGGGGAAACAGCTTACCTAGCTCATTCAACAATAAGGCTGAAAGAAAAGTAAATACAGAACAGTGAGCAAAGTAAAGAACTGAAGGTAAAATAGTGAAAGCATTACAGAAAAAGAGAAAAGTTCAGGTTTCCCTTGTGAAATTACTTTCAAATGTGTAGGGCAGTTTTGTAAATTCTGGTTAATTCTGTGCAGACAATGAATGTGCAGACACTCAGCATCAATGGGTAATCATCCTACGTACCAGTTTCCTCAATATCTGTAAAATGTTGAAATAAAATCCCTAACAGCAACCTAAATTTAATTTGCCTTCTTAAAATACTTGATTTCTCTCTTTCAAAATGATTATTGATCTGTTTTTTCAACCAGAAAAATAAGTTAATTTGGCAATGTAATTTACTGTGGGCATAAGACAATTTTGTAATTTAGATTTTTACTGTGAATGAAAAAAAAACTTTTGTTGAATCAAATACATTGTATAGCGTTTACAAATAAAATTTGGGACTGTTGTACCAGAATCTTAGTACTTTTGAATCCGTACAGCATCAAAGACAGTTTAAAATTAGTCATGGGCATAAACAACACAGAAAAACACCCAACAATCAGGCATGGCAAAGGCTTTAGACAGCAAGGTAAGAGGAGAAAGTCAGTGTGAGAGTAGGACACGAACAGAGAAGAAAACAATTCTCAAAATGTCTTTTGTTACTCTCACACCTCGTCTGATCCATACAGGTTCACCAAGTGCAATGAAGAAACTGGCTTGTTTTTCATATTCCCCACGGTCAACTATTTTAATGGAAATGGTTTTCCTGTAAGAACATAAGACAAAGGCAAACAATGGATTGGAGTTGTCCATCACAATCTCACGTGCTTAAGTAAACTACGTGATGGTTAGTGAGATGTTATGAAGGGAGGGAGCCTGCACCACATTCAGATATTGATGTGTAATAGGGTATAAACTTATTATTTCTGCTGCCAAATACTTCTCTCTGTAATTTGGCAACTTGTAGTTTACAGAGCTGGATTAGGTAGATTGAAATGTAACTTTTTTTTATTGTATCTGGTACCGCTGCATTATTACTGACAGTAGGGCACACACAGACAAATGTCCAATACATCTTCAGATCATTGCAATTTGAGATTAGATTGAGATCAGAAGCTATCTAAAAAAGAACCAGCATCTGTATGGCCATATTCAGATTATTTATGATCGCAGGATCCATTTAAAAAAGGTTTTACCCTATTACACAATTCTAAATGTGAGCTTTATGTTCTGGGCATCTTACAGTGCCGGGCATCCCTGAGTGACATTCAGGCATGGCATTAAGGCCTTAGCTCTGAGCAATTACCCCACCTTTCTTCTCACTCATCTCCACCAAGCGTGGCTCCCCAATCTCAATGAAGAAGTTCTTGTTTTTTTCATACTCCTCATCATCAATTATTTTGATTTCTATTGTCTTGCTGAAATAGAGAAGAAGAGGGTTGGGAAAAAAAGCAAGAATTAAGAACAAAGAGAACAGGAGACAAATGACTGCAATATCTTACTTCGAACAGCCCCAACAATTGACTTCCATCAAAATGTATACTATATTTCTAAAGTTTCTTTACATTATTTTGTTTAAATCTACTATTATAGGTTCGCAAACACAGATCTGGAGAATATGCATTGTGTTACTTTCCAAACTGTAGTAGATTTTCTGATGATAAATTCTCATACAAGTAGTAATGCAAACTGTTTTTCTGTTGCTTATACAGAGTGCATGTTACACAAATATGAGCTATACGAAACCTGTCTTTTGGGAGCTTTGAAGCTTTGACCATATCCAAAGCTATACAAAAGCTTTTGTTGCTTTTGGAGCTACAAGAAGTGAGAATTAGGTCAAGAAAGGAGAATCACAGAGACAGAAAAGAGATTATATGAGGCAACAAGAGTTGGGAGAATTTGATTTAGAAATACCCATTGGGTCCTGAGAAGAGAATGGAAGTAAAATATAACAGTCTAGGCCATGAGAACAGAATAGGCTAGGCCATGGTAACAGTAATGGTAATTACGTTTCACGGAAGCAGATAAAACAAAAAACAGGGCAAAAAGGATTAGGTGAGGAAATGGTCAAGTATTTGAATTTGGGAAGCTATGAGCATTAAAGCCATGATAAGCAAAGCCTTGTTACAAAATTAATCATGACAATAAAGTGAAAGACAGTGAGATTCAACATCTAGCATTCTACATCCAGTGTAAATTGTGTTTAGTGACAATTTGTGCTGACACAAATAGAACCCACTTTCATAAAGTACCGAAGGTTTTTATAGCTTCATATTCCAGGGTAACACATGCACAGAGGAACCATTGATTCAAATTTCACGTCTGAATAACTTGTGAGTGATAAGTAGTTTTAGTTTGAATAACAGAATGAATAAACTTTAATTGAAAAAAAACATGCACAGCAGTGAATCTATCTCACAAGTCAGGGAACATTGGGGACTGTGGTGGTCATGCAATTAAGAGGAGTGACAGTAATCTCTGCACCAGCAGCAGTATTCGCAGTACTTATTGATTCTCAAACCACATGTGGCATATTATGCTGCCTCAGTGTGTTGATTTGGTTTCCTTATGAATGTACTCTTCATCAGAGTTTTTCCCCCATCAACATATTAGTAGTATTTGGTGTGACCAAATCAAAACATTTTTGTTAACTTGCACCAATATTTAAACTCCCAAATAGATCACATTAGACAATTTAAAAAAAACTTTGTCCACCACCAGTTTTTCCCCAAATGGCCCAACAAAACCAAGTGAAATTGCAGGTTCCTGATTCTTAAGAAATAATTTGCAAGAAAATAATTTAAAGTGCAAGCTTGCCAATAAATTCTACTTCATTTTGTTCATTTTTCAATATTGATAGAATACATGGGACGTGGTATTCATTGTGAATGGATTCACACAGTAATACTGTAGTCAAAGTCATGTGATGCCATATATCCTGGGTCTGATACTGCTAACTATCTTAACTTCATTCACCCCTTGTCTACCCCAATTGAGTGCAGTAAAACATTTTTTTCTCTCAATGGTCACTCAATCCACAACTGTTTGGCAACTGACTGCAGCATTTTGCACACAAAATATACATCAATAACTTTACAGTATATTCTGTGATAAGGCTGTGAAAAGGCTCTATATTAAATACAAGCATTATTATTGCATAAATTTACCTTTGTAATTAACCACAGCATATTTTTGTGAGAAATAACTAACAGATATGTAGCCAGATTATTGCAACAAATACAACCTTTTTGTTTTGCTGCGGTTTAGACTTTGCTTTGGTACTTCATATTGCATTGAGAATCATTTATTTAAATTACTTCCTCTGAATTGATTGCCAATCTTTTATCATTCACATATATTTGAAAAGAATTGATTACTCCTAGATCCTGGTAATAAACAAATTACCACCCCCACTGAAAATAAAAATAATACATGTATGATTTATTATTCAATTATCCACAATAGTACAGTACTAAGGTATTAACAACAATCCACAATCCTTTCCTAGCAGTACACAAAAGAACCAGGTGTCATGCATCCAAGCTGTTCTTTGCCTTGTGATAAAGATCTTCACTTTCACTTGTCTCTGGAGTACTTGTACATTATGGGTCTTGGTGTCATGGAGAATAGGAGGGATGCTCTATCACTAAATATTCTACATATTTCTTGCACACCTCAAAGTTTAAAAGCTCTCTGGGTTTAGGCCTGGTATCAACAAGGCAATTTAAAAGGTCCATTGCTACAATTATCAAATGAGTTTGTACCATAATTCACATGTTAAGATGCAGAAAAACAATATTTAGTTAAAATTGGAAAGATTTACTTGTTGGGAGTTCCTGATGCTGGTAGCTTTATAACAGAGAAATCCCACTAATAACTTTGCCAGTGCACAACCTACTTTACTCTAGCTCTGCTTCAAATCAAACATTTTTGACCTTCGAACCAAAACATTCTCCTGCCATTCAAATCCTTTCAGTCTTGGCAATATCCCCTAGCTCCATTCTCCTGATCATATACAGTAAAAGCCTGTTTATCCGCGACCCAATCAACCATAACTTCCGTATAACCAGCACCTCAAAAAAAAATCTGCATTTGATTAATCGGAATTATCCAGAAAAATGCTTTTTTTGGGTGAAATTATTATGTATTTATTTTTGTGTTTTCGGCTGAATATCTGCATTAACCGGCATAAACAGGCTTTTACTGTATTTTTCTATTTTTGGTCTGATATATTAACATTTCTCATTCCTTCCATCTACTATTAATGGCAAAGCCTTTACCTTCTAAATGCTCTGGAGAATTCTCTCCCTGAATCTCTGCACCTTACCATTTCCTTCCATACCTCAAAAATCATTTTGAAACTTCTCTTTAACCTCACATTTTGTCAATAACCTTAAAAAACTTTCCTTTCAATTTCATTTATGTTTCAAGATTTGAAAGGTGCGAAGAAATACAAGTTATTGAATTGTGCAGTACAAAGAGTCGAGCATTGAGCTAGGATACTCTGCACTGCGATTCAAGATCCTGTGGAATACATCACACATTAAGAGAATGGAAGCACCTCACTTTGAGATTTCCCATCTGTTCACTGTCACCTGTGTTCAAACCAAAATCGCACCCTGCACTGGCATAGAATTGTTTTTTTGACTCTCGTCAACTCTGTGGAAGTTGATTTAAATTTGCTATAAGTGAGCAAGACTTCAGTCACATTCTAGATTCATGTTGACATGGATCATTAGCTGTCACCCACTAATCTCACAGACAAAGCTTTACAGGAGCCTGCTTTACGGACGTTCTTCTTGTAGAGTCCTTGTTTAACCATTGAGATCCAACAACAACAACAACAATTTATATAGCACCCTCCACGCAGGACAGCGTCTCAGAGCGCTTCACAAACAACAGATCCCAGGACCGAGCCAGGGGCAGGGATAGAAAGGTGACCAAAGGCGCGGTCGAAGAGAAAGGTCTTTAGCTGAGACCTGAAACTAGGAAGAGAGAGGACGAGGCGAAGGGAGTAAGGAAGGGAGTTCCAGAGCTTCGGGGTGTAGTGGCTGAAGGTACGGCCACCGAGGGTGGATCCCCTACTAATCTATGGTTGAGATATCACTGAAGAAGGTCCAAACAAGACAGGTGCGTCTGAAGAAAATGTCCCCGTTATTATAGTTTTAGAACTTGCAGTAAATCTATTAATTGTGTTTCTTTTACCTCCTAGTCACTCCTCTCTGTCTGCCTCTGTTGGTACGCTGATGGTCCACAACTGGCACTTCCTGATACAGACTTTTCACATTTTGGCAGAGCTACAGTACTCATCCAACGATTGAAAACTTGGGAGACAACTCAGGCCACAACAAAATACATTCTCCCCATATCTGCTGACACTTAAAAGCTGACAGAAAATGGATTGATGCTATCACTGGTAATTTCACCAATGCTTTTGTTAACAACTAGCTGCTGCTTGTAATTCTGAGAAAATGGTCAACTTCTATTTGAAATGCACATAATCCAGTACTGCTACATCTCCATCTGTTCTCTTGTTGCTGCTCATCATGGACTAATTTTGCTTGATGGAGAAAATTGCCCCTTATCTTAAACACATATATTAGTATGGAAGTAGAGCTTGTTAAAATCCAAATGAATCATGTGACCACTGCATACGGTATCCATAAACCACAGCTGGGCAGTTTGCAAAATGCCAAAAATTATCATCTGCTCCCAGAGTCTTTGAGATTTGGACATATTCAATAGATAACACACTAACCTACACTGCACTAGGAGGTTAATCTTTTTTCAATTATTTGAGACAATTACTTGCTTCCCAAACTCTGAGCTCAGATCTTGCTGGCTGTGTATGTCCTAAGCAGATGTGCAAGCGTCAGAAGATAATTACTTGCGCAAATATAAAAACACTTTGTCACAAGAGAAGCCATGGTGGGTGAATAATACAAAGAGGCTACTGGATACCTCTCACTGAGTTGCAAGATAGCAATCCAATCAAGGGGTTCAGGTAACATCAAAAGCTACGAGTAAACCTTGAGGACTCTGTCAGCTGAATCCTGCGATTCGATTACCGCTTTAAATTCTCTGAGAGTGTCTGGTATTATTTACAGTATATATAAATGAGATACTTAATTTTGTTTTAGAATTCTTGTGTTTTCTGTTGCTATGGAGAGAGGAAAGAGTGTAGAAAAAAATATATCATTTTTGTGATGTAAAACCGGGCTGGTTTTAATCCTTGCATTTGATTTCATGTCTGCTAGATGTCTCAAAGCGTTTCACGTAATACACTGTAAAGTGAATTAACCGTATAGATGTGTGCGAAACATGGCACCAATTGCGCACAACAATGTCCAACCAACAGTTGAAATGACCAATTTTTTTTGAGGGATTCTTATTAGGAGTGTGGAGTAAGGAAACTTGCCCAAGGTTTCACCCTGCCTGGAATTGAACCCAGGTCTCTCACTTATAAGGCAAGTTCTCTAACCACTGACAACAGGACTCTGACGTTCTGATGGTAAATTAACAAAAATGTAGCATGCTGTAACTTTGTGCAATGATTTCTTGCTTCTGTTGATTAATTTGCAACCAAATATTGTATCTTAATGACTAGCTCTTCAAAAGACAGCAAAATTCCACTAGAACAAGAAGCTACTTTTTAAATTAATCCTTCCACAAAAAAATGTTGCTTAAATTGGAGATGTAAAATGGACAGCACTTTGTAAAGGTATGTAAACGAGGGAGAAGGGAATATCATGATAAGGGCAGTGGGGGGAACATGGAGAAGGGATTAGGCGAGCTGGAGGTATAAAAACCGGAAGAGACTATCTGGGCCAAATGGCCTGATTCAGTGTTGTGCAGTCCAGCAATTCTGTGTAAATTGACTAAAGTAAGCAATATGCCTTTGCATTATATGTGAAAAGATTTTTCTAAATACATGCCGCCGAGTTAGAACAGTCAAAAAATTTGAGCAAACTTATACAGTTCAGTACTTTGTATTTTGCAACGAAAGCATAAGCAAAAAAACCTGCACAGTTGACAGAATGTGATCAATCACTGAGTGACAATCAAAGACAACTTCTCTAGACATATTATAGTGAGTTTATTGTGCAGGCTTTTCTTGACAGCTGGTAATAATCCTATGTTCGGTTTTGCCCACCTCATTAATTAAAAGTCACTTGTTTCTCTAGGCAGTCTATTGTCACATAAAGCTTTTTTTTAATAAGTCTAACATTTTTATTATTTGATATCTTACTACCATATGGTGCAGTTAAACTTTGCTAAATTCATAACTTGCCAGCCACAAAAATAATATTTTATTTCTTTATCTTAGATTAAGCAATTTGTAGCAATCCATTTAAAAAAAATTAGTGCCAAGTTTTTTTAAATTATCTCCCTATTAGCATTTGCCTCTCTGCTTCTGTGGTGCAGTTCCGCAGGGTTTGGTTCCTCCAGTACCTGTGAGACTTGCCAGTGAATGTCAGCAGGCCATGCTGTAGGGATTATCACAGCCAACTTGATCTCTTCCTGACCAGCTGCCCCACATGTACACTTCCTCTAGAGGGCGATGAAGAGAACAGAGGAGCGGGTACCTGGCTGGCTTTCCCCTCCATAACCTTGGGTACAGACAATGAAAGGTCCCCACATTGTCCTGGCAGAGACTAGCAAACTGCACTGAATAATACTGGTGAGCTCCCTGTCCATAGGCAGCAGCTCTAGATAAACCATTGGGGATTGATTCCTCTTACTAACATATTTCATCTAATTCAATCAGAGCAGAAAGAATAAAAAACATTAAATACAAGTTTGTGCTTTACACAGAATCGTCTCCAATAAAAATTGGTAATGAAATGAAATAGCTATAATTACTGTAGTGGACATTACCAACAGGATATTTGGTTAATATTTTATAGCTGAATTTTATAATTAGGCTACTTTCTTGTATAAAGAAGCAAGTGGCAAGTGATATATTGATGATTAGAATTCTATGCTTGAATCAGAACAAGCTTTGGTTAGGCTTCCATCCAGAATGGCTGTATTAGCAGAATATCTGCAGAAAGTCCAAATATTTAAGCATTCACATACACTTTTCCACTCAGTTTTACTATATTTTCCAGAATTTGGATTTATAGAATTAAATTATTCTACTTAATTTCACTGAAACAGGATCAGTATTTCTGAGAAGGTGAAAAAGTGAAAAATATTAATTCACACAATTATTGATAATGATCAATAATCAGCTCAATATTAAGTGGGTCAAAATTCATTTTTTTTAAAAGCGTTCTTCATTTCATTCTGAAAGAGGTATTAACATAATGTAGTTCCCATAGAACTGCTACAATGCAGTAATATAGAGAATTTTCTACCTTAAAAAGCATAACGTTTGGCTTTTTAAAACAAATCTATTGCAGTAAAGTTTGCCTTTTGAAAATTCTTTGCAGGATCATATGTACAATATGAAGTTTGAAAAAAGCATTTGTAATGTAGTGCAAAGGTATTTTATTTGAGAAAATATTGGTGATTCACTTTATGGCTGTTAGTGAAATATTGCTGTGCGTAATTTACCTACAAATGCCCAGTCACTCCACTTCACAGTAAATCCTGTGAAGTCCTTTGAGATGTTTTAATGAAGTAATAAGGTGTGTTATCGAATGCAATGATTGATAATAACATTCATATATACAATATGTATGTTTGAACATTCAGTCATCCAACTGAGCAACCCATGTAAGTAATAGTACAGTGTGTTGATCTGGAACTAGGCCCTTACAAAATTAAAATTATGAACATGTACAGTATGAATTGAATGCACATTAGTATTGGTGGATTACTTATTTTGTGGCCAACGTAGCTCACTTGGACATCGGCCATCCATGCTTCCCAATATTATCCCAATATTGCCATTTGGCAATCAGCATCAGGAAACTCTTTGAGTCAGATGGACAAATTCAAAAATGTAGCTTTCAGAGAATAAAACATGAAATAAAAAAAAAGATGTACTGATGGAAGGGCATAAACAACAATGAAGCATAAAGTTCAATATGAATTAAAGAATAAATAATTGTTCCTTATATTGTTTATGTTCAATTGGTGGGTTCATTTGGTGACAGCCACAGGCATCAGCCAGTTATGATTAACATCAAATAATCATGCAATTTTAATTGTTTACAGGATTTATTTCACTGCATTATAATGGGAACTAACATATCTGGTTAGCAAAATTATAAAAATGAAAACAGATACACTGCAGTGTATTAAGGCTGTAATCTAATTAAGCGCCACATTCACAGTTTAGAACATTGTCTGAACACTATGATACTGCCTTGTGATAATTTCCAGGTTTGTTGCCCTCTTATCCATTGTCCTCTGTATGTTTTCCAATAACTGTCATACTCATTGACTTAAAGATGTCCAATATGGGGTGGGGGGGCATTATCAGTACTAAATACTCCTCCCCTCACTGTTATATAACATAAATTGAAGAGGGTATTTTATTTGCGGTGCCATATACCTTTCTCTTAGCTGATTATTCCAGCACAACAACATCCTTGAAGACAAATATCTGCAACAACAACAAAATTACATTTATACAGTGCTTTTCATGTCGGGAGGACGTCGCAAGGCACTGGATTATCTGCATAATTCATTATGTCTTTGTCACGCTGTGTTACCTTCTTACAAAAGCGCTGGTGGGAGGAACCTGGAGAGCAAGCATTCCCTCGTTCACCTGACAAAATGAGATTCTGCTCCAATCCCATCATCAAATATGAATGTAGAGTTAATGACAGAGTCACTGCAGCAGTTCTGGAGATCTTGGACTTATTACTGGATAATGCAATTGGCTATGAAGCCTTTGAGTTGCTGTTAGGAATGTACTTCAATGTAAGTTCTCAAAGTCATTTCATTCTCCATCAGGGTCAATGTTTTGTCAATCCTCCCTTTCAACAACTAGCACTGAGTTGCCTCTGTCTACACTCTTTACTACGTGTTCTTATGAAAGGTTAAACAGAAACTCCTTCCTACTAGCAAACTACTGTGAGAGCAAACTAGACAGATAATATATAAATAATAATAATAATCATAATCCTTGCATTTGATATAGCGCTTTTCATGTCTTCTAAACGTCTCAAAGCGCTTCACGGATTGTACTGTAAAGTGAATTGACTGTATATTTGTGGGCAATAGACGACAGCCAATTGTGCACAGCAACGTCCCACAAATACATGTAGTCGTTTTTTAAAAAAAATTGATTATTATTAAAGGGAAAAGCGATCCATCAATCGACTAATAACCAGGTTCCTACTTATTGCTGGATAAACAGAGGCATGTGGAGTAGGGAAACTACTCCACAACATCGCCCAACATTTCGGCCTGCTGGGAATCGACCCAAGTATCTTGAATGTGGGGCGAGTGTTCTCACCACTAAGCTACAAGACTCCACATTGTTGTAGTAGTAATACAAATCACAATCATCCTTGATGCTTGGTGTGTAACAAAGCAATTTGGGAAAATATTTCAAAATTCATGATTTCTATCATGCTAAATCTAAAATGATAAATAGCAGAAAATTTGGAAAGTATTGTGTGAGCTCCTGTGCTTGGCTGTCACTCCATTTATGTGAGCAAGAAGTATTGACTGCACTTTTAATTGGTGATAGCTTCCATGCACACAGTGTTCAGACAAACCCATTTCTTGTTGGCTCATAACAGTGAGTTTTTGCAAAGGCTTAAATAAATGGTGCATAAACTGTACATACATCAACCAAATCCGAGTTGACGTGCACTGCAGTTACCACCATCTTTACACATCAATGAGGAAACATGCAATGTATTGATGTTTAGAGACTGTTTGATTCACAAATGTATACCATGTAAACACAGTAAATGCTCCTACTTTTTAATAATTATGAATATTTCATTTTTTTTCTCATAAAGTGTAAAAACAAATGTACAAAACCCACACACAAGATTCCATAAGATACTGGTCGTACCAACTGTTAATAGTGTCCAATTGTACTATTTCCAAAAGTGTTACCAAGATTTTCATGTTGCTATGGAAGCAATATTTACGTGACTATTGACATAAGGAAATGATATGCATTTCTTGGAGTGACCAAAAATTTACATTACTACAATTGTCGAACGTTGTGAGGAAATGTTGGACTTCCTCGAGTCCAAAATAGAGAGAATCTGCTCTGCGGTTTCCTCCCACCACCTCTCCTCCACCTCTGCACCTCCATTCGTTATTTCAACCCCCACCCACTCCCCCTTTCATACTTTCAACCCCACCACTCCGTCTTTAGTCACAAAAATAATCACCTCCATGAAACCAACCACGTGCTCATTGGAGCCCATCCCCACCCCCCTCCTCCGCACCCAGCTCCACCTTTTGGCCCTGCTCATTTCTGACACCATCAACCTTTCCCTCTCCTCAGGCACTGTCCCTACCTCCCTTAAAACAGCCACCATCACCCCTATCCTGAAAAAACCCTCCCTTGATGCGTTACAGCCATCAAGCTACCGACCCATCTCCAACCTCCCGTTTATATCTAAGGTCCTTGAAAGAGTGGTTGCCTCCCAGCTCCGCTCTTTCCTCTCAATTCACTCACTCCTTGAACCCCTCCAATCAGGTTTCCGCCCTGTTCACAGCACAGAAACTGCCCTGGTCAAGGTCAGTAATGACATCTTAACCGCCTGCGACCAGGGCTCCCTCTGCCTCCTCGTCCTCCTTGACCTGTCTGCTGCGTTCGACACAGTCGATCACACCATCCTCCTCCAACGTCTTTCCTCCCACCTCAACCTTCAAGGCACAGTCCTTGATTGGTTCCATTCCTACCTGACCCACCGCCTACATTTTGTATCTTCCAACGGTTTTTCCTCAAACCTCCGCACAGTTTCTCACGGTGTCCCCCAGGGCTCTGTCTTCGGCCCCCTCCTTTTCACCATTTACACGCTCCCTCTGGGCGACGTCACCCACAAACATGGAGTAAATTTCCACATGTATGCGGACGACACCCAGCTGTGCCTTTCTGCCTCATCCCTCAACCCCCAGACCATCGATGTTCTGACAGCATGTCTGTCCGACATTGAGTACTGGACGAGGGACAACTTCCTCCAATTGAACATGAGCAAGACCGAGGCCCTCCTGATTGGCTCAAGCCAACGCCTCCGCACATCGGGCGCTGCCAGCCTCAATATCCAAGGCTGTACTCTCCACCTCACAAAGCCAGTCAGGAACCTCGGCATCACGTTCGACTATAAACTCTCCTTCCTCCCCCACATCCGTGCCTTGACCGGCACCGCTTATTTCCACCTGCGCAACATTGCCAGGCTCCGCAACTACCTCACCCCCCAAGCTGCCGAAACACTCGTGCACGCATACATCACCTCACGGCTGGACTACGGAAACTCTCTCCTCGTCGGCCTCCCCAGTTCCTCCATTCACAGGCTGCAGGTCATCCAAAACTCTGCAGCCCGTGTACTGTCCCACACCCGCCTTCACGACAACATAACCCCACCCTCGCCCGTCTCCACTGGCTCCCCATCCTCCAGAGGATCGAGTTCAAGATCCTCGTCCTCACCTTCAAGGCCTTACATGGCCTTGCCCCGCCCTACTTAACCGACTTACTTTCCCCCTATAAACCCACCCGGACCCTCCGTTCAGCAGGTCTTGGCCTGCTCCAAGCCCCCCGCCCGAACCGCCCCACCATCGGAGGCCGGGCCTTCAGTTTCTCCGCTCCCACCCTGTGGAATTCCATCCCCCAATCCCTCCGCCTTGTTTCTTCCCTTTCCTCTTTCAAGGCCGGTTTGAAGACTTTCCTCTTCAACCGTGCCTTTTGTTCTGAATTGTTCAACCTCCCCTACGTGTTTCACCCCTTCCCGAACACCCCCCTCCCAGCTCGGGTCACACGCCTCCTGTGCAGCGCCTTGGGACGTCCTCCCGACGTGAAAGGCGCTGTATAAGTTTAGGTTGTTGTTGTTGTTGTTACTAGAATTATGAGTCACTGCCTGAATTCTCCCTTCCCAGCCCTGAACCAAATTACGATGTCTCTGGAGCTGTTCCTCTCGACGTGAAAGAGACTCTTATCAATGTAATTTTGTTGTTGTGTTATTGTTGTTCTGATTGAGATCATTTAACCGGGCACAGAACAAGTTTTAACCTGACTTTCCTGATCCCTTTGGCTCAGTGTCACATTAAGTTATTGTTGTTGCACGATGGGTTTAAGGAATTTTCTCATTGAGACATTTCAAAAGTAAAAAAATTACATTCATATACCGCCTTTCACATCTGGGGACTTTGAGGAAGCCGCCATAGAGCTATGAAGTGTGATCTCCTCAGACTTCGTTTTTGCGATGGTTAAACCGCCTTAAAAAGCAAATGGAATAAGTATTGTGTGCCTGAAGGCATCGTTACCATCTCTGTTTGGTAGCACACTACACAAATGAACATGTGGACTCAAAACAAGTCAAGCACATATTAAACAAGCCCACAGATTTATTTCAAGTGGATTAATTTTATGTAATAACTTGGAGAGTAAAGCATCTCATTTGTATCTTTGAGATGAGCTAAAATATTATTGTAGATCAGCTGTTCAGTATAATTTTCAACATCATCAAAAATGCCTCATTAATAGTTAGTTGGAACACTGCCCTTGTTTATGCAGAACATTTGTTGAAGCTTTATAAAGCTTTAATCAAAATCATTGAATGATAGACATTCACAGTGGAGAAGAAAGATATTTGGGCAATCGGGTGTCTACTGGATCTTTTAAGAGCAATCCTTTCAATTCCATTTATCTGGCTTTTCCCCATATCCCTGTTTACTCCTTTTAAGGTAATTATCTCATTCCTATTGAAAAAATATGGATTCAGCCTCAACCACTGCACCCGATAGTGCATTCCATATCCTAACTATTCTGTATCCTAACTATTCTATGTGAAACAAAAGGCTCCTAATCTCTGCAATGGCTCATTTACTAACAATCTTAAATTGATACCTGCCCTCTAAGTCACTAACTCACCAGCCAATAGAAATATTTTCTCTAGCTGACTCTATCAAAACCCTTTATAATTTGAAAGGTCTTTAGCAGGTCACCGATCAATCTTTCAAGATCAAAAGTCCACACTGAAGATTTGAGAGATTTGTGACTATGTAATAACATTTTTGCTGCTTTGAATACTGTGTAAAAAGACTGATTCAAATGTATATAGCTTTCTGTTTAAAACACATAATGTAGGTATCATGCTAAATGGGAACCCGAACCTAAGCCTGTCCTCATCAATCACACAGGTGGTACAGAATAATACATGCCTCCCCAGTTCCTCCATTCATAGGCTGCAGGCCATCCAAAACTCTGCAGCCCGTGTACTATCCCGCACCCACCTTCGTGACCACATAACCCCCACCCTCGCCCGTCTCCACTGGCTCCCCATCCTCCAGAGGATCGAATTTAAGATCCTCGTCCTCACCTACAAGGCCTTACACGGCCTTGCCCCATCCTACCTAACCGATCTACTCTCCCCCTACACGCCCACCCGGACCCTCCGTTCAACAGGACTTGGCCTGCTCCAAGCCCCCCGCCCGAACCGCCCCACCATCGGAGGCCGGGCCTTCAGTTTCTCCGCTCCCACCTTATGGAATGCCATCCCTCAATCCCTCCGTTTCGCCTCTTCCCTTTCCTCTTTCAAGGCCGGTTTGAAGACTTTCCTCTTCGATCGTGCCTTTTGTTCCACCCCAAACTCTTTTACCTCCCCTTTGTGTTTCACCCCTTCCCAAACACTCCCCTCCCAGCTCGGGTCACACGCCTCTTGTTTAGCGCCTTGGGACGTCCTCCCGATGTGAAAGGCGCTATATAAATGTAAATTGTTGTTGTTGTTGCATTTAATATAGCGCCCTATCATGTCAGAACATCTCATGCATTTTAAGTTATTTTCAAATGTATTTACTGTTATATAGACACATACATTAATGTGTGCTAGTAATGCCCCACAAACTCTAGTGAGATGAATAGCAAGATGCTTTTTGTTTGCTTTATATTGAGGAAGAGCTGTTACATAACAACAGTAATTTTCAGGCAGGATTGAAGTACTGTACATTGTAAATCTGGTTTGTACCAGATCATGAGAGGGGTGTTTTGGGATGAGCCCATTTGATCTCATCCTTTCATAATAATAAGGCTTGATAAGATATTATATCAAGGATTATTTTTATAATACCAGTTACCTCCCCATTGCACAATGAAACTATATTTTTTTCTCTACCAACCTGCCCACTCCCTCAGTTCTGATGAATGGTTGTTGACCCGAAACGTTGACTCTTTTTCCTTTCTCCATGGATACTGCCTGACCTGCTGAATTTTCCCAGCAACTTCTGTTTTCCTTTCAGATCCAGCATCTGTAGTATTTTGTGTTTTGCCCACTCCCTCTGTTCAGCACTCCTGTCTGCTCCAGGTCTCCCGCCCGACTATCAGTTGCTGGACTTTCAGCTTCTCTGCCTTCACATTATGGAACTTAAACCCACAGTCAGTCTGCTTGCTCCACCCCCTGCCTCCTCCAAGGCCTTAAGATTCTCCTTTTCAACCATGCCCTCGCTTCTCTCTGCCTCCCCTCCCCTCACGTTTACTCTACCTATCCTCCATGCATGGATCCCGACTCCTGACTGTTCAACACCTTGGATGTCCTTCTGACGTGAAAGGCGTTCTATAAATGTAATTTGTTTTTAGAAGTCTGATGTTCTGGCCTAAAAAAATGAGGAATGACTAGACCGGTTACTACTTCAAATAGATACATACCAGAGGAGAGTTTTTCGATGTACTTCATACAAAATTAGATTGATAAAGTAAACTCAGAACTTTCAGATACTCAATACTTTCAGATACGTGAAGGTAACAATATAAGTGGGTACAGCTTCAGAGTTGTATAGGATAATTGTACAATAGTCACCAGGAAGTATTTTTTACACAGAGGGTAATCAACAACTTGTTTAACTGCCATTGATAGCACTGGCCTAGTGTGGAATATTGCGAACTCGCCTGGCTCAGGAACTGGACTACTGAGTCTGCCTTAGAGGACTAGTTTAATTGCGACATTCTATTGCCAAGAATGTCACCTTGGAGCCAATTCAAGAAGACCCTGCTTACCTCCCTCTAAGGAGGATAGTCATTAATTGGTACCTGCAATTTTTTTTCAACTTTATTATATGCATATTCAAGATGGCATACATTATTTTCTGGCAAGCGATGTGTTCACTTTCATATGCACAATGTTGTATTTTATGGAGGCAAATTGCTTTCTTGTACCTTATTTTAACCATAACTGCCCTACCACTCAGTGGCACTGTTGGCACACCAATCTGTTAAAGACTGTATCCCTTTTACATGAATACTCTGCACCAGCATGCCATCTGAGCTGCATGCTTATAATCTCTCATTGCTTTGCATGCAAAACAACATCACAGAGCTAGAGTATTACCACAACATTGTAAATCCACGTGGCTCAAAGTATCTACCATTTGTTCTAAACGTTCAATTTGCTCACTAAAACAAAATGAGTGAGAGCTTCAGATGATGATATTGGTGTTTATTTTATTTATCAGGTTCACACATAAGCAGTGCCCAATCAATCTCTGCATAGTATAATTTTTTTTTGCAAAGACCTGTCGCTAAATATCTTAGTAACATTGACTGTTTAATCCTAATACTATAAGCTTTTGGGTGCTGTTATGGATCCTGCTTCAAGAAACTTTTAATGATATAACATTCCATTACTAATAACCCCCTGTTATCCTCTCCCTTTTGGTAATGATCTTAAATTAATGCTCACCAGTTACCAACTCCTAAACAAATATAAATAATTTCCCCTATTTACCTATCAAAACCCCATGCATTTAAACATCACCATTAGGAAACCAGTCTCAGTTTATACTGTACAATATTATCCATGATAATCTTCTGTGAAAATTACATTGAATCTCTGCTAAAATGTTAGTGGAAATCTGGTGTGTGATAAACTGAAGAGTGGATAATGGGGTTGCTAATGGGGTTTGGTTTGAACTATTCAAGAACTATTCAAAAAGTGACAATACAGTATTGAACAACAACAACTTGCATTTATATAGCAGCCCTCATGCAGGGTAGAGTCCCCGAGCACTTGTAAACCACTAACACTGGTTAGTGGAGCAATGCTTCTAGTATTATAAATCAGACATTAAAGATAATCACTAACCCAGAAACCACAAAATTGCTTGATTTGAACCCCTGGTTAATGATTTTGCCTTTTCCCTAAGGAAACAAAAGCTGACTATATTATTCCTTGGTATCACAGTGGACGTAAAGCATTAGGTTATATGTTACACTCCATTTCCATATAATGGAAAATCTGTTGCTGTGCTTGCATCATTGATGCTTTATTTATTTAATTACTGTATTTATTTGAATTATCAAGGATAATTATGATATTAATTGAAAATGGGTTACATACTACAAACAAAGCAGAATACTCCCTTTCTCCACAACACTGCAGAAGACGCCTCCGCAGCACCTCTGTACATGCATCTGAATTTGTGTTCTTTCCCTGTGCAGTGGAGAAGGGCTGCTGATTATCAAGAGCAAGCAAATGTACACTGTTGCATAATACTCCCATGACACTTATCAATATTGTCATTCAATTGAAATCACCTGGGAAGATAAATGAGGAGAATATCCTTGACAATTATAGGCGCTGCTAACTAATTAGTAGCTCACTGCACAGTTCTGGAAATTTTTCCTTGGAAATATTTAAATTATTTGGATTATGCAACATGTTCAAAGCTGATGAGCTTTGTCATAAGTCAATCTCATAAGAAACAAAACTGAAATATTAAGACTATTTTAAATGGCGTGGTTTTTTTTTACTTGAGAAAAAAAAGAGTAAGACCTAGGTCATATTGACTAAACAATGATATCAAAACATACCTAAAGGCCAAAGATATACTGCAAGCTATCAAAGCAGCAAATATGTCAAAGACCAGATAGGTCCTGCAAGCATAAATTAGGAAGGGATATTGTAAAAGATCAGATCACGGCAGATCTTTGAAATAGACAATACAGATTTCACAAACAATAGAAACCTTACATTTGAAATAGCACTTTTCATGTCGGGAGGCTGTCTCAAAGTATGTTACAGGGTAAGCTGGAAAGTGGAGTGACTGTGTTTTGTGAGCGAACATTGCAATCAATTTTGTGCAGCAATACTCCACATTGAATGATTAATTTTACTTCAGTGATTATTGGCCAGAGCCCTCCGAGAAATTCTCTACTCTTTTCGAATAGTGCCAAGAGAATTTTAACATTCACCTAACCAGGCAGAAGGGACCTTTAACATTGCATGTTTGAAGGATGGCACCTCTGGCATTGCAGCATTTCCTAGTACTGTATTTGATTATCAACAATTGGAGATTACCAATCAGTCAAATCACTAATCAAGCAGTAAAAAATAAATTGCTGGGAAGTTAAAAAATCTTCAGTTTGCAGGAGGAAGTGAGGCTGAGTAAGAAATATCACAATTGTATTGAGGCCCTGAGAAACAGTGGTCCAGACGTCAAAGCAATACATTCTGATTTCAACACAAAAGGAGGAGAAAGCATATTTCACATATATTGTGGACAATGAGTTTAGTACTTGGTAGGATCATGAGGAAAGTTTCCAAGAGTCATGACTAGTAGTATTGATAAAATAATGACAAGCTCACAACAGTTTGAGACAAAAAGTTAGACCGGCTCATTTACCAGACAATCATTTTTTATACCCAAATCAGTAGCATCAGAAAGAAGGGCCTATCTTTAATAGATACATAGGACCTAAGTTTAACATCTCATATAAAGAATGGTGCTCCACCTGCTTTGCACTGATATGTCAATCTAGACTGTGAGCTGATAGTCCCAATGTGGGGCTTTAACCCACAACCTCCGACTCAAAATGTTTTATTGTCGACAATATATTCAATTGGAAGGAAAGCAAATGCACATCAAGACAGCAATATAGTACCCACTGGAACAGTTTCTGGTACACCAGAACCCCTGATACAAATATATTCTCCTTTTGTACAGTTCCCCAGGACAACATTCTACACTCTGTTAGCAACTGTGTTATTTCAGTTTCTGACATGTCATCACATTTGGCAAAAGAGTAGCACAGTGAACTGTGAAAAACAATGATCAGCACTGTTCACCAGCATTACCTTCTCATGATTTCCTAATCTCTTCCACCTGTGTGACCACCAGATGTTTTCATACATCATAATGAAGTTACATGGTATACTATTAATTACAAACTGAAAATGATGCAACAAAAAGGGTTGTATTAAATATCAATTATTCAACAACGTTTATTACAATCAAAACAGTACTGCTCCAAATCTTGATTTAGTGGACTTTATTTTCTGGCAGGGTGATACCGGTGAATTAGCATAAGGTGCCATGTTATAAGTCGTACAATTGCTTAATGCTCTCGAGTACCATTAATTTTCATACTGAAACCACTTTAATTTCTTCGCACTAGTTGGATTTTACAAGTCAGATAAATAGCTATATCG
This sequence comes from Hydrolagus colliei, assembly GCA_035084275.1. NCBI lineage: Eukaryota > Metazoa > Chordata > Chondrichthyes > Chimaeriformes > Chimaeridae > Hydrolagus > Hydrolagus colliei. The sequence goes on from CM068744.1 coordinate 59,327,749, forward strand.
TAACAATTCCTTTGACCCAAATAATGTAAATCATGTTCTAAGCATCACCACAACCACATCACTGCCTGCACTGACGAAGTATAGTACTGTATACAATTGAAACACTACAGTAATACGAGTGAATTTCAATACTCAAAATATTTGAGTTACATTGTTAATAGATCTTTGGAATAATTAATGCCATTCATTAATAATAATAATCCTTGCATTTGATTTGGCACTTTTCACATCTTATTGACATCTCAAAGTGCTTACATTATACATATTTCTGTACATTCTAATAATGCATTAATTGTATAAAATCCAACTTATATATAACTCATACTTTGCATAGGTGGTGCTAAATGCTATTACCCTGACTGGTAGAATTTATGTGAGTTTATTTGTACAAATATGTTTACATTGATCCATCAAACTGTCTAAACATTCTATTGGACGTACAAGAGCGCTGAACTCTCCACCAGCGTATACTGTAATTGTCATTGCTGGTGGTTTTGCTGTGCAGTTTTCACTAAAGTTCCCAAAACAGCTAATATTTTTGAAAAGCATGAATCAAATGTCTATGGTAATCGTAAATGGTTGCAGCTGCCATGATCACCTTGTCATAGTGGTTTCACTGATGTTCACCGCACTATAGTTACATTCGGAGCAAAAACTGAATCAAGACATTCTCGTTTGGGTAGTTCAATGGAATCCTCAAGAACTTTTAAGGTATAATTTTACTGTTTTAAGTACCGATTACACAAGTGAGCTTGGTAATTATTTTTAAAACTATCTGGAGCTTGTTCTGAAAAAGTCATAGATAGTCAAGATAAAATTGACAAACTGTTTGAGCTTTACTCTAGTTGAGCAGTGGCCAACCTTTATTTTTACAAAGTAAAAATTCTTGATTGAATATTACTTGATTTAGAATAATAATTTATCCCATTAATTAAGAAACATTCAATTAAGAATAAACTGGAAACACATGAATGGTTGAACATGGACTCACCTAGAATCGTGCAAATTTTGGGGGGCTGCTTCTTGACAGCTGCATAACCTCATGTGCCACAGTTTGGCCACCACTATTCTAGACAATCAAGGATCCATAGCATATCCAAAAGTGATTTGAAAAGTAGACTTTTTTATGGGTAGAAGTCTGGACTATCAATTTTACAACTATTATTAATGCCTGTTTTCAAAAATATTTTAACCATTTACAGTAAATGCAAATTTATTTCTGAATAAATCCCAAATACAGAGTGAAAATTCTTCATCACGAAGTCAGATTTTGCTTTGTATTGTGGTTAAATGAAGAAGCGATTAACTGGAATACTGATAAGGGGTATTTGCCAGTAATTTTGTTGTATATTAGTCATCTGTCAATGCCAGAAGATGTCACTGAAATATTTTGTACAATTCCTGCAAAAGAAATGCCGGAAAAACCTGGCACAACACATTTTGATGCAGGAATTGAATGACCCTATTTACCTTCTACATCACTTTTATCTTTGTTAATTCCATTATTCTCCCTCCTAAAATCACTCTATCTGACAAATTACAAAATATCAAGAAAGAATGGAACAAAAACGGAGATCTAACCTATCATGCACAGACATTCCCCTGTCTGCTCTGCACTATCATGGTTTCTACCCAATTGTTTGTATAAAAATAATCCTTACATTTGATGTAAGATCTTATCACTTCATCAAAATGTCATAAACTACTTCACGAGACTTACTGTAAAGTATAGTGACTGTCTATTTTGTGGGCAAATATGGTAGCTAATTTGCACACAGCAATGTTCCACAAACAGCCATTAAATGAATGACCAGTTTTATTTGGGAGATTGTTGGCTTGGAAGCCAGGAGAAACTCCTTTCTCTCTTCAAATAGTGCCATGGGATCTTTAGCATTCGCCTGAACAGGTAGATGTGGTTAAACAACTCAAAGAATCTCCTGTAGAAAGGTTATGTAATTTTTCACACTATCACAAAAAGGTAATTCAAGTAAATCTCCAGACTATCGATCTAATCTGAAATAAGATATTATTCATTCTTGGCTAGTTGCCTTGCTTGGCACAGTGCCAACAGCTCAGATCATCTTGAACTGCATGTTTCATTTTAACTCTTCATTATGCGTCAGCTTACCTCAATTAGTAGCGTCCTCACCTCCGAGTAAGAAGGTTGAAGAATTCAAGACCAACAATGGAACTCATATGGATTAAGATGACACTCCAATACAGTCCTGGGGCTAAGCTGTTGTTTGGAGGTGTCGTCCTTCAGTGAGACATTAAACAGAGGTCCTGTCTGCTCTTGATGGCACATTGCTGTGTGCAAATACATGATTTCTGATTTGATTTCTTGTTTGAATATTGTATGAAATTTGCACTCCACCAATCCTTTGACCCATTGTTTATCAGGACTTTGAACTCACATTGTCTAGGCTGGCACTCCTGAAAACTAAACTGATTAAGGCTATACAATAGAACGTTGATAATCCGGCATTCCGAAAGATGGCAACTCCCTAAAACCAGCAAGATTTCAAAATACAGGTAAGCCTCTATTTAGGACACTTCTATTTAGGATGTTTTGATTGAAGGAACATGATTTTTTAACACTTTTTTTTATCGATATAGGACACTTGGATTCGTTTTAACGAACAAATTTATTTTGTGCATGAACAGTACATATTTTGAATATCGCGGTCGCATTTCGTGCATCCTTTTTGTCCATACGCACAGTCTATAGTGTATTCACGGGTAAATCCAAGCGTTTGACCTGGCCAATAGTATGTCGCTACATCATTGTTTAAAAGCCAGCTGATTTTGAAGTGACATCACGCCATGTCATTGTCACAGTAATTTCCAAACATTCCCGAGCAACTTTGAGCGATTTACAGCCTCTACCACGTTTACACCAAGAGCAGTATGTGAAATGGTAATAATGGTAATACCGCTAGCGGCAGGAAACCCCGCAAAGTCATCACTTTAAATACCAAATTGGAGGTGATAAAGCGCATCGAGTCTGGCAAAAAACTTTGAACTCACATAGTCTACGCTGGCATTCCTGAAAACGAAACTGATTAAGGCTGTACAATAGAACGTCGATAATCCGGCATTCCGAAAGCTGGCAACTTTCGGAATGCCGGACGGAATGAGGGACAACTTCCTCCAATTGAACGTGAGCAAGACCGAGGCCCTCCTGATTGGCTCAAGCCAGCGCCTCCGCACATCGGGTGCTGCCAGCCTCAATATCCAAGGCTGTACTCTCCACCTCACAAAGCCAGTCAGGAACCTTGGCATCACATTTGACCATAAACTCTCCTTCCTCCCCCACATCCGTGCCTTGACCAGCACCGCTTATTTCCACCTGCGCAACATTGCCAGGCTCCGCAACTACCTCACCCCCCACGCTGCCGAAACACTCGTGCACGCGTACATCACCTCATGGCTGGACTACGGAAACTCTCTCCTTGTCGGCCTCCCCAGTTCCTCCATTCACAGGCTGCAGGTCATCCAAAACTCTGCAGCCCATGTACTATCCTGCACCCGCCTTCGCGATCACATAACCCCCACCCTCACCCGTCTCCACTGGCTCCCCATCCTCCAGAGGATCGAGTTCAAGATCCTCGTCCTCACCTTCAAGGCCTTACACGGCCTTGCCCCGCCCTACCTAACCGATTTACTTTCCCCCTATAAGCCCACCCGGACCCTCCGTTCAGCAGGTCTTGACCTGCTCCAAGCCCCCCGCCCAAACCGCCCCACCATTGGAGGCCGGGCTCTCAGTTTTTCCGCTCCCACCCTGTGGAATTCCATCCCCCAATCCCTCCGTTTTGTTTCTTCCCTTTCCTCTTTCAAGGCCGGTTTGAAGACTTTCCTCTTCAACCGTGCCTTTTGTTCCCCCCGGAATTTGTCGACCTCTCCCACGCGTTTCACCCCTTCCCGAACACCCCCCTCCCAGCTCAGGTCACACGCCTCCTGTGCAGCGCGTTGGGACATCCTCCCGATGTGAAAGGCACTTTACAAGTTTAAGTTGTTGTTGTTGGATGTCGGGCTAGGGCTAGCTAGATCATATTTCCTTGCATGCAAAATATCTCTCCTTAGCTTTATAGTCGTTTTGACCTAATTATTCAGTCTCTAGAATCATAGAATCATAGAATTTTACGGCACAAAAGGAGGCCATTCGGCCCATCTAGTCTGTGCCGGCTCTTTGAAAAGAGCGATTCAATCCCACTGCCCTGCCCGCTCCCCATAGCCTAATAGACCCGTTCTCCCTAAATAAAGATCTAATTCCCTTTTAAAAGTTGTTATCGAATCAGCCTCCACCACCTTTTCAGGCAATGCATTCCAGATTCGAACAACTCGCTGAGTGAAAAAATTTCTCCTCAGCTCCCCTCTACTGCGCCTTGAAACTATTTTAAATCTGTGACCACGAGTCACAGATTCACCCACGAGTGGAAATAGTTTTTCTCTATTTGCCCTGTCGAAACCCCTCATGATCTTATAAACCTCTATTAGGTCTCCCCTCAATCTTCTCTGCTCCAGAGAGAATAACCCTAGCCTATCTAGCCTCTCCTCATAGCTGAAGTCCCTCAATCCTGGCACCATCCTAATAAATCTTCTTTGTACCCTTTCCAATGCCTTCACATCCTTTCTGTAGTGTGGTGACCAGAATTGAACACAGTATTCCAGCTGAGGCCTCACCAAAGTCCTATAGAGGTTAGTCAGCACTTCCTGACTTTTGTACTCTATACCCCTATTTATAAAGCCTAGTATCCCATATGCCTTCTTAACAGCCTTGTCTACCTGTCCTGCCACCTTCAACGAGTCACTAACACAAATCCCCAGGTCTCTCTGTTCCTTTACACCATTTAAAATTGTACTATCTAGCCTATATTGCCTCCCTTCATTTCTTCTCCCAAAATGCATCACCTCACACTTCTCTGCATTAAACTTCATCTGCCATGTGTCTGCCCACTTTACCAATTTGTCTATATCCTCTTGCAGATGGCTACTATCCTCCTCACTGTTTACTATTCTCCCTAACTTAGTGTCATCTGCAAACTTGGAAACTGTACTCCGTACACCCAAGTCCAGATCATTGATGTAGATTACAAACAGCAATGGTCCCAAAACCGATCCCTGTGGCACACCACTGCTCACTTCCCTCCAATCTGAAAAACAGCCGCTCACTACAACTCTCTGCTTTCTGTCTCGCAGCCAGTTGTGGATCCACGCTGCCACTGTCCCTTTTACGCCATGGGCCTTTAATTTCATAATAAGTCTCTCATGTGGCACTTTGTCAAATGCCTTTTGAAAGTCCATGTAAACTACATCAACTGCGCTACCATTATCCACCCATTCCGTTACCTCATCAAAAAATTCTATCAGATTTGTAAGGCAAGATTTGCCTTTAACAAATCCATGTTGACTGTCCTTTATTAGCCTATATCTTTCTAAGTGAAGATCTACCTTGTCCCTGATTATGGACTCTAGAAGTTTGCCCACTACCGACGTTAGACTGACTGGTCTGTAGTTACCAGGCTTGTCCTTCTGCCCCTTTTTATACAAGGGAGTAACATTAGCTATCCTCCAGTCCTCTGGCACGACCCCTGTGTCCAAGGAAGATTGAAAGATCGTGGCCAGAGTCCCTGCTATTTGCTCCCGTGCCTCACTTAGTAACCTAGGGTGCATCCCATCCGGACCATGTGACTTATCCACCTTGAGCAACGTCAACCTTTTTAGAACTTCCTCTCTGGTTATAATTATTCTATCCATTTCTCCTACCCTCTCCTCTAATACCATGGCATTGGCTGTATCCTTTTCTTTTGTGAAGACAGAGGCGAAGTACTCATTCAGTACATCAGCCATGCCCTCTGCCTCCACAATGAGATTTCCTCCTAGGTCCCTAATTGGCCCCACCCTATCCTTGACCAACCTTTTACTCTTAATATGTTGGTAAAAAACCTTAGGGTTCCCCTTAATCTTACTCGCTAATTGTTTTTCATGCAGTCTCTTTGCCCCTCTAACTTCCTTTTTTAGTTCTATCCTACACTTCCTATATTCTGCTTTGTTCCCTTCTGAATTTTGAGCCTGACACTTATCATAAGCCTCTTTTTTTTGTTTTATTTTGGCCCCGATTTCCTTAGTCATCCAGGGAGGTTTGGATGCCTTACATTTCACCTTTGTGGGGATGCTTTTGACCTGTGCCTGAACTATCTCCTCTTTGAACGCTGCCCACTGCTCGTTAGTTGTCTTACCTGCCAATTTTTCTTTCCAATCCACCTTGGCTAGATCCCACCTCAACTCATTGAAATTAGCCCTTTTCCAGTTGAGTGTCCTCACCTGTGATCGTTCCTTATCCCTTTCCATAATTATTCTGAATCTAATGATATTGTGGTCACTATTCCCTAGATGCTCACCTACAGAAACCTGTTGAACTTGCCCTACCTCATTTCCCAAAACTAGATCCAGCAATGCTTCTTTCCTCGTTGGACTGGAAACATACTGATCAAGAAAGTTGTCCTGCACACACTTCAGGAATTCTTCTCCCTCCTTGCCCTTTACTCTACTATTCTGCCAGTCTATGTTGGGATAGTTGAAGTCACCCATTATCACTACTCTATTAGTTCTGCATTTCTCCGTGATACGCTTGCAGATCTGCTTGTCTATCTCCTCCCCACTAATTGGTGGTCTATAGTATACCCCTAACAGTGTAACTGCACCTTTTTTATTCCTCATTTCTAACCAGATAGATTCAGTTTTTAGTCCTTCTTCCACCTCGTCCCTTTCTAAGGCAGTCACTGAGTCCTTAACTAAAATTGCCACCCCACCCCCTTTTCTCCCCTCTCTATCCCTCCTGAATACATTATAACCAGGAATGTTCAACTCCCATTCCTGCCCATGCTGGAGCCAAGTCTCTGTTACTGCTATAACATCATATCGTCTCGCAGCAACCTGAGCCTGCAGCTCACCAATTTTATTTCTCAAACTTCATGCATTTACATACATGCACTCTAAGGCACAAATTACTTCCTCTGCATTTTTCTCCCGTCTTACCTTTACCCCTGTCCTCTTTATTACCCCTCCCGTATTTGAACTACTGATCAGTTTCCCACCCTCACCCCCCGGGATTAGTTTAAAGCCCCCCCCACAAAACTCGACAACCTCCCTGCAAGGAGATTGGTTCCAGCCCTGTTCAGGTGTAACCCATCCATTTTGTACAGGTTCCACCTACACCAGAATAGGGTAGGGTCTCTAGGGTCTTGTTTTTGCTGTTTTCATGGTTCTTCTGATAACAAGGAAGTTTCTCTTGACGTCTTGGCCAACATTCTCCAAGTAAAATTAGTCACTTCAAGATAAGAATAGAAAATCAATGTTATGTTGTGTAAACTGGCTTCACTATTCTTCTTGCGGGGGGTGGTGGGGAGGGTGGGGGGAGTGGGGGGGAAAGGCAAGCTCTTTGGAGCTCAACTGACTCAAGGTGACAGAGTGTCAGAAACGAGCCACCTGGACAAGCAGTGTAGATAAAAAAAACTTTTAAAGATGATAAACTCTAAACATCTTTAACGATCACTATTTAACTATAAGAACGTATAAAATGTTAGTAAATCTATCACAGTAATTAATTTATGAATCTCAAGTTTTGTAGAGGCTTCATTAATCACTGAAACTTCGACTATGGAGATAGTGAAGAACAAAAATAACAAAGACCTACTTGAACAAATTACTATCTTGTTACATTCAGTATCTTCAATATTCCTCAATATAAATATGGAGGCTTAACTTCTTAAAAGTAGACTTCATGGATACCAGTTGGGCTCGATTTTTATTAGCAAATATATTAAGCAATACAGAATCATAAACAGGCCAGGTTTCATTCAAATCACATCAAATGGAATTTATTTTTTCATTTTTACTTGTGATAGGACAAGACAATATTTTCAACTGTTCAGCTTAAAAAGAATAAAACTCTGGCAATGGTAGCATTTAAAACATTGCTGGAAAATAATTACAATCTAAATGGTTTTGTAAATCAGTGGCATGGGATAGGTTTTGGATATCCGCTTAAGTCTTATGTTTATAAATCCAATAAACGTTCAAGTCATACATTCACTCGAGTCCCATTCAGTGTTTTACCAAAACCACATACAACAACAACAACAACTTTGATTTATATAGCGCCCTCCACGCCAGAAGGCGTCTCAGAGCGCTTCACAGTAGCGGATCCCGGAACCGAGCCAGGAGCAGGGGCAGGAAGGTGACCAAAAGCTCGGTCGAAGAGAAAGGTCTTCAACTGTGACCTGAAACTGGGAAGAGAGGGGGGTGAGGCGAAGCGAGTGAGGAAGGGAGTTCCAGAGCCTCGGGGCGTAGTGGCTAAAGGCACGGCCGCCGAGGATGGAGCAGAGGACTCGGGGGACATGGAGGAGGCCAGACCCAGAGGAACGAAGGCAGCGGGTGCTGGGTTATGGGGAGAGGAGATCAGAGAGATAGGAGGGTGCAGAGGAGTGGAGGGATTTGAAAACAAGGGTGAGGATTTTGTAGTCGATCCTCTCTGGGATAGGGAGCCAGTGAAGTCTGGCAAGGATTGGGGTAATGGGGGAGCGAAGCTTAGAGCGGGTGAGTATGTGGGCAGCAGAGTTCTGGATAAGGTGGATTTTGTGGATTGTGGTGGAGGGGAGACCGGCGTGGAGGGCGTTGCAGTAGTCCAGCCGAGAGGTGACAAAGGCGTGGACCAAGGTTTCGGCGGCTTTTAAGGTGAGGTATTGTCTCACCTTACATAGATTTCTTTACACTATTCGTAATACTCATCTTCTAACTAGTAACCTCACTGCTGAGCCTTAAAGATCTCATGCCACTATCTGAAAGTGAAGAGAATTTCTCTCACAGTGTACTGGCTAAAAATCTCCCAGATGAAATTGGTCATTCACTGCATAGTGTTTGTCTACAAAGATACAGTCACTAGTTTTTACAGTAAGTCTTTCGATGTGCTTTGTGTTGTTTCAACGGCATGATAAGGAGCAATATCAAATGCATGGATTATTATGATGTTGGTTCGAGTAACCCTGTGTGTGAATTGACAACAACAACAAAATTATATTTGTATAGCGCCTTTCACATCATGAGGATGTCTCAACCCAGAAAGGGTCAAATATCCTTGCACCAATTAGCAATATAAAGAATACAAAGCTCTTGTAATGAAAACATTTCAGGCATTGCAGTCTAGGGGTTAATTAGACATTTGTTCCCATTAAGATCTGTTTTAAAATCATTAAAATTAGTTTCCTGAGCCAGATAGAAATATAGATAAAATAATTTATCTACGGTTTCTGCATGTGTCAAACACCCGGCTGATCAAAAAAAATTCTGATCTTCCATCTTAAATAAGAGTGATTTCCTAGAAAGTATAGTGCACATTATTAATCTTGCAGGAACCACATTTAAGATGCAGATAAGATTAATGAAACAGAAATGAGTTACTGCCCTTTGTAACAGATTCTCTAATTAATTTGCACACTTCATAGAAAAGGCGTCTGTCTATATGTTGTTGGAATTCATTCTATTACTTTCTCAAATAAGTGTAATTATTAGCATTTGTTAGGCTTAACAACCCTAATCTTTTCGATAATTGCTTCTCCAACATTCTAGACACTAGAAATTCAATATGTGGTCAAGGGTGGAATTCATATTTTAATACTAAAAAGTAACCGTGGTAAATAAGCCCTCTTTCATCTCCCAGATGAAATTGGTCATTCACTTCATAGTGTTTGTCCACAAAGATACAGTCACTAGTTTTAACAGTAAGTCTTTTGATGTTGTTTCAACGGCATGATAAGGAGCAATATCAAATGCATGGATTATTATGATGTTGGTTCGAGTAACCTGGTGTGTGAACTGATAGCAACAACAAAATTACATTTGTAAAGCACCTTTCACATCATGAGGATGTCTCAACCCAGAAAGGGTCAAACATCCTTGCACCAATTAACAATTTAATTAATTTATCTATGGTTTCTGCACGTGTCAAACACCCGGCTGATCAAAAAAAACATTTTAATCTACTTTAATACAGAGCTAAATTTTCAGTACCCACAAAACTGTCAAGATTATTCCTTCTAAAATACATTCATGAATATATCGTATTCATAATTGAGCATAGTTAAGCTATTTCCTGGCAATGACCATATTTAAGTTTGAACAAAATACCTCTTGAATAAATAGCACAAACCTACACTAGAGACATTTATCTTATTGAACAATCTACAAAAAATTTCAATGTAACACACTCCATTGATGAAGTACATTTTAAAATGGTAAAAGTAAACAATTCTTGCAAAAAAAATCCTCTGTAAGGACCACTGAGAGAAGATCCAAAAATATTTCACACACTTGTGATTACGAATAGAAAAGATATATTGAAATGTCAATGTAAATACTGCAGTACATTTTACTTGTCCTGAATGACTAGAAGGTTCTAGGTTTGAATTCTGGTGAATCCTTTCAGCGCATCTCCCCTTTAAGGTCAATAACCTGGTGCCTGGTTCACCAATAAGACTTGGAGGTGCAAGTGGATTCTCATCTATTCACCAACATTAATACACAATAATGCTTGTACAGGTATCCCGCCCCAACCGTGGCCTCGCCAACCACGAAACGCATGCATCCGCGGTTTGCTAAATGCGACAACCCTCACAAACTGCGTTCTGTGTTTTGCGCTCCGAGATTTACATCCGTGGTTTAAATTTTCAAGTTTCACTCCTCCAAACAAGGGACCGCATTCATCCGTGTATTAGTGTGTGTTCATCGACTCTGCGGTTCCCGCCTATCAGCATCTTTACTACCCCAAGTGGTCTAGCTGCACTCGTGGATCTACAGGCACTGTGTGTGTGCGAACAGCTAGCGTATAGCACTAGGACCCAGTTGCTATGTTGCAATCAACCAGCGACAACACTTCTCTCTTAGAATTAAAGTAAATCTCTGTTGATTCCTCTCTCTCACCCCACCCCCCGCCACCCTCCGTGTCGCCCCCACCCCCCCCCCCACTCTCCGTGTCACCCACCACACCACCTTCTGCACACATACCCCCACCCTCCGTGTTACCCCCCCCACCCTCCGTGTCACCCACCACCCACACCCTCCATGTCACCCACCACACCACCTTCTGTACACGCAACACCCTCTATTTCACCCCCACCACCACCCTCCGGGTCACCCTCCCCCACCCTCCATGTCACCCACCGACCCCACCTACATGTCACCCACCATGGTTTCTCTCTCTCTGTGGATTAGTCAGTCAGACAGCCTCGCGGATTGCTGCCGATCCTGGCAGCCAATGCACCCAAACTTACTCCCCTATCCCCATGTATGTTATAACTGCACGTGTTTTTTTGCGTTTAGTTTTACTAAACGCGAACTTACTCCCTCTATCCCCATGTTTCCCATAGGGCCCTGCATTTTCCAACTGCAATTTTACCAATCACGGAGGTTTAGAGGAACGTATCCCCCGCGGTTGGGAGGAATACCTGTATTTGAGCTAGTCCCTTATCGTCATTGAGACGTCCCAAAGCGCTTTGTGAGAATTTATTGTGAAGTGACTGTAATGTTAAATTTGCATTAAGTGATGTCCCACAAATGGCCATGGCCATTTTACTTTGGGGGATTGTTTGGTTAAAACAGCAGGAAAAATTCCCTCTCCTTTCAAATAGTGCCATTGCAAATTCAACGTGCACTTGGGGACCTCATGTTAACCTTTCATCCTTCAACAGTGAGGGGTGCATATCCCTCACCACTGTATTGAAGTTTGAATGGCCTGTTCTGTCCTGCAAAGTTCCTGTAATTCTGTGTAATTTCATATTATTTAGACGTGAAAATGAACAAATGAATCCCATATGTAATTGCCATTCTTTTAGTTTTACAGCACATTGTGAAACCTGCCACAGAATTTATTGTAAGACACTGAATTTAAGCAAATACTGCTTTATCAGAACAATCATGACAGTAATTATTCCAGCACTCTGAGATGGTACCACACATGAAGTCGCCAAATAAATGCAAATTTGTTTTGTTGTTGTCTATATGTCCTTAATGGACACAATTAGATAAATTTGAGTGTAAATTACAAGCTAATACTGTATTACATTTACCAAATTATGAAGGCAACATGTCATGGCCAACTCCGGTGGTGTATACTCTAAAATGCAATCTATCCATTAGAGTCCGGCGATATATCGATATATCGCTAAAACCCGATATAATTTTCAGATTGATACGCCGATATAGGCATTTCAAAAATATCGATATATCGAAAAAGTCGATATATCGAGGGAAAAAATCGGAATGCGCGCATACTGAACTACAAGACCCAGAATGCTCATCTCTATACACAATGCACAGACCGAGGTGCAAAGCCGCCATATTGTATTCATAGTCCTAGAATACAATATACAGGTATGTGAGTAGTACTGAGATCCTTTCTCACTATTACTTTCATCTCCCTCATCAAAGACATTGAAGATTCCTACAAGTCATGGAAGTGCATGAAACATATACTCTCAGTTATAAAGATTGATAGTCCAACATTTACAAATAAAATTTCTGAAGAGTTTCATATTTACTGAAAGCATTATTACAAAGGCAGCAACAACTGGCTCATTCATCCAGAGCATTAAAAAAAATACATGCAGCCAATGGACCGGAAGGTAATCTTAGGTTCACTTTAGTTTCCATGGAAAGAAAACTTGAACAAAAGTAAAATAAATTAACTTTACTTTTAATGTGATACATTTCAAGCTCCACCAATGAAGTAGAAACCACACCAGGCAAAGAAGCTCTAAAATGGCAAATGGACAGTTCTCTGAAAATGTTATGAAAAAAATCATTTTGTTTTGAATTTAGCTGAATTGGCGAGCCATATTCTAAAGCTTCTGTTTTTTGGGTACGAGAGTATACTGCTCATCAGCGCTTCTTACATCTATTGAAAGGAAGAGCACATTAAACCTTCCACCAGAATAAAATTATAACATTAGTGATACAGTAAAAGCCTGTTTATCTGGCATCCGACCAACCATAACTTCCGTATAACTGGCACACAAAAAAAAAGTTCCACATTCGATTAACCGGAATTTATCCAGAAAAATGCTTTTTTTGTGTGTGTGTGTTTTCGGCCGAATATCCGGCACGCACTTTAACCGGCATTGGTCAGGTCCCGAGGGTGCCGGATAAACAGGCTTTTAATGTACCTACTTTATAAATGGATCCTTCTTTCCTTCCCAAAAGTAGGAGAAAGGAAGATTTCTGGTCAGCCTGGTTCACTGGGTATCAGGCTAACCTCTGAGTTGGTTGTGGGTTTCATTCCCATGTCGGGTCTATGAGTTCAAAGCTTTTGGGTGAAATGTGCTGCATTGTTGAAGTTGCGATCCTTCAGAAGAGATGTTAAACCAAGGTCCTGTTTACCAATGGATGATAATTATCCCATGTCATTACATAAAAAAGGTGAAGTATACTCCTAACCAACACTTGCCCAGATAAAAATGGTCATTAACTTTATGGCTATTTGTGGAATGTTGATATGCGCAAATAGGCTGCCTTGTTGGCCTACAAATACATAATCACTACACTTTATAGTAAATTCTACTTCACAGTAGGGTCCGTCAATATGGAAATTTTCCGATTTAGATATATCGATGGGCTCATATCGATATATACCGATATATCGGGTTTTTTGTACTGCGCAAGTGCACGCGCATTCGGAGGTGCGCGCGCATTCGGAGGTGCGTGCGCATTCGGGGCCTATGTCCTCAGAAGGTAAATATCTCTCTCTCTGTTTGTCTCTCACACTCACTCTCTCCATCTCTCTGGTCTCCCCCTCCCTCCCTCTCCCCACCCCCCGTCTTCCCCTCCCTCTCTCCCCCCCTTCCCCCCCCAGTCTCCCCCCTCCCTCTCCCCCCCCCCACCCGGTCACCCCCTCCCTCTCCCCACCCCCGGTCTCCCCCTCCCTCTCTCCCCACCCCTGGTCTCCCCCTCCCCATCTCCCCCACCCCCCCATCCCGGTTTCTCCCTCCCCCTCCCCCCAGCCCTTGTATACCTGTATATTGTATTCAAAGACTACGGATACAATATGGCGGCTTGCACCTCGCTCTGTGCATTGTGTAGAGATGAGCATAGTTCAGTGCTTGTAGTTCAGTGCGTGCGCATTCGGGGTGCGCATTCCATGCTCTAGGCCCAGGAGGTTGCAATGCCGGCGACAAGGTACCAATATATTTTTTATATTGAATTTTTCGATATATCGATATATTTTAAATTCCGATATCGGCATATCGATATGAAAATTATATCGGATATAACCGATATATTGATATATTGACGGACCCTACTTCACAGTAAATTCTGTGAGTCTTTCAGACACTATGACAATGTGGTAAGGCACTATATTTAATGCAATATTATTATTAATAATACGCTGAAACCGAAATGGTGTGTCTGTATGCAATTAGAACAAGAACAGATTCTTATAAATTCTAAAGCTGTAACAAAAAGATCACTATTTTAGTGATTGGCATATGATGGACAGCAGTGTCTGCCATGGTGTCTGACACCATCATAAAAATAAGTGGATATATCCACATTAATCCAATTCTCTTGGAACAGTACTGAGAGTGGAATGTGGAATAATATTGAGAGCACTGTAAAGGAAGCGAGTGCTGGCAGGATCAACTTAATTTTAAACGTATATTAGACTATAATTGATAATAATTACTTTCAATTTGACACAACTATTGTTAGTTCAGCATTTCTACTCAGAGTGTTACGAGAATTTGCAGAATTAAAAATTCATGTGCTCTTAACTTTAGTTGAATGCGCAGAATGAAGAATTCACATTAGCAGACCCAGGATTTGCCAACCTCATAAAACAACAACAAAATTACATTTGTGTAGCACCTTTCACATCGGGAACACTTCCCAAATCTCAAGGTAAAGCGTATACTTTTCTACATAAAAGATGTTGTCCTCATCTTCTTCAATCTCAGGCAGTTTTATGTGTTCTTAGCATAGCAACAACACAGAACAATGGATGAACATTGATATGGCCTGATATGTCACATTTAAAAAATACTTTTATTGGAGATCAGGGAACAAAACTGAATGAAAGTACTTTCGAGCCAGATTATCCTAATCTGCATTCTGTGAAAAGAGTGCGTTTGTAAGAAGTCAAAAAGGCATAAGACTACATTTAAATGATGTTATGAATGCAACTGCACTTAATTAGCTGTGAATAAATAGTGTAGGGGAAGAAAGTGAACCCTATTAAACAATATAATAACAGTTGAGTGATGCTTAGAGCTACAAGGAGGATTTTGAAACAAATGGGAAGGAAAATGGAACTGTCCTTCAATCTTCCTACATTTTCACTCTGAGAAGTCAAAATTATTGGAAAAATAATGAAATTGAATTCTGCGTTCTGCAAAAAGAGAAATCTAATCTCAATTTTGTTTTACTATGATTAATAAATTATTTTTTGTTCAAAATGAAAAGAGTTCCAGACTATGTAACATGTGCAATGGATTTCAATTACAACACAATTCCTTAAGGCCATTAAGGATTTTGATGTACTGTATGTATTTAAAGGGCATGTCTCACAACAAGAGAGCAACAACAACTTGCATGTGCATAGTATCCTTCACAAGGGGTAGTGTCACAGATCACTTAACAGCAATGGAGCTTGAACCCAAACCAGGGAGGGGAGAAAGGTGATCATAGGCACAGTCGAAGAGGTAGGTCTTCAGTTATGATCTGAAGATGGAGAAAGCTGAGGCAAGGTGGAGGGACTGAGGAAGAGGCTTTTATCTTAGCTCTGAAGATAAAAATGAATGCCAGATTCCAAATACGTGCTTACAGGGTGGAGTGAATCACTGGGCACTGTTGAGCTCCTCCTCTTCTGTGAACGCTAGGTGTTGTGACTTACTGGATATGCTATCAAGTAGGGTCCGGCGATATATCGATATATCGCTAAAACCCGATATAATTTTCATATCGATATGCCGATATAGACATTTCAAAACTATCGATATATCGAAAAATCGATATATCGAGGTAAAAAATCAGAATGCCGCACACTGAACTACAAGACCCAGAATGCTCATCTCTATACACAATGCACAGAACGAGGTGCAAAGCCGCCATAATGTATTCATAGTCCTCGAATACAATATACAGGTCTGCAAGGGGTGGGGGGGGAGAAGGCTGGGGGGAGGCAGGGGGAGGGAGACGGCTGGGGGGGAGGGGGGAGGGGGAGTGAGACGGCTGGGGGGGGTGAGAGGGAGAGAGACGGCTGGGGGGGGAAGAGAGACAGCTGGGGATAGGGTGTGGGGGGAGAGAGAAGGCTGGGGGGGCGGTGGTGGGGAGAGAGAGACGGCGGGGGGGGGGGGGGGGGGGGTGGAGAGAGAGAAAGCGGGGTGGGGGAGAGAGAGAGATGGCGGGGGGGCGGGGGAAACAGACGGCTGCGGGGGGGGTGGGGGAGAGAGACGGCGAGGGGGGTGTGGGAGGGAGAGAGAGACGGCTGGGGGGGGGGGTTAGAGACGGGGTGGATGTGATAATATACAGATAGATAGAGATGGGGGGGATGTGAGAGAGACACAGAGACACAGACAGAAAAACACAGAGATGGAGAGAGTGAGAGACATGGAGAGAGAAAGATATTTACCTCCTGAGGAGATAGGCCCCGAATGCGCGCGCACCCGGAACGCGCGCGCACTCTGAATGCGTGCGCTGCGCTCACATGCGCAGTATGAAAAACCTGAAAATATCGATATTTCAGTATATCTCGTTATGAGCCCATCGATATTTCTAAATCGGAAAATTTCCATATCGACGGACCCTACAATCAAGGCATTCCTTGCATGGTGGCCCGTGACTGACTGTGCTGCTTCTCACTTGCTATAAGATCACAAAACTGACTTACATTTATATAGCTCCTCGCTTTCACATTGGGAGAACAACTTAAGGTGCTTACAAATCCTGACTTGGCACCGAACTGGGGATAGGAGCCAAGGGCTGGGAGGAGAGATGACTCAAAGTGACGTATGCATCTCCCAGAACATCTGAAGCAATTTAACAAAGCAAACTGACACTACTCTTTCATCCTTTGGAATTTGGGGTCCTGAATCTGCCGTAAATCTTTAGAAGATTATTATTGTAGTCATGTATTTCAGTGGTTAGAGCACTCGCCTTACAAGCGAGACACCTGGGTTCGATTCCTGGCAGGGCAAAACCTTGGGCCGGTTTCCTTACTCCAGATGCTTGATAATAATCCCTCAAGACAAAAAATAATAAATTGGTCACTCAATTCATGAGTGTTTGTGGAACACTGCTGTGCGCAATTGGCTGCCGCATTTTGCCCACATGCATACAGTCAATTCACTTTACAGTATACAGTATTCTGTGAAGCACTTTGAGATGTCTAGAAGATGAGAAAAGCGCTATATCAAATGCAAAGAATATTATCATTGCTTGAAAAACAAGTAGCCACAATAATTTTAGAGCTTTGGGAAAATTAAAAGTTGAAATCTGTTCTCTTTCGAAAAGAATTGCCTGTAAAATAACTCATTGGAAGGTTATAAGATCATGAAAAGGATTAACGTTCTAATAAGTTAATCAATGTTTGAAGTTAAAAATTAGGAAGTTTTAAAGACTGAAAATCGAATGGGAACTTTTTTTCCTTAAAAAAAAACTTTTTGTTAAAAGGATATGTGGAATATATTTTGCAATATATTCTGTGAAGCGCTTTAGACGTCTCCATAAAATGATAAGATGCTTTATCAGATGAAAGGATGATTATTATAGTTGGAATTGGGAATTATTCAAAAGGGCTGTAACGCTGGTCTTAATTCCCTATTTGTATTTAACTAGCACTTTAATTAATCATATCCTGCTGAAATTTATGGTTTCCTCTATATTCCAATGGTAATATTCAAAGTATGAAATATATTATTCATTTCCATTCCTGAAGAAAGGGAAAGTCTTTCTTCACATTAAATAAATAACTCGCTAAGGGTAACATTTATTGCTGTGTAAACTCACTGAAATATTTATTTCCCTTCATAAGTATCCTCAATCACAAACATATTTCAATGCTGGTGCAGAAATACTGACTCTGGTACAAGTCAACAAGAAGCTACATTTATCTGACAGGAGGTTAAAAATGCTTCCAAGGTCAGAGAATCTTTTCCTATTCTAATAAATAAATGACAAAAACCTTGTAACAGTGCTAGTCTGACATGTTGATTTATTTGCCATTTTTCATGCAGGAGAACATGGCTGCATCAATTTTACAACAGCTAAGGTGCTTTACAGGACAATATACTGTAGTTCATTTTTCAGGTATCTACTTTGACTCCCTTATTTACGATACTGATAATTGCTGATATACACAATATTTGCTGACTATTTCATGGGGACTTTACATCTTGCTTTTTATAAAGCTGCTGGTGTGCATGTGGGAGCATTCAATAACAGTCTTATTCGATTATGAGAGATTCTGTTTGCAATGAAGTATGCTGTAATACTACTTAAAACCTCAGACTTTAAATACATTCATGATTTTCAATTCTAATTTGTACAATAGTAGCAGTAAGACAATCTAGTATATTTGATCAAACATCTCCAATCAGTGCTAGACCGTTAAAGATTATGGAGTAGAAATCCACATAGGGCTAGATTTACTCCATTTCCTAAGCATTTAAAAACAAAAGGAATTTGTCAAATTCTTAAATACAGTGGTGAAGCATACTTTCTCTTAAGTTTTCTTAATAAGTACAGAAAACTGGCTTCAAACCTAAAACTGATTAAAAACATTTGCTAAATTACAGATGTGCTGAAATGTTTATTCAATGAAGAAAGTTTGTACTGTTTCAGTAAATTTCAGTGTTCCTGTAACCACTTCTCCACAAGTTTAGGAGCAAAGCTTCAGTGTAATTCATATTGTCTGGGTTCCTGTTTGTACGGCTTGTTTGGTGATGAATCATTGCCCAAATTCCTGTGATTTGCTGCAAAATGTGTTGTACGCACAGCACACAAGGATAATGTTATGGAAAAGATTGGCAAATTAGCTGGTTGGACTGAAATCTAGTTTATCATAGCTATTACAACACAGATGCAATCCATTTAATCTATTAAGCTTCTTCGTTGGAGCGATTAACTATCCATCTGCACCACAAAGACCTCTTTGTTCCTGATCTCCATAAAGAACTTTATCAATTAGGTTGTAGTTCATTTCTTTTTTCTATCAAACTATAGTAATTCACATTTTTGAAGATTAAACTGAATGTGCCACATCTCTGCCCACTCTGCTATGTCAGATTACAATTCTTACATTCTTCCTCACAATTTGCCATAGAAATTGTTGCCCCTTCGCTTATTCCAAATCGCTAATATAGATTGAAAATAATATATTTTCTAACCCAGATTCCTGGCACATACTAATAACTACATTCAGCCAATCTGAAAAATATATTTACCCCTCTTATCTTTGAGCCACCCCTTTATTCATACCACCAACTTACTTTTTTCAATACCACGTGCTTCAGAATTCATATGTACATTAGCCTTATCATCTTTATCGACACATTCTGCGATTTCCTGGATATATCCCTGCCATTCTAAATGTTCACAAACTCTATTCCATATTTTAGTCTCTAGAAGTTTACCCACAACTGAGAAGACTAATTGGCCTATCTTATCCCTTTTTCAGTTTTTGAACAGCGATGTAACATTTGATGTACTCCAGTCTATTGGTTGAATTCCTGTTTCTACAAGATTGTTTGAAGACTTTGCCAGAGCATCTGCTATCTTCGCTCCGACCTCCTTTAATATAAAGCAGAAGGTGAAGATGAATGCAAAAAGCTGTCAGGGGGCAGTCACTAATGGAGTTCTGGAGGGATCTGTTTTGAATCCTCTTCTGTTCAGATTATTCATAACTGGATTTAAATTTGAAAGTACCTCTTGCAATATAAAATTTGCTGACACTATCAAGCTCTATGAGCAGATGACTAATACAGGAGAGTAAATAGCACTCAAAAAGATCAGAACCAATTTAAGCAGACACTTAAATGCAGATGAAGATAAGGGAATGCATACTGGAACAAAATACGGTAAATGAATATTCCAAGAGGAGGTGGAGAAGCAAATGAATTTTGGTGTAATAAGTAATAGTTTCCAGTCAATGGGATTATCTTATCTCCATTGCTAAAATGAATGACGTTTTGTTACTTGTTTATTCAAGGAAATCTCCTGGCACTCGTGATGCATTCTTATTCTCCTGATCATCAAGGATGTTACATTTAGTTCATTTTTATAGCAAATGACTCACTAATAATTAACATTTATATAGCATCTTTTATGAAGAGGAACATTGCAAAGCATTTGATAAAACTTGAACATAAAGATATGATCATTTCTGACCTTTTGCTCCATGCTATTTCCAGGGATGCTACAAGCCATCTTAGGAACAGTTGACCCACTCAACTTGTGCTAGTCAGTGTTGGCGGATGATCATTTGTAGCTCACCTTCTGGTGCAACAACTTCCACAATTGACAAAAAGCAGCAAATGGAAGGATCTTGTTGGTGCATAATGAACTGAAGCAGGCTCATTGTGTTTTTATAGATGCTGTTGACTATGCTATTGACAGTTTATCCTATAATCTGTGTTCAGATGAGTGAAATTTAAGTCAGTTGAGTAAGCTTTGGAGCAAGCATGTTCTCTGGTAGGGAAAGCGTAATGTTATCAAATGATTTGTGAATTCAAAACATCAATGCGATTGCTGATATCTGTGTTGTGCTCCTAAGTAACAATAAAAAAAACGCTGAGTTAATTGCAGATACACACTTAAAAATTAACTGAATATTCAGAAATCCGTGAAGAGATACGTATAGGGATGGTAGATAAACGACTTCACGCTTGAGATGGCAAGAACTGAGAAAGCTTGAATGGTGATGCAAGTCTTCTCACACTTTCACAACATATTATGACAGGAGATACAGCATAAAAACATGTGTTTCAATTGATGCTGGTGAAAAACTAAAAGCGGTGGGTCTGTCTACATGCCGTAGTATTCAACATTTAACACTTCAAACTTTCTACACTGTCAGTGTTGGTGAAGGGTTGTTTGACATCTGGTTTGCTGAGTAGTGTGCTCTGTTGGGTGCTATCCCTTCACCCTGCTGCCTTCAGTCACAGCTGTATGTAAATGAGCTACATGCGGCATATTCAGCATGAATTTCGACCAGTTGACATTGCTGCAGCTCTTCAGTTTCAGGCACACATAAACAGATATGCTGTGCTCGTTCAGTTGTGATCGGTCTATGTTTCTGCAGCTGCTTTTCAGTTAGAGATGCCAGGAAAGCAATGAACTATTTGAATTGCAAGATGTGGAAAAATTAAATGTGCAGTGTTTTGAGCCGTATATTAAATTGGCACATGTCACCTCATCTCCTTATATAACATACTCGCAGAGGGTTCTCACGTGTACCATGGGCAGCCGGTGAAGAGATAGTGAGACACTTGTATACATGAGTTTCTGTGGCATTATTGTGAAGCAAAGCAAGCACCAAATAATATCAGCTCAATTTTGGCTTATTACACCTCAAATTTTATATTTAGTTCCCTAGGTTTCAGTGCAAAACAAAATTAACTTTGATTTATTTTATCTTCATTTTAAATCTCTCCAGTTATTCCCTCAGCTTTATTTTATTGTGTGTTATTTCCCTCAGGTTTCGGTGAATTTCCTCGTAGCACGATAACACTCCTGCCCTTGGATTTTAAAGGTCACTTCAACGATCACTTTTTCTTTAAACCTGTAAAACGTACTATACTCTGTGGATAACCCAATATACCAGTAAAAACACAAAATGCAATATTCTTGAAAAATGTGTATTACAGTTTTTCAGTAAAACAAAATATTTCAGCATTTGCAATCCCTTAGTCTATCCATTTATTTTACTTAAAGGGCATAATTTGTGTAGACAGAGCATTAAAACTAAAAAATCATACTTTTTCTTATCAAGTTAATTAATTAACAAATTAATTTTAAATGGTTAATTTGATCCATAAATACAATTGAAAAGTAGCAGGGCTAACAATTAAATGATAGAAACTTTCAGCACACAAGAAAATTAAGCCCACTAACTATCTTTGTGACACAGCTATCTATTTTCCAAATCATGCTTTTTTTCAATTCCACTACCACTTTTGTACCTAAAATGCCATAACATGTTTAACTTCCAGTTCTGTTTTGAAAAAGTCTGTTGATCCTTTGTCAAAGTCAAAATATGTCAATGAAGTTCACACCCTAACAATGCTGAGTGAAGAAAATGTCAATCTCTATCCTCATTCGTCTGCTAATAATCCTGAGACCATGTCCTCTTGTCACAGATTTCACGTTCTGCCTCAACATGCACAGTCACACCACTGATTGTGTATCCTGTGAGGCATTTGGAGACATTTCAACTATGTGACAAGTAAGGAGATCTATTAAATCAATGATTATTGTTATTATTACCCAACTAAAGGAAATGGTTTGCCTATTGACCTTCTCAAGGTCTTTCAGAATCTTTAACAAGTCTATAGAATCCCTCTAAATCTCCTCTGTTATAATTCTGTTTGATTTCTTTATTTTGTGCTGTGTTCTCCAAAACCTATTTTTTATTTGAAGCAAAAACAGAAGTCGCTGGGAACACTCAGCAGGTCAGGTAGCATCTATGAAGAAAGGAAAATGAGTCAATGTTTTGGGCCTACAACCCTTTGTCAGAACCGGGGCATGGTTGGGAGAAAGAGGCTTTTAAGGACTAACAGAGGGGCAAGGAAGATAAAGATGAGTGTTCCTAGACTTCTGTTTTTGTTTCAGATTTCCAGCATCTGCAGTTTATTGCGTTATTTTTTAAAATTTAAATGGATGAATCTAAAATGAGATACTATTACATGGGTTTAGATATCACAGGGAGTTGAGTTATTGGAAGCTTTGGAAACAGTCAAGGTACATTTTATTATTTTTCTCTCTTTCCATAGGAGCTCTCACATTTACCTTGCTAATCTTCTCCACTCATGGAGCAGAGAAGTGGATCACAGTCTCTAATAGCTTCCAGCCACAGGTGGTCCACCGTCATTCATTTAGAGATGGACCAGCCAGTGATCAAATTGAAAAATAGAGAAATGTACTAACCATGTGATGAACGAATTGGAATATTAGCTTTCAATGGGATTCAGGTTGTCCCTATTGGAGTGAAGTCAAGTTTTTGGGCACAGAAAAACTAATTTTGTGAAAATTAATAAAGTCCATATCATTGATCAACTCATGGAGCGGGAAACAATTAAAAATACTCATTGGATGTGTTTAAAATTCAGACAAGATAAAATAACTGGATGTATTACCTTCTCAGCAGCACATGTCGGACTCAACATGTACTCAATTGCTAGAGCACTTCAGTTACTGCTAATAACCCTCACTAACCTCTGGCTCAATCTTATATTTTTAAGAGTGGACACTTGAATACCTGTTGAATTGGCTGCTATGTTGTACATCTGAGCCACGTTATGTTGACAAGGACACAGAGAAACCCTGACACCCATACATTCAGTATTTAACCCTAGTACTCAACAGAACAACACGTTGAGTTTATATAGGACCTTTGACAAGAGATAGTAGTGTCTTGACAGTGGCAGAGCTTGACGTTTAGCCATGGGGAAAGGAGAGATGACCGCAGGCATGATTGAAGAGGAAGGTTTTTAGGTGTAATGTGAAGGTGGGTAGAGGAGGCAGAGCAGAGAGATTGAGGCAGACTTCCAGAATTTGGTGCATAGTGACTGAAAGCATGGCCGCCGATGGTGGAGTGGAGGTAACAAGGGACATGCAGAAGGCCAGAACTGGCTGAGTTGAATTGAGGAGTTGGGTGTGAGCACATTTGAGAGGTCGGTGCAAGGAACACAAAGTGATTTGTAGGTGAGTTTGGGGCTCTTGAAGTTGAGACTCCTCAATGTATGGTGATCAGTTTGACAGAGCCCTCCAGGAAGGGTAGTAATGGGGTGACACAAGTCAGTCTCGAAAGGGTATGATTAACTCCCCATGGATGTGTAGAATACACGGTATTTAAAGACAGGCAAGTTTGCAGTACTCCACGGTAGGCCGATGACACATCGGTAAGGCTTAGAGGAACAGACCAATCACCCAGGGCAGCTCTTATTAATCCTACAAGTCAAAATCTAAGATTCTCTGGAATTAGGCAAACAGGGTGCATTCCTTGTTGGAGAGATTGCACACTCCACTCAGGATACAGAAATCCCCATGTGGAGAAGTCTTGCATGTATGAAATTCAGTCTGGTTTGAATAATAATAATCATAATCCTTGCATTTGATATAGCGCTTTTCACATCTTCTCGAAGCGCTTCACAGAATATACTGTAAAGTGAATTGACTGTAATACTCTGGTTTATGAGTAAGTTACCATACCAGACTGAGTAAAAAGCTCACAAAGATGTGAAGCCACTTTAAAAATTTGAGTGTCAATGTCATTTATAATATGAGGAAGTCTGGACACTTTGCTTCAAAAGCTTTACTTTAATTCTTAGCAGATCAAGAATAATTTGAAAGCCACAATAATACCAAACAGTATTTCTGTGTTGAACACTTAAGTAATTTCTCCCATTAACACTGACATTGGATGGAGGTGGTACCACCCCTAAGTGTTTGCAGATACCAGCACAAAATACAGGAGCAACGAATAAAATGCTTCTTCTCTATCTCCTGTTTTTAATTCTGTGCTGATCAAGGTTTGATTGTGATAAACAAAAGATTTTCTATTCATTTATTTATTGCCATTGTGCCTGTAGTTTGTAAACATGTAATTTGCCATCTATGATTCATAATTTCAACTTGAATGTGCAAACTAAGCTTCAGGACCAAGGTTCATTTCAAATACTTTAGAGATATGGAAAATGCTACCCATTAATATTAATATGTTAATATGTTCCGCAATATCCTGGTCCGACATTGGTTTAACCAGTGAAATCAGCCTTTTAAAGTCAGTGGTATTAAAGGTTATGACATAATTCGTAGATATGCAAATCTCAGTGGTTTCAATGTTACTGTAACTGTTCCTGGAGATTTATCAGTCAGAATACAGTATAGGACAAGCCAGCCTGTGTGTCAGAACAGGTACTATGTATACATCACCTGAGTTTCACATTAGCACTTGAGCATAATTATAATTAGTTCACCAGAAATGAACACCTGACAATAATGGATTCAGACTGAAATATATTCTTCTGGGCTATTTGGGCGTAGGCTACAGTACTGTATATGCAAGTTAGCAACATTTGAGGAATCAAAGGAAATGTAGATATATTGGCTATACACACTACACATGGATTACTGGTCACAGCACAAAAATGAAAGAGCAGCTGACACCTTGTGGTATATAAATGACCCAAGAGATTATTTTGAAGAAATTACGAGAGTTTCAAGACCATGAAGAGAATACTCCATACAATTTATGAACTTATGAAAGACCCTGGGAAAAGAAGTGGATAGTCCCGTCTCTGTACTTATTGACCTGGACTTGTTTCTTGAAACACGAGTACTTGTTTCGAGCCAAAGCTGTTGGGATGAAAGTCTCTTCTCTTCAATGAACTGTGTGATATGGTATGGAAAAATAATAATAATAATCTTTGCATTTGATATAGCACTGATTATATATTCTAGATGTCTCAAAGCGCTTCACAGAATATACTGTAAAGTGAATTGACTGTATATTTTGTGGGCGAAATGCGACAGCCAATTGTGTACAGCAGTGTCCCACAAACATAAGCATGATCAAAAAGGAAGGTTTTCAGGCATTTTGTCACTTTGTCACACATTTCCCAATTAGAATATCCTGTAATTCTGAATCTCACTCAGAGAAACAATAGGATGACTGTATGTAAATAGAAAAGTACATTAATCAATGCTTGATTGACAATGAGGTTAGCAGGTGAAAAGTTTTACTTTGAAAGTGGCTATTCCATATCACAGTCATACTGGATGTCTGAAATGTTAATGGTCCAAACCCCATCATTGAAATCCTCTATCTTAATATGAGAAGAAGTATAAAATGAAAGCAAAACAAGCTCCACAACTATTTTACCATTCTTCATGACTAATTATTGAGACAAATAAGTTCCAGCATTTCTCCTCATTCTCTATCCCTAAATGTACGATTATAGAAGCACAATAATCTCTGCATCCAGATACTTCATAAACCAAATCTGAAAGCTTTCATCTAATTTATTTTGTTCCGCCATTTTGATTATTTGCTAACTCAATTTGGCTTAATTTCCATCAATGTACAGATGTATGTTATCAGCTTTGCTTACAATTATTTACCACTGTATTCTTGAGTGTGGATTTGTTTGTTGCTGCTGCAGATTCATTCTAGGAATATTTGTGTAACAAGCCTCCAAAACAGTATAGACTACATATTAAAATTCACAATACTCTGCTGACTTCTGACACTGGTATTTATATGACATATGAACATTTCTCTTGATGCTTAATGAAATGACTTTGATGTAAGCTTATAAATCAGTGTTTTCATTACCGTATAAGTTGACTTTACAGTATCAAAGTCCCTGTGGCAGAATTTCACTCCATATCTCTACTCAACTGTCTTCTCCTCATCCTTGTATGGTAAAATCAAGCTATCTCCGCACAAGAAGATTAAAATTTAGAAACATAAAATTCATAATTTCAGAAACATTATTGTTTAGATGAATTGAAAGCATCTATATTCTAAAAACATCACACTGATTCTCATCTCAGTGCACAACGCTGGTAAAATGGATTATTTCCACCATGAGGTTTTGCTGTCGAAACTGAAAGGAGAGACTGTCTCTAGGGCCACAGAACTAACTGACTAAGGAAACCAAATTTACTGAGAATTAGCAGTGCAAATGCGAAAAGGCAGGTCTTATCTGGCAATGTGAATTTCACAAACAAATGGAAAAATAGCAACACAATGGACATGGTAGTGACAGCTTAATAAAGTACAGGTAGACCCCACTTAACAAAAGGGTTAGGGACTTTAAAACCCTTCGTTCAGCGAAAATTTTGTTAAGCGAGAGTTTAACTGTATTACTATATTTGGCCGCAGCCAAAACGCCACCCCGACCTGAACCTCCCCGCTAAAATCAGTTTAGTGCCTAGCAGTTCCTAGCGCTAACTTTTTCGGTGTACAGGTTGAGCAGTCAAAAGTATGGAGTTCCGGAATCGGGAATGTGACATAAATTGCAGGAATAAAAATGCCAATCCTACCTGCTCCAGGCCAGGTCACCACAGTCACTGCACTGAAATATCACAACCTGTGACACGCTTCTTTCTTCCTCCCCACCCTCTCTTTCGCCCACAAATATACAGTTAATTTTCCTACTTTCGTTCCCCAAACTCTGTGAAGCGCTTTGGTACGTCTATAAGACGTGGAAAGCGCTATATAAACTTAAGGATTACTTACTTACTCTTTCTCTCTCTTTCTCTACTGCCCCCCCCCCCCTCTCTTTCTCTCTATCACCCCCCTCTCTTTCTCTCTACCCCCCCCCCCCCTCTTTCTCTCTACACCCACCTCCTCTCTATCCCCCCACATCTCTATCTCTCTATGCCCCTCCACTCCCTCTCTATTCCCCCCCTCCCCTCCCTCTCTATCCCCCCCTTCTCTCTATCCCACCTCCCCTCTATTCCCCCTTCTCTCCCTCTCTATCCCCCTCCCCATCTCTCTATCCCCCCCCCTTCTTCTCTATTTCCCATCCACCCTCTCTCTATACCCCCTCCTCTCTATTTCTCTATTCCCCCCCCACTCCTCTCTATCCCACCTCCCCTCTATCTCCCCTCCCCTTCCTCTCTATCCCCCTCCTCTCTATCCCCCCTCCCTCTCTATCCCCCCACATCTCTCTATACCGCCCTCCTCTCTATCTCTCTGTCCCCCCACCCCCATCTTGACTTACCACTATTGAAGCCAGGAAGCATCCTGCCGCTTAAGCTCCTCCCATATGGGAGAGGCTGCACTGCACTGCACTGCTTAACTGAGGCACGCTAAAGACTAAGTGTACATTGCTGGGGCAACCAGAGAGAAGCTGCGCATGAGAAGCTGCGTACGAGAAGCCCGTGAAATTTAAACTGCGTGTAAACATTCGTTATAGTGAAAGCAGCCTTTGTTAACCGGAGAAGTGGTACAAATATAAACCCTCGTTGTAGTGAAGTTTTGGTAACCGAGCATTCGGTAAGCGGGGTCTACCTGTACAGTTAAAGCTTTGTTATCCGGCATCCTTGGGCCTGACCGATGCTGGCTAATCAATTATGCCAGATCTTTCAGCAGCAAGTTACCTAAAATCCTACACAAAAAATGAACTTATTTTAAAATAATAATAACTAAATGATAACAGAATATTGTATGGATACTTACCAATAAAGCATTCCAGCACACTCAGTAAAATGATTGGTAAAATAAAAATTCCTGCGTTCGGTAAGTTTAATAAGTACGCATGCGCACACATGCGCAAAGTGAGCATACAGCGAGTGTCCCGGATGGCTCCTGTATGAGATCCGGTTGCTGGAATGGTGAATAGTATTGGAAGATACCGGTTGGTTGAGCGCTCTGGTTGGTTGGGTGCCGGATAACCAAACTTTTACTATAATAAGTATACAATAGGACTAATGCCAATAAACAAAGCTATATTAGGTGAGCATCACAATACCATGGACCTTCACATACTGTACAATGAAACCCCTCCTTAATGCTGAAGCAACAAACTGATTGCTTTGGGTTTAAGAATAGCTGTTCTCAACCAGGGTATAACCAGGTATCGACAGAAATTTTTAGAAATTGGAAATTTCCTTGTGGTTGAAAATGCTCTGTAAACCCCTATTTAGAAACTAACAAATATGGGTAAACTTTAAATATCAAAATTCAACATAGCTGGGATTAGTTTTAATCCTCTTTGTCCCTCTATTTAGTTGTATCTTTATGTTGAAATGGCAACAGCATCATTGGGAAATGGTCTTGAAGAAATTATGGTTCCTACAAATGAGAGAGTTGAGCTGACATCAATAGAGATGCAATCCTTAACCATCAACACTTCAGCAACGATGTGATTTCAACTGTATATGCAAATTCATCTCTCACACTTTGTTAGCTTGCTATCCTCAAAGACAGATGCCCACGAATAATTTGTCATGTGGAAAATTAAACTGTTCACCTCTTTCTATTTGCTGTGTCATACATTCAGATACTGTTTCAGTACCCAATCTGTCCACAATTCCATCATATTCCTTCACTTACTTATACAGTATTACGATCTTTATGATGTTGAAACTTTTTATACGCTTCAAAGAGTTTTCTGTAAAGTGAAGCTTCTGCATTTGTAGACAAACGTTGCCAATATGCACACAGAATGTTTTACAAACAGGTAAGAAGCAATA
This sequence comes from Hydrolagus colliei, assembly GCA_035084275.1. Taxonomy (NCBI): domain Eukaryota; kingdom Metazoa; phylum Chordata; class Chondrichthyes; order Chimaeriformes; family Chimaeridae; genus Hydrolagus; species Hydrolagus colliei. Next base: position 59,357,218 of record CM068744.1, read on the forward strand.
GGTCTTTTTAAAAAAAGGGAGGGCAGGGGACGGATTGATGGCCACGACACATGAATAACAACAACTTTACAGCGACTTTCAGATTGGGTGTATGTCTGAAAACACTTTGCAGAACTGGCTGGGAGCATGAACTGAGCTCAGAAAAGAGAGGGGAAAAATAACCAAAGATGCAGTCGAAAATAAAGATTTTAAGTTCGACTAAAGGTGTGAGGGAGGGTGAAAAGGTGGAGTGAGGCAGAATGGCTGAAAGCTCACACCTCAATGGTCTAACAATGCAGCATGCCTTTAGTACAGCAATAAAATGTCAGTCTACAATAAGCTCAACTAACAATCATAGGCAAGAGTGCTACAAGACTCAGACCTATTATCTGCTGAATCAAGAAGTGCTCCAATTATGTTTTAAATGCCTGAGTTGAGACTACAATAAGTCGAACTAGTGTCACTAAATGTTTAAACTACCAAGCGCGATACTTAATACTCTTGTTCAATTTATCAAGCTGCAGAAGATAAGCTTCTAAAAGAAGAAGTAATACTCTGATTTGGGAACAATATAATATCCACTATTGTTTTTCCCCAAATTTCCTCAATCTTTGAAAATGAATCTGCAGATAATAGTAATCTGCAGCATCTTCTTAGGTCAGGCAAGATATGCAAACACATGATACCTTCATGTGGAGTCCTGTAGCTCAGTGGTTAGAGCACTCGCCTCGCAAGCCAGAGACCTGGGTTTGATTCCGGGCAAGGCAAAATGTTGGACAAGTTTCCTTACTCCACACTCCACCGTTTGCCTCGCAGTAAGAAGGAACCTGGTTGTCAGTTGATTGGTTGATTGCTTTTCAGGGGGTAATAATTCCTTCTATAAAATTAAAAGAATTTGGTCACTCAATTCACTACTGTATGTACCACTGCTCTGCTGACTGCCACATTTCACCCACAAATATATAGTCAATTCACTTTACAATATACCCTATGAAGCGTTTTGAGACATCTTGAAGATGTGATGAGCTCTATAGCAAATGCAAGGTTTGTTATTCTTCTGCCTATCTACCAAACACCAAATGCTTCCATCACTGCTGAGTCATTTCACAATGCAGATCACTGGAAAGCTGGAAGAAGCATTATGAAATAGACAGTTTTATAATAAGCAGAGATTTGAAATGTGGCCTGTCTTTTGCAGTATTTTACTGCCTGCAAAAATCGATTAAAGTAGTCCATCATTACCGCATTCCTCTGAATTCTGAAGACGAGAATGAAAATGATACCATTCTGTTTACTTCATTAATTTTGACAAGATTGCTTGATCCAGTGGAGACACAACTCTTCATACCATGTTAGCAGTTTAATGGATTCACCGTAAAAAAGTGCCTTAAAGGCAGGGGTAAATATAACATTAGCTTACTTGCTGGCTACATTTATGACTAAAGCTAGCTTCATTGGCATGATTAAACAATATAAACATGCTTTATGTGAAGAGAATAAAATTGCTTCAGTAATAGCCTGATCCTAATTTCAATTATATTTCTGAATAGGGATGTAATGAGGATTCAAAATGATGATTTATGATATTGGTCCAGGATTAATAGTGAGTTGATATCACAGTTAATGATTTTGATACAACACAAACTGGAGAATAAGGCGATTGATGTACAAAAGTAAAATTGTAGTTTCAAAAATTAAATACAGGTACCCTGCCCTAACTGCGGTCTTTTCAACCGCGGATTTCACGTATCCACGGTTTCCTCTCTGCGACAACCTTTGCCAACCGCAGCAGTGAATTTTGCGTATCCACGGGTTTTAACACTAACACTAGCGTTTGGCGCTAGGAACCCAGTTGCATCAACCAGCCACAATTTCACTTTGCGTTAGTATTTGGCGCTAGGACCTAGTTGCGATATCACAATGAACCAGCCACGATGTCGCTTCTCTCATAGGATTAAGGTAAATAACATGAATTTATTAATTTTTATATTCTTTTTGATTGTGTCATTTGAACATTTATTGTTTTTGTTAGGTTATTGTGGGTTTTTTTGTGTTTAGTAAAAGAACAAGCAACTTACTCCCCCTAACTCTTTGTTATGCATAAGTTTTTACTAACCAGGTATCCCCCGCGGTCGGGGAGGGATTCCTGTACTCTGGCCTCTTTAACATGTCAGTTGCTAAGCTAAAAACAACCAATACTGTAGATAGCATAGCAAACTATGTTTGATGTAGGACCTAAAACAGGTTTGTCAGGATAATAATATTTCAGAGCATTTTAATCATGAAAATCCTCAGTTTTTTTCAGTGATGGGGCATTGAACTCGTTTTAATTTAATTGGATATTTTTAGCTCATTTTAATTCTTTGAAGGAGTAATAGAAAGTGCAGTCAAGGGTAATGCGGTAAATGTAATATATTTGGATTTCCAAAAGGCATTCGATAAGATAAAACATAATAGACTAATGAATAAGGTCAGAGCATGTAGAGTCAGCGGAAAAGTCGCAGAATGGATAGCAAGCTGGCCACAAGATAGAAAACATAGGGTAAGGGCAAAGGGTAGCTTCTCAGACTGGCAGAGGGTGGGCAGTGGTGTTCCACAAGGATCAGTATTGGGATTATTGGTGTTCACAATCTACATTAGTGATTTGGACTCGAGAATCAACAGTACAATTTCTAAATTTATGAATGACACCAAATTGTGGGAAGTAGTTAATACAGAGGAAGACTGTGACAAATTAAGATATTAATAAACTTGCTGAAAAGGCATTTAAATGGCAAATGCATTTCCATGTAGAAAAAGTGTGACGTGCTACATTTTGGTAGGAGGAATAAAGAATTAATTTTTTCCATTTGATGGCACAAAATAGACGTGCCACTATCGTATCCTTGACTTCGGATGATAACAGGATAGCCCCAACTCTGCGTCAAACTATGCTATTGTTAAGCACTCCGAGATGCTACCCTACCTGAATGGCATGCAAGTTTTTTGTTGTTGATTAATAGACCTTCATATAAATAAGGTAAAAAAAACAAATAGTCTAAGCACATCACCCTTACTCATTTCTGTTCATGCCTTTTTTGACAGGATAACTATTTTCATTTCAGAAAATGATCAGCCTCATTAGATTGGACATGTGCCATGAAAAATGACCTTCAGGCACATTGACCTTACAATGGTTTTCGTGTTTTTCAATCTACTACAATGTGGAGACATCAATTTTACAAGCATCCACTTTAGTTGAAATGTTTTGATGATGTAATAATCCATAACAGCAGAGTTCAAACGGACATCTTCTGAATCCTGAGATTAATTGGAACTTTTCACTCACATCAAACTCAGTACTTTTGCTAATATATGATTTGATCCTAATAAAACTAAAAGTTCAATTACAGTTTAAAGTACTTTTGTAATTATATTGATTCAAGCTGCTTCAAGGCTATTTCTGTGACACTGATGCAGAATATTACTGTCAAGAGGCTCCACAGGAAGGTACAGTAAAGAAACAATTGGACAAATCTCAATTCTCACATGCCCCATGCACAGCTGCTAATGTCAGTTCCTTTCTGAAGTGATGTTGGCAGCACTTCTTGCACATAGTAAGCATACGCAGGAAGTGACATCAGTGATATTTCCTGTGCATAGTGCAGAACACACAGAATATGATATCTGTGTTAGATTTCAATACAAGCATAGAGTGTTGTATAGCGCACTAGTTTCAAAATATTTAAATTAATGTAAACTATATCCACAATATTAAAACAGAAACTTGGGGAAGGTTTGCATTAGATCTTACGGTGTAATTTGTATTTAAAAATACATTATTTCAATTAGTTCAATTTCAAGTGACCAATCTTCACACATTCACTGCTAATTGAACTGCTTTCTGTTAAGCAAACAATAACTTCTATAATTTAAATTCAATTGTGTAATTTAATTTATTCTGTTAATATTGTCAGTCAGCTCAGATCAACCTTACCTACTTGTAATTGAACCCAAGGAGTGCTTCATAGACCTTCATTTTTTAAACAAAAAAACTGGTAGATGTACCAAATGCTCTGAGCTGATCATCAATAACACCTTCATCTACACATGAGGTTGACATGGTAACCGTGATCCAATGTACTTAAATGTGCAGCAAACAATGCTGCAATCGGATTACGGTTCAAAAAGTTGAATTATTAATTAAATAAAAAAGCAATGCTTGCTGAACATTCAACTAAATTATATTCAGATCACAACCATGAACATGCATTTTATTTCAACAAGAATCTTCAAGTGTTTAACCAACAAATACATTAATACTAATTTGATTTTCAGAATTAAACAACATCAATGCCTACGCATTACTCCAGTTGAAGCATGCTGCTATTTTGAATTATATTCTTTAATATGCATATAATGGTATCAGGACTAATGGTAGTAGGACCACACTGACTGGTTATTTCACCTACTATTAACTGATATGGTTACACAGCTGCAGAACTGAATAACATACTTTCAATTGGATCAAAACTGAAGGCATGGGCAATGCTTCAGACTTTCTATTTCATAGTATGTTTGTGAATTAGAAAAATCATTAAAATATCAATTATTAAAATTTCAAGGTGTTTTCCCCCATCCGGGGCAGAAAATAAATCCCGCTGTTGATTTTGATGAGCAACATTTCCAATGTTCCTTTATTCTATAGATATTGCTATTGAGCTACATACTGTACCCAATACAGCAGCCTCTAGTGACTGCAACTAATACTGCACAATTACAACATCATCCTTTGACCCAGTTATTTGGCAGATAACAGAATAAAACTGTTGTAAAGTTGTGCAATCTGTGGAGCTTCACTGTTGGTGTTACATGACTACTTATGCAAAGTAGAAAAGAAAAGCTCTGTCCGTAAACATTGTTCTATCAACCAGCACCTTGGGACATCCACCCAATGTGAAAGGTGCTCTACAAATATAATTTTGTTGTTGTTGTTGTTATGTCAGTGACATTTGTAATGTTAGCTAAGAGCCAGTAGGATTCCTTACTCACATTAAACATATATCAAGATGATCCAGTAAACTACAAACTTACCTTGAAATGTTAATAAACTTTCACTTTAAACTCTGGAAGGTTCACCCCATGCTGGTTGCTGTTTTGCTGAAGTCAGTGTAAGATTAAATTGTATAAAAATGTGAATATATTGATAGGTTCTGATCAAAGCTGAAATGCAACCACAACAGCTTGCATTAATATAGCACCCTTCATGTGGGGGTAGTGTCCCACGCTGATGGAACTACATGTTAGCAGAAGAAAAAATGAGCTAAAGGGCAAACATTGGGAGAACAATTGGTGGATTCTCACCTCACCAATCTTAGTAACAATGCATATGACTAAAGTAATATGCAATAAAGCAATGCTCACCATACAACAACAACAACAACAATTTACATTTATAGAGCGCCTTTCACGTCGGGAGGACGTCCCAAGGCGAGGAATGACTATGGATTTATCTTTATTATCAGCAAAGTATTAACAATCCTAAGCGCTGCAATACGTATGCATTTGTATGGATGTCTTAAACTGTCTAATGCACATATTTATACTACTTCAAGAAATTAAGCATATCAACTTCTCTTTTGAAACTACTTCACATTAAAAGTATTTTGCAAATTACTTTTCCAAAAATCTATTCTTCACCATGCATTGAACACATGACACATATCAATATTGAACAGAACCATTATTATAAAATCAATATTAATTTTTGTTCCAGTGTGAAAATCCATGAAGAATTGATTGTGTATATTTTTGTATGAAACATTGCCAACAGCTTAATTAATTACCTTGTGAAAAGAAATGCTCTGACACACAATAACTGTTCAAGCATGTTTCAGTCACTACACTTTAAAGCCCTGTGAAGCTAAAGCTAATCCTGATGTTAAAATTGTGATAGTAAATTCAAGGATAATTATCATTATAATGGTTATTCCTAGAACCCCTATCTGATACATGCTCCTTTATTCAGATGCCAGCTTTTAATTAATAACTAAGACAACTCGACACTTCTGTTACCAGTTCAATATGCGTTTTCTTGGCATTAACTCTGAGTAAATGGTTGAAAAGGCTTCATTTATGATTGGCAAACATCCACCTATAATAGCCATCCACTCTGTACGGAAAGTAAGAACTAAGGCCAATACCAATATTAATAAATATTATTGTATTATTTGGGAGCCAGTAAAATAATATGTTCAGATGAATAATTTGCTATAAGTAGATCAGAAAAATGCTTTGTTCACATAGCAATTGAGTTTTCGTTTATTTTGCTTATGTGGACAATTTTGTACAAACTAAACAAGAGTAAAATATTGGACTGTATAATGTCTTTGTAGTTTTTAAAGCAACATCTTAGAAAAACTAATCTTGTATCTTCGCATCTTTTTGTTCCATGATCCATTATATGGTACCATAGATCTGTCAACATAATTACCCTAAGAACTTTCTCAGCCTATTGAGATATAAATGCTAGTATCTTTGCATGATTGTCACAAGGGATCAGCTAGTCACGATTATAACTGCTTTGAAGCTCAAAACTAACATTGTACAGTACTTTGTACTGGAGTCAGTAATGGCTGTAAAAAATACTTAAAAGGTTTCAAAGATGCTGAAGATTTGATTTTGCAGGCTAAATGTCTTCTGAATATCTGGATTGTGTTGTAGCCTCATAAATATTGGCTGGTCGGGGTGTAATTCCAAATATATACATATACAGTAAAACCTTCATTATCCGGCACCCTCGGGACCTGCCTTTTCACTCCACGGCAAGTTGCCGAAAATCCTACATAAAAAATTAACTTATTTTAAAACATACCATATTAATAATAGATTCAATAATAACAGAATATTGTATGGATACTTACCAATAAACATTCCAGCACACTCGGTAAAATGATCGATAAAAAAGCATTCCAGGAGTCGGTAAGTTCAATAAGTACGCATGCACAAAGTGAGCATACCGCGAGTGTCCCGGATCTCCCAATACAATTGGGTGTTGGTTAAGTATGCTGGTTGGTTGGGTACCGGATAAACAAGATTTTACTGTATAGATACTGTACATACAGTAAAAGCCTGTTTAGCCATGAACCGGCATTCCAAAAAAAGTCCCCATTCGATAAACCAGAACTTATCCGGAACAATAGCGGTGGAGCACTTGTAAATGCATAAATAATAACATAATAACAGAATATTGTATTGGTACTTATTGTTAAAACTACTCTCTTGCACTTCTCACCTTTGCTGGTAGATGCTGCGCTTGAAGCCATGATGCTGCGGTGGAGGTTTATAGTCCAACGATTCTTTTTAAAATGGAGCACGCCAAGTGGGTGAAAAAAAAGGAGCGTGTCTTTAAAGTCATACTAGCGGCAACTACAACAACAAAAACAACAACAAAATTGCACTTATATAGCGCCTTTCACGTTGGGAGGACGTCCCAAAGCACTGAACAGTCTGGTCAGGACCCGAGCGGCAAGCCGATAACCCTAGCCCATAACCTACATTGTCGTGCAGGTGCAGTATTTTGGTTTGCCGCTAGTAGAGTCTAGGGCTATCTGCTTGCCGCTAGTAAAGTTGCGCAACTTTACTTGCTCAAGGTGGATAAGTCACCTGGTCCGGATGGGATGCACCCTAGGTTACTAAGTGAGGCACGGGAGCAAATAGCAGGGACTCTGGCCACGATCTTTCAATCTTCCTTGGACACAGGGGTCGTGCCAGAGGACTGGAGGATAGCTAATGTTACTCCCTTGTATAAAAAGGGGCAGAAGGACAAGCCTGGTAACTACAGACCAGTCAGTCTAACGTCGGTAGTGGGCAAACTTCTAGAGTCCATAATCAGGGACAAGGTAGATCTTCACTTAGAAAGATATAGGCTAATAAAGGACAGTCAACATGGATTTGTTAAAGGCAAATCTTGCCTTACAAATCTGATAGAATTTTTTGATGAGGTAACGGAATGGGTGGATAATGGTAGCGCAGTTGATGTAGTTTACATGGACTTTCAAAATGCATTTGACAAAGTGCCACATGAGAGACTTATTATGAAATTAAAGGCCCATGGCGTAAAAGGGACAGTGGCAGCGTGGATCCACAACTGGCTGCGAGACAGAAAGCAGAGAGTTGTAGTGAGCGGCTGTTTTTCAGATTGGAGGGAAGTGAGCAGTGGTGTGCCACAGGGATCGGTTTTGGGACCATTGCTGTTTGTAATCTACATCAATGATCTGGACTTGGGTGTACGGAGTACAGTTTCCAAGTTTGCAGATGACACTAAGTTAGGGAGAATAGTAAACAGTGAGGAGGATAGTAGCCATCTGCAAGAGGATATAGACAAATTGGTAAAGTGGGCAGACACATGGCAGATGAAGTTTAATGCAGAGAAGTGTGAGGTGATGCATTTTGGGAGAAGAAATGAAGGGAGGCAATATAGGCTAGATAGTACAATTTTAAATGGTGTGAAGGAACAGAGAGACCTGGGGATTTGTGTTAGTGACTCGTTGAAGGTGGCAGGACAGGTAGACAAGGCTGTTAAGAAGGCATATGGGATACTAGGCTTTATAAATAGGGGTATAGAGTACAAAAGTCAGGAAGTGCTGACTAACCTCTATAGGACTTTGGTGAGGCCTCAGCTGGAATACTGTGTTCAATTCTGGTCACCACACTACAGAAAGGATGTGAAGGCATTGGAAAGGGTACAAAGAAGATTTACTAGGATGGTGCCAGGATTGAGGGACTTCAGCTATGAGGAGAGGCTAGATAGGCTAGGGTTATTCTCTCTGGAGCAGAGAAGATTGAGGGGAGACCTAATAGAGGTTTATAAGATCATGAGGGGTTTCGACAGGGCAAATAGAGAAAAACTATTTCCACTCGTGGGTGAATCTGTGACTCGTGGTCACAGATTTAAAATAGTTTCAAGGCGCAGTAGAGGGGAGCTGAGGAGAAATTTTTTCACTCAGCGAGTTGTTCGAATCTGGAATGCATTGCCTGAAAAGGTGGTGGAGGCTGATTCGATAACAACTTTTAAAAGGGAATTAGATCTTTATTTAGGGAGAACGGGTCTATTAGGCTATGGGGAGCGGGCAGGGCAGTGGGATTGAATCGCTCTTTTCAAAGAGCCGGCACAGACTAGATGGGCCGAATGGCCTCCTTTTGTGCCGTAAAATTCTATGATTCTATGAACTTTAAAATCGCACTGCAGTTTTTTTCACCCGCTCGGCATCCTCCATTTGAAAAAGAATCGCTGGACTGTAAACCTCAATCAGTAAAGGTGAGAAGCACAAGAGAGTAGTTTTAACAATAACAACAACAACAACTTTGATTTATTTAGCGCCTTCCATGCCAGACCGCTTCTCAGAGCACTTCACAATAGCGGATCCCGGGACCAAGCAGGGGAAGGGGTAGAAAGGTAACCAAAGGCGCGGTCGAAGAGAAAGGTCTTCAGCTGGGTCTGTGAAACTGAGAAAAGAGGGGGCAAGACGAAGGTAGTGAGGAAGGGAATTCCAGAGCCTCAGGGCATAGTGGCTGAATGCCTGGCCACCGAGGGTGGAGCGGAGGATTCGGGGGACATGGAGGAAGCCAGACCCAGTGGAGCGAAGGCAACGGGAGCTGGTTTGAGAAGAGAGGAAGTCAGAGAGGTAAGGGGGTGCAGAGGAGTGGAGGGATTTGAAAACAAGGGTGAAGATCTTGAAGTCGATCCTCTCGGGGATAGGGAGCCAGTGAAGTCTGGCAAGGACTGGGGTAATGGGGAACGAAGTTTGATGCGGGTGAGTATGCGAGCGGCAGAGTTTTGGATGAGTTGGATTTTATGGATTGTGGTGGAGGGGAGACTGGCGAGGAGGGCATTTGAATAGTCCAGCCGTGAGGTGTCATTATTGCTGATTGATGAATTGTCCAATGCAGAGCAAGGGATGTGAGCTCTTCTGATCAGAGAGGCGTGTTGGGTGCAGAAGGTGCTGCAAAAAGTTTGTGGGGATGCAAAAATGTCTTTCATCTGTAAATAAGATTTGGAGAACTTCCCTAAGTTTTTATATATGACTATCACACATGTACCACATTCTTTGAACTGAAACATTTTCTCTCTGACCTAGAAGTTTACTTTGCAGAATTTGAACACAGTGATTCTGCTTTACTTTCAAGGAAACTGCAGCTGTTTTTACTTGATAAGATATTTGATTACATACAGTCACCAGATAAGATATTTTCAAAGGTGGACTTTTTCCAACAGATTTTTCACATTAATCAACCACAGCCATCTAACAAAAACCTACACAAAGCTCAGGTTCTGATTTTCCCAGCGCTGTAAAATCATCTATAATATTGTGGGGATATTGCTTTCTTTCTCATATGCTTTATGAGCCTGTGATGAACTGCATACCTGATCAATAATACAGCCAAAATAAATAGAAGTTACAGACAGCCCAATGGCTATCTATATGTAGCTTCAAATAAACATCTTTGTATGAAAGATAGTGGCCAATTGCAGTTGGCTGGAGTACACTTTGTAAGTATTAAACAGAATAAAATGTTGGAATACATATCTGTGTTATTTCGACAGCAACATCCCAACAAACAGAAGTGAAAGTGAAACCTAAACTATGGTTGGTTTAATCATTTGTGTAATGTTCTTAAAAGGAAATCATACTATTTTCCGTTTAACAAGAGTGTGAATTGAACTCATGATATTACCTTGCATCCTGGTTTGCAACTCAATCCTGATTGGGATTATAATTTTCCATAATTAAGATCTATGATTAAATCAGTCGGGTGTAAAGTAACCCAAAATCAAACAGAAGCTAGTTTCCTGAGCCTTTTTCAGAAAATATTACTGTCCTGAGAACATATACACCAGAAAGCAAGAACTCCTGTAAGCTGCAGAGCAGAGATAAAGAAGGTAGCATGCTTTGATTAAGATGGACTGCACTGCACAGCCCTTAGAACGTTCATCTCTTAGCACATTACAGTATTATGCAAGTAAAATGTTTGACACTGCAACTGTTGTTTCTGAATAGTTGATCAATAATTTAGTATAACCTTGCCCTATTTCAATCAACGTTGCTGATAAATTCTTCCCAATTTTGGGCATCTTCAGAAATAACTGCTGCAATAATTGCTGAAATGCACGTTATCTTTAGACTTCAGTCCAACATGTTGAGAAGGATATAGATCAGGTGTCAGTCTGCCTCAGTTGGTTGCACTCTTGGATTAAGTCAGAAAGTTGTGGGTTTAAGTCCCATGTCACCGAATTTGCTCTAATAGTCCAGGCTGACACTTCATTGCAAGGCTGGGTTCCTGCTGCATTAACGGAGGTGGCAACCTTCAGATGAGATATTACACAACGATTTCTACCTGTTCAGGTAGACTTTAAAGATTCTATCGCAATTCAAAAAAAGAGAAGGCAGTTTCTCTTATATTTAATACTTTCTAATCACCATACTGTACCTCTAGACATTTGAACGACATATATCAGATGCAAGGAATATTATTATCTAGCTGAGGAAAAAACTAACGGTTAAATGAATAAGTATGGATTGAGAAGATCAAATATCGTATGGAGCACAATATGGTTCTTATGCTACTTGGACTATGTGAAATTAACAAGTTAACAACATTTATATAGCATTTGCATTTATATAGCACCCTGCACGCAGGGCAGTGTCTCAGAGCGCTTAACAATGTTGGAGCCCGAAGCCATGCCAGTAGGTACAGTAGAAGAGAAAGATCTTCAGGCGTGACCTGAAGATGGGGAAGGTGGGGGCAAGGGAAGGAGGAAGTTCCAAAGTTTCGGGGCATAGTGGCTGAAGGCACGACTGCTGATGGTGGGGCGGAGGAGTTGGGGGACAGGGAGGAGGTCAGACCCAGCAGAGCAGAGACAGCGGATACTGCTGTGAGGAGAGAGGAGGCTAGAGAGAAAGGAGGGTGCCAAGGAATGGAGGGATTTAAACACTAGAGTAAGGATCTTGACGTCGATCCACTCTGTGTCACGAAGCCAGTGAAGTTTGGTAAGGACCGAGGTAATCGGGGTATGAACTTTCGTGCGGGTGAGAATGCAGGCAGAGGAGTATTGGATCAGCTGAATTTTGTGAATGGTGGAGGAGGAGAGAGTTGCTAGCAGGACATTAAGAATAATTCAGCTGAGAGGTGACAAAGGCATGGATAAGGGTATCGGCAGCTTTTGGGTTGAGGATTGACAGAGACAGGCAATGTGGCAGAGATGGAAAAAAGCGATGCTGGTCAGGGATCGGATGTGGGAGGAAGGATAACTGGAGATCAAACCTCACGTCTAAGTTGTGCACAGTTTCATAGAGTTTTAATAAGGACAGGTCGGGTAGGTTGAGTGGGACGGAACTGTAGGACAGAAGACGTTGACAGGACCCAAAGATTATGGTTTCCATCTTGTTATGTTTAACTGCAGGAAATTTGCGCTCATCCAGCTCTTGATGTCTGACAAACAAGCTGACAGAACATCAGGGGACTAGGGGGGTCGAAACTGGAGTGGAAAAGTAGAGTTGAGTGTCATCAGCATATATGTGGACATTAACCTGTCTGTGGATGACATCACCGAGAGGGAGCATGTAAATGAGGAAGAAAACAATAACAACAAAATTACATCTGTAAAGCGCTTTTCACATGAGGAGGATGTCCCAAGACACTAAACAGTCAGGGGTCAGGACCCAAGCACAGGGGAGGAGGGGTTGGGTTGGGATGAATGAGGGCAGAGAGGTAAGAGGGCAGTTGAATGTACGGTTGTAAAGGAAGGTCTTGAGTCGGGCCTTGAATGAAGCAAGGGAGGGAACAAGGTGAAGGGATTGCAGGATAGAGTTCCAAAGCGTGGGGGCAGAGAGGCTCAACATCCGGCCGCAGAAAGTAGGGCAGCATGTGTGGGAGACATGGAGCAACTAGAGCCTGTTAAACGGAGGGAGCGGACAGGTTGATAGGGGGTCAGCATGTCAACAAGGTTGGAGGGGGTTGAAAATGAAGTGGAGGATCTTGAATTCTATCCTCTGAGGCATGGAGAACCAGTGGAGCCAGGCGAGGATGGAGGTGATGGGGGTGATGAGCCTGTTGCGGGGGAGGACACTGAATAGAGTTTTGGATGATCTGCAGCTTGTGAAGGGAAGAGTTGGGGAGGCTGACAAGGAGGGAGTTTCCGTAGTCGAGCCTTGAGGTGTGCAGTTGTGGTGGAGTTGAACAATGTTGCAGAGGTGATGGAAGGTACTACTTCCGTCATGGCACGTCATGGAGGGAGAAAGGACAGCTGAGGGGTGAATAAGACACCCAGGTTCCTGACTGGCTTGATGAGATAGATGAGCATCCACGGATACTGATGCTGCAATGCCTGAGAATTGGGCCAAGGATGGACTGCAGGTGACTGGCTGAAAGCGAGAAGAAAAAACATTTGTAGAAATGTAGTGCTGGCGGTTTGTATGGTTGGACTCGAACCAAGAAAGTGCAGTCGCGCTGAGTTGGATGATGGAGGCCAGGCGGTGGAGGAGGATGGCATGATTGACTGTGTCGAACACAGCAGAGATGTCCAGGAGGACGAGGAGGCAGAGTGAGCTAAGTCAATTTTCATTTCAATATTATATATACATAATTTTTCCAAGCAACTATATAAATACTGTACAAGTTGCTGTAATATTCTGCGGTTTCTTTACATTACCATAAAAGAGAAACAAACTGGGTAGCGATTATCGAAGGAAGGAAGAGGCTTGATGAGTTGGATGATCATTTCTCAATTCAATTTGCTTTGGTCTAATTTTTTCTCTGATTTCATCCAAAATGCCAAATTATCTGAACAAAATTTGTGAAACATTCTTCCTTCACTTTGATGGCTGACTTTAAATACTCATTAATCTGAACCAATTGTCTCCAGGAGTCTGGAGTAGTTTAACAAATAAAGTGTATTGCAATCAGAAACAATAAAATGAAAGAGAAGTGTTATTATTCATCCAGATGGGGTGGAAAGCTATTTGTAAGTAACTGCAAGTCATTGAACAGTGTAATTTATTCACAGAGCAATTGTTGACTAACAAGTACTCATAATTTAAGAAGTGAATGTAAGAATATGTTTATATCCGTGGACAGAAGGGCACGAATGACACCTTCCATTATTTGGACTGAGGGTAAGTGATAGTGTCAGGATTTGCTAGTGTGCATGTATTGATCAGAGATTTACAGATTTTAAACGCTAGCAGTATATACAGAATAAATGCTTAATGCTGATGGTAACCTGACATATCTTGTCACTTTTCTGTCAAAATAAGTAATGATTTACAGCACACACTGATGAGATTCAGCACAGAAGGATTATGAATTAAAAATGATAGAAAAGCAGTCAATGGAAAGTATTCCATTAAAATTAATTCACTAATATATTGTTTCCGTGGAAATCTGTGTATATTTTCACAGGACACAGGGTACTGAATATTTAAAATTAATGAGAGCTTAGCCTGTAAAGAAAAGGAACTAGATTAGAATGAGCTAGCAGGTATTTAGTTAGGGTGTTTGAAAGAACAATTTCCAAAATTTTTTTTCAGAAGAGATCAACTATTCAAGAGTACAGATCTAGAATAAAACAATCACAAATAAACACAGTTTTCCCCCAGAAAGAATTCTGAAGAACATACATATGGTGTGAGATTTCAACATTGTCGCATAAGAATATCCTGGAAACCATAGTAACACATAATCTATGAGAACAATATAAATTGTGAAACAAAGTAAAGAAAGTGACATACCTTGAGAAGCTCAAGTCACAAATTGGATAGTTTCCATATCATACAGGGCAAATAGATATAACATGTTCTATCTAACCCATAAAAGGTAACCAATAAAAACCAGCAATTTGGGCCATTGGCAATTCACTATAACATTCTGACACGTTATATGTCTGATACTTTAGGAATTTGGGATTGTAAGAACCTTGATTAAAGTCTTGGAAGGTGGAATCAGGATTTAACAGTACATAGGAGCTAATAGCCAAGATATGAGCTGGTATTAGTCACTGAGGAGTTGTCACTGAGGAGTGACAAATGGCAGGATATGAGAATTATATTTTTAAGGATGAGATTAAGGGATGGCAGGACTACTGTTTGCCATTTCTCTGTTTCCATTTCACAAACATAGATTTCTCACCAGCTGATGTATCTTTTGTTCCAGTACAAACCCTTCAGAATCTGTTTCAGATTACATATTTCCTCTATTTAACCATACACAACTTTCTTTTATACCTATACTGAAAGATACCACCTAGAAATTATCCATTCAATTTGTTACACAGAGAGAGACAGACAGGCAGGCAGACAATGAATCATCAAATCTCTATGAACCTTACAGCAAAACCAAGATGTAATTGTTGTAACGGAAGAATATACAGTCCTGGTATGTTTCAACAATTGGCCTTAATATTTGCTGCTAAAGTGGTAATGCAAGAAGGAGGGTGAGAAACTTCCATGTGAAGAAGTATTAGTTCCTACCATCAATTAGCTCCTAGCATCTATGACTTTGGGAAGGTAGCAACACCTATCTGGTTCGGATTAGCTGTTACCATGACCTTACTAAACCTCATATCTATCCTATATTTAATCAATAATGGTTTGTGGATTTACAGAAGATGGTCTGTACAGCTAATTTGCAGATATCCCATGGGGAAAACTGCTTAAAATTAAATTCAGAATTAGTGGTTCCACTTTGCTAATGCAATGCCACTGAAGACTGTACTCTGGATAGCAGCAGTGCAATAAACATTCTGTTGACCACTTAACTTATCTTTGTTTATTCAGAGGCTGACGCTCATATGTCTCATGAAAGGAAACTATTAAGTAATTTTTTTCTGATGGCCATTATTAATGTTGCACGATTAACAACATCAATAATGTGTATTTATATTGCCCCCGGGAATCGCTAAGCACAAATAAACACAGTGAAACCTACTGCAGTAAATGTTGTCCTTCTAATAAAGAGCAATTAGATAATTCTCACAAATTACTTCTTCTTGTAAGGAAGCTCATGGTATTTATTTTTCCAGCTCAATAACCTGGCTGTCAATAACAGAATAGAGTAAGAGGGAGAGACATCATCTCCAGCTGGAATGGCTGCAGGAGCAGAGAGAAGCCTTGTAAATAAAACAGCTAGAAAGGCCACTTGAAGGCAATTACAATTACCCTAACCATGCCTGGAGAGCAATCAGAAGGATGAATGAAACAGCTTCTCTGTTCAATGAATAGAGAAGTTATTAAGCAGCAAAACCTCAGATCTTTACTTTGTATGAAAGGCTCCTTACATCTGAATTCTTGAGAATGCAAATGAGTCAATTTCTGAATATGTCTCACCCAAATGAGTGGCTATCTACTGGAAGAGATTTATAATAATAATAGTAATAATAATAATCCTTGCATTTTGATGTAGCGCTATTCACAGAATATACTGCAAAGTGAATTCACTGTATATTTGTAGGCAAAGCTCGGCAGCCAATTGCACACCGCAGTGTCCCACAAATAATCGTGAATTGAAAATGACCAATTTTTATTATTGTGTTTTTGTTGGGACAGATTATTATTAGGCATGTGGAGTATGGAAACCTGCCTAAGGTTTCACCCTGATCTGCCTGTATTCGAACACAGGTCTCATGCTTGTAAGGTGAGTACTCTAACCACAGAGCTACAAGAGCTCCATTTGTTCATGTGGCTTTGGAAAGCTCTTCATCTGAAACACTGTATGACAGTTTTACTGCTACAAGTTATCCTATTCAAGACACTTGGCTATTTCTGCATCAGCACCAATAATAAGTGTAGCTCATCTAATCATTCACAGTTGATTTCGTAATGAGAGGAAGGAAAAGAAACAACTTACATTTTTATAGCATCCAGAAAGTCGGAACATTCTAAAGTGCTTCACAGTAATTTATATCAACTTTAATAATATTAATCCTTACATTTGATATAGCACCTATAAAATCAAAACTTCTCAAGCAATTTCTAAGTGTAGTATTTGGAGGAAGACTGTGTATTTGACGAATAACATGGCAGTCAAATCATTCGCACACAATGTTTCACAAATAACAATGCAGTGAATGACTGATTTATCTGATTGCTGACCAGACATTGGGAGAAACAACACTCTTGTTTGAAACAATCTCAGGATTGTGAATGTCCACCTGATAAGGTGGAATATATTGGATTGTAATATCTTACAATCTAACCGTCTAATCTAACCATCCCAGCACTACACCATATTATTATAGAATAATCTTTCCATTTCATAAAGTGCCTTTCACATTGTTTCAAAGTGTTTCACAGTTTGCCTCGAAGTGCTTCACAGGATTTAGTGTACTGTATACAGTACTTTGTTGGCAAACATGGCAGACAATTTCCACAGCGTTGTCCCACAAAATGTTATGAACTAAATGACCAAATATGGCCAGGATACTATAAGTAATTCCCATTCCATCACAGCATTCAAAAAGAGAAAGGAGTTTCTTTTTCCAGTGATTGATTAACAATCCTCCAGATAAAAAATGGTCATTCATTTAATAGGTGTTGGTGGGATATTGCTATGGCTGCCATGTCCATCCACAAATACACAATTACATAATTTTACAGTGAATCAAGTGAAATGCTAAGATGTTCGCTGACAGGATAAAGCACTACATCAAATGAAAGGATTATTATTATTGCAGTATTATATTTTCCATAAATCCTTGACATATGTTTATGATTTACTCTTGCAATTGTTTCCAGAACAGATATTAAAGGTGAGCAATGAAAAGACAGAAGTGACAATAGTCACATTTGCTGTAAGCACCTTGGAACGTCCTCCTGACGTGAAAGGCCCTCTATAAATGTAATTTTGTTGTTTTTGTTGTAAGTTCCTATTTCGAGATCCTCTCACTTGTTTTCAAATCCTGCATGCCCTCGAATCTCTTTACCTATCTGTTTTGCTTAACCCCAATTCCACCACCTGCTGCCCCTGCTTAGCTGGCTCCAGCTTCCTATTTGTCCCTTATCCCCTCTACCCCATCAGTGGTTGTGCCATCAGCCACTACGCCCTGAAACTCTGGAACTCCTGCCTCTCTCCCCATTTCAAGTTCCCCTGAAATTCTTCCCTTCCAATCGTGGTTATGGTTATCTTCCCCCTCCCTCTGGCTCGGAGTCAGACTATCAAGCACTCTGGAAAGCCACCCCATTTGAGGCGGACTATATAAATGCAGGTTGTTATTATTTATAGGTGACTGGCAATCTTTAGTGCTCTGAAATGCTACCCTGTGTGAGGGCATTATATAGTTCACGATTCAGTCTGAAATCGGCATAAAAAGCCTTTTTTCTTGTCTTTATTGGTGAATAATTTATTTACAAATTTTAAAATAGTAATTTGCCTGGGAGACTTTTGGTCCAAAAAATAATTTATTTGCAACAGAGTTTAATAAAATTAATTGCAGGCCATTATAGTAATCATGTCACAAGTTTCTTGAGCCAAAGAAAATACATTAAAAGCCCGTTTATCCGACACCCAATCAACCGTAACTTCCCTATAACCGGCATCGCAAAAAAAAAGGTCCGCATTCAATTAACTGGAATTTATCCAGAAAAATGCATAATTTTAAAAAAATTGCATTTTCGGCCGAATATCCGGCACGTGGTTAACCGGCATTGGCTAGGTCCCGATGGTGCTGGATAAATGGGCTTTTACTGTACTTAGGTTATAATTCAAATAGCTCAG
Organism: Hydrolagus colliei; assembly: GCA_035084275.1. Lineage (NCBI taxonomy): Eukaryota > Metazoa > Chordata > Chondrichthyes > Chimaeriformes > Chimaeridae > Hydrolagus > Hydrolagus colliei. The sequence goes on from CM068744.1 coordinate 59,375,944, forward strand.
TGAACTCAGTGAAACAATAATTTGGTGATAAGTGTGGCATTACTGACCATTACACTCCATCTTGCATTAAGCAGACCAACAAAAAAATGACAAGTTTTTAAAAAAATAAATTTGGTTGTGACATGCTGGGGAATTTCTATTGGTACTGCCACTTTTAGCATTTCAGACTTGAAGTGAAGAAAGCAAGAAGTTCCACATATGTAGAAAGCCCAAGCTAAGACCACAATGCACTGGAAACTCAGTAGCTCAACATAAATTCTGGCAAACACTGCAAAGACATTGGCTGTAATCCATCTCAAACTGAACAACATTTTTAAAATAACATAGAAATAATTTCAGTGAATCTGGGGCTCTACACTTAAAAGTATATTTGTGGATTGGACTGAATCCTGGAATATTCCTTTCATGTTGAAAGGAAAACCATACCTTTTCAACTGCTAAAATGACGCCAACAATTTCTGCGGGCATATGGCTCCCATAGCAACCTTTAAAACAAACTAAACAAACATTAAGTGGGCTGACCTTGTACTTACTGCAGGAAGCCACAGAGAGTGCTCCAATTAGCTTGTGCTTCGCAACTATAATTTATATCACATAAAAAGCATGAAATGCACTATTTTATCAAAAAGTTAATATATTTCATGTAATTTTAAATACATATGCGCTAAGTATTAAGAAACTGATTTTTAAAGCGGTATCTTCATGAATCATAGTAATTTGTATGTAGTGATTGTACAAATGCACTTCTTATCAATTGAAAATCCTAGGCACAGAACCAAGACCCATGATAGAAGACACTACCAAGGTTAAAAAGGTTTGGAGAACAAATCACATTTGTATAGCACCCTTCAAATTGGAAGGACGTCCTAATGTGCTGGATAATCAAGGATTTGTCCCCCTTTGGTCTTCCTCCCACTCCCACCCCCACCTTACACAACTCCTGCTTTAGTGAAAATCCTTGATTATCCAGCACTTTGGGACATCCTTTCAATGTGAAAGGCGCTACATAAACGCAAATGAATGAATAGATAAAATCTTCAGGCTAGGATATTTTCCAGAAGCAGTAAATTCCAGAAGCAGTAATTGTGTCTTTTGAAAGTGAATTTCCAAAAAATCAAATATTAATGAATCTCGTCACCCAAGAGCAAGTATAATAATGATTAAAACTGTACTTATTTAATAGGACCATTCAGATAATAGTTTTGCAAAAAAATTAGAATTTGGTGCATTGCTAAGCAACCGATATATAGAAGAAAAAATTTGCATCTTAATGAGCTGAGCTACTTTGATTGCAACATTAATGTTCCTTCCTACCTCAACACCTCCCTCTTCTCCACTTTGGGCTACCCTCATGGGCCTGTTCACTTCCCTGTTTGTAGTGTGAAGAACTCTGGCACATCCTCTCAATGCTAACGGTGCAATGTAAGTGTAATGTTGCTGTTAAGGTACATATATAGTATTTCATTTGGATTATGCCACACAACAATGGGTCCTGGAGACAAGAAGGCACTGAAGGAACCTAAACGCACTGAAGGAACCTAAACATTATCTATTTATTCATGCTGAAAGAACATTTGGTGAATCCCAGTTGAGGTCTATAAATATGTATTTCCTCAGCCAGGAAGGTGAGCGAGGCCCATACCAGTTTTAGACTGAACCTATACTCAAGCTTATCTGTTTCTGGGTAACCAAAATATTTAAATTATTCATTAAAAGATCAAGTTGTAATCATCCTGAATGTGTGATCTTATAATAATAATAATCCTTGCATTGATTTGCACCTTTCCCATCTTCTAGACGTCTCAAAACCAATACTGTAAAGTGAATTAACTCTATATTTGTGGGCGAAACATGGCAGCCTCTCTGCTCTGCATTGATCAAAACCACTAAATAAGCTAATTAGAACGAGAACTTTAAAAGGATTACAGAGAAATTTCACTTAAGCTTTGGAACAAAAACAACAATTACTGCCAGAAGAGGACTAGAAAAGTTTCAACATCCGAACTCCAATCCATTAAATGTAGTGTAATAGTTACCATCACGAAAAGTAAAATTATTGCATGATTCATTCAAACATTTATATACAGGTGCAAGAAAAAAAAATCTAAACAAATTCAGTTTGCATGGACCACTGCCATGTCAGATCTGACAAGTTTCTCAGACAGCTAACTGCAATGGAGAAAGAATAAGGGCAGAATCCTCTTATTTTTTCTCCCCTTATTCCCCATCATTCATATACGTGAATATTTGACAGGATTTACCTCAGATTCACATAGTTGCTGAATGCTAATTCAAATGCAATCCATCCATGAACCAGTTGACAAGTATACAATAACAACAACAAAAATATATTTTAGAATGCTTTCATTTCGGGAGGATGTCACAAGGCGCTGACGAGACAACATATTTAAAAACATCCTATCAGTTTTGTTTTCAGTACCTTAATATGAATAGAACTTGATTACTACATTAAATACCAGTTTCAATTAATGTCCATTGTATGTCTATGTGTCCCGAGCTATTTCAGGTTACGAGCTAGTGTTTCATTTCTTTTTGGTGGAGTAGATGGAATGATATTGAAGAAAGACGGAACAATAGTAAACATTGTATCGGGACATCCTCCTGATGTGAAAGACGCTGTACAATTGTGATTCTGTTGTTGTTGTATCCCTATCAGCCAGTAAGCAATAAACACATTTCTATTAATTACAGAATCTGTAAAGCTTCACTCTTGCATTTGACTAGCAAGACTGAAATTCATGACTCGACTGGTTAAATTTCGTTAAACGGGCGGGAGGGAGGTCTCTACTGTGTTTCCGTATATGAAAAAAATCAGTTTTGTTCCCAGTAGTGCCTAGCACCTAGCCTAGCGCTAACATTTGCGGTGTACCAGCGACGGCATAAGGTAGGTAGAACTGCTATTGAAGGCTGCAATACTGTACTTTAATTACAAGTGAAAAGATGAATGAATACGAGATGAAAATGTTTGTTTTGTTGACCTGAACAGTATTTTCATGTTAACAAAACAAACATTTTCATCTTGCATTCAGTATTTAAAGAAACTGTCGATAGTAGACTGGGACAGAGAAAGAGACTGAGAAGATAAAGAGAGACTGAGACAAAGGGACTGAGACAGTGAGAGAGAGACTGAGACAGGGAGAGAGAGTTAAAGAGAAAGAGACTGAGAGAGAGAGAGACTGTGAGAGAGATTGTGACAGAGAGAGACTCAGACAGAGAGAGAGAAAGAGACACAGAGAGAGACTGGGACAGAGAGAAATAGAGAGAGAGAGAAAGAGCACGCGACCGAGACAGACAGAGAGAGAGAAAGAGACACAGAGAGAGAAAGAGACACAGAGGGAGACTGAGACAGAGAGAGAGAGAGAGAGGGAGAGACAGACAGACAGAGAGAGAGAGAGAGAGAGATGTAGGTCTTCTCAGGTAACTTCTTCCACTTAAGCCCCATTTCATCGAAGTTGAAAATTTGTTGCGGTATATAACCTCCCTCCTTAATGATTTTTTTTAAGTTCGTCTAGATAATGTTCAGCAGCAGCAACATCCGCACTAACAGCTTCCCCCCACATTTTAATAGAATGTAGATTGTATCGCTTTCGAAAACGATCAAGCCACCCTTTGCTAGCAGCAAAAGTCGATGTCGGCTTTTTCAGAGTAGCGTCATGCGGTTGCCTAGCATCCTGAGCTCCTCCCATACACTTTATCTTGGATTAGGTGGCATGCTGAACTAAATGTGTATATGTATGTAGCTTCCTCGACTGAGACTGCGCTTGTGTCGCGGAGGCTGCCGGGAGACGAGAAGCCCGCAAGATTTATACTTTCGTTATAGCGAGCGCAGCCTTCTTAAATAGAAACCCTCACTATCGTTAAGCGGGGGCTACCTGTACTTCATTACAACGGCATACTCAACCAACCAGTGTCTCCCAATACAGTTCACCATTCCAGCAACCGGATCTCAAACCGTAGCCATCCGGGACACTTGTGGTATGCTCACTTTGTGCATGAGTGCAATGTGTGCACACGCACACTTATTAAACTTAACGAACGGTGGAATGCTTTTTTACTAGGGTCCGTCGATAAGGAAATTTTCCGATTTCGATATATCGATGGGCTCTTATCGAGATATACCGATATATCGATATTTTCGGGATTTTCATACAGCGCATTACGCGCGTTGCGAGGTGCACACACATTTGGAGGTGCGCGCGCATTTGGGGCCTATCTCCTCAGGAAGTAAATATCTCTCTCTGTGTCTCTCACATTCACTCTTTCCATCTCTGTGTTTTTCTGTCTGTGTCTCTCTCCTCTCTCACATCCCCCTCCATCCATCCATCCATCCATCCATCCATCCATCCATCCATCCATCCATCCATCCATCCATCCATCCATCCATCCATCCATCCATCCATCCATCCATCCATCCATCCATCCATCCATCCATCCATCCATCCATCCATCCATCCATCCATCCATCCATCCATCCATCCATCCATCCATCCATCCATCCATCCATCCATCCATCCATCCATCCATCCATCCATCCATCCATCCATCCATCCATCCATCCATCCATCCATCCATCCATCCATCCATCCATCCATCCATCCATCCATCCATCCATCCATCCATCCATCCATCCATCCATCCATCCATCCATCCATCCATCCATCCATCCATCCATCCATCCATCCATCCATCCATCCATCCATCCATCCATCCATCCATCCATCCATCCATCCATCCATCCATCCATCCATCCATCCATCCATCCATCCATCCATCCATCCATCCATCCATCCATCCATCCATCCATCCATCCATCCATCCATCCATCCATCCATCCATCCATCCATCCATCCATCCATCCATCCATCCATCCATCCATCCATCCATCCATCCATCCATCCATCCATCCATCCATCCATCCATCCATCCATCCATCCATCCATCCATCCATCCATCCATCCATCCATCCATCCATCCATCCATCCATCCATCCATCCATCCATCCATCCATCCATCCATCCATCCATCCATCCATCCATCCATCCATCCATCCATCCATCCATCCATCCATCCATCCATCCATCCATCCATCCATCCATCCATCCATCCATCCATCCATCCATCCATCCATCCATCCATCCATCCATCCATCCATCCATCCATCCATCCATCCATCCATCCATCCATCCATCCATCCATCCATCCATCCATCCATCCATCCATCCATCCATCCATCCATCCATCCATCCATCCATCCATCCATCCATCCATCCATCCATCCATCCATCCATCCATCCATCCATCCATCCATCCATCCATCCATCCATCCATCCATCCATCCATCCATCCATCCATCCATCCATCCATCCATCCATCCATCCATCCATCCATCCATCCATCCATCCATCCATCCATCCATCCATCCATCCATCCATCCATCCATCCATCCATCCATCCATCCATCCATCCATCCATCCATCCATCCATCCATCCATCCATCCATCCATCCATCCATCCATCCATCCATCCATCCATCCGTATATTATCACATTCCCCTCGTCTCCCCCCGTCTCTCCCCCACCCCGTCTCTCCCCAATCTCTCTCCGCCCCCGTCTCTCTCCCCGTCTCCCTACCCCACCCCCGCCGTCTCTCCCCCTTCCCCGCTATCTCTCCCCCCCCCCACCGCCGTCTCTCTCTCCTCCCCACCGTCTCTCACCACGCCCCGCCATCTCCCCCCCCCCCCCCCCCCCCCCCACCGTCTCTCCCCCCCCCCCCCCGCTGTCTCTCACCCCCCCGGCTCTCCCCCCCTGTCTCCCCCCCCCCCGTCTCTCTCCCCCCCCCCGGCTCTCCCCCCCTGTCTCTCCCCCCCCATCTCTCTCCCCCGCACCCCCCGTTTCTCCCCCCCCCCACCCCCACCCCTTGTGTACCCGTATATTGTATATTGTATTCGAGGACTATGAATATAATATGGCGGCTTGCACCTCGGTCTGTGCATTGTGTATAGAGATGAGCATTCTGGGTCTTGTAGTTCAGTGCGCGAGCATTCGGATGTGCTCGTGCATTCCATGCTCTAGGCCCAGGAGGTTGCAATGCCGGAAACAATATACCGACATTTACGATATACCAATTTTTTAATATATATCGATTTTTCGATATATCGATATTTTTAAAATGCCTATATCGGCATATCGATATGAAAATTATATTGGATATAACCGATATATCGCTGGACCCTATTTTTTACCAATCATTTGACTGTGTACTGGAATGCTTTATTGGCAAATAGATATCCATACAAGATTCTGTTATTATTTAGTCTATTATTAATATGGTATGTTTTAAAATAAGCTAATGTTTTTTGTTGGATTTTCAGCAACTTGCCACTCAAATATCCGACATATTTGATTAATCGGCACTGGTCAGGTCCCGAGCGTGCCGGATAACATAGGTTTTACTGTATATGAGATTTAATTCAATACATCACTCACAATGATGAGTTTATCTGTTAATCATTTTCCACTAAAATCAATTCTGAGATAATAATACTAACTTTGCACTTATATGGTGCCTTTCACATAAATGGCTTTAACTATTTACTACTTTTAAAAAAGCATTTACATTTATACTGATAAGGCACTATATCAAAAACAAAAATTACTATTATTTTACCAAAAGTAATCATTTGAAAATTAAGTGAATGTTAGAGGCAAATATAGCAGCTAATCGTGTACTTTGCAATTTCTCATGAGTAACAATAGATGACTAGCTGATTAGATTTCACAAGAGAGATTCAGAAGAAGCACGCTCCTCCAGGATACCTACCCTACCTTCCTATAACAACCCTGCAGTAATGTATTCACATTACAGAATGCTTCACAAGCACGTGGCTTGAATACTCATAAATATTTACACTCCTGAAGGGATGCCAAATTTAGATGGGTTACTGGAATTAATGTACAAAGTCATCTATAATAATAATAATCCTTGCATTTGATTTAGCGCTTTTCACATCTTCTAGACTTCTCAAAGCGCTTCACAGAATATACTGTAAAATGAATTGACTGTACAGCTAGACCCCGCTTAATGAATGCCCGGTTAACGAAAATTCACTATAACGAGGGTTTCTATCTGTACCACTTATTCGCTTAACCAAGGCTGCGTTCGCCATAATGAATGTTTACACACACTTTAAATCTTGCGGGTTTCTCGTGCGCAGCTTCTCATGGGTGGCGTCTCTCCCGATTGCCCCCGCAAAACAAGCTCAGTATTTAGCATGCCTCAGTTAAGCAGTGCAGTGCAGCCCCTCCCATATGGGAGGAGCTTAAGCGGCAGGATGCTTTGTGGCTTCAATAATAGTAAGTCGAGGACTGTCTGTATTTTATTGTTTATTGTTGTATTTACTGACATTTTAATATTTTATTGTTGTATTTAAAGTTGTGTAGCCTTCAATAGCAGTTATATCTACCTTAGGCTTTCGTTAGTACAAGGACCGAGGCCGAGCTGGTTTTCGTGTTTTTCCGGACTTCGGAACATGTTTCTGATGTCTCCGAGGTCCGGAAATGCCCAAACCCAGGTTCGGGTATTTCCGGACTTCAGAACGCCAGAAGTGCGTCATATGTCCGGAAATGCCTGGGCCCAGGTTGCGATATTTCAGTGCGGTGACTGTGAAGACCTGGCCTGGAGCAGGTAGGATTGGCATTTTTATTCTTGCAATTTGTGTCACATTCCAGATTCCGGAACTCCTGATTTGGCTGCTCAACCTGTACACCGAAAATGTTAGCACTAGGAACCGCTAGGAACTAAACTGATTTTAGCGGGGAGGCTCAGGTCGGGGCGGCGTTTTGCCTGCGCCCAAATACAGTAATACAGTTAAACTCTCCCTTAACAAAACTTTCGCTTAACGAAGGGTTTTAAAGATCCTAAACCCTTCGTTAAGTGGCGTCTATCTGTATATTTGTGGGCAAAACGCAGCAGTGAATTGCGTATAGAAGTGTCCCACAAACAATCGTGGATTGAAATTTATTATAGTTTTTTTTAGGATTATTAGGTGTGTTGAGTAAGGAAACTTGCCCAAGATTTCATCCTGCCTGGATTAGAACACAGGTCTCATGCTTGTAAGGCGAGTGCTCTAACCACTGAGCTACAGGACTCCACCTATTCACAAGCAATGCCAATAAAGGCAGAATTTGGGGGATATGTAATCACATTTTGAATCTAATACAAGTAAAAGGGAGGCATTAGTCTTGAATCTCAAAGCATAATCTGTGAGAGCGGTTACTTAAGAATCAAACACAAAAAACAAAACACTGGATTTGTCGCCCATGAATTCAACAGACAATCTGGCTATTTGATCAGTTGTTATTCATGACAAAGCAAGTGGGACAAAATTTTAAACCCCATCGATACGAGTTTAAAATGTGCATTCTCGCATCACCAGGAATGAAAGAACTCCATTGTACTAACCAAATGAAATGTTAAGATATTCACCCTTACTGTCATCGGACATCTTAGTACACTATATTTCACATGGTTTACTGGAAAATTATGTAATTGTGTATTTGTGGATGGACATGGGAGAGATTTGGGAAAAGGAATACCAACATCTATTAAATGAATGACCAATTTGTATCTGGAGTATTGTTGAACAGGTCACAAGAAGAAGAAACTCCCTTCTCATTTTGAATGCTGTGATGGAATGGGAATTACTCATACTGTCCTGGCCAACAGTGCCGCCAAGTATATTTGGTCATTGAGTCATTGTGGAGTTATTGGCCTCGGAAAAGCGATCCTCCAATCGACTAACAACAGGGTTCCTACTTACTGCTAGGTAAACAGAGGCGTGTGGAGTAAGGAAACATGCAATGAGTTAGAATTCCTAGGATTAGTCGCAACATTTGCTGTTTGTTATTAGTCACTGCTGGAGCACAGCTGTGTGATGAAACTGTTGGCAACTGGTAAAAAAGTAGGCCCCAAAATCTATCTGGTTTGGTCCTACAAGATTAAATAATCTTAAAATTTAATATTGTGCAGAATTGTGAAAAATGCTTAACTTCAATCTTAATTTGGGAACTGGCTTCTGGCAGTTCTTAAAAGAACTAGCTTCCAAATTAAGAGTACATTTTTGACATTTCTGCACAATATTAATTATTAAAACAAAATAATAACAATAATCCTTGCATTTGATATTAGCGCTTTTCGCATCTTATTGATGTCTCAAAGTGCTTCACAGAATATACTGTAAAGTGAATTGACTGTATATTTGTGGGCGAAATGCGACAGCCAATTGCACACAGCAGTGTCCCAGTCGTGGATTGAAATGACCAATTTTTATTATTGGGTTTTTTTTTTGGACGGATTATTATCAGGCATGTGGATTAAGGAAACTTGCCCAAGGTTTCGCCCTGATCTGTCTGGATTTGAACACAGGTCTCACACTTGTAAGGTGAGTGCTCTAACCACTGAGCTACAGGAGCTCCAAAATGATCTTAAAGGCCAAGACGAAGGGGAATTTCCAGCCTTGATTGGTTTTTATAATATGTACAAGTAATAAATTTGATGTCCCACATACAAGAGAGAACTGTATCTTTTTTGCAGTCACATATGTTGTATAAATTGTTTTCTTAAACTATCAGGCGGGTTACCAATATGTTCAGAAACATTCCATATTATAAATGGATGCATTATAGTGTATCCATGGTTGTTCGGCAGTATATCATGGTGTTCTTTCTTGCTAATGATTTTTATAGCAATGAAAGAGAGGGATATATTACACTAATTAATATGATCACTTTGTTAATGAATAATGTATACAACGTTTATAAATTTTAATGAATCATTGATAAATTATTTAGAAGGACTTATAAGACTGAAAAGGTGTCTTAAAGTTGCAGAGGATTGCATGTAATATTGCATGTATTCAAACTGAAGTTATATCATAAATAGCAGCCAGTGTGGTATACGGTTGAAGCAAAGCAAAATCAAGGAAACTGAGGTATGTTGTAAACCTTCAAAGCTTCTTCTCATGGTTTCAATTGATGCTGAAATCCCGAGCTCATCTTACACTCAGAAAACACTGCGACACATCTACTGTTCTATGTGCTACCATGTCTACGTTTTTTATAAATACCTTTCAGTGTATTTAGACACAATTTATTTAACCTATGTTACTTGGTAAGATATTGCAGTATTTCCAGGTGCCAAATAAACCTTTCTGAGGTCATTGTAAAGCGTATCCGGTGTACTTTGTGTCAGAGAGCTGATATTTCACCAGTTGATCAGTGCTTAAATAACACGAGGCAGTGTTACCATCTTGAATTTCTTTAGTTTGAGGAACTTGTTGAGTTGTCTGAGATCTAGAATAAGTACGTGTTTGTGCATCCTTTCAATAGGGACCTATTTGCACATCACAACTGGTAAGGACGCTGTCAATCTGATATCTGATTAGTGGCAGCAGGTTTTGTTCGCAGGCCAGGTATATTCTAACTCCAGTTGAGGGATGCAAATAAAAACTATTTTTACGTATGTTACATAGTGTGCTATGCTACTATTCTTTTGTATTTATAAAGAAAGTACCCAGGAATTTGATATCTTGTTGAAACATGTCAAGGTACAGTACTTCACGTAGTTTTCTTTTGTACAATTTAGGAATTTTCCAATTTGTGCCATTAAGTGAATGAGCTATTTTTTGTTACCACGGTATCTTTATTGTCCACTTGAACAGGCAGACAGAATCTCAGTTTAATGTCTCATCCAAAGGATGACACAGCAAAAGTGCACCACTCTCACAGCACTGCAACGTAATGTTGGCCTAGCTCAAAATTATGCTCAAATTCATGCATGGGGCTCAAACCCACAATCTGCAGAACCTAATTTATCCAGAGTTTTGTTCTAATGTGACACTGCTATTATATTGGTGTCTAGGAATGTTGTTTTTGAATCAGTTGTCAATTGTAGTATTCATATATGATGGAGCTGCATGGCAGATTAAACACAGCAGTGAGATACAAGTCTTGAGCAAGCCATCTTTAGTCCTAATCCTTTCATCTGATTACATTCTGATTTCTGGTTGTTGGGTATTAATGAAGTGACAAAAAAGCTCTAATTTTAAATTGTTCAATATTTTCTATCATTCGAGGGTTTGAGGGTTCACAACACGAGAATCAGAATAGAGTTAACTAGATTTGGAAGACAGTATATAATGTCAATTGATTTGTTTTGTGAATCATTTTAGTGTGATCCAAACGTAGTGATTTTGGTGGTCTCCCTATATTGAGCTTTCACAACAATCTGCTCAGGTAGAAGTAATGATTACAACTGCAAATGTTGATTTCATTTGGGCTGCATAGAAAGTGGATTCAAGTTCTCTTGAAGACAGATTGTTCATTCTGCATTGAATTAATTGAATTATTTTAAATTTTAATGTCTGTGAATTAGGGAACGGCGATATGGGATTTTTCCGGATATGGATATATCGGTTTGCTCATACCTGCTTAAACCGATCTATCGAGTTTTTATACTGCGCATGCGCGTGCATTCGAAATGCGCGTGCATTGATGGCGCGTGCGCATTTATGGTGCGCGCTCAGTCGCGGTGTGCGCGCATTGACGGTGCGTCCGTACTGACGATGCGCGCGCAGTCGCAGTGCACGCACATTTCGAAATGCGTGCTCTAGGTCCAGAAAGTTTGTAATGTTGGTGTCAAGGTCTGTTGAATTATACAATGTTGTTTGCTCTCTACCTCCCCCTCTCCTTCTCTCCCTCCTCTCCTCTCTCCCTCCTTTCCCCTCTCCTTCTCTCCCTCCCCCTCCACTCTCCCTCCTCCCTGTCTCCTCTCCCTCCTTTCCCCCTCTCCTTCTCTCCCTCCCTCCCCTCTCTCCTTCTCTCCCTCCCTCCCCTCTCTCCTTCTCTCCCTCCCCTCTTTCCTTCTCTCCCTCCCTCCCTCCCCTCTCTCCTTCTCTCCCTCCTTTCCCCTCGCTCCTTCTCTCCCTCCTTTCCCCCTCTCCTTCTCTCCCTCCCTCTCCTCTCTTCCTCTCTCCTTCTCTCCCAACTTTCCCCTTCTCCCTCCCTCCCCTCTCTCCTTCTCTCCCTCCTTTCCCCCTCTCCTTCTCTCCCCCCTCCCTCTCCTCCTCTCTCCTTCTCTCCCTCCTTTCCCCTCGCTCCTTCTCTCCCTCCTTTCACCCTCTCCTCTCTCTCCCTCTTCTCTCTTCCTCTCTCCTTCTCTCCCAACTTTCCCCCTCTCCTTCTCTCCTTCCCTCCCTCCCTCCCCTCTCTCCTTCTCTCCCTCCTTTCCCCCTCTCATTCTCTCCCTCCCTCTCCTCTCTTCCTCTCTCCTTCTCTCCCAACTTTCCCCCTCTCCTTCTCTCCCTCCATCTCTAAACACAAAATAGAACACACACACACACCAAAAACAAAATCTAGAGATTTATTCTCCTCCATTTCTTGCTTGAAACTAGCATGTAATGTCCACGTGTAAATGAGATCTATTACAATAGAAAAGAGAGAGACAGACAGTCTGACTGTTAAGAGTTAGAAGCCAGATTATCACTGCTGTGTGTGTCTGACTAGACACACACATAGAAGCAGTGATAATCTGGCTTCTAACTCTCTCACACACAAAAATAACACTTACAGCCACAAAATGCCACTTATTTTTATGTAGTCTGAAGTCTGAATTAATGTCCTTCGCCATTGGCAAGCTCTCCTTTGCTATGCAAAAAGTGACAGCGTTCGTGATACTTTGCCACTGTTTGTCCCCTCTCTGGTACAATGTTCTCCTCTTAAATAAAGCAGTAATTGTTTGAGCTGCACTGACCCCACTACCTGTCGCTTTCTCCGAAGCGCTGGTTCGACTTCCTGCTGTTGTCGACAATGATTTCGCTCTGAGGGCAGCGTGCTGGGCGGGGTGGTGCTGCTTAATGTGATGTCGCAGGTTGCTCGTGCTCGAATCAGATGTCTTAACCAAGACCTTGCAAACTGTACATCTATACACACCATTACTGACTGCATTGTTTTCAAAGTAGTCCCATACGGGGCTTCTTTTCCCCATGATGAGAAAGGTAAATTTTGAAACTACAATTTTCAGCGATGCGACTTTGTTAAGACGCCACGACTCACGTCGAGTATACACAGTAAAGTGTGCGCGCGCATCGGATGTGCGCGCCCGTTAATTGTGCGCGCGCACCGAATGTACGCGCATTCCATGCTCTAGGTCTAGGAGGTTGCAATGCCGGCGACAAGGTAAGCTGGAAAAGATCGCATTACACTGATAATACCAACAATATTGATATATTGCCAGGAACGATATTAAAAATATAACGATGTATATTTTAAAAATCGAATCTCTCGATATAACGTTTTTTTTAGAATCACCATATCGGCATACCGATCTGAAAATCATATCGGGTTTAATCGAAAAACCGATACATCGCCGTTCCCTACTGTGAATTAGCTAAATACATTATAGTAATACGGTAAAACATGCAAGATTTATTGATTCTAGTGTGATATGAATTTTACTTGTTCAACATCTACAGGATAGGGTAACTGGATAGTGAACTCAGTGGATTTAAACCCAGATATTGCTAGTCTCAGCAAAGTGAGTTAGTAGATAATCCATGTTTTGAATAAACAAGAAACTTAAAATGTTACTGTAATTTCTAATTAGTGGATCCTATTCATTTTCACCTAGAAAGTGGTGGCTTATTGTACAGTAGTATTAATTCTCTTGTTTTACACACATCCCTGCATACCGCAATGGTTGTCTACAAGTCACTGCTGCATTAGTGTTCACAATCAGTTACTGTATTTGGATAAAGACAGACTCCCATTTTTGGCATTTCAAATGGGAAATATGGTATTTGCTTCACAGTTAACTACCTTAACAGTATTAATTGTCTTGTGCAATCATGGCATTACTTACATGCCATAATTTTTATATTTTCCCAAAGCAATATCAGTTGTATAATTAATCAATGCTAATCTATTACTTTTCTGGTCACACAGCCAAATTTTACAAAATTAAAGCAAGCTTCTATTCCTTTTACTATTGCTGTCATGTGAACTCTGGCTGAAATTCTTTCACTGAAGTCGAGGGACAATAGATTATTTTTAAAATGGTCCACTGAACAGTTTGAAGATATCGAACATTTTGTGGTTGAATGCATAATTCTTAATGGAATAAAAGATGAACACCTTTAAGGAAGCTGCATAATGTGCTTTTTTCTCAGGCCAAATGTTCTTTGCATGCCACTTATTATTGTCTACTTGATATAAAATGTGCACTTTCTGGCTGAAAAAGGATAGCAAAATTGGGCCATCTCCCATCTGTTGCTCAGATGCTGGATGAGTACTGTTGGCATATCAGTAGGAAACAACTTTTGTCTTGCCAGATCCACAATCACATAGACACTGAAGAGAGCTGCACTCATGAACAGGTGTAAGTGCAGCTTTACTAAAAGGCAGTGAACTGAATTTTTTAAGATATAATTAGAGCGGTGGTTGCACAACTAACTATTTAAAACAGTATAACATAAGTGAAACCAACATTGTAAAACTTGTTTTTAAGAAAAAAACTGTATTTTCAGAATTGGCTGTAGTGCAACACTGATTTATTCTGCACCAAATAAACCCATTCACTTCTGGAAGCCACTTTTGATTTCACTATATGTTAGTGTTGATTTCACATGAAAATATTGTTGCAGTATAAATAGATCATAAAGCAAATAATGTGTTTAAGTGTAGCATTTTGGGAGGTGTGTTGTCCTCCATATTTATAATATTAATAATCCTTGCATGGATTCAGTTGCCGTTTATCATAATAATATTAATCCTTGCATTTGATACAGCATCTTTCACGTCAGGATACATCTCAAAGTGCTTCAAAGGATTTAATGTAAAGTGTATTTTGCAGGTAAACACATTTTAATCAGACTGGGTCATCCAAACCGATAAAACTTTGAAATAACCACAACATGTGTAATTTTGTTGTTGTTGTTGTTGTTTAAGACAAAAAAGTCTTATAGGATAATCTTCGGTGGAATTCCTTCCTCAGGTGTTTTGTTTTCCAGAACTATTCCATGTAGCTACCTGATTGATATCCGTGCGAAAAGGTTCCTTTGAATTTATTAGGGTGATTGTTACATTTGTTTTTAGATCTTTCAGTATTAATTAGCAAAAATGTTTTAACTTAGCACTTCCAATCATTTTTCTTCAGAAGTATTATCTCATACATATTGGAACAGTAAAACTAAATTTTCTCCAAAGTTCTCATTCCACCAAACAATTCCAAAGATGTCATGAGAACAAATAATTTGATCACGCAAGTTGAACAGTGTTGATAAATGCCCTTGGAGTACTTTCCATGAAATTTTCATTAAGTTGGAGAGCCAGGTCTTCCCTTTTATAGTGGAAAACACCACAGCTATTCCACTGAGATTTGGAAGTAAAGCTTAGCAAATTCAATTTGGATTGAATTACTGCTGTTCTGTCTTTTTGAAAATCACCTTGTGTTGTAACTGTTTTTCAGGGTAAAATCCCTCTCAATATGGGAAGGTACCTTACTACAGTAAAAGCTTGTTTATCCGGCACCCGACCAACCGTAATAACCAGCACCATATAACCAGCATCGCAAAAAATGTCCGCATTCAATTAACTGAAAGTTATCCGGAAAAATGCATTAAAAAGTTTTTAAATTGTTTATTGCATTTTCAGCCAAATATCCGGCACGCGCTTTAACCGGCATTGGCCAGGTCCCAAGGGTGCTGGATAAACAGGCTTTTACTGTATATGAATTTCTTATATCAAGTATGAGATCAAGTGATTTTCTCTGTGAAGATGGACCAGTTTATTGCCTTCTCTAGTATTGTAGTTTGTTTTGTGAAACTGTCCTATCTTTGTTCCCATGAGGAAAGGAAGATTCAGCTGTATGGGCTTAGTCAGACCCCATCTGGAATATAGGGTTCAATTTGGGGCAATGCATCTCAGGAAAGATATGTTGGTCCTCAATCGGGTGCTGTGCGGATTCACCAAAATGATACCAGGGCTTAAATGGTTAAAGACCACTTGCACAAACCTGGTTTGTTTTCCCTTGAATCTAGAAAATTGAGGAGTGATCTGATTTGAAGTATTTAAAATGATTCAGTAATAATAATAATCATCCTTGCATTTAATATGGCTTTTTTTTGCATCTTCTAGACATCTCAAAGCGCTTCACAGAATATACTGTAGAATGAATTCATTGTACATATGTGGGCGAAACACGGTAGCCAATTATACACAGCAGTGTCCCACAAAGAGTCGTGGATTGAAGTGACTAATTTTTTTTGAGAGATTATTATTAGATGTGTGGAGTAAAGAAACTTGCCCAAGATTTTGCCCTGTCTGGAATTGAACCCATGTCTCTCGCTTGTAAGGTGAGTGCTCTAGCCACTGGACTACAGGAGTCCACAAATTGCTATGGTAGCTGAAATGATACTATTTCTTCTGGTGGGGGAATCCAGAACAAAGGAGTATAATAGGCTATTTAGAAGTGAAATCTGGAAGCATGTTTTCACGCAAAGGAAACAATAACAACAAAAACAACAATTACACTTGTAGCGCCTTTCACGTAAGGAGGAAAACGTAGAACTCTCTCCCCTACAAGGTAGTGGATGCTGGATCGATTCACATTTTCAAGACTAAGGTGGATAGATATTTGTTAGGTAGGCCAAGCCACTAAGTGCAGGAATGATGGAGAGTAGGGGAGCGGCGTTACAAGTTAGGATGTGATTAATACAGAGAAATACAATTAGTTTACATAGGAAATTGAATGGGACATGTGAATGTATGACTTAGGTAATTATACGATTTATATAGACTTAAGTGAATTTTACTGTACAGTAAAACCTCAAAAATCCGACATTCCGAATGTCAGCAACTCCCTAAAACCAGCAAGATTTAAAAATACATACAGCAATAATTCTTTCCCGATGTCAGGCAAATATCCCCAAATTCAGAACAGCTGCTTGCAGTTCACGCTCTGTCATCCGGTACTGTGGGTGGAGGTCGAGTATTTTTTGGCTTCAGTGCTGTGTTTTCATTGCTGGATATGGGGCAGAGCTTCCCCAGCCATTACCAGGGTAGGTTCTAAATGCCGACAAACTCCGAAATTCAGGAGGTGTGTGGGCCAACCATACCAGATTATCGAGATTTTACTGTATTATGATTCAGTTTATCTATACTCTTAAGGATTTGAATGCTTGGCTCAACCTTAGTCATCCTGAGAATTAAGGACTTACCACAATGAATGACATCCAAAATAATTAGTTGTGTTTTTGTCACTTTGCAAAACAGATCTGTATGCTTTCCCAAAGACCGAGTAGGTCAAGTGACCATCAGATCTACTCCATTTAGCCAAATAAGATAGATTGCTGTCAGCATGTTTTGGATTAATACAAAGTAAACTTGGAAAGCAATTGGGCTGATTCCATTCACCAAATCGCACAGGGCTAGAGAGACAAACACCAGTCAGGCGTTTTGCTGTTAGCAGCTTTCAAATATCCCTGGCTACAAACTACAGACGTTGGATGAGAAAATGTTGAGCCTGTCTCAGCACCACAATTGAAAAAGCATCTGAAGCTCATCATTCTGGCTCACATGTGAAAAATGGCCTCTTGGTTGAGATACTAGAAATTTATCTGAGTATGGGCCTCTGCCTCCAGAAGAAGAATTAGCAAAATAGATTGCACAGTACACGGTAAGCAGGTAGTATTAGATGCAAAGTGAATTTACTGCATCAATGATAAAGCAGAGTACACAGTTGGTTTTCCAGTTGTAAATGAGCAGCAAAAAATGAAAAGCAATCTTAGAACTGTTGTATAGCCTGCCACTGTAATAAAGAATGCTTGGCAATATCTGATATATATACGTCTGAAAATGATGGATAGACTTTCAAAACAAGCAAGTATTTGGCACCACGTTGATTAAAAACAAATTGGGATCTCTGTAGTTGATGTTCAGCTGAAATATTAGCAGATGAGATTCCCCTGAAACATTGGCAGGTACTTTTTCATGAGGGACAACCAAAGACTGTATAATTGTTTAATAATATCCAATGGAGACAGCGCTCGATGCTATGCAGTGAAGGCAAGGTTAAAACAAAATAAAAAAGAATGTACAGTCAATATATTTGTAGGAGTTGTGGCTGAATAATGTTGAGACAGTATACCTGCAATAAATTATGAACCTTTTTGTGTTGCCTGTGTAAAGACAATTATTTAATCTGATACAAGACCATTAATTATAAAACTTCAGGTGCTGTATGTGAACTGCATACTGAGCAAAGGATGCAGTAACAATGCAGATCAGAGTTATACAATCAGAGTTATCTTTTTCAGGTTTTAAAATATTTTTGGAAATATATTTATGGCTCCGTTTTTAACTTCCCAGACTCGGTTTATACAATAAATTGTATATAATAAATTGCCTTCAAACACTTGAACAGACTGAAATAACATTCAGAGGAACAATTTTTTCTTCAATGTGCATTTGAACTATAATTTCTTCATTACTCTAAGTGCTATATCAAATGCAAGTTTTTGTTTATTAGTACTCTATTTAAACCAATCTACTGTAAAACCATCATTTTAAGACATTATGAAGTGGCACAATTTGTACTCTTAAAGTGGCATTTCCATGAATAACACTTTCATCTTCTTTCTTAACATACATCGTTGGACTATACCTATTCAGCACTCCTCTATTTGAGAAATACAGTGAGTGATTAGGTTCATTTGAGAAGTATAAATACCCTGAATTGCACATTCCTATTCAACTCTAAATATAAATTGTTTTGGTACTTACGGGAATAGCCCCTTAAATCTCTCTTCTTTGTACAGTATGAACACCTACACATCACACATATTACAAGCAAGATTCAGGGAATAAACAATATACTGTATGGAATGTGACTCATCCAAAGTGAAAGAGTAAGAGTGACAGCACAAGGGAAAAGACACGGAAGGGTAAGGGCATGTGAGCCAATTTTCAAAAGACAGAAAAAAGCGAAGACTGACGGGGGATAGAGAGGGGCATAGAACAAACGCATATAGTGGAATGGGGAAATGAAATGAAGGAGAGAATGGCAAAAAGACAGACAAACAAAAGACTGAAAACACATTAAAAAACAAATGAGATCAAATGGGCTGAACAGCCTTCTTCATAAAAATGTCTACTGTGATCTGTCACACGTAAGGAATGGTTTTTCGAAGTTAAGTGAGAATTTACACTTTTCCATTACTGCACAATGTAGAGAAATTATTGAAAATTGTCTTTTGGCATCTTTGATGCAGTTTTATGACAATAATAAAATATTAATCCTTTACATTTGATATAGGACCGTTCAAGTCAAGGATGGTGTCATAAATCACTTTAAAAGATTAACTGTAAAGTGTATTGACTGTTCACTCATCTTCAAATCCCTCACCATATGTACAAAATCTTTTCTAGTGTTTCTAACTGTAGTCTATTGTTTGTTTCATTTCAGTTCTGAATGCAAACTTGCTTGCAGCAGGCAGTATTTCTGGTTCTTCGTTGATACCTATGTTGGTATTTCGAATATAGTGAAGCTTCCCCTATTTGTCTTGATAACAACTAGAACATTGTTATTAAGTCATTCCCACAGTAGTCTCCGGCAAATCCAAATGACATGCAATGAGATAATGTGGCTCTTCGAGTGACAGAGTGTAGAATCTTGGCCAATAACTGCATACTGTAATGTTGCATTGTCCTTCACTTTTTATTCATATCATATGATTCCTTAGTTGTTAAATCAACAAAATTATACAAATCAACTTAATTTCAGACCTTATTAACTATTTTAAAAATTTATATTGAGACAAAAACTAATCTATAGCATTCACTGACAATGCTATGTCCCAATCATCAACTGTAAACTAGGAGTCAATAAACCTGAAGTGATTACATTACAATCGTTAATCCTAGAAGGTTTACTTTATTACCCATCAACTACAATGAGTCAATGACCTTTGGTGCTCACAAAAAATAAATAAAGGACCTTGAATGCAGTAAAACTACCCCCGTAAAGCACATAGTGCTGGTTCTTGATTTAGAGTAATTGAAGTGATTTCATGCCTGTAATCATTTTTAGTTTCTACAAATCTTTTTTGTTGTTTTTATTTCATTTAGCCAGTTCTCTAGGGTATGGCACCAATTCATTGACCAAATTGACCAAAATCATGAGTTAATCAAAGTTTGAAATTCGTCTGTGGTGTGCAACTTGGTTTCCAATATAACAGTTGAAATAATTGGAATTTACATGCCACTCAAACTCCCATATAGGAAATCAACACCATAAAAGCAGTAAAATGCAAGGAAATTATATTGGAAAGAACTGAAATTGGTAGATAACAAGGATATTTTGAAGTTAGGATAAAATAATTTACACTCAAGCGAAGGCCAATCAACCAGTCAAGCCTGTTCCATTAATTTATTGGATTAGATCAGATCTTTGAATCCAATTTTATGCAAAATGGTGAGGCTATATGGACAGTCAAAAGCTTATTTTTGTTTTCCGCTTTCATTTTATGCTTGGTGATTTATCTTTCCAGAATTTAGTTCCAAACCCCAATGTTGCCTTAAGATTCTAAAGTCAATAACGTTTACTCTGGAAAGCATATAATTATGATCTATTTGGGGTCTGAATGTCAACTTTTAAAGATGCACTCTCTACCGAAACACATGTAAAAGAAAATTAAGACTGGCAGTTAAGAACATAAGGTTTGGATGCAAGAAGACAATTCAGTACATGAACACAGTTTCTTCAACACACCATGTCCAATCACTCTATGATGGACTGGAGCTAATTCATCTTCTGAAAAAGATTCTGTGAAATTTCTCAATGCTTAGAAAGGTAAAGAAAAATCAACGATATCTAGCTAATTTAACAAACTGCCTTATTCATCATAAATAAGTTGATTTCCTTGGTATAACATTTCCAATGACAGTTCAGGAATAATGATGTTTCACACAATCAATTCTTTCTATCTATACTTATACGGTACTTACAATACTGAATTGTGTTTATAACCAAACATTTTTAAATCAGCTTAGTATTTAACTGCTTCAGTTAGGAGTCAACTTCACGTAACCATTTCTCTGCAGACAGAAAACAATTCTAATTGCAAATCTTACTCGAGGCTTCTTGAGTTGTTGTATCTTCTAGCTTTCTGCTCAGAATGTACATAAATAAATTTGCATTTGATATAGCCCATGTGCTAAAAAAAAGCACACAAGGAAAAAAATTCTGCAGGGATATAGATTTTGGAAACATTGAAATGGCTTGAGGTTATACCCCCTTTTTGATCAAACAAATACAGCTACTGTATTTACTATTTACCCTCTCAAACTATTTTAGATTTTAATCACCTATATTATATCCCATTTAACCTCTTTGCTTCCATGAACACTGATCCAGGTTTAATGTTTTTATTCATATGCAGAACGCACCCCTGATATTGTCTTGGTAAGTCCATCCTCTCTTTCACACTGATATCTTTTTTTAGAATGGAGCACTAGAAACCGCATACAATACACCAGCTCTAGCCTGACCTATATTGTGTACAAATTCAACAATGCCCTTGATTCCAGGCCCTAAGTGTGTAAAATACTGTTTTTTCCTTTCTGCACCCACCCCAAACTTCCCATGCCTTGTTCCTCACCACCTTGGAGAATCTTACCCTTTTACTTCATGTTATTCTTCTTTAAATATACCACTAGATATTAGGTACATTTAACTGCATTTGTCCATCACCAAACCTAGCTATATCTTCCTATAATCTCTCAACATATGTCTTCAGTTTTGCTATGACTTTTTTAAAATAAAGTGTAATGACTGCTGTAATACGGGAAACATGAGAACTGATGTACAACCAGCAACATCCCATAAACACCATTGGAAACATGAAAATCAACTGAACATTTGTATGTTACAGATCCCAAGGCACTATTTAAAGAAAAGGGAGTTTCTTCTGGTGTTCACTTCATGGTTGATTGTAGGACACTACTGTGCATTAATTGCCTGCCAAATCCACTTAAAATCCACAGTACACATACTTTATAATGCATTGTTTCAGTTTGACTCAGTTAATAGCACCTTCTCCTGCGAGTTAGAAGGTTGTGGATTGAAGCCCTATGTCAGGACTTAGAATCACATAATGTAGTCCTAGGACAGAGATACATGGGATTTTGGAAGAATAATCAGAGGCAGAGACTGTGACTGTATGTCGGCAAGTACAATATTACGTTTTTAAATCGTTTTAAGGTCTAAAATTGTTTCACCTCTTCTAGACATCTCAAAGCGCTTCACAGAATATGCTGTAGTGAATTGACTGTATATTTGTGGGTGAAACGCGGCAGCCAATTGCGCACAGCAGTGTTCTACAAGCAGTCATGGATTGAAATAACCAATTTTTTTTCAGGGATTATTATTAGACGTGCGTTTGGAATAAGGAAACTTGCCCAATGTTTCACCCTGCCTGGAATTGAACCCAGGTCTCTTGCTTGCAAGGCGAGTGCTCTAACCACTGAGCTACATGACTCCACTAAGGTGAAACATGGTAAGAGTTTCTTTGTTCTGTTAAAAAATATAGTAAGATTAAGATTGGAAATGATTTTCTGGAAGTATTTTTTGTTCCAAAAACAACAAACGAACAAGGATCGATCGGAGAAAAAATTCATTCCACATACTCATAGGAAACTCATGAGTTCAATTCAAGAATAAGGAATTGTGTTGTACCAACACGTCGCCGAGTTGTGTTGTCATATGGAAGAGGTCATATGGAATGCATGATGGGGTCATGCATTCTGCAGATTAAAGGTTGCCATGGCCCCAAAACAAGTCTATGCTCTCCTGTAATCTTAGTGTTCTTCTTCAGGACTTTGACACCAAGGAGAAAAGGGGCTGATGGAGGACACACAGTTCTGGAGGATTTGGGCTGCCAAGATTCAGGTAAAAGCCAATGATTTTTTGGGTTTCCCACATTAACTTGTGACTACTTCCAAGATGATCAATTACAACAAGAACAACAAAATTACATTTTTAGAACGCCTTTCATGTCAGGAGGACGTCCCAAGGTGCTGAACAGTCAGGTCAGGACCCGAGCCTGGGGTGGGGCAGGGTAGGGGGGAGGGGAGGGAGAGAGTTAGGTGGGGAGGGAGAGAGTTGGAAGGGCAGCAGAAAGCACAATTGAAGAGGACGGTCCTGAGACCGGCTTTGAAGGAGGCGAGTGAGGAAGCGAGGCAGAGGGACTGTGGGATGGATTTCAGAGTGTGACGGCAGAGAGGCTGAAAGCCCATCCATCGATGGTAGGGAGGGTCGGGCGAGGGACATGGAGCTGAACTGAGGGGGCGGGCAGGTTCATAGAGGGACAGCAAGTCGGAGAGATAGGAGGGAGCAAGGCCATGAATGGCCTTGAAAGTGAGGACGAGGATCTTGAATTCGATCTTCTGGGGGATTACAACCAATAACAACAGTAAATTCTGTGCTGATTGCAGGGAGCTTTAGTTTACTGGACTAAGCAAACACATTTAATGTATCACCCTTACACCTATCACTGAGAGAGGAACCTTCATTCTAATAATTCTTAGTTGGTTTCAAATTCAGGTTTCAGTGGCAAAAGGGCAGAATGCTAACCCACAGCTGCTATCTACAGTCCCGTCCTGACTGTTCAGCGCCTTGGGACGTGCTCCCTATGTGAAAGACGCTCTATAAATGTAATTTTGTTGTTGTTGTGGTTGAATCCGTTTTTTGGATAACAGTTGTGAAACTTCCAGCATTTACAGTATTTGTTATTCAGTCAACTAATATTACAACTGTAAGGTTTCTATACTTTTTAACCTGATTAAAAAGAAAATTATGCTATATTTTAAATGCATCATTCAGTTTTTGGCAAAACATAGGAAGACTCTTTAAACCTCATAGGAACATTTTTATAGAAGACTTTTATAGAAGATCAGAAACTCGCAGTCATAACCTGGATTAAGTATCACAATACTTCATTCGGAGAACATGGTTTTAGGGGAATTCTTGAAGAAAGACAATCATCTACCACTGTAGATAAATAAAATGTAGATAAATAATTACTGAAAAACAATTTGACCCCAATTTATGTTATCCTTTGTTCTAAATGCTTTTTGTAACATCTTGGCCCAAGCAATTTATTTAACAATGTAATGTTATCTACCATTGGAATAGTTTGCCTTGCTGTCTTTTTATTCTATTTAAACATTAAATGATGACTGGAAACAATGTACATTTAAAATTTATCACGACGCAGCATACATCTAAACATTACGAATGCACTTAAGTCAGACTCATGCTGCTAAAGTAATATGCTTTGCATAAGTGCCAATAGCTATAACAAATATAAATATAACAACTTGCATTGAGAGGATCCAGCTACTCACTTGCACTAAACTCCGTACACCTCATTACACCAAAGCTTCACTGGCTCCTTATCAATGAATGGATCGATTTCAAGATGCTCACACTCAGTTTCAAATCCTTTCAACTCTGGCACCTCCCTATCTCTCTCGACATGCTTACCCCCGACTACACCAGACACTGCCTCAGCTCAACTGGCTCCAGGCTTCTGCATGTCCCTAATGGCCAAGTTTCACCATCTGTGGCCATATTTTCAGCCACTGTGCCCCAAAACTCTGGAACACTCTTCTTCTATCCCTCCATCATGCCTTTCCTTCTCCATCTTCAGGCCATGGAGACATTCCTCTACAATTGTGCCTACGGACACGTTCCCCGCCCTCGGGTCAGTGGCGATGTGTTAATGCAGGTTGTTGTTGTTGTCGTTATATAGGGCCTTTCATTTAGGATAACTTTTCGAAGCTCCTTAAGAGACGAATTAAAGACTTTGACTAAAAATAATAAAGCATGCATACAATATATTTATAATGAGTGTATTCTTTATACTAATCAATCATGTATGAATATTCATTTAATGTTTATTGAACAAATGTTCAAAAATGTACTTTGATGTGTTTAAAATAAAGTATTATTTACTTTTTATGCAGCAAACTCCTATCACAGTGAGTTTTATGGGGATATTAATGGAAAACGAAAGTTGTGTTTCAGATCAATGCCCCATACTTTATGACCAATATTACATAAGATAAACATGAAAATTACATAATCGATTCATTTCATTTTTAAAGCATTTTTAAAAGATTACACTGAACATACAACAAATTTGTAGATGTATCTGATAGGCATATAATTAATAGCAGTAGGTTCAAAGCCCATCAATTGAAATCTAACAGGGAACATTCTGACCTGCCTGATAAAGCAACACATTTCCCGACAGGGAAAATAGTTTGTTCAGCATCATGGATTACTTTAGCCCTATATGTGGAAGATGAGATTTTCAGCTGTGCACCATTTATCATGTTTGGTAAAACCTATGTGCAAGGTTTAAAACATCGATTACTGTCCTTGATGTCCAATCGCATGCAATGAACAATGGGCAAGGCTCAATTTCTTCCGCGTGCTATGTGTAAATGGCCTGGTTCCATATAGAACTGCTTTGGATAGACAGTAAGCTTTATGTCTGGTATGGTGCCTACAATTGCAGGGTGGAAAGAAACTATGACATTATATATTAAAAATGGTATTTTCTACCACTGTGACAACAATCATTATTTTGGCTGAGGAGAAAGTAAAAGGAGACAGTGGCCTAGAAGCTACAGGGTCACAATTGGACACCATATCGTATTTGTGCCTTAGTTTCATTAGTGACTAATCGACATCTTGTGAGAAACTGCCAGAAATCTGCAATATAGTTGCAGGGTACTAGAAGAGGTCCTCAGTGATCCTGGCTCTTCTCCAGCAGCAGTATTGATAATGTAAATGTTGCACTTCCTTTGCCACAGGTTCCTCTCCATCTAGCCTTGTTCTGAGGCTATTGCATTTTACCATCTGCTTAGGATTCAACCCATCAAAGCACCCCAAATTTGCTAAAACAAAAGTTATTGAATTAATCCCATTTTGGATCTTGGATTAGCTGCATAAACGGGCCCTAATTCCCCAAAGTAAAAAAATCCTCAGTATTTTAGGAGTTGAATTATTTTTCATTTGTGGGGGAAAATAATTTAATTCCATGCAACAGAATTTAAGGCAACCACTACAGGGCAACTTAGGGAATTTAGGGCAACCAGCAAATCAAGCATTGTGGAAAAAATGTCTGCAAATTCTTTGATAATAGGTGAACAAACATAATATCTGTTTAGTGGAACAGATCATGTGGAACTCATAATGTAAGAGGTCTGCTGAAATGATCAGAACCTCGTCGGCCTCCCCAGTTCCTCCATTCACAGGCTGCAGGTCATCCAAAACTCTGCAGCCCGTGTACTATGCCGCACCCGCCTCCGCGAACACATAACCCCCACCCTCGCCCGTCTCCATTGGCTCCCCATCCTCCAGAGGATTGAGTTCAAGATCCTCGTCCTCACCTACAAGGCCTTACACGGCCTTGCCCCATCTTATTTAACCGATCTACTTTCCCCCTACAAGCCCACCCGGACCCTCCGTTCAACAGGACTTGGCCTGCTCCAAGCCCCCCGCCCGAACCGCCCCACCATCGGAGGCCGGGCCTTCAGTTTCTCTGCTCCCACCCTATGGAATGCCATCCCTCAATCCCTCCGTCTCGTTTCTTCCCTTTCCTCTTTCAAGGCCGGTTTGAAGACTTTCCTCTTCGATCGTGCTTTTTGTTCCACCCCGAATTTTTCTACCTCCCCTTCGTGTTTTACCCCTTCGCAAACACTCCCCTCTCAGCTTGGGTCACACGCCTCCTGTGCAGCGCTTTGGGACGTCCTCCCGACGTGAAAGGCGCTCTATAAATGTAATTTGTTGTTGTTGTTGTAGTTAAGATTACATTACTCCAATATTTTCCACTTCAATACTTTCCACAAGTCCTTTGCCTTCACTATTTCTTTCTACCTGTCCTTTACAATACTAAATATTCAATGGATGTGGAAGAAATTGATTATTTTCTAAATGATTAATTTCTCACTTAGAGCAGCATCTTGCAGTGCTATTTGTGTAAAAAAAACTTTCTGAGACATACGCTAACTGACACAGAACAGAACAACAACAACAACAACAAAATTACATTTGTATGTATGGCACCTACACGTCGGGAGGACGTCCCAGGGAACTGGACAGTCAGTGTTTCAGACTTGAATTGGGGTTGTGAAGTTGCTCACTGTTCCAAGGCATCAAGAGAACATTTACTTTTCAATTTCATGACACAATTGCAGTTAGGTGTCAGTGTGGCTCAATTGGTAACATTCTTAAGTCAGTAAGATGTGGGTTCAATTCATGTTGGGACTTTGAGCTCAGTTTAGACTGACACTTCAGTCCAGTGTTAAGGTAATGATGAACTGTTGGAGGTGCCAACCTCAAACTGAGATCGCATCAGCCCTTTTAGCAAACTTGGGGTGCTTTGATGGGTTGAATCCTAAGCAGATGATAAAATGCAATAGCCTCAGAACAAGGCTAGATGGAGAGGAACCTGTGGCAAAAAATCCTGTGGCATTAGTTGAAAATGGAGAGTTTCTACCAATGTGCTGGCCAACATATTTTCTGTGCTTTGCCTATGTTATATCATATTTAACATCTATGGGGCAGTATTTCTGTAATATACCACTAAATAATAATAATCCTTGCATTTGATATACACTGGTGCCTTTCTAATTAGGTGAATGTCTAAAAGTGCTTCACGAGATTTACTGTAAACGACAACAACAAAATTGCACTTATATAGCGCCTTTCACATCGGGAGGACGTCCCAAAGCGCTGAGTAAAGTAAAGTGTTGGCACTGTGTATTTTGTCGGCAACTACATATCAAATGTTCATAGCGTTTCTTTTAATAATTTGCTTAATGGTCTAGTTGAGATAAAATATTCCACATGACTGTAATATATTTTTGTTTATTTCTCAACTGCTAATTTCTTAAACTCACTGAGCAAATGCCTCCGGGGTTTAAATACAATTTGATATAATTTAATAATTAAGAAATTGCACACAAGATTAGCCATGGGCACTGGAAGACGTTGGAAGAGGAAAGGGAAGCAGAGAGATGTTTGGAGTTTGAGGCCTCGAGAATGGGATGTTGCGACGAGCATCAATTTCAACACAATTAGCATTGTAGAAATATCACAGAGAGACAGTCATCTAGCCAGTTGTGCCTACGTTATGAGAATCCTCACCAAATGCATTTTCCATCAATAGGGACAAATTAACTAAAAATTGAGCTAATATATGAACAATTCTGGCAAAGGATCCAGCAAACATGGAGGCTTGCCCCTCCCTTGTTTAGGTTACAATGGAATACATATATATTTATTATATATATAAAATTAGAAATTACCGACAAGTGGAAACAGTTTACTGTATTTGTATTTATATCCACCTTATCAAATCTGAGAATTGAGAATTGCACAAGGTACTTACTGTACTCCAAATGTAATCTAACCAAAGTTTTACATAAATTTAACACTATTTCCCTACTTTTGTACTCTATTAAATATAATTTAACTGGTACAGTAAACTCCTGATAATAAGACACTGTTCTTTAAAATCATGGCTTCAGTCATCGTGCTAGCAATATCCTGACCGTTTCCCATGCTACATGTGAATGAGGGACTCGGCTTTATTCATCACTTTGCTTGAATGTAAGCAGTTGCATCCTAGAAATTCCTCTATTTAAAACAGATCAGATAAATCACCATGGGAAATGTCGCCAAGACACTCGGCAGCCGGGGCTAGCTGTGAACTCTGGCGATAAGTGGCCTAGCACGGGAAAATGTCACCGAGTGGCAATGGTACAGCAGATTACCTTTAGTTTCTATCTAAGCAACAGTTTCTGCTTGTACTAAAATATATCTGACCAGGGATGAAAAAACATTTTTTTTTAACCAACCAGTAGGATTCAAACATAGATGCTCATGGGTAGCGAGTGTCATGGAGACTGCAATCCAAAGGTTTGTTGATCTAACAGTTTGAAATTTCCTTTCAATCTAAACTGAAACACAAGATCTTAAAACACTTCAATGAAGCTTTGCCTCTGACTACAGAAAGTGATAATAATCCTTGCATTTGATATGGAAAATAACAATGATCTGACTTTCTAGATCTGTCTTCCATGTTTTAAAAAAACTGAAATTCTACTTGATTGAGATACTCATATTGAATGAGGGTAGCTCACTTAACTGCACTATGTGATTATTTTCCCAAAAGGGATTATGCTGATTTCCATTTAGATATTGAGGGTTGACAGAATAAGTTTATTTCAGCCAAAATAACAAAAACCAAAAACATTTAATTGCCCTTATATTTTGAATGAATAACAACACTTTCATTTGATATAGTGCCGGTCATGCTGTAAGGACATCTTAAAAGGTTTCATAGGAATTAATGTAAAGTGTAGTGACTGCATATTTTGTCGGCAAATGTGATACCCAACACAGCACTGCCCCACAAACAGCCGTGAAGTGAATAACCAAGTTAGGATTGATGGACTAGGTGAAATTCCAATGTTATTTGAATTGCCATAGTATCTTTACAGCCAATCTGAACAGGCAGACAAGGACGGCACCGACGGCACCAAAGGACGGCACCGACAACAATGCAATGCATTCACAGCATTGCATTGGAATATCAGCCTGGACTATATGAATCCTATAGTGGTGATAAATTTTATTCATATAGTATTTTTTAATCAAAACAAGTTTTATAAAACATCATTAACACAAAAGGTCACTGCACAATTAAATAGGATAATCTGTTGACAATTCCATCCTTTTCACACATTGACAATGAATTGTGAGGTATAAAATATACAGTACATTGTAATTCTCCCCGGTAGCCAGTAGGGTCCGTCGATATGGAAATTTTCCGCTTAAATATATTGATGGGCTCATATCGAGATATACCGAAATATAAATATTTTCGGGTTTTTCGTACTGCGCATGCGCGCGCAGCGCGCGCATTCGGAGTGCGCGCGCATTCGGGGCCTATCTTCTCAGGAGGTAAATATATTTCTCTCTCTGTGTCTCTCACTCTCTCCATCTCTGTGTTTTTCTGTCTGTGTGTCTCTGTGTCTCTCTCCCTCTCTCCTCTCTCACATCCCCTCCATCTCTATCTATCTGTATATTATCACATCCACCCCGTCTCTCTCCCCCCCCCCCCCCATCTCTCCCCCCCCCCCCATCTCTACCCCCCCCCCACCCGCCATTCCTCTCTCGCACCCCCCACCCCCGTCGTCTCTCTCCCCCACCACCCCCCCAGCCATCTCTTTCTCCCTCCCCCCAGCCGTCTCTCTCCCCCCTCCCCCCAGCTGTCTCTCTCCCCACTCCAGCTGTCTTTCTCCCCCCAGCTGTCTCTCTCCCCCTCCCCCCAGCCGTCTCTTTCTCCCTCCCCCCCCCCCCCGCCGTCTCTCTCTCCCTCCCCCCCCAGCCGTCTCTCTCCCCCCTCCAGCCATCTTTCTCCTCCCAGGTGTCTCTCTCTCCCTCCCCCCAGCCGTCTTTCTCCCCCCCACAGCCGTCTCTCTCCCCCCCACAGCCGTCTCTCTTCCCCTCCCCCCTGCCGACTCTTTCCCCCTCCCCCTAGCCGTCTCTCTCCCCCTCCCCCCAGCCGTCTCTCTCCCCCTCTCCCCCCCCCAGCCATCTCTCTCCAACTCTCCCCCCCCAGCCATCTCTCTCCCCCTCTCCCCCTCTCCCCCCCCCCCCCAGCCATCTCTCTCCCCCTCTCCCCCCCAGCCGTCTCTCTCCCCCTCCCCCCAGCCGTCTCTCTCCCCCTCTCCCCCCACTCAGCCGTCTCTATCCCCCTCCCCCCAGCCGTCTCTCTCCCCCTCCCCCCAGCCGTCTTTCTCCCCCTCCCCCCAGCCGTCTCTCTCCCCCACCCCCCAGCCGTCTCTCTCCCCCTCACCCCCCCCCCCCAGCAGTCTCTCTCCCCCTCACCCCCCGCTCCCAGCCGTCTCTCTCACCCCCCACCCCTTGCATACCTGTATATTGTATTCGAGGACTGTGAATACAATATGGCGGCTTTACACCTCGGTCTGTGCGTTGTGTATAGAGATGAGCATTCTGGGTCTTGCAGTTCAGTGTGCTCGCATCCCGATTTTTTACCTCGATATATCGACTTTTAGATATATCGATATTTTTGAAATGTCTATATCGGCATATCGATATGAAAATTATATCGGGTTTTAGTGATATATCGATATATCGCCGGACCCTATGTTACAGCAGTAGTTAATGCAATAACATTATTTCATGGACAAAAAATCCAATCCCAGAACACTGGCTATTTTTCATCCACATCTTTACATTTCCATTGCAATTTCTTCAATATAGTTTTTAAGGTAACTCAATTGAAAGTTTAATTTTTTTTAGGTTCACAACCCCTATTTAGTAGGGAACGGCGATATATCGTTATATCGCTAAAACCCGATATGATTTTCATATCGATATGCCGATATAGACATTTCAAAAATACCGATATATCGAAAAACGGTATATCGAGGTAAAAAATCGGGATGCGAGCACAATCAACTACAAGACCCAGAATGCTCATCTCTATACACAATGCACAGACCGAGGTGCAAAGCCGCCATCTTGTATTCATAGTCCTCGAATACAATATACAGGTATGCAAGGGGTGGGGGGGAGAGAGACGGCTGTGGGTGGGGGGGGTGAGGGGGAGAGAGACTGCTGGGGGGGGGGGGGGTGAGGGGGAGAGAGTCGGCTGGGGGGGGGGGGGGGTGAGGGGGAGAGAGACGGCTGGGGGGAGGGGGCGAAAGACGGCTGGGGGGGGGAGAGGGGGAGAGAGACGGCTGGGGGGGGGGAGAGGGGGAGAGACGGCTAGGGGGGGGAGGAGAGGGGGAGAGACGGCTGGGGGGGGGAGAAGAGGGGGAGAGAGACGGCTGGGGGGTGGAGGAGAGGGGGAGAGAGACGGCTGGGGGGGGGGAGAGGGGGAGAGAGATGGCTGTGGGGGAGAGGGGGAGAGAGATGGCTGGGGGGGAGAGGGGGAGAGAGATGGCTGGGGGGGAGAGGGGGAGAGAGATGGCTGGGGGGGAGAGGGGGAGAGAGACGGCTGGGGGGGAAGAGGGGGAGAGAGACAGCTGGGGGGGGGGGGGGGAGGAGAGGGGGAGAGAGATGGCTGGGGGGAGGGGGAGAGAGACGGCTGGGGGGGGAGGGAGAGAGAGACGGCGGGGGGGGGGGGGAGGAGAGGGGGAGAGAGACGGCTGGGGGGAGGGGGAAAGAGACGGCTGGGGGGGGAGGGAGAGAGAGACGGCGGGGGTGGGGGAGGAGAGGGGGAGAAAGACGGCTGGGGGGAGGGGGAGAGAGACGGCTGGGAGGGGAGGGAGAGAGAGACGGCGGGGGGGGGGGGAGGAGGAGAGGGGGAGAGAGATGGCTGGGGGGAGGGGAGAGAGACGGCTGGCGGGGGGAGGGAGCGAGAGACAGCGGGGGGGGTGGAGGGACAAAGAGGCGGCTGGGGGGGTGGTTGGGGAGAGAGACGACGGGGGTGGGGGGTGCGAGAGAAGGACGGCGGGGGGGGGGGGGGGGAGAGACGGGGTGGATGTGATAATATACAGATAGATAGAGATGGGGGGGGATGTGAGAGAGGAGAGAGGGAGAGAGACATAGAGAGACAAACAGACAGAAAAACACAGAGATGGAGAGAGTGAGAGACACAGAGAGAGAAAGATATTTACCTCCTGAGAAGATAGGTCCCGAATGCGCGCACACCCGGAACGCACACGCACTCCAATGCACGCGCGTATGCGCAGTACGAAAAAACTAAAAATATCGATATTTCGGTATATCTCGATATGAGCCAACCGATATATCCATATCCAGAAAATTCCCATATCACCGTTCCCTACTATTTAGCGGATCTTACTTGCTGGTATCAATAAATGGTTCATAAATGTGTTACCATATGAATTCCAATTACTTCCACTAAAACAGGGATTAGGAGTGGAAAACTAAGCACAACTACAAAATACTGTTAAGTGATTCTGAATGGAAAATGATTTTTAATATTGTTAAATTAATAATATGAAAAGTGGGCTCTTAAATGTTCTTGAGTAGGTTGTTCTTTGAGTAGTACCTGAACCGATCTGTTAATGTTGCAGAATACAAATTGATTTCCTCACAAAATCATCTTCTCACGATGGTTTTGGAGAGTGAGCTCCAACATGTTTGTTTTGAGATTGCTAACCATGAACCTATTTTATCCTATGCCTTTCATAACCGATCGGTGCAATTTATTTTCTGCAAAACAGCATAAATCACAACGTTGCTCTGTATTTTAACTGTTTCTGAAAACGGTTCAAATACCAAAGACTATATAAAAGAAAAAAAAACTTTGCATCAGAACGCAGTGAAAAGTAACATTTTATTTACTTTGATTATGCTGAATTGGAAAGACTTTATGGAATGCGGGGATTAATTCGTTTTTTCTATTTCTGGCAACTTAAAATTATAAAGCCTGCAATTCAGGAAAAAAGACTAAGTTACTGAAGTAGTTCTGAAACATCTCTAAAGAAGGCAAATCTGGTTTTGTGATGGTTTTGACAGACTATTTTTACTTGATGCAAGTTCTCAGTTGACTTGACACCAAGGCATTTTAAACTGAGCATTCCAGTTCTCGACTCAATTTTTCCATTTTATTTAAATCCTGTCAAACAGTTCTATTTCTTAGTACAGTAAAACCTTTGTTATCCAGCACCTCGGGACCTGACCGGTGCCAATTGATCAAATATGCCGGATATTCGAGTAGCAAGTTGCTGAAAATCCAAAAAAATTTTAAACTTATTTTAAAACATACCATATTAATAATAAACTAAATAATAACACAATATTGTATGGATACTTACCAATAAAGCATTCCAGCACACTCGGTAAAATGATCAGTAAAAAAGCATTCCAACGTCTGGTAAGTTTAATAAGTGTGCATGTGCACGCATTGCACGCATGCGCAAAGTGAACATACCCCGAGTCCCGGATGGCTACAGTATGAAATCCGGTTGCTGGAATGGTGAATTGTACTGGGAGATACCGGTTGGTTGAGTATGCAGGTCCCGCGAGTGCCGAATAAACGGGCTTCTACTGTAATAATAATCCTTGCATTTGATATAGCAGCTTATCATGTCAGGAGGACATCCCAAGGCGCTGGACAGTCATTGTTTCAGACCCGTGATATACTATAAAGTGAACCGACTGTATTTTGTGGGTAAAATTCAGCAGCCAATTTCACACAGAAGTGTGGATCGAGTTACATTTTTATTTGCAAATATCATACTACTAAAGGCACTGGCAGTAAGTACAGGGTAGGGAGTACAAGTAGCTAACCAAACTTATGGAGCAATCTTCACTGTTCCTCCCAGAAGTTGGTCATCGGTTCTCTTAAATGTAAAACTAAATACAGTAAAAGCCCGTTTATCTGGCACCCGATCAACCGTAACTTCCGTATAACCGGCACATTAACAAAAAAGTCCACATTCGATTAACCGGAATTTATTTGGAAAAATGCATTAATTCATTTAATTTTTTTTCAAAATTATTTTGGCCATTTTCGGCCAAATATAACAACAACAACAACAACAAATTACATTTATAGAGCGCCTTTCATGTCGGGAGGACGTCCCAAGGCGCTGCACAGGAGGCGTGTGACCCGAGCTGAGAGGGGAGTGTTTGGGAAGGGGTAAAACACGAAGGGGAGGTAGAAAAGTTCGGGGTGGAACAAAAGGCACGATCAAAGAGGAAAGTCTTCAAACCGGCCTTGAAAGAGGAAAGGGAAGAAACGAGACGGAGGGATTGAGGGATGGCATTCCATAGGGTGGGAGCGGAGAAACTGAAGGCCCGGCCTCCGATGGTGGGGTGGTTCGGGCGGGGGGTTTGGAGCAGGCCAAGTCCTGTTGAACGGAGGGTCCGGGTGGGCTTGTAGGAGGAGAGTAGATCGGTTAAATAGGGCGGGGCAAGGCCGTGTAAGGCCTTGTAGGTGAGGACGAGGATCTTGAACTCGATCCTCTGGAGAATGGGGAGCCAGTGGAGACGGGCGAGGGTGGGGGTTATGTGGTCACCGAGGCGGGTGCGGGATAATACACGGGCTGCAGAGTTTTGGATGACCTGCAGCCTGTGAATGGAGGAACTGGGGAGGCCGACGAGGAGAGAGTTTCCGTAGTCCAGCCGTGAAGTGATGTATGCGTGCACGAGTGTTTCGGCAGCGCGGGGGGTAAGATAGTTGCGGAGCCTGGCAATATTGCGCAGGTGGAAATAAGCGGTGCCGGGCAAGGCGCGGATGTGGGGGAGGAAGGAAAGTTTTTGATCGAACATGATGCCGAGGTTCCTGATTGGCTTTGTGAGGTGGAGAGTGCAGCCTTGGATGTTGAGGCTGGCAGCGCCCGATGTGCGGAGGCGCTGGCTTGAGACAATCAGGAGGGCCTCGGTCTTACTCACGTTCAATTGCAAAAAGTTGTCCCTCGTCCAGGACTCGATGTCGGACAGACATGCTGTCAGAACATCGATGGTCTGGGGGTTGAGGGATGAGGCAGAAAGGTACAACTGGGTGTCGTCTGCATACATGTGGAAATTTACCCCATGTTTGCGGATGATGTCGCCCAGAGGGAGCGTGTAAAGGGTGAAAAGGAGGGGGCCTAAAACAGAGCCCTGAGGGACGCCGTGAGAAACTGTGCGGGGGTTTGAAGAAAAACCGTTGGAAGAAACAAAATGTAAACGGTGGGTCAAATAAGAATGGAACCAGTCAAGGACTGTGCCTTGAAGGTTGAGGTGGGAGGAAAGACGTTGAAGGAGGATGGTGTGATCGACTGTGTCGAACGCAGCAGACAGGTCAAGGAGGACGAGGAGGCAGAGGGAGCCCTGGTCACAGGCGGTTAGGATGTCATTTGTGACCTTAACCAGGGCAGTTTCTGTGCTGTGGATAGGGCGGAAACCTGATTGGAGGGGTTCAA
This sequence comes from Hydrolagus colliei, assembly GCA_035084275.1. NCBI lineage: Eukaryota > Metazoa > Chordata > Chondrichthyes > Chimaeriformes > Chimaeridae > Hydrolagus > Hydrolagus colliei. Next base: position 59,412,003 of record CM068744.1, read on the forward strand.
AGAGTGAGTGAGTTGAAAGGAAAGAGCGGAGCTGGGAGGCAACCACTCTTTCAAGGACCTTGAATAGAAACGGGAGGTTGGAGATGGGTCGATAACTTGATGGTTGCGATGCATCAAGGGAGGGTTTGTTCAGGATAGGGGTGATGGTGGCTGTTTTAAGGGAGGTAGGGACGGCGCCTGAGGAGAGGGAAAGGTTAATGGTGTCAGAAATGAGCGGGGCTAACAAATGGAGCTGGGTGCGGAGGAGGGGGGTGGGGATGGGGTACAATGAGCACGTGCCATATATATGCCGGATATTTGGCCGAAAATGGCCAAAATTGTTACCCAGGGGCACCAGATAAACGGGCTTTTATTGTATTTTTTTTTCAATGTGTATATAGATTTTTGTGTTATTTATTTTGTGTTAATTCCTCATCTGAAGCACTGATTTATTGCTGGAGTAGTTTTGTGGTCTTGGCTAACCTTTTTATACCTTGTCCAAATTGTCATTCTTCATGTGTGAGCCCAGTCTGTGGGATCTATTATATGTTGATTGCTAAAACAGAAAATCTGGAATTTCTTGACCACATACAGTATTGATATTCACATGGAGCTTATGCTCTGCAGCTCATGACCTCTTCCACACTAAGCACTGTGATCTTATCACTCCCATCCTCACCTGACTCCACTGGCTCCCCATCCCTTAGAGGATTGAGTTCAAGGTCCTCATTCTCACTTTTAACTCCATCACGGTCTTACCTCTGTGACTTTGTTGAATTCAACAACCCTCCCGCTCCCTCTGCCTGGCAGGCATTGGGAGCTTCATATCGCCTGAGGAGAGGGAAAGGTTAATGGTGTCAGAAATGAGCGGGGCTAACAAATGGAGCTGGGTGCGGAGGAGGGGGGTGGGGATGGGGTCCAATGAGCACGTGCCATATAAATGCCGGATATTTGGCCGAAAATGGCCAAAATTGGTACCCAGGGGCACCAGATAAACGGGCTTTTATTGTATTTTTTTTTCAATGTGTATATAGATTTTTGTGTTATTTATTTTGTGTTAATTCCTCATCTGAAGCACTGATTTATTGCTGGAGTAGTTTTGTGGTCTTGGCTAACCTTTTTATACCTTGTCCAAATTGTCATTCTTCATGTGTGAGCCCAGTCTGTGGGATCTATTATATGTTGATTGCTAAAACAGAAAATCTGGAATTTCTTGACCACATACAGTATTGATATTCACATGGAGCTTATGCTCTGCAGCTCATGACCTCTTCCACTCTAAGCACTGTGATCTTATCACTCCCATCCTCACCTGACTCCAATGGCTCCCCATCCCTTAGAGGATTGAGTTCAAGGTCCTCATTCTCACTTTTAACTCCATCATGGTCTTACCTCTGTGACTTTGTTGAATTCAACAACCCTCCCGCTCCCTCTGCCTGGCAGGCATTGGGAGCTTCATATCTCCCACCCTGCCTCTCCCAACCAGCTCGCCCCACCATTGGCATTCGTGCTTTCAATCTTTCTACTCCTGCTCTCTGGAACTAGACTCCAAAATCCCTTCACTCACTCCTCCCTTCCTTCAAGGTCCATCTCAAGAACCCCCTCTTTAACCGCGCCTTTATCATCTTCTCCCCACCCCGCTTGGCCGCCACCCGGCCCAAATTGAAACCCCAACTCGGGTGCAATCACTTGACTATCTAGCACCTCGGGACATCCTCCCAATATGAAAGGACCTATATAAATACACCTTGTTGTTATTACAAAAAAAAACTTTAGAGGCTTGAAAATCAGTTTGGAAGTTACACTCCAGAGAAATATGGTAGAATGCAGAGGGTTTCTCTTGGTTGTGGTAAGCAGTCTGACCAGATAGGCACCTGCTAGCCTAACTGAAGTAACCTCACTGCACATTGCAGTCATTTTCAACTACAGAGTTGACAGTCTTACCACTTGAGTAAAATCCTGTGAAGCACTCTGAGATGTCTTGATAATGTGATAAGGTGTTACATCAAAATCCAGGATTATTATAATAGTCATATCATTAACCATATCATCTGGGTGTTTAAAGATCACGCAAGAGAACTGGAAAAATACCAAGGATTGTTATTTACTAGTATTATTATTACTATTGTTCATGGTTGCTTTTGCAGATGTGTGACTTTCCTTCACAAGACTCAGAGTTATTGATTTGTCAGAAAGTGTCGAAAGGATATTATCTTGCTCTTGTCCCCTCATTAGTGAAGAACTTCCCTCTGAGAAGCTAAGGTGGCTCCAGGCAGGTTGGCTGATAGTTTCATGGACAGGTAACAGATTTTCCTGTTGCTCAGATACTAACTGTGAATTCTCCTTCATGAGGGGATGCAAATGACATATCCTCCTTGCCCCCAGTGCCTCATTAGAACCCTCAGAAATGCATATGGCCTTTACAATGAATAGAAGTGAGCTGGAAGACAATTTATGTAGAGACAAAAGGACAAATAGCAACTAATTTTTTATGAGCAAACGTGCACTGTAGTGGAAACAGAAAACTTCCTACGGCACTTTGAAAAATATTTACATTTCTACTTGAATATCATGTATGGATTACACTAGGAACTTCAATATAAACGTTAAACATTTAAGACTGATATTGGTGTTTTAAAACTTATGCTGTTGTAATGCACAATTGCGTATTAAACACTGTACTGAGATTTTATATGAAGAGAAAATGGAAGTTAATCTTCCTAAAGTCACTGCAGATGTTCTCCATTCTGAAATGATTTTAAAGATTTCTACAATCTTATCTTCCTATCATATTTGAGTTTTCTTTGGTGATAGCATATCTTGTTGCTCAGAATGTAAATATAAATATTTACTGTCTTGTTAACCACATTGTTTATCATATTTTTTACTGTAAATATAATATTTTTGTCAAAGCGAGCTTAAAAGTGTCAACAATTACATTGAGTTCATCATTACTAGTGCGTTTCAGACAAGTCTAAATTGACATTTTCAATAACCCACTCATTGGCAAATGGAAGTGACAAGAGCATTGAAGTGTTGCCATTATGCACCTCTATGAATTTGTTTTACCAACCATAAATTACAATTCTATTTTTGTTGGTTTAGTAATATTACAGTAAACAAAAACAAAATAACATCAACAACAAAATTACATTTATAGAGCGCCTTTCACGTCAGGAGGAAGTCCCAAGGCGCTGAACATGCAAGTAAAGCATCACTGAGAATTAAAAAAATGATGTACTTATTCATACCTATAAGCACTACTAACTATTAAAACCATTAACACAAATGTGGTCAGTAACACACTGGAAATGGACTTAAAATAAACCTTTAGAATACATGAATACTGGTATTGAAATGCACAGATTTAATCTTCCTCTGGACACATTTGTTTTAAGATTCATTTCCAGAAAGCTGCAGGCAATGCTTGTAATTATCTATTTCCAGGTAACAGTTCTACTATCTGTTCAATGAAACCTTCTACAATTTTTTTTATTTTGAAGTGTGCTCTACTAAATGCAGAACAGAAGACAGCAAATTCAAAGAAATTATCCTGATTGTTCTTCATACCATAAAAAAGCTAAGTTACAATACTGCAATTCCGTCTTTATGTCTGCCATCTTTACCAAAAGTAAATTGAAGGCAGTAGTAGTGTGGCACATCCTTACTGTTAAGAAATATTTTATTTTAATTAAGAAAGTTATGCAGAGGATGAACCAATTCTGAACTACATGTGGTGATGTGATACAGGTTTATAAGGGAAGTATTGACAATGAGAGTGGTGCTTCTAGATTCCGCTCCAAATCCCAATTATATTACCAGATTTGTAGTTGCAGCAAATTCCTTAAAAAGAGTGCACTGATGATTTTGAGTGGATACTCAGGGTAACAGAACTGTGTTAAAAACAGGGAAAAACTAATAGGTATATCTTCACTCCAGTTTTAGTGACCTCAAGAGCATAACAAATGTATGCAACATAACAATACGAGAACAGATCGAGCTGTACCACCAAAAATACTTTGAAATACTTCTCTCCCCCAGAAACATGGGAGAAAACACAGACACAGTCTTCCGATTCTGGTAAATAATTTGCTGTTTAAAAATCCAATCACGTGAAACTTAAGCTTATACAAATCTTCCAAATGATGGTCAGTCTAAAGCCAATATCTGTATTCATAATTGAACAACACATATCATGTCTGACTATTGCAAAGACAATATCTGAGGAGGGAGAAGAGGCGTCATTGTCTAGGCACTCCTTGATTTCTACCATAACCAATTTAACGCTCAACTCAAAGAGTACAGAAAATTATTTATTGATAGCTCCTCACACAATTCATTTTCAAATATTTGATTCTACACAAGGATAATCAGTTGTAAAGCTAATTATTTCCGCTTATATTTTGCTGTAAAGATAAAACATTATGCATGTACCTTTTAATTGAATGAACAAGAAAGCAATCCTGATTTCTTGGAAGTGCCAAAAAGCTAGTTATCAATTCAAAATAAAATCAAAACATATTAGCACCAGGTATACAAGATAGTTCTACATTCTTTACTTTCACTTTATTAATCATTCCAAAAAATGTGTTGTGCTTTTACAAGATGCATTTTATATAGCACATTTCAATCGGGAGGACTTCACCCGAGCTGGGGGTGAGAAGGGAGATTGTTCCATTATCCTTTCATTTACAATGAAGTGGTATTTTTTTTTGCCAGATTAAACATGACATTAAAACACATTACACATTAAAACACTTGGGTAGATTGTAATTTTAAATTTGCAATTGTTGTTAATGCCCTTTTAAATATACAGTACTGCATAATGCTGCTTCTTTGTGCAATCTACAAGAATGTAATTTCTAATATATTATGTATAATGTTTTCCTGTAGCAGTCATTGAAATAGCTCCTGATAGTGATACTGTCAATCAGCGATCCAAGATCACTGCTTGTTGAATCACACAATTTGCTCAATTAAAGCAGACAACCATCACTAACTGTCAACCCTATCACTCCCTGATGATGAAAAAACTGAAAATAAAACAAAACACTATTCCTATATGTTATAAAATGCAATCTTTCAGACAGCAACACAATGAGAACTTACAGTACAACATAAAATGCTTAAACCTAACTTTCAAGGTATTGCCTCAATACACCATCTGATGATGGTGATCCATCAATTTTGCAGCACAGAGCAGATCACAACATAATCCCTGGTACTGGTAGCATTGAAGTTTCTTTGGTCAACAAACTTGCATAATTGTGTTATATAACAACAACTACTTATATTTATACCAGATACAGTATATATAATATATTATTAAAAAGTATAATTCTTGCATTTGATCTAATGTCTTTCATTTCGGGAGGATGACTCAAAGCTCTTCAAAGGAACTTCATTCACTCTGTGAAATGCAGTGACTGTGTTTGCAGGTGAACACAATGGCCAATTTGCATATAGCAATGTCCCCCAGACAGCCATGAAGTGAATGACCAATTATCTTTGGTATTTATTGCATCCAAAAATCAATATCTCCAAAGAATGCAGTGTTCTTCAACACTAAATGTCAGTCTAGTCTGCAATTTCAAATTCCCAATGTGGAGCTTGAACCCACAACCTTCTGATGCAGAGGCATGAGCCTGGCAGACCAGCATTATCAAAGGGGATTGCATTTTGAATTAAGCAAATGATAGTGTTCAGAACACCCAAAATAGTACAAATATTTTTTTCTACTTGGTTAGATTACAGTTTATTACTGATCATCTTTGGAGCTTCTTGAAGTTAACCATTCTTGAAAACCAACATTCTGTAGAGAGAGATTTGCAAAGCCATCTCCAAATGAGAGTTCAAATATTGTATAATAGCTCAACTGACATTGAAGCACAAGCCAGTTTCATTATGATTTCCTCATTTAAGCTTGCAAAACTCTCTGCACTAATGCCACAAAAATAGTAATGTTATAACTTTGCTATAAATCTATAGTTACAAGATACTATATGAACTCACAGCCATTAAACTATGCATTCACCTAAATTTTAACTCACAAAGATTTCCTTTTTCTCTAGCTTTGTTTGTCTGTACAATCCCTTGTAAAAAAAGTACCATGGTAATGGTACCATGGTACTACCACCATAACCATGGTACTACCATGGTACTACCTTGGTACTACCACCATTACCATGGTACGTTTTTACAAGGGATGTCCTCCTGACATGCAACGCGCTCTACAAATGTAATTTTGTTGTTGTTGTTGTTAATTTGCTTTATAAAAAAATATTATCCTCAACCGTGCATTTTAGTTTAGTCATCTTATAATGCCTGGTTCAGACAGTTCCCCAGATCATGTATCAGCAATTATGGTGGAGTCCTGTACCTTAGTGGTTAGAATACTGACTTTGCAAGTTAGAGCACCCGGGTTCTATTCCCGGGCGTGGCAAAAAGTTTCCTTACTCCACAATTAAAAATCTTTTAAAAATTTCACTTATGATTAATGAGTATCAACAATTAATGGGCGTCATCAAGTCAGTTGCACCATTGTTCACAATCGGCTAATAGCACATGATACAAAGTTGGCCTGACTACACTGCGTAGACCAAGTGTTTGCACTACATACTGTAGCAAAATGTTAATACAGTAAAAGCCTGTTTATCCGAGACCCAAACAACCATAACTTCCATACAGCCGGCACCTCAAAAAAAAGGTCCCCATTTGAATAACTGGATCTTATCTGGCACAATGTATCAGTATTTTGGAATGCTGCTAATAGTGCCTGAAGGTGGCGCTGCCATTTTTTTTCCCTCACAGAGCACGATTACCTCTGAATGCTGCTCTTCCTGGTTTGAGAGAGAGCCAGAGAGAGAGAAAAGGTGTGGGGGGAGGAGAGAGAGGGGGAAAGAGGGTCAGGGAGAAAGAGAGGGAAAGGGGGGGGAGAAAGAGAGAGAGGTAGGGGAGAGGAGAGGAGAGTGAGAGAGGGGATGAGTTGATTAATTTAGATGGACAATGAGAGGAGTGGAGGGGGGTTGGGTTTGGAGCCATTGAGATGCCAGACTGACTGTGTGTGAAAGAGAAAGAATACAAGTAATCCTTTGATTGTGTGCTGTGTTTATAGACTGTAATCAATATTTATTGCTTTATTGGTAAATATCCATACAATATTCTGTTATTATTTAGTCTATTATTAATATGGTATGTTTAAAAAAAGTTATTAAAAAAAATTATTTGAAACAAATTTCAATTTGTTTTGTGTGTTTTCGGCCGAATATCCAGTCCGCGCTTTAATCGGCATTGGCCAGGTCCCGAGGATGCTGGATAAATATTCTTTTACTGTACTCTATTGCGGTCTTAGCATGGCTAAATCAGAACATTATCAAAGGAGAAAATGTGCTTCTCTGCTGTTCTTGTTTTTTTCGAGCAAATATGGAAGTGGGTTTAATTTGTTGTTGGTAGAATTAAATATCATTCCAAACAATGTGTCCAGCCAATAACATACAACTGTGAAGATACACTTGATCACACATTCATGTTTTGCCAATCCTGGCTTTTTCATGAAAAAAATTTATGCCCTCAGAAAGTAGTCCACATGAAGCTTACTGAAATCATATCAAATTTTCCCATGGCAGTTCTAAACACAAAATCATGAAACTTCCCATTTTCTGAACAAAAACTATTTTAAGAATACATCTTCACAAATGAATTCCCAAACACTAAAAATGTAATTATAGAAAAATCTTAAAAGCAAAACAACAATTCTGAGCTTAATGGTTTTGTAATAATTGTAGTTTATAATAATTGTAATAAATAAACACCCAGTGCTCCTGATTTTAAGTGGCCTTCCCTGTCATTTTGAATATAGAAGCATGGAAGAAACAGCTTTAACGAGGTCATCACAGCCAATGGCCTACTTACTATACAGGACTCAGCATTTGCATCATTGCATCACTTTTAGTCTATGAATGGAAAAAAAATCCTACTTAATGCTAATTTATTTCAGCTCTTCCAATGCTTCATTTAATAAAGCCAAGTGAGTCTCGCTTTTCAGTCCCCAATCTTTGTTGAGTTCGCCAGATGATTGCGAGCAGAAACATTTCCTGATGTGTTCTTTCACAATGACCATGCCTTGACTTCCTGTTTCAGAATTACTGGTCTCATCCTACCTAAATATACTAATTTCCCCCTTCTATGGTTTCAGTGTGCATGTCAGGTTATGTCACAATCTAGCTAAAGGCTACGATTAATTCAACACAAACGGTTAAGTGCTGCAGTAAAGTCTCCAGATTTTATCTTGCAAATTTGAAATGTTAAACCTTGATTACTTCATCGCGGACCTTGTAAAACAAATAGAACCACAACCTTCACTGAGTACTATGTCACCACTGCTTCCAGAGTAATAATTGAATCAGAAGTGAGAGTTATACTTGAAGAACAGTATTCTTGTTGGTTTCAGATATTTTGTGCAGGATAAACTTTTATAGGACAAGTGTCAGGGGTCAAGGCAATTTAGTATCTCTGAACTCTAAAAATGCTTGAGCTTTGAACATTTTGGAAAATTATCAACTGTGTTTATTAAAAAGGGACCTTTTATTAGTATAGTTTTTTTTCTCTTTGGACTTTTCAAGGTGAAGAATTGTTCGAACCACAAAATGAAAATGTTCCACTTTTTGTACAGTGCTCTTTGCACAAGCACTCCCAGGAGAAACTGAATTTTCTGGAGTCAGATAGCTCCAGTTTGGGCCTCAATCTTGTAATCTTCCCTTTAATAGGCGTGGACGGAGTACAGTGTTACAGAAAGTTGGTCCCATGTTCACTGCCAGAGGAAACATGTATTGCTTTTGGGAAATAATCACTTTAGAATACTATTTTTCTTTACCAGTGTGAGCACTTTGAGCAAACACTATTTAGTTTCCGCCTCCGTGACCACATAACCCCCACCCTCGCCCGTCTCCACTGGCTCCCCATCCTCCAGAGGATCGAATTTAAGATCCTCGTCCTCACCTACAAGGCCTTACACGGCCTTGCCCCATCCTACCTAACCGATCTACTCTCCCCTACACACCCACCCGGGCCCTCCGTTCAACAGGACTTGGCCTGCTCCAAGCCCCCCGCCCGAACCGCCCCACCATCGGAGGACGGGCCTTCAGTTTCTCCGCTCCCACCCTATGGAATGCCATCCCTCAATCCCTCCGTTTCACCTCTTCCCTTTCCTCTTTCAAGGCCGATTTGAAGACTTTCCTCTTCGATCGTGCCTTTTGTTTCACCCCGAACTCTTTTACCTCCTCTTCGTGTTTCACCCCTTCCCAAACACTCCCCTCCCAGCTCGGGTCACACGCCTCTTGTTTAGCGCCTTGGGACGTCTTCCCGACGTGAAAGGTGCTATATAAATGTAAATTGTTGTTGTTGTTGTTGTTGTTAGTTTAGACTTTAGTTTATTTTGATAAAATGAAAACAGTTGGTTTACTTTAATAGCTGTTACCTTATGGAGGCAGAGAAAGGAATGTACTGATACAAATTCCTTTGAAATTTTCCTTGAGGCTATAGAAAATATTTATGAAGAGAAGCAAACACAGCTATTTTGCAATTTTTTTGGCAGAACTAAATTGTTTTCTCAACTAAATTCCGAAATTCTGCCCCACATGAAGGGAACTATAAAAAGTCAAGTTGTTGTTTTCTGAATATATGCCACTGTAAATGGCCATTTTGGATTGCCTTGCAATACTATCAAAATGTTGATCTCCTGAACTCAGCAAATGTGCCTTCCCTTTTGTCTATCTTTGTGTTTATTCTAAGCAGTTATTTGATTTCTAGAATTTGCATCAAACATATACCACAGATCTGTTCAGATTTCAACTGGAATATTTATTCTGGAAATTGGCAGAAGATAAGTTTTTTTTTAACATTCAACCACTTTGTAATGTTTTTATGGACAATCCAGATATTCTCACTGTGACTCCATCTTGAACCATTGCCACTTATGCTTTTATGCAGAAGCATTCTTACATTTTAGAAACAAATGAGGGATTGTAAGCTACAATAAACTATGTAATAAATAATGTTTGCATTTAATATAGAGGTTTCACGTCTTCTGGACATCTCAAAGCGCTTCACAGAATATACCGTAAAGTGAATTGACTGTATAAATGTGGGCAAAACACGGCAGCCAATTGCATATAGCAGTCGTGGATTGAAAATGACCAATTTCTTTTTAGGGACTATTATTAGGCGTGTGGAGTAAGGAAACTTGCCCAAGGTTTTACCCTGCCTGGAATTGAACCTAGGTATCTCACTTGTAAGGCGAATGCTCTAATCACTGAGCTGCAACACTGTATAAGTTTAGCCTTGTTCTATGAATTGTTCAGATCCCTACAATATTGTTTATCTAAAATTCACATTTTAGAAAATAAAATGCTTTCTCCTCTCTTTGTCCCCCGAACATTTTAAGGACATTTCTTTCTTGCTGTTAAACAAGTGCTTTCTTCACTTTAAGTCAGTTGCTTACTTCTTTGAAACTTGGGTAATGGAAAAACTGCTGTAGTTTATATAACTTTTCAAAACAAAGAACTATGCCAAGGCATGGAGAAAAGAAGCCAATAGAACTTAATGCCAGAATGTCTTGACTGGATGGGTATTTCCACAGCTCAAAGTAAGATGGAAAAAAACTCTAAAAATGAATTTATCCTTGTGAGCAATTATTTGTTAATAACTATACAAACCATTGTTCAAAAGAAACAACCATTCATGTTACAGTATTTAACAAATAGTTAGTTCACCCTGCAGGATGAATAGAAAATGGCACAAGAGAGGAATGATCCCAGAGTAGGTTAAGTATAACAAGGGATGTACTGACAGAGGTAAGCTACCTGATTTATGTGGACTTGCAGTTGCTAACAAATAGAACCTTTCTTTCAGTGGTGATTAACGTGTCCACTTCCATACGACTGGCTGCTTTCAAATTCCCATTATGGCCTAGAAGGACTTTACCTGGCTTTGGTGATATGTTGCACCACAGATGTCACTAAATCACAGTTCAGAAAACAACCCATTGTTTACAGATGGGCATGACCTGCCAAAGCAAATGCAGAAGCATCAAGAGTAACATTTCTCTGCAAGCAACACATTTTAAAGAATGTTAATTTGTACAAACAACTTTCCATAATGAATGAAATCTCAAAAAATGATTCCACAATATTTATGCTTCAAGATATATAATAATCTTGATGCTTTCCTTCAGATTGTACAGCTTCTTTGTGCGCCTAGTACCAAAGTTGACTGCCCATTGCATCATCCTGAATTTAGCTGCTTACAGATTTGCTGCAGAGGGGTGCTTTCCAGCAGAAAAATCAAGTTCTGCTGCACCACGTCTACTTCTCTCATGATTTGCAGGGCCTCATTGATAAAATTACTTTTCTATATTTTATTAGATTACAGTATTTTCAAACAAAACTCTGCATCCTACAGCTGGATTAACAGTTCTTTTCAAAGGCTCAATTGCATAGTTAAGATACTTTAGTATGAAATTCTCATCATTGAAGCTGCTAAAGTTCATACGAAAGAAAAGACTCATGAGAGTTCTTTTTAAAGTTTGATATCTCAAAGGACGTAGATAAACTGAACTCAATAATATGTTTAACATGGTGAACAAATGTAGAACCAGGGAATACATACTAAAACCCAGAAGAAGGAAGGAGAACAGACAAAATTAATTTACAGACTGGTGAATATGTGGAACAGACTACTCAGGGAGGAGACAATTCAAGGGAGAAATAAGATAGCTGTTTGATGAATAATTTGAGGTTTGTGAGCAATAGAGTGGTGTAGGATTATTTCCTATTTTTATAATTATAATTACAACCACATAGTATATTCCTATATACAGTATTCAGGTATCCCTCCCCAACCGCGGGGATACGTTCCTGTAAACCTTCGCGGTTGGTAAAATTGTGGTTGGAAAATACAGGGCCCTATGGGAAACACGGGGATGGGGGGAGTATGTTTGCTTTTTCGTGGTTGAGAAATGCAGGACCCTATGCAAAACATGGGGATAGGGGGAGTAAGTTTGCGTTTAGTAAAACTCAACACAAAAAAACACATACAGTTACAACATACATGGGGATACATTGGTCATTTAAATCCACTGCTGCGTGCAATTGGCTGCCGTGTTTTGCACACAAATATAAAGTCAATTCACTTTACAGTATATTCTGTGAAGCGCTTTGAGACATCGATAAGATGTGAAAAGCACTATATCAAATGCAAGGATTATTTTTTTTCTAAGTACTTCCAGACTATGGGTTTGCTTCAACGGCCGTTTCCCTCCGTCTAACAATTAAGAACTTTTCAACCAAAAGTAGTTTAGCATAATTTGACCATTATTTATTGGTTTAGGTTTCCATCTTACCGCTTTCAAACTTTATGGAGTCCTACAATATGAAAGGTGGCCATTTGCCAAGATTTTTTAATAAAAAAAGGATATGATCACTTTAATAATAATATAAATATTATATAATATTATCACTTTAAAACATCTGTTAGCAGACAGTTACAGAATAATATTTGCAAAGGCCTAGAAGCAAATCACCTTGGCATGGTTACAGTGCATAGCAAATAAAGGCAGTAATTAAATATCACTGGCAATAGAATTTTTGGATATCTATTTGGATAGATAGGAAAGTAAGAATGGAGGTGAGGTAGCAATATCAATCATAGTCTATGGTATCAACAGAAAGACATATTAAATGGTGGTTTTCAGACAAACTCAATCTGGGCAGAAGTAAGAAATGAGAAAGGTTCCACAGCAATATTGATGTGCAGTATAAAACAAATAATACTAAAGAAATTTATATGTATATATGTATAATATAATTCAGTCACTAGAAGAAACCAAAGCGAGCAAAGTTGAGGGGAGGAAATAAGTTTGCAGTAAAACAGTTCCAGCAATGGGAGAATTTCATAATCAAAATAAAGCACTAGGAAGATACTAACTGATTAAGAACCAATCGGTTGCAATCAGAACTTGAATGCTATGCATTGGCAAACACATTAGATCAAAAGTAAAGCTTAAAAAAAGCTAAAGATCACTACCCCATAGGGAACGGTGATATGGGAATTTCCCGATATGGTTATATCGGTTGGCTCATATCGACATATACCGATCTATCGATATTTTCGGGTTTTTCGTACTGCGCATGCACGCGCGCATCGGAGTGCGCGCGCATTCCAGGTGCGCGCGCATTCGGGGCCTATCTTCTCAGGAGGTAAATATCTTTCTCTCTCTGTGTCTCTCACTCTCTCCATCTCTGTGTTTTTCTGTCTGTGTGTCTGTGTGTCTCTCTCCCTCTCTCCTCTCTCACATCCCCCCGCATCTCTATCTATCTGTATATTATCACATCCACCCCGTCTCTCTCCCCCCCCCCACCCCGCCCCTCTCTCGCACCCCCCACCCCCGTCGTCTCTCTACACCCCCCCCCAGCCGTCTCTTTCTCCCTCCCCCCCCAGCCGTCTCTCTCACACCCCCAGCCGTCTTTCTCCCCCCAGCTGTCTCTCTCCCCCTCCCCCCAGCCGTCTCTCTCCCCCTCCCTCTCTCCCCCTCTCCTCCCTCCCCCAGCCGTCTCTCTCCGCCTCAACCACCCCCCAGCCGTCTCTCTCCCCCTCAACCCCCCCCCCAGCCGTCTCTCTCCCCTCACCACTCCCCCAGCCGTCTCTCTCCCCCTCACCCCCCCCCCCAGCAGTCTCTCTCCCCCTCACCCACCCCCCCAGCAGTCTCTCTCCCCCTCTCCCCCCCCCCAGCCGTCTCTCTCCCCCTCTCCTCCCCCCCCCCTCCAGCCGTCTTCTCTCCCCCTCTCCCCCCAGCCATCTCTCTCCCCCTCACCCCCCCCCCAGCACTCTCTCTCCCCCTCACCCCCCACCCCCAGCCGTCTCTCTCACCCCCCAGCCCTTGCATACCTGTATATTGTATTCGAGGACTGTGAATACAATATGGCGGCTTTGCACCTCGGTCTGTGCATTGTGTATAGAGATGAGCATTCTGGGTCTTGTAGTTCAGTGTGCTTGCATCCCGATTTTTTACCTCGATATATTGTTTTTCGATATATCGATATTTTTTAAATGTCTATATCGGCATATCGATATAAAAATGATATCGGGTTTTAGCGATATATCGATATATCGTCGTTCCCTACTACCCCAAAAGCATGATATAGAGGGAAATTGGATACAAGTATAGGAAATGGAAAGAGATAGGAGAGGAAATGTGGGAAAAGGAAAATCAGAATTAAAGATAAAGAATAAGAAGATAATCAAGAATTTGGGGGACAGAAACATTTTGGCAAACAAGGAAATGGCAAACAGGTTAAATAAGTTAAAAACGAAAACACTGCAGATGCTGGAAATCTGAAACAAAAACAGAAATCACTGAGAAGATTCACCAGGTCAGACAGCATCTATGGAGAAAGAAACGTGAGTATCCATAGATGTTGCCTGACCTGCTAAGTGTTCCCAGTGATTTCTGTTCATGTTAAATAAGTTATCTATCTGTGTGTTTACAGTAAAGCAAGATGGGAAGGTGCTGAAAGGGAAAGAGAGTTGTAAAGTGCAGGATATCAATAAGGAAGCAGTGGACAACATTTTGATAGAACCTAAGTCACCAGAACAAAACAAGTTTCATCCCAGCTTGCAAAGAAAGACTTTTTCAGGTCTAGGAAATGGAAAGCATTCAGTTTCATAAAGTGTGACAATCTACTTAGTCAATCATCAAGCATCTATCAATGATTAGCAATTTCTTTAATCTCAGCACCTTGGGACGTTCTCCTTAATGTCCCACAAACAGCCATGGAGTATATAAAAATAGCGAAGATATGGGGGAACTGTGTAACATTGGTTAGACTCAGAATTATGTTTAGTTTGGGGTTCCCCATTAAAAGAAGGATGTAACAGATATGTTTCTATGTACAGTACTGTATTATCCTTACCTTTGTATACACTCTTTGAGCCCAAGAACCCTGAGGTTCTTAGCAGTGTAGGTCTCCAACAAGACAGCACAAACTATTTGCAAAGGTTGAAGGCAAAAATTTGCTAAAGGCATTTTAACAGAAATATAAATAGTGCTTTTTACTTTTTCAGCTAAATAAGCAAAATGTATGTTCTTAGAGGTGGAAAGGAGGATGAGTCAACTGGGTTGCTCTCATGCATAGTGACAAAGGGCTTGTAGCACATCACATGTGCTCTCCGAGACAATATCCTTTGTGAAGGACACTGTATAACTGCAAGCTGTTGTTGTTGGATAGTAAACAAATCTTTTCAATAATTTTATTAAACAAAACTACAAAATCAATATCAAACAATGCTAGCTAAATAAAAATTGATTTGACAAGATGAATCATCATTTCAATCATTTAGCAATGATGCAAATCAATTTCACAAAACAGGAAAACACAATTTATTGGATGAAAAGACTAAATACAAATAATGACATTTTCCCGGAATTACTAATCACATGCTTTAAAACAAGACAAAGACCATGGAGGGCCTTGAAAGTGAGGACGAGGATCTTGAATTTGCTCCTCTGAGGGATGGGGAGCAGGTGGAGCCGTACGAGGGTGGGGGTGATGGTGTCGTGCAGCCTGGTGCAGGAGAGGGCATGAGCTGCTGAGTTTTGGATAATCTGTAACTTTTGGAGGGAGGAGTTGGGTAGGCCGACAAGAAGGGAAGTGCCGTAGTTGAGTCTTGAGGTGACAAACGCGTGTGTAAGGATTTCATCGGCCTGTGGGGTGAGGCAGTGGGGGAGACAGGTGATGTTGCGGAGGTGGTGGAAGGCAGTGCTGGTCATGGCACGGGTATGGGTGAGAAAGGACAGTTCAGGATCAAATTAGACACTCAGGTTCCTGACTGGCTTGGTTAGGTGGAGTGTGCATATGTGGATGCTGATGCTGCCAGTGCCTGAGGTGCTGAGGCACAAGCCAATCAGGAGGGCCTCGGTTTTGCTGATGTTCAGCTATAGAAAGCTGTCTCTCATCCAGGACTTAATGTCTGAGAGCAAGTTCTGTCAGGACACCAGTAGTCCTGGAATTGAGGGTGGAGGCAGATAGAGTTGGGTGTCATCTGCGTACATTGAAAATTTACCCCATGTCTGCAGATGATGCCACCAAGGGAGGGTAGTGTGGAGGAAAGTGAGTGAAGAGGATAGGTCAGTGCAGGAGGTAGGCCAGATGGGGAGGAGGTGTGGGCTCCAGGGCTGCGGAGAGGGATTGTGGAGAGATTTTCTTCCAGATGGTAGAGGATTGAGATAAGTTTGGTAGCAGTGGGGAGAGGGATTAATGAGTTGAAGGAGATGGAAGTGGTGGTCAGAGATGGCCTTGTCGGTATTGGTGATGTCTGATACACTGATCACCAGATCGAGTGGGTGGCCATGACTGTGGGTAGTAGATATGGGGGGAGAGGTTGAAAGAGGAGAGAGAAGTCCGAGGAGATGGAGCAAGAGGGGGTGAATGAAGTAAAGGTTGAAGTCATGACCATTGAATAGCCAATCGTAGGCAACAGTTTCCCATCAAAGTTCGTCAAAAATTGGAAAAACACAAGCTATACAATCAAACAAAGAGAAAATACTATTGCAAATTCACATGATGTGCAAACATTAGCTAGTTCTTTATGGATTACAGTTCACGGTAAATCTGTACCGCTGCCCAAGAAGATCTTATAGAGGCAAAGGCAAGGAATGTATTGGTCGTTTCAAATTTTGCTGATTATTTAATAACCAGTAGAAGCTCTTAATAAAACATCCAGTTTGCAAATAATTGTTTACAGTTTTGCTAATTAAATAGTGTAAAACACATTGAATTTGTCCTTCCACAAATATCCCATTAAATAAATTAGTTCCATTAGCAGAATGCCCTTTACCTGAGATGATGTCATTAACCAGATGATATCCCATAATTAATTCTCTAAATCAGGTGCCAGCAGTTAGAAAAAATAGCTAACTGCAGCAAATTTTATTATTAACCACAACAAACTGTTATACCTGAGTTCCCAGTCTTCACAAAGCTAACCCATACATCAATATTTCTTGCAAGAAAAGTCCTTTCTATATTACCTACTGGTATGGATGTAATTTGGTTAGCAGGAAAGTATGTTTGTTAAAATTGTGAATAGTTGGCCAACATTAAGGCAAAAAGTGCCAAAGCAGTACATGTAGACCTTATGGGACACTGTCATGACCATTTTGCAGTGACTGCACTTGTGTCAAGGAGGTTGACTCCTAATGTGATATCAACACATTTTCCAGGCCTCAGCGGTATTTCTGAGATTATACCTACATTAAAACTTCATCAACAAGCAAACGCACACCAGAAATACTGGTGGAAAAGGTTACCGCTCAAGACTGTAAAAAGCAATCACAGTCTTTCACATAAGGTTCTTATTTTAACAAGGAAAATCTGCTGATGAACAATAAGTGGAAATATTTTTCAAGCAAATAACAACATGGTTTTTCTTTCTGACAATATCAATATCATATTTGTGTATTTGTGCCCTCATGACCTAATTAAAGATGTTGCTGTAACAAATAGTTTCATCTTTATGAAATCCAAAGGCAATCATGGACAATCTAAGCAATAAAAGCAGCAGCTTCCTTTCTAATTAATAGTAGAAACTGTCTGAATAATAACATAATTGCATAATATTTTGATAGATACACAGTGATGTTTCTGCCAGTGATATTTCACAAAAGAAAAAATTGCACATCGCAGAAATTAATAACTGCTTTAGTCTCACTGAGAGAACACAAATAGTCAGAAACATTCTTCTTCATTTTGATGCCATATATTCGTATGTTGTGCACAACTATGTACTGTACATCTTTTTAGTGCAAGCTGCTTTACTGTATGTAGTGAATAATGTGAATCATCAAAAAATCCTCCAACACTAGGTAACACTTTGGTTGTTCTTCTCAATGTCTCTAGTCTTGGGAGTGGGCAGTCCCCCTATGTCATCACAGCCTGACAAAAACTAACTCATCATATAAGTCTATTTCCCACATGCAAATTATCAAGACACATACAACAGGTATAGATCATGAAGCCTCATCGTCATAAAATCCACCAGTGCAATTAGTAGACAAAGAAAACCACAACTGAACTATTTCAAATCTGCTTGCTACACATTCAGCAATACAAGCTTGTTCTGCACCAATACAAACACTCTATTTATATTCTGCCACCATTTCCCTCCCTTAAATCTGTGAGATAGCTTATGCCCTAAGGAGCTACTGTACAAATAAAATACTAATAAAGTTTGACTGGCGCACCTACCACAACCAGTGTTTGAAAATAGTCCATATAGTGGTTAATTGCGACTCATAGTGATCAAAATTTAAAAAAATAAACATTCCCATTTACTTATGATTGATCCAGAAACACGACTTTAGTGAGTTGTAAATGTATGAAACAGGCTCCCTAGGGAGACTATGGAAATTCCAGGTGTTCATTCTATCAAATTACAAACTTCTGTTAAGAAATAATATCTCGAGATACAGTATATAACAACACAAATTACATTTCTAGAGGGCCTTTCATGCCGGTAGGACGTCCGAAGGCGCTGAACAATCGGGTCGAGACCTGAGCAAGGGGGAGTGGAGGGGTAGGATATGGGGGAGAGGAGGGAGAGAGGCAGAAGGAACGATCAAAGAGGAGGGTCTTGAGACAGGCCTTGAAGGAGGCAACAGAGGAAGCAAGACAATGGGACTATGGGATGAAGTTCCATAGTGTGGGGGCAGAGAGGCTCAAAGCCTACCCACCGATGGTAGGGTGGGTCTAGTAGGGGACATGGAGCAGACCAGAGCCCGCTGAATGGGGTAGGTGAGCAGGTTCATAGGGAGACAGCAGGTCAGAGAGATAGGAGGGAGCAAGGCTGTGAATGGCCTTGAAAGTGAGGACGAGTATCTTGAATTCGATCCTCGAGGGGATGGGAAGCCAATGGAGCTAAGCGAGGGTGGGAGTGATATGGTTGCGGAACATGTGTGGGAGAGGACACAAGCTGCAGAGTTCTGGTGATATGTAGCTTGTGAAGGGGGCAGAATGAGGAGGCAGTTTCCATAAGCGAGCCTTGATGCGACAAATGCGTGGATAAGGGTTTCAGCAGCCTGAGGAGTGAGGCAATGATGGAGTCTGGTGATCTTACGGAGGAGGTGGAAGGCCGGTCATGGGGCAGATATGAAGGAGGAGGGTCAGTTCAGGGTCAAACAATACACCCAAGTTCCTGACTGGCTTTGAGAGATAGAGAGTGCAGCCTTGGATGCTGAAGGTGCCAGCGCCTGAGGTGTGGAGGCACTGACAAGAACATCAGTCATACGGACACTCAACTGGAGAAAGTTGTGGCTCGTCCAGGACTCGATGTCAGACAGGCAGGCAGTCAGGAGGCCGGTAGTCCTGGAGTTGAGGGTGGAAGCGGAAAGGTAGAGTTGGGTGTCATCTGCATACATGTGGAAATTTGCCCCATGTCTGCGGATGATGTCATCGAGGGAGAGCACATAGAGGATGAAGGGGAAGGGACCAAGGACAGAGCCCTAAGGAACCCCGCACGAGAAGGTGCAGGAGCCGGAGGAAAGGTCATTGGCGGACACAAAGTGGAGACAATATGAAAGATAGGTCCGGAACCTATCGGACAGAACCTTGAAGGTTGAGATGGGAGGAGAGGTGGTGGAGGAGGATTGAGTGGACCACAATATCGAAGGTGGCAGATAGGTCAAGGAGGACGAGGAGGCAGAGGGAGACCTGGTCACAAATGGTCAGGATATCATTTGTGACCTGAGAGGTAAGGAGAGGGGATTGGGTCCATGGAGCAGGTGGTGGGCTTCATGGAGGATATGATGGTGATGACAGAGGATGGGGAGACAGGTTTGAAGGTGTGGATGGAGGTAAGGGTAGGAGTCGGAGTGTGGGAGGGAGAGGATAGAAGTTGGAAGGGCGGTGACAGCTGAGCGGATTCCCTTGATTTTGGACTAGAGGAAATTCAGTATCTCCTCGCAGTGGGAATTGGAGGAAAGGATCTGCAAGGCATGGTGGGGAGGGTGGAGGAGCCGGTTTGTCATGGAGGAGCCTAGGACATGACATATGCAAGAGACTGTTGGATGATGGAAGGCGAAACAGTGGGCCTTAGTCTTCTTTTATCCAGCAATTCTTATGCTATTATCCCCCAAATAACTTCAGTGCCTTGTCGTCAGATTGCTTCATCCCTTCCATCCAGAATGCCAGTCGCCTTTCCACATTATCAAGCAGTTTCTTAAATGAAGCCCTTGCTGTACTTCCTGGTCACCCACTCTAGTTGTTGATTTCTCTCTGTGCAACAAAATATAACTTGATGTCTGCCCTGATCTTAACTTTTACAACCCTAAACTTGCCTGCAATCACTTTTTTGAAAGTACACTTTGACCCAAAAAGGACATTTTTAAAAGAAAATTAGTTAGATGGATTACTGCAATATCTATGAATAAGTAAGGTATAGCAAAACATATCCAAATTATGCAATGAAAAAAAATCAAAACTCAAAAATGTTGCTAGAGCTGCAATAGGTGAGCTACAATTGGTTTCAGTACCCCAGGTTAAGGAGGGATTTGTGTGCTAGAGTTACTGCTCTAAAGGTTACTGAGAAACCATTGCTGGAAATGCAGTGGGTGAAGGCAAGATTAGTTCAAATGAGATACTCTCCATGGTTGGTTAGTCTACCTACATTCACTATCAAAGTTGACACCTGAAACATGTCTCATCAGCTTTACTCATTATATCTATCGATCAGGATTTTAATAACTTGGATCATTTCTTCACCTAACATTATCATGATCTCAACCTTCATTTAAAAATTTTTAAACAATTTAAAGTAGTTTTAGACCAAAATAAAAACTAATTTGTATATTTGTACATTATTTACATATTTTTATTTTACCAATATAACATACTGCTTTGAGTATAATATTTCCTAATTTAGTAAGATTACATCTTTACATAAAAACGGATTACATAAAAGCAATTTAAGTACTGTACTATTATTTGAGTATAACAACAATAGCGCCTTTCATGTCAGGAGGACATCCCATTGCGCTGGATAGTCAATGTTTCAGACCCGAGCTGGGGTTGGGGACAGGAAGGGTGGAGGGAAAGGGGCAGGATTTGGGGTGACCGATGGGACCGTCAAAGAGGGCAAGAAAAATTGGTTGGATTTATTCTCTAATATTCTAGCTTACTTACATTACAGAGGATTTTTGATCTAGAGAGACTACATGTTTCTACTACATGTTGCTTGTTTTGTATTGTTGTTGAAAGCAATATTTGATGAGATACAATATTACACTATTGTGTTTCCAATGGTAACATAATGTTTGTTTCTTGCAGTCGTTTCATCCACAAAATATGCAGTTAGTCCACTTTATACTGTATTGTAAATCATGCTCCTGCACTGTCAAGCAGTCTGGGACTCTACCCTATGATGGTCTCTGCTATATAATTGCAAGTTGTTGATATATTTTGTGAAACACTTTGAGACATCTCAATGAAGTGATAAGGCAATATTTCAAATGGAAAGTTTTTAATATTAATATTATTAGTGTACAATGGTGTATGTCAAAAACAAAATACCCACCTATTGGTACAGTAAAAGCCCATTTATCCGGCACCCTTGGGACCTGGCCATTGCTGGTTAAAGCCCCTGCCAGATATTTGGGCAGCCCGCGGCCGAAAACACACCACAAAAAATTAAAGTTCTTTTAACACACACCATACACACCAGACTACATAAATAACAGATAATAACAGAATATTATATTGGTACTTATTGTTAAAACTACTCTCTTGCGCTTCTCACCTCTACTGATTGAGGTTTACAGTTCAGTGATTCTTTTTTAAATGGAGGACGCCAAGCGGGTGAAAAAAACGGCAACGCGATTTTAAAGTCACGCAACTTTACTAGTGGCAAGCCAATAGCCCTAGACTCTACTAGCAGCAAACCAAAAGACTGCACCTGCGCGACAATGTGGGTTATCAGCTAGCGTTATCAGCTTGCCACTAGTATGGCTTTAAAGTTGCGCTCTGTTTTTTTCACCCGCTTGGCATGCTCCATTTTCAAAAGAATCGCTGGACTATAAACCTCAACCGCAGCATCCTGGCTTCAAGCGCAGCATTTACCAGCAAAGGTGAGAAGCACAAGAGAGTAGTTTTAACAATAAGTACCAATACAATATTCTGTTATTATGTTATTTATGCATTTACAAATGCTCCACTGCTATTGTTCTGGATAAGTTCCGGTTTATCGAATGGGGATTTTTTTGGGTGTGCCGATTATACGGAAGTGCCGGTTTATCGAGTCACAGATAAGCGGGCTTCTACTGCATTCAAGTTTGATTATGCATTATCCCTGTACTACAAACCCAAGTATGTCCGACTCCATAAAATGCACTACAGATCTTATGAACCTCAAGATACATTCATTTCAGGATTTACACATTCCATTTTATTGGGAAGGTTGACTGTTGAAAGCCTTCCATATCTTCTGCCCACGGGCTTGCCCAGATTTTTCCCATATGAAACCCATATGGGCCGTTCCATACATAGGTTTTCCTCATATGATACCCCCATGGGCCAGCCCATATTCTGCCAATCTGGGCTTGCCCTGGTTTTCCCCATATGATACCCCCATGGGCCAGCCCATATTTTGTCCATATGGGCTTGCCCAGGTTTTTCCCCATATGATACCCATATGGGCTAACCCATATGGGCCCCATATGGGATACATATGGGTTGATCCATGCCCATATGGCCCGGGTCATGCCCATATGGGCCCCACATGGGCTTGCTACCTGGGTTATTGAATGGTGGAGCAGGCTCGAAGGACTAAATGGCCTACTCCTGTTCCTAATTCTTATGTTCTTATGTTCTTAATCTGAGAGCGTTATAACCTCATGGCACACTTGTAATCAGGCCATTTAGTACTTTAGAACTATACAGGATTGGCTCTTTAGCTTCAGTAAATCCTATAAAGCACAATGCGATGTTTTGACTAAGTGATGAGGTGCTATAGCAATCGCAAGAATTATTATAAATCCTTTGGACTAACATGAGGCTAACTGGAAAATTAGCAAATTAGCATTTGTTTTCTATCTTGGAGGCCACAGTAACCAAACAAAATTCACCGTGGTTAATTTAAGGATCTCATGGAGAGAATTGTAATCCGGGAAAATACATTTTGTGACAAATTAATTCTATCCTCAGTGGGATAAAAGGGAGAATGAGAAAGAATGCAGTTATTAAAGGTAACATACTTTTAACCAGAATTTTATATAATTCTCCAGGGTTTTATCTAAGAGATTATTCTGTGCACTGAACTGGGCGACATGCTGAGAGGTTACTGATATAATTATTATCTACTGGTGATGCTCTGACTTCCACAATGTATTCAACTCACAAAAGACAAATATATGGTGGTATATATTATCTACAAATGGTATTAAACTCTTTCTTGTAAAGAATGTCAAATCTGTTTAGAATGTGCCCAGTATAAAGTATAAATAGAATTTCGTAATCTCTATGAAACTTGCATCTCTATCCCGTTAATCAGGACAAAACAGCAAGTACAATAATGATTTTCATTTCTTCAAGAACTATGGATTCCCCTGGTATTGTTGAGACATACTTCGTCTTTTAAAGGAAATATTATTTTGTGTTGGTCCAGAACCATTTTGGCAGATAAATTAAATTGCGATTTACTAAGATTATTGAATTGGCAGAAGAAACATGCTAAACCTCAAGTAGTGTCCAGCAATATATTGATATATCGGTTATATTGGTGTAATTTTTCATATTGATATGCCGATATTGGAAATTCAAATGTATCGGTATATCAAAAAATTCTATATGAAAGAAAATCGGTATATCGCAAATATCGTGTCCGGCGATATATCGATATATTGGTTATATCGGTATAAAGCAAACTTTTTCAACTGACCTTGTCACCGGCATTGCAAACCTCCTGGGCCTAGAGCACAAAATGCACGTGCATATCGGAATGCACGCGCACCTCCGAATGCGCGCGCATGCGCAGTATAAAAAACCCGGTGATATCGATATATACCGGTATATAGCTCAGGAGGTAAATATCTCTCTCTCTCTGTGTCTCTCACACTCACTCTCTCCATCACTCTCTCTCTCTCTGTGTCTCTCTGTCTGTGTCTCTGTGGCTCTCTCCTCTCTCACATCCCCATCTATCTATCTATCTCTCTATCTCTCTATCTCTCTATCTCTCTATCTCTCTATCTCTCTCTCTCTCTCTCTCTCTCTCTATCTAATATACTGTATATTATCACATCCCCCCCCCATCTCTCCCTCCCCCTCCCCCTCCCCCCTCCATCTCTCCTCCCCCGTCTCTCCCTTCCTCTTCCCCCCTGTCTCTCCCTCCCTCTCCCCCCCCCATCTCCCTCTCCCCTCCCGTCTCTCCCCCCCTCTCCCCCCGTGTCTCTCCCTCCCTCTCCCCCCACCCCTGTATATTGTATTCGAGAACTATGAATACAATATGGCGGCTTGTACCTCGGTCTGTGCATTGTGTATAGAGATGAGCATTCTGGGTCTTGTAGTTCAGTGCGCGCGCATTCGGGGTGTGCGCACATTCGGATGTGCGCGCACATTCCATGCTCTGGGCCCAGGAGGTTGCAATGCCAGAAACGATATACCGATATTTACGATATACTGATTTTTTTTCGATATATCGAATTTTT
The DNA here is from genome assembly GCA_035084275.1 of Hydrolagus colliei. Lineage (NCBI taxonomy): Eukaryota > Metazoa > Chordata > Chondrichthyes > Chimaeriformes > Chimaeridae > Hydrolagus > Hydrolagus colliei. The sequence goes on from CM068744.1 coordinate 59,436,727, forward strand.
CGATATATCGATATATTTTAAATTCCAATATCAGCATATCCGTATGAAAACTATATCGGATATAATCGACATATCAATATATCGCCGGACCCTAGAGCCCACTGATATATCGATATCGGAAAATTTCCATATCGACGGACCCTAGCCTCAAGCATAGATGTTTTGTTAAAATTAATTCTACAGACCGCATATTTGGCAAAGACTTACTTATATTATATACAGTACACACCATGCATTTCATCTGTTATGATAAGTCTATGCCAATTTAAATTTTCATCTTCTTCAAACAATGAAACAGCATGGCCAATTTCAGGTTTAAAGGTTTTATTTTCTTTCTTTGATAGTGTCACATAGCTTTATAATTTAATTCATATAACTATCCGAGTCTTTCAATATTTCAGGCGAAACTGCTATTTATACCACTATTATTGTTGCTTCTCATTGAATTCAGTACTACAAAATACAGCCAAGATGCTTTACCACACCACAAAAAATCCAAGTGGCTTTCAAGAAACAAGCATTAGCTTTTATTTCTATGTCTCAAGTAAAATAATAAAAGCCAGTTGAAATTTGTCTACAATTGGTTCCATATCTGTCAATGTTCCTTTTTGTTACTGCAGGAAAAACAATACTGTATAATCCTCCTCTGGATATTGATCAGGTCACTAATTATAAACACTATTTCAAAGTGTGTCTTCTTTGAGGGAATGCTTTTGTAACCCAATTAAAATTTGTTTCTTCAATTCTCCATTATATCTCAAGAGCAAGGGAAGACAGGAAACTTGATAGTGGTAGAAAGAAAGATTACATGAGTGGCTGCATTAGAAAAATCCATATTCATATCATTTATTATAAATTAACCAAATTTAGCCTGGTTATTGAAGCTAAGACATCAAACAACGACAAGTAATCCAGTGTTCCTCTCCCCGCAGTGCGTAGATGTAGGTTAGTGCCATGAAAGATCTAGAAGATCTCTTCCCACTATCTCAGTGAAGTTTATGAAGGATGGGAAATAACTTTTAAAAAGGAAATATAATTGTAAAAGCATTACAAAGATGGCTACACTTAACCTGAGATGTCAACAGATCCATCTGTTATACTGTATAACAAATGAGAAAATTGAAAAAAGTACATCCAGACAATAAAATGTTTCGTATTTTGACAATGTTTTGGCACCAACCTGCGGTGAGATGACCATAGGGATGGTCAAAGAGGAAGTTCTTGAGGCACCACTTTCATCCCCATCTAAAGATGGGGATGAAAGTGGTAAGGCGGGGGGCAGAATGTTCCAGTTTCAGGGTATAGTGGCTGAAAGCATGACCACCAATGGAGGGTACGCAGGACATATAGGAGGAGCCTGGAGCCAGTCGGGCAGAGGCAGTTGGTTGGAAAGTAAGCAGGTCAGAGGTAGGGAGGTGGCGGGTGGCTTTTTAAAATGAAATAATTAAAAATGAGTGTGGGGAAGTTGAAATTGATTACAACAACAAAATTACATTTCTATAGCACATTTCACATCGAGAGGACGTCCCAAGGCACCGGACATTATTTGTAGGCTGCAGATGATTCGGAACTCTGCGGCTCATGTCCTCTACCGTTCCAAACTTCGTGACCCCCATCTCCCCCATCCTCTCCCTACTCAATTGGCTCCCGATCACCCAGAGAATCAATTCAAGATCCTGGTCCTCACATTCAAAGCCCTCCACAACCTCACCCCACCCTACATCCGAGACCTTCTAAGCCCTTACCTATTCACCCCATCCACTCAGCAGGCTCTGGCCTGCTTCGCATCCCCCGACCAACCCACCCCACCATTGGTGGGAAAGCCTTTAGCCACTCTGACCTCAACCTCTGGAACTCCATCCCACAGTCCCTCCGTCTCGCCCCTTCCCTGGCCTCCTTCAAGTCACTTCTCAAAACTCTCCTCTTCGATGGTCCCATCGGCAACTCCTAATTCCCCCATTGCCTCCCCACCCCATTCCCAGCTTGGGTCTGACAGTAACTGTCCAGTGTTGTGGGATGTCCTCCTGATGTGAAAGGCGCTACACAAGTGTAATTTTGTACTTGTTGTTTGTGGCTTTTCTGCAAGTCTATGCTGCTTTGAAAATAAAAGTTTGAGAATAGACAGATCAACCAATATTTGGCTCAACACTATTAAACTGATTGAATTGCATCCATATCATATGTAATATAACATGAATGTCTCATTATCCACCACTAATGCTGTTTGTATTACTAAAAGTCACAGACAAGGTAATTTCTAAATGTTTCAAATAATTTACTGATGCTCCTGATTAGCAATAAGCTTCTTAAATCTAAAACTTTACAGATTATTATTACTCTATGATCATATTACACTATTATTCAATGCCAATGTTCTGATAGCTCATCATACAATTTCAACTCATACAATGGCATGACTGAGGGCAATTCTGGAAGATATGATATGTACCCATCCTCCTTGAATCAAACTCAAGCTTTCTTAAAAATATCTTAATTATTTTACTTGTCATGTGAGTGGCGCATAAGGCCTGCCAGTGTGTGTTAGTATTAACAAACATTAAACATCTGCTGAGCTGAAAATGTTTATAGTAAATAGATGGAGGTGCAGGAAGGGGTTAAGAGGACTGAGAGAGGTCACTGCAGGTTAACCAGTGACATAGCACATAACTTGCGAATGATTGTTTTTCTAATAACACTACCAACACCTTGTTTTCCTACACCTTGCGGGATCAGAAGCAAGGGTTTGGTAAATTTACAATGAAGTATGAGTTACTGGAAAATCAATATTGTCCTGAAATAGGATTTATGAAAACTATTACCAATCTGCTACTTCAGCAGAATTGGATTTTAGATTTCATTATTTTTTATAGCAAAATTTATAAAATTTGGAGTGGATACTAGAGTACATTTAATGTACACACCATTAGTGAAAAATAGTTTACTTTAAAATGAAAAAGTTGAAGACGATAATAGTTAACATATAAACTGCTGAATTTTTTACTTTATTAAGGTCATCAGTAACTCAGGGATTTGTAGACCTTTCTGCCCCTACCCCAGCACTGAACAGTGATTTTCCCCCATAGAAACAAGGATTATTAAGTGAAAATATAAACAATGGATTTTTACAATATTCAGGGAACCTGATACGCAGGACAAATAACAACAACAACAACTTCGATTTATATAGCTCCCTCCACGCCGGACGGCGTCTCAGAGCGTTTGGATGCATTATAAAACAATATAATAAAAGATAAACAGCAAAGGCAAATGAAGTTACAGATAATATAATGTCTCAAAGTTCTTCACAGAATATACTACAGTAAAAGCCCGTTTATCCAGCACCCTCGGGACCTGGCCAATGCCGGTTAAAGCGCGTGCCGGATATTCGGCCGAAAATGTGAAAAAAAATGTAAAAAATAAAATTCAATGCACTTTTCCGGATAAATTCCGGTTAATCGAATGCGGACTTTTTTTTTGCGATGCCGGTTAAACCGAGGTTGCGGTTGATCGGGTGCTGGATAATCGGGCTTTTACTATATAAAGTGACTTGACTATACTTGTGGGTGAAACGCAGCAGTCAATTGCGCACAGCAGTGGCTCACAAACAGTCGTGGATTGAAACGACAAACTTTTTTTTGGGGGGGTGGGGGGGAGGGATTATTATTATTTTGCTGAGAACACCTAACTTAGTGTTTTAAAAATACTTTTTTCCTTACCAACGTAAAGTATTTCTCTCATTTAGAAGTCAGATTTGCAGAAAAAGTAAAGGAGAAGCTCGACACTTTGGAAATGACGATCGACAATGCTGGAAGTTTCATGCTGTGTTTTTACTGCTTGAAATAAAATGGTATAATTTCCAGTGAATGTGCAATATAGAACTGTTTCAACTGACATAACTCAAATTCACAACCTGAAGATAAACACTATCCTAAAAGTATTGCTGCGCAAAACACAGCAGAATAGCACATCTGTATGCAGCATGAGTAGTACATATGAAATATACTGGGGAATGAAGAAAGGCAGGTCAATTGAAGCACTCAAATCTCTTCCATCTACTAGCCAGCATTCCTTTATTCCCAGAACATGATACATCGGCACAATTTACTGCTTCACCAGATTGACTTAGTTTTATTTTGAACATGCAAAATTTGCACACATTTCTGTGCAGTTTTATACAATGAGAGCCCCTTCCACAACAAATCTGTTAGTTCATTTAGTTGATTGTAACAACCGTGGTCTCCAAAATAATCTTGAAGCTATAGCTAAATACAGTCAAAAACAGTGAATTCACTATTCGGTCACAAAACACCCGATGTAGATGATGCTTCTTCTACCTAGAAAGTGCTTGCTAAGGGAAATGAAACAACATGACGCAAAATCCGCGAATATCAGAAAATGATGTGAATTATATTGTTCTCTAAAATAAATCTAAATTGTATAATACCTGAAAATCTAAAATGTTTTGTATTTATTTTAATAAATAAATTTTGCTGTAATTTCATGGATTAATCATCAAAGTAATTTTATTGCACATTCAACACATTTAAGACAAGAGTCTCCAAGTGTTCTGGGTAGGTGTTGTGCATTTGCTAGCGATAGTGTGGAATAATGAGTGATCAATGGAGTTAATATAAGATTTTAGTATTGCACTATTAGGAGAAACAGGGTACAGTAAAAGCCTGTTTATCCGTGACCCAATCAACTGTAACTTCCGTATAACCGGCACCTCAAAAAAACGGTCCCCATTCGATTAACCGGAATTTATCCAGCACAATGTATTTTTTAAAATTTTATATTAAAACGTTTCGTGTTTTTGGCCGAACATCCAGCACACGCTTTAACCGGCATTGGCTAGGTCCCAAGCGTGCTGGATAAATGGGATTTTACTGTATTAAAAATGAAATAATATTACATGCTCAGGTCTCAAAAAGTATTCTGATCATTTCTATGGCAACAGTTGGTGGCAAACAGAAATTCATGGAGATGCTCCCATTTGCAGCCAGTAAGCATACTTCTGCATACTTCCACAATGTTAAGCATGTACAAGACTTAATAGTAAACACCAACAGATTTAGCAGTGCTTAAATAAATCATAACAGAAAGAGGAACATTAGCATCATAGAGTTTCTTTTTTGTAAATTACCACACACAACAAAATTACATTTAGAGTGCCTTTCACGTTGGGAGTATGTACCAAGGTGCTGAAGGGGCACAAGAGATCCTGTGATTGTTTTATTTTTTAAATGATACAGCAATGTAACAAACTGTATTCAATTGTAATAACTTTTGGGGATATACAGGTACACCTCCCAACCGTGGGGGATACGTTCCTGTAAACCTCCGTGTTGGTAAAACCGTGGTTGGAAAATACAGGGCCCTATCGGAAACATGGGGATAGGGGGAGTACGTTTGCTTTTTCGCGGTTGGAAAATGCGGGGCCCTATGGGAAACATGGGGAGGAGTAAGTTCGCGTTTCATAGAACACAAAAAAAAACATACACAGTTATAACATACATGGGGAGAGGGGGAGTAAGTTTGGGCGCATTGGCTGCCAGGATCTGGAGCAATCCGTGAGGCTGTCTGACTGACTGACTGACTGATCTACACACAGATAGAGAGAGAGAGAGATCAATGGAGAAGGTGACACGGAGGGTGGGGGGGGGGCTGTCTGACTGACTGACTGATCTACACATAGACAGAGAGAGAGAGAGATGGTGAAAGAGAGAAGGGGGTTGGGGGTGGGGGGTGGGGTGAAGAGAAGGTGAAATAGAGAGGTGAGTCAGAGAGAGAGATCTCTATTGCCCTATGATACATTTACAGAGAGAGAAAGGCTGCAGAGAAGCGACAATAAATTCATGTTATTTACCTTCATCCTAACAGAGAAGCATCGTTGCTGGTTGATTGCGACAACGCAAGTGAGTCCTAGTGCTACACGCTAGTGCGAAGTGACATCGAGGCAGGTTGATCCAACTGGATCCTACCGCTAAACGCTAGTGTTAGTGTGAAAACCCGTGGATAAGCAAGGGTTATAAGTCGTGGTTTGCAAGGATTGTCGCATTTAGCAAACCGTGGATGTTTGAATTTCGCGGTTGTCGAGGGTGCGGTTGGGGCGGGGTACCTGTATTAAAAATGTATTCTCTTTGATTTTCTGACACAATCTAAATATAATTGTCATCCTGGTTGTTCAATTAGTAGCAGTTCATGCCTGTTTGTGAAGCATTACTGTGCATAAATTGGTTACCATGTTCGCCTAAAACGACAGTCACTTAAAATCTTGTTAAGTGCTTTTAAGACGCTTCATCAATGTTGTATCAAATACAAGTATTATTATTATTGAATGTTTATATTATATAACTTGCAGAAAAGAATCAGCAAGAGGTGTGAATATTTTAAATAGAGTAAATTAAGTAACAAACTGTAAATCTTCAGGAATATGTGAAGTGAATTTCAAATGGTGTAGCCAGTAATAATAACCCAATAGTAATAACTGCTGCCATGCTGTGAAATAAGCAGTCTAGCATGGAAATATAAATATTAGTTGGAGCATCATTATTGTGTCAGTAAACACCGACATGTAAAGATATAGATCCAGACTGAAAAGCAAACTAAGCAGTACAGATTTTTTTAAATTCAGATAGGTTAATGCTGTACTACAAATATGTCTAAAAATGTGCCGAAACTGTGTATATTGACCTGCATTGCGCTTATACGTTTATATTCGGAATTTCAGATAAACAAAATATTGAAATTGCAGCAGCATGTGGATTACATTAAAGTATCAAATGAAGGGGAAAACATTAAATTAGATCATAATGTTGTAGAAATCATGCTGTAATGCTGCCTAAAAATCTTATTACAACTAAATCTACATGTACATAAACTCAACACTCAGAACTATAGCAGCTCATAAAGTGATATGCACATTGAAAGTTGGATACAAAGCATTTAATTATAATCTTCAGCAGTAATGATACTTCTATTCGGCTGGGGAATTGTGGACTGGGAATGTGTTTCTCAGCTGGTCAGCAGCTGGTGTTACTAAATGATTTTACTGCCTGAAATGACAATGTCAAATAATACATTTATATTCAGAATATCCTGCTTTACACTGCCTTATCCTGTCATCTTTCTGTTGGCACTATGAACCTCATGTGCAGGCAAACAATGCGCTTTGGTTAGCTGATTTGTCAATCACTATATTTGCCAAGTGCTGTAAGATATCCTTTTACATGAAAAGCACTGCATAAATCAAATACTATTGTTAACATAGCTTACAAAACCAGATGCATTTGTACACTTGTTTTGTTGCTGTCCCAGTAAATATCTAAGTACTTTGAGTACTAGGATTTACTACATTGCCACAAAATTGGTACAGTACTAGTGAAATAGGTCTACTGCATTAAATTCAATTGCCACAGGTTCCATCTGAAATTGCAATCCTGAAACATTTCATAAATACTCTTCCCTGGAATACAGAAGTGACCATTTTACACCAACCTCATTTTATCAAAACAGGAAATATTACAACATTATTTGTGTATGGATGTTTACTGTTATGCTTTTTGATTTTCATAATATGAAAATGGGTAAACAATCCTGCTATATCTCAGAAAACATGCTCTGACGTTGTTGAATTGCTCGGCTGACTAATAATAATAATAACATCCTAATCCTTACGTTTGGCACAGCACCTTTCACGTTGAGAGGATTTTACAAAGTGCTTCACAGGATATACTGTAAAATGCAGTGACTGTGTTTTATGGGCGATCGTGGCAGCGAATTTACACTCAGCCATGTTCCACCGGTAGCCATGAAGTGAATGACTAAATTAATTTGGGAATTGTTGATCAGATGAAACTCCCTTTTCTTTTTTAAACAGGCAGAATGGGACCTTGATTTTAAAGTCTCCTCCAAAGAATGGCATCTCCGACAATCCAGCATACTCCATGTTTGCAGTTGTTGAGAAAAGCCACACTAAAAATGTCTAAACAGGAATAATGATGCACATAACAATACCGTAATGGATAATTGGTGTTATGCATCAGTTAGGACAAAGAAAGCCTTTTGGCCCATTTCAGCGCTTTGGGACGTCCTCCCGACGTGACAGCCGTTATTGTACACAAATATAATTTTGTTGTATTCTCAACCTTCCAGAGTAACATTCCTATTGTCCCACCACTGCACTGCAACAGCGCTTTGGGACGTCCTCTCAAAAGGCACTATATAAATGTAAGTTTTGATTGATTCATTGAAGCTGATTCTTAAATTATGCCAATGAGTGTATTGTATCACTTCCACCCTCGCCAGCTCCATTGGGTCTCCATCCCCCAGGGAATCGAATTCAAGATCCTCGTCCTCACTTTCAAGGCCATTTATGGACTTGCCCCCTCCTATCTCCCCGACCTGCTGACTCCCTACCAATTTGTCCACCCACTCCGTTCAGCGGACTCTAGTATGCTCCATGTCTCCCACCTGATCCACCCTACCATCGGTGGATGGGCTTTCAGCCTTTCAGCGTTGAGGAAATAGCATGAGAAGACCGAGGCGCTGTGCACTGTAGGTCAGTAAAGGAGGAGAGTGTTTGTACCATGTTTGAAGGTGTAACAACTGCAGTCAATGACCATTGTCCTGATCGTGAGGTGCCCATTACTGAAGCAGAAAGCCTCTTTCAACATTGACAATGAAAGAGACTGTGAAAATGTGCCCCAATTGGGAGGTGGCTGGATTACCCAGATGACCGCAAACTGGGTTTCTAGTGTAAATAGCACATTTGCAGTCATGTTAAACTGATTTTCTATGTTGAAAAATAAAAGAAATAAATCTATACCCTGGCAGCTTTGAAAGCAGAAAGTGCTTCAGATATACACCCTTGAAATAAACCATTGAGAACAACAGCTGATATGTTAAAGTGATAATTAGAACATTCTACTACTTTCTTATTCACTATTTATTATAGATTGTACTCCTAATAAACTGTAAAATGAACAAAGCCACTCAGCCCATTAGGTCTACTGCTCCCACAAACACAGAAAACCCCAAAGGGTGACCAGAAAGTTGTGATAGCATTACAAGTCTTAACGAAATTAGGGTTTGTTTTAGATAATAGGGTAGCTGAAAAATATGCCTTGTGGGTCCTGCTGTATTATATTATCGTCTATATCTCAGGGAAGTGGGGATGAAATATTGTACAGATAGTTACAAAAGGTAATCATATAATTTTATAATCAATTGTAAAAGTTGACTCTGAGACTTCATTGATCCTTCCGTGTAAGTCCGCAATCACAGACTTTCAATAGCCTACGAGGATATTGACAGATTTAAAAAATTCAAACTTGGAGAAACTATCAATAACCTCATGGTTAAAATAGGCCAGCATACCATTGTCACATTTAACTCAAATACGTAAGGCAATTGCACATTAAACTTGGGCCTAGGAACTCATGTTCGTAAAACATCTTAATCAGAAAAAAATTAAAAGCTAAGAGAATTAGTTTTGATGGGTTTGAAAGATGCCATTAACCTCAAGAGGAAAACTCAAGAGGTTTACACTACTATCCAAATTTCCGGAATTTATTACAGCCTTGAATACACTCTCAAATATAATTTATTTTTTGTAATATAAACAGTTTTTTTATTAACAGTGAAATATGTTTCCCTGTTGGGAGTTTTCCTATCAGAATTGATATTTACATTCACCATGACTGATCAGTGCCAATATGGCTGCTGAGCTTTCCGTTCAGCTTCCTGACATGCATTATTACATTGAGGCAGAGTCAAGGTTGTTAGAAAGAAATGTAAACTACTCTTTTGCAGAGATGCAGTATTTCTCTATAACAGCAGGCATTTGGTTTATTATCTTATTTGTTTCTTACCAATTAATACTTGAATCTAAACTATTTTTTCTTACTTTTGATTTTTGATCAGCAATGTCGTTTTGATTTAAAGTTACAGCTGATCAAAGCCTTGTATTTTCAGCAAATTTCCCGGTTTCCATGTGGGCAAAGTAATTCCCCAAACTAAATGGAGCATACACAGAATTTCACAGAACACCAACCACCAACACATTAATATTGTTTCACAGGAAGAGTGCCCAAAACATACAATATTCCAAATGTGATCTCATCAGTGATCCATATATGGTCAGAATAATTTATTTTGACTTATGTTCTAATGTTCTCATCTTAACCTAAGATTTCAGTAACTTTGTTACTGAATTAACAATTACTGCAAACATTCAGTGATGATCAACGTGAAAATAATATTTGTATTTGATTTGCATTGATATAATAAAAATAATAATAATAATCTATGCATTTGATATAGCGCTTTTCATGTTTTCTAGACATCTCAAAACGCTTCACAGAATATACTGTAAATTAAATTGACTGCATATTTGTGGATAATAGAGCTTTTCTAGTCAAAGGGATGTCTCGAAGAGCTTCACAGCATTACCTTAAGATGTAGAAACTGTTTATTGTGTACATGAATGCTGCAAAAATATCAACATTCTCTAAATTTCACTGCTCTCAATTGTTCTGTAAAATTAAGTGCTAAATATGGTGACATATGTATGGTTGAAGTTCATAATAGGGGCAGTTGAAGACAGTGTATATCTTTGTGGAGTCCTGTAGCTCAGCGATTGAAGTACTCGCCTCACAAACAAAAGGACCAGGGTTCCATTCCTGGGCAGGGCAAAATGTTGTGTAGGTTTCATTACACCAGACACATTTGTCTGCCTAGCAGTAAGTAGGAACCCGTTTTTTGAAGTTGATTGTCAAATCACTTTTCTGGGAGTAATAATCACTTTTTAAAAATGGGGCACTCAATCTACGACTATTTTTCAACACTGCTGTAAGCAATCGGCTGCAGAGTTTTGTTCACAGAATCATTGTATCAAATGCAAGGATTAGTATTATTTATTGTTGTAGAATGCCAAGCTGAACAAAAAAAATGGTACTTGCTTGTAGGAGCATAAACCATTCAATGTAAACCACTGATGTGAAGCCAGACAATACAATGCAGACAATAGAAATGACAGGTATTATAAACAAAACTGTAATACAACCACTGCATTTTAATGATTCAAGCTCGAGCAATTTACTCAATCAAAATTAGAAAAATCATACTGTACTTTTTTTTTAGTCTTCCCCATTTTCAGAGTGAATTTTAAAATTCATACATTATACTTAAATTAACATTTTCCATTATTGTTACATTTCCCATCACTTATTGATGAGCAGTTGAATATCACCATAGAAATTCTTATACACATCATCTGCACAGATCCATGTGTATGTGTTTCACCAACACACACATACAATACATGAGATATTTTAAACAAAGAGAATTCTACCCATTGTTCCCTAGTTCCTTACTCAGTGAAGGGATCTCTTCTAATCTTGTATTCCTCCTTACTTGACACTTTTATAATCTTCATTCTTCAAGTGTTTACCTAATTCCCATTTAAATGTAATCGACTCACTTTCAATAACTACCTGAAACATGTTTTGCATTCCAATCACATCTTGGGTAAAAATAATTCTTTTACCAGCCTGGCTCAATCGGTATAACTCTTACCTCTTGGTCAACGCATTGTCAATTTAAATCTAGTCAGGATTTGATACCATAGGGCTTTAAGGGGGCAAATGCCAATGTCGAAAGTGCTGTCTTTCAGATTCAATGTTAAACTGTCTGTCTATTGGCCTTTAAAGATCCCATGACACTATTTAAAAAGAGAAAAGGTTTGGCTGGAGTTTTGACCTACATTCCTCCAAATGAATTGGCCATTCATCACATTACTGTGTGATCTCACTTTAATCGCTTACAGAAAGTTGGTTTGACAATATAAGGTTTGAGAAAAGTATTAAAAAAAATTCTGCTTCTGATAATAATCTTGAGTTTATAACTCTCTGTTGTGGATATAACCACTGATAATAATCTTTTGATGTTTACCCTTCATTTTGAACTTTTCTTAAATACCTTACCAATCTTCTCTGCTCCAGTGAACACAGGCATGGAAATCATAGAAAGGCACAGGCAATTACTTTTTTCCCCTGGATCCTTCAAAACTACTTTCCACAAGTATTGGTCTAATTCCCTTCCTTAACGTTCCCTCATTATTCTTGTAGCCTTTTATCATAACTTCACCCTCGGATACCTGGTACTATATTACTCTGGTGAATTTATGCTGCTCCCTCTCCATGGCTGATATCCTTTCTATAACAGAGTATAGAAACCAGTTCTTGAAGAACATCTTATCTGTACAGATTCAGCATTACTGCCTTATTTTTGTATTCACTGCCCAGGTATACTAAAGCTGAAATTGCCTTTTCTTTTCCCATCTACAGTTTCGCTATTTTAAGTTGAGTGTGTGTATAATTCCACTAGTTTTTTCCACATTGCCAAATGACTCTTTTTATTCCTCAGTCTCCTCTTGCTAGGGTGCATTTCCCCATGATACCAATGTGGCTATTGTTTATGTGTGACGCTTGACAGTGAGCGAGCAATGTGACTTTCGAGACTGCCACAACTAAGATCGACCTCTCCTCACCTTGCTGCCGCATAGGCATACTACCAGTAAAGGATTCTACAGAGAGACAAGAAGCAGAAATTCTGGTCAATTTAGCCTCCGATATAGCCCCGCTTGAGGCAAGCAAACTTAGCAGGATTCAAACCAGCATCTTCCTGGTCCACAAGCTGCATCTCTGTAGACTAAACCACCATCTGTTTTGTTACTTTCAAAGATTTATGTATCTGCATGATTTAAATCTAAACTAATGTATATAGTATTTTCATTTACTGTTCCTTTGCCAAAATGAACTAGTATTCAATTGTCTATGTTGAACTATATTTACATAATAATTTACCAATTTCCCTACCTGATCCACATCTTCTTTTGAGCTGCCATTTCTGTTTTTATTTACAGCTTCTTCATATCAAAAGCAAACGCCATATCCAAATCATTTATTAAGATGGAAAAAAGAGAAATCCCAGAAAAAGACCCCTTGTAGCTACGTCTTACCAGACAGGGAGAAAGTCAAATTTCATTGTTGTGCATAGATGCAAATGTTCTTTCTATCTCCTAATAAAATTCCCAATGAGTAGTATTTGTGAGAAAACCACAACTGTACATAACCTTCTGTCAAACGAAAAAGCTGTGATCAAAATAAAACTAAACCACAAAATGAACTGTTTAACACTATCCAGAACTCAATCTGAGGAGCTCGAAAAAAGAGAATAAAAATAACCAAGCCCCAATTTCAAGCACCAGTAATAAAACAAACACTACATACAGATTACTTTCTTATCTGTCAACTGAGTGTTTCATCTTTTACAATTACGTCTGCCGATCTGACAAAATAATTTGCAGGTTACTATTTGGAAACATACCAATTGCTGTTCAGAATTATTTTGAACAGATTATTCCATTAATTACAAATTATCTAATTTAATATTCCAGTTAATATGTTTGTACTGCATAGATCAATGCAAATATTTCTGCACAAAGCAAAGAAACTCAATAAACCTCAAGTTATAAAATGCTCAAAGCAGGGGAGAAATTATTTTTTCCATGCAGTGGTTATTTTGGTATTCAAATATTTTAATTCTGCAATTCCGCCCTATTTAGATTGCATTGTCCCTACAAACATCCAATTGAAGCAAATCCAATGATTTTTGAAGCAACTACTTTATCAGTGGTAAATTCCATTATTTTTAATCTGATTCCAGTTTCAATGCACAGTGTGCAACATCGCAAATTATCCTTTAATAAAGAAAGAAAATCTGGTAAATATCCTATGCTAGGTAAATAGAGGTGTGGAGTAAGGAAACCTGCCTAAAATTTCGCCCTGTCCGGGATTCAAACCCAGGTCTTCTCGCTTGCAGGACACAGCACTCTAACCATAATGCATCTTAATTTATCACGACCACTTAAGTTGCCGAGCTGTCAGTACACTGCCTGCTTCCCATACAAAATGTTTAGTAGGGTTAGCAATAGGGTCCGGCGATATATCGATATATCGCTAAAACCCGATATAATTTTCATATCGATACGCTGATATAGGCATTTAAAAAATATCGATATATCGAAAAATCAATATATCGAGATACAAAATCGGAATGCGCGCACACTGAACTACAAGACCCAGAATGCTCATCTGTATACACAATGCACAGACCGAGGTGCAAAGCCGCCATATTGTATTCATAGTCCTCGAATACAATACAGAGCTATACAATGGGTGCTTGGGGGGGGGGGGGGGGAGAGACGACTGTGGGGGGAGGAGGGGGAGAGAGACGGCTGGGGGGAGGGGGAGAGAGTTGGCAGGGTGGAGGGGGAGAGAGACGGCTGGGGGGAGGGGGAGAGAGACGGCTGGGGGTGGGGGAGGCGGAGAGAGATGGCTGGGGGGAGGGGGAGAGAGACGGCTGGGGGGAGGGGGAGAGAGACGGCTGGTGGGGGAGAGGGGGAAAGACAGACGACGGGGGTGGGGGCTACGAGAGAGGGACGGCGGCGGGAGGAGAGAGAGAGGGATGGCGGCGGGTGGGAGTCGGGGGGGGAGAGACGGGGTTGATGTGATAGATATACAGATAGATAGAGATGGGGGGATGTGAGAGAGGAGAGAGACACAGACAGAAAAACACAGAGATGGGGAGAGTGAGAGACACAGAGAGAGAAATATATTTACCTCCTGAGGAGATAGGCCCCGAATGCGCGTGCACCCGTAATGCGCGTGCACCTGGAACGTGCGCGCAGCACGCGCATGCGCAGTATGAAAAACCCGAAAATATTGATATTTCGGTATATCTCGATATGAGCCGATCGATATATCTAAATCGGAAAATTTCCATATTGACGGACCCTAGTTAGTAATCACTTTACTTATTATTCCACTTAACATGCAACTCGACGCCTTCTAGAAATTGTGGAAAGTCCGTAGAATGTAAAATTCGTTGGATAACTCATCTTATAAGATAGTGATTTTTGATAGAGCCTTCTGCTCTATCCTGTGACTAGTGTGGGTGCATATGCTCGGATGCATCACAGAGGGCATCACAGAGGCCACTGGTCTTTCCCTTCACCCTCGCCATCCCAACCCGAACTCGGGTCTGAAACAATGACTGTCCAGCACCTTGGGACATCATCTTGACGTGAAAGGCGCTATACAAATGTAATTTTGTTATTGTTGTTGTTGATGTCACAGTGCAGCTCTCCAATGGATCAGAAGCCTCTGTGATGCAACCTCTGCCAAGCACCCGCATTAGGAGAGCCTAAGCCAAACTTGCCACCCCAGATAACTCGTCAAAGTCTGATTCCCTTGCAGTAAAAATTATCCTGAGTTTGTATAATACTTGTTGGATTCAGAAGAAATGGGTGTTGCTTGTGGTGTTTTCTCAATGAAACGTTCTTCAGTCACCATGGAGTTTTATGATTTTTATTCAGTACTACATCCCAGTTATAGTACAGGCACAATGCTTGGTAGGTCGACCCGAGAGAGAGTTTACAAACGAAACAGCCAACTTATATACTCAGTTCGCTTTCTTTGTCCTACAGGACCCAATCAGTTAAGACAGCACAGTGCATGATATGATTGTCTTGCCCAATCAACATGCCCATATTAGGAGCGTTATCCAATGGTCACACACAATTACTATATTTCTACAATACACAATTATCTGGTCACAAGCTTCTGATCTGGTCTAAATCAGTCTAGACTGCCACATAAACACAAACTTGTTGTTACAGGGTCACACACGGAACTGCTACATTCCAACAATACTACAGATCTAAGTAAGACTGATTTACTAATAATCCTGATTGATTACAATATCTTGCAACACGTGATAAAGAGATGATTTGATCCATTTAAAAATGAAGCTTATAGTTTGGTTACCACTTTTATATTTAAAAAAACTGTGAAATCATACAAAGGCCACAATAAAAGTTTTTTGTATGTGCTTGTTTTTTTTACTATTTTACTTACAATGGTTTGTATGACAGTATCCAGTTCAAAATCATAGTTTTTTCCAATAGTCTTTTCAACTCAGGTATGTGTGTTTATGAGTCTCTGTCTCTCAACTCCACTAAGAATGTTATCATTAATGTACATTTCTTTTCCCTTTTCTTCATCATAAAATCATTTTTTTTCCATTGAATTCCATTTACCATCCGTTTATATGTATAAATGCTCACTCTGTTAACCTAGTCTTTCACATTCCACCTCAAACCTTCTTGTGTTTCCTAATTTGAAATCAACACACTAGTAATCTTTACTCCCTCTGTGTATATGAAAAATAAGAGAGGCTCTAGCAGATGGCTGACTACATCTTGGCAATCCAAGAAACATCATTTCAACCCTACTCTTTATAGACTTTCCTCTACATCTGTCCATCAAATATGCCATAATCCTTCCAATACCATGTGAATTGTTTTTTTGCAGCAATCCTCTTAAATTAAAACCCTTCCAGAAATCCATATAGTGTACATAAAAATACACTGCATTCTGTTTATCTGCATGTTCTCTTTTATTTACATATTCTATTATTTCTTTAAAAATTCCATTCAATTACTCAAGCACAGTCTGCCTTTTACTAAACTGGTTGCTAATTGAATCCTTTATTATGGACTCTGGATATTTACACAAAACCAATATGAGATTCACTGGTAAAAGATGTTTAGAAAACTATAGTCAGAGCCTCCATTATCTCTTTCTTGATTTCTTCCAGCATTCTGGGAGACTTTCCACTGCCATCCAATGAATTTTACACGTTTCCATTCAAGGTCCATTAACTGTTTCAACACCATTTCCCTTGGAATAATTATCCATAGGAGTTGCTCAGCATCTTCTGATAATCATAGTCCCTTTCAAATTCCCCCCCAAATTTAGACAAATTAATTACTAAGCAACTGCAGCATTCTTTCATTCACAGTTTGCCACCTTATGTTCCAAAATGTTCCATTCCATTATTTTCTATATGTACATACAAATTGCCAGCTTTACATATTAACTTCCTATCCTTTATCTGTATTGCCTACAAAATGTAATCACTACAGATTACAGTAAATCCTGAGAAGTGCTTTGAGACGTCATCCTGACACGAAAGGCGGTGTATCAAATGCAAGGATTATTTATTTACCAACTCTATCATCTTCGTATTACAGTGTCTTCTATTACAGTTGTTTCTTAAATGAATCTAGTGTCCTGGTCTCAACAACCCATCCTGTTAACCCATTTCAGCTGTTGATTATCCTCTTTGTGTAAAGAAATGATTCCCAGTATCTGTCCTAAAATTATCCTTCAAGACCCTGAATTCATTTACTAACTCTGGGCCGGCTCTGAGACGCCATCCGGCGTGGAAGGCACTATATAAATCAAAGTTGTTGTCTGAATCTCTGACGTCTCCATGAAATTTAAGCATAACATTTGGAATAACACAGCAACTCTGAATGCAGAGTTCAGTCAAGGAGTAATAAGATAGTCTAATATATCCTTCAGAATCACATTCTTTTCAACGAGTCACTCACACAAGTAATTAACCCTCCCCAAAAAAACAAACTACCAGTAGCTAATACATGATTTCATCTGCAACTTATTTGCATTTCTTGATGGGTGATCATGTCTTACTCAGCATCTCTTTCATCCTCTCTCTTTTATATTATACACATATGAGGAGAAAAATCATCTTAAGTGGTGAGAATAAGTGAATCTAGATAGGAATAACAGAAAAGTTATTAATTAATATTACCAGCAAAAACTGCCGTTAAATTTTTTTTAATGTTTGTGTTGTTCATGGATTCACTTTTGAATTGAATCACAATTCATTTTTAACAGCAATGGTAACTGTGCCTAATGCAAAGCATTGACAAAGCCAGATGAACACCCAACATCTTTGACAGTAGGGTCCGGCGATATATCGATATATCGCTAAAACCCGATATAATTTTCATATCGATACACCGATTTAGGCATTTCAAAAATATCGATATATCAAAAAAGTCGATATATCGAGCGAAAAAATCGGAATGCGCGCATACTGAACTACAAGACCCAGAATGCTCATCTCTATACACAATGCACAGGCCGAGGTGCAAAGCCGCCATATTGTATTCATAATCCTCGAATACAATATACAGGTATGCAAGGGGTGAGGGGAGAGAGTCGGCTGGGGGGGAGGAGGGGGAGAGAGATGGCTGGGTGGGGGGAGGGGGAGAGACGGCGGGGGGGGGGAGGGGGAGAGATGGCTGGGGTGGGGAGGGAGAGAGAGACGGCGAGGGGGGGGGGGGGGGGGGAGGGGGAGAGAGACGGCTGGGGGGGGTGGGGGGGAGAGACGGGGTGGATGTGATAATATACAGATAGATAGAGATGGGAGGGATGTGAGAGAGGAGAGAGACACAGAGACACAGACAGAAAAACACAGAGATGGAGAGAGTGAGTGTGAGAGACACAGAGAGAGAAAGATATTTACCTCCTGAGGAGATAGGCCCCGAATGCGCGTGCACCCCGAATGCGTGCGCACTCTGAATGCGCATGCACCCCGAATGCATGCGCACCATGCGCGCATGCGCAGTATGAAAAACCCAAAAATATAGATATCTCGGTATATCTCGATATGAGCCCATCGATATATCTAAATCGGA
This sequence comes from Hydrolagus colliei, assembly GCA_035084275.1. Lineage (NCBI taxonomy): Eukaryota > Metazoa > Chordata > Chondrichthyes > Chimaeriformes > Chimaeridae > Hydrolagus > Hydrolagus colliei. The sequence goes on from CM068744.1 coordinate 59,455,361, forward strand.
AAATTTCCATATCGACGGACCCTATTTGACAGTCATTGATTCAGTATAAAATTCATGTAATTATGTAATCGCTATTGTGAAGCACTCTGAGATGCCATCTGGCATGGAGGGCACTATATAAATCGAAGTTGTTGTTGTGGTGAGAAAGCTGGGCAGTGGGATTGAGTTGCTCTGTTCAAAGAGCCGGCACAGACTAGATGGGCCGAATGGCCTCCTTTTGTGCCGTATAATTCTATGATTCTATGATTGTTGTTGTAATGGCCTTTATCATTTCCATACAACAGAACGAAAAAATTATCTACAACAGCACAGAATGCAGTTAAGTATTTGGGTTAAAATAGGTTATCACCTACAGGTAGAACTGATAAAATATGTTGTTCATATTGCCCAGAGAATTACTCTGATTATTCTGCAGAACTTCTGACTGTGTTTGCCATTATCACGCTATCATAAAACGGGCTGAGCAACATCAAATTAAGCAATAACAAATGACAATCTGGCAGCCGAGGCGGGGGGTGTGGGGTGGTGCAGTAAAACGGGACCAAGATTGTTTGCCATACACTCTAAAATTATTCTTCAGTTAGAAAAATATTAAAAGAAAAAAAACAGATGAACAGCTGCTGGAAGACCCTTGCCTTAGAGAACAACTGGAATATGAATCAAGTTTGTACGTGACTAATGGCAAGCTTTTAGGTGCTATGATAACCAGTCACATAAATAAAATGATAATATAATAATTGTATTTATATTATTTTATATCCAATCATAAAACTGTTATTCTTTCACATGTGATAGGATAACAATAATCCTTGCATTTTATATAGCACTTTTCACGTCTTCTAGATGTCTCAAAGCGCTTCACAGAATATACTTTTAAGTGAATCGACCGTATAGTTGTTGTGAGTGAAATGCCGCAGCCAAATGTGCACAGCAATGTCCCACAAACACTTGTGAAAAATGACCAGTTTTTCTTTAGGAATTATTATCAGGTGTGTAGAGCAAGGAAACTTGCCCAAGGTTTCACCCTGCCGGAAATCAAACCCAAGTTTTTCACTTGTAAGGCGAGAGTGCTCTCATCACTGGTTCACATTTCGTAAACTGAAATAATAATAAGGTCAATAAAGCATTTCCAATACTAACAAATTAAAGAAACAGTTCCTGAATTGATGACAGGTTTTTGCAACTTAATCGGATCCTCATTCTGTGGCCATCTGTGATTGCTGTCAAAACAGCAAAACAACCTATCAGTTTAACCTCATACAAGTTCAAACCACGTGGAGACCAGCCTCATGCAAGATATCCTCTCCCTGCCAGAAATTACTTTTGCACCTTTTTCTGGCGATACAAACTCTATCCACACAATGTCTCCTGTAGCATAGATGTAGACATCTAGTCCCAGGGATTCACCAATATTAATCTCCAACCAGGTACAGGGTACTTGCAGATAGATCTTCCTTCAATTTTACCTATCCTTATGAGAAGTGATAAGTAGACAACACAGATGAGATTAGGATCTCAGTGAAGTTGTGGGATGCAATCTGCTCCCTCGTCTGACTATTTTGAGCAAAAAAGTGATTCTTAATAAATTATAATATGCAATAATCTTTTAATTAAAACCAATATTTCTGAGTTAAACCCAATCAATTATTTGTGTTTACACTAAACATATAGCTAGGGTCCGGCGATATATCGGTTGTATCCAATATAATTTTCATATCGATATGCCGATATCAGAATTTAAAAAATATCGATATATCAAAATATTCAAAATGTTGAAAAAAATCTATATATCGCAAATATCGATATATCATTTACGACAATATATCAATATATTGTTATATATCGGTAAAATGTGGACTTTTTCAACTTACGTTATCGATATCCGAATGCGCACGCACACCAGAATGCGCGTGCGCATGCGCAGGACAAAAAACCCTGCGATATCGATATATCGATATATGTCGATATGGGCAAACCAATATATCGATATCGGAAAATTTCCATATCAACAGACCCTACATATAGCAAAAGAAAGCACCATGATCCATTCTTATAGATCTAGATTATTACAGTGAATATTGAATTCTACACATAATATAATTGGAACATAGCCTATGGTACTAACTTGTCCAGAAAATATAAATTCATCATCTGAAACAGTGTGTCAATTGAAAATTAAACAGTCCCATGCACCTTTATCTCACCATCAATAAAGTAGGCAAGAAATAGTAAACAAATGAGTACTGTATTCTCAACTCATTACAGCTGGCTGCACTGCTACAAATGTTACAAAATTGACCATAGAGTAAATAAAATTGTAAATGAACTTGATAGGCCACTAAAAATGGATATAGTGTATACATACACTATAATACTGATAACGCTAATGCTGAGAAGGGGAAGCTATACTTGGGTAGATTTCACACATGATCTACAACAACTGTCACTTTCCACCAGTCAATCATAATTAACTGGCAAATGGCAAATTATCTATTTTTAGATAAGCAGAATATAGGTACACAATATAATTGAATTTACTATCATTAAAGCTTATTTTATATAGCAATGTCACAATCCTTAAAGGCCCCAACTCGAAACGCATTAACAGTCAGTCACCATTGCCATCAGCAAATGCAGGCACTTGTCCAGGCGACCAATTTTATACAATTAAAGGATTCTTTCGAGGAAACACATTGGGTTGGGGAGGGGTAGAAGGTAGGAAAGGTGACCATGGCAACATCCCTGAGCTCAATACAACGACGACCCTCCCCGTAAAGATACTTCTTCCCAGTGAGGCTGAGTATCAGCCGCCCCCTGACCCTATATATATATATATATGGCATCACTGACACAGCAGACAAGGGCCCAGGAGCTGTGCACTGGGTGAGGAGAATAGTTATAACCAGTCAGGGCCACTTACAGAATCTCGTCGTTTTGAAACTCCACCTCCCCGCAGGTGTCCTCGAAGTCCACTCCGGAGCCGTGAGCGCTGCCCTCCACCGTGCGATAGGGCACCGCCACCATGCCCCTGGCTCCCGACGTCCTCAGCAGCTTGACCTCCATGACCCCCACGCTCTCGCTCACGTGCACCACCTTCTCCTCGAACGTGAAGATGCCCGCGTGGTCGTCGTCGAAGATGGTGACGTTGGCGGTGGCGGGAGAGCCCAGGGTGACCAGTTCGGTCACGTGATTGGCCTCAGCGTTACCCGCGACCGCCCCACGTCCTGCGCCTGCGCTCCTGTCCGATGCTCCACTCTGCGCGACTCCCGCCTCCGCGCCTGCGCACGAGGCACCGGTTCCAACCGCCCCCGGGCCTTCGCCGAGGCGCACGTTGCTCAGGTGGACGCAGAAGTTCTCATCTTCCTCGAAGATATCGTCGTCGATAATCCCCACCGCCAGCTCCTTGCGTGTCTCGCCAGGCTTGAACACCACCGTGCCCTCGGTGAACTCATAGTCGGAGCCGGCGTTGGCCGTGCCGTCCTCCGTCCTGAAGTCGACGGACACGGTGTTGGTGAGGTCGCCCCCGCGGCGCATCACGGTGAGCTTGAGGGAGCCGCAGTTCTCCAGGCACTGGTAGGTGGCGGGCTCGAAGAAGATCTTACTGATGGGGCCGTCATCCACTGGGCAGCCGCTCACCTCGGTGGTGGAGACGGCTTTCCTGGCCTGGTCGGCGGCGTGGCGCTTGAGAATGTTACCGGCGCCGGTCATGAGGCGGATGGCTTGGATGCGGTAGAAGGCTCTGCTCTTGGTCTGCTGGCTCAGCCGCTGGTAGTTGGCCAGCTCGATCAGCTGCTCCATCTCCTTGTCCGGGTGCTTCTGCTTCAGCTCCTTCAGGGTGCGCGCCATCTCCCTCCTCGACTCCTCGTCCTGATGATCTTTCTCATCCACCGCGGCGGCGGCGGCGACTGTGTTCACCCCGTCCGCGGCCAGGCCTCCCTCTGCCGCCTCGCACACCCCTCCTCCGCCTTCGTGGCAGTTGACCACCACCTTGCCGTCCATCTCGATGTCCACTTTGGCGGCGCCGGCCGAGTGAGGCATGTTGGCCGGCCTCTCGGCTTCGCTCTCTATGATGATGGAGCGCTGCTTGCTGGTGCGGTAGCGCTTGTACATGTACTTGTAGAAGAGGAGGCGGCGGTCGGCCACCCAGGCGAACAGCACGCAGACGGGGAAGAAGATGAAGGTGACGAGGCTCTCCCACACCTCCACCACTCCCGGGGAGATGACGGCCAGGATCAGGTACAGCCAGGTGTAGGCGAAGATGCTCCAGGTGGCGGTGACGAAGAAGACCCTCAGGTGCTTGATGCGCCGCACCTCGCCGTCCGGCACCACATGCACGCAGATGGCGATGATCACGAACATGTTGAAGGCGGCGCTGCCGACTATGGTGCTGGGTCCGAGTTCGCCCGCCACGAAGCCGTGGCCGCACACCTCGATCACCGACAGCAGGATCTCGGGCGCCGACGAGCCCAGCGCCATCAGCGTCAGGTTGGAGACGGTCTCGTTCCAGATGCGCACCGTGGTGGTGGTGGTCTCGCCATTGGGCTTCTTGATGGTGATCTCCCGCTCCTGTGAAGTGATGACCTCTATGGACGACATGAAGCGGTCGGCGACAATGGAGACGCCCAGGAACATGTAGATCATGGCCACGAAGTAGACGATGGCTCGGGCCACCTTGTCGCCGAATGAAGGGTCCTGGGGGTACCAGACGGGCAGCATCACTCCAGGCGCGCACGTGAACGAGCCCACGCAAGTGTCTTTGGTCGTGTTTCCATCCGCGGACTCCTTTTTTCTCGCCGTTTCTACTTGTTGAATGCAGCACAGAAGAATCACCAGGGTAATCCCAAGATTCACGATGAACGCACAAGGTGAGGGGTTACACTGACTCCCCATGTTAGCGGTCGACAGGCTTCCAGACTCTTGCCTAATCTGTAAAATAAAGCAGGAATAAAAGTTGTCTTTTTTGCAGTTATTCATGCACTGCGATTAAGCCTTTAGCTTTCATTGTCCCAAATGAACGAGGGGTTGTGAATTTTTTTTAAAAAAAAGCATAGTAAATGGGAGGGTTGAGCGTACGTGTCTGCTCCTTCCCGGTACTGGGTTGCAATGTGTCCGATGCAGGAAGAAGTCAGATACGCTTACATTTCCGAATGATTACGATACCTAAAATGTTCGGTTCGCCTAATAAAGGGAACCCCTGCCTTTCACCAACCTTCACACAGGGAGAGGTAAGTGGAAGTCAACACGTTTGTATTAGCTTAAACTGCAGAGCTGACATCAGGCAATTACGGAATATGATGGAAGCCGCGTTTCAGTACTGTATGTTGCAAACGGATTTCCCCTTTATTCATATCAGTTTGATTTCGAAAGCAACCTTTATATGAATCTGTACAACACCCGAGACTCAGTTTTATTTCAAAACCACGCCAGAGTAGCGAAATGCACAATAAGCACAGTGATTAGGCAGCCTGTAGACATTTGCCTTATCCGTTTTTGCCATTTAACAGGCAAATCTAGCAGTAAATGCACAATTCTGCAACTCCCGGCTCGTAGTGACTATAAACCACTATCAACGCTGTAATTTCAACAGACGGAAAACAGCGCCTTAAAATGCAACGATTTGCGAGAAAATCGCAAGAAAAAGCTCACAAAAAAGCAGTTCGATTTTGTATATAGACTGAACATACCTTAGACGTTCAGTCAGTAGTGACTCCCAAATCTTATGTCCGCCAACCCTTGCATTCGCCTTCCTTTCCAATCAGGAGCGGATTGCTTTTACCATGATTCTGTATTTAGGGAAGCGAGCTGTATGTAAATGAAATCCGCTAGATTTCGCTCTTGCTTAGAGCCATAGCGAGAACCGTACAACCACGTATACGGCCAAAATACTGATGGCTATCCGGTAAAGTAGGAAACCGAGATCAAGCGAAGCAATCCAGACGTGGAGTGGTCAAAGTTTCTCCGCATTATGTTTTCATTATTATGCGTGAAGCATTTTCGTGTAATACAACCAGCGTGGTCTCCGAGCGTCTGAGAGCCGTGTCACCCCAGCACTACGGATGTCTAAGGCAATTACTATTTCTCGAATTCTGATCGTGAGAAAGCCCAGGGTTGCAGTGCATCATGGGCTCCCTGCCAGTACTCTAATCTTCATACGACCCACCTACTCCATTGATCTTTCTGTTGGCAGTCTTAAACAGGAATGATCTCTTTAACAAGCTAGCGGAGTGGAATCGAAAAGGGGAAATGTTTTAGCAAAAACACGAAAAACACAGCGACGCCTAAGACCTTCGGTGTCCTTCAGAAAGCCGTTCTGCACAGGATTCAGTCAATAGATTCGCGTTTAGGCTTTCGGTACATAACGTATGCATAATTAAGACACGATCAGATAGCTTCTGAATAGTTTAGGGCATGAGCAGTGGTGCTTGGGATTTGCTGGCTTTCTTCATTGTTATGTTAGTAATAGTGAGACATCATGGGCTGTCAAACACAATGGGTAATTAGCCTTTTACCCCCACACACAGTCTTCAACTGACAGACGAGGACAATCTGAAAGGTTTAAAAATTAAACTGTCCCAAAGTCAAATTCATGCTTCTGCTTTAGTGACACCGAGGCTATTTGTTCTGGTTTATTGTGTAGGTGTTGAAAACAACAAAGGTATTGTTACTCGACTCTGGGTTCTAGATTTTTTTAAATCTTAGTTTACACCAAACTAAGTATGTGCCTAAAATAATAATGCTGTAAAAACTGTCCAAATAGTTATCCACAATACTTCAGAGATTGGTATACATTCGAAAGATCTCGAACAAACCCATTTTGCGAAGTGCTGGACTAAGCAGCAATGCTGATTCGTGGTATAAGAGGGAATGGTCGAAGGAAGGACTCCAGTGACACTGACCTGTCACCGAGCACCTTGGAGCGGAGTCAATTTCATGGCAAGCAAACCACTGCCAAGTAGGATCTACATTAAGCAATTGGTGTTGAGTAAACATGATACATGGTAGTGAACTCGGACCGCTGGAACATCAAGGTGGCTGCCTTGATCTGTGCCTCCACACTCTGAAACTCAACTCCACAGTCCCTTCGCCTCACTCTCTCCCTCGCCTCCTTCAAGGACAGTCTCAAGACCCTCCTCTTCGACTATACCTTCTGCAGTCCTCCCAACTCTCTCCCTCCCCTCCTATCTCTCTCCCACCTCTCCCCCCTACCCTAGCGCTCTCCCTTGCTCGGGTCCCGACCTGACTGTTCAGCACATTGGGACTTCCTCTCGATGTGAAAATGTAAATTTGTTGTTGATTGGGATGCAGAAACATTTGTTGTTGCTGAAGCCCCATACTTTGAACTGGTATATCCATTGGGTAGGAATATGTGCAAGAAGATGGTACCATTGTGTATGAATGGCTGAATGGCCTACTCCTGTTCCTATGATGAGATATGCTGCTCACCACAAAACTTGCAGGGAGTTCATAGAACCTGTTATACATCTCAGTAAAGTTCAATAGGTACTTGTACTTGTTAGTTATTGAATGACTAGTGACTATCATTGGGTTGGGGGAGGTATGCAAGATATGGTTTTAGCTGGATCCACGATTATATAATTGGCAAAGGAATGTCAAAATGTAGTAACTTTGTTCCTACATTTTGTTCCTGGGATAGATATAACCGTAGCACTCCCAAGGCCATGTTGATAACAAACCAGCTAGCCTAGATCATTTGCAGAACTTGGGAGACATAGATCGGTCAGTGGATGCAGGGATTATTCCCATTTGGCATAAACTCCTGTTAATACTGCACGACAAAGCCCTAACAGTTATAATGGGTCTAGCTGGACAAGCATTTGCTCTCATTTGCAAGTGATGGGGTGTTAGCTGGTTAAACTCCCAACAATATCTCCATCACAAACTTTGGGATCCCAAGCCTTGTCTTTTTACCAATCTGTATTTTTTTAAATCTTTGTAGAATTAGGTATCTAGTGTGTGCACTGTAGAGATGGTGTGCACTCGATTTCACACAGAATTTTCACATGTGGGTAGAATACATATGTGGAACTACCTGTCTGGTTTGGATGCTCTTAAGCAAGGTGATCAGTTTCAATGTGTGCCAGACACACAACTGACCCCCCCAAAATCAAAAAAATAGGTTTATTAGAGAAAATTGCAATATATGTTCTACTGTACTGTGTGACCTTGTCCACACTCATTAAAGAAGGTTCTCACTATGAAACTCTTAAATTCAAAAGACACTGTTAGCCACAACAAATGAAGCAATAAACAATAATTTGATGCAATTTTTGTGAAATAGTTTGCATACTTTACTGTACTTTGATTTCACTGGTTGGGACAGTAACTGGAAACTGCACATATCGCTTCTATTCACCTTACTGAACAATTTGGACATCCTGCTTTGTTTTGGCTCATGGAGGAATTTTAGAAGCAATTGAACATGCTTTGTTTTGTGTGTAAAATAATAGTCTTATGTGGTGGTTACTTCAGCTTTCATAAAATGAAGAAGTATAATGAAGAACAGAAAATGCAGCCTCATTTGTTCAGGAAAGGATATTTTAATATATGAAAGTAGAACCACAGTTTGTGGTGCTGTAGCAACTGTCAATTCATACACATAGTGTTTAGTGTTTGGGGTAACGTAATGTACAGTAGAAGCTAACTAGGTTCCACCGAATTACACTTTTGCATCAAAAGCAAACGTGTTTAAACATTGTTCTCAAATAAATCTGAATTGTTAGGGCATATTCAAAATATACAACCAAAATATCCAGCTATTCATTTTGTTCACGTGTGTGAAAATATGACTATAAATGATTGCTATTAGTTGAACAAATATGTTACTTTGGCGGAAAGTGCCTGCTGAAAACTCGCATCTGGGATATATATCTATATAGGTACACTTTGCCACAGATACTTCTCCTCTAGGTGCATCATCTGAATAAAGGTATACAGGAATGAAATTGTTTGCATATCAGAATATCATAAAATGCATTGCAACCTTGAAGCTTGACATAATTGTGTCAGAATTATTCGCTTGCCAGTATATTCAGTTTCCAAGGTCAAAGTATGAACGAATGTTCTTAAGGTCACATTGTTAAAAAACAAATATTGCTTCCTGAATATCTTGTGTTAATGGCCAAAGCCTCGTCACATTGCACACTTGAGACCACACCTGTACAGTGGAGACGATAGTGTTCACTGACTGCTAGTTTTAGTTGATGTGTTACACTATATCTTTGAATGAAGCCACTAACCAGTATTTAATAAGTACTTAAGTTGGTGGAGTACCTAATTTCCATTGCACCAGATCAGTCATCTGTTCTGTTTCCATCTGACATTACATTGTTTTAAGATATCCCTTTCCATGTCGTGGGCAACAGTGATAAGTGGCCATATTTCAAACAATCACTTTCAAGTCAATCAAATGAAGCAACATTTCGAAACATTTTGCGGTGTTTCCATCTCAGTGCCACACATGCCCGGAGAGGGAGGGGTGTGTGATCGCTATTGTGAACCGTGAGGTTGGACTGTTATTCAGCTGCAGTCCTTGATGCGTTATTCCGGAGCATGTTTCATGCATGTTGAAGAGGTTCCGCCTGTTTATTGTAAAATTATGCACCGCTTGAACCTGGATCCCGAATCCCCGGGTGGTTTGGTACAGCGCCGGGTCCCGGACCAAACGGACAGTTCGATCAGGTTTCACAGGGAAATCAATCGCTGTGTTATGTTAGTATCTTCTCCTTAAAGCGCGCAGTGACACAGTTTCTTCCGTCAGGACGTTTTATGTAAATGATTCAGGCAGTCTCGAGAGAAAGGACGGCAGAGATCTCTCGTGATGCGGTGACCAAACATAGAGTATTAGCCGCGATGGTACAGTGTGCAATGTCTACCTTGCTTTTCGGTACATTGATAGTTTGCTCTCCGTGGCAAAATGAAAGCAGTAATGCTGCGGGAGGTTCGGAGGTTATGACAAGTTCATCCCGTGTAATTAAATCCACAGACCGAGGCAGCGCCAATGCTGCCGTGTGTGGTGCTGTGGTAACGTTTGCACGACGTGATTCGCTCCATTCTGACCATTGGCCAGCATGCAATCATACGGTGCCTGCATTAAACAGGCAAGGACTGCACCAAAGGCCGTCGCCGCTTAGGTTACCCGACCGTCTGTCTCATTGTGGTCTGAAAGCTGTCAGCTAAAATAAGAATGATGGCTCCTTCGGTGGTTAACAGATCACCTATTCTGTGTCATTACATATTTATGGCATCGGATGTCAACATTTTCAAGGGAATTTGTATTCGAGGCAGATGAGCTCTAAGGAATAAACATTAACCCACCTAATTAACAGTCGCGTCAAACCAATCGCCGACGTGTGCACGAATCAGATTTAATGTTGTCTTAATTGTGCGTGAAGTTCAATTTTATTGGCGATGTCATTGCCCGAGCTGAGCCCCTCTTTGGTGAGTTCTGGAGGCCGAAGTTGCGCGCGGGCAGCTTGGGAGCAATGACGTGGGGATCTGGGCTTCACCGTTAATCGGTTCGTCCTCCTTTTCCACTAAATCACTAATCAGAGGATTACTTCATTTCGTCTTCTATCTAAACCGCGCTGCTTGGCCGCGCACAGGTCCGCGTTTGTCTTAATAGGACAGGACCCGTTTGTCGAAAGCATCGAAGAGCTCTTAACACAGTAAACACCTGATGAAATGGAAATCCTGTCATTACCAGGCTGATCCTGCCTGCCTGCCGCTCAGCGGTTACACACAGACCTCTGGCTCAGCGCTGTGCGTGCCCCCTGGCAGATCTGGGAATTACTACACCTCGGAACACATCAATAAGCAGCATTTTAACACCAATGTGAATAAAGTGAATAAATATCAGTTAAAGAGCTCTCTGTAAAATTGCACCAGATTCAGATGAATGTCTCGGCTAATTAAACGATTGGGCACTAGCTTCTGAATATACATATTCATTTTATTGGGATAAAGTACTCACAATATTTCTTGGAAAAAAGGCAAAGTTTCTTTACAAATTATCTAGCGTGTTTTGCACTCCCCAACACTCCCCCGCAAAAAAAAGTCATTAAGCATTTTTGTGCATATGATGACTAACATGTCATCATGACAGCAGCTCAGCGTATGTATTATACGTTTAGCGTTTGGCACAAGTTTTGTGACATATGAATGAATAAGTTACCCATTGAAATGCAGGCTGTTTTTATTACACTCTAACATATTCAGTGTAAGAAGATCAGAGTGACTACGAACCTTCACCGTGCAGACAATCCAAACAACAACTTGAATTTATACAGCACTTTTCACGCGGGCTGCCATACAGCTTTCAGGCGCCTACTTATTTTTTCGGTGAATTATTCTGTGTACGGTATTGCATACATTTTATTAAAAAGATTTCAATTATCGATTTATCTTTGAACACGTGTACTTTTGAATCAATGCTCATTTTCGTAATTATTTCCCCCGGTGTAATATGTTTTACTTTCACGCGTGTGAGCAGTGAACTGAACCGAACCCGAAGTTGAACTTATGGATTTGCGATGACTGTATTTTGCTGCAGGTTAATTTATGCAAACAGTTACAATATTTGATAACTGATATTATTTTAACGCATCATTGATCTCGCTAAACTAATCTCTCCCGTACTCGGTTCACTGCAATACTGTACACAGATTTATGTGTGTTAGTCTAACCATATAATCAATATGCCTTGCATCGTCTCATTTTTGGTTACCATCTGAATTTAGCACGTATCAATATCATTAATCACAACTAATTGCACACAGGTTTTCTTTGTTGCAATGACACATTTTAAAAACAACACGTACAAATGTAAATTATATTTTACAATGCAGTTCCCAAAACTATGAAACTTGGCAAGCAGCCTTTCCAATTGTAATCGTGGCTGCAAGATACGCAGTATTTTAGAGCTGTTTGTTTTAAGATTACAACGGACAGGATATCTGTACTGTGTTTAAAATATAGTTGAACGTTGGATCTGCAACATATACTTCTGCTAAACTTACCTCGGAAGATTCCTGGAGCTGTCTGGAGCTTAATAGGAAAATACTGCATATGATCTCTTCTCTAAATGTAACAGAAAGACATCAGGGAAGATCCTTGTCCTCTAAGTGTCTCTAAACATGGTTTGCATAGCTCTGTCTGAGCTTATCTGTAGTTTTGTACTTTTGCTTCCATACATGGATCTGTTCCCAACAGTAACTTAGAGCTGTTGAACAGCATTGTCTGGCAATCTTTAACTGTATGCAGCATGTGAATGATAAAGTCTGCATGCAAGCATTGTTTCCATTGCCAATCACAGCAAGCAGTATTTTAGAATATGAATTAAAACACAGAATATCTTTGACATATATATTTTAAATAAAATGCCCCCTTCCAGTTTCTCACTTTTCCTCCTGAAGTTGGTGATTGATTAGATAGTAACAGCAGAAAGCCATTCAGCCTGTCAAACCTGTTCAGCTATTTCATTAAACCGTTCTAGGTTTAAGCCCTGGCTCACATGGCAGCACTCTTGACTCAGAAGGTTGCGGGTTCAAGCCCCACTCTGGATTTTCAGGCAGACACTCACTCCCATGCAGTGCTGAGGATATGCTGCATTATTGAGAGTTGCCATCCTTCAGATGAGACATTGAACTGAAGGTCCGCCTGTCTGTGGATGTTAAAGAACCCATGACACTATTTGAAAAGAGAAGGGAGTTTCTTCTTGCACCCTTGCCAACAATTGCCCAAATAAAATTGATGTTTCACTTCATGGCTGTTTGTGAGACATTGCTATGCACAGATTGGATGTCACATTGACCTATGAAATAGATCACAATACAGAAAATCTTGTCAAGCATTTCCCAAAATTTTCTTGACATCAAAGACGCTATATCAAATGCAAGTTTTTTTTTACTATTATGTTGTCATTTTATAACTTGTTTGCATTTCCCTTAATATCCTTACTTCCCAAATATTTAAGCCCCCATTTTAAACACAATTCTGCTAATTCTGCATCTGTGCTTTTTGGCACAGTGCATTCAAATTTATACAACTCTTTGAGCGAAGAAATGTTTTCTGACTGATTGAGCTCACAATTTAAGAATATAGTGATGAGAGATCACTGATTAATTTGTCAATTCCCCTCATTAATTTTTACACTTCAATCAAATTTCTCCTTAACCTATTTAGCTCCAGGAGATCTAAATTACATTTCCCTAGTTCTCCAAAATAGTTAAGCTCCTATACCCTACTATTAATTTGGTGAATTGTCCATGGAAAGCTTCCAAAGCTAGTATTCCCTCCTATAATTGAAAATGAATACAATGCTCTGCAACATAGATATTCAAGTAGAGAGAGTGGGTCTGAATGATGTTTGTTTGTTTTTTTGACAAATGCTAATAGTGCAATATTCCGCTTTGACTTTTGGTATTTGGCAAGCTAAAAATCAGACAGCCATAGTCAATCAGGAGCAATTTCTAAACCAAGGCTGTGACTCCAGATTTATGGGACAATAAAATGATCATCGCCAGCTGGATAATCTGATGTATGTGTATATATATATAAGTGTATATACACACACACAATGATTTCAGCTGGAAAATGAATGGGGGTGGGTGGGGGTACAGAAAAGCAAATAGCCAGTGTTGGCAGTTTGAAATATTTGGTTCAAAAAATATTCAAAGTAACAACACCAACTCAAGGTGAACACTTCACTAGCATTTTCCATTTACCCTGAACCAGGCTCCGAATCGCCATACACATGGATATTTCAGGAAACAGGAACTCACACCTCAGCAATTTTCTAGGTAACATTTAATGGCGGACATCTTAATTAACATTGCCAATGTTCAGCATATAATTTTGAGCCCTACATGAGGTCTGACCTCTGCTCTGACCTCTGCTCCATAAAATTATGCAGTACTTTAATCCTTTTATTTTCCCGACCCTTTATTTTAAAGCTCAGCATCACAGCAGCCTTTTGATTGCTTTCTGCATCTGCAAACTAGCTTTTAATAAGTTATGGATTTGAATTCCTAAACCTTTTTCTTTCTGTATCTCCTAGTGCTATCTACATTTAAAATGCTTCTCTATCTAGAAATTTGCATGTCTAAAGTTTGTAATTGTTTCACACTTTGCTCCATTGAACTGCATCTGGGATTGCAAAAATATGCATTGAAATTCTGCTGGATACTAGGGTCCGTTGATATGGAAATTTTCCGATTTAGATATATCGATGGGCTCATATCGAGATATACCAAAATATCGATATTTCGGGGGGTTTCGTACTGCGCATGCACGCGCGGTGCGCGCGTTCCGGGTGCACGCGTGTTCCGGGTGCGCGCGCATTCCGGGCCTATCTCCTCAGGAGGTAAATATCTTTCTCTCTCTGTGTCTCTCACTCTCTCCATCTCTGTGTTTTTCTGTCTGTGTCTCTGTGTCTCTCTCACATCCCCCCCATCTCTATCTATCTGTATATTATCACATCCACCCTGTCTCTCCCAACAACCCCCCCCCCCCCCCCCCCCGCCGTCTCTCTCCTCCCCCACCCCCCACCCAGCCGTCTCTCTCTCCCCCCCCACCCCTCCCAGCCGTTTCTCTCTCCCTCTCTCCCCCCTCACCCCCCCAGGCCGTCCCTCTCCCCCCCCACCCCACCATCCCTCTCCCCACCCACCCCGCCGTCCCTCTCCCCCCCCACCCCCCCAGCCGTCTCTCTCTCCCCCACCCCCCCCCAGCCGTCTCACTCCCCCCCCACCCCCCTAGCCGTCTCTCTCCCCCCACACCCCCCCCACCCCCCCCAGCCAACTCTCTCCCCCTCTAGCCATCTCTCTCCCCCCCACCTCCCCCCAGCCATCTCTCTCCCCCTCCCCCGCCATCTCTCTCCCCCTCAACCCCTCCCCCAGCCATCTCTCCCCCCCCCCAGCCGTCTCTCTCCCCCTCACCCCCCCCCAGCCGTCTCTCTCCCCCTCACCCCCCCCCCCCCAAGCCGTCTCTCTCTCCCTCACCACCCCCCCCAGCCTTCTGTCCCCCACCCCCACCTCTTGCATACCTGTATATTGTATTCGAGGACTATGAATACAATATGGCGGCTTTGCACCTCGGTCTGTGCATTGTGTGTAGAGATGAGCATTCTGGGTCTTGTAGTTCAGTATGCGCGCATGCTGATTTTTTAACCTCGATATATCGATTTTTCGATATATCGATTTTTTTGAAATGCCTGTATCGGCGTATCGATATGAAAATTATATCGGGTTTTAGCGATATATCGATATATCGCCAGACCCTACTGGATACTAGGGAACGGCGATATGGGATTTTTCCGGATATGGATATATCGGTTTGCTCATATTTGCTTAAACCGATCTATCGAGTTTTTATACTGCGCATGCGCGTGCATTCGAAGTGCGCGTGCATTAATGGCGCGCGCGCATTTATGGTGCGCGCTCAGTCACGGTGCGCGCGCATTGACGGTGCGTCCGCACTGACGATGTGCGCGCAGTCGCGGTGCACGCACATTTCGAAATGCGTGCTCTAGGTCCAGAAAGTTTGTAATGTTGGTGTCAAGGTCTGTTGAATTATACGATGTTGTTTGCTCCCTACCTCCCCCTCTCCTTCTCTCCCTCCTCTCCTCTCTCCTTCTCTCTCTCCTTTCCCCTCTCCTTCTCTCCCTCCCCCTCCACTCTCCCTCTCTCCTCTCCCTCCTCCCAGTCTCCTCTCCCTCCTTTCCCCCTCTCCTTCTCTCCCTCCCTCCCTCCCCTCTCCTCTCCCTCCCCTCTCTCCTTCTCTCCCTCCCTCCCTCCCTCCCCTCTCTCATTCTCTCCCTCCTTTCCCCTCGCTCCTTCTCTCCCTCCTTTCCCCCTCTCCTTCTCTCCCTCCCTCTCCTCTCTTCCTCTCTCCTTCTCTCCCAACTTTCCCCCTCTCCCTCCCTCCCCTCTCTCCTTCTCTCCCTCCTTTCCCCTCGCTCCTTCTCTCCCTCCTTTCCCCCTCTCCTTCTCTCCCTCCCTCCCTCTCCTCTCTTCCTCTCTCTCTCCTTCTCTCCCTCCTTTCCCCTCGCTCCTTCTCTCCCTCCTTTCACCCTCTCCTTCTCTCCCTCCCTCTTCTCTCTTCCTCTCTCCTTCTCTCCCAACTTTCACCCTCTCCTTCTCTCCCTCCCTCCCTCCCTCCCTCCCCTCTCTCCTTCTCTCCCTCCTTTCCCCTCGCTCCTTCTCTCCCTCCTTTCCCCCTCTCATTCTCTCCCTCCCTCTCCTCTCTTCCTCTCTCCTTCTCTCCCAACTTTCCCCCTCTCCTTCTCTCCCTCCATCTCTAAACACAAAATAGAACACACACACACCAAAAACAAAATCTAGAGATTTATTCTCCTCCATTTCTTGCTTGAAACTAGCATGTAATGTCCACGTGTAAATGAGATCTATTACAATAGAAAAGAGAGAGACAGACAATCTGACTGTTAGAGTTAGAAGCCAGATTATCACTGCTGTGTGTGTCTGACTAGACACAAAAATAACACTTACAGCCACAAAATGCCACTTATTTTTATGTAGTCTGAAGTCTGAATTAATGTCCTTCACCATTGGCAAGCTCTCCTTTGCTATGCAAAAAGTGACAGCGTTCGTGATACTTTGCCACTTTTTGTCCCCTCTCTGGTACAATGTTCTCCTCTTAAATAAAGCAGGAATTGTTTGAGCTGCACTGGCCCCACTACCTGTCGCTTTCTCCGAAGCGCTGGTTCGACTTCCTGCTGTTGTCGACAATAATTTCGCTCTGAGGGCAGCGTGCTGGGCGGGGTGGTGCTGCTTAATGTGATGTCGCAGGTTGCTCGTGCTCGAATCAGATGTCTTAACCAAGACCTTGCAAACTGTAGAACTATACACACCATTACTGACTGCATTGTTTTCAAAGTAGTCCCATACGGGGCTTCTTTTCCCCATGATGAGAAAGGTAAATTTTGAAACTACAATTTTCAGCGATGCGACTTTGTTAAGACGCCACGACTCACGTCGAGTATACACAGTAAAGTGTGCGCGCGCATCGGATGTGCGCGCCCGTTAATTGTGCGCGCGCACCGAATGTACGCGCATTCCATGCTCTAGGTCTAGGAGGTTGCAATGCCGGCGACAAGTAAGCTGGAAAAGATCGCATTACACTGATAATACCAACAATATTGATATATTGCCAGGAACGATATTAAAAATATAACTATGTATATTTTAAAAATCGAATCTCTCGATATAACGTTTTTTTTAGAATCACCATATCGGCATACCGATCTGAAAATCATATCGGGTTTAATTGAAAAACCGATACATCGCCGTTCCCTACTGGATACCATATACATTTCATATTTAGCATCTTTCCTATACTTTGCCCAAATGTCTGTTCTTGTATGTTTCTGGATAATGAGTCTCAATATGTTATTGCATCATTGAGAGCATCACCATGCAGCAATACCCATGCATCTTTTAATATAATTCTTTGGGACAGCAATCAGAAATGGAAATTCCGATTAATGATAATAATAATAATCCTTGCATTTGATATGGCACCTTAGCACGCCTTTGCGATGTCTTAAAGTGCTTCACGGGATATACCATGAAAAGAATGACTATATTTTGTGGCCAAAATGCAGCAGCAAATTATACAAAGCACTCAGGGATTGAGTGACTTTTTTTTTCTGTCTGTGGCATTGTGGCCTGCCTGGCTCCTGCGGACATCCTCCCAGTGTGAAAGACTCTACAATTGAAATTTTGTTGTTGTTGCATGTTGTGGAAGCCATTGTTCCTCATTTTACTCATCTTTCTGCATTTTATTTGTACAGTAAAATCTTTGTTATCTGGCACCCACGGGACCTGAAGGGTGCCGATTAATCAAATTGGCCGGATATTCGAGTGGCAAGTTGCCGAAAATCCAACAACAAAAAATTAACTTATTTAAAAACATACCATATTAATAATAGACTAAATAATAACACAATATTGTATGGATACTTACCAATGAAGCATTCCATCACACTCGGTAAAATGATCGGTAAAAAAGCATTCCAGCGTTTGGTAAGTTTAATAAGTGCGCATGGGCCCGAATGGCGCAAAGTGAGCTGGATGGCTCCACTATGAGATCTGGTTGCTGGAATGGTGAATAATATTGGGAGATACCGGTTGGTTGAGTATGCCGGTCGGTTGGGTACCGGTTAAACAAGGCTTTACTGTAGTAAGTTCAGAGCCAGATGTTCAGACTGTATCTGTGACCTGAAGCACTTGTTTGTTACAGAGCCTTGCTGTTTCTCCTGGAGGATTGACTGAGGATGTGTCTGAATAATGGCAGGTTTATTGGGCTGACCATGTGGCCCAATGGCAGAATACCACTTCGCTCATTAGATGACATGGGCTTCATGCCTCCAGACAAACTAACCCACTGACAAGTGGCTGCTTCTTGTTTGGAACATTTTTTTCTCTATAACTTTCATTTGCACAAATCAATCAACATTGTGGTATTGTGGTCTGCCATCACATTCACACTGTCCAGGAAATGTTGAGGGAGTAGGAGCAGGAAGTGAACACCAGCACATTTATTCAGCTGGATTTGCAATGGCAACGAAAAACACCTCACTGCTCTTTTTAAAAAAATAGTTAATGATTGATGGATATGTAACCAACTTTCAATAATGTTTGCCCTAATTTCCAGCTGTGGATGCTTTACACCATTTCTTTCTATTAAACAGAGAGCTGGTAAATGTTTTCAATGTAACCGTGGATGGGAGGGAACATACTTAGTGAGTAAAACGATTAGTGCCGAAGGCTTACAATCAGCAAATGTGAATCTTCTTGTCATGTTGGAGAGAAACATTGTGACTGATTGCAGGCAGCAGGTCAATGTATTTTTTGCAATATGGAGTTGCACAATAAATGTTTATAATAAAATTATTTTTTCTTTAGCCAGCAGAGTCTTTAGTTTGGTAAAATACTGCAGATGCTGGAAATCTGGAATGAAAATCATAAACTCCTGAGGCCAACTGTAGCACTACCATTGCTGCCCAGTTGAAATTAGATAACTCAGCACTGATCAAGGATAGATTTCTATCCTAAGACTTCACTGGTCTCAGCAACTGAGCTGTATAATTGTTGTGTGTGTCTCCACATTCTAGAATTCTTGTTGGTATGTGTGTACAGTACATATATATAGTTGTGGTATGGTTTACTAACTGAATCATTGCTAAAGATCTTGAATTGTTTTTACTACAATTTTACAAGACATTAAAAAAGCTTTTCCATCAATTTACTCTGTTACAATGTGAATGATGTCGGAAACCAAGTATTTTGAAATAAACCAATGACTGGATCATGTGATGTAGCTTATAAAATAGAAGTACAAAAACAGATCTGATGAAAGTTCATACATCTGAGATGCTAACTCATTCACCTCTCCATGGATACTGCCCAACCTGCTGTGTGTTCCCAGTGATTTCTGTGTTTATACCTATAGAATCATAGAATCATAGAATTTTACGGCACAAAAGGAGGCCATTCGGCCCATCTAGTCTGTGCCGGCTCTTTGAAAAGAGCGATTCAATCCCATTGCCCTGCCCGCTCCCCATAGCCTAATAGACCCGTTCTTCCTAAATAAAGATCTAATTCCCTTTTAAAAGTTGTTATCGAATCAGCCTCCACCACCTTTTCAGGCAATGCATTCCAGATTCGAACAACTCGCTGAGTGAAAAAATTTCTCCTCAGCTCCCCTCTACTGCGCCTTGAAACTATTTTAAATCTGTGACCACGAGTCACAGATTCACCCACGAGTGGAAATAGTTTTTCTCTATTTGCCCTGTCGAAACCCCTCATGATCTTATAAACCTCTATTAGGTCTCCCCTCAATCTTCTCTGCTCCAGAGAGAATAACCCTAGCCTATCTAGCCTCTCCTCATAGCTGAAGTCCCTCAATCCTGGCACCATCCTAGTAAATCTTCGTTGTACCCTTTCCAATGCCTTCACATCCTTTCTGTAGTGTGGTGACCAGAATTGAACACAGTATTCCAGCTGAGGCCTCACCAAAGTCCTATAGAGGTTAGTCAGCACTTCCTGACTTTTGTACTCTATACCCCTATTTATAAAGCCTAGTATCCCATATGCCTTCTTAACAGCCTTGTCTACCTGTCCTGCCACCTTCAACGAGTCACTAACACAAATCCCCAGGTCTCTCTGTTCCTTCACACCATTTAAAATTGTACTATCTAGCCTATATTGCCTCCCTTCATTTCTTCTCCCAAAATGCATCACCTCACACTTCTCTGCATTAAACTTCATCTGCCATGTGTCTGCCCACTTTACCAATTTGTCTATATCCTCTTGCAGATGGCTACTATCCTCCTCACTGTTTACTATTCTCCCTAACTTAGTGTCATCTGCAAACTTGGAAACTGTACTCCGTACACCCAAGTCCAGATCATTGATGTAGATTACAAACAGCAATGGTCCCAAAACCGATCCCTGTGGCACACCACTGCTCACTTCCCTCCAATCTGAAAAACAGCCGCTCACTACAACTCTCTGCTTTCTGTCTCGCAGCCAGTTGTGGATCCACGCTGCCACTGTCCCTTTTACGCCATGGGCCTTTAATTTCTTAATAAGTCTCTCATGTGGCACTTTGTCAAATGCCTTTTGAAAGTCCATGTAAACTACATCAACTGCGCTACCATTATCCACCCATTCCGTTACCTCATCAAAAAATTCTATCAGATTTGTAAGGCAAGATTTGCCTTTAACAAATCCATGTTGACTGTCCTTTATTAGCCTATATCTTTCTAAGTGAAGATCTACCTTGTCCCTGATTATGGACTCTAGAATTTTGCCCACTACCGACGTTAGACTGACTGGTCTGTAGTTACCAGGCTTGTCCTTCTGCCCCTTTTTATACAAGGGAGTAACATTAGCTATCCTCCAGTCCTCTGGCACGACCCCTGTGTCCAAGGAAGATTGAAAGATCGTGGCCAGAGTCCCTGCTATTTGCTCCCGTGCCTCACTTAGTAACCTAGGGTGCATCCCATCCGGACCAGGTGACTTATCCACCTTGAGCGACGTCAACCTTTTTAGCACTTCCTCTCTGGTTATAATTATTCTATCCATTTCTCCTACCCTCTCCTCTAATACCATGGCATTGGCTGTATCATTTTCTTTTGTGAAGACAGAGGCGAAGTAATCATTCAGTACATCAGCCATGCCCTCTGCCTCCACAATGAGATTTCCTCCTAGGTCCCTAATTGGCCCCACCCTCTCCTTGACCAACCTTTTACTCTTAATATGTTGGTAAAAAACCTTAGGGTTCCCCTTAATCTTACTCGCTAATTGTTTTTCATGCAGTCTCTTTGCCCCTCTAACTTCCTTTTTTAGTTCTATCCTACACTTCCTATATTCTGCTTGGTTCCCTTCTGAATTTTGAGCCTGACACTTATCATAAGCCTCTTTTTTTTGTTTGATTTTGGCCCCGATTTCCTTAGTCATCCAGGGAGGTTTGGATGCCTTACATTTCACCTTTGTGGGAATGCTTTTGACCTGTGCCTGAACTATCTCCTCTTTGAACGCTGCCCACTGCTCGTTAGTTGTCTTACCTGCCAATTTTTCTTTCCAATCCACCTTGGCTAGGTCCCACCTCAACTCATTGAAATTAGCCCTTTTCCAGTTGAGTGTCCTCACCTGTGATCGTTCCTTATCCCTTTCCATAATTATTCTGAATCTAACGATATTGTGGTCACTATTCCCTAGATGCTCGCCTACAGAAACCTGTTGAACTTGCCCTACCTCATTTCCCAAAACTAGATCCAGCAATGCTTCTTTCCTCGTTGGACTGGAAACATACTGATCAAGAAAGTTGTCCTGCACACACTTCAGGACTTCTTCTCCCTCCTTGCCCTTTACTCTACTATTCTGCCAGTCTATGTTGGGATAGTTGAAGTCACCCATTATCACTACTCTATTAGCTCTGCATTTCTCCGTGATACGCTTGCAGATCTGCTTGTCTATCTCCTCCCCACTATTTGGTGGTCTATAGTATACCCCTAACAGTGTAACTGCACCTTTTTTATTCCTCAATTCTAACCAGATAGATTCGGTTTTTAGTCCTTCTTCCACCTCGTTCCTTTCTAAGGCAGTCACTGAGTCCTTAACTAAAATTGCCACCCCGCCCCCTTTTCTCCCTTCTCTATCCCTCCTGAATACATTATAACCAGGAATGTTCAACTCCCATTCCTGCCCATGCTGGAGCCAAGTCTCTGTTACTGCTATAACATCATATCGCCTCGCAGCAACCTGAGCCTGCAGCTCACCAATTTTATTTCTCAAACTTCGTGCATTTACATACATGCACTCTAAGGCACAAATTACTTCCTCTGCATTTTTCTCCCGTCTTCCCTTTTCCCCTGTCCTCCTTATTACCCCTCCTGTATTTGAACTACTGATCAGTTTCCCACCCTCACCCCCCGGGATTAGTTTAAAGCCCCCCCCACAAAACTCGACAACCTCCCTGCAAGGAGATTGGTTCCAGCCCTGTTCAGGTGTAACCCATCCATTTTGTACAGGTTCCACCTACCCCAGAATTGGTCCCAATGGTCTAGGAACCAGAAACCCTCCTTCCTACACCACTTCTCCAGCCATGCATTGATGTGCCTTATTCTAGCATTCTGGAACTGGCTTGCTCGAGGCACTGGAAGCAACCCAGAGATCACCACTCTCGAAGTTCCACTTTTCAGTTTACTCCCTAGTCTCTGGTACTCTCCCTGGAGCATCTCAGGTCTTTTCCTCTCAACTTCATGGGTCCCAACATGGACCACCACAAGTGGATTTTCCCCTTCCCCTTGCAGAATTTCCTGGACCCGCTCAGTCAAGTCTTCAACCCTGGCACCTGGTAGGCAACACACCTTCCGAGATTCGCGTTTCCGTTCACAAAAACGCCTATCTATACCTCGGACAGTTGTATCTCCTATTAAAATGGTCATATAAAATATATTATATAAAATATAATAGAAGCACTTACTTTCATATTGTTATATGCTTTACACCAGAACAATACATCTTCAGAGATATAATCAGCAAAAAACAATGTGGTAATAACTCTTAAGAGGCTTGAATTAAGTTGCTTTAAAAAGGTTTGCAAGGCCACAGAGGGGGAGATTCTGAGCATTTGAGGAGAGTTGTTATGATGTGCAATGCCTTCCGGATTCAGTGGTTGAACCATTGGCAGGTGAGCCTTCAGTCATTCTGCCCCCAACCTCTGGAACTCCATCCCAAAGTCCCTCCGCCTCGCACCCTCCCTGGCCTCCTTCAAGTCTCGTCTCAAGACTCTCCTCTTCGATGGACCCATCTGCAACTCCTTGCCCCCTCCCCCTTCCCCCACTCCTACCCACTCCGTCCTCAGCTCGGGTCTGAAACTGTCCAGCACCTCGGGATGTTCTCCTGATGTGAAAGGCGTTATACAAATGTAATTTTGTTGTTGTTTTTGTAGAGGTAGGATTTATATTACCCTTCAAGAGGGAACTAGAAAGGTTAAAAAGGAACAAGTGGGAAATAGGCCGTTAAGGGAGATTGAAAGGATTGCTCTTTTAAAGTGCCAGCACAGACATGATGGACCAAATGACCATTTTATGCTGTAAACTTCTATGGTTCTAATGTTTGAGTCGAGTACTAAGAAAGGGCATAGAAAGTATTGTAGCACTAAAATATAAGAATAAATATTCCATGAAAAGAATCACTTTGCCACTTGTATTTAAGTTTTATTTTAATAATTTACTTGTAAATTAATTGTATCAGAATGTTTCCGTGATATACATATATATTTATATATTATATATATTATATATATATATATATAATATATATAATATATATATATGTATATATATATATTATATATATTATATATATTATATATATTATATATATATTATATATATATATATATATACTGGGTCTCCTCAATTAACATCGGGGATGTGTTCTTGAAGTGCAACTTGAATTTGAAACAATGTATAGCAAAACCTAAATTACCATTGGCCCTAATGCTTTAAATTCGCCCACAAATATACAACAACAACAACAAAATTACATTTATAGAGTGCCTTTCACGTCGGGAGGACATCCCAAGATGCTCAACAGTTAGGCTGGGACCCGAGCAGGGGGGGTGGAGCGGAGGTCGAGGTAGAGGGAAGCAGAGTAGGAAAGTGGGGAGAGTTAGGAAGGGAGCAGAAGGCACAGTTCAAGAGGTCTTGAGGCTGGCCTTGAAGGTGGAAAGGGAAGAAGCAAGGTGAAGGGATAGCGGGATGGAGTTCCAGAGTGTGGGGGCAGAGAGGCTGAAAGACTGGCTGCCGATGGTAGGGCGATTCGGGTGGGGGACATGGAGCAGGCCAGAGCCCATTGAACGGAGGGGACAGGCAGGCTGATGGAGGGACAGCAGATCGGAGAGATAAGCAGGGGCGGCCATGAATGGCCTTGAAGGTGAGGACAAGGATTCGATTCTGGGGGATGGGGAGCCAGTGGAGATGGGCGAGGGTGGGAGTGATGGGGTTGCGGAGCCAAGTGTGGGAGAGTACATGAGCTGCAGAGCTCTGAATAATCTGCAGCTTGTGAAGGGAGGAGCTGGGAAGGCTGACGAGGAGAGAGTTCCCGTAGTCAAGCCTAGATGTGATGAATACGTGGATGAGTGTTTCGGCAGCATGGGAGGTGAGGTAGTGGCGGAGTCTGGAAATGTTGTGGAGGTGGTGGAAGGTTGTATCAGTAATGGTGTGGATTTGCGGGGAGGAAGGACAGTTCGGGGTCGAACAGGAAGCCCAGTTTCCTGACACACTTCAAGAGGTGGAGAGTGCAGCTTTGAGTGCTGATGTTGCCAGCGCCTGACGTGCGGAGGCGCTGACGCAAGCTAATCAGGAGGGCCTCCGTCTTGTTGATGTTTAGTTGGAGGAAGTTGTCCCTCGTCCAGGACTCAATGTCGGTCAAGGGTGGAAGTGGAACAATTGAGTTGGATGTCATCCACATACATGTGGAAATTTATCCTATGTCTGCAGATCATGTCACCGAATGGGAGCATGTAGAAGGTGAAGAGTAGGGGGCCAAGGATAGATCCCTGAGAGTGCGAGAGCTGGAGGAAAAGCCGTTGGAGGAGATGAAGTGAAGGCGGTGTGAGAGGTATGACCAGAACCAGTCAAGGACAGAGTTAGCTGCGGGGGGGGCACTGTGGAAGAGAAGGACAGAGTGAGAGTAGTGGATAGAGGTGAGTGGGAGGAGAAACATTTATGGTGATGAGGGAGGCTCGGGTCGGGGCAGCAGCCAAAAGGCGCGCACAAGAGACCGGGAGCGAGCGATCATGGCTAAGGTGTGACTACAGTACAGTCAATTCACTTTACAGTATATTTTGTGAAGCGCTTTGAGACGTCGATAAGATTTGAAAAGCGCTACAGTATATTAAATGCAAAAATTATTATAAATAGGGGGTTATGTACCTTCGGTACATTTCTGGTCTGAAGAAAATCTGGACAACACCACGAGTATTGAAAATTAAAATAAAAGTTTAATAAATATATAAATAAGATAAAAATACAATTAAGAGAACACTTACTGTTGATGTGGTCAGTGGTTGATGTGGTCAGTGGGTGATGGTGGAGTCATTCAGATGAAGGTGCCAGATTACCTACTCTTGTACGGATCCCCAGAAGGGCCCCTCCCTCCCTCCCTGAGTCACGTTGGGTCACCAAACATCTGATCGCTGGGCACGTGTTTGCGCCTTCGTACATTTTTTCTAAAGTTGTTGAAATGTACAAATGAGCAAACACATGCCAGCGATCAGCTGTTTGGGGACGCATTGGGAAATGCTGAAAAAAATATTTTTTAATGCTGAAAAGTGCCAGAGACGACATCGCCAACCAACCTGTATGCAAAACCTTACTAGCGAGTTGCACTGAGTTCAAAAAGAGACGGAGATATCGTCTTGTCTGAGCTTCGCTTCAATCGCGCAGTCGCCCCCTTGGGGTCTGGAGGTCCTGTTGGTGGCCAATGTAGGGTCTCAGCAAAAAAAAGGTTGGGAACCACTGTATTAGAAGATACTCTGGGAGAAATTTAGACACTTTTCCAGGAAAGAATGAACACTTCATCGTTTCTCCAAATTTTTCAGATACATGGGAATGTTCCCAAGCACAAGGTTTAGACATACATCACCTTTAAGTATAAGCATTATTGCATATACAAGTCAGGAATTCTGGGGTCTTTGAACTAGAGATCAGACTGGGTTTATTATTGCAATGTCTGTCAAGCCAGTAATTCTTAACACTTCATATTCAAATGAAGTCCTTGATCACAAGCTTAGGGGTTGAAGCAGATTTTCTTTAAATAACAACAACAAGATTACATTTATAGAGTGCCTTTCATGTCGGGCAGGCATCCCAAGGCACTGAACAGTCAGGGGTCAGGACCCGAGCATGGCGGAGGGGCAGGGTAGGAGGGAGGGAAGTGAGAGAGGTGGGAGGGCAGCTAAAGGCACAATCGAAAAGGAATATGGAGAATATGGGAATGCTAATTGCCATGTTATGCCTAAGGGCAAGATGGATTTGAACAGGAAAAGGAGAAAGGCTGAATTTAGCATGTAGCAAATTTTAAAAATCATCAGCAGATACTGAGACACAAGTAAATATTGACTTGTTTCACAAAAATGTAACTGATCCATCACATTTTTAAAATATTTGCTCTTATTAATCAATACTGTATTGTCATTTGTCACCTTAATTCTGATCTGTGTAGTGACAGTTGCTGGAATGCATCCCTGGAGCCTGGTTTGCGGACGCATGCTCATATATTCATGGATGCATCTTGATTGGTTTGCAGAGAGTTAAGTAACTGCTATTCAAGCTCCATAATATTAATAATAATTCTTGCATTTGATATAGTGCCTTATCCCTTCCCTCAACCTCTTCACCTCACCCCAGTCTTCCCCATCCTCAGGTCAGGCTTGAAGACCTTTCTCTTCAACCATGCTTACGGTCACTTTCCTCCTCCCCCTGGCTCGGCCTTGGACTCCGCCATCATTAAGTGCTCTGAGATGTGGAGGGCGCTACACAAATGCAAGTTGTTGTTATCACGTTTGCGAGACACCTTATTGCACTTCACAGAATATATTGTAAAGTGAATTAGCTCCATATGGTGGAACCTTCACTCAAGTGGGTAAGGGTGTGTCCAAGCTGTGGGCAAAAGGTTGGAGTAATAGGCTTCTCTCATATGTTTCATGCTGAACTGTGTTGCTCACAGGGAAGCTTGGGGATAATTCCTAGTGCTTGCTATTCAACCATTAGGGCTCAAACCTGTGCTGTTGGAATTTAAATGGCCTTCTAGTGATTATCCTGTTTGGGGAAGGTACGTGGGATCTCCTTGGGGCTGAAGAGGCTCTAAAGTGGTGATTAACAACAGAATGTCAAAGTCAAAGCACTCCTCTTTGATGGTCTCAGTGAATCCAGTTATTGGACAAGGCAAGTCCAAAATACACCAAAGCAACTCTGATGACAGACCAGCCAGCCTGTCTCATTGGCAGGATTTGAAGGAGTAATAGCAACCAGCAGAGCTAAGAGCAGAGATTCTTCCCACTTAGTACTCATTAATCCAGCAAGCCAAGGCCTTGAACAAATAAAAGGAAAGCTTACCGGATAGTGCTCTCAAAGGCAAATATGGTTTAGGCTAATTGAACTTCAGCAGTAATCTAACATGCACTCTTGTGCACTCAATCCTAGCCTCTCATCAACCTACGCTCATTACTCCAGGATTAGGTAAGCAGGATGTATTCTTCCAGGGAGAGAGTGGGTGTTCCACTTCAGTTATTAAAAATATCCTTGTGTAGGTGCCAAACATACGTGAAATTCTCAGTGTGGCGTCAATACTCTCAAGCATGGTGATAGGTTTCCACCAGGCTGACCAAAAAAAACGTAATAACTACCTAACACATTTAAAGCAACACTATGAGACAGGGTCTGCAATCTGTTGATAAAGTTCTCAAAGATGAAACACCTCCATAGTATTAATAGAATTTGGTTCATATGTTTAGGAACTTGCCAGTGGCCTGAAATTGCAAATTACAGTTGTAACATTTACCCTATGCAACATTTAAAATATAATTTCTTTAAGACTTGCTGTCCACCCTCATCAATCCCTACCCAGCTCGGATCCAAAATACTGTCTATCCAGTATCTTGGGATGTCCTCCGATGTGAAAAGCACTAGGCAAATGTAATTTTATTGTTGTTGTTATTGGACATTGTAACAGTATCATGCCTTTTGGTCACCCTGAAGTTTTACCCTGTGAGAACATATTGGTTTTGAAGGATTTGTAGCCGTGTCTTGAAATAAAGTCTTAATTGGAAACTAGATCTTGTTGGAAACTGCAGAAAATCAGATACCAATTTCAGACAGAACACAAGAATGTTCCACAATTCTGCACAATTTTAAATATTAAGACATAAATAGTCTGAGAAGATTAAAGATAGGTGGAGTTTCGAACCTCTGTTTTTGTTTACCTTCTGGATTACAAGAAATGTTTGGGATACAGTCCGACCTATGTCTTGATTTACTTCATAAATGCAGATTTCAGAGTTTCTAGAATGTCAACTTCTCAACTACGGTCTCTAAATTTGAAACAGTTTTTCTGTAAATTCTGTAATCATATCTTACTTGAAATAGATTTCAACAAGTTGCCAAATTCTTTAAATACTGAAATGCTATGTTAATAAGAGTAAATCAGGTGGAATTTCTACCCCCATATTCTACTTTTATCTATCATGATTACAAAGAAACCCAAATTTGTAATTATAGTGAACTGGAAATTGTATTTTGATCTCTAAAAGCCACTGCAACAATATTAATAGATAATCTGGGTGATCATGTTAAATGTGGTCAGGTCATCTAAATTTACAGTGCAGGAGCTGGAAGTTGTTGGCTATGTCTTCAATATTTAAGACTACAAAAATCATTTGAGTAGAAGTAGTAGCAATGTCAGCCAGCAGGATATGAGAACATGATTTAATTTTATTACATTTGAGAGATGTCAAAGTAAAAATTACATTCCACAACTCAACTAGATATGGATCCACAATCACAATAAAATGTGAGTGCAACAGAGGAGAATGTCTTGCAACAATTTTCCTGGAGATTGCAGTGTGAGGGACATGAAGACTCTGAAAATAGCACTTTTGACTTCAATATATGCTTGACATTTATTTGCGTACTTATTGATCATAAATAATTATAAAGAAATAATCCCTCTATTTGATATAGCGACATAGTACATTAGACACCTCAAAGCCCTTCACAGGATATATTGTAAGATGATTTGACTGCATTTTGTGGGTGATATGCAGCAGCCAATTGCGCAGAGCATTGTTCCAAAACCAACCATGGAGTCAGTGACCAATTTTATCTGGGGGAATGTTGGCCAGGACACTGGGAGAAATTCCTTTCTCCTTTCAAATAATGTCATGGAATCTTTAACAGCCAATTGAACAGGCAGATATGATCTAGGTTCAATATTTCATCTGAAGGACAGCCATTAAACAACCATTTAAAAAAAAATTAAACAGCATTTCTTTTTCTCAGTTTATCCTGTTAAAAACTGAGGGAAAAGTGGGGGGAAGGGAGATCTGACACAAAGGCTTCAGGTCCTGTAGTTCCGTGGTTAGAGAACTCGCCTTGCAAGCGAGAGACCTGGGTTCAATCCCAGTAGGGTGAAACCTTGGGCAAATTTCCTTACTCCACACGCCTAATAATCCCTTAAAAAGAAAAATATTAAATTTGCCATTTCAATCCATGACTGTTTGTGGGACAGTGTGCAATTGGCTGCTGTGTTTCACCCACAAATATACACTCAATTAAATTTACAGAATATTCTGTGAAGCGCTTTGAGACATCTGGAATTGTGAACTGTATCAAATGCAAAGAATATTATTTAATGAAAACCTGAATATATTTTGTAATATTGAAAACCCAACAAGCCAAATGAGAAAAAAAAGTTTATTTCTGAAAAAAAAAGCTAATTATCCATTCTAATTGGCACCTGCCCCATTGTAGTTAATTAGACATCACACAAAATACAAATTAACTACAACTCCATCTAAAAAATATTCCATCAGGAATTACTCCTCTTTCTGCCTCCAATTTTCAGTCTCTGACTTTTCCTATACCGGTAACTAATTCTACACTTTAAATGTTAGAATGATACCTATCAGCATGAAAAATAATTATGTGCAAGTGAATTAAGCTGCTAAGGACTCTCACAGGTACAAAACTGGGATGATACTGTGATCCGCATGCATTCTTGGAAACTGTTTCATGTGCTACATTCCTAGGCATGGACAAAATTATGCGAATAACATTATTAAATCAAGTTCAGGTGGAAATCAGATTTTACTGAAAACGTGTATATACCTGTGCAAATCGGTAAAGAAGCAACTTTAATTATCTTTATTGATGATTTTATTAATAATGAATGTTTATAGTGTAATAATGTTAGATTTACAAGCATTTGTACAGTAATCCAAACATACTTTACTTTGGATATAAATGTAAGTATTCTTTATTAAAATTCATATTCAGTGTTTACTCAATCATTGCTATTTATGGTGAGGATGGTTATCAAGTTTGCCCACATTGCAATGCATTTATATGACTCCCTTCAAACAGGTTGGTATCTCAGGGCACTAACAACAGTCACTACATGTTAAGTAATTCTTTTTGTTTATGACGTGGGAATATTTCAATACAATACCACTGCTGTATTAAGTATAACTATTATTTGCTTTGGATCATCATCTTTTATGAATTATTCATTGAACATCTTTCTGTCTGCTAAAATTTGCAGATTCAAAGGATGCAAACAAATCCTATGATCAAACTTCACCTAATGGCCTGTAGGACCATTCTGTCCTAAAATCACAACAACTTGCAGTTATATAGATAGCATCGTTCGCACAGGGTAAAATCTCAGAGGAAATACTGTATTTAAATTCACTTATAATTTTGAAGTCAGTTTTTCTCCGTTTTTTTAAAATAACACACAGCTTGGTAATGTGGTAACATGAATTTAAGAATTTATCAATTTATTGTGTGATGTTATTTGAAGTTGACTTGTCTTGCAGGCTAAAACCAAGTGTAATTTGAGCCTAGCCTGTGTTGTAAAAGAGTAAGGAGTTTATTCCCTGTGTCCTGGCAGACTCACAGCCAGGAAATCTAATCAAATTAGCTGCTTTTCTCTTTGCTCTTTGCAGGATGTTGCTGTGCAAATTAGATGTCACATTTGCCCAGGTAACAATTTATCCTCATTTTGTGTTAAATTGTGTTTTTATGTGGGAGGCGCCTACATGTTTATCAATCTGTAATTGGATTTAGCTGCAAGAATGTAAAGATTATGAAGCTGGTGTTACCACTTCCTAAGTTCTTTGTTTCCATCTCCAAAGATGTGTCTGGTCCTCTGAGCCTCATTAAATCCCAGCACAATCTACAAAACCAACACCACCTGCACTGGAAATTGGATATTCAAATTGGAAACACCAGCACAACACTGCGTCTTATTGTTGCATATGAGCACACAACTTGGAACCACGAAGTGAGGAAGGAAAATTGGAGAGGCTCATTGCAGGATACAGATGTTGGAGTACCAGGGACCTCAGCAGGAGAATGGATACAGATGTTGGTGAAAAAGATTATTAATACATTGACATGATATTCACCCAGCACATCAACACTGAACATTCACAACTGACTCTCCAGTATCCACAACTGATTTTTCAGCAGCCTTTACACACTATTGAGCGTATTATGATATTTAGTCTGTAATTTCTGTATTGTGAAATATTCATATTGTGATATTTATAATCTTGATCAGATAATTTAATTAGCCAGGAACTAAAGATAATTTCTCCCACACTCTGGAACTCCATGCCACAGTCCCTTTGTCTCACTCCCTCCCTCTTCTCCTTCAAAGCCGGCCTCAAGACCCTCCTCTTCATCTGCTGCCCTCCCAACTCTGTCCTGCCCCTCCTAACTCTCTCCCGCCCTTCCCCACTGCCCTGCCCCTTTGCTTGGATCCTGTCCTGACTGTTCAGCGCCTTGGCATGTCCTCCCATCGTGAAGGGCGCTCTATAAACGTAATTTTGTTGTTGTTTGTTTTGTTTTACGATACTGTATATAATACTGAAGAATACACATTAGTAGTTTCAATATTCTGTTCAGTTTAGTATTACTCTTTTGCAATGCCAGCTTTTCCCCCCAGGAGGGGGTAAACCCCAGAGTGTGTATTGGGATACTGCTGGAGTTCAACCAGCTAAAACCGTACAGTTTGATATTACTGTCCAGTAGGGTCCGGCGATATATCGATATATCGCTAAAACCCGATATAATTTTCATATCGATACGCCGATATAGGCATTTCAAAAATATCAATATATCGAAAAATCAATATATCGAGGTAAAAAATCAGGATGCGAGCACACTGAACTACAAGACCCAGAATGCTCATCTCTATACACAATGCACAGACCGAGGTGCAAAGCCGCCATATTGTATTCATAGTCCTCGAATACAATATACAGGTATGCAAGGGGTGGGGGTGGGGGTGGGGGAGAGACGGCTGGGTGGGGGGGGGGGTGAGGGGGAGAGAGGTGGGGGGGGTGAGGGGGAGAGAGACGGCTGGGGGGAGGGGGAGAGAGACGGCTGGGGGGAGGGGGAGAGAGATGGCTGGGGAGAGGGGGAGAGAGACGACTGGGGGGAGGGGGAGAGAGACAGCTGGGGGGAGGGGGAGATGGGGAGAGGGGGAGAGAGACGGCTGGGGGGAGGGGGAGAGAGACGGCTGGGGGGAGGGGGAGAGAGACAGCTGGGGGGAGGGGGAGAGAGACAGCTGTGGGAGGGGGAGAGAGACGGATGGGGGGGAGGGAGAGAGAGATGGCGGGGGGGGGGAGGGAGAAAGAGACGGCTGGGGGGGTGGTGGGGGAGAGAGACGACGGGGGGGGGGGGGGCGGGGGAGAGACGGGGTGGATGTGATAATATACAGATAGATAGAGATGGGGGGGATGTGAGAGAGGATAGAGGGTGAGGGGGAGAGAGACACAGAGACACACAGACAGAAAAACACAGAGATGGAGAGAGTGAGAGACACAGAGAGAGAAAGATATTTACCTCCTGAGGAGATAGGCCCCGAATGTGCTCGCCGCACACGCATGCGCAGTACGAACAACCCGAAAATATCGATATTTCGGTATATCTCGATATGAGCCCATCAATATATCTAAATCGGAAAATTTCCATATCGACAGACCCTACTGTCCAGCAGGATTTCCCGCTGCTTGTCCAGCTAGAACCACCTTACTCATTGGCTTACATAGCACTCATCAGATAAACCAAGATAATTTACTTTTATCCTATCAATTCTTTCATCTGGTTCTGTTCTGATCCTTCATAATTGAGTTTGTTGGTTCTCCTCAGATTGGACAATTTACTGTGAAGCTATTTCTGCTCTGATTTCCATACTTCAACTGAATTTCTATATATTTTTTAATTTTGGCTGTTGAATTGGCTCATTTGCTCTTTCAGAAATGTAAACCATTCATTATTGCAAGTGTGTCATCATCCGTGAGGCCTCTTATGTGATTTTGTGAGCCCTTTTGTTAAAATTTTTTGGTAAACAGCCATTAAATCAGAGAAACAATATCAAGCGCAGTGGTTCATTATTTATATGGCATGGCTTCACTGTGGTGAAGCCAGAATATTGCTGGGGGGCAAACACATGAGTACAATGAATCTAATAACATAAGAGAGCATAGAAAGGCCATTTGAACAATGGATCCAAGTTTTTGCTATCCCATGTAGACGTTTGGTTGCTCAAGGACTTAATGCAAACTGTTTAATATCCTGGGGGTAAAATCAACATTATTTAAACAATTAGAGAATTGTTCAGCTTTCTCCATAGTTTTTTTAATCACAAGATCATCCTCAGTTCTGAATTTTATTATGTTCATACTTTGATAGTGAATCCCCCCCCAAATCAATGTCTTAAATTAGAAAATAAAAAAATTATTTCCCTACAATAAGTAAAATTGTCCAAACCACCTTGGCAATACATCAGTGTCATTGTATCATTGCATATATTTGAACTGATTAGCTTCAAGATACTATGGAGTTCTGAGATGTTAGAAGTAACACAACCTGTGTTGGTGATATCATGCTGATTATTGAGATGATTTTGTTTCTTAACTTCAACAAGTATGGCAACTCCTTTCAGTTTATGCTGAAGAACAGCTTGCATTTATATAGTGCCCTTCAAGCAGTGTAGCTTCCCAGAGTGCTTAAACACCAATATATTACAGAATATACTGTAAAGTGAATTGATTGTCTATTTTGTGGGCATTTTGTCCCAAAAATACAGTCAATTCACTTAACAGTATATTCTGTGATGCAATTTGAGGTGTCTTGAAGATGTGATAAGGCTGTATACCTAAGTACAAGCATTATTATTATTTGATATACCAGGTATATCAAAATGTCTCAAAATGCTATGGAGCAATTATTGTAAAGTGTAATGATTGTGTGGGTGAACATGACAACTAATTTGTTCCCATTAATGTCCACAAACAGTCAAGATCCAAGAGTAAATGCTTAATTTACCTAGAGGATTGTTGGCCAGGATAACAACAACAACTTGCATTTACAACAACAACAACAAAATTTCACTTATATAGCGCCTTTCATGTTGGGCGGATGTCCCAAAGCTCTGAACAATCAGGTCGGACCCCAAGCGGGGGGGGGGGGGGGGGGGGGGCGAGGGTAGGGGAAAGGGGAAGGAGAGTGGGAGAGGGGGAAAGAGTTAGTGGGCAGCCGAAGACGCGGTCAAAGAGGAAGGTCTTGAGACCGGCCTTGGAGGAAAAGGAGGAAGCGAGGCGGAGGGGCTGCGGGATGGAGTTCTAAAGTGAGGGAGCAGAGCAGTTGAAAGCCTAGCCGCCGATAATTGGGCAGTGGACGCGGAGCAGGCCTGAGTCTGCTGAACGGAGGCTGGTAGGGAGTCAGAGATCAGAGAGATAGGCGGGAGCAAGGCCATGAATGGCCTTGAAAGTGGGAACGAGGATCTTGAATTCAATCCCCTGGGTGACGAGGAGCCAGTGGAGACGAGCATGGGTGGGAGTGATGTGGTTGCGAAGCCTGGTACGGGAGAGTACGCAAGCTGCAGAATTCTGAATGATCTGCAGCCTGTGAAGGGAGGAACTGGGGAGGCCGATGAGGAGAGAGTTCCCGTAGTCGAGCCTGGAAGTGATAAAGGCGTGGATGAGAGTTTTGGCGGCGTGGGGGGGTGAGATAGTGGTGGTGTCTGGCAATATTCCGGAGGTGATGGAAGGCTGTGCCGGTCATGCAGAGGATGTGGGGGAGGAAGGATATTTCGGGGTCGAGCAAGACGCCCAGATTTCTGATTGGCTTTGAGAGGTGGAGAGAGCAGCCTTGAAAGCTGATGTTGCCAGCGCCTGAGGTGCGGAGGCGCTGATGTGAGCCAATCAGGAGGGCTTCCGTCTTTTTGACGTAGAATTGTAGGAAATTTGCCCTTTGCCTTTATGTGGTGCCCTCCAAGTCGGGCAATGCCTCAGAGTGTTTCACACTTTGTATAGTGTGAGAGCCCCGGATTCTAAGGGGAGGGTGAAGGTAACAGTAATCACGGATGAAGATGGAATAGGATGGTGATACGAAGGAATTGAGATAGGGAGTTTCAAGGTTTTGGGGCGTAATGGCTGAAAGCACGGCTGGCGATGGTAGAGTGGAGGAATTGGGGGACTCAGTAGAGCGGAGGCAGTGGGTACTGCTGTGAGGAAAGAAGAGGTTAGAGATATAGGGGGTGTCGAGGAGTGGAGGGATTTAAACACAAGAGTGGGGATCTTGAAGTTGATACCAGGAGAAGTCTTCTTTTTGAATAGTGCCAGAGTTCTTTAACATCCACCTGAAAAGGCACAAGAGATTCTATTTTACCTCTATCCAATTGATAACACTTCTAGCAACCCAATACTGCCTCAGCATTGCATTCTCAGCCTAGCCTGTGAACTCAAATCCCATGCATTCAAGCTTTAAATGACTTTGA
Organism: Hydrolagus colliei; assembly: GCA_035084275.1. Taxonomy (NCBI): domain Eukaryota; kingdom Metazoa; phylum Chordata; class Chondrichthyes; order Chimaeriformes; family Chimaeridae; genus Hydrolagus; species Hydrolagus colliei. The sequence continues at coordinate 59,491,480 of CM068744.1, forward strand.
AGTGTTGTTTATAATCCTGGACACATATGAGTTATTAATCTGTTGACATTGAAAATGTCACTTGCACTATCCATTTATCCCGATTATAAAAGTATTGTCTTTAATTGAGAATGCAACACTTCAAAGATCTTTAGTTGCTAAAAACAGAGATAACTTATCTATCCTTTGTACTCTGCACAACCGGGGAGACATTTGTTTTGTAGCAAAATCTCAAAGGAGCTGTCCCATTTGATGGAGCATGCACCCTGAGCTAGTGAATACTCAAAAGCATCTCATTAATTAGCAGAATAAATGGCATCATTAATTATTTTTACTGGTGATTTATAATTTAGGACCATTTCTTCAATTCAAATTGCTTTATTTCCAGTTTTTTCATGTTCATTTCATAAATAATTTTTAATGAACACGCCAAACAATATTTGTCAGAAACATTTTCTATACTGTTCCTCACAACAGTGAGGTCTATTTTGCATGTACCCTTATATAGAAGGAGCAATTGTATATAATTTGAAGCACTCATTGCAGTGAAAAGTGTAGACCTGAAATTGTACCCACCCGGTCTTTGCTTGTAAGACAATTTTGTCTTAAGATTTAAGATGACAGAATTGTAGAAAATTCATGAATTCCATTATAAATTGGACAACTTTTTCAGAACTGTAGAAAAATAGCTTTAAATTAAGATGCAATTTAAGAATTCTCGACAGTTCTATGTGCAATCTTAAAATTTAAGACAAAATGGTTTTTCCAAAACTGGAATTTCAGATCTTACAGTTGACCTTACAGTGGAATTCTAATGGATAAACAATTGCTGAATTTTAAAGCAGACTGTTTGTCTCATCTGTTAAGCTCTCAATTGAAGATTATTGTCACTTTGTTTACTCAACCTTTGTTAGTTACACACACTTGATAATGCTTGAAAACTAGAAAATACTCATAGCAGTAAATAAATAAGTCGGCCATGCCTTGAAAGGAACAAGAAATTGTGAGTATATGGAATCACTTTTGGACATCCAATTCTATCTAACATGTACTGTTTCCTAAAGCAATGTTAAAAGATCTCCAAGTGAATATTTCCTCTGTATATGTCTGCCAAATCAGTCCCAAGAAAAGGTGTTACAATGTTCTCCCTTTTCCGCAAATACTCAAGACAGTTGTCCAGGGCTGTAAGTTTCAAGTTGAACCAAAGATCTCCAGTGGCAACACTGAAGCAAACTGAGTAACTGTTGTGATCCCATATAGTGTTTGGGAAGTGAAGATTAAGAAAGAAGATTTATGCATGAAGGACAAAATGCTGCAGAGTAAGCTGCCAAGGAATTCCCCCTTCTACCTGTCACAATTTCCCGGTAGAGGATTGTATTTTTCAGTTTCTTGCTGAGATGGGGTAATGTGAATTTTTTCCCCTCCCTCCCTCTATTCCTCTGCTGAAAGTGTTTGCCTTTTTTACCGTTCTACTGGTCCTGTGCCTTGAGCATTAATGAGTGAGACGGACAAGTGAGTGTTCGTGGAGACAATCTGACCATAGAGAGCAACTTTAGCTGAGCCTGATACTATTCACACCCCACAGATGCATACCTCCCAGCAGGAATGTCTGGATAGTGATCAGGAACAGGATCCCTGGTTGATTATTGCTCCCAAACACAAGAGTTTTGAAGCCTCAACACAAATTGGGATTTGAACCTGCCATGTTCTTCTGCTGAAAGACTTTCTGCAAAAAGCTATTGTGTGAAAATTTTTTGTTGCATGTAGCAAAATATTTTGTCACATCAGAATCACACAAAATAAGATAAAGTAAACCCCAATGTCACTTCCTTTCTCTATTTAGAAACGGAAAACAAGAAATTCCATTCTGTCATTAATTCTAGAGAAACTCAGGAATGAAAATAAAACTCAATATTTTACAATAAAATTTTTACAATAAAATTGGAATAAACATTAGTGAAAAGAATGCTGTGAATGGATTATGAAGCATAATTGGCAATGTAGGGAGATCATGCTTCCTGTGATGACACAGAAAAAAGCCTGAATTAATTAATTCTTTAGTCATTAGAGCACCATGGCATCTGTTTACTCAGTTAACTAGCTTTTGTTGGATGACGAGGTTAAGATCTATTTATTGCAGTTACTGGAATAAGTTCAAATCATAGAATAGATTAAGGCAATAGTATTAAGTAAAATCTTAGCTATTCCAAACAATAAGATATGATATGATCATATGAAAACATACATGCCTTTTCAACAATATGGCGTCCTGTAGCTCAGTGGTTAGAGCACTCGGTTTGCAAGGAGAGACCTGGGTTCAATTCCAGGTAGGGTGAAATCACGGGCAAGTTTCCTTACTTCACACGCCGGATAATAATCCCTTAAAAACAAATCCCATTTCAATCCACGACTGTTGTTTCACCCACAGATCTAGTCAATTCACTTTACAGCGTATTCTGTGAAGCGCTTTGAGACATCTCGAAGATGTCTCAAAGCGTTTTATTAAATGCAAGGATTAATATTATTCTTAAAATAGTAAAAAATTTAAACCATATTGTGATATTCTAGACAAACAAAGATACAGGAAATAATGTGTACACAGGAATCAGATTTTTTTGTAAAGATTATATTTGACTCATTCAAACCTGGTAATACCAGGCAGATGGCTTGGCAGATCTTCAAAGGCCTCTTCAAATAATTGGAGTTCCTCCCTGCTGGCTAGTCAACCATACTCGAGGTTAATTGATGAACTATTATTGCGCGAAAGCATTTTGAGAAGTTTCAATTGTTAAAGTACAAGGTCTTTCTTCCTTTCCATGTACGAATCAACTCTTTAACATTGGAGTCTAATTTGTGAGTAATGGTAAGATATATAGAGTGAAACACTCTGAGACACTACCCACATAAAGGGTGATATATAAATGCAAATTGTTGTTGAAATTATACAATAAACATGCCAGATGTAAATTCCAATGTTTGCTATAATTTGGGCCATTAATTTGACGTGTAAAATTCCTGTGAAATGTTTTGGGTCACACCATCCAGCTCACAGAAAGGTCCAGGGATATCTATTTGATTTGGGCAGTTTCTTTTTCAGAAATTATCTATGGCATTAAGAATGTATGTGCATATATACTTTGGTGAAGTGTAAGACTATAACTTGTGTTACACGGCCTTGCCCCATCCTACTTAACCGATCTACTCTCCCCCTACATGCCCACCCGGACCCTCCGTTCAACAGGACTTGGCCTGCTCCAAGCCCCCCGCCCGAACCGCCCCACCATCGGAGGCCGGGCCTTCAGTTTCTCCGCTCCCACCTTATGGAATGCCATCCCTCAATCCCTCCATTTTGTCTCTTCCCTTTCCTCTTTCAAGGCCGGTTTGAAGACTTTCCTCTTCGATCGTGCCTTTTGTTCCACCCTGAACTCTTTTACCTCCCCTTCGTGTTTCACCCCTTCCCAAACACTCCCCTCCCAGCTCGGGTCACACGCCTCCTGTTCACCGCCTTGGGACGTCCTCCCGACGTGAAAGGCTCTCTATAAATGTAAATTGTTGTTGTTGTTGTGTTAGTGATGCACACTACCGAAGCTTAGACATAGTATTTGTTCAAAAAACACATGAATCCAGATAGTGCAGAAATCATTCAGGAAAACAGTTTTACGCTCCTAATATTACCCGACTCCGCCACTACCTCAATCCCAAAGCCGCTGAAACCTTCATTCACACCTTCATTACCTCCGGGCTCGATTATGCAAACGCGCTGCTGGTCGGCTTTCCCAATTCCTCCCTCCACAGACTGCAGATAATGCAGGCCTGCATCCTTTACCATTCCAAACTCCGTGACCTCATCTCTCCCATCCTCGCCCGATTCCATTGGCTCCCCATCATCCAAACCTCCCCCCACCCTACATCCGTGATCTCCTATTCCATTACCAACCTGCCCGCCCCATCCTGGCTAATTGAACTATCTGTCTCGAAAACTAATATAGATTCTACTTCTGCCTCAACTATTGTATCTTATGCGCCCTGAGACGCTGTCTGACATGGAGGGCGCTATATAAATCCAAGTTGTTGTTGAATAAAAATGTAATAATACAGTATTTACATATTTACAATCCTGACAGTAAGCCTTACATCAGTGACCTAAGCTGTACTTTACCACTTCATAGCTCCCAACTAGTGTGTTTGCTGCCTGTGCTCACACTTGCTTCATTCAGTGCATCTGTATGAAATGGAAAGAAAAACGAGGGTCCTGATGGTGTGGATCAAGCCCATTTAGTACCTTACATATCTCTATAATGCTCTCCCCTAACACATCTATTTTCGAGTATCTAATTATCCTGTTAACACTAAGGATCATGCTCATAGCTCTCCTCTATGTCTTGGGCAGCCCCCTTATGTCAATGTGACCTAAACTCTATGCAATGCTCCAGGAGTCAATCTGACCAGAGCCTTGTACATCTTGATCTGATGATCTGAACTCAGCTGATTTTGCAATATAGGCCAGCATCCTGTTTGACTCAAGTTGCTTTGACATTGTGAGCACTGAGTCATCGAACATTCCTGGAACTGTTTCAGCTACCCCTTTAGCAAATTCTATCTTATCCATGGATTACATGACTGTTTGTCTTCCGCACTTAGCCCACAAAAATATACAGTCAACTCACTCTACAGTATATTCTGTGATGATCTTTGAGATGTCCTGATAATGTGATAAGGTGCAAGGATTATTATTATTATTATTACATTCGCTTCCTAATTTACCTCCTATATGCAGTACATTCCATTTTTGTAATGAACTTCATTTTCTAGTCAATAGTTCATAAAACATCTTATCTTTGTAGGATGTTCACTGCCCAGGGCTCTGTCCTTAGCCTCTTACTTTTCAACATTTCCATTCTCCCACTTGGTGACATCATCCGCAGACATGGGGTTAACTTCTACATGTATGCGGATGACACCCAACTCTATCTCTCTGCCTCTACCCTCGACTTTAAGACTACTACTGTCTTGCCAAATTGTCTGTCAGACATCAGGTCCTGGATGAGAGCTAACTTTCTACAGTTGAATGTCAACAAGACAAAGACCCTACTGATTGACTCGCACAGTGCCTTCATGCATCAGGCACTGGCAGCATCAGCCTCCATGGTTGCACACTCTACCTCACCAAGCATCTCAGCAACCTAGGTGTCTTGTTCGACCCTCAAATGTCTTTCCTCTCTCACATCCAAGCAATGACTCACTCTGCCTTTCCCCATCTCCGTAACATTGCCCGACTCTGCCACTACCTCACCCCCAAAGCCACTGAAACCCTCATCCATGCCTTCATTACATCCCAGCTTGACTATGTAAATGCCCTACTTGTCGGTCTTCCCAACTCCTCCCACCACAGGCTGCAGATAATCCAGAATTCTGCATCCCATGTCCTCTACCATTCCAAACTCTGTGACCCCATCTCCCCCATCCTCACCCAACTCCATTGGTTCCCCATCATTGAAAGGATTCAATTCAAGATCCTGATCCTCACATTTAAAGCCCTCCAGAACCTCGCCCCACCCTACATCCGTGATCTCCTATCCCCTTACCAAGTTGCCCGCCTACTCCTCTGGCCTGCTCCACTTCCCCCGACTCACCCACCCCACCATTGGCTGGCGAGCCTTTAGCCACTCTGTCCCCAACCTCTGGAACTCCATCCCACAGTCCCTCCATCTCGTCCCCTCTCTGGCATCCTTCAAGTCTTGCCTCAAGACTCTCCGCTTCGATGGACCCATCAGCAACTCCTAATCGCCCCCTTCCCTCCCCCACTGTCCTCAGCTCGAGTCTGAAGCAGTGACTGTCCAGCGCCTTGGAATGTCCACCTGATGTGAAAGGCGCTATACAAGTGTAATTTTGTTGTTGTTGTTGCTGCTGTTGTTGACTCCTCTGATTCCACAGTTTCAACTTAGTGTCATCTGCAAATTTAATTTCCTCACTCTACAATCGTGAATGCATTCATGAACAGGAGGGGCCAGAGTATAGAACTCTGAGACACCACACTTCATAAATCAACAATTTAGACCTAGTTTCCCTAGTTACCCTGTGCTTCCTTCCCGTCTAGTTGCTAATCCTGGTTTTACCTTCTGAATCTCCTCTGCTCCATTGTAAGAGGGAATTACCAGTGTACTTAATTCTGTACATAACAGCCAATGAAAAGGATTCCAAAATCATTGGGGTTGTTGATTAAGTAAATAGGAGGACCTGTAGTTCTCTCTTTACAGATTAGTTTACATATGGTCAGCAAACGTAGACGTCAGACTGCCACACAGAATCATAGACATTTGCAGCACAGAAGGCCAATTGGTCCTTCATGTTATTGCTGACTCTTTGCAATGCATTCAATCACATATCTGTGTTTTCCTTATTCTCCAGCAAATAATAAAATAAATTGGGGGTGGGGTGCGTGGAGGGGATGGTGGGGTAATGACTTCCATGCAGTTCCATCTCGAAAACTAATATAGATTCTACTTCTGACTCAACTAATGTATCTGGCAGGGAATTCCACATTCTAACAACTCTCAGTGTAAACAAAATCCTCCCAATCTCCCATTTTGCTTTCTTACTAATTAAATAAAATGAATGTCCGCCAGTCACAGTACCCTTCTTCAGGCAGTGACTGGCCCCTTTGACTCCCAACCCACAATGACGCGTTTTTCAGATCCAGGTTGTTTTCAGCTATCCAATTCTCACAGCATGACCCAGAAAGCCAGAACAACATCTATGCCTTGGTCATTATGATTTACATGAGGATCCATGAGACTGTTTCAATATGTCAAATATTAATTATTCTGTGTAACTAGATTTATGTGAAAACGTATACCTACCTGGCTGTTCACCAACAATTGCACAGGTCTCATAAATTGCTATTAACTACCCTCACAAAAATGTCACAAAATGTTTACAGATGAAAATAAATGTTCGCACTCATGCATATTACAATTTTATCAAACACCTCCATGTTGTATCATATATTTGGAATATCCCTGCATTACTTATATTGCCAATTGAAATTATACCTATAAATGTGGCAGCCATTTGAATGCCAATGTAATAGATACATTGCTGAGGTACTGTTCCCAGAGCTGTAAAGGTGCCAGGGCCGTTACTCTCGTTTTGATTTGTCTATATCATCATAAGGTTTGTTCCAATTGGTATTTTATTTCCCAGAACAGCACTCCTGCCTTCCCTGCAAACTGTTCGGGCTATGGCATGTTTTGAAGCTTCAGACTTTACAGCAAAGCTGTCGGGAATGATTGTCACTTATAAAAATTAATCAACTCAAACCAAAGGTAATTAAAAAGGATTTTAATTGAAGGAAACTAACTAATTAAGTTATAGTTAATAATCCTTGCTGTTTCGATATTCCATCTTATCACATCATTAAAATATCTCAATACACTTCAAAGGACTTATTGTGCAACTAGATACCAGCCTGGTTCAGTTAGGAGCACTTGTACATCTGAATCAGAAGGTTGTGAGTTGAAGTCCCATGTCAGGTCATTCCAGTGAAGTGCTGAGGGTGCTGCATTGTTGGAGTTGTTGATTCCAGGCAGGGCAGGGCCAAACCTTGGGCAAGTTTGATGTTGGCCTTTTGAGGTGAACATTAAAGATTTCAAGGTGCTTGAAAAGAAAAGAGAGTTCTCATTCAGGGTCTGGGTGTTCTAGCCAACAATCACCTAGATAAAATTGGTTATTCATTGTGAGGTTGCTTGTTAATGATACTAATCTTTGCATTTAATATATCGCTTTTCATGACTTCTAGACCTCTCAAAGTGCTTCATAGAACATACCTTGAAGTGAATTGAGGGTATATATGTGGGTGAAATGCGACAGCCAAATGCGCACAGCAGAATCCCACAAACAATTGTGGATTGAAGTTACCAATTTTTTTTGAGGGATTATTATTAGGCATGTGGAGTAAGGAAACTTGCCCAAGATTTTGCTCTGCCTGCCCTGCCTGGATCCAAAAATCTTATGTTCTGAGAAAACTGCATAAGCTACATTGTCCCACTTAATTAATCATCTTTGCAGTCAGAAATATAATGTTTTATAACAGATTTGATATGCATTTAATCTAAATATCTGTTGTTTAAATGCAAACTGGTTTGCAATGACTATTGAGCCCACTCCCATATAAAGTTCAGATTCTGCTATTAGTTAGAGTCTAACATTCTCTCATTTTCATTCTTTAATTATTCAAATGATTTTCCTAAAATGCACAACTGAAAGGGCATCTTGGTTGTGACAACCTCATTTTCCCAGTTACACGGCATGTATTTTCTTGTACAACAACAACAAGATTACAATTGTATAGCACCTTTCACATTGGGAGGACATCCCAAGGCACTGGACAGTCCGTATTCCAGGATTGGAGAAGGTGTAGGGAAGAGAGGGGAATAGGGGTGACCGATGGCATGGTCAAAGAGGAGGGTTGTGAGATTTGACTTGAAGGAGACTAGGTGGTGTGGGGGAGGGATTGCCGGATGAAATTCCAAAGGTTGGGGCAGAATGGAGGAATGCTCACCTGCTGATAATGGGTCGGGGACATAAAGCAGGCTGGAGCCTCCCTGAGCTGAGGGAACAGACAGGTTGTCTGTTTCGTCTTTTGGGGGATTTGGTCGCAGAAGTTTTTGGGGAAGGGGGGCAAGGGCAAGGGCATGGAGAGCTTTGAAGGTGAGAACCAGGATATTGAATTGAATCCTCTGTGTGATGGTAAGCCAGTGACATTGGATGAGGAAGTGGGTGATAGGTTGAAAGAGTTTTGTGCAGGAGAGTATACAGGCTGCAACGTTTTAAATGATCTGCAACCTATGAAGGGAGGAATTGGGGAGGCTGAATTGGGCAATTGGTGTTAGCATAGTTCAGCTTGGATGTAATGAAGACATGAATGAGAGTTTCAGCAGCCTGGGGGGTGAGGTAGTGGCAGTGTCAGGCAATGTTGCAGAGGTAAGGGAAGGCAGAGCGGGTCATGGCATGGATGTAAGGGAAAAAGATAGTTTAGGATTGAACAAGAAACTTAGGTTACTGACTGACTTGGTGAAGTGGAGTGTGCATCCGTGGAGGTTGATGCTGCCAGTGCCCGAGGTGTGGAGCCATTGGCGTCTTGTTGACATTCAACAGTAGAAAGTTAGCTCCCATCCAGGATTTGATGTCTGACATGCAGGAAGCAGGTTGTGGAATCGAGGGTAGAGGCAGAAGAACAACAACAAAGTTACATTTAAAGAGCGTCTTTCATGTCGGGAGGACGTCCCAAGGTGCTTAACAGTCCGGTCGGGACCCGAGCAAGGGAGAGGGGTAGGGTGGAGGTAGAGAGTTGGGAGGGCGGCAGAAGGCACGGTCGAAGAGGAGGGTATTGACACTGGTCTTGAAGGGACTGTGAGATGGAGTTTCAAAGTGTGGGGGCAGAGAGGCTGAAAGCCCATCCACTGATAGTAGGGCGGATCAGGCGGGGGACATGGAGCAGGCTGGAGCCCACTGAATGGAGAGGGTGGGGAGGTTCATAGGACGACAGCAGGTCAGAGAGGTAGGGGTGGGGCAAGGCCGTGCATGGCCTTGATGGTGAGGACAAGGGTGTTGAATTCGATCCTCTGGAGATGGGGAGCCAATGGAGCCAGGTGAGGGTGAGAGTAATGTGGTTGCGGAGCCTGGTGCAGATGAGGACACGAGCTGCAGAGTTCTGGATGATCTGCAGCTTATGAAGGGAAGAACTAGGAAGGCTGACGAGGAGCGAGTTTCTATAGTCGAGCCTTTATGTGATGAACGCATGGACAAGGGTTTCGGCAGCATGAGGTGTGAGGCAGTGACGGAGTCTGGTGTTGTTGCGAAGGTGGTGGAAGTTCATTGCGTGGATGTGGGGGAGGAAGGACAGTTCAGGGTCGAAACATAGAGTTGAGTGTCTTCCAGATAATTACAGAAGTTAACCCCATGCCTGCAGATGAAGTCACCAAGGGTTAGCATGTAGATGTTGAAAAAGCGAGGGCCAAGAACAGATTGGGGATATTCAAAGAGAAAGGATAGAGCGAAGCTGGGACATGACAACTCATTCCAGGACCTTGGAGAGAAATGGGAGGTTGGAGATGGGGTGTTAGGCTGGAGAGTAGGGATGGGTCCAGGGAAGTTTTTTTCAGGGTGGGGTGATGACAGCTGTTTTTAGGGGGCTGGGTGAGAACAGTGCCAGTGGATAAGGAGAGGTTGATTATATTGGTTAGGAGAGCAACCAAGAAGTAGAGCTGGGAGGTGAGGAGAGTGATTGGGATGGGGTCGAGGGAGCAGGTGATGGGCTTCATTTTATAGATAATGGAGGTGAGGAACGAGGGAGAGATATGGTCAAAGGTATATAGGGGGGTATAGATGGGGGGTGGATCATGAGAGATAGATGATAAGTGCTAGTGGTGAGTGAGGTAGAGATAGCCAAACGGATGCCCTCAAATTTAAATTCAAGGGGATCCAGTAACATACCAATTCTCTGCAAATATCTGGCCTTGACATCGGTCTCAGAAGAGGTGAACTGATATATTGCCACAGTGTACACTTTACCTATTGTGGACTGCTGAATGCAGACTAGGAACAAACTGTTGAAAGTTTAATATACTTTGATTTGTTAATTTCCTTCATCTACTGCTTGCAAAAGTTATCTTGGAGAAAAGATGCCCAAGTATTCAGGAACCTGAGATCCTGTTTTGTTGTCAGTGGATACTGCAGCACTTTAACTGGGCATTGAACTAAAAAACATTCAATTTTGCATTCTCCTGCATCTTAACTTGCTGCTGGTATGTTAAGCCATCCAAAAGGTTCAGTGAAATTGATCAGATTATCCAATTAATCAAGAGTAAATTAATCCACTTGAGTAATGTAAATATAATACTAATCCTTGCATTTGATAGCATTTTATCATGTTGTTGCAACACATCAAAGGGCTTCAGAGCACATACTGTAAACTGGTGTGACTGTGTGGATTTTGTGATAGCTAATTTTGTGCACAGCAATGTCACACAAAGTTGTATAGAGTCAGTGACTATGGTGAAAAATGACAACTGCAAGCACCTCCACACACAGACCAGTGAGATCAAATTTCACCTTTGAAAGGAAGATGGTTCATATTTAAAACATGCTTGCAACACAATTAAGAAAGGCCACTGTTGGGAGCAGCTGCATTGGAAAAAGTCATTTTAAATGTTCTTGGGAATATGATGTGGCTTTTGATTCAAATAACTGCAAACAGCCACAGAGCAGTCATATGAAATCTGTATGATTTTGTTTTGGTTAGCTAGGAGTCTGATATACACATGTATCTGTAAAATAAGACAGTTCCGCTAGTATCAGGAAAATGTTTGAATGTGCAAGCTTTGTTCAGAATTAATGTAAATTTTGTGCAAGAGCACTTTTCCATTTCCCATACCACGGTGTACCATTCACACCTGCTCAGATGCAGCAAGGATTAGATGTAGAGTCTGGTCTCTAACAATGTGCTTCATTATATAACGTGCCACAATCACCCTCCTTAGTACACCATTTCCTTTCCGACACCAATCATGCTGTGGCCTATCTGAGTGAGATTGCGGATGGCTTATCAGTGACACTGCCACAAGAAGTGACAATTGCACTGAAACCTGAATTAAACACCTTTTGTGAAGCTGCAACTTTTCACTTTATTTTCCTCCACTTTAAAAAGAACAAGGAACAACAGCAAAATCTGTGGCTCTCCCTTCATTCCCACACTACTGGGATGTGGGAGCAGAGATAACTAGATAATGCAGACCCTGACATTATGGTAAGATTTTTCCCCCGGACAAGTGAATTTAAAATTTCCAAGGAAAATGGCAAGGCTAGGAGTAATCCCATTTTATGATTACAGAAAACCCAAAGATCAATTTTTAAACCTGACCAGGCAGTTTGACTTCTGTAACATGTGTTTCGGCGTAGGCCTATTCTGTTAAATATGCTATATGTGGACTCCTGTAGTTTAATAGCTAGAGCATATGCAAACAAGTGCTTTGATTCCTAGTAATGGCAAAATATTGGGTAGGTTTCCTTACTTCACACGCCCCTGTTTACCTGGCAATAAGTAGGAATCCAGTTGTTAGTTGATTGGCAGATCACTTTTCCAAAGGTCTTAAATCTTTTTTTCTAAATTGTTCGCTCAATCCATGACTGTTTATGGGACACAGCTGTGCACAATTAGCTGCCATTTTTCATCCATAATATATACAGTCAATTCACATTACAGTACATTCTGTGAAGCACTTTGAGATGTCTCAAAGAAGTGATAAGGCACTATTCAAAATGCAAGGGTTATTATTTTTGTTATTGTGCTTGCTAAAACTTAATTGAAGTTATCTGAACTAATTTCAGAGGAGATGTGGCTTTGCCATATGCTATAGATGAAAGTGGAAGTCCAGTATTGAATCCACTGTCTCAGCCTGTGCCTTTAATTTTTCTTTACCCCACATTATCAGGAGTCATGCCTTTGTTTGGAAAATTATGTGTCCCCTCGGGCAAGTCATCTACTTTTCATTTCTAATATATCTAAACATATTTTATCAATTCATGCATTTCACTGTGGAAGATTCAATCTATTTTACCTTCAAAGATTGATGCTGGGCTTTGTTTTGGTTTGGATTTTTGCCAACTATATCTTCCCTTCAGGACAGCTCACAGTGAGAGCAGCAGAAACACATCAGTGCTGGTGTCAACACACACCAACACTGAGTGCTCAGATGAGACTACACCACAGTAGAACGCCCAGTGCCTGCTCTTATTTAATTAAAATAAAGTCAATTGGGAAGCGCTAAAATCAGAAAACACAGCACCTGAGACTATGGTAATTTGTAACTGCCAGACAAATGGTAGCGATTCAAGACCTTTTTATAGTTTCTTAATAAAAAAAGTATCTACTTAAAGCACAGACGAACATCTTGATTTTGGCAAAATGCAATGCAGAGGAGTTCTTCCCATAGTCAATTACAGACTGTTTATAGGAATGAATGAACTGATGAATCAGGACACAGTTTCCATTTGCCACTAGAAATGACAATTGCACTGAAACCTTAATTAAAACTCACCCTTTTTGAGAAACTGCCACTTTTCATATTATTTTCCTCCACATTAAACACAAAAGGGAACAACACCAAAGCCAGTAACAATCAGCCACCTCCGTTCCCTCCCTCCATTCATTTACTACCAGGATTTGGGAGGAGAGTTAACTGGATAATGATCCGACAATAAAAACCCTGACTGTTTTCCCTTCCTCGCCCACACTGAATCTGCTGCAATCAATTTTAAGACCTCATCCTCTACTGCAGCTAAAATCAATTAGCTCAATGCAGAACCATAGGAGCACCCTAACACTTGTTGGTATCCATAGGACAACAGTAATAATTGTATTTATATATACATGTATGTAGAATAGTGTCTCAGAGTACTTGTTAGTACAGTATAGTACAGCACCATGAAGTTTTCTTTACTTTGTATAATTCATTTTATTTATAGTATTGCACTGGGAAGCCATGGCTGTATGCAATTGGCTGACACGTTTCGCCCATAAAATATACTTTTCACTTTACATTATATTCTGTGAAGTGCTTGGAGACATCCCAAAGATGTGATGAAGTGCCATATAAAAATCTAAAGATTCTAATATTATTATTGCCACAAAGACTTCAGTGGTTCCTTCAGTTGTGCTGAGCAGACAAGTGGAAGGGATTGAAAGGGGTTTCCATCGTCTCTTCACTCCTGGCGAGATACCCCCAGCATAATAAACATGTGGTTTCATCAGAACGAGGGTGAGACAGATCCCCAGTGTAAAGACCTACTTTCAGAAATGCCTCCATACTGTAAATGAATTGACAGAAGCCACAGGACAGAGATGAGTTGATCTGGGTCACTGCTAAACAAGCAGGGACCTCCATGACAAGTGTGAATCTTCCATGGTTAAATGGACTGCACAGGATACACTTCAGAATCATTTAGCAAAATGAACAGTAAAAATAGTGAAGAAATTACAATCACTTTTATTTGAACTGGAAACACCAGAAAGCAGTGCTAATAAAGGGAAAAGAATAAGTGGAAGGAATGCTGTCAGTTTCTTGTAGTCTCTATAGATGTACTGTATAATCGTTTACTCTTTGATGCTGATTGTCTGATCATCTCAACTGTATGTAATCAGAAAATGGCAGGTCACCAAATAGGCTGTTCTGGCAGTGATTTAAGTCAAGCTGTAATGCATGGAATGTAACACAAGTGTTTATTACTTCTGATTTGTGTTGCAAGCTGCAAAGGAATCACTGTTAAACTATTCAAAACACATTTCCTAAGAAATTCCTTTTCATTATGATACTAAACAGAACTTCCAGCTCGTTCTAATGAATACATCAACACTAACAACACTTTACTTTCATGTAATGGTTGAAATATTGTGGGTAGATTCTAGAAAGAACATTTCGATTACTACAATTTATGCAACAGAGCACATGTGCAAAATGAGTTAATTAAAGGAATTAAACTGTTTGGATTTTTTGGTTTTGTGTCAATTAAGAAACTCAATGAAATGAGCATATAAAACTTGTGATAAGTGGACAAGGTTATCATGTTGCAAACTACTATGTTGTCAATCCACGGCATACTTTCCTCTGGGTGAATATTTCCACATCATTGTATCCTTTCAAGGTTTAGATTTCACAGAGACAGTATTATACTGGAGAACACATAGCAGCACTGTGAGGAAATATAAAGATTTGCATTTACAATGAATGATCTACTTCATGATCTTTGTATTAATAATAATGCTTTCATTTGATATAGTGCCTTATCACATCGCTAAGACATCTCAAGCACTTCACTGAATATACTGTAAAATGGATTGTGTATTTTGTAGGCAAAAAAAAGCAAGCAAGAGACCTGGGTTCAATTCCCGGTTGGTCTGGGCAAAGCCTTGGGCATGTTTTCTTACTCCAGACGCCAGACAGTAATCCCTAAAATAAATGTAATAAATTGGTCACTTCGATCCATGATTGTTTGTAGAACACTGCTGTGCACAATTGGCTGCTGTGTTTTGCCCACAATTATGCACCAATTCACTTTACAGTATAATATGTGAAGCACTTTGAGCCATCTAGAAGATGTGAAAAGTGCAATATCAAATACAAGAGTTATTATTATCATTAAAAAACAAATTTTTAAGGTGTTTTTACCACAGGAAAGCAATCCGCCAATCAATGTAATAACCAGGTTCCTACTTACATAGGTTTGTGGAGTATGGAAACTTGCCTAAGGTTTTGACATGCCTGGGAATCAAACTTGGATACTCTCACTTGCAAGGTGAGCACGCTAACAACAATGCTATGGGACTCCACATTGTCCCAGTTCAGATTTAAAATGAATCAGTGTTTTTACTCATAGTACACATCTATGAAAGAGAATGTTCACTATTATACATTATCCCACTGAAACTTCTCAAAGTGTTTCACAAGTAGTTTAATTAAATAAATGTTCTTGTATGCCAACGCAGCAGCCATTTGAGACAGCAAGGTCCCACAAACAACCAGGACTTAAATCACTTTGAATAGTGGAAATGGTATTGCCCACCTGAAAAAGCAGGCAGGAGCTCAGTGTAACATTTCTTTCAAAGGACAACACCAATGACAATACAGCATTTCCCAATACCGCAGTGGAGTGTCATCCTAAACTATGAGATCAAACTCCTCATGTATGGCGCAAACTCACAACCTCTGCTTCAGAGGAGGAAGTGCTACCTAGTGTCGTGAATGGCTGTTATTCTTGTACTTACTAATTTTAACATACAAAGCTAGATTTGTTGGAAGTTCACATCTAGCGATAAAAGCCCCGGGTTTAACTGTGGTTTCCACACTTCTAATCCTCAATCAAAGCTAACATAAAAAAAAGACGTCTATAATACTGCCATAAAAAACAGTAAACCTGAGGATTGGGAGGGCTTTAGAGATCAGCAAAGAAAAGCCAAAAAACTTATTAACAGGGAGAAAATGGAATATGAGAGTAAACTAGCTAGGAACATAAAGACAGATTGTAAGAGTTTTTACAAATACATGAAGAGGAAGACACTATCAAAAGTGAATGTAGGTCCATTGCAGGCAGAGACAGGAAAAATTATAATGGGGATAAAGAAATGGCAGTCATTAAACAAATATTTTGCTTCTGTCTTCACTTTAGAAGACACCGAAAATTTACCAAAACTAGAGGCTAATGTTAGTGTGGAACTTAAAGAAATTAACATCAGTACGGAAATAATACTGTGCTAGGGAAATTGATGGGTTTAAAACCTGATAAATCCCTTCGACCTGGTGGTCTGCATCCTATGGTTTTAAAAGAGATGGCTGCAGAAATAGTGGATGCTTTGTTTTTGATCTTCCAAAATTCCTTGGATACTGGAACGGTTCCCATTGATTGGAAGGTCGCAAACGTAATGCCGCTATTTAAGAAGGGTGGGAGAGAGAAAATGGAGAATTATAGACCAGTTAGTCTAACATTGGTGGTAGGGAAAATTCTAAAATCTATGATGAAGTTATGTTGTCGTTGGGTATTTAGAAAATCATAACATGATTAGACAGGGTCAACACGGCTTTATGAAGGGAAATCATGTTTAACAAATCTTTTTGAGTTTTTTGAGGATGTAACTAGCAGGTTAAATAGGGGGGAACCAGTAGATTTGGATTTTCAGAAAGCAATCAACAAGGTGCCACATAATAAGATGTTTTATAAGATTAGGACCCATGGAATTAAAGGTAATATTATTAGCATGGATTGGAGAGTGGCTATCAGGAAGAAAACAGAGAGTAGGGATAAACAGGTCCTTTTCAGATTGGCAGGATGTAACTAATGGAGTGCCACAAGAATCAGTGCTGGGTCTCCAATTATTTACAGTCTATATTAATGATTTAGATGAGGAAATAGAGCTTAACATATCTAAATTTGCGGATGATAAGAAGCTAAGTGGGAGAGTAAGCTATGAGGATGACACAAGACAAATTCAAAGGGATATAGACAGGCTAGTGAGTTGGCAAGAAGGTGGCAGATGGAGTACAAAGCAGGGAAGTGTGAAGTTAATCACCTAGGTAGCAAAAATAGGAAAGCAGATTATTTTCTAGAGGGGAGAGTTTAGGTAGTGTTATTGTTCAGAGGGATTTGGGTGTCCTTGTACATTAGTCTTTGAAGACTTTCCTCTTCGACCGTGCCTTTTGTTCCACCCCGAATTTTTCGACCTCCCCTTTGTGTTTCACCCCTTCCCAAACACTCCCCTCCCAGCTCAGGTCGCACGCCTCCTGTGCAGCGCCTTGGGACATCCTCCCGACGTGAAAGGCGCTCTATAATGTAATTTGTTGTTGTTGTTGTTGTAGTCACAAAAAGTTAGTATGCAGGTACATCAAGCAACTAGGAAGGCTAATGGCATGTTGGTATTCATTGCAAAAGGATTAGAGTACAAGAGCTAGGAAATCTTGCTGCAATTTTATAGGCCCTCGGTGAGACCGCACCTAGAATAATGTTTGCAGTTTTGGTCTCCATATTTAAGAAACGACATACTCGCCTTAGAGGGGGTGCAGCGCAGATTCACTAGGTTGGTTCCTGGAATGAGGGGGCTGACCTATGAGGATAGGTTGAGTAAACTAGGCCTATATTTTCCAGAATATGGAAGAATTAGAGATGATCTTATAGAAACCTATAAGATTCTTAAAGGGCTTGAGAGAGTAGACAATGTAAGACTGTTTCCCCTGGTTGGAGAATCTAAAACTAGGGGTCGTAGTCTCAATATTAAGGGTCAGCCTTTTTGAACATAGTTGAGGAAATATTTCTTCACTCAGAGTAGTGAATTTATAGAATTCTCTACCCCAGAGGGCTGTTGATGCTCAGTATTTGAACATATAAAAGACTGAAATTGATAGATTTCTAAAGGATAGAGAGATTAAAGGATATAGGGATACGGCGGATAAATGGAATTAGGTTAGAAGATCAGCCATGATCAGGGCAGGCCTGAGGGCCCGAATGCTCCTACTTCTTAGGTTCTTATATTCTAATATCTTTTGTGAAAAGGGAGGGAAAGGGACTTTGTGTGTCTATTGTAACAGAGTGTACAACCGAGATATGTCAGAGAAACAGTGCCCAAGGAAACAGAGGCTCACAAGGGAAACTGACTTCACAAAGACCTGCAGGCAAAGTCTATTGTTAAGACTACACTGCCTGAAGTGAAGGTTATTAGTGGCTTCAAATGTTATGCTACTTGAGGTATCCGGGCAGCACATCATATATCTTGAGGCCTTGCTTTGTGCCTGCTGGATTAAGCAGGTAAATGAAATAGGTACTTTATTGTCTGAATGCACTTTAAATGCACCTTAGCTACTCCAGAGTAAAGCAACCATTACAGTCAGTGCCTGAGGCTCTGATAGTCCATTTTTTCCAATAGGTTCTGCAATTCGCACTTATTTTTGCAAGATCACATGTAGAGTCACAGCACTACTATTTGACAGTCCTGTTGAGTTTGATGATCCAATTTAGTTTCTGTTGCATGCTGCATATCTTGTTTCAATAGACCTAGTTAAAAATGGGAGTATTAGCAGTGTATTGCACAGTATCCATCTTGATTCTTTTCCTTTGTGGTGGGAGCTCAGAGCTAAGGGTTATTCAGTATTATATTTTACTCCTGTTGATAATTAGTTTGCAAATGTGACTATTCTTCAGAATCAGTGTATTGCAGCAACTTAATACTAACTTGCTTTAAGATGTGTGACTTGATTTGTGTGTGTATATAATATACAGAGAGATTCTATGGGGTATGTTGATTGTTATCATGAGACGATCCTACAGCATCAATCTAATAAGGAGACAATTGAGAGTACTGTACTTGGTTTCCTTATAGGAGCTGCAGTTTTGTGCACTTTCATTAGGATTCGTAGAATTATAATCTTTGCATTTGATATAGGTCTTTTCATTGGTTCTGGACATCTCAAAGCGCTTCACAGAATATACTATAAAATGAATTGACAGTATATTTTGTGGTTAAAATGTGGAAACCAATTGTATACATTAGTGTCCCACAAACAGTTGTGGATTGAAATGACCAATCTATTATTTTTTGTTGTTGAGGGATATTATTAGGCTTGTGGAGTAAGGAAACTTGGCCAAAATTTCTTCCTGCCTGGAATCACCCAGGTCTCTTGCTTACAAGATGAGTGCTCTAACCACTGAGCTACAGGACTCCACAAGCCCCAAATAGTTATATCTAAGTGTTTTGAATGACCAGGATACATAGTTAGCAAAAGGATCTGTTATTAATTGGCTGGACTGGTGGTTTCCGTCCACTGGTTTTAATATACAGCGTTAGGTAAACATAATGCCAACTATCATCCAGCCCAGAATGCACTTTTGTTCTCAACAATCATTGAAATTCCCACTACTCTACATCAGTCCCAGTGATTCTACTTGTATGTAGGAACTTGCAGAGCAAAATATGTGAGCTATGTTGAGAAATAAAGAACTATCAGAGTTTCTGCACTAAAATATCACTGGAATCAGAAGAGTTAGTGTTCTTCCAAAAGGAAATAGAAAATATTGTAAAAAGGAAAAGTTTAGCTTGAAGCATCATAGCTACCCAAGCCCGTCAAATCTGTCAGATTTACTATGCAGTTAAGCAACTAGTCATCTTAAACGTGTCAAGATCAGGAAACTATTCATAAACCTTCAAAACCTTGTTTCATGTCAACTCTTTAAAAGCACTCTTCTTTTAACTCTTCCTTTAGTTGACTATAGCATTACTTCAGACAAGTTTGATTTAATATGTCACAAACACCATCTTGAAATTAATTGTAGCTATGTGTTGTCATTCTAAACATTTTAACATCTGTAATCTACTTTTGATGATATTCATCTGCTGTACAGTATATTTGATGCATTGAGGGCTAATTCTGCAATTTCTTAGGTTTAATCTGTTTCACCATTGTACAAGTCTAAAATGAAATGTTCATCTTTAAGATAGGTTTAATATTTAAATGCAAACAATAGCTTGATCAATGGATAGAATAAGTGTACATGTATTAATTGAGGTTAGATTGATGACATCAGGAAATCCCACCTCTCAATTATAACTGAGGGAGGGACTGTGTTTCAATGCAATTTAGTTACAGCTCAACTGGCCTGAGAAGAACACTAGAGCCATAGAAATTTACAACGACAAATTACATTTGTATGGTGCATTTGACGTTGGGAAGACATCCTAAAATGCTGGACAGTCGGAGATTTGTACTGGGCAGGCAGTTGAGATTAGCAGGGATGGGAGGGCAGGGAGATGGTGTCTGAAGGTGCAGTCGAAGAAGAGGATCTTGAGTCATGCCTTGAAGGAGGAAAGGGATGGAGCGAGGCAAAGGAAATGTGGGATGGACAGGAGAGGCTGAAGGCTGGACCGCCGATGATGGGACGGGCCAGGCTTGGGATGTAGAGCTGGCCGGAGCTTGCTGAATGGAGGGAGCAGACAGGTTGATATGATGTTAGCATGTCACAGAGGTAGAAAGGAGCAAGGCTGTGGAGGACTTTAAAGGAAAGGACCAGAATTTAGAACTTTATGCTCTGGGGATTGGGGAGCCAGTGGAGTCGGGTGAGAGAGAGGGTACGAGCTGCAGATTTCTGGATGATCTGCACCTTGTGGGTGAATAGTTGGGGAGGCCAACAAGCAGGGAGTTTGCATAGTAAAGCCTAGATGTAATAAATGCATGGATGAGGGTTTCAATGGCCTGCGATGTGACAGTTGCAGCGCTGGGCGATGTTGTAGAGGTAGGGGAAGGCGGAGCAGGTCATGATACGGATGTGGGGTAAAAAGGGCAGTTCTTGGTCAAACAAGATACTAAGCTTCCAGACTGGCTCAGTGAGGTGGATGGTGATGCTGTCAGTGCCTGAGATATGGAAGCTGTGACGGGAACCAATCAGGCGGCCTTGGTCTTTTTGATGTACAACTAATGTTCAAGCCCATTCGATAAAAACATTTAAGAGAGAAGTAGACAATTATTTGGGAAGGACACATTTGCAGGGCAATGGGGATAGAGTGGGACAGTGGGATTAACTTTGACAGCTTTATTCAAAGAACTGGCACAGATACGATGGACCGAATGGCCTGCTTCTGCGCTGTGTAATTCTAATGCGCATGAGGGAACCTAAGGGGAGTGGGGGTTGGGATGGGAAGGTCACTGTAAATATAGTTGAAAGGATAGATCTTAAGGTGGGTTGTGAAGGCAGAGAAATGGCAAGAGAGAGGGAGTCCAGTATGGTGTTCCAGAAAACAAGGACAAAATGGTTGATAGCTCATCCACTACAGATTGGATAGGGACATGAAACAGACTGGTATTTAGCTGAGTGGAGGGATTGGTGAGGACAGACGGCAGGGTTGTGTGAGGTCATGTGGGTAATGAGTATGGAAAGATTTGAAAGTGAGAACGAAGACCTTGAATTTGATCTGATGAGAGGATGGGGTCAGTTGAGTTTAGCTAGTATGGAGGTGAAGGGCGAAAACACAGGCCGGGGACTATCTACATTGTAAAAGATCCTGGATGTGCAGACAAATGTTGACTTCTTTTCATGCCATTCGATTACAAGACACTTGAATACATTAAAGAGATTAGAATGACAGATTGATCAATTCTTTTCTAGCATGTTTCTCCACTCTAAGACAGATGGAAGCGTAGTTCAGTTCTGCGCTGGTATTGTCAATCAGGAATCAGGTCTGTATTTAAACCATCCAGAGAGTCAGCAATTCAAATCAATCTCAGAAGCAATTGAAAAGCCACCCAGTCTTAATAATAATAATTTGCTGTGGGACCAAATCAGAAAATTATTATTTTTAAAATGTTTTAGTTGAGTTAGATATGCTTATTACTATCTTAATTATAAATGGCATTTTGATTTAGTGAAGGATGCTTATACTATTGTGGAGACCTGTAGCTCGGTGGTTAGAGCATTCGCCTCACAAGCGAGAGATCCGGGTTCAATTCCCGACAGGATGAAACCTTGGGCAAGTTTCCTTACTCCTCATGCCAGATAATGGGACTCTGTGGAATACTGCCGTGCACAATTGGCAGTTGCGTTTTGCCCACAAATATACAAGCAATTACTTTACAGTATATTCTGCGAAGCGCTTTGAGACATCTAGAAGACGTGAAATGCGCTATATCAAATGCAAGGATTATTATTATACTCATTAGCAGGTGTTAAGATGACTTGCAGAACTATAATCTTGATTATAAAATTTTGTTTTAATTAAACTGAGGTGAACTGCAGAACTTGCAGGTCAGGGCGAAACCTTGGGCAAGTTTCTTTACACACTTGATAACAATCCCTCAAGAAAAAAATAAATTGGCTACTTCTATACATGACTGTTTGAGAGACACTGCTGTGCACAATTGGCTGCCATATTCAACCCACAAATATGCAGTCAATCACTTTACAGTATATACTGTGAAATGCTTTGAGATGTCTGGAAGATATTAACATTTGATATTAGTGAAAATAGAATCACACAGAATCAGAGGTAACCTTGTGATGTGGCTTGGCAATTGGTTGTGAGGCAGGAAACAGAGAGTAGGGATAAAGGGAACGTTCTCTGATTGGTTGGATATGACTAGTGGTGTCCTTCAGGGGTCTGTACTGGGACCTCAGCTATTTGCCACAAATAGAAAGTTTTATATCCAAGTTTAAAGACGACACTAAAATAGGAAGTAAGTAGCCATTGTAAGTAGTGTAGATGGGAGTAGGATGTTACAAAGGGACTTAGACAAGATTAAGTGAATGGGCAAAGCTGTGGCAGACGGAGTTCAATGTAGGGAAGTGATAGGTTATCCACTATGGACCGAAAAAAGATGGCAGAGTATTTTCTTAACTGGGAGAAATTAAGAGCTGTGGATTTGATTTGGATTAAGAGCAAAGAGATTTGGGTGTCTACATCCACAAATCACTAAAAACTAGTTCCCAGGTAGAAAACGTAATTAAAAAGGCAAATGGAATGTTGGCCTTTATCTTGAGAGGCCTGGAATATAAGGGGAAAGAAATGATGCTTCAGCTGCATAGAGCATTCGTCAGACCCCACCTAGAGACTGCATTCAGTTTTGGGCCCCACACCTCAGGAAAAATATATTTGCTCTGCAGTGGGTGCAGCACAGGTTTATCAGAATGTTACCAGGCCAAAAGGGTTACGTTACAAGGAAAGGCTGCGTAACCTTGGATTGTATTTCCTTGTTTTTAGAAGATTGAGTGGTGAATTGATAGAGATTTTTAGGATGATAAAGGGATTTCATAGGGTAGATACAGCGAAGCTATTTCCTCTGGTGGGGGAATGCAAACCAAGGGGGTGTAGTCTTAAAATTAGAATCAGGCCATTTAAGAGTGAAATCAGGAAGCATTTTTGCACTCAAAGGGTGGTAGAAATCTTGAATTCTCTGCCCCAAAAGGTAGTGTATGCTGGACCCATCCACACCTTCAAGAATGGGGTTGTTAGATTTTTGGTAGGTCGGCGGATTAAGGGATACAGGGTAAAAGTGGGAAATTGGAATTAAAAGAATTAGTAGAGATACAGATCAGCCATGATCTAATTAAATGGTGGAATAGGCTCGACAGGCTGAATGACCTACTCCTGTTCCTAGGACGTGAAAAGCACTATATAAAATGCAAGGATTATTATTTTTCTATCTAAGTGTAACAAGTGTCATTGGGTAGCTAGACATGTTATAACACTAGCCAAAAAGGAATGAGAAACTGCCAATATGCTGTGTATTGTACAATAAAGAGTTAATTTAGCTGAGAAAGAAGGGAATCTGATATTGCAGTTGTAATTTGCTGTGTCTGTTGTGTCATGAATTAAGCTCTGCTGTATGAACCTGCAGTTCAATCAGAATCTGCCAAGGCTGACTTGATTAAAATAGTCAGGTGGGTGAAAAAATGCTGTGGTGGGAACAATGATATAAACTATAGCTGAGCTATACTTGGGAAATTAGAGTTAGTGAGAAACCAAATGCATCTTTCACTCATCCAGGCGGGCAGAACTCCCACCAGAGCTTCGATTCAAGTGACATCCAAAGAAGAGGAAAGGAAGAAAAACAGGCATGGATGATACATCAATGGTACCATTGCAGGAGACTCAGCCGCTGCTATTATCAGTGTTCTCAGACCAAGAGAATTTTATCTGCTGCCTGTGAAATTTGATATTGTTACCACGGTGACATACCATACGTCAGCATAACAGCACAATACTACTATGCTTTGGAGTGGCCTTCCGACATGAAAAGTGCTATATAAATGCAATTTGTTGTTGTTGTGTTAATCCCTGCCTAGTGTAATCCTGCTTATTGAATTCATGTGAAACTATATGTCTTTTGGGGTCAATAACTTAATGAGCTGTTAAGCATACAATATGAATGACTTCAATTTCTCTTTTTTTTGGTTCCTGATTTTTTTGGCTCTGCAGGGTTCCACTGATGGCCACACCCTTTCAACCAACCACCTTGCATTTGATACAATGCAGGGTGTCTTTCACACAGGCAGGATGTCTCAAAGTGATTCTTGGGATTTGGCCCATTTGTAGCATTCTTGCTTCTGAGTCAGAAGGTTATGGATTCAAGCCCAAATCCAGATTTGGAGTCACAATGTCTAAAATGGCACTCCAATGCAATGCTATCCTTCAGATGAGATGTTAAATTGGGGTCCCAGCTGCCTGTTTAGGTAAACATTAAAGGTCCCATGGCACTGTTCTAAAAATGAATGGAGCTTCACCCGGTATCCTAGAAAACTGTTTGTGGGGCACTGCTGTGTGGGAGAAATACGCAGTCAAAATGATTCTACAATATATCCTGTGAAGTGCTTTGAGATTACATGGTTATGTAATAAAGAGCTATATAAAATTCAACAATGATTATTATTTAGAATGATTATTTTTATTATTGGTTCAAAGCTGCAGTTCAGCACCACAACTGAAATGTAACACAAACTGAAATAGCAGCGGTGTGTGAAGTAACACCAAGCACCAATGCTGAAGCAAATTGGGACTAGCGCTAATTACAGTCGTTTCATCCTAACCCAATTTTTCTCTTGTCGGACAATGAGAACTAATTTTGGGAGTGGAAGTCCCCACAGTATTAGAAGAAGGCAATTGGGTAAATCAGAGTACAGTGAAGGAATTCATTATGTGCTCTTTGTTTTATATATGATATGACCTTTCTGCCCAGTTCAGTAGGGAAGCTCAGAAGTTGGATCTAATTACACTCTTAATATTTGTTAATGTTAACATTACAATGTTGCTCCTGAACAATTAGTAAGGGTGACTTCAGATCTGTCAAACCTGACCTTGAGCAGTCTGCCGGCTGAGAGAAATGCAAAATTGAAGGCTTGATGTTATTTGTTGCACATTCTAAGGTTTAGCAACCTACTGGTGTGGATTATTCACCTCATTCTGCACTTGTCTCTGGAACTACCAATATTCGTAACATATCCATGTATTTCTTACAATAAGTAATCAAAACTAACAACAACATGCACTTGTATACAGTAGAGCCTTTCATCTAATGCAATTAACAAAGCAGTTGACATCGAACAGGAAAATAAGAGATTTAGTGTAATCCAAAGGTTTTGTCAAAGAGAGAAGTTTTTTTGTTCTTGGATTTTCAAGTGAGAAGGAGCAAGGCAATGTGGTTTTCGAAGTGTGATCCAGATGACAGTCTTATCTCGGCTGAAGACATTAGCCATTCACGGTAGAGCCGTAGCTTCTTATAATCATCTTTCTTTCTTTTACCTAATTTGTTCTTGTTCAGAATAATCCTTACATGTTAAATAGTACCTTTCACGATGGAAACACATCTTGAAGCGCCTCCCAAGATTTAGGCTAATGTGTGGTGACTCTGTATTTTGTAGCCGAATGCATGAGATGTTTTTGTGAGATTATGGGAATTTACTGGCATGGATTAGCTGCCCTGTTTGCCTATGTAACAATACTACACAGAAGATTGTGAAGATGTGGAATGATCTGCCCCAGAAAGCTATGGAGGGGGAAACAACTGGGATGTCAAAAAGAGAAATAGATGGATAATTTATAATAAAATAATAATTCTGGCATTTGATATAGCGTTTTTCATGTCTTCTAAGTGTCTCAAAGCTTTTCAGAGAATATACTGTAAAGTTAATTGACTGTATACTTGTGGGAGATACGTGGTAGCCAATTGCGCACAACAGTGTTCCACAAATAGTGGTGGATTGAGTGACCAAATTAGTATTTTTATTTTTTTTCTTGAGGGATTATTATCATTTTATGGAGTAAGGAAACTTTGCCCAAGGTTTCGTACTGCTGGGAATCAAACCCAGGTCTCTCACTTGCAAGGCATGTGCTCTAACCACTGAGCTACAAGACACCATGGCAAAATGGTGGGGCATGGTAATCAAAGATCCGCCAAGGTCTAATAAACTGCTGGAAGTAGCTCAATGGACTGAATGACCTCCTCCTGTTTCTGTTCCCCTATGTTTTCCTATGTTTACTCATCCACAAAACTTGGTAACATAGACCAAAAATTATAACATTACTAATAGTGCTGTCTTCCAGGTCATATGAATAATGTGGAGAACAGAATACCTGTGATACACCCCCATGGAATTAAGAAGTCCCTCCAACTGAGCTATTTTTCAGCATCTTCTGCATTCCATAAATCAATACATTTTCCAATCCAACCTGGCAATTTGTCATTAATTCCAAATAGCTTTATCTCCCATCCAATGCTTACAGAAAACCCAAGTGAATTAAATCCATTTGGATAAGATCCCATCTTCTAGTTTAGTTATGTCCTCAAACAATTCCAGTGGATTTGTGAGGCATGACAGACTGCATCTAAATCTACATTGGCTATTCCTTGAATCACTGCTTAATCTATGTTTGGCCGAGGTTACTGTGCTTGCTGAGAAATCATTCTTGGATGGAGGATGGTAACCAAAATGATGCCACTATTCCATTGTCATCAAATAGATTATTTATTTCTTCAATAAAGACAGAAACAAGACTTCAGTAACTATAGCAGTGCTGTGACTTGTGAATTGGACACTACATCAATATTCCCATCATAGTTAACCCTAAATGTAATTCAATTCAATTGATTGAGATGACTAACTTACATATATTTAGCTTTGTTTCAATGTACAGGATATTTAAGCTAATGAAGGTCAAGTGCGGAGACGTTTTAGAAGATAGATATGTGGACTGAGTCTGAGATCTAATGTAATCATATGATCCCTGGTGAAGAATTCTGAACCTCTGGAGACTTACGAGATCGCAATGTTAAATCCAAGTTTACCCCAAACTACCATTAAACAGATGCTATAGAATTGTGATAATCCCCATGTGAATGCATATCTGAATCAACATTTTAACAGATTCTCCATTACCTAGTGTTTGCTGTGATAAGTCTGCATACAACAATCAACTGCAATTAATTTCAACCCAAATATTTACTGCAGAGTATAGCCAGAGAGTAAAATGTAAAAATCTTTGTGAAAACGTAGGCTATAGAGCCATTTTAATATAAATGATAACAACCTTATATCTCAATTCATATTATTGCCTTTCCAATTTGGAGGATGTCTCAAAGCACTTCATTGGATATCCTGTAAAGTATAAAAATAATAATAATCCTTGCATTTGATACAGCACCTTATCAAGTTTTCTAGACAAAAACAACAACAAAAGCACTTTTGTAAAGAACCTTTCATGTCAGGAGATTGTCCCAGAGTGTTTAACAGGCAGGGATCAGGACCTGAGCTTCGTGGGGATGGGGGGGGTGGGGGGTGGGGGGCAGGGGGGATGGGTTGTGATAATGTGAGGGTAAAGAACTAGGAGAGTGGCTGAAGGCACAGTCGAAAAGGAGGGTCTTGAGTCATGCCAAAGGAGGCAAGGGAGGGAGCAAGGAGAAGGGATTGCAGGATGGGGGCAGAGGCTGAAAGCCCAGCCATCAATAGTCGGATAGGTTCGGTGGGAGCCATGGAGCAGGCCAGAGCCTGCTGAGTGGAGGGAGTGGACAGGTACGGGCTCAGCAGGTCAAAGATGTAGGAGGGGGTAAGGGCATGGAGGGCCTTGAAAGTAAGGATGAGAATTTTGAATTCTATCCTCTGAGGGATGGGGAAACAGTGGAG
Source organism: Hydrolagus colliei (assembly GCA_035084275.1). Lineage (NCBI taxonomy): Eukaryota > Metazoa > Chordata > Chondrichthyes > Chimaeriformes > Chimaeridae > Hydrolagus > Hydrolagus colliei. The sequence goes on from CM068744.1 coordinate 59,519,659, forward strand.
CCAAGCAAAGGTGGGGGTGATGAGATCACGGAACCTGGTGCAGGAGAGAATATGAGCTGCAGAGTTCTGATGATCTGCTGCTTGTGGAGGAAAGAGCTGAGGAGGCCAACAAAGAAAGAGTGTTAGAAGAAACTAGAAACTCCTAGAGAAACTAGGAGAAACTCCCTACTCTTTTCAGAGAGTGTCATGGGATCATTAACATCTACCTGAACAGGCAGATGGGACCTTGAATTTAACATCTCATCTGAAGGGCAGCACCTCCAATGATGCAGGACATCCCCAGTCCTGCATTGGAGTGTCAGCCTAGACCAAATCAGTTCCAAGTTCCAACTTGAGGCTTGAACCCACAACCTTCTGCTCAATGAGAAGAATGGAAGAATGCTACCAACTGAACCTTGCTGACACACAATGCTACAAACTATTTCCTATTTATGAACTATAACCTTTCTGTGATTCGGAGACCATGCCAGTCTAATACAACACAAAATATACAGTGAATTCACTTTACGGTATATTCTGTGAAGGGTTTTAAGATTTATTAAGACTATATTAAATGTGAGGATTATTATTATTAATCTCAACACTGAATTAAAATGTATGCAATAGCCAGAGATATCATTACCGTGTTACCTGTAACTTACGCCCACTTTTGTTTGTGCTATGTCCCAACTGTTGGTATGTAGCCTCAGTCACCTTAAAAGATTGTGCTTGCCTATTCAATTCTACTCAAGGAATCTTTTTTTTCCTGGCCCATTTAAATTTGTGCAAAAGTTTCCCAACCTGAATATAGTGAAATTAAATGGGGCATGATTATTGTTATATTACTGGTTATATAGCAGATCATATTATGAGTTATTCACAGCACCACAGTTTCAGCGATGCAACTGGCATACACTGTCTGACTCAAGTAGATTGCTCCAGTTTAAGTATCTTGGAGAATCTAGATAAAGAATCCGATATTGTTTTGGAGCTCAGTCAGCAAACTTGTCAATTTGATTGAATGAAAGGCACCTAAATGGGGTACTCCTCAGATTCTGTGTAATTTAATAGAATATGATTTGCTCCTTCAATAAGCACAGAAAGCAAAACAAAAATCCACTTTGCTACAGCCTGAAATGGTAAGTAACATCTTTACAAAAATGTAAAGCTTGAAAAGAGGTTTGAAGAATGAATTCCCAACAGCACAGGCCACAAAGAATTGTGAAGTGCACTAGCACATTAATTTTATGTGTTTTTAATAATAATAATTTATTGCAGTGCTTTTCACATCAGCAGGACATCCCAAAGACCTTTACAGGATATACAGTATTGCAAAGTGATGTGACTGTATTTTGTTGGCCTCCATAGCAACCAATTTCCAGAGAGCAATATCCTACGAGCAGCCATAAAGTGAGTGCCCAATTTTATTTGGGAATTTGTGGGCCAGGACATGGGGAAACCCCTTCACCTTTCCAATAGTGCCATGGGATTGCTAGCATTCACCTGAACAGCCAGGGATTTGTTTTAATATATCACCCAAAGAATGGCACCTCTAACAATGCTGCACAACCCTTACACTGGATTGTCACCTTAGACTGTATGAATTCCAAGTCTCGACCTGAAGCATGAACCCACAACCTGTCTGGGTGGTGAGAGTGCTAGTAAGTGAGATAGCTTCCCGCAATAACTAAGTTGACAAAGGATATGGCTGTATGCAGTTGAAGGCTACAGACTGAAAAGGTCTCAACAACAATAAAATTGTACTTGTATAAAGCCTTTCACATCAGGAGGGGGTGCGGGATGGAGTTCCAGAGGTTGGGCGCAGAGTGGCTAAAGGGTCGCCTACTAATGGTGGGGTGTACGGGTCGGGGGACGTGGAGCAGGCCAGAGCCAGAGCGGAGGTAGTGGGCAAGTTGGTAAGAAGTTAGAAGGTCACGGATGTAGGATGGCGCGAGGTTGTGGAGAGCTTTAAATGTGAGGACCAGGATCTTGAATTGGATCCTCTGGATGATGGGGAGCCAATGGAGTCGGGCGAGAATGGGGGAGATGGGTTCACAGAGTCTGGAATGGTAGAGGACACAGGCTGCAGAGTTCTGGATCATCTAAAACCTGTGGAGGGAGGAATTGGGAAGGCCAATAAGCAGGGCATTTGCATAGTCGAGTGGGATGTAATGAAGGCATGAATAATAATAATCATAATCATCCTTGCATTTGATGTAGCATTTTTCACATCTTATCAATGTCTCAAAGCATTTCAAAGAATATACTGTACTGTAAATAGACTGTAAATAGACTGTATATTTGTGGGAGAAATGTGACAGCCAATTGCATACAGCAGTGTAACACAAACAGTCGTGGACTGAAATTAAGAATTTTATTATTGTGTTTTGTTTTAGGGATTATTATTAGGAGTAAGGAAACTTGCCCAAGGTTTCGCCAGGATCTGCCTGGATTCGAACACGGGTCTCACACTTGTAAGGCGAGTGCTCTAACCACTGAGCTAAAGGAGCTCCACATGAGGATTTCAGCGGCTTTGGGGGTGAGGTAGTGGTGGAGTCGGGCAATATCGTGGAGATGAGGAAAGGCAGAGCAAGTCATTGCATGGATGTTGGGGAGGAAGGACAGTTAAGGGTCAAACAAGACACCTGACTTGATGAGTTTGAGTGAGCAACCATGGGGAATGATGCTGCTAGTGCCTGATGCATGAAGGTGCTGGCGCAAGCCAATCAATAAGACCTCTGGCTTGTTGACATTCAACTGTAGAAAGTTAGCTCTCATTCAGGACTTGATGTCTGGCAGACAATCTGTCAAGACAGTAGTAGTCCTAGAGTTGAGGGTAAAGGCGGGGAGATAGAGTTGGGTGTCATCCAAATACACGTGGAAGTTAACCCCATGTCTGCGGATGATGTCACCAAGTGGGAGCATGTAGATGTTGAAAAGTAAGGGGTCAAGGACAGAGCCCTGGGGGATACCACAGGTGACAGTGCGGGGTCTGGAAGAGAAGCTGTTGGTCGTGGAAAAGTGTAGACGATGGGAGAGGTAGGAATCGAACCAAGTGAGGGAAGGTCCGCGGAGATTGAGGAGGGAGGAGAGGTGGTGTAGGACGATACAATGATTGACAGTGTCGAAGATGGCAGAGAGGTCAAGGAGGAAAGGAGGCAAAGAGAGCCCTGGTTGCAGATGTTTAGAATGTTGTCAGAAACTTTGACCAGGGCTGTCTCCATGCTATGGACAGCATGGAAGCCAGATTGAAGGGGTTTGAGGAGGGAGTTGCGAGAGACAAAGGAACGAAGCTGGGAAGCAACAACTTGTTACAGGGCCGTGGAGAGGAATGGAAGGTCAGAGATAGGGTGATAGCTGGGGAGTAGGGATAGATCTACAGAAGGTTTTTTCAAGGTGAGGGTGATGACAGCAGATTTTAGAGGGGTAGGGATAGAGCCAGTGGATAGGGAGAGGTTGAGGACATCAGTTAGGAGAAGTGGCTAGGAGATGGATAAGGAGAGAGGTGGGGATGGGGTCAAGGGAGTAGGTGGTGGATTTCTTTTTACGGAGGTATGTAGAGGGAGGTGGGAGGGAGCTAGATCCTGGGGGAGAGGTAATGGGGAGATAATGGAGGATGTGGTAGAGGTGGCTGAGCAGTTCCCCTCGATTTTTGATTTGAGGAAGTCCAGCATCATCTCGCAGTTGGAGTTGGGGGTTAGGATGAGTGAGGCGTTGGGATGGTGGTCTCGGGTTTATTCTGGAGTCTGCACTGAGTTATGTTGGGATTTCCGATAAATAAATAATAATCCGTGCATTTGATATAGCGCTTTTCACATCTTATCAATGCCCCAAAGCATTTCACAGAATATATTGTAAGTTGATTGTATATTTGTAGGTGAATCACGGCAGCCAATTGCGCACAGCAGTGTCCCACATCAGTCGTGGATTGAAATGACCAATTTTGTTACTGTGGTTTTTTTGGACAGATTATTATTAGGCGTGTGGAGTAAGGAAACTTGCCCAAGGTTTCGCCCTGACCTGCCTGGATTCAAACACAGGAATCCCCAGCTTGGTCTCCCCAGCTTGCAAGACAAGTGCTCTAACCACTGAGCCACAGGAGCTCCAGGAGCTCTGATCCCCGAGGTGCGAATCAAATAGCCAGACAATCCAATATGGTGCAACTCAATTTTATCATCAACAACAAAGACAGTTATACACTTATTACAGAATACCTTGTAGACCTTAATACTGAACCCTTCAGTCACAGATAACAACCTAGTCTACCTCAGGATGAACAGCATGCAATAGCACCCCTCTTGTGTCCTGTTTAGTCTATTCACGAAGCGTAAGACCAGGCACTTGCTTCTGTAACTGACACTTCCCTGCCTGTAAAACAGAACAACTGAAACCATACCACCCATTCCAGTAGTTCTGGATAATAGCAACAGGCTGGAGATCTCAGCCTCCACCTTGAGATATGCCCCCCACCCACCCACCCAACTGTTGTGTTGAGACACTCTTACCCTCCTATTTTTATACTTTTCCACCAGCCTCGCTTACTCTAAAACCAAACCCTTTTACGTGTGATTATTGGTCATCCTGGTGTCACCTGATTCTTGATGATACTGGCCCTGTTTTTCATCAGCCTTTTCCTTATCTTGACGAGCAGAGTGCTTCTCAAACATTCCTGTTTTCTCAAAGTATCTTATTGTAAAACTCCTCCCCATCTGCTCAGGCCTGGTTTATCTGCTTCCTCGCGTACCCCATGACTTTCCACCCTTGAGAAGACAAAGAGTACTATCGTTATATTGATGTCTTTAAATGAACATGTTTTCTGTTCTCCGTCCTTCACACTTCTCATATCTACTACAACTGGTGCCACCTGGCTACATTCCCTTCTTTTACAGACAGGGCTGGTTTCTGCAACTCTGCACTCTTCTTAGTTTTATATCTAAATTTCTAATGTTATACTGTATTACTTATCATGCACATTGATCTACTTATTAAACAAATATAACTATAGTTAAACATAAAATAAACCTAATGATTCGACTAAATCCAACTGCTAGTATTAACTGTGATCCAGCACAATTGACCTCAATGGCTTGCTTTAAGAAAAAGTCTTGCTCTTGATTCTATCCTACAACTCTTGATGGAAAGTGGGCATGTTTGGATGGAGGAAAAAGACAGAATTGGGCTCGGATGTGACACCCCATGGTGAACAACCTGCTGATGCCCACTTTCCAGGCTCGCACATGAACAGTGGCTGCCTGGCTGAGGCACTGAGTACAGATGGCTCCTGTGACATGAGTCAGTGTTTTCAGGAGAGGAGGGGAAGAAAATTGTAGCGAGACAAAACAAAATTCACAGCGTGCATATTTTATTCTTCATCCAAATGTCTGCAAATCACTCCTCATTTAAGAGTTAGCTTTTTTGTAGCAGTCATTTTGTGCACAAACATAGACACGAAGTTCGGAAGTCTAGACCAACATTAAGATCAACATGGTTATTTGGCATTCTTCACCTGGAGTCTCAAACATAGGGTGCAAACTTTTGAAATGCAAATTTGCCTTAGGCTGGTTTTGGTCAAAGCCAGTTTAGGTTTTGTTGTGCCTGTCCTGATGACACTTCTTTCCATTGCTGCAGCTGATATTTGTATGACTTCGCTGCCAAGTACAGATGGTTCCCCTGCTACTGCGGGGCTGCCTTAGGTACCATCATTATTAAGATTGCGGCACCAATTATTGCAGTCTCAATGACTCATGCATTTTTTAAATATATATTGTACCAGGGTGTTGAAGGGATGCAAATGTTTTAATAAATCTGCAAGTACAAATAATCTAGAAAGACATCAACCTATTCAATGCCTGCTTTACACTGTTTTGCAGGAAGCAATGTAAAACGATGGGTGCTGAGGATCTCTGTGTGTACACCACTGTTGCATTTACAAAGAAATAAATGTCATCACCTCTACCTGTAACAGTTACTCTTTTCTGTTCAAGCTCCTGTATGAAAGACACCCTGTAAAATCTACCATCTCTTTGATTATCTTTGGACTCTGTTAATTAAATTCCAGTGAAAAACTGCCGAATTATTCTTCCTAATTACAACAGCCTCAGAATTAGACGACTTCTCTATGAGAAAGTATTTAATCCTGGAGAGTGAATATCAGTCTCGCAAGTGCCCGAGCTGAGCAAAACAGCCAGGTAGAACTTATCCACAGCCAAACAGAGTTTAGGACAGCCACCAAGAACAGGGGAAATTTCCAGTGACTGCTATCCCTCCAGCTTCCCCCTCCTCTCTCCCCCACCAATGATCAACATATCATCATTGTTGATGGTCCGTTCCACATGTCCACTCTTCTGTGGGGAAAAATGCATTTATTTTCATCTGTAATTGCGCTTGAGATTTGATTAATTGCTGTGTGCTCCAGACTTGTGTGGGCCAAGTCCAAAAAGTTTACTTCAATTTGTGACAGCTATATCTTTCTGCTATTAAAACCTGCAAATACCCCTCCCTCCTCCCCCCTCAACTACCATCCACCATCTTTTCTCCAGTGAAAATGACTGTGGCTCTGTGAGAGATCTAATTAGCAGAATCAGAATAATCCTTCTCACTCCTCTTTGAACCCCCCTTTATCCATTTAATTAATTATGGGACACTGCAGTGCGCAATTAGCTGCAGCGTTTCTCCCACAAATATATAGTCAATTCACATTACAGTGAAGTGCTTTGAGATGTCTAGAAGATGTGAAAAGCACTATATCAAATGCAAGGATTATTATTAATATAATTTGAAAGTATGGTACTCAGGATTGCACGGTATACAGTCTATGGTCATCAATTGCTAAAATGAGCAATATTTTCACTCTTTGTTGTAATCGTGGGTCTCATTACAAAATACAAAAGTAGAGAAAATACTGTTTTGGTGAACAGTGATAATTTGGACCCCAATACCTCAAGGATGGTAGTTTAAGTTATTCTGCGAAATATCTAACTATGTCTAAGGAATGCTTGAAGTGTATTCACATTCATACCTAATAGTCAGTATCAATGCATTGTTTCTCAAAGGGCATTGTTGATTGCAACAGTCATGTAAACATTGCATTTCATTTTATTGACTCATTCAGCTTGTTCTTATTGAACACTGTTGTTTTAGTTTATATATTATCCCTGTTAAATAGACCCCAGTGAAATTGAACTGATCTGAGTTGTGATTGAATTGTCATTGAACACATTGTCTTTACAGAGATTTTATAATTAATTCAACTGGATAATTACTTATCAAGGACATTCGTTACTTCAGTGACTTTGGAAACAATGTTTGTGGTAGAGAACATTCAAGCAATCTTTAGCACTAAGATAAAAATAAAACATTTAAAACATTTCCTAGTTATGCCATGTCAGTATGTCCTTTTGTATTTGATATTTCCGTCCCATAATTTTTACCTGTGCTATTTTTAAGTTTTTTACTTTGGCTATTTTAAATTTAAGATCTAATATACTGATGTTCCCTGTGTGTGCTCCTCATAACCCTTTTGAAAGTGCAGTGCAATGCTTATTTTAAAATCATTTTCAATTAGCTTGACTAGCTGATTTTACAACTAAAAATTGAAGATGATAGATATTATCAAATGTGATGCAAAATAATTCATTCGAACTAAGAAGTGGGAATCACAAACATGTAAATTTTAAAGATTCTGCCTGAAAGTCAACTTATCTGTGATATCTCCTTTCAAAATTGGAATACCTGGATTGTCGAATCGTGTTCATAACTCATTGGGTGTCAGCTTGGCTCAGTTGGTAGCACTCTTGCCTTTGAGTCAGAAATTTGTGGGTTCAAGCCTCATATTGGATTATTATTATTATTATTATTCAACTCATAGTCTATGCGACCACTCAAATGCAGTGCTGGGGTGTTATGCATTGTTGGAGATGCCATTTTTTCGATGTCCTTTCTTTTTGTTGACATGGATGATAAAGATACCATTGCATTATGGTACCAAGGCATTATGTAGCTCAGTGATTAGAGCACTTGCCTTGCAAACGAGAGACCAGAGTTTGCTTCCCAGCAGGGCAAAAGTGGGCAAGTTTCCTTACTCCACATACCTTTGTTTACCTTGCATAAGTAGGAACCTGGTTGTTAGTCAATTGCCGGATTGTTTTTCCAAGGTAATAATTTCTTGAAATCATAATAAATTGCTCACTCAATCCATGACTATTTGTCGGACACTGCTGTATGCAATTGGCTGCTGCGTTTAGCCCACAAAATATAGTCAATTAACTTTACAGTATACTCTTTGAAGCATAGGAACATAGGAACAGCAGTAGGCCTTCAAGTCTGTTACCCCATTAATTAAGTCATGGCTGAACTGTACCTAAAATAATCCTTTCATTTCCAATTTCCCGCTCTCGCTTCATAGCACTTTGAGACATCACAAAGACATGATAAGGCGCTATATCAAATGCAATTATTATTATTATTATTCAAAAATTTAAGAGAGTTTCCTCCAGTGTCCTGACCAATAATACCCCTTGCAGTGAGCAATTTGTTACATAAGTAGGTGTTTGCCTACAAAATACTTTTCAAAGTGTAAAGTCATTACACTCTACAATATATCATGTGAAATGCTTTGGGATAACCCTCTCATTTTAAACTACAGCAAATGGAAGGATTATTATTTTTATTCCTTTTAGTACAGTATTTGGAATCAGGCAGACACAATAGTGAAAAATTTCACTTGAAATGATGTGGAAGTAAAATCAATTATTAGTTTTGATCAGATAAAGTAAAGGTGAATTTAAAAATTGACATTTGTTTCACAGGATCGTAAACTGTGTTAGCCTGTTAGCCAATATTTTAGTGGAAGCTGGAATCAAGCTGAAAGAAGTTCGCAGATAATGTGGGGTGGAGACCTAAGTGTTATTCTATGAATATACTATAAAATACTGGCATCAAACCTCACATAAAAGCGGTATGCAAAGGAAGAAAAGTTCATGCAAAGGTGTCCTTGCAGACGATTTTCTGCCAGATACGAATTTTAATACCTGTATACTACTTATGCAGAAAATGACAGCCTGGATGATCATTTGCATTTGGGGCAACTGTCATGGGTTTGCAAATTCCAACACACATAACAGTAAAACATCAGGTACACGAGTGGAATAAAGAGAACAATTTAACCAATTAATGGAAGGATGAAGTGAACTAACTTTAGCAACACTTCAAAATCCAAATAAGCACGTGTCATATTGGTGTTATAAGCCACTTTCGGAAAGATATCAAGGTGATAGAGGGGTTGCAGAGAAGATTTACTAGGAGAACAGCAGGGATGAGTGGTTTGGGTTATAATTGGAAATTGGAGGAACATAGGAACAGGAGTAGGCCATTGAGTCCTTGAAGCCCTTCCCATCATACTATTAGATAATTATTTTCACTAATCAGTAAGTCAGTAACCAGAGGAATCGATTTAAGATAGTTGGTACATGAGAGGTTAGGGAAAAAAAATTCATAAGAACATAAGAACATAAGAATTAGGAGCAGGAGTAGGCCATTCGGCCCCTCGAGCCTGCTCTGCCATTCAATAAGATCATGGCTGATCTTCTCACCTAACTTTGATTACCTGCCCTATCCCCATATTCCCTGATCCCTCTATTTTTCAAAAATCTATCAGTCTCAGCCTTGAAAATGTTCAAGGACTGAGCATCTACAGCCTTCTGGGGTAGTGAATTCCATAAATTCACTACCCTCTGAGTGAAGAAATGTTTCCTCAACTCTGTTCTAAAAGGCTGACCCTTAATTTTAAGACTGTGACCCCTGGTTATAGATTCTCCTACCAGGGGAAACAATCCCTCAGTGCCTACTTTATCTAGCCCTTTAAGAATCTTATATGTTTCAATAAGATCCCCCCTAATTCTTCTGTACTACAGAGAATACAGCCCTAGTTTATTCAACCTATCCTCATAGGTCAGTCCCCTCATCCCAGGAACTAACCTAGTGAATCTACGCTGCATCCCCTCTAAGGCAAGTATGTCCTTTTTTAAATAAGGAGACAAAACTGCACACAATACTCTAGGTGCGGTCTCACCAGAGCCCTATACAGTTGCAGAAAGACTTCCCTACTCTTATACTCTAAACCTTTTGAAATGAACGCTAGCATGCCGTTCGCCTTTTTAGTTGCTTGCTGCACCTGCAAACTAACTTTTGGGGACTGCTGTACAATGACACCCAAATCCCTTTGAATACTAACACTATCTAACTTTTCGCCCTCTAGAAAAGAATCTATTCTTTTAATATTTCATAAGACTCAGGATTTGTTTTCCAAGTTCACGCTGCTCCAATGTCATTTATGTTTGCCACCACAATTTCTATACATACTAATTCTCCATGCAATGACTGGATGCTATTTGTATATTTTCATTTGCTTTTAAGACAGTATTTCATCCTCTGTTGCTTTGGGCACTGGGAGCAGTTTAGTGTCATCCGGAAATTTAGACACGTTACATTCAATGTTCTCATCTAGATCATTGATATAAATAGTAAATAGCTGAGGCCCAAGCACTGATCCTTGTGGCACTCCACTAGTTACATCCTGCCAATTCGAGAAGATCAGTTTATCGCTACTCTCTGCTTTCTACGCGATAGCCACTCTTCTATCCATGTTAATATTTTCCCATTAATCCCGTGGGCCTTAATCTTGAGTAACAGCCTTTTGTGTGGCACCTTGTCAAATGCCTTCCTAAAATCCAAATATACCACATCTACTGGTTCCCCCTTATCCAACCTGCTGGATACATCCTCAAAACATTCTAAAAGATTAGTCAAGCATGACTTCCCTTTTGTAAAGCCATGTTGACTCTGCCTAATCTTTTTATGGTCTTCAAGGTATCCCATAACTACGTCTTTTATTAAGGACTCAAGAATTTTCCCTATAACTGACGTCAGACTAACTGGTCTATAGTTTCCCATATTTTCTCTCCCATCCTTCTTAAATAGTGGATACGTTTGCAATCTTCCAATCAATGGGGACTTTTCCAGTATCCATAGAATTTTGGAAGATTATAGACATGCCATCCACTATCTCAGTAGCCACCTCCTTTAAAACTCTAGGATGCAGGCCATCCGGACCTAGGGATTTATCAATTTTAAGACCCGACAATTTACCTAGAACCATCTCTTTACTAATATTAATCTCTCTAAGTTGCTTGCTTGTATTGTCTTCTTGATTCCCCTCTATTTTTGGTATGTTTCCAGTGTCTTCTACGGTGAAGACTGTAGAAAAATACTTGTTTAATGACTCTGCCATGTCCTTGTCCCCTATTATAATTCCTCCAGTCTCTGCCTGTAATGGACCCACATTCACCCTCGCTAGCCTTTTCCTCTTTTATATTTATAAAAACTCTTGCAGTCTGTTTTTATGTTCTTTGCTAGTTTGCCCTCATAATCTATTTTCTCCCTTTTGATCAATTTTTTGGTCCTCCTCTGTTGTTCCCTAAAGTTCTCCCAATCCTCAGGTTTAATACTCATCTTTGCTGTTTTATAGGCTTTTTCTTTTGATTTGATACTTTCCCAAACTGCTCTAGCTAATCACGGCTGAACTACCTTTCCCATGGCATTCTTATTCCTCAAAGGAATATGTGCTCATTGGGAATTTTGCACTATCTCCTTGAATGTTTGCCATTGCTGGTCTACTGTCAAATCTTTAAGTCTAGTCTCCCAGTTTATTCTGGCTAAATCCTCTCTCATACCAGCAAAGCTGGCTCTATTTAAATTGAAGATTTTTGCTTCAGACTTAACTACTTCCCTCTCTAACTTCATGCTAAATTCCATCATATTATGATCACTTTGCCCTAGAAGAGCCTTAAGTTCCAGTTTGCTGATCAGCCCCATTTCATTACACAAAACAAGGTCTAATATGGCTTGTTCCCTGGTCAGCTCCTCGGCATACTGATCTAGAAAATGATCTCTAATGCATTCTATAAACTCCTCTTCTATCTTACCTTTCCCAATGTGGTTGTCCCAGTCTATGTGCAGGTTAAAATCATCCACAATTAGTGTCTTTCCTTTGCTACATGCTTCACTAATCTCCTGATTTATACCTTGAGCGATACTTTGACTGCTGTTTGGGGGGTCTATAAACTACTCCCACTATAGTTTTCTGCCCCTTGAAGTTATGTATCTCTACCCATACCGACTCTACATCTTGCTTTTCAGATTTAAAATCTTTCCTCTCTACTGTTTTGATCCCATCCTTTATTAGTAGGGCCACCCCCCCTCCTCGTTTACCAAATTGCCTATCTTTCCATTATACCACGTAACCGGGAATATTTAGTTCCCACCCTTGATCACCCTGTAACCATGTCTCGGTGATGGCTACTAGATCATACCAGTTTGTCTCTATTTGCACAACTAATTCATCTATCTTGTTTCGAATGCTTCGTGCATTCAGATATAGCGCCCTTAATTCTGACTTCCGGCTATTAACCCTATTCACCAGCACCCTATCACTGCACTTCTTTTCCCTGCTTGACACACTTTGCTCCCTTGTTAATCTGCTCTCCCACATTTGTTGATCCCAAGTGTAACTGTGGTGGAATACACCTGACTATGCTTTTACCTCCCCCCCCCTTCGTAGTTTAAAGCCCTTTCTACCACCCTAATTATTCGTGTAGCCAGGACATTTGGCCCAGTCCTATTTAGGTGGAGCCCATTCCTTTGGAATAGCTCACATCTCCCCCAATACTGGTGCCAGTGGACCATAAATTGAAATTCCTGCCCTCCGCACCGCTCTTTTAGCCAGGCATTCAGATACATGATCCTCTTTTGCCTGTACCAATTAGCCCCTGGCTCAGGTAACAGTCCCAATATTATCACCTTGGAAGTTCTATTCTTTAGTTTAACTCCCAATTCCTGGAACTTGCTCCTTAACTCGTACCTACTGGTCCTATCGATGTCATTGGTCCCTATATGTACCATCACAATTGGATCCTCTCCCTCATGCCTCAAATTTATCTCCAGCCCGGTGGCGACATCCTTCACCCTGGCCCCAGGAAGACAACAGAGTCTTCTCATCTCTCTACTATGGCTACAGAAAAGTGTATCAGTCCTCCTGACTGTCTCATCCCCAATTACAATTACATTTTTAACTTTTTTAACTATTCCCTTTTGTGTGGCCTCCTGCACAGAGGTGTTGGGGTCAGTTTGCCCGTCTTCATGCACAGAATAGTTAGAAAATGGAATACCCAGCAAAGAGTGGTGCATGAGGCAGAATCCATATTGGTTGCATGAGGGAACTAGATAAATATGTTAAAAAGAATCAGCTACAGGGATTTGGGAGAAATGAGAGATAAATCAAACAGAAATGATTGCTCTAGAAAACTCTGGCACAGATACGATGGGCTGAATAGCCTTTGTCTGTGCCTTAAATTTCTATGGTGATGTGGCTCAATATGATCAGGCGTTATTCCGCAATGATGAAATAAAATCAATAGAACACAATTGATGTTTATCTCTAGACATTACAATCTGTGCAATGAATCATTTTATTGCAGTAAACAAGATGCTTTTTTTTCTCAAGGCACACATTCTACTTGTGTGAAATTCTGGATGGAAGCAACAGTGTATTTGTTTCAACCTGGTTCAAGAGAATATATTCTCTACACAGATTTAACAACCTCAGCAAGCCTCACAGGTTATATACACACCATATATGCGTAAATATTTCTGAAACCATTAGGTTTGCACCCAGAAAAGCAAACAATAAAATGATGAAGAGTATTTCCTGTATGTGAAATAGGTTTGAAAAACTGAATTGAAAGGTGAAAAGAGAAGTCAGAAAACAGCAGAGTGTATGTCAGTTCATATGAGAGATGCTGTCTCTTACCCATCACCCCTCTAACATCCCAGAGCCTTAGGGAGGAAGGCGTTTCCTTGCATAAGTATTGTGTCAGCTTGGCTCAGTGGTAAAACTCATCTGTGAGTCAGAAGCTTGTGAGTTCAAATCCCACATTCAGACTTGAACTAACAAAGTCTAAGATGATACTTCACTGCAGTAGTGGGTGGAAGGGGGTGCTGTTGAATTGACAGAGATAGCATCGTTTGGAACAGATGTTAAACAGAATTCCCATCTGCCTGTTAAGGTGAACATTAAAGATCCGAATGGCATTATTCGAAAAGCAAAGGGAATGTTTCCCATTGTCCTGGCCAACATTCCTCCAATTAAAATTGGTCACTCATATCATGGCAGTCTGTGGGACATTGCTGTGTGCAATTGTATAGCTATGTTTGCCTACAAATACATTCAATCCATCGCACAGTAAATCCTGTGAAGCACTTTGTGACATCCTTCTAACATAATAAGGCACTATACCAAATGCAAGGATTATTGCTATTAATATTAGTTTTCAATATCTACATGCTCCCTCTTGGTGACATCATCCTCAGACATGGGGTCAACTTCCATATGTATGTGGATGACACCCAACTATATCTTTCGGTTTCTACCCTCGACTCCAGGACACAGTTGGGTGTCATCCGCATACATCAAGTCCTGGATGAGAGCTAACTTTCTACAGTTAAATGTCAACAAGACTGAGGCTTCCTGATTGGCTTGATTGGCTTGGCCTTCCTGATTGGCTCTCACCTCCGCAATAATGCTTGGCTCTGCTACCATCTTAACCATCAGGCTGCTGAAACCCTCATTCATGCCTTCATCAAATCCAGACTTGACTACACCAATGCCCTGCTTGTTGGCCTTCCCAATTCCTCCCTCCATAGGTAGCAGATATTCAAGAACTCTACGGCATGTGTCCTCTACCACTCCAAGCTCTGTGACCCCATCTCCCCCATTCATGCCCGACTCCATTGACTCCCCATCAACCAGAGGATTCAATTCAAAGACTGTGGAGTCCTGTAGCTCAGTGGATAAAGCACTTGCCTTACAAGGGTGACATTCATGTCTGAAACTAGGCAGGTCAGGGCGAAACCTTGGGCAAGTTTTCTTACTCCACACACCTAATAATAATCCCTCCAAAAAAAAGACAATCATAAAATTGGTCATCTTAATCCACAACCGTTTGTGGGACATTGCTGTGTGCAATTGGCTGTCACTTTTCGCCCACAAATATACATTACAGTATATTCTGTGAAGCGCTTTGAGATGTCTAAAATATGTGAAAAATGTTTTATCACATGCAAGGATTATTATTATTAAGATCCTGGTCCTCAGCTTCAAAGCTGTCCATGGCCTCACCCCACCCTACCTCCGCGCCCTTTTTTTTCCCGCCATCTCAGGGATCGTCCGGGCGGGCGGCGAGGACAGGGAGTGGTTGCTGGACGATTGTTGGAAGATTGTTGGTTATTGTTTGTTGCTGTTTTTGTTGTTAATATTATTGCTTTTGTTGTTTATTATTGTTTATTATTGTTGTTTGATTCCCCCCACCCCTGCCCCCATTTTCTTCTTCCCTCACTCCCTTTCCCCAATTTCTCTCCTCCCTTTTCCCCTTCCCTCCCTCTTCCCTATCTTGCCCCCACCCATCTTTCCCTCCCTCTCTTCCTTGCCCCCCTTTCTCCCTCCTCTTCCTCCCTAACCCTAACCCATCCCACCTTTCCCTCCCTCTCCCCCCTTACCCTCTTTTCCCCCTTTCTCCCCTAGCCCCATTTTCGCGATTGTTTGTGGGGACACTGCTGTGCGCAATTTGGCTGCCGCGTTTCGCCCACAAGTATACAGTCGACTTTCCTGCCTTTCTTCCCCCTGCCTCGACCCCTCCCCTTTTGCTTCTTTACCCCCTTTTGCCCCTAGTCCCACTTCCGTGACTGATTGTGGGACACTGCTGTGCGCAATTTGGCTGCCGCGTTTCGCCCACTAACACAGTTACTTTTCCTACTATGCTTTATCCTGCCCTGATCCTTCCCACCCTGCTCTTGTCCTACCTGACTGTACAGCGCCTTGGGATGTCCTCTCGACGTGAAAGGCGCTATATAAATGTAAGTTTTGTTGTTGTTGTTGTTGCGACGTCCAAACCCCTTACCAACCTGCCTGCCCACTCCACTCAACAGGCTCCAACCTGCTCCATGTCCTCCGATCCACCCGCCCCACCATCATCAGACGTTCCTTCAGCTTCTGGAACTGCATCCTGCAGTCCCTCCATCTCTTGATCGATCCTGGGAAGACTCTTGTGAGAGGATTTCTGTAGGAGGACTCCTATCAAATCCACTCTCATTGAAGGAGTTTACTATTTGGCCTCAAGTTATTGCAAGGCTTCCATATAGATGACATTTGCAGTGTTTCCTCCTTCAGCCATGTTGTACAGGGTTTGAGATGAACCCACACATGAGCATCCAACATAGAATTGTCCATGGGAAATGCTGGATGTATTTAAAAAAGTTGGCAAAGTTTAAGCTCTGCCCATGTACCTTGTTATTTGATAAGGGAAATTGCATTCAAACGGAATTGAACTCAAACAGCCTTTTGAACTCAAACGGACAGTCACTTGGGAGCAGTGGGATGCGATGAATGAATACATCTTCCCCTTTGAACTGACCAGTCAGAATAGTGCCATGGGATCTATAACCTGAAGATGCAGAAAGGACTTTGGTTTCTTCTGAAGAACAGCAGTTTCAACAATGCAAACTTTTGCCAACACTGCACTGGAGTGCCAGCTTTGTCTGTTCAAAATTACAATGTAGGTACATGTATGTTAGAGACATTAAAACTGCTAGTGCATACTATTATTTACCTATTTATTTTAATGAATATTAAACTATTTTAATGAACTGGGGATTGCTTAGCAGAGAATTTTTGTTAGAATTACCAGAGTGCTGGAACTCTTGGGAGGAGCTTTCTCCCTTGGGAGTCAGCTTGCAGCTTGCTTTTCCTCCAGCAATTTCACTGTTTTTTTCAACTGACTAACCTCTAGACTTTGTTGACCTTTGTAAGCCTCCTTTGCTTGTTAACCTTTTGATTAATCTTTTGTTGGCACATATTCCTTCATCCTGGCAAATGTTAGCCATTTGGTAAGCATTGTGCTTGGCGCATTGGTTCCTTTGAACTATCTTTCAATTATTTATCTTCATTTCATTATATCTTTATATCTTGTGAACTACAGCACTTTAAATAATTCAGGTTCTGTGAAATGCGTTTATCTCCATTGTCCTTTTGATCACTTTGAGAAGTCCTCAAAAAGGAATTTATAATGGAAGGCATTATATCGGGGGGGGTGTTGGCGCTGTATGTATGCAAGTTGTTGTTCTTGTAATGAGCAATCATAGTTACTCTATTGTGCATCCTTGTTACCTCTGCTTCTATCTGTATGTATGTCATTTATTAGCCAGCATTAGCTCACGTATATTGAGGTGATAAATGTGAAAAATGCTGATAAATCTCATATTATATTACCTTTATGTAATACTGGCTCTAAGTAAAGCTAATTTAGCAATTTGCTTTATTCCACCTTCTTGTAGGTAAGTGAAGGAATTTGCTGCTTATAATCGACTAAAAGCCCACGTTAAAATTTTTACCGACTTTAATTATTTAGTGGTTAACTGTGATTGGGATTTAAGATGTAGTGGGTTTCTAATGAAATTCTTTAATGAACACTGAATCATGGATAGATGATACAATTGTTTGCAGTAACCAGAACTTCTCCCTGATGCACTTGTGGGGAAGTGTTGCCGCAACAAATCAGCCTGACCTCAAGTTTCTGTACGGACTCAGTTTTGTAACTTGGAATAATTACTGAGGAATCCCATTGGATGTAAATGCATTTTTAGTCCCATTGTTACAAGTACTTGAGTATGTGTCTGGAGTTTTCCCATCCTTATAATGCTGACATTCCCACTTTGCTATTTGCAATGTAATGAACACTAGGAAACACTATCACTTGTCCTGTCACATTTCTATTGCACTTAGTTTCCCATTAAAGTTGAGTGTAAGTAGAGTCTCTGCAGTGATGATATTTTCTCCCCTTGGTGCTCTATTAACTTCAGATAGGGGCTATTATCTGTGTGAATTGATGAAGTTAGACCCCCCAAATACATCTCTTCACCAATTAAATTTACTCTAATTGTAAGCTGTGTTTTATGTTTCAAGAAAGAATTACCCTTGCATTTTATATAGTGCCTAATTCCGACATCAAGGTGTCTCAAAGCGCTTCAAAGATTTTACTATCAATTGTTATGACTGTGTATTTGTAGCTGAACATGGTAGCCAATTTACACACACCAATGTCCATATCCAAAAACAGCTATGACACGAGGGATATGTTTTTATATTTATCTTCGGAAATGAAACACTCCAAAGACTCTTTAGTGTTCTCTTACACTGCAACCAAATCTTCTTTGCACAGTTGATTTTTCATTTCATTATTATTTGCAGTAATTCCTTCTACCCAGTACTGTGAGGCAGCTGGTACTTAAACCAACTAGTGCTCAGTGCTGAGAGTCTGGGTTCATCAATGGCAATGCTATTAAGTGCACTTTGTTGAAATTATCTCTGTTGAAAAGGCTATTGGATGTTATGCCAGTGGCTTGTAATTATCTCCCATGGTGGGGAAGTATTTGTAAGACACTGATACATCACCAGACAACCATCTGGAGGTTGATAATTCAGGCATGGCCAAAGCCACCGTAAGTGCAATCTATATGTGGAGTACCCTGGGATGCAGTTATTCTTTTTGCAGTCAAGTAGGGAATTAAACATATGGGAACTTGGCAAATTCCATCCCATTACTAGTGAGGCCTGTTGATTTAAATTTGGACCCTGCAGCGTCCTTTTATTTATTCTATGAGAAGGAGAAAGAAGACGAGTACATTGTTTATAATTTGGGTCCATGTGTATTCTACAGTCAAATCAGCATAATTGAGAAGAAGAAAGTGCATTAACTCAAGTTGTAAATACAGAAATTGAAGTGCTTCAAGAATGGATTGGGATTGTGAATATAACCTTTGATAATGTCAGGTATACTGGCTTAATTTTGTTATTTTAAGACAATAACATTTCAAAATAATTTTCACACAAGAAGTCAATTTGTAAGAACATATATATGGCAAATCAAAAAACAGATAGTGAAACTTGTTTGTCCTGAATGTGACCCAAACTGTCTTGTTGCACATGTCTTGTTGACACATGGGAATGTTGATGAGAGACTATTATAATAAATCGTAATAATCCTTTAATTATTGGTACATTGTATGATATATTGATATGCTAAGCATTAACATAGTGCCTTTCATGCCAGGAGGATGTTCCAAAGTGCTTCACAAGATTTTTCTGCAAAGTGGAATCCTCCGCTCCATCATAGTGCTTTCAGCCACTATGCCCAGAAACTTGGAACTTCCTCCCTCAATCCCTTCACCTCGACCCATCCTTTCCCATCTTCAGGTCTTGCCTGAAATCCTTCCTTTTTGACCCTCCTCCTGTCACCTAGCCCCGTCTCCTAGCTGGGCATTGTGCTCCACCATTGTGAAGTGCCCTGAGACATCTCCCAGCATGGAGGGCGCTATACAAATGCAAGTTCTTGTTGTTGTATTTACCCTAGGACCTGAAATTCCAGACAGTCTTAGGCTATTTTGCCTTGAAACTTAAGATTTCCTCTCCTTGCCTTCTCTCTCCTGGACCCCACCCTTACCTCTTCTCAGGATCAGTCCCACTCCCCCTTAAAACTGCTGTCATAACTCCCTTCCTTAAAAAACCTACCCCCGGATCCTGCAATCTCAGTCACTAGCACCCTATTTCAAACCTGCCCTTCCTTGCAAAAGTTCTGGAACACCATCACAGCAGCAAGACAGTTTATAGTCTCTGTTTTAGATAATTATCCAGCCCAGGCTCCTGGACTCAGCCACCCTTTCCGGCCACCTGTTCCAATTATTAATTACTGTCGGGGTAAAGAAACTTCCTGGTTTCCATCCTGAAGTTGTCGGTTGCAATTCTAAACTACATCCTCCGCCTTGGTGCATCCGCAAGTATTGTTCTGGGTTTATTTTTTCAGTCAATTAATCATTATTTTACATTCTATACGACCTCCTCTGAGATGTCTTCTCTCAACCTGAGGGGAGAACTGGAGGGGAACCCAAAAGACACCTATAAACATATAGGTGAAGTCCCAGTAGCATATTGGTTAGGGCACTCACCTTACAAGCGAGAGGACCTTGGTTTGATCCCAGCAGGTAAAATGTTGAGCCTGGTTACCAGGCAATAAATAGGTAAATAGGCATCTGGTGGTTAGTCGATTGGCAGGTCACTTTTCCAAGGATAATAATAATCTCTTTGAAAAAAAAAAAATCTGGTCACCACACTACAGAAAGGATGTGAAGGCATTGGAAAGGGTACAACGAAGATTTACTAGGATGGTGCCAGGATTGAGGGACTTCAGCTATGAGGAGAGGCTAGATAGGCTAGGGTTATTCTCTCTGGAGCAGAGAAGATTGAGGGGAGACCTAATAGAGGTTTATAAGATCATGAGGGGTTTCGACAGGGCAAATAGAGAAAAACTATTTCCACTCGTGAGTGAATCTGTGACTCGTGGTCACAGATTTAAAATAGTTTCAAGGCGAAGTAGAGGGGAGCTGAGGAGAAATTGTTTCACTCAGCGAGTTGTTCGAATCTGGAATGCATTGCCTGAAAAGGTGGTGGAGGCTGATTCGATAACAACTTTTAAAAGGGAATTAGATCTTTATTTAGGGAGAACAGGTCTATTAGGCTATGGGAAGCGGGCAGGGCAGTGGGATTGAATCGCTCTTTTCAAAGAGCCGGCACAGACTAGATGGGCCGAATGGCCTCCTTTTGTGCCGTAAAATTCTATGAATCTATGAATCTATGAATCTATGAATGTTGTTGCCAACCAACTTCGCACAAACCTCTCACTCCACACACCACTCAAACCTCTCCAGTACAGAGAGACTGGATGTGAGGGAGGAAAGATAAGTGGAGATCAAACCTGAGACCTAAATTGTGCATGGGTTCGGAGAGTTTTAAGGACAGGTCGGGTAGGTTGAGGAGGTTGGAACTATGGGTCAGAAGGATTTGTTGGGAGCCAAAGAGTATGGCTTCCATCTTGTTGATGTTTAACTGCAAGAAATTTGCATTCATCCAGCTCTTGATGTCTGACAGACAGGCTGACAGAACATTAGGGGATTGGAAGAGGAAAAGTAGAGTTCCAGCATCGCTTTCTTCCATCTCCCCTACATTGCCCATCTTCATCAATACCTCACCCCTATAGCTGCTGAAACTCTGGTCCATGCCTTTGTCACCTCTTGGCTGGACTACCCTAATGCCCTCCTCGCCTGTCCCCCTCCTCCACTATCCACAAAATTCAGCTCACATAAAATTTTGCTGCCCGCATTCTCATCCGTACCAAACTTTGTCCCCCAATTACCCCAGTCCTTGCCAAACTCCACTGGCTCCCTTTCACAGAGAGGATCGACTTCAAGATTCTCACTCGTGTTTTAATTCCTCCACTCCTCTGCATGCCGCTACAACTCTTAACTTCCTCTTTCCTCACAGCAGTACCTGCTGCTTCCGCTCTACTGGGTCCAGCTTTCTCCTTGTCCCCCGAATTCTCTGTTCCACCATCGGCAGCCGTGGTTACAGTCACCATCCCCCTCCCCCTGGCTCGGGTTCAGGAACCACCATTGTGAAGTGCTCTGAAATACCGCTGTCGTGGACGGCGCTATAAAAATGCAAGCTGTTGTTGTGTATTATTCAAACGTTCCTAAATTCAATCATAATTTTTGCAGTACTTAACAAAAGTGGTTCACTAAATGAGACTGCATTTAAGAATTTTCTGCCTCACCTTCATTTCTAAGGCAAAATTAGACTATTGGTAGAATGAAGAAACAAATCTTGTTTCATTTCTGAATTGCTGTGAAGCTTTTTCATTGTTCATATTTGATAACCCTGCAGTCACAGTTGAACTGAAAGTTCTCGCTTTCTCTCAGTCTCCGGTTATAATTTAGTGCTCTCAGATTCAACCATCTAACTTTTCCCTAATCCCTTTGCAAACAAAAGTATTCTTTGAAAATTAGAATACCAAATGCAGCCTCACTAATACACAGGGCTAAAATGAACACTTTTGACATATACCTACTGTAACACAATAAGTTATATATTGCATTAATCACATACACACTTTGACTTAGTAGATTTATTATTAAACTATATAATATTTTGCTCAGTATATGACTTGGGAGTGTGCTACATTGTCATAGGTGCCGTCCTTCGGATGAGATGTCAAACCGATGTTTTGTACAGATGGACTGCAAAGATCCTATAGCACTTTTCGAAAGCAGAACCAAGTTTCTCCAAGTGTTATGGGCAATAATGTACCAAACTAAATTGATCATTCACTCCATGGGGTTTGTGGGATTTTTCTGTGTGCAAATTGGTGACCGTGTTGGCCCACAAAACCCAAACTCACTTAATTTCACAGTAAGATCCTGTGAAGTGCTTTGAGACATCCTCTTGACTTAAAAAGGCACTTTATCAAATATAAGGACTCTTAAAAAAAATTATTATGGAGCGATCTGAACATCAGGTAAGCATCTCCTCAGAAAAACAATCTGATGAAGCACTGATAGCCTGTGGAGCCTGGTAAGAAGAGGAGTAACGGGTGTGTGGAGTCTAGTGCGGGAGAGAATATGGGCTTCAGAAACTTGAATTAATTGAAGCTGGTGCAGTGATAGTGTTTCTGGGATTTTAGAATTTACATTCTTTAACATTGCAATTTTGCTCCAGTAAATTATTCAGCTACCGTATCTTAGTCTCTCAGCTGAAAATTCAGTACTTACATCAAAAAGCAAACAAAACCTTCCTTTTCTCGCTTTCTCTAAATAGCTGAAATAGAATAGCAAAAGCCTCTCCTTGGATTCTACTTGCTGCCTTGTCCAATCAGCACTTATACTGTCCTCTTTCCCTTTTTAAAAACTCATCTTAGTTATCCTCAACTGACTCGTATAAGTCCCAGCTCTTATTTCTTTTCAACTCCTTGAAAATAATCGAAACACTATTTCTTAGCCTTTCAGATTTTTTAAATCCTTTCGTGCAGTCAGACGCAGTTTTGGTATTTTACTTTTGACAAAAATATTTTTTTCCATAGTGTTACTTCCTGTTTTCGTCCTCCTTGCAAATCTTGTCACGTCCATAAAATGTGTTCTCCTAAAGTCCTTGCGTATAATAATAATCAATCCTACAGATATATTATCTGTATTGTTCCAGGTTTGGCCTCTGCTGTGATCTTGAATGGACTAATACAATGATTATCAGATAATAAGTGTTATTCACCTCCATCTAGGTTATTTATATTTCTGGTAGACTGCTAACCACTATATCTGATATATAGACTCCCTACTTGCTGCTGTGTTTTACCTCTGTGCATTGCTTGTGCTTTCAGCCCTCCCTCACAGCTGTCTCTTGTCGATGGACTTTTATCTCTTGGATATTAAAATCCCCTGTGATTACCACATTATCATTCCCTGCAGCTTTTCTATTTCCTCAAACAATTCGTAGAATTTGTTAATCTGAGATAACCTTAAGAGTTGTAAACTAACATACTCCTGTGACTTTTGGTTATTAGAACAGATCTGAAATTCTGAGAACATAAGGCAAAATCATTTATTTTACCTGAGAAAGCTAAGCTTGGATATCATCTGTAGACAGTGATCAGACACAATATTATTAACAAGAGAGAAACACTGGGGTGTTTGAACTCTTGTTGCCTTCAAATGCGATCTGAAACTTTGTGAGTGTTGAGATATAGCCACAAGAATGATGATGATAAGAATAAAAATACATGCAGTTGATACAGCATCTTATTACGTCTTCAAGATGTCACAAAGTGCTTCACAGAATATACTGTAAAGTGAATTGACTGTATACTTTGTGGGCAAAATGCAGCAGCCAAATGCATACGGAAGGGTCCCACAAACAGACGTGGGTTGAGTGAACAAATTGTTTTGATTTATTTTGTAGGAATTATTACCTGTGGAAAAGCGATCTGCCAATTGACCTCACTGGGCTCCTACATACAACAATTCCCCAAATACAATTGGTCATTCACTTCATAGCTATTTGTGGTACAATACATTGATGTGCACAAATTGGCTGCTGCATTCACCTACAAAATATACAATCATTGCACTTTACAGTAAGATCATGTGAAGCACTTTGAGACATCTTTCTGACATGAAATACACTATACCAAATGCAAGAATTATTCATTATTTAGTCCACTCAGAATTGATTTTCTTCTCTGTACATTTTACCTTGCACTCATCATTAGCTGTTGCTGATATTACATTCTGCACAATAATGGGAAATACCAAAGCCTTCACTAGAATTCGCTGATATGGTGCAGTAGAAGCAATCAATTCCTTTGATGTAAAAAATAAATGACAAAACAAGGCACCCAACTCTTTGAGCTGAGTAGTATTGCTCTGTGATTTAGGTTGCTTGGGTTTTTCATATGCAGATGAGGTATACCCAGTACAACCAACACATTTAGTAGATTTTGCATAACCTTATGTTGCTTTTTAATAATGATAATGATCCTTACATTTGATATAACACCTTATCACATAATTGTGACATCTCTAAGCGTTTCATAGAATATACTGTAGAGTGAATTTTGTGGGCAAATCCTTTGTAGAATAGATCCAGTTCTGAGGTGTGCAACTTGATATCTCTACATCCTCTTAAGCTAATGCTAACTGCTGTTGAACCTGGGGAATGTTTTACCACCTAGATTGTTGGGATCCATGTGCATTCATCCACAAAACACAGTCATACCACTTCACAATATTTGAAAGGCGCTATATTAAATGTAGGAATTACCATTACAATTTGTTTTAATAGTGCTTAGTCCATGGGAAGGCATGAATAAAGAGAACATTTTGCTTGACAAGTGCTGTTGGCAATCAGTCTTGAGATATTTGTGTATCTTACCATGCACATTCGTGTTTTCAGTACACAGGAATGTAAGGTATCATCCACAGGGTAACCACAACACCCAGACAAGATGACACATAGAGTAATCAGTGATAAGTTTATAATTGCATAATATTTACCTGAAAATCTAAACTTAATTAATTTCACAAGGTATCATGGTAATATGTTCCAATTACCCACTGCTCTTAGGGAGTATCTTAATTTATCTCATTAATCTAAGTGCACTTTCTGAGATTTATATTTCTGACATTATTGGCACAAAGCACTGATAGTGATCACTATTTATTTAAGATGTACTTGACAGCTAAACCTTCGTTTAGAATTCTTATATTTCTTATACTCCCCTCCCACCCCCTCAATCTAGCCCATGTTATCTTTACCTCTCCTCTCCTCTTCTAAAAGCACTTACACTTGCTACACTATGATTCCATAAATGTTGGCCTCTATCTGGTATTTCACCCAAATAGCCAGTCCTCACATTTGACTTTTGTCAGGAAGTCATTTATCAATAGGAAGTGGAGGTTTGTGCCCAGTTCTGGAAATATGTTAATGCTTTGGAAGGAGTCCAGAGGGGCTTTACGAGAATAATTCTGTGAGTGAAGGACTACAGTAATGAGGAGAAACTGGAGAAGCTGTTTTTACAGGAATAGAGAAGGTTGAGGGGAAGCTTGATTGAAGAATATAAAATCATGAGAGTAACTAGGGGACAAAGTAACTGGCTGATTAACAACAACAACTTGAATTTATATAGTGCCCTCTGGACGGCATCTCAGAGCGCTTCCCAAAAATGGATCTCGGGATCGAGCCAGGGGAAAGGGAAAAAGTTAACCGAAACGCGGTCGAAAAGAAAAGTCTTTAGCTGAGACCTGAAAATAGAAAAAGAGGGGGCACGAGGTGAAGGGAGTGAGGAAGGGAATTCCAGATTCTCGGGGCGTCGTGGCTGAAGGGACGGCCACTGATGAGGAGTGGAGGATTCAGGGGACAAGGAGGATACCAGACTCGGTAGAGCGAAGGCAACGGTTGCTAGGGTAATCAGGACGCAAAGTTTGGTATGGGTAAGAATGTGGGCGACAGAATGCTAGATAGCCTGGATTTTATGAGTAGTAGTGGAGGGGAGACCGGCGAGGAGGGCATTGGAATAGTTGAGCCAAGAGGTGACAAAAGCATCGACCTGGGCATGGACAAACAAAGGCAGCAAAAGGAGAATTTAGGATTTTTTCACCCAGAGTGAAAGTAAAACACTGGTTAGGCCTCAGCTAGAGTATTGTGTTCAGGTCTGGGCATTGCATTTTGAGAAGGATGGAAAGGCATTGAAAAGGGTGCAAATTAAATTGATCAGGATAGTACCAGAAATGAGGGACTTCAGTTATCCAGTGAGGCTAGAGAAGCTAGAATTATTCTCCTTGGAACAGAGAAGGTTAAGAGGAGACTTAATAAACGTTTTTAAAATTATCAGGGGATTCAATAGGGTGAACAAGGAGAAACTATTTTCACTGACGAGTGTATCAGTAACCCAACGACAATGATTTAAAGGAGTTGTTAAAAGAAACAAGGTGAGGAGATTTTTTTCATGCAGGAGTTTGTTCAGATCTGGAATGCATTGCCTGAAAGGGTGGTGGAAGCTGATTCGATAACAACTTTTAAGAGAAAAGTAGACAGTCATTTGGGGAGGACAAGTTTGCAGGGTAATGGGGAAAGAATGGGAGAGTGGGATTGGTTTGGACACCTTTTTTCAAAGACACAATCAGCCAAATGGCCTCCTTCTGCAATGTGGATTTCTATGTTGCTATGTTTCTAAGTATTCAAGCTGAATTGTATCTCAGAGAGTCATCAGACTTTTTCCAGTAGCAGTCCCTAGACAGTAATTATGATCATAGATTTTGGCTCATTTTTATGCTGCCTGGCTTGTGGTCGCTGAAGCTAATAGACATACCTCCTGCTGTTACCCTGCTGAAATAAGGCAATACAACAAACATCCGGGACCTTCCTTGTCTGCTCAGAACATAAGATTCAGAATGAGAATTGACCACCACAACCTATTCCTCTTCTAGGACCTCAACTCCCTTATTCTGATAGATCTTCAGGAACATAAGGAAAATGTATAGGGTAAAGACAGGAAGATGGCACTAAATGGATAGTTCATTCAGAGTTAATACAGGCAAATTGATCTCTTTCTGTCCTGTAAATTTCTATGATTCTTTTAGGGTCAAGGCAAAGTACAGTAAAAGCCTGTTTATCTGGCACCCTCATGACCTGCCTTTGCCACTTAAAGTGCATGCTGGATATTCATCCGAAAACGCAAAAAACAAAATTCCAACAAAATTCATTTTTCCAGATAAATTCTGGTTAATCGAATGTGGACCTTTTTTTTGAGATGCCGGTTATACGGAAGTTACGATTGATTGAGTGCCAGATAAATGGGCTTTTACTGTACAAAACGATGCACTTATACATGAGGATCTCTTTTATTTATCATACAGAATTTGTTGCTTCCCAATGTTTACTTACAAATGCAGTCACTACACTGCTGTGAATTCTGTAAAGTGCTTCAAGGTGTTTTGACATCATGATAAGATGCTGTACCAAGTGCAAGGATTATTATTGTTTATTGTTCTTGGCCAAAGACATTTGTTTACATTGCTACATATACAGCAGTATAGCTTGGATAAAAATCTGATCAATGTGAATTATTGAGAGGTCTGCTTCAACTGTCTCTTAGAGGTTTCATCATGAAACGCCTCCTGTTTTTTGAAGGGATGGACTTCTATAAAATGGATGGATTGCTAATAACAATTCCTGTCATAGTCAAGCATGTGTATATATGTGATGAGGTTTGGTGCATTTCTGCTTTGTACTTAGCACTCCAAGACCCTCCCCCGTATAAAGAGATAGCCCTCTCGGAGTGCTAAGCACTTTCTTTTTATGAAATAATATTATGGGATATAGTACATAGGTAGTTTGGTACATATGCGCATGCGACTGCCAGGAAGATGGAAGGCAAACTAGATGGATTTTTTTATTTTTTTTGTCTCGCATTTTGTAAGGGTATTATTAAAATGCAAGTTGTTGTTGTGGAACTACAACTGAACAATTCCAATGACCCCCCCTCGCCAGTCTCCTCTCCACCACAATCCATAAAATCCAATTAATTCAAAACTCTGCCGCCCGAATTCTCACCCGCACCAAACGTCACTCCCCCATTACCCCAGTCCTTGCCAGACTTCACTGGCTCCCTGTCCCAGAGAGGATCGATTTCAAGATCCCCCGAATCCTCCGCTCCACCATCAACAGCCATGCCTTCAGCCACTATGCCCCGAGGCTCTGGAACTCCCTTCCTCACTCCCTTCACCTCTCCCCCACTCTTCCCAGTTCCGGGTCTCAGCTAAAAACCTTTGTCTTCGACTGCGCCTTCGTCACCTTTCTCCCCCTGGCTCGGGCCTGTGATCCATTATTGTGATACGCACTAAGTTGCCGTCCGGCGTGGAGGGCACTATATAAATCCAAGTTGTTGTTGTTGTTGTGGAGCAATCCATGTGCATTTTTGAATTTCTGTTACTTGTAATCCATGTGCGTGGACTTTATGTGCTGACGATTTGCATTTGATCCTTTTTGTAAAGCTGCAGCACTTATGAGTTTTCCTAAATTAAAGTCATGCACCATCAACCACCTTAATTGAAGCTGTTAATGTTGATCATTGTTATTCATGAACAGCAAAAACACAAAGGGTCTGAACAATAGTACTCTGTGTGACTGTAAACTTCACATAAGCCTCCTCCAGTGACTGCCCATGTATCATTACCTTTTATGTCCTGTTTCTCAACCTGGCTCTGATTCAAACTAATGTTTTACGTTGACAATAAGGAGCTTATACAGCCTTTCATGCAATAGAACATTGAATGCTGTTGATTAGCATATCTTGACTGTTCATTGCTGTAATCTATTCTTGCCAGATCAGGAATCATTGTTATTATCTTGGTATCATATCAATTAGCCTACATGGAAATAGTGTCAAAAGAAGAATAAACCACATTTATCAAGGTACTCTATTCTTCTGAAAAAAAGGGGGATAGATTCGACCTCGGTCTAAATTTACTCTTTTTTCTTAGCATTTCGTAAAGTCCAGATTTTGACAGTCTTCATTTTGAGATCACTATTTATTTTATCAACTTTGCATTTCATTGATTCATAGATGTTTACTGGACAGAAGCAGGCTGTTCAGCCAATCGGGGACAGTGGTGCTCACCTTCACACTAGATTTATCTATTTATTAGCAGTAGAATGAAACAGATTTTGAAGAATTCAATCATGATTGTATTAATTTTCCATGTTGCTCATAACAATAGCAGACAACTGTAAAAAGGGCAGATATTTTGCAGCATGAATCTTTAATTTACTGAGAGTGTTAAATCCTGGAGAAATTGGACAGATTACCCACGGCTAAGAGACACAACTCTGAAAACCTTGATCCAACAAGCAGTGATTAACTTTGGGGCTGAGCATTTGCATGCAGTGGATGCATTTCTAGCTGACAGACAGGAGAATCAGTTGGCAAAGCTTCACTGCTGATATGGGTTTGTGGACATTTGGGGCATTTTGGACTGACTCAGAATGTCGAGGTCTAGCTGAAACAGCTCTGTGTTGCTGGCATGAACGTATAGGTTTGGCTCGAACAGAAGAAATATTTGTAATGCAAATGTGCTCATGATTAGGGGTTAGGGAGTGAGCTAATGTTTTGGTCTCATTTCTCTGAAGCTGATGTCAGTGGCCTAGGCTCTTCTCCTTCAATGCAATAAGGCAAATGCAGGCTTTGGACTGCACTATCATGGGAATTATATTACAGTACTTTTGTTTCCAGTTATGATGTAACTATTGTGGAGGAGGATGGGGGCATAACTGAGTGTTGCATTGATTGTTCCTGACTGATCTAACAAATAAAGTTTGAGAATTTTATTCTGGTTCAGGAAGACAAATGAAAATCTGAATAAGGATTTAGTGTTGGACAGATTAATGATGAATCCATCGACAGTGAAAGCTGGGGTAAATGGCCATTAATTAACGGGGAGGCATCAAAAAGAGCCTCAGATAGAAATAAGTAAAAATGTATCAAATGGTAAATGCAAATTTCTTTCAGTTTAGTCACAGATGTGGAATACATTATCATAAAATAATTGAAAATAATCCCCTCAATAGGAAGCATGATGACGAACACACAGCTAGAAACTATGAATGTACCTCTAATGAGCTCCTGAACACTCTGGAACTAGAAATTGGTTACTTTGACCCAGTCACTAATGCAAACATATATTGCTATTGAGCAAATTAACAATGAGTGGGATGCACTGAGTTGGTTTACATCTAATTGTACTTAGCATTTTCTTAAACTGTAACCACCATTGTGGTGGGAGCGGACACGAGTAGTATCCACTTTTTGCTGCAATTTACATAGTGATTTGCTTAAAAACAAATAGGGTCTGTTCAACTGTGAAAAGGTAGATTCTATCCCTGGCACTGCACTGTACAGTCCAGGAATCCAATGGCTTCTGAATTCAAGTACTTGGGAACCTGCATTAGTAACCAGAGAAATACAGCAGGATAAGAGCCAACTGAGACTCAAAGAACTGCTAATGTTATTCAAACACTCAAACTTTAAAAGACCTGGCACTGGATTTGGAAACTTGATTCTTCCAAAATTGATGTTTAAATAAAAAGCAGCAGTGAACTGCAGACATCTGCTTTAGCACCATCCAGAACAATAGGATGATCATTTTTAGTTTAGATGTTTTTTTTGCACCCTAAAATGGAAATATTCATATGGATTTTCACTTCAAGCAGTATTCTGTATAATGATAATTCCTGCATTTGATATAGCAACTTATCACTTCTTTGAAGCATTTCAAAGCGCTTCACAGAATATACTGCAAAGTGAATTTACTGTATATTTTGGGGGCAAAATGTATACATTTGGAATTCTGATTCCAAGCACAATAATGTTCTTGATGTAGGCTATGGATAGCAGTCACTAGTTAGGAAGGCTTTACATCATATGTTGTTTGTGGGATACAAATAACAGATGCAATAAGAGCACTGACCAACTTGGACTATCTGAATGCAGATCTCAGTTCTTATTTCATATACTTCAATGCTGCCAAACCAACTACTGTGTAATGTTTTTAGTAATTTTGTAACATCTCAATATTTGCAAGTGATTATAATTAGTTTCTAACAATCTGAAGTTTGTTGGTCATTGCATACAATTTCCTACTAAATCTAAAGTAATTCCTTCTATTCCTGTTCACATTTCAGTTTTTCTTAGTCCAACAGATACGGGCAGACAATTTTGCAGAATGCAACAGCCAATTTGGGCACAGCATATCCCACAAACAGCCATGGAGTGAGTGGCCAATTTTATTTTTAGAATATTGTTGGCCAGGTTATAGGCTTGACTATATGACGTCTGGGAATCTGAACTTAACTGATTTGGAAATATAGTCCAACATCTGTTTGTGTTCTTTATTGCTGCCTCACCCAGATACCCATTTATGTATGTTTTCTGGAGAATTCCCTGTGTCTGGAATGGAATGTGCACTCTTTCTCTGGAGGGCTGCATCCTGTTTATAAAATTATGGAAAATATTAAGGGCAAATTAGCAACAGTGAAAGCTTAGGGTTCGCAGAGAGTGCGATGGAGATCCTGCTGGAGTTTAACCAACTAAAAATGCATTGTGAGCACTATCTGGCAAGGTATCTGCTACATATTCAGTTAGGACCACTCTATATAATTGAACTTTGGCTTGCAGGGTTATCAAGAACTGAATTGGTAGAATCCCTACTCCCAGTGCCCAAAGCAACAGAGGATGAAATACTGTCTTAAAAGCAAATGAAAATATACAAATAGCATCCAGTCATTGCATGGAGAATTAGTATGTATAGAAATTGTGGTGGCAAACATAAATGACATTGAAGCAGCGTGAACTTGGAAAAAAAATCCTGAGTCTTATGAAATATTAAAAGAATAGATTCTTTTCTAGAGGGGGAAAAGTTAGATAGTGTTAGTATTCAAAGGGATTTGGGTGTCATTGTACAGCAGTCCCAAAAAGTTAGTTTGCAGGTGCAGCAAGCAACTAAGAAGGCGAACGGCATGCTAGCGTTCATTTCAAAAGGTTTAGAGTATAAGAGTAGGGAAGTTTTTCTGCAACTGTATAGGGCTCTGGTGAGACCGCACCTAGAGTATTGTGTGCAGTTTTGTCTCCTTATTTAAAAAAGGACATACTTACCTTAGAGAGGGGTGCAGCGTAGATTCACTAGGTTAGTTCTTGGGATGAGGGGACTGACCTATGAGGATAGGTTGAATAAACTAGGGCTGTATTCTCTGTAGTACAGAAGAATTAGGGGGGATCTTATTGAAACATATAAGATTCTTAAAGGGCTAGATAAAGTAGACACTGAGGGACTGTTTCCCCTGGTAGGAGAATCTATAACCAGGGGTCACAGTCTTAAAATTAAGGGTCAGCCTTTTAGAACAGAGTTGAGGAAACATTTCTTCACTCAGAGGGTAGTGAATTGATGGAATTCATTACTCCAGAAGGCTGTAGATGCTCAGTCCTTGAACATTTTCAAGGCTGAGACTGATAGATTTTTGAAAAATAGGGTGATTAGGGGATATGGGGATAGGGCAGGTAATCAGAGTTAGGTGAGATCAGCTATGATCTTATTGAATGGCGGAGCAGGCTCGAGGGGTCGAATGGCCTTCTCCTGCTCCTAATTCTTATGTTCTTATGAGTACTGAACAGTGAGAAGCACATGAAGATTTTTTATTGTGCAGTAATGAATGATAGAATATGCTTGGCATTTTCTGAGATTATATGCTGATGACAGCTGACAGTTGCAGCATTGGCAAAATGAATCCAAAGTAGTCATGAAACTAGCAAAAACTGCAGTCAAATAAGAAGCAAACTGTGTTCAAAAAAGTTGACTGTACACCTCCGGATTCAAATTTGTTTTAGATTGCAGTTCACAGGTACAATGACATTAAAGATGCATGAATCATGATGGAAATCAGGGACACTGCAATATTATGCAATGAGTGAAAATAGCCCTCTCAATGAGATGTAAAATGGGGAGTAAGGATAGCAGGGCTGCAGAGAGACCTGCACAGCTAGGTGCCCTTTAATTCACCAAAGGAATCAGTACATCTCCATTAGCCTCTCCACAAGCCTGAACATATCATCAGAAAATGCAATACATTTTGTTATAAAATATTTAAAACATAAGGTTTAGAAAATTATTAGCTAAAATGAAGGCAAGTGCAGTTGAAGCCAGTAATGTACCATGGAACAGCAAATTGGTTGATATAAAAGGGACATTCTCTGATTGGCAGCAGTGACAAATGATATCAGTGCTGGACCCCAGCTTGCCACTCTATCAATCGCTGTCCAAGGTACAGGAATAGAGAGAACTATTTCTAAGTTTGTGGATGACACTTAGTTAGAAGATGTTACAGATTGTGAAGAGGGATAGACAGATCAAGAGAGTGGGCAGAACCATGACAGATATAGTTTAACATTGTAGTCCACTTGGGACAGATGAATAATGGTAGAGAACATGATCAATATATAGAAATGGTAGGAGGGAGAGATCATAGAATCATAGAATGTTACGGCACAGAAGGAGGCCATTCGGCCCATCGGCCCATGTGCCGGCTCTTTGACTGAGCAATTCACTTTTGTTAACCCCAATCACCAGCTTCCTCCCCATAACCCTGTAAACCCGTCTTCCCCAGATACCTATCTAGTTCTCACTTAAAAGCTGCTATCGAATCGGACCTCACTACCCTTTCAGGCAGATCATTCCAAATTTAAACAACTTGCTGAGTAAAAAGATTTCTTCTAACCTCCCCTCTGCTTCTTTTGGTAGATATCTTAAGACTGTGACCACGGGTCACAGACACACCTACCAGCAGAAACAGCTTTTCAGAAACCAGCGCCTTGGGACGTCCTCCCGACGTGAAAGGCGCTTTATAAGTTTAAATTGTTGTTGCTGTTGTTGTTTTCCCTGTCTAGCCTGTCGAAACCTTTCATAATCTTGAAGACCTCTATCAGGTCCCCGCGTAACCTTCTCTGCTCTAATGGGAAAAGTCCTAACTTCTCCAGCCTGTCCTCATAGCTAAGGTTCCCCATTCCTGGTATAATTCTCGTGAATCTCCTCTGCACCCTTTTCAGTGTCTTAATGTCCTTCCTGAAATAAGGTGCCCAGAACTGGACGCAATACTCCAGTTGAGGCCTAACCAGTGTTTTGTATAGATTAACCATAACCTCCCTACTCTTATACTCTATGCCCCTACTAATAAAGCTTAGTACACCAAATGCCTTTTTTACTGCCTTATCTACCTGCCCTGCTACTTTTAATGATTCACTTACTTGAACACCCAGATCTCTCTGTATGTTCACCCCCCTTAAGATTGAGCTACCAAGTCTATATTGCCTCCTATCATTTTTCCTACCTAAGTGTATCACCTCACACTTATCCACATTAAAATCCATCTGCCACATGTCAGCCCATTCCACCAATCTGTGTGTGTCTGCTTGCAGTTGGTTACAGTCCTCCTCACTATTTACTAAACTACTGCCACTGTCCCCTTAATACCGTGGGCCTCTAATTTTTTTTATTAATCTCTTATGTGGTACTGTGTCAAAAGCCTTTTTGAAATCCATGTAAATAACGTCCACCGCATTTACCTCATCAACCCTCGCAGTCGCCTCTTCAAAAAATTATATTAGATTTGTTAGGCAAGATTTGCCTTTAAGAAATCCATGTTGACTGTCTCTAATTACCTCGTGTTCCTCTAAGTAGAAATTTATTCTGTCCAGGATTATGGTCTCCAGTAGTTTTCCTATTACCAAAGTAAGGCTGACTGGCCTGTAATTTCCGGATTTGTCTTTCTGCCCCTTTTTGTGCAGATGAGCAGAGAAATCTACAGGTTATTAAAATCGAGTTTGCAAATTCAGAAAACAGTAATAAGGCAAATAGGAAGTTGAAATGTATTTATTACAAAGGGCAGCCTTAAAATCATGATTAAAGCAGTTAAGAACTGACATCAGGAAACATTTATTTGTACAGAGGATTGCAAAAATGTGGAATGCTCTGCCCACATAACAAAAGATAATCAATAGGAAGGTTTAAAGGACTGACAGACATATACTTGGGTAGCATTAATGACTATGGAGTTATAACAGGAGAGCAGGGCGTTGGGATTAAAGGAACTGCCAAGATTTAATAAACTACTGAAGATACTTGGTGGTCACAATAGCAACTAGTGATTTCCATATTCAAGCTACTGTTTGCAGTCAGTAGCTAGTGGTAGTACTGGTCTGTTGCTTCTGTTTCCCCTTTATAGCTTGAGTTTTCTAGTCAACAGCTGAAGCTTCCTATCCAGAACTGGCGCTCTTATACTATTGACCTTATACAGTAGTTTGAAAATTACAACTTGTGTTTTTTTTCTAATATATAATATGGCTTTTAATATACAATCTATAATACATGTCTTTCAATATGTAATGTAGAGTGCTTGCATTTTGATATAGACTGTGCAGCCTGTGCCTTTCAATAACAACAACAACTTGCATTTAAATTTCCCCCTTCACAAAAGGTAGCATTCTGGGGCACTTTACAATGGCTGAGTCTGACAAGGAGCCAGAAGGGAGAGGGAGGTGGGGGTGACCGTACAATTAATGTATGGTCTTTGGGCAGGATTTAAAAGTGGCGAGCAATGGACAAGGCAAAGGGATCGAAAGAGAGAGTTCTAGAGGTCTAGACCAGAGCCAGCTGAGCTGAGGCAGTGTATGGTGGAGTGGGGCGTAAGCAGGTCGGATAGATAGGAAGGTGCAAGGGCATGAAGTGATTTGAAAATGATTGGGAAGATCTTGAAATCAATGCGTTCAGTAAATGGGAGCCAGTGGAGCCTGGCAAGGACTGGTGTGATGGAGGTATGGAGTTTTGTGCGGATGACTGATTTTTAAAAAAATTCTTTTTTGATGGAATTATTATCCACAGATCTGCCAATCCACTAACAAATGGGTACCTACTTACTGCTAGGTGAGTATTGAGGCACGTGAAGTCAGAAAATATGCCTATGGTTTTGCCCTGCCCAGGAATCGAACACAGGTCCGCTTGCTAGTGAGGCGGATGCTCTAACCAATAACAACAACTTGCATTTATATAGCATCCATTCAGGATTTCATGCCTGAAACCCATAAACTTAGATGGATCCAGGAATAGGTCTTCTGAGCAATTTCACATTGTGGCTGATTGTGGGACATTGCTTTGCACATATTACTGCTACTTTTGCCCACAAATTACAGTCACTGCACTTTACAGTATATTTTGTGAGGCACTTTTGGATTTCCTCCTAACGTGAAAGGCACTACACCAAATGGAACGATTACTATTTTATCAATATGTCCCCTTTGAGTAGGACAATAACAATAAGACTATACAATACAACCTATACAGTTATACTATACAATACAAGATATATATATATATCTACAGTGCCTATCACGTTAGGAAGATGCCTCAAACAGCTTGACAATGGCACCTGAGCGGGCAGTGGGAGCTGAGAGCGGGAAATCCAAAGCACGGTTATAGATTTTGAGACATGCCCAAAGGTGAGACATGGTAATAATAATAATCATTGTGAGTGATAAAGCAAGGAATATCTGTGAAGTGCAGCGACTGTATTTGTTGGTGAATGCAGCAAGGAATTTGGACACAGCATTGTCCTACAAACAGTCAGAAAATGAATAACCCAATTTAATCTGGAGGAATGAGAACAGACCACATTTGTCCAGAAGGACTCTTTTATACTGGAGAGGAACAAGAACCTATTACACACAAATCAGAGAGACATTGAACTGTCGAGAGGTTGAAAGAATAAAGAGAGCAAACAGATGAGAAGAGAGGAGTTCAGATAATGGCACACACGGCTGTTTGTGATGGATGGAACTTTGTGCTGGCTACCCGATTGCTGAGCTGGGGTTTAATGTGCCTTGTATATTTGCACTGATGTCAACAATTGCCGAGGCAAAAATAAAAATCTGAAAAGAAATGAAACAAAACAAAGCAACAATACCAGAAAGACATTATAAATTCAGATTCTGATGGTATGCGCCTGCTCTGTCAGGAATTTTCACACAACACTGGACTGTGGTTGCCGATTTGCCATTAAAGCGATGTAGTTTCAGCTGGATCATTGTTTGGCAGATTGCAATGTTTGACTGTCACTTGGACACACAGTGAAACAGTTTGTGTATCATGTAGCAGTTCTCTACAGCGCAAAAGGTCAGTTATAGTCACCATGACAAAGTAAGAGAAGTAAAGCACACATAGCCATTCTCTCAACGCAGGCATGGTGATAATGGCATCTATTGTGTGCCAGTTGCCTCACAGGTGAGAAACCTGGGTTTGATTCCTGGCAGGGCGAAACCTTGGGCAAGTTTCCTAACTCCAAACACCTGATAATAATCCCTCAAGAAAAAAAACGATAAGAAATTGGTCACAATCCATAACTTTATGGGATAATGCTGTGCATAATTGGCTGTCGCTTTTCGCCCACAAACTACACAGACAATTCAATTTACAGTATATTATGAGAAGCGCTTGGAGATATGATCAAGTGCTATATAAAATGCAAGGATTATTATTATTCATCTTTGACCAATGCTGCTTTTTGGCTGGCCTGTGTATATGTTGGTGTCATGTAAAGGTTGAATAAAATGCTGTAATAACATTACAATGTCAAATAACTCTCAAAGAAATGATGATATTGAGGTTGAGTCCCAGCTTTGCTCCTTTCTTTCTATTCCCTCTTTGAACCCCTACAATCAGCCTTCTGTGCTGCCCATAGCACGAAGTCAACCCTGCTCAAAGTCTCTAAGAACATTCTAAGCTTCTGTGATCAGGACTCTGTCTGCCTTCTTGTTCTCCTTGACATCTCTGCTGCCTTCGACAATGTCGACCGCTGCATCCTCCTATATTGCCTCTCCTCCCAGCTCAATCTTCATGGATCTGCCCTCGCCTGGTTCGATTCTTACCTCTCTCACTTTCTCCACTTTTTGCCACCAATGGTTTGTCCTCCAGCCTCTGTGCTGTCACCTGTGGAGTCCTCCAGGGCTCTGTCCTTGGCTCCCTTTCAATATCTATATGCTTCCCCTTGACATCATCCACATCATCCACAGACATGGGGTCAACTTCCACATGTATGCGGATGACACCCAAGACTGCCTGTTAGGCATCAAGTCCTGGACGAGAGCTAACTTTGTACAGTTGAATGTCAACCGAGGCCCTCATGATTGGCATGTGCCAACACCTTCATACATCACGCTAGGTGTCTTGTTCAATCCTCAACTGTCTTTCCTCCCCCACATCCAAGTCATGACCCAGTCTGCCTTCCCTCACCTCTGCAACAATGCCCAACTCCACCACATCCTTATCCCTCTGGCCGCTGAAACTCTCATTCATGACTTTATCACATCCAAGCTTGATCATGCCAACTCTGCAGCCTGTGTCCTCTACCGTGACCTCATCGCTCCAATTCCCCATCTCTCCCATTCACCCGACTCCGTTGGCTCTCCATCATTCAGAGGATTCAATTAAAGATCCTGGTCCTCACCTTTAAAGCCCTTCATGGCCTTGCCCCACCCCTATCTCTGTGACTTCCTAATCCCCTACCTGCCTGTTATCTCCACTCAGCGGGCTCTGGCCTGCACCCTGTTCCCCAACCCACCCACCCCACCATCGGTGGGCGAGCCTTCAGCCACTCTGCCCCCAACTTCTGGAATTCCATCCTGCTGGCCACTCCCTAGCTTCTTTCGTCCCACCTCAAGACCCTACTCTTCAACAGTCCATCAGTTAACCAAATTCCCCTTTTTTCCCTCCACCCTCCTCGATCCCAACCCCAGCTTGGGTCTGAAACATTGACTGTCCAGTGCTTTGGGACATCCTCCCGATGTGAAAGGCGCTACAAATGTACTTTTGCTCTTGTTGTTGATGTGTGTTTCTGTGACATTATATATATGTATGACTATATATATTGATATAATACCTAAATGTATCAAAATGGTTATGAGTGTGTTTGGGTGTTGAAGTCGGACAATGTTGCAGAGGTGAGGGGAGGCAGACTGGGTCATGACTTGGATGTGGGGGAGGAAAGACAGTTGAGGATCGAATAAGACACCTTGCATGTGTCAGCCTTGGAAACACTTTTGCTTCCAAGTCAGAAGGTTATCGGTTCAATCCCCAAGTTAGGATGTATATTCATCTTTGAAAAGAGCTGTCCAAATCAATCCCACTCCACCACTCTCTCCCCAGACCTGCAAACCTGTCCTCCCCAATGTATGTATTTTTGTTGTGAATCTATGCCACACTTTTTCTGTTGCTTTATATCCATACTTTAATGGTTAAGTTCCCTAACAATCCTCCATTGGTGGCCTAACTACGTTTTAATGACCTACTTTTGTATTCTATCAACAACAAAAACAAAATTACATCTATGCCTCCAGATATAAAACTATACAGACTTCAGACAACTCTGAGC
Source organism: Hydrolagus colliei (assembly GCA_035084275.1). Lineage (NCBI taxonomy): Eukaryota > Metazoa > Chordata > Chondrichthyes > Chimaeriformes > Chimaeridae > Hydrolagus > Hydrolagus colliei. The sequence goes on from CM068744.1 coordinate 59,559,146, forward strand.
AGAAGTTATGATATTCTGAACAAAGCTATAAAAACGAGAATGGAGAAAGTTCTAGGTCCTGGTGAATGCATTTTGTCTACGCAATAAAACTGAAGCATAAGTATTGAGATAGTGTCAAACTCATCTACTAATGGAATCCAACTGCAGAGTCCAAAAAATGCCAGGGTGACTTTGCCCAGTCAGGAATTGCTATGAGGCCAATGAGAAAGGAAATCCTGGTAAATCAACTGAATAGGCTAGAGACTGCACCTGCCAAAAATTAAAGTAAAGAGAATTTGGAAGAGAGTCAATGCAATAAAGTGCTGTATGAGAAGCAACATAAAGTTGTCAAGATGAAAACTAGAGACAACAATCAAATCAACAAGATAAGACATCTGTTTTGTCAATGGACACTGCTTATATTTAAAAATGCAAAAGCTGTCAAGCCATTATATGTCTGTGCAGCCTCACTCCCCACTACCTCTGCGATCTCCTGACTCTCTACCAACCTGCCCTCTCCCTCCATTAAGTAGGCTCTGGCCTGGTTCAAGTCCCCCACCTCCCCCGCCCCACCTTCAGCCACAATGCACCCATTCTCTGGAAATCCATCCCACAATCCCTCCACCTTGCCCCCTCCCTTGCCTCCTCAAGACCCATCTCAAAACCCTCCTCTGCAACTGTGCTTTCCATCACCCTCCTTCCCCCACTGCCCTCCACCCTCCCCGATCCCAACCCCCAGCTCGGGTCCGAAAAACACTGCTCGTCCAGTGCCTTGGAATGTCTTCCCAATGTGGAAGGCGCTATATAAATGTAGTTTTGTTGTTGTAAAAAACCACTGAAGTCAGCAGTGAGGGCTCTGGGACATTTGGAAAAGTACTGTATTGTTTTCTAAAAAGCTCCAATCATAGCATGAGAGTTAACGGAGAATTTGCGATGGTCTCAAAGACAATCACCAAGTTCTTTCACACTTTAAACTGAACACATCCTTTGAAGCTTCCCACAACTCAGATGATTTGTGAAGTATGAAGAAAGGTCTTTTGCAAAGTCTTGGCAGACGTCAAAACTAATTTATCCTAAGAAGCCAAGAAGGTGGGAGGAGGAAACAGCAAGTCTCAACATCAACAACAACAACAGAATTACATTTGTATTACGCCTTTTATGTCAGGAGGACGTCCCAAGGCACTGGACAATTACTGCTTCAGATCTGAGCTGAGGACAGGGAGGGAGGAGGAAAGGGAGGGATGTGGGGGATTAGAAGTTGCTGATGGGTCCATCGAAGAGGAGAATCTTGAGGCAAGACTTGAAGGTGGCCAGGGAGGGGACGAGGCGAAGGGACTTTGGGAAGGAGTTCCAGAGGTTGGGGGCAGAGTGACTGAAGGCTCGCCCGCCATTGATTGGGGAATGGGTCGGGGGATGTGGAGCAGGCCAGAGCCTGCTGAGCAGAGGGGGCGGGCAGGTTGGTAAGGGGATAGGAGGTCACAGAAGTTGGGTGGGGTGGAGTTGTGGAGGGCTTTAAATGTGAGGATCAGGATCTTGAATTGGATCCTCTGGATGATGGGGAGCCAATGGAGTTGGGCAAGGATGGGGGAGATGGGGGTCACGGAGTTTGGAACGGTAAAGGCCGCAGAGTTCTGGATTATCTGCAGCGTGCGGAGGGAGGAATTGGGAAAGCTGACGAGCAGGGTATTTGCCTAATCGAGCCGGGATGTAATGAAAGTGTGGATGAGGGTTTCAGCGGCTTTGGGGGTGAGGTCGTGGCGGATTCGGGAAATGTTGCGGAGGTGGGGAAAGGCAGAGCGAGTCATTGCTTTTCAGGTTTAAAATGTCTGCCATATTGTTTTCAGCAAACAAAGATTACAGTGGGCTTCATTCCAGGCAGTGGGATCAGGTTTTAACTTTGAATCTTAACTTTTGTACTTAATTTCGAATTGGTAGCTGGGTGAAGAAGTGTTCTGAGACACTACCCTGTGTGAAAGGAAATACAGTACTGTATATAAATGTGTTGTTGCTGAAGTGCCTTGGATACGATCCCTCAAGATGTTAACACACACAATACTGATTTTGAATCTGAAAAGCTCATGGGAGATAGCACTCCGTCTGCAAAGTTGTCTTGAAGGACACATTTTGAGAACATGTTTTAACTTAATTTTCTATCTTTTTAATAACTATTGCAACTATCACATTACATACCACATTTCTGAGTCAGAAGATTGTAGGAGCTTTGAGCTGACATTAAATATTAAACTGAGGCCTCATACATAATTAGGCAGGACTTTAAATATCTGTGATATAATATGCAAAGAGAATGGTGTTTCACCTGGTATCCTGGCCAACAATCTCCCACGTATAATTTACCATTCAAATACCTGTTTGTGGGATAACTGAAAATTAGTTACCGCATTTGCCTAAAAATACACAGTCACTCCATAATCCTATGAAACATTTTTAGATGTTTCAATAACCTGTTGAGGTGCTATATCAAATGCAAGGAATATTATTAATTCTGCCTCCTAAAAGTATTTTATCATATAAAAAATATACTTATTGCCATGTCCTATAATATGGAGATATTACTGTATTTAGGTTTTTAATATGTTTTAATCAACAGGAAGGGAATGTCAGGACTCAATACAAGACTTTGCCATTATCATTATCCTTGGCCCTATTCATATCCTGTTTCAGATATGGGAAAGGGAGACAACCCAATTCCAGCCTCACATGTTGAAGATAACTAAACATCTGGCGCATTTCCGTGAATGATTGATTGCTTTATCCTCCAAATCTCCTATCTGTCAGGTGGACCACATTTGGCAAAGTAGCCAAGTCAGATGTTGAAAAAAGTAAAATTTATTTCAACGACACATCTGTAAAGTAGTAAAGACACTCAAAGGTCAAAGAGAAAACATTACGAGTGCACTGTCAGAAAAACGAGTCAACTGGGAATGACAAGCTGCAGAAAGGATCAGGCCCATGTTAATTGTCTCAAAAAGCTTTCTATTATAAGCAAGACGTAGAGTGTTTTACACACAGAGAGACACTAGCCATATATATATATATATATATATATATATATTAATATATATATTCTATGCAGACTTGTGAAGGGAATAACTGATCAATACCAGCCACTATCTGTTACCTTTATTGAATTTAAGAATACATTCAATTGGATTCTGAAAGACATAAAGGAGCGATTTTGTAAGTGTTGGTGAAGTTTCAGTTCAATATCTACAAAGCAAAAAGAATTGTTTTCTGAGCAGGAATTGGATGTTTGGTCGATTTTAACTGCCAGGTTGAATCCTCTACAATGTTTAACTTGGACGGAAATTACTTCCTCACATTGTGGAAAACCAGCATTATAGTCAATTATTAGGACATTAATTCAATTTTTAGGGACTTTGCATTTTTCCATTATGACCACAAACCTCCACATGTGTGTGGAATTTCAACTTACCCTGGCCAAGTCTAAAACAAACATAAAACGGAAAGGGAAATAATTGCCAACAAATTTAACATTGGATTTTTAGCATAATATGAAATGCATTTTCCTATATTAAAAGTAACCAAACTGGTAAAGCATTGATTCTTTCAAGATTGCTGAGAGGTAGCATTTAATAACCTAATTCTTGTTTATGCTTGGCGTTTCTAGGAATACACATGCCTGGACAATGTGCTCTTTGACAATCTCGCAAATAAGTCATTCACCTCATGGCTGTTTGTGGGACACTGTTAATGGAGGCAGATGGCTGTAAGCACAGTCAATGAGGAAAGTTTTTAGGTGGGACTAGAGAAAGAGGATGGGAGTGTGAGAAATTAGAGATCAAGGATTTTTTTGGATTATGACAACAGTGGTTTTCAGAGGGTGTGAGATAGCTTGAAGAAACTGGTTGACCATGTCAGCCAGCAGGGGGAGAGGAGAGGGAGTTGATTGATCAGCAGCTTAATGGAGAGGGGGGTCAAGGCAGCAAGTGGTAAACTTTATCTGGCTAAATGTGGTTGAGAGGTGGGGACGGGGAAGAACTGAAGCAAAACAATGTGAGGAGGGGTGAGTGGTAGGAGCTGTGGTGGAGGAAGAAGGCTGTGTGGATAATCTGGGAGAACTTGGAAGGGGACGTGGTGTGGGGTGGGGGGGAGGATGCAGTCAAGCGGATGTTTTCAATCTTGAGGTAAAGAAGTCTAGGACCTCTTCACCCTTGGCGTTTGATGTGAGGATAGAGAAAGCTTGAGGGGGTGCATGGAGGAGGTGATAGACGGTGGAAAACAGTGTCTTTGGATTATTGTTTGCCTCCAGAATGATTTTGGAGTAAAAGTCAGTTTTGACCGGTGAAGGAGAGTATAAATATGACAAAATAAATAAATGTGTCAGTATAAATGTGACAAAACAGTAAGTGGCATTGCAATACATTTGCATGGAATGTTGAAAATCAAATTCAATCATTCTTCAATTTATGAAAAAGAAAATGAGTATTGATCATTTCCATCTGCTTTCAACTGGATTAAATGTTATGAAGATGTAGCTCACATTACCACAAGTGGCTAATGATGCCAAGCCAATTATGCAATTTGCAAGGAAATTAGATAGACACTAGAACAATTAAGATATATAGCAGAGGGATAGCACTGATAGATGTCTCTTGGTGGGGAGCTCGCACAACACAGACATGATGTGCCAATGGTCACATTCTGCACTGAAATTTCTCTCATTTTATTAAAGGATTGCCATTGAATATCATTACAGTACATCTTATTATAAGATACTGTGTGAAGAAATTCTTGCTAAACCGCTCATTAGGGTTATTACTGGCTATCATAAAATATTATTACAGTATATATTAATACAATTTCTACATATATAGTGTATATTAGTATATAATACATATTATGTAACATTTGATAATGCTGGATAAAATATAGAAAGTAGTTTGATTAAATAATGCAGCGTACACCAGAATCAGGAAGGCCAGAGAAGGTTTGAAGTCCAGTTTCCATATGTACACTTTCTCCCAATAACATTGATTTTCCTGGGGAAAATTGATGCTTGCCATTGTTTCTTGCAAAGCCCCAATGGGTACTATCTGGACAAGCAGCGGGAAAGCTTGCCAGACAGCCATATCAATGGGAAGTTATGGGATTTTAGCTGATTAGGCAGTAGTACCCCAACTCACACTCTGGGGTCCCCAAGCCTTGGCTCTTGCCAACCCGTGTCTTATATTATCTGGAATTAGGTAAGAAGGATGTATCCCTCCATTCTAACTATCTCTCTCTGACATTGCCATGTGTATGTGGGATGCATGGAATTCTCAATTTGATTTGGATACTCTTAAACATGGTGATTGCTTTCTGTACATTCCACACACCTGGCTGACCAAAAGTTTCTGGCTAGTTCATGTTTACATCCTATGCCAATCTTCAGCTATCTGTCTTTTGAAACACTTCACTTTCAGTAAACATTTGTAGCTATGTCAATTGCCATGTATGGAAGCGAGCATTTTCTCTTTTCTGGCTAGAAATAACTTGTAATTTCTTTTAAAGTGTTTGACAAAAAGCCTTTACAACACACCAGATGTTTTGCTGCTATGTTATTTTCCACTGTTTACTTCCAGTAAAGATCTGAAATAAGTCATTTGCATTGGCCATGTCTAGCTTCTGGTAGATAAGGTAATAAATTGGAACCAATACAACTGACTGCTGATCCTTTGGCTGTTCATCTCTCGTTTGCAAATATACTAAGCAATGGTAGAGAGTGCTATTATCTGCCACTTATTGGTCATTTTACTGTTCTTCGGCAGTGTGTGCATACATGATTGGAGTTATCTGTCACACTTGGCCTCTGACATTGTTATAAATGGTAGCTCTTAAGTAAACAGTTTTGAAAGGCAAGCAGACAGCTGAAGACTGTCATAGTACATAAACAGCTTCCAACATGCAGCGAAGCAAAGAAATGGCTCAAAGTAGCAAAACTGAGACAATGGTAGGCGCCAATTTGTTCCAGGAAAAATAAATGAACATGGCTGGAAGAAAGAGGGGGTTGGAGTTCTGAGGTCTTACTATTGCTCGTCTGAAAAGGAGACTTGACGCCTCCTCTGACGAAACTGAGTCTGGTGAAGTTCCTACTCTGCTGTTTGCCAGTGGGAGGTCCTGTTGTAACTGCACATTACCAAAGCTGGTACAATTAGCTAGCATCTGGGATCAAAAATAACAGATCGATGAGAAGGACATTAGATGTGTTCAAAGAGCGGCTTGATGACCGAGATCAGGTGGGCCGAAGGATCTTTTTCACCCAGACCAATCTTGTGAATGAAAGTCTTCTCACTATATTGTCTGTAGAATTCCTTTAATTAATTTCCTGGGGGTTTATATTCAAATCATAATGAGGATGTATTTTGCCCCATTTGTTAACGCTGCCATTCAAAATGCTGCTGCCTGCATTCTCACTTGCAATAAACCCCATATCCGTATTACCCTGGTCCTTGTCAAACGCCATAGACTCCCTCTCACAGGGCATATTAATTCAAGAAGTTCACTCTTTAATTTAAATCCCTTCATGCCCTGCCACACCCCTCTCTCTCCAACGTGCTTTCTCCCTTCACTACTACCTGCTTCCTCCGCTCAAATGACTCCCGCCTCCTCGTACAGCAGACCCTCCACCCCAACATCGGCAGCTGTACTTACAGCCACTACACCTACAAACTGTGGAATTCTCTCCTTCAATTGCTTCACCTTGTCCCCGCTCTCCCCATTTTCAGTTCACACTTGAAGACCTTCCTCTTCAATTGTTGCTACGGTCACCTTCCCCACACTCCGAGATGCCATCCGGTGTGAAGTGTGCTGTTTCAGTGCAAGTTGTTGGTGTTTACAGAGGCTTGGGTTTGGTGCCAAATATTTTGCATTGTGTTAACAGCAAAACAATGACTATCTGGGCTGAGTTTAGGATGGTATGTGAGTCGTGCAGTCATATTGTTGCTCATTTCAAAAGATCTTCAGGAACATTTTGGGGCAAGCTCCTGTATAATATATTTCAATTCACTTTTTCACAGGTGCTGCATTGAATTCAAATGAAAAGGTATTTGTTGGTTAAAAAATGTTTACATGATGGTTCAATTAGGAATAATATCTGCTTTCTTGTCAGAGTCTCAGTATAATCCATGAGTAACTAATAACACTAATAATAATAATAACTCTATCTATGACTTTGTGGGACACTGCTATGCACAGTTGACTTTAGCATTTAACTACAAAATAGTCCAATTATTTTACAGTTTATACTGTCATGCGCTTGGAGACATCTCAACAATGTGATGAGGTGCTATATCTAATGCAAAGATTATTATATTATTTTTATAATAATAATTGTGAATAATACACAGCATTATTAAGATAAGTGTGGTAAGCAAAAGCATTGACTCAGAAGGTTAGAGATAGCCTTTGCATGCAGTACAAGGCTGAAACATCTGATTGCTTTACCCTTAAGATCTTCAAGCCTGAAACATGAGCTAGTTTTGTAACGCATTGTATCAGTGCAAATTAATGCAACCACTACGCCCCGAAACTCTGGAACTCCCTCCCTCAGTCCCTCCGCCTCACCCCCTCGTTTTCCATTTTCAGGTCGTGCCTGAAGACCTTTATGTTCGACCTCGCCTATGGTCATCTTCCTTCTCCCCCTGGTTCAGAAACGGGCTCCGCTATTGTGAAGTGCTCTTAGACACCATCTGGCATGGAGGGCGCTATATAAATCCAAGTTGTTATTGTTGTTGCAGAATATCATTAAAATACTAATTATTGAATGTTTTACCGAGCAGTCAGTGAAACATCTAGAGTTGAAGTTTAATATATTTTTGCAATATAAAAATGTTAAAGTAAAGATTTTTTTTATTTGCAAAAGGGAACATTTTGTACAGTTCTTGCATTTTTTTAAAATGCACAAAAAGCTAGTAGTTTCAGTGCCAAAATTCTGGGTATGAAACAACTCGCATGTTATAAGCTGAACATTCGGCTGAATTCCAGTCCTCAGAAAAGATTCATTTTGAGCTTTCACTAAGAGAGGGATTCTTTTGTAACTCCAGTGTCCCACTCCTCTTCCAAGACTCCTCCTCTTATGTTCTTTGGAGGAGATGTTAAACCAAGGTCCTGTCTGCTGAATCTGGTGAATGTCAAAGATCCTAATAATAGTCTGTCCAAAAAAACCCACAATAATATAAATTGATCATTTCAATCCATGATCTGTTTGTGGGACACTGCTGTCTGCAATTGGCTGCTGCGTTTCACCCACAAATATTCTCAATTCACTTTACAGTATATTCTGTGAAATGCTTTGAGACATTGATAAGATGTGAAAAGCGCTATATCAAATGCAAGGATTATTATTAGTTTTAGCAAAGAAGAACATTATGTCTTCAAATTTTAGATCACACAGAAAATTCTTAAACCCAATCTTTGTTTGGAAGTGGGGCTTCAATACCTCTTAAAAATAAGTCATCCAAATTAACAAACTGAACTGAAACATTTTCCATAATTCTGAGCGATATTAAATTTTAAGACCAAATAGTCTTAGGGGTTAAGATGGAATTTTGGGCCCATTACATTACAATTAAAATTCTACCATTTCTAAATTTAATCTTAATGTAGGAGCCAGCAAAATTCTGTACAATATTAAAACATGACAGTCTTAAGATTAAGGTCATATGAACTGTTGGGCTTCTTGTATAACAACAACAACAAAATTACATTTGTATAGAGCCTTTTCACATCAGGAGGATGTCCCAAGGTGCTGATCAGTGTTGATCAAGGCACATTGAAATGTTCACGTGGATAACTAATTCTCCTGGAGTATCTTGTTATCATAATCAACTTCAATCTATCCACGAATAAAGACAGAGTCTGGACAGTGTTTTGGTGTAGGAGAACTTAATTTGCCCTTTAGGAAATGAGTTGAAAGCATTCTACAGAGGAGCATTACAGACAATGAGTGAGAAGACTTTCAACAAACAACAACTTCGATTTATATAGTGCTCTCCACGCCGGACGGTATCTCAGAGCGCTTCAAAGACATAAAACATAAGACATAGACAAAGACATAGAACATAAAGAAACATGGATTGAGAGAATACTTTCCTCTTTCAAGGCCATTCCTGTGAAAAGCTTTGCTGAAGTCATGAGTTCTCTCACAGCTGTTTTGTTTCCTCAAGAAACGTTCCACATAAATACTTGCTGATTCTCAAAGGTAATGAAGCAGTACTCCAAAATATTCATCAACTCCTCATCTATTCATCAAGGAGCACAGTCAATGCTCTCCCCTATTTGCCCTGGCTGGTTGCCTTCCCTAGATGTAGGGTCAAGAGTAATTTGGCTTCCCCAGCAGTCTGGCCTCAACTACCCATCCCATAAACCTTTTCCAGAGGAAGTTTATAGGACGGGTGGTTGAGGCCAGAACACTGGGGCAGCCAAACTACTTATGATCCTTTTACACCTGTTTGTCTTCCAGGCACAATGAATGCAACAGCTCGTGAGTCAAGTTTCTGCTAATTTGCAGCCTCGTCTGAATTGTATCAATAACAGATAGTACTGAGGTAAGGAAGTATTTATTCACACAGAGGATTGTGAAGATGTGCAATGCCTGCTCCCCGAAAACTATAGAGGCAGAAACAGCAGGAGTGCTTAAATTATTTAATCTGTGCTCTTTAGCTCTAGCTTTAAGTTGAGGAAAACAGAGAACAGAAGGAAAATGTCGGGTTGCCTTTAAAGTCAGTAGGTTGTGTTTAATTGATCTACTGAAGCCACGCTGATTGCCTCCGACCTATTCCCTTACAAAAAGTGGCAGCCATATAATCTTCGTATTAGTGAAAGTGGTGGTGATAACCAAAGAATGAAAGATTGCTGATGGTGACTTCTGGCATATCTATTCCTTTGAAATTATTCACAGTGAAAGAACATGTCAAAACAAATTTTAAATGGCACAACAGTAGGTCAAAACTTTAAAAAATACCAATTAATCAAAATGCTTAGAAACTTGCTTTAGTCATACATTTATGTACTCTAAAGCTCATCATTTTAATGCTCCATTTTCTGATTTTCAGAATGCTTTTGTTGTTCCAGTAGATTTATAATAGTAATCCTTGCATTTAATACAATTTCACATCTTCTAGACGTCCCAAAGCACTTTGCAGAATATGCTATAAAGTGAATTGCCTTTATATATTGTGGGCAAAATGCAGAGGCCAATTGCACACAGCAGTGTCCCACAAACAGTGATGGATTGAAGTGACTCATTCATTATTTTTTTTAATGAATTATTTCCCATGGAAAAGCAATCTGCCAATCGACCAATTTACTTACTGCTAGGTAAATAGAGCATGTGTAGTAAGGAAACTTGCCCAACATTTCGCCCTACCGGATATTGAATGCAGGTCTCTCGCTTCCAAGGCTAATGCTCTAACCACTGAGCTACAGGACTCCAGGATTAATTTCATTTAGGGACCTTTGATGTTAATCCCTAACCTAAAATATCTAATACCAGATTTCTTAGCGATTCTCGCAAATAATGGATTCGTTATTCAAATTGTAAATGTTCAAAGGTTTTAAATCCTTCTTATGCAACTTCTACATTAACCTTAGATTGATGCATCTACCCTCGGATAGTGTCAGGGCATCATTATACACTGGAACACATATTAGGGGCAGAGGGAGGCAGAGGGATTTGAATCTTGCTCATTGGTGACAGTGTGAAAATCTTCTGGCTGTGTTGTCCGTACAGATTCTGCGTGAAATGAGTTTGAGGCAGTCGGGCACAGTTGCTGATGATGTGCCTTCACAGTGTATTGCTACGTTAGTTTGGCACTGCACTGGCAATGTCACTCAGAGAGACCATTCAAAATAACTAGTAGAATGAAATGTATGCTCTACTGAGATTGAGGCAACATAAAGCTGCCAACTTGGAGCTAGTTCATCCATCCATGGATATCCACTCCACTTCACTGAGCCAGTCAGAAACCTAGACCTTAATTGTGCTTTCACCCCCACATCCATGATGTGACCTGCTTTACTTACCTCACCTCCGCAACATTGCTCAGCTCTGCCAATGCCTCTCCTCTCAGGCCACCAAACCCTTATTCACGCGCTCATCACATCTAGGCTTGATTATGCCAACTCCTTGCTTGCCTTCCCAACTCTTCCCTCCATGAGCTGCAGATCATCCAGAATGCAGCAGTTTGTATCCTTTCCCACACGAAACTCCATGACAGTGTGAAAATCTTCTGGCCAGGGCTGTCTCCATGCTATGAGCAGCACGGAATATATATATATATATATATATATATATATATATATATAGCAACTGACTTTACCAAAGTAAATTCTCTTGCTTCAGACCAAAGATTTATTGCTTGGGTTTGTTGATCAAGTCAAAATTCAATCTTTGATGAAGGACAGCTGAGCTGTGTATTTTACACAACAGTTGGTTTATATTGTAATTATTTTCCTCCCATGACCTTTAAGACAATTTCAGACGTTCTGGATTTTCTGCAATTTTCCTTCTTCCTGAAACTGCTGGAGTCAATGAAAGTTGAAATAATAGAACAGTCTACCTCTGACAGGTTTTAACCCTTCAGCCATACATCTTTTATGATTGATTTTTCACAGACAGGATAAGAATGACCCTTTTCATGTCCATGAAGCAATTATCTCACATAAATGAATAATAAAATACAATCTACAGAATTGTTATTATTAGAGAAAAACATGAATTGTTATAAAACTTGAATGACTATACAAAACATCTTTAACACAAACATGAATTTGTTTGCAGAGGACATCTTCAGCAACCTCATCTTTAACACAACCTTAACTATAACATGAATTTGTTATACATAAACATCTTCAACAATCTTTCAGCTACAAGTTATCTTGACATTTTTCTAGCCAACCAATCAACAAAATAGTTTGCGTTTCCTCATTTACTGCTATTGCTTCTTCCTCTAATGGAACTCTGCTATGGTCAGACATTCTCCACTGTTCAACAATACCCCCCATAAATCCCATTTTTTAAAAGTAATTTATTCCTGATCAATAAATGCTAAATCACAGATCGAGTGGCGCATTGCTGCTTTCAGCAATAATGAGACTGTGGATTATCTTCTTATTGATCACTGTCAACTTGAGTCTTTGAATTTGCAAGTCACATAATAAATTGGGTACTTCATGCCACTTTGCTTTATGCTGCATGCAGTTGACAAGATTAAAAATCAACAGTTGCAGCAGTAAAACAGAAATTATAACCAGCAGCTGAAATGAAGTCTAATAGCCTAAAAAATATTCGGAGGGCTTTTCTGAGTTAATTACAACAAAATCTATTTCTTACAGCGTATGTTTGGTGTACAGCCATTTTATTGTAGTCTTGGTGGGCACCAGTAGGGAATTTATTTCTTTAACTTTTCACACTTTCTTCCATCCATTCATGTTACTAATATTTGATCTGCTGTGACTAAAAATCTTGATAGGTTGCAAGACCGTTGTTGTAATGTGGAACCATTGAACTCAGTTTATAACATTATTATAACAGCAAACTGGCTTTGCCTTGAAAGTGTGTTGCCAGAATTGATGGCCACGGATATTTTACTTGATTGCTGACTTGTTTCACTGCTATTCTGTGAGAATGAGAGGGAGAGATAATAAAGCTATCTTGATCCCCGTGTGCCACAAAACAACTGAACGTTTAATTTAATCCTTTATTTCTAGTCAGATTTGAGAAAAGGAGGAGGAGGAGGAAACACTGTCAGTATTATACTCAGTGCATTAGTATTTTCTGGTCTTGTCAGCCTGGTCATAAGAGACAAATGTAGGGAGAAGTTCGGCAATGGTAGATGTATCCTTAAATTGCAGTGGGCTGTTGAGTGTAACGGCTTGGTTTTTCAAATAATACCAGTGATCATTTACTGTGATTATGATTTGATAACCGTGGGGAATTTCTGTGGACTTCAGAGAAGTATTTTTCACCTCTTATGATTCTGGCATGGCATGTTTGGTTGACTTTGTACCCTAGGAATCTTTTTCTGTTTGAAAACTACTGCTGGGGCAGATTAGCGATATGGGAAATCAATAAATTCCTTGATGATTGGCCACGGATGCTTTCCATCGCAAGCAGTGTAGTTCAGAAATTCTATTTAAGCTCCCAACAAAGTCTTTAAATGTTTCTTTTATGCTGTACCTCTCACTATCCATTGGAACTGTTCCACCCCTCTAAAAGCAGCTGTCATCACTGCCATCCTGAAAAAACCTTCCTTGGACCCATCCCTACTATCCAGCTACCACAAATCTCCAACATCCCATTCCTCTATGCCCTGGGATTAGTTGATGCATCTCAGCTTTGCTCCTTTCTCTTTCGCTATTTTCTCTTTGAACACCTAAACTTTGGTTTCCGTGCTGCTCATAGCATGGAGACAGCCCTGGTCAAAGTTTCTAACGACATTTTAAACATCTGTGATCAGGGTTCTCTCTGCCTCCATGTCCTCCTTGATCTCTCTGCTGCCTTCGACACTGTCGACCACTCCATCCTCCTGCACTGCCTCTCCTCCCAGCTCAATCTTCATGCCCTCAGCTACCCTCAGCTGATTCGACTCTTACCTTTCTCACCGTCTCCACTTTGTTGCCACCAAAGGCTCCTCTACCAGCCACCACACTGTCACCTGTGGTGTCCCCCAGGGTCTTTGGCACCCTATTTTTTAATATCTACATGCTCCACCTTGGCGATATCATCTGCAGTCATGGGGTCAACTACCGATGTATGCGGATGACACCCAACTCTATCTCTCTGCCTCTATCCTTGATTCCAGGACCACTGCTGTCCTGTCAGACATCAAGTCCTGGATGAGAGCTAACTTTTTACAGTTGAATGCCAACAAGATCGAGGGCTTCCTGAATTGGCTCATGCCAGCACCTTCACACATCAGGCACTGGCAGCATCAACCTCCATGGTTGCACACTCCATCTCACTGAGCCAGTCAGGGACCTAGGTGTCTTGTTCGATCCTCAACTGTCTTTCCTCCCCCACATCCAAGCCATGACCTGCTCTGACTTCCGTCACCTCCGCTACATTGCCCAACTCTGACTCTACATCACCCCTCAGGCTACTGAAACTCATTACATCTAGGCTCGACTACATCAACATCCTGCTGCTCAGCCTTCCCAATTTTTCCCTCCATAGGCAGCAGATAATCAGACCTCTGCAGCCCATGTCCTCTGTCGCTCCAAGCTCTGTGACCCATCTCCCCCATTCTGCTCCGACTTCATTGGCTCCCCATCACCCAGAGGATTCAATTCAAGATCCTGGTCCTCACCTGCAAAGCTCTCCATCACCTAGCCCCACCCTGCCTCTGCGACCTCCTAACCCTCTACCAACCTACCCACTTCCTCTGCTCACAAGGCTCTGGCCTGCTTCATATCTCCAACCATCAGCGGGCGAACCTTCAGCCATTCTGCCCCCAACTTTTGGAATTCCATCCTGCAGTCTCTCCACCTCGCTCCCTCCCTACCCTCCTTCAAGTCCCACCTCAAGACCCTCCTCTTCAAAAGTCCCATTGGTCACCCCAAATCCCCTCCTTTCCCTTCCCGACCCCAGCTCGGTTCTGAAACATTGATTGTCCAGGGTCTTGGGACGTCCTCCTCATGTGAAAGGCACTTTCCAAGTGTAATTTTGTTGTTGTTGTTGTTGATGTTCAATTGGCGCCCACCACAACTCAAAGCTCCCATTTTACCTGACAATACAGAACCCTTTTGGGGACTCAAACTAACTACTGCAAATGAACAAAGTCACTAAAGAGTGGTGTCCGGTCTCATCTTCCTGCATATTTTCTGGCACTAAAGTCAAATCATTTGTCAAGGTGTCCTGGCCAACAATCATCCAGATAATAATGGCCGTTCCCTTGATAGAATCATAGAATTATACGGCACAAAAGGCGGCCGTTCGGCCCATCTAGTCTGTGCCGGCTCTTTGAACAGATCAACTCAATCCCACTGCCCAGCTTTCTCCCCATAACCTAACAGACCTGCTCTTCCTAAATAAAGATCTAGTTCCCTTTTAAAAGCTGTTATGGAATCTGCCTCCACCACCTTTTCAGGCAATGCATTCCAGATTCGAACAACCCCCTGGGTGAAAAAATTTCTCCTCAGCTCCCCTCTGCTTTGTTTTGAAATTATTTTAAATCTGTGACCACGAGTCACTGATTCACCCACCAGTGGAAACAGTCTTTCCCTATTCACCCTGTCGAAACCTCTCATAATCTTATAAACCTGTATTAGGTCTCTTCTCAATCTTCTTTGTTCTAGAGAGAATAAGCCTAGCCTATCTAGCCTTTCCTCATAGCTGAAGTCCCTCATTCCTGGTACCATCCTAGTAAATCACCTCTGCACCCTTTCCAATGCATTAATATCTTTCCAATGCATTAATATATTTCCTAAAGTGTGGTGACCAGAATTGAACACAGTACTCCAGCTGAGGCCTAACCAAAGTCTTATAGAGGTTAATCAGCACTTCCTGACTTTTGTATTCTATACCCCTATTTATAAAGCCTAGTATCCCATATGCGTTCTTAACGGCTTTGTCTACCTGTCCTGCCACTTTCAAAGAGTCACTAACACAAATCCCCAGGTTTCTCTGTTCCTTCACACCCTTTAAAATTGTACTATCTAGCCTATATTGCCTCCCCTCATTTCTTCTCCCAAGGTGCATCACCTCACACTTCTCTGTATTAAACTTCATCTGCCATATGTCTGCCCACTTTACCATTTTATCTATATTCTCTTGCAGATGGCTACTATCCTCCTCACTATTTACTCTCCCTAACTTAGTATCATCTGCAAATTTGGAAATCGTGCTCCCTAAACCCAAATTAATTAGGTATATTAAAAAAAGCAGTGGTCCCAAAACTGATCCCTGGGGGACGCTACTGCACACTTCCCTCCAGTCTGAAAAGCAGCCACTCACCACAACTCTCTGTTTTCTGTCTCGCTACCACTGTGCCTTTAACACCATGGGCCTCTATTTTCCTAATAAGCCTCTCATGCGGCACTTTGTCAAATGCCTTTTGAAAGTCCATGTAAACTACATCACAGTCATTTATGACTGTATGTAAATCAGCTGCTGTGTCTACCTTCAATTACACAGTCATTGCCATTTACATTAAAATCCTGAGATGTTTGAGATGTTTTGATAACGTGATAAAGCATTTTCACAAAATCACAGGATTGGCTTGGATAGTGTGAGATCAGCTGATCTGATCTCATCCCTCCGAAATACTCACTCTACCATCCTCCCATCACAGCATCAAGCTTTTTTAAGAGTCCAGTATTCTCCCTTGTAAAAAAGTACCATGGTAATGGTGGTAGTACTATGGTAGTACCATGGTTATCGTGGTCATGGTAGCATGGTACTACCACCATAACCATGGTACTTTTTTACAAGGGCTGGCATCAACCACCCTTTCCATTCACCTATTCCAGTTATTAATTATCCTATGGGTAAAGATAAACTTCCTGGTATCTGTCCTGAAACTGCCCTATGAAACTTCAAATCTATGTTCTCTTGTTCTCCTCTCTTGTTTCATGCTAAAGTATAATTGCCCTCACTTATCAAATGCATTAACTGTACACAGCTGCACTAGCCGTCATCCTAAAATATAATGCTTACACGACCCCTCCTACCCTATTAGTCATGGGCATTCAGGTAATGCGGTGGTGCATAATGTCAAAACCACTGTAGACTAAACTCTCAGCTTTAAATTTAAATTGCTTCTTCCCATTCAAATCAGCATGACATTCAACTACTGACAGTCAGGTAACCTAAATAAGTGAGCTCTCGTCTTCTCAGCACATCTGGATCTATGCGTAAGCACAATGTTGACATCTCATTGCATCTATTCCAATATCTAGCCACTTTTTAATATTAGTAATTACCTAGCTTCCACTAACCATGAGCATATTACTCACCTGAAATACATCAGTTGTGGGGAAGGGGGAAGCCATTTTGTACTCATTTAATCAGGAACTGGAATTTCGTCCTCTAGATTCTCAGCCTTGACAAGTCTCCCTCATTTGGACAAAAAATGATTCATTAATTTTTAGTGAAAAACTCTTATGTTTGCTTTTGCTATTGCAAAATGTAGAGCATGCGCAGGTTAATGTCATACTTCAGAGAGTCCTGTAGTTTAGTAGTTAGAGCACTCACCTCGCAAGCAAGGTTTGATTCCTGGCACGGCAAAACATTGGTCAAGTTTCTTTACTCCAAAAGCTTCTATTTACCTACCAGTATGTATGAATCTGGTTGTTAGTCGATTGATGGATTTCTTTTCTGGGGTAATAATTCCTTCAAATACAGTAAAAGCCCGTTTATCCGCACCCTCAGGATGTGGACAATGCCGGTTAAACGGCATGCCGGATATTTGGGTGGCAAGTTGCCGAAAACCTAACACAAAAAAAAACTTATTTTTAAACAAACCATATTAATAATAGACTAAATAATAACAGAATATTGTATGGATAATTACCAATAAAGCAATAAATATCGATTACGGTCTATAAACACAGCACACAATCACAAAGCAAACTTCTACAATGGCGGACGGAAGAGTTTAAGTTTCTTAAAGCAGCACTGTCGATTTTTTCTCTTCTTTTTTCTTTCTTTCTCTCCCTCCCTCCTTCCCTCTCTCTTTCACACACACACTCAGTCAGTCTAGCATCTCAATGGCTTTAAACCCAACACCCCTCCACTGCTCTCATTTTCCATCTGAATTAATCAACTCACCCCTTCTCTCTCTTCCCTCCTCTCCCCCACCTCTCTCTCCCCCTCCCACTCCTTTCTCTTTATCCCCACCCTCTTTCCCTCTTTTTCCCCACCACC
Source organism: Hydrolagus colliei (assembly GCA_035084275.1). Taxonomy (NCBI): domain Eukaryota; kingdom Metazoa; phylum Chordata; class Chondrichthyes; order Chimaeriformes; family Chimaeridae; genus Hydrolagus; species Hydrolagus colliei. Next base: position 59,577,009 of record CM068744.1, read on the forward strand.
CTCTCTATCCCTGTCTCTCTCTTCTTCTCCCACCCCATCCCCCCACCAAAACAGTGTATAAATCCAAGATATAGTCAGGCTACACAGGCAATACGTAGTATCCGTCAGAGAGAGAGGGAAGAGATAGAAAGAGAGATGGAGAGATAGAGAGGGGGAAGGAGAGGAAGAGAGAGAACGAAAAAGAGAGAGAGAAAAAAAAGCGAGAGAGAGAGGAAAAAGACACTTGCTTTAAGAGGAAAAACCAGAAGTGACACTACCGGCAGCATTCTGAACTAATCGTACTGTACTCTCGTGTGACAATCGACTCATTAAATGCACGATTATCTGGTTATTTGAATGCGGACCTTTTTTTTTCGGTGCCGTATATACAGAAGTTGCAGTTGATCGGGTCATGGATAAACGGGCTTTTACTGTAGTAAACATGTTTTGTTCTCTCAATCCACGAATGTTTGTGAGACACTGCTATGCACAATTGGCTGCTGTATTTTACCCATAAAATATGCAGTCAATTCACTTTGTGAAGCTCATTGAGATGTCTCAAAGACATGATAAGGTGCTTAACCAAATGCAAAGAGTATTATTATTATTTCCAACTGAAACATTCAGCTGTATAGTAATTGTACTTTGTAGAATATAGCTTGCAACTCCATTTGCACTGAAATATACCTATACATATATGAATAAAGTTAATGCACAAACTGAGCAGGGTAAGGTAGCACAGAAAGAGCATAGGAAATATGCAGCTTGAAACATAATGTTCAAACATGCAGGAATCAAGGTGTGTTTATTTATGGACTCTTAATGCGGGGACAGTTCAAGCATTATGCTCACAGAAATAGTACTTGGTGGAAAAACATAATAATGCAAAATCAATAAAATGTGCAATGCCTTTCAAAAATGTTCAACGGAGTATCCAAAGAAAGCAATTGTCCTACAAATTATTAAAGTCTTGCAGTTTTCGTCATTTGAAATAAATACATTGAAATTAGATAATATTGCATGTAACACGTGTCAAAGTATAAATCTACTATCACCACTGATTATTAGGGCATTTCAACATGAGACGGATACATGAGTTAAGTTCTTACCTATTAAGCATCGGAAGATCTATTATTTTTGTGATCAATTGAGGTGTCAGTGCTGTAGTTACCTGATACATCTTCTGAAATGAGATTGGTGCATTCATAACATGTGCTGGTCCCGCAAATTTAAAGGGTTGTTGTCATTGGGAAATATTTGATATTTGGCTCAATTGATATTCAGATCTATAATAATAATCCTCAAATTTGATACAATGTCTTTTCTCATTGGGAGGCATCCGCAAAATGCTTCATGCAGTAATGATTGTGCATATTTGTGTTTAGCACATCAAATGTCTCTGAATGTCACAAACCCTCAACACTGTTTTTAATGGCAAAGTCTGGAAAAACCAGCCCCGTAGTTAGAGGATTAGCAGTTATTTAGCAAACAAATCACAATTGAAAAATCTCATAAAGTCTGTCCGTTACATATTTTTCCAGGTTGCATCACCTAAAGCAAAAAAAAAGACCTAAGATATCCTGTTTTTAACGATCTATCACTTGTTTCACTGACTGCAATCATTGTTAACTGGAAGAATGTTGCCATGGGGACACTTATCATAATGCTTCAGCAATGAATCTATGCATGAAGTATTAAATAATGCCCTAAAATATGCATTGATCTGTTGTATGTACAAACACCAATGTCAGGTGATGGTCTGTAGATGGCTTGATTTCCTATTATTGGGCCTTTAGTCTTGCTCAGTTATTATAACTTGCTCCTTTTTCTAAACATTGAAATTACATATACTGTACTGCAACCCTAATTATGTAGCAGTCTGACTCAATTGGAAGCACTTTTACTTTTGAGTTTGAGGTTTGTAAGTTCAGATCCTGAGTTGTGGGTTGGAGCTCTAGGCTAGGTTGACACACTGTTGGAGAACGCTGAATTGTCAGAAGTGTTGTCCTTTTGGACGAGATGTGAAACCGGCATCTTGTTTGCCCATTCAGGTATGTATGAAAAAATTCATAGCACCATTTGAAACACAAGGGAGTTTCCCCCAATGTCCTGAGCAAGAATCCTCCAGCTAAATTAATCATTCATCAGCTAGCTTGCTTTGGAACATTGCTGTGTGCAAATTGGCTGCTGCATTTGCCTACAATTCCAGCATTAGTGATTACTGCGAAGCACATTGAGACATTTCTACATGATAAAGTGTAAAGAATACTATTGTTCTTGTTGACCAGTTTAGAGTGTGACAGTTGCTGGGGTGCCCAGTGGAACAGAATCTGTTGTAATGAGGCTACTTGCCAGTACAGTAGTACCATGGCTCATGTCACTGTGCACAGGAAGCCAGTCAGTGATGATTGCTTTTTGAGCAAACCCAATAGTTAATGAGGCCTCCACACCATTCTTTATGTGTGTCAGCCTGGCTCACTGGTAGTACTTTCACCCCTGAGTCAGAAGGTTGTGGGTTCAAGTCTCACATTGAGAACTTGGAATCCCATTGTTTAATCTACCGTTCCAATGCATTGCTAGGGTGTGTTACATTGTCGGAGGTGCCGTCCTTTGGATGAAGCATTAAAAAGGGATTCTGTCTGCTTATTCAGGTGGATGTTAAAAAGACCATCATACTGTAAAAAAGAGAAGGGAGTTTCTCTCCGACCACCCGAGCCATCAATCCTCCAAAGAAAATTGGTCATTCATTCCATGGCTGTTTGTGCAACATCACTGTGTGCAAACCTGCCGGCTTGTATCAGCCACAAAATCACTCAGTTCACTTTATTATAATAATAATCCTTGCATGTAATATAGCACCTTATCAAGCATTTGAGATGTCTCAAAGCGTTTCACACAATATACTCTAAAGTGAATTGACTGTATATTTCAGGGGCAAAATATGGTGGCCAATTGTGCCCAGCAGCGTTCCACAAAAGGTCCTGATTTAGTGGCCAATTTATCATAATTTTTTGAAGGAATTATTACACTTTACAGTGTATGCTGTGAAGAACTTTGACATGTCTCTGGCAACGTGATAAGACGCTATATCAAACACTAGGATTATTATTATTTATATCTGAGCATGCAGTATATTAAAATGCATTATAACAGAGTTGGACTGTTTATTGGGGCATCCTGTAGAGTATTGGTTGGAGGAATCACCTTGCAAGAAGACCCGACTTTGATTCTTCGGCAGGTCGAAACCTCAGGCAAGTGTCCTTGCTCCACGGGCCTCTAATTACCTAGCAGGAAACCGGTTGTTAGTCAATTGATGAATCACTTTTCTGAAGGTAATAAAAAAATGTATTGGCTTAAAAAAAATTGATCATTCAATCTATGTAGGACTCTCCTGTGAGCAATTGGCTGCCGGATTTCATCCACAAAATATACAGACAATTCATTTTACTGTATATTCTGTGAAGGGCTTCAAGACGTCTCAACAATATGATCAGACGCTATATCAAATGGAAGGATTATTTTCATTCTTAATATTATATCGGCAAATATTTCTCAACCTCAGGTTGGTAATTTGTATTTCTTACTTTTCACATTCCATTCTTCACTGAGCTAATTTTCACATAATGTTACATCTTGATTTCCAAAATCTCAGTCTGTCTGTCCTGTTATTCATGGAATAAGTCTTTGCGGAAGGTCCAAAAAACTAATGTCAGGCAGATGTTCTTTCCAACTGCTGCCATTACAACAGGGATTTTCACCTTTTTCCACCTAATTGGTCATAAATTAGATAAAAGGTGGGTATTCCAGGAGGATAAGATCAAATAGATTGAAGAGCTTCCTTCATCTGAACTGCTCTAGTGATCTTGTGCTTTTGAGTGAAAAATGATGGTTAAAGTCTCCCTCTGATGATTTGATTTTAAGGACTGTTTTTCTGTCCTTTACCCTGCATGTCTCCAATGTTACTTTTAAAGCATTGTTTCACCAACAAAATACATAATTACTACAATTTACAGTGTATACAGTGAGGCGCTTTGAGACGTTTTGAAGACATGATAATGTGCTACATCAAATGCAAGTACGTATTATTATTTAGACGGTAGAATTTTGCAGCCCAGAATTTAAATGTGGCTGAGTGTTGTGCTGATGTCCCTGAACACATGGGAGAAATTTCACCTGGGTCCCATTTATTGGTAAATTCTTAAACACAGTCTTATCAGAAATTATTTTCTGTACCTTCTTCTAATAAATAGGCTCAGAGACTGAATTCAACAATTTGGCAAATTCTGGATGCTCTAAAATGTTATGTAAATAGAGTAATTGTGTGACTCAGCTGGGATTTCTCCCCAACTGTTCACATCATGCAGAACTGCAGGAATCCTGCTTTGAGAAATTCCTTTACTGTTGTTCAAGGTTAAATATCAATATATTGTGTTCCTTAGGCAAATCCATTAAAAAAAACCTGGACTACATGCTTTTCTTCAAAAATAAATTTAAAATTTTAAGTTGTGGCTTGTCTAATAAAGAAAAAAACTTCATAAAAAATCAATATATAGAACCCAAAGACAGCATCAATCTAGGTAAATCCATGTTCGATCGATAAGCGCTCTGAGACACCGTCCGGCGTGGAGGGCGCTATATAAATTGAAGTTGTTGTTGTTGTTGTGGTGTGTTTTTCCTTTTTTCCCTTTTATTTTGTTAAATTTATTTTATTGGCTGACCGTAACACTGTAACTCAAATGCATCAAGCTTTCTCTTGAATGTATTGATCATTTTTGCTACAACCACATCTAGTAGTGGTTAGTTCCACATTCTAACCACCCTCTGCATGAAAACGATCCTCCTAAATTCCCCCATTACACTTACGAAACACTCTGGAATGCTATCCTGCATGAGGAGCACTAAGTGCTTATTAAATGAATACATTTTGACAGGCATCCTTACTGATTGGACAACTACAAGTGTTGTTAAAGGATTTGCATGCTCCAAGATGCTCTCCAACGAGAAGGTCAGTATAAAAGGCAACTTGTTGTTGCTGAACTGAATGGCTGAATTCTTGTTGGTTCAATTAGTTAAAAGCTAGATTATTAATCAGAAAGTGAATGGAATTCCATCAAAACACAGTCTGGGATGACAAGCAACTTTAAATTGGATATAACGAGTGGGGTGAGGAATATTCTGTGAAGTGCTTTGAGACTTCTAGAATACATGAAAAGTGCTATATCAAATGGTGGCACAATATGTTTCAGACTGGACGGAGGCTGGCACAATATGCTTTAGATTGAGCAGAGCACTCAGTATCTCATCAATCAAACACAAGCCATGCTGATTAAATGGCTCAGCATCAAAGGCTTCAAAGATTTCTCTGACATCTTCAGTTGGATAGCTGCAAACTCCCATGTTTCGCTCACACAATACAAAGTCACTCCACTTTACAGTATATCCCGCGAAGCACTTTGTGATGTTCTCAACAATATGATAATGCCCTGTATCAACTGCAAGATTTTTAAAATATTTTTTATTTTAATCACTGGAGGAACAAAATACTCAATATTAAATAGTTAGATAGCATTGTTTTTACGGATGTGCTTTCTAATTAATTGATAATGAGTGGACCACATGCCACAATGACTTTCAAACATTCTTGTGCTTAGGATGGCTCTTTAATTGCCTGAAGTACAGGTTGTGTATATATTAACATATCCGATATAACACAAAACCGGTACAGTCTCAATGGGCCGAATGGCCACCTTTTGTGCCGTAAGATTCTATGAGTCTATGAAAACATTGCAGATGTTGGAAGTCTGAAAGAAAAAGAGAAACTGCTGGGAACACTCACCAAGGTCAGACAGCACCTATGGAAAAAGGAAAGTGAGTCGAAATTTCATGTCCACGACCTTTCATCAGAACATACTTGACTCACTTTTCTTTCTCCATAGAGGCTGCCTGACCCACTGTGTTTCCAACATATCAGATAATTGGGTGTCAGAGGTATTAATGGTTTGGGCAAAAGGGTAGAAATTGGGAATAAAGAATCTGCCAAGATCCAAATGAACTGTTGGAAAACGTTTGATGGGTTGAATGGTCTCCTTCTGTTCCTGGTTTCCGATGTTCCTGTATCAAGACTTTACATGGGAACAATAAAAGAGACCTACCTGCATTTCACTCGGTGAAGTCACTATTGGATTGATTACATAAATGTTTTGAGAAGAAGAACATTAAGTTTAGGGTTGAATGTTATTCAATGTTTGGTTATTCAAATTTTCAAGACTGAGGTGGATGGATATTTGTTAGGTCATGTTATCAAGGGATATGGGGCAAGGGTGGATAATTGGAGTTGAGGTACAGATCAGCCATGATCTTATAGAATGGTGGAATAGGCTTGAGGAGCTGAATGGGCTACTCCTGTTTCTATGTTTCTTGGCATGGTGCATCACACTAACCACCATTGAATCTCCTTAGTATAGGTTGAACTCTGCTTTGAACTCTGCTTGAATTCAAACAGCGATATGACCAAAGAGCTTGGACAAAAGGTTAATAATAATAATCCTTGCATTCGACATAGCGCCTCTCCATTTTGTTGAGACATTTCAAAGCACCTCATAGAATTAAGGCTAAGACCATGAGAATTGTTGGGCCTCAGGGCTACAAAATAGCAGTCTGAGACACAAATGCACTTTAGCTTTCATTTATCATTTCCATACTCGAATTCAACCCTTTGAACTAACTGAAATTGAGTAGAATAAGGCTGATCTTTAGTTACATTGGTTAAGATCAATCTCCTAGATGCTGATGCAGTTGTTCCATTTGTCATATATTTTATATATTCCATGTGTTAGACTGACATTAAAATCAATACATACCTTGACAACACTTCATACCTCAAAGGACATTGGCAATATATCCACAAAGAGAAATAAAATGCATTCATTTCGCTTCATCTCGCAGTTGCAAAAGTTCATTTTAATTGAATTTTAAAACAGGGAAACTTTATAGAGGCCACAGGTCAATTGTTTCCTTACAGCCATTTGCAACATTTCACAAATCAAACAATTCTGATCCGATGCTAGAGTTAGAAAGTTCCTGGTTTTAAATGAACTTTTAAAAGAGTGAAAAGGTTCCTGGAACCTTACCCAGTGTTACTTCTGTAAAGCAGATGGTGCTCACCAGTCAATGCAGAAACAATGAAATATATCTGAGAACTTAACTTGATACAGCTTCCCCAGAGATCAATGTTTTCCTTGTATATATTTAGCACACAAAATACAGTTAGTCCTCGCTTAACGTCATAATTGTGTTCTTGAAAAGTGCGACTTTAAGTGAAACAACGTTAAGTGAACACATTTTTCCCATAACAATTAATGTATAAACTGGAGTTAGGTTCTTTTGGACATTTTTCGTCTAAATTTTCTAAAAAAGACATTTTAAAAAAATTGGTCATTTCACTCCACAAATGTTTGTGGGATGCTACTGTGCTTAATTGGGTGCTGCGTTTTGCCCACAAATATACAGTCAATTCACTTTATAGTATATTCTATGAAGCGCTTTGAGAATTCATAAGACTTGAAAAGTGCTATATCAATTGCAAGAATTATATCATGGGGGGGGGGGAGAGGGGAGGAGTCATTAGTTTCTAGAATACTAGAATTAGAATTCTTGCTGTACTGTTACAGCTTTGCTTTGTGCCTCAATGGATATTACCTCCAATCCTCACACAAATTAGCTTCTTGTCTCCGGCAACTTTGAGTGTCAGTTTTCCCAACCATTTGGCCCAGGCAATTCTGAGATTAGTCAATGAGATTATTTGGAGTTATCTGAATTCGGGATGGTTTCAGAGAAATGGAAAATAACAAATCTAATTGCCTTCTTTAAAAAGGAGCAGGGGATGAACTAACTGTCAACGTAAGCCTCACTTTGGTTTTCAGAAAAATGATTAGGAATCATATGGCATAGGAGGAAAGAGGATTTTAATGCACATGGTCAAACAGACTCATGGATTTAGGAGTGGAAGAAATGTGTTGGATTTCTTTGAAGAAAGTACAGACTAAATTGATGTTGAATTTCTTTTTCCCATCTCTTCTCCACATCCCTTGATGCTCTAATGTTACAAGGCTATAACAACAACAACAACTTAAACTTATAAAGCGCCTTTCACGTCGGGAGGACGTCCCAAGGCGCTGCACAGGAGGTGTGTGACCCGAGCTGGGAAGGGAGTGTTCAGGAAGGGGTGAAACACGTAGGGAAGGTCGAAAAATTCGGGGGGGAACAAAAGGCACGGTCGAAGAGGAAAGTCTTCAAACCGGCCTTGAAAGAGGAAAGGAAAGAAACAAGACGGAGGGATTGGGGGATGGAATTCCACAGGGTGGGAGCGGAAAAGCTGAAAGCCCGGCCTCCAATGGTGGGGCGGTTCGGGCGGGGGGCTTGGAGCAGGCCAAGTCCTGCTGAACGGAGGGTCCGGGTGGGCTTATAGGGGGAAACTAAATCAGTTAAGTAGGGTGGGGCAAGGCCGTGTAAGGCCTTGAAGGTGAGGACGAGGATCTTGAACTCGATCCTCTGGAGGATGGGGAGCCAGTGGAGACGGGCGAGGGTGGGGGTTATGTGGTCACGGAGGCGGGTGCGGGTGCGGGATAGTACACGGGCTGCAGAGTTTTGGATGACCTGCAGCCTGTGAATGGAGGAACTGGGGAGGCCAACGAGGAGAGAGTTTCCGTAGTCCAGCCGTGAGGTGATGTGTGCGTGCACGAGTGTTTTGGCAGCGTGGGGGGTGAGGTAGTTGCGGAGCCTGGCAATGTTGCTAAAGCACAACCCCAAACATCATACTCAAGCTATTAGTGCTTTGGTTAAGCCTCGCTGGTCTGTACTGAATACCAGTCCTGTAACTGACTTGTTTTTAAGATTATCTAGTTACCTTTTTGAAGCCCAACATAGATTTTTGTCTCAACCACCACTCCTGGTAGGGCATTCCATTTGTTAACTACTCTGTAAGTGAAAACAATTCTCCTCACATCCTCATTTGGTTGTCCACAAACATATAGTCTGTTCACTTTACAGTTTATTCTGTGAAGCGCTTTGTGACATCTCGAAGATGCAATAAAGCATTATATCAAATATAAGCACTATAATGTTTATTATCTAAAATTGATGACCTCAAGTTACTGATTCAATGAGAGTGGAAATAATTTCTCTTTGTTGATGCCATCAAAACTCTTCATAATGGAATTATGGGGGGATAAATTGAACCAAAGTCTGCTCTGATTGAAACCATTAAGACCGCACTATCAGATTCTTAAATGGGATAATTGCAGAAACATGAAGACAGCGGGTCAATTTATTGGTTTAAGGACAAACGTCACTAATTATTTATTTCTCCGAAGGATAATTATGTCAATTAAACTTGTAATTAATTTATTTTAAAATTTTAAAAATGTTATACCATGTAACTAACCAAGTGTTTGTCAGCTTATCAATCAAATAAGGCACATGCATATGGAGTCCAATAGTTTAGTGATTCTTGAAGTGACTCGACCTGGATTAGATTCCTAGGTAGGACAAAACATTGGGCAAGTTTCCTTACTCCATAAGCCTCTGTTTACCTAGTACTGTAGTAAGCAGAAACCCAGTCGATTAGCTTTACCAGGGGAAATAATTCCTTCAAACTTTTTTCTAAAAGCTAAATAGGTCACTCCATTGTGGGCTGCAGCTATGCACAATTGGCTGCTACATTTAGCCTGCAAAATACAGTCAATTCACTTTACAGTATATTCTGTGAAGCGCTTTAAGACATCTCAAAGATATAAAGTGCTATATAAAATGCAAGGATTATTATTTTAAACAATTGCTAGATCGACTTATCACAAAGTGTGGTTCAGGGCAGGACACTGATTTCATTTGAGTGAATAACTGAATTAACAACTTAATTCTGTAAATAGAAGCTAGTACAGTTAATATTCTGCAACAATGAAATAAAATGAGCCTTTCCTATCTAATCTTCTCTTGTGACATTCAACAAGCCACACACAATACACATTAATAATAATTCTTGCATTTGATATAGCGCTTTTGAAATCTTCGAGATGTCTCGTTTCACAGAATATACTGTAAAGTTAATTGACTGTATATTTGTGGGTGAAACACGTCAGTCAATTGCGCTCAGCAGTTTCCCACAAACAGTCGCGGATTGAAATGACCAATTTTATTATTGTGGTTTTTGTTTTTAAAAGCCATTATGGTGTATTTAAGATACCTGGGCACAGCAGGCAATGTTGTAGAAAAATGCTCAAGTCTGGGTACCATGGAAATGAATGTATTTGTACAAAATGATAATGGAATAGACTTCAAATACCATGACAATTTAAATCAAAGCACCAAGGCTATTGAAATAACACAAAACGTAAGCTCCGTAAGAGATCAGCTTTTATTGTCGGGTCATTTAAAAAAAAATTGAAATTGTATTACCATTTAGTGGAATATTGAATCTTTTTACAACTGAACTTGAGAATCACTGAAGGAAGAGTTGCTCCAAGCAGTGCCTTAACGGAAAGTGGTGTAGACATATAGTTTCAAACCTGGATTGTTCTTCCGATTATTTGAGAAATACAAGGAATCGAAGATGACACAGTTCTTCTCTTCAAATTAAGATCAGGTTTCTTAATCTTTTTTTGAATGGAACTTCAATGGTGAAAGGATCACCCAAGTGTGAACAGTGGCCTTAAGCAGATTTTTTTTTAAATTCAACCTGTCAGTGTTTGTCTTTGTTATTATTTCTGCGCATACCCTACAGAAACTGACAAATCTCTTTTTTAGCTCAAAGTGACAACAAAAGTCACTTTCGGGCAGATGAATGACACCTTAAGCTTCACTTCACGGGCAGTGATTTTTTCCCTTTGTTCCATTATACTGCTAATAGCGTTGAAGGAGGGATGCATTGAAGACGACAGTGAAACCATAGCTTCCTATGAAATAATTTGCCCAACAACACAGCAATCCAAACTGCAGATGTTTGATATCATGACTGTTTCTAAAAGTAGAGTGTTATTTATCTGCAATTGGAAATTTTTGTGGAATTTTTTAACCACATCATGGAAATTTAAATGATTAGCCTCATAAAAAATCATTTCAACTGAACACGGAGCAGAGTATCAGAAAGTGGGTTTTGGTTTAAAAATGTTGTGAATTTTCCCTAGGGCACCGAATGCCCTTTGTAGTTTCCCAAGTATGCCTGCATTATCTATAAAGCGGACTCATTCAATTTTATTCAACAGTTAAATTAATCAATTCATTAATTTGTTTTGCAATTCAGTGAACCACATGTTACACAATACGTACTGATTTATGTAAAAATTGGGTGGTGTACCTTGGGGGTCTGTGCTGGGGCACTTCATGTATAAATGACCTGGATTTGCTGACTTGGTGCAAGTTATAGTAGCTACATTTGCCAGCCATAGGGAGAAACTGTAGAGAGAGAAGAGACAACCAAGAGAATTGGTTGTCAATTGAAATACACTAATGATAATGTGAAGTTCTGTATACAGGATGTGAAAACAGGAGGCAATTCTGCTCAATGGATAGAACAGAGAAATATCATGGTGTTAAATAACAAAATAATAGTTGCAGTTTAAATAGTTAAAATTAACAGATTAGAGAGTTTTCTTTTAGGAAATAACATTATGGGTTACAGTACATAGGTAGTTCGGGAACTATGTGCTTGCGACCGCCAGGAAAGTGGAATGCGAACTAGATTGACTTTAGTCTTTTTTTTTGTCTAGCATTTCTTATGTTCTTATTTGATGTGGTGCCTTTATACATTGAAACATCAGAAGTCTGCTTCATCAGATGGATGTTAAAGATCCCATGGCACAATTTGAAAATAGAAGGGAGTTTCTCATGGAATCCTGACCCTTAATCTCCCAGATAAAAAAAAGATTGTTCATTGCATGGTTGTTTGTGGGACATTGCCGTGGGCAAATTACAGTAACTGGCATGTTCATCTACAAATACACAGTCACTACACTTTAAAGAAAAGCTCTTTGGGTGAAACACTTAGAGATATTTCAAAGTAACCTGTAAGAACACCTTATCTTCAAAGCGCTCTGAGACACCATTCAGCGTGGAGAGCGCTATATAAATCCAATTTGTTGGTGTTGTTGTTATCTTAAAATGTGTTGAATTATTGAAATTCCAAATTAAAACTGAATTTTAAATTTTTCATGTTCTGCTGTTTAAAGACAATATCAACAACAACAAAATTATATTGTATAGCACTTTTCATGTCGGGAGAACATCCCATAGCTTTGGGCAGTCAATAATTTGGACCCGAGCTGGGGTCAGGATCGGGGAGGATGGAGGCATTGGGGGGTGATGGGGGGATGACGAACGGCATGGTCGAAGAGGAGCATCTTGAGGCGGGACTTGAAGGAGTTAGGGAGGGGGTGAGGCAGAGGGATCGTGGGATGTAATTTTGCAGGTTGGAGGCAGAGTGGCTGAAGGTTCGCCCAGCGAACGTGAGGCAGGTGGGTTAGGGGATGTGGAGCAGGCCGGAGCCTGCTGAGCCGAGGGAGCAAACGGGGGCTTAGGAGGTTGCAGCGATAGGTGGAGGCATGGCCATGGAGGGCTTAGAAGGTGAGCACCAGGATCTTGAATTGAATACCCTGAGTGATGCGAAGTCGGGAGAGTAGGGTTGCGTCCACGGAAGGTGTTTTCAGGATGAGGGTATTGATAGCTGTTTTTAGGGCTGTGGGAACAGTGCCAGTGGACAAGGAAAGTTTGATGATATTGGTTAGGTGAGTAGCCAGAACGAGCTAGTTTGTCTTGCTTTGCTAGTAAGACAAATTAATCTTACTGGCAAAGAGAAGGGACAACCTTTTCTCCTTAAAGTAACAAAAGAAGAAGAAGAAGCAGAGATGGCTCTGGAAGTGAGAATGAAAGAAATGGATGCAGACAATTATAATAATCCTTATATTTGCATTTGATATAGCAACTTATTGACTCGTTGAGATGTCTCAAATCACTTCACAGGATATATTGCAAAGTGGTTTGACTGTGTATTTTCTGGGGGAAACACAGCAGCCAGTTGCGCACAGTAATGTCCCACAAACAGACATGTAGTCAGTGACCAATTTCATTGGGGGGATTGTTGGCCAGAACCCAGAGACAAGAGAAAAAAGGATAGAGATGATTCTCAGATAGAATCTCTCAACGAACAAGAGATTGAGTTAATCTTACTGATAAATTAAAATGTAATCAAGAATGAAGAGAGAGGAAAGATAAAAGACATTAGTACATGTGAAGCTATTCTTAAATTAGTCCTTAAATGGCATCCTGTAACTCAGTGGTTGGAGCACTCACCTATCAAGTGGGTGACCTGGGTCCAATTCCTGGCAGGGTGAAACCGTGGGCAAGTTTCTTTACTCCATATGCCTAATAGTATAATCCCTCAAAACAACAATAATAAATTGGTCATTTTAATCCACGACTGTTTATGGGACACTACTGTGCGCAATTGGCTGCTTCACCCACGAAAAAATAGTCAATTCACTTTACAGTATATGCTGTGAATCGCTTTGAGACATCTAGAAGATTACCGGTATTATTAATAATTAAAGTTAGAGAAGTTTGTTCTCTGTCATGCTGAAACTACATTAATTGATGTATAGTTTAAAATGATGCACCAATTGTGATAATAAGCATATCACATATCACACTGGTCACATCCCCAGTTTTCTTAAATCTTTCTTTGCATTGCACAAGGTACACAGTACAGTATATACATGTGTTGGCATGGGGTGAAGAGCTATCCAGTGGGAATGGAATGAATTGAGTTGATAGGAAATGCTGAAGGCTGAGCTGTTCCAGTCTTTATGAAGGTCACCTTGCTCCGCACTTATGATTTCTGGAGTTGTGATTGACAGAAACATATTTTTCCCACAGGTAGGACTGCTCCAGGGGAGCCTATAAGAAAGGCAGCAATGAAAAAGGGCATCAGATCAAACTTGCTCCTGCACTGATCACTTACAAGCTACAACTTGTGTGAGGGTGGATATTCTGTAAGAATGAGATAAAATGAGCCAAAGGGCTTTTTTCATAGACCGTACTGGGGTTATTCTCTTTTGTGATCTAAGATGTGAGAATTGTGAACCAAATTGTTGTTCTATTTGTAACTTTTAAATGACAAGGTTAGTGAGAATGCGGGACAAGCAGTGGCTGGAGCATGTAGTATGAATGAGAAGGGTAATTCAAGGGCATTCAATTCTTTCATTCTCACTTCCGGAACCATCTCTGCTTCTTCCAAACCCTCAATAATCCTTCACTTTAAACTACACATTTTGTCCGATTCCCAGTACCTTTCATAACGTTTTTTTGGCCCTTTTGTTCAATGTCAATTTACTCTTAACTCCTGCATATTTGACCAATGCAATTGGACACGTCCATCGTGTCCAATCTACAATAACAACAACAACAAAATTACACTTGTATAGCGCCTTTCACATCAGAAGGACATCCCAAGGCGCTGGGCAGCACTCCAAGATGCACAAATAGACAATATACTGCAAAACAAAAACAGAAGTTGCTGGGAACACTCAGCAGGTCAGGCAGCATTTATGGAGAAAGATAAAGTGAATCGACTTTTCAAGTCCATGAACTATGGACAGCTATGAGGAGAGGCTAGATAAGCTAGGGTTATCTAGCTTATCTCCCCTCAATCTAGAAGATTGAGGGGAGACCTAATAGAGGTTTATAAGATCATGAGGGGTTTCGACAGGGCAAATAGAGAAAAACTATTTCCACTCGTGGGCGAATCTGTGACTCGTGGTCACAGATTTAAAATAGTTTCAAGGCGAAGTAGAGGGGAGCTGAGGAGAAATGTTTTCACTCAGCGAGTTGTTCGAATCTGGAATGCATTGCCTGAAAAGGTGGTGGAGGCTGATTCGATAACAACTTTTAAAAGGGAATTAGATCTTTATTTAGGGAGAACAGGTCTATTAGGCTATGGGGAGCGGGCAGGGCAGTGGGATTGAATCGCTCTTTTCAAAGAGCTGGCACAGACTAGTTGGGCCGAATGGCCTCCTTTTGTGCCGTGAAATTCTATGAATCTATGAAACTGAGAGCAAGTTGGGAGGGCGAGGCTTTTAAGGGTTAACAGAGAGGAGAAGAAGCGGGGCAAGGAAGGCAAAGGAGAAAATGGAGTAGAGGGCAGGAGGTGATGGGTTAAAGAGATGTTAATGTGAAACAAATGGGGGGAATTGCAACAAAACTGGAGAGAAGCGGTGTTAATAGCGTTAAAACAAAGGCGGGAGTGGGAAATTGCTAAAAGAACAGGCAGATCAGATGGTCGCAGAAGAGGGGGAAGGTGACCTGTTATGGCCTGAAATCGTTGAAATCAATATTAACGGCAGAGGGCTATAAGGTTCCCAGCAGATGGATAAGGTGCTGTTCCTTGAGCTTGCACTGCGGTTCATTAGAACAGTGTAGGAGACTGTGGATGGGATGTTAAACTGAAGTCCTGTTTGTATGTTCAAGTAGACATTAAAGAATAGGAAACGAGAAGGAAATTTCTCCTGGTTTCCTGGCCAATAATCCCTCATCCACACATTCATCACAAGAGCATTCTTATCAGAGCAGAGTATTCTTATAGTAAGAGCAATTGCGTTACTGTATTTTGATGAAATTTTGGTATTTGGCTTTGCAGTATCATCTGGGGAAGTCACTTTTCAATCCAGTAGTTTTGCCAGATGTGATATAAGGGCTAACCATTCAATGAGACCTGGCCCCTGTCAAAGGCTGCAGAGATATTGGACTGGGATTGCTGCAACATTGGAATTGCTCTGTACTGACCATTGCACCGTTGGAGTCACCAATGAACTAATATGTCACAAAAATTGACAATTAAAGGTAGTCAGTGCTTATTACTGAGATGTTGCAACATCTTCCATTCATGTTGCTGCCTGAGGTTATTTCAATCAGTCATTTCAGGTTTGTAATTCCCCAAATAACATAACACAATTATTCTGTATTTTCTGATCATCATTCCTTTTTCACCTGCCTTGTGCTTCAGGTGGACATGAAGGACAAACACTTCCACCACCCGCTGAAAGCTTATGCCAACATGATCATCCTTCCTCCAACACCCCTTCCTCTCAAAATCCCAGCCCACATATACCCCAAACCTCCCTCCCACCTCCCCTTAGTTTGCTAGGATTTCAAACAATAATGGCGTCTTGTGGTTATCCTAGCTAATATTTCCTCCATTGCACCTGACTGTAGGTTTGCAGAATATCCTTTAATAAAATCAATTAACCATTCCCTCCCCTGTAAAACCTCCATTTCTATTACCTCAATGCATCTAGAATTCAAGTACCAGAGGATGATGTTAGGAGCTTCTATCTCCATGGTTTCAGTAACCTGTTTAGATTCTATTTTGTAGAAAGATGTCAGAAATCTCCAGAAGTTAGTTTTTAGCACTAATTTTTCCAGCGTCACTCACCTCCTCGCAAGCTCATGTCTCATGTACTGGAATTGCGAGACACGAACCAGACATACTGACGCACTAGAAGCATTCACAAGAAACCTCTCTCGGTGAGCAGGGGAGCGCTCGATGTTAGTGTAAAATTCTTACACGTCACTCAATGTTCAGTTTTCTACTTCCTTAAGGTGTTTTGTTCATAGATACAACGCCTCCTCCTTTGCCCCCCACCCCTCCCCACGCTCAAAAAATACCCTGAACATTTATTCGCAAATGAAATCGTCTTTCCAAAATACTCAAAGGCTAAAATTGAAGGAGTGTTGCCATGGGAACAGAATGCTCTATGGTTGAAAGCATCGCTTCCAGGCAACACCGTAAAGAGTGTCGTCTGAAGTCAGACAGGGTTGCTCGTGGTCGGAAAGCAGATCTGTAACAATGTGTTGGTCTTTCCCCTGCATAAAATGTTGTGTCCTTAAATGTTTTGGGGTTCGAGCTGGATATCAGGAAAGAAACCTGCCACAAACAGGGTTGCCAGAGGTTTCAAGATTAGGATAAATAGGTGAGAGTTTATATCATTAATCATTTATTGATGAAACTTTAATGAAAACAAAATACTTTGACTCTTTGACTGCTCTTTCACTCATTCTTATCCTCCACAGAAGCCCATTCATTTCAACCAGATGAATATCAATAACTTTGATCCACTTTAATCTCACACCTGGAGAATCATGGAAATTTACAGTACAGAGGAAAGCCATTCAGCCTATTGTGTCTGTACTGCTCTTTCAAAGATCATTCTTTAGAGTTCTTTACAGTCCCTCGCCATCTTGACATATTCCCCTTGAACTCCCTAATATCTTCTTTTCATTTTCTCCCATCTTTGATCCTTTTTTCTCAGAGCTTTCATTAATTTCTGCCTCACCCTGTGGTCTTCATTCCCCACCCCAACCCTCAGCCCTATTGGTTTCAATCCTTCCCCACAGTGCCAGTAATTTTTCCAACAACAAAATTGTTTCTAGCCCTGCTCAGGTGTGGTCAGTTCAGACAGTACAGATCACAACTGCCCCAGAACTGGTTGCAATGTCCCAGGAATCCGAACTCTCCAACACTATAGTTTCCAGCCTTGTATTTTACCTGCCTTAACGTACTGTTACTATACCAATTGGCAAGGTAATCCTGAGATTACAATTCTTGAGGCCCTTCTTCTCAAACTGTCTATCACTTTATCAAGTATTATTAACAAATACAGATTTAGCAAGAGAGGTCACAACAGGTCCCTGTCACTGTAACATTGTGACATCTCTTACTATCTCTATATTTAGAGATATTAACATATTTGTTAATAAGTGAGTTGGCTTGTGTGAGGTGCTTTTTCTCATGTCTCTGTTTATATTTCATGATTTGTTAAAGTCCATTAAGGAGGTGCCTTGGGACATCCTCCTGACACGAAAGATGCTATAGAAGTGTAATTTTGTTGTTATTGTTGCTTGGGGGAGTATTCTGGACTTGAGAAGACCTCATTGAAATGTGAGTATTTAATTCCTGAGTTGGTGAGGATAACCAAGGTGTGAGAGAAGTGAATCGGAAGTGCCCAAGGTTATCAGTGAATAGTGCAGTATGTCTATGGCTGAGGTATGGGTGCAGCAACTAGTCCTGCCTGAGGGAAGAAAGAGCGTGAGGCCTGTGAGTACAGAGCCCTTTGGAGGGTTACGAGTTGCCGATGGTACTGAAGCAGAGCATTTGCTGTTTAGCAATTCTATTGGACGTTGGGTGGGGGGGAGGGGTGTGTTAAACTCTTTGATTAAGAGCTTCCAGCTATTCCTCAAGGACATGCAAGGACAGTACCATTAGGACTGAACTACCAACAGTAGTGAAGTTCACCAGTGCCCTCCAACGCTGTTCCATTGGAATCTACCAGACACCTCAGGAGACTGCTGTTATGACCTAAATCACTGTGTTGAACAAGCAACTGAAGCATTGCATTATCAGGCAACCTGCTTTTTCACCTCAGCAGGAACTAGTGACAGGCCAGCCACTGCAGGCAACACTACATCTGTAGCAGCGGTACATCTGTGAGGGATTCTTAATGCCTGTGTTTTTCCAGTGAGCTAAGCAATTGGACGCTGTTTCCTTTTGGAGAGATTTACAGTCATGCAACCTCTGTTTGATGTGGCTGCCAGATTTTGCTGGGTAAGGCACATCTTGTCTCCACTTCATTTTCAGAAAACTGCAGCTTTATCTTCAGGACCATTAAAGAATGACAGGCTGCAAGCCACGTTAAAACAATCTCCAATTTACTGGATTAAACTGCACAATGCTCATGGTGAGCATGTTCAATGTTGTTTTATGCTGCATTTGTACTTTGTCCCACAGTCCATTTGCCTCGCTTCCTCCCTCGCCTTCTTCAAGGCCAGTCTCAAGACCCTCCTTTTCAATCGTGCCTTCTGCCGCCCTCCGAACTCTCTCCCTCAACCTCCTCCCCACCCTGACCCTCCCCCTTGCTGGGTTCCCGACCCTTGAACTGTTCAGCGCATTGGGACATCCTCCCGCGTGAAAGGCGCACTAAAAATGAAATTTTTGTTGTGGGTCGTGAACTTCTCATGATGAATGAGACAGTCAACAAAGGCTTGAAAGGGCCTAAGGCTCAGCTGGTCCTTTATACTCCAGCTTTGCTTGTGATGTTTCCTTCGGCTTCACAGGGTCCATTTGAAGCCTAAGACTAACCCAGCAGTGGAAATGAACAGTAATAATAATACTTGTATTTGTCTTATCGCATCTTCTAGACGTCTCACAGCACTTTACAGAATATACAACAACAAGAAACAACAACAGAATTGCACTTATATAGCGCCTTTTACACTGGGAGGACGTCCCGAAGCGCTGAACAGTCAGGTCGGGACCCGAGCGGGGCGGGGTTGGTGGGGGGAGAAGGGTTGGGGTAGGGGGATAATATACTGTAAAGTGGATGGACTGTATATTTTGTGGGCAGAACACAACAGCCAACTTCACACTGCAGTGTCCCATGAACAGTCATGGATTGAGTAACCAAATTCTAATTTCATTTGTTAACAATGCTTACAGCTGAGATCAAATGTTCATCTACAAATACATAGTCACTACACTCTACAATATAATCCATTTTGATGTCATGATAAGGTGCTATGTCAACTGCATGGATTACTATTTATTGTTGTTATTAAAATAAATTGCCTTATTGACAATGACCCATTTTCTTTAAACTATGTGCAATATCCCAAACAGAAAATAATTGTATGCATATGTGATGTTTATAAAGAACAGATTTAGACATGATTACAGATGTTCGATAATTAATATGACAAGGTTTCCACCTGATTTTACAAATCTGTGAATGGGAAAGAATGCTTTAGTGCCACTGAAAATTACATCACATTGTTTCTTACCTCATATAATTATAGGGCTGAAAATATAGTATTTCTTAATAGATTGAAGTATTATGTGATGTGTTTAAAAAAAAATCAGTTTTCAATCTATTCCTAAAAAGGGGTCTAAAGATACCTTCCTTCCCCCACTTCAGGACCATGGATCAGTGCAAAGATTTCCTCCATGTTACTCTCAGTCATGTTTCAATGCTGGTTCATGAGATACAAGCTTAGCCGAAATTTGACTTTGTGGTCAGCTAAACTAATCGGAGCCGTTGATGTGTACAGAAAGGGCTGCATTGAAATCAGCTTCAGACAACACAGGTTTACCGTGCAGTACAAATGTACATTGATTTAGCACCTTTCACATCTGGAGGATCAAACCACTGTACCAAATTAAGGGGAGTTCCACAGCAGTGTCTTTGCTTCTCCTCAAGGGATGGAATGTGAACACTAATTCTGCTCCAGGTTGGTCACATCTTGGAGTCTCGCCTGTGGAGAATGTTGGCTTTTTCACTAAGCTAAGAGATTGGAAATTGCAACATTATGTGCATTTGCAAATTGTGCATTTGATAACATTCAATAAAATATCAAATCTGTTTAGAAACCTTGAAATTCTCATAACATAAAATGTTGAAAGTACAAAGGAGATATACTTCTCATACCATTCCTCTGGCTTTATTATTTTTCCTGATGTATCTGACCAAATTCTACACGAATAACAAAATTATATTTGTGTTGTGCCTTTCACGTCTCAATGTCACAAGACACTGGAAGGATCAATTTGTTTTCAGTAGCTATTTGCAATAAAACATTTTGAATTCTAACAAACCACTGTACACAAAAAAAAAAATATTTTGATAATAAATTATACTGGAATGATCTTTCCCAATTATTCTCACAAAATGCTGTTTGTTGAAATGTTACATCCTGAAAATCACCTCACTTCATCATACATGAACGGTTTGGTAGCAGAAATTGGAGAGATATGATGAGCTGTATGCTAGGGGGTCACCACTCTAACGTGCTTGATGAACTACGGTGAATGGTTAGAACAGTGATATCCAATTGCATTCTTTCAACAGCAAACTGTATCAACTTAGTTTATTTAGCCATTCCTTTCTGGTTATAAGGTTTGAGGTACAAGCACAGTATTAAGGCCTGAGTTCACAACAACAACAAAATTACATTTGTATAGTGACTTTCATGCCAAGAGACCGTCCTAAGTTGCTGAGGACCCAAGCTGAGGTCGGATTGGGGAGGGTGGAAAGAAAGGAGGGAATTTGGGGTGACCGATGGGATTGTTAATGTGGAGGGTCTTGAGGTGGGATTTAAAGGAAGCTAGGGAGGGGCCAGTAAGATGGAATTCCAGCGGTTGTGGGCAGATTGGCTGAAGGCTCACATACCGATAATAGGGAAGGTGGGTCAGGGACATGGACGAGGCTGGAGCCCACTGAGTGAAGGGAGTGGGCAGGTTAGTATGCAGTTAGGAGGTTACAGACATAGGCTGGGGCAAGACCATGGAAGGCTTTAAAGGTGAGGACCAGGATCTTGAATTGAATCCTCTGGGTGATGGGGAAACAATTGAGGTGGGCAAGAATGGGGGAGAGGGGTCACGGAGCTTGGTGCAGGAGAGGATATGGGCTGCAGAGTTCCATTCTACATTGACACTCCAATGCGAGTATGTGTTTGAGGGTGAAAGGGGAATGAGTGTTACATGATCCTAAGTGCAGCTTTCAGATGTGTTAAATTGAGATCCTTCTACCTGTTCTTCAAGTCCATGTTAAATATCCCACAATGTTATTCAAAAAAAGAAGAGAGTTGGTGTTTGTCCCTGGAGACAACAATCCTTCAGATAAGTTGTCACTCACCTCACGGCTTTGTGGGTCTTTGCTGGAGAAAAGACTGTTGCGGGGCTGTAATTACTAGTAAGTGCTTTGAAACCTTTAGAAGTTATAAGGCACTGTAAAAATGCAAGTTCTTTCTTTCAAACTCTTGCAAACTGCATTATAATTGTGAACCCTGTATGCTGGATTCTCTAATGAGGAGGAAATGTAAATGCATCACAGTGCACAATGCAATCTTACAGGGGAAGATGGCTCCAGTCCATGTAATTATTCAGAGTACAGTATATCTTAACTGACAAGAAACATTGTATTCTGTTTAGTGTAATAATAGATGAGTTTGGTACAGCTTTCCTTTCTTCAAGGCAAGCAGTAAAAGCTATATCAAGAACAAGAATTATTTTAAAGAGTTGAGATGTGTGCTTGAAAATTTGGAGTCACAAATGCTAGAAATTACAGTATAGAAGAACATACTTTGACCCACTGATCGAATACTGTTATTAGTTCCTTTGCTGGAAGTACTGCATCAGGCATCTACATTTTGCCCACACAGTCGTATCCACTGTGAATACACTTTACAATATATACTGTGAAGAGCTTTGTGATGTCTCAATGACGTGATAAGGCGCTATATCTAATGCAACGATTATTATTAATACATGCCAAATGCAAATATGATTACTTCATCTAATTACAATTAATTTTTCTTTCCCCAGAACGTTTTACACTGTTTCTCCTTAAATGTTTATCCAATATCATTCTTCTTTCTATATTGATGCGGTCCTTTCACCCAATGCATAGCCCTTCTGCTCTATTTTCATACCCTTCCGTCTTTATCTTCTATGTTAGGTTGTAACTATGCTGGATACCTGTCTTTGGGTTTCAGCAACCCCCTAGTGCCTTGTACAATCCTTTGCTCTTCATGCTTGAACCCAGAGTGAAAATCAACTACTAATTCAACCATTTCGGGCATTTCAACTGAGCCACATGGATCTGGGCCAAAAGCAGTCAACCTAGAGTGACCAGGAAACCATGACCATTATTTTCCTACTCCCTCGCCTGGGGAATTTTTCTGACTAGCAGAAATATCCCCTAAACAGCAAAAGCAAAAACAGCATTTTTCCATGCTTTACCTATAATGTGGTCGCTGAGATCCAGCTGACTGTGTGGTAATGAGGTTTCCCTGTAGTTGCACTTGAAATAGTCCTTGTAACATACTTGCTTGTCTTTTGTAAATACACAGCGGAAGAACATAGAACTGGCATTAGAATAATCAGCTCCAGTGGAGAAAACAGCTGCAGCACAGATTTGATGAGACGAATGGGCTCCTGTTGTGCAGTAATTTTTATGATTCTATGAATATTGCTCTCTCGGGGAGAAATTATAATAATAAATAACAATCATTGCATTTAATACTGTGCCTTTCACATTAGGCGGATGTCTCAAAGTGTTTCATAGGATTTGATGCAATATATAGTAACTGTATTTTGTAGGCAAACTTTCTAGGTTAGAAATTCCACCTGCCAAGTCAGGACATTGGTATAAAGTCCTGTCACTTAGTGGTTAAAGCACTTGCCTTCAATTCCCAGCAGGGCGAAACCTTGGGCAAGTTTCCTTACTCCACACGCCTAATAATAATCAATGAAAAAAAACAATAATAAATTGGTCATTTCAATCCACGACTATTTTAATTCAAGTGCAACTACTGCTGTGCACAATTGGCTGCCACATTTCACCCACATTTTTTTTTACAGTGAATTCACTTTTCAGTATATTCTGAGCTTTGAGACGTAAAAAGCTCTGTATCAAATGCAAGGATTATTATAATATTATTATTAAACACCTTTGGATGTCCTCCCAATGTGAAAGGCACTATATAAATGCACATTTTTATTGTATTGTACTAATAAATTCTAACTGGAGCAACATACTCTTATGTGACTGTTTTCAGAAGATACGCATTAACCCGTGCTGGGATTATTATACTCTCTAAACATTAAACGATATATTGGAAAACATTCGAATAAGTGCATTGCATTCCTTGCCTTCAGAATCCAGTTGTTTACATTATAAATGGTAAGAAATCCTAGCAAGTAACTTTGATTTCTTTCAAGAGTACAAAATGGTCTTCTTCCATTGAAAACATGAGTGTGAATCTGTTTGTGTCACCCTGAAGCAAATTTCCTCAGACAGATAGTGTTGTGGGAAATCAATCTGCAATGTCTGCATTTTGCTTCCTGATTTCTCAGAAAGACCTTTTTGTCCCAGCGGTTGTGCATAGCAAAGGCAATGCTCTTAGTCAAAACTGCTGAGAATAATAAGTTTATAACAGCACAACTGTTAGGGAATATTATCACCAAAATATATTCCAGTAAACATGTGATTAGATTTGCTTTCATATCAGAAGTGTAATTTCAAATCAATCACAACACATCAGATAGAACTCCAGAATCATCACATCACACCGAGAAACCTTGCTTTTCTCTTTTTCTCCACATGTATGATAGACTTTGTACAAATTATAGACTATCCACATTTGCATGCTTGTCTTGCTAATGATTGGAAATCCTGTCTGCCTGCGACCATACCATGACCCGTTCTGTCTTCCCCCATCTCCGCAACATGTGCTCGGTTCTGCCACTTCCTCTTCCTCAGGCTGCTAAGACACCAGTCCATGCATTTGTTACATCTAGGGTCGACTACTCTAATTCACTGCATATCGACCTACCCAACTTTTCTCTCCACATGCTGCAGCTCATTCAGAACTCATATTCTTTCCCACTTTAGGCTCCGTGATCCCATCACCCCCATCTTTGTTCAGGTCCACTGGCTCCCCATTCCCCCAGAGAATAGAGTTAAAAATTCTTATCCTCGTCTTCAAAGCCCTCCAGGGCCTCGCTGCTCTCCACCTCTGTGCCCTGGCAATGACTCATATTGACCTATCCACTCAGTAGGCTGTGGCCTGCTCCACATCGTTTTTCGGGACATCAGCCTCTGTGCTTCCATCCTTTGGAAATCCATCCCACATTCTCTTGGACTCGCTCCCTCCATTGCCTCCTTCAGGACACGTCTCAAAACCCTCCTCTTTGACTGCACCTTCAGTCACCTTTTTACTCCTACCCTCCCTGCCCTCCATCTCTCCTGATCCCAACCCCCAATCAGATCCAAATTGCTGACTGTCCAGTGTATCGGGATGTCCTCCCAACGTGAAAGGTTCAATACAAATGTAATTTGTTGTTGTTGTTGAAAAGGGATGTGTAGAGCTATTTGGAGAAGAACATAATGAAATAATCCTGGAATCCTGTATGGTAGTGGTTAGTACACTTGCCTAACAAACAAGAGGATTCGGATTCAATGCTCGGAGAGGCAAAACCTTATCCAACTTCTCTTTATCCAGCAGTAAGTCGGAACCCAGATATTAGTCAATTGGTGGATTACTTTCCGCAGGTAATATTCCCTCCACCACAAAAAGAATGTGGTCCCTCAATCAATGACTGCTTTTGGGACACTACTATGTGCAATTGGCTGCCACATTTTGCCCACAAAGAGTGGAGGAGTCTGACCCCGAGCCAGGGAGAGGGGGAGCCGGGGATGGGTATGGGGGGCAAGTAAGAAGGAATTAATAACATTAATAATTATCCCGAGCAGCTACCCTGGTGGTGTCAGGTCAGCTCAGTTGGTAGCACTCTGGCTTCTAGGTCAGAAGGTTGTGGCTTTGTGTCCCACTCTTGTTTGGGCAGATATTGCGGTTCAGCACTGCAAGACCGCTGCTGCAATGTCAAAGTTGCTGACTTTTAGCTGAGTTGTTAAACCAACAATTGTTTGGGTGGATGTGAACGAGAAGGATAAAATCTATTGGGGTCATGACCAACAATTCCCCAGATTAATCCAGAATGTTTGAGGGCCTTATTGTGTGAAATGACTGCCATGTTTCTCCACATCACAAACAGTTTGTGCACTTGATAATTACGGTTAAGCTCTTTGAGATTTTTCGACATGTAAAGTGCTATAAAAACACAAGTTTTTTCTTTTCAAATCTATTTACATATTATTATATACATTGCACCAATCCAATATGCTGCTCTGCTCCCAAAAGGAAATAGCTTCTCAGCTAACAGCTTTACAAGTCACTGAAGCACTGATAATTATAGGTTTTCTTCCTGAGTAATAGTGAGTGGATGTAAGGGCGGGCATTTTGCAAGAATAGCTCACTGAGTGCAAAAGGAGATTGCTGACGCAAAGCATGCAGGACAGAATGAATTGAAGATTTGAATGGAAATTTGAACCTCTTTCACCGAATGGAGATGTTTTACCAAATAGTTAAGTAACATATTCCTGGAATTGATGGTGTCCTAGAGGACGACCTGAAGGTCAGATTTGGCTCAGTGTAGCGAGGACACACCTCTCATCAAATTGACCCTGGTTATTCGTTATTGATACAGTACGGCTTACATTTATAAAGCACATTACACTTTGGGAGAATGTCTCAAAACACTTGACAATGCTGGATTGACAGCTGAACTACAGTGGGAGCCGAGTGGGTGAGGAGGGTAAAAATGACTGAAAGAACAATCAATAGAGATACATTTAGAGGCGTACCATGAATAAGTCACTGAAAGACTTGGAATGATTGCACTGAAATATGTATCAATGGACAACAGCTTTTCAATAGCCTTAGCATCCACCATTCCTGGTTGAGAAAACATGTTTAGCACATCTAATTCAGCCTGCCTGTATTAGATGTGCTCTCGCCTGAGTTGATTGAAAACAGGATAAGGCACTATGTCAAATACAAGGATTATTATTATTATTTATTAATAGTTTTCTGTCATTGTTTGGTATGTTTACAATGGCTGAGGTCTATGTTTCAGGGCTATGCCATCTCTATAAATGCTTCCACACGCTTGCCCTATTGATATCCCATCCACTCCCTCTGCTCTGCCAATCTGGCCTATTCCACATCCCTCATCTTTACCACACTGTTGGGATAATAATTTGCTCCCTATTAATATATCTCAACAACACATGTGGTGTGGAACCCTTTAATCACCGTGCCCTCCCCTTCCGGGACTCTCTTTGAATTCCCTCCTACGAATCCTCCTTTTTCTTTTTGAAAAATGCTTATAAAAACCTACCTCTTTCAGACTATGATTCTATCTCTGTCAAGTGATCTGAGATGCTTAACTAAGCTGAAGATGCTGTATTAGGTGCAAGTTGTTACTGAGAGTGATCTCTTCAATGATGTGTATGGACTTGTAGTAAGTACTCTTGGCGAAAGGGTTTTACTTTAGCCTCCGCCCGGTCACTTGTGGGATAACCTAGGGCCCCATCCTTGGCCCCCTTCTTTTCCTAATCTATATGCTCCCTCTTGGCGATGTCATCCGCAGACATCGGATTTACGGGGAAAACTTCTACAAGTATGCGGTAGGGTCCGGCAATATATCGATATATCGCTAAAACCGGATATAATTTTCATATCGATAGGCCGATATAGACATTTCAAAAATATCGATATATCGAAAAATCGGTAAAAAATTGGAATGCGAGCACACTGAACTACAAGACCCAGAATGCTCCTCTCTATACACAATGCACAGACCGAGATGCAAAGCCGCCATATTGCATTCATAGTCCTCGAATACAATATACAGGTATGCAACAACAACAACAACAACAACAACAATTTAAACTTATAAAGCGCCTTTCACGTCGGGAGGACATCCCAAGCTGCTGCACAGGAGGCGTGTGACCCGAGCTGGGAGGGGGGTGTTCGGAAAGGGGTGAAACACGTAGGGGAGGTCGAAAAATGTTGGGGGGAACAAAAGGCACGGTCGAAGAGGAAAGTCTTCAAACCGGTCTTGAAAGAGGAAAGGGAAGAAACAAGACGGAGGGATTGGGGGATGGAATTCCACAGGGTGGGAGCGGAGAAGCTGAAAGCCTGGCCTCCAATGGTGCGGCGGTTCGGGCGGGGGGCTTGGAGCAGGCCAAGTCCTGCTGAACGGAGGATCCGGGTGGGCTTATAGGGGGAAAGTAAATCGGTTAAGTAGGGCGGGGCAAGGCCGTGTAAGGCCTTGAAGGTGAGGACGAGGATCTTGAACTCGATCCTCTGGAGGATGGGGAGCCAGTGGAGACGGGCGAGGGTGGGGGTTATGTGTTCGCGGAGGCGGGTGCGGGATAGTACACGGGCTGCAGACTTTTGGATGACCTGCAGTCTGTGAATGGAGGAACTGGGGAGGCCGACGAGGAGAGAGTTTCCGTAGTCCAGCTGTGAGGTGATGTATGCGTGCACGAGTGGCAGCGTGGGGGTTGAGGTAGTTGCGGAGCCTGGCAATGTTGCGCAAGTGGAAAGAAGCGGTGCCGGTCAAGGCACGGATGTGGGGGAGGAAGGAGAGTTTATGGTCGAACGTGATGCCGAGGCTCCTGACTGGCTTTGTGAGGTGGAGAGTACAGCCTTGGAGGTTGAGGCTGGCAGCGCCCGATGTGCGGAGGTGCTGGCTTGAGCCAATCAGGAGGGCCTCGGTCTTGCTCACGTTCAATTGGATGAAGTTGTCCCTCGTCCAGGGGTGGGGGGGGTGAGTGGGAGAGAAGGCTGGGGGGGGTTGTGGAGGGGGTAGAGAGGGGTGGGGGGGAGAGAGGCGGCTGGGGGGGGGAGTGGGAGAGAGACGGCTGGGGGGGGGGTGGTGTGGGAGAGAGATGGCTGGGGGTGGGGTGGTGTGGGAGAGAGATGGCTGGGGGGGGTGGGGGGAAGAGAGACGGCTGGGGGGTGGGGGGGAGAGAGACGGCTGGGGGGTGTGGGGTTGGGAGCGAGATGGCTGAGTGGGGTGGGGGGGCAGAGAGACGGCTGGAGGGGGAGTGGGGGGGGAGAGACGGCTGGGGTGTATGGGGGTGAGAGAGACGTCTGGGGGGTGTGAGGTGGGGAGAGAGACGGCTGGCGGGTGGGGGAAGAGACGGCTGGGGGGTGCGTGGAGAGACGGCTGGGGTCGTGTGGGGGGGGAGAGAGATGGCTTGGGGGGTGTGGGGAGAGAGACGGCTGGTGGGGGTGGGGGTAGGAGAGTGACGGCGGGCGGAGAGATGGGATGGATGTGATAATATACAGACAGATAGAGATGGGGGGGTTGTGAGAGAGACACAGAGATACAGACAGAAAAACACAGAGTTGGAGAGACTGAGAGACACAGAGAGAGAAATAAATTTACCTCCTGAGGAGATAGGCCACGAATGCGCGCGCACCCGGAATGCGCGTGCACCCAGAATGCACGTGCACTCCGAATGCGCGTGCTACGCGCGCATGTGCAGTACGAAACCCACGAAAATATCGATATTTCGGTATATCCCGATATGAGCCCATCGATATATCTAAATCGGAAAATTTCCATATCGACAGACCCTAGTATGCGGATGCATACAAAGTTCACCAATATTCTATCCGCTTGTTGGCAGACATCAGGGCCTGGATGGGTGCAAACCTCCTGCAGCTGAATGTGAACAAGATGGAAACCATACTCATTAGTTCCCATCAAAAACTTCAATCCTATGGATCTAAATTCCTCAACCTCCCTGAGCTCTCGCTCAGACTCTCCAAACCAGTGTGAAATCTAGGTGTCTGATTCAACCCCTAGCTGTCCTTCCACCCCAACATCAGGTCCCTGACCAGGATCGCCTTACTCCAACTCTGCCACATTGCTCCTCTCTGACTGTATCTTACCCAAATTCAACCAATGCACTCATACATGCATTTGTCACCTCCTGCCTGGATCATTTAAACGTGTTCCCCACCAGTCTCCCCAGCGCCAAAGGATCTAGCTCATTCAGAACTCTGCTGTCCACATATTGACCCAGACCAAACTCCATAGCCCCATCTCATGAGTTACGGACAGGCTTCACATCACTGAACAGGTCAACCTTCAAGGTCCTCACACTTTTGTTCAAATTACTTCACTCCCTGGCACCTCCCTACCTCTCCAACCTCCTCACTCCCAATCCACCACCCAGTGTTTCCAGTTGACTGGCACCAGCCTTCTGCCAGAGGGCCCCTCGCACCCTCTGCTCCACTATTGGAAGTCACACTTTCAGTCGATGCTCCCTGAAAATTTGGAACACTCTCTCTCAATCCGTCTGCCTTACCCCACCCACCCCTCACCTCCCGTTTTTGAAGTCCTGCCTTGAAAGCTTCATCTTTGACAGTGCTTACGAGAACCACCACTCCCAGCTCAGAGTCAGGCTCCACCATTGTTAAACTCTCAGAGACACTGCCCTGCAATACAACACTGACAGGTTGGACTGAGCCCAAGTCTCATTTTTTATAATGTAAACCTTATAGGGACAAGAAACAAATCTGAGGTTGATCCAGACACATTGGCGTGGTGCAGTTAAATGGATTCACTCGAGTGAAGGCAAATCATACCTCACGAGAAGATTTTCCTGATTTCAGAGACCATTGGCAGAAGAAGCTGCATGAGCTAAATGCAGAGTTGTAAATCCCCACAAGAGACAATAGACTGGAAGTGTAGCTAGTACCCATCACTTCATAAAGGACTGACACCACTGAGAAACAGTGTGTAGTATTCTTTGGACCATACTCAGAGGTGTCAATCTGCAATCTGTCTAAGTGTATGAAATGTCAAGCTGTCCAGCTTGATACAAATGGGACTACATATCCCAGAAACAGTAGGATGGATTTTCAAGAGAAAAAAGCATTTATGATGTATAAACAGCAGATTCCATTCCATAAATGAAAACTGACTCATGGGATTTATATGACATCAAATAAATCATATATCATGGCCCTGAATGATAACTAGATGTATTGGAGATGCAATAAAAATATAGGGCACCTCTGTGCAATTAATTTAGTGGAGTGCAGAGTTAAAGATAACCAGGACTTCATTCTTCAGTGCAGAGTTCACTTTCTGTCATCCTGCACGTACAAACAAAACTATATTTGTAACATAATGCTAATTTCTGAGTTCTGTAATATAAAATGCTATAAAAATTTACACTTTGAGAAGTCCCAATGTAAAAGACACTACATCAAATGCAAGATTATTATTATTAATAATCACTGGGGTCAGGTTTCTGTTCTTTCCTAATGGCTTTTTTTAAAATTAAGATAAATCCAATTTAGGACATTCTGGGAACTGGCGGTACCTCATGCCTGTCTCTCTAACTTGAGGGAATCAAAACTGCTCCAAAAATATATTGAGTTATATCTTTGTTCCAGCTAGAGACTGCTTAATTAAGAAATCTATTTAAAAATTTCACAAAATCAACCTCAACAATTTTTTAAAAATTCAAATGCAATAGAAGCATGCAAAAACAAATACGATATTAAATTGCAATCAATGGTTAAAGAGTTTAGATGGCAAATAGTGCAGAGGACTCATAAATTGAGATTTAATTAATCACCCCCCCATTAATGCAAGCCGATACATTGCACCTAATAATGTGAATGCACAAACGAACATCCTTTGAACTCCACTATGAAAATCTTTTATACCAATATGTTTAGTGCTTGAAAGTTATCAATCATCCCAAATTCTCCTCTTCTGAGTGTGCCTTAAGGCAGTGCAATAAATAGCATGGAAATACAGAAACGTACAGGAAAACACAATTGGAGTGCAGCACTTCAGAATGGCTTCATGAAGTACCAGCCTAACTCCGACCTAGGTTGGACCTAAGAGAGAAATCCCACCTGGATCTGGATTTATTTATTTGAGTAAATAATACAGGTTAGCTGACTCTCCACTCCAGGGGAGTGCTGCATTATCCATCTTTCCCTCCCTCTCCCCACTTACCCTCTTTTCCCCCTTTCTCCCCTAACCCCACTTCCATGACTGTTTGTGGGACACTGCTGTGCGCAATTTGGCTGCCGCGTTTTGCCCACAAATATACAGTCAATTCTCCTACTCTCCTTCCCCCTACCCCGACCCTCCCCCACTGCTCTGGTCCCTACCTGACTATTCAATCCTTGGATTGTCCTCTCGAAGGATAGATAAATGTAATTTTGTTGTTGTTGTTGCATTGTCAGAGTTCTTCAGATTAGACGTTATACTAAGTACTGTATGTTGATTCTGTTGGGGTGAATATTACAGATCTGGCAAAGAATTCCTCAGATAAAAGTTGATCATTAACTTCAAGGCTGTCTATAGGATGTTGTTCTATGCATTTGATATAAGCCCTTTCACCAGACATCTCAAAGTACTGCAGAGAATTTATTGTGAAGAGTAATGATTGTATCTTATAGGCTAATGTGACAGCTGATTTGTAACCAATAAACAACCATGAGGTGAATGATCAATTTTATCTGTGATAAGATACTTTTTGAATAGTGCCATGGGATCTACAGCATTCACCTGAACAGGCTGATTGACCTTAGCTTAAAATCTTATTCCATGGACGACACCTCTGACAATGCAACATTCCTTCATCAATGCACTGACGTCATCTTAGGTTGTGAATTCAAAGTCCCAAAGTCTCATAACCCTCTGATTGAGGCAACTAAGCCAGGTGACACCTAAGGAACATATTATGGCACAGTCTAAAATAAGGTGCTCAGTACAATTCGTTTTATTTGTCCTCATACTTGGATTTGGTGATCACTGTTGTTTAATACTATTGCAGTGGTTCATCGGATAGCATTCAGTGATTGGGAGAATCCTGTAAAAGAGAATTAAAAAAAGGAGGTCAGACAGAAGATGGGTTGAGAGGAAGCACAAAACATGCAATGAAAATAATAATAATAATCCTTGCATTTGATATAGCGCTTTCCATGTCTTCTAGACATCTCAAAGCACTTCACAGAATACACTGTAAAGTGAATTGATTGTATATTTGAGGGCTAAACGCTGCAGCCAATTGTGCCCAGCAGTTTCCCACAAACAGTCGTGGATTGAAATGACCAATTTATTATTGTTGTTTTTTTTGGGGGGGTATTATTATTAGACATGTGGAGTAAGAAAACTTGCCAAAGGTTTCGCCCTGCATGGAATTGAACACAAGTCTCTCACTCGTAAGGAGCATGCTCTAACCACTGAGCTACAGGACTCCACGATAATTAGACTCAGAAATTAGACTGCTGGAAGTCAAAGTCATCAAGCTGTGAGAACAAAAGATTTCAAAGATTTAAGACAACCATTACAATTAACTCTCTATTGTTCAGATAGTGTAGTCCTATATTGTTTTCACATCTTGCTGGCAGATGACTGGATTTTGTGGGAGTACAGGAATAGGAAGTAACTGACTCTGTACGCAAATATAACAATAATAAATAATCCTTGCATTTAATATAATGCTTTTCATGTCTTCTAGACGTCTCAAAATGCTTCACAGAATATACTGTAAAGTGAATTGACTGCATATTTGCGGGCAAAACGTGGCAGCCAATTGCGCACAGCAGTGTCCCAAACAGTCGTGGATTGAAATGACCAATTTATTCTAAGTAATTTTTTGAGGGATTATTATTAGGTGTGTGGAGTAAGGAAACTTGCCCAAGGTTTCGCCCTGACTTGCCTGACTTTGAAACACTGGTCTCATGGTTGTAAGGCGAGTGCTCTAACCACTGAGATACTGGACTCCACGAATCAACGAATATCAAGTATGTAGATTACAGAAAGTAATGGAATATTACAGTGTTCAGTAAGATGAGATGGAAAACATTTGCAGTGTTTAGTAAAATCCATTTGTTGAGCTAATTTACCCATGTAACAGGTGAGTTAAGAGGAAAGATTTGAAGCAAGATTCAAAGAGAGTGAAGATGTCAGGAACTATGCCCCATCTTTTAGAATTCCCTCTCTTTATTCCTTCATCCCTTTCTGTCTGATTATTGTTTAAAAACCTACCTCTTCGACTGTGTCTATGGTCACCTCATCCTCCCCTTCTCTCTTAGTTAGTATTTGACATCACCCCTGTTCAGTGATTTGAGACTTCATCCCAAGTGAAGGATGCTATGTAAATGCAACTTGAAGTAGTTCTTAAGGATTGTGGTCATGAAGGAAATAGATTTCTAATGTAAGAAGCTGCATAATATTCTGACTCTAGAAGAGCTTAATTTCCAATCAGTGAAAAAGTAAGTGGACTCCCAAGTTTATAAATCAGCACAAGATTGTTTTTGTTGTTAGTGTTCCTTTATGATAAGATGTGCTTTTATGTAAATGTTACATTAGATGTTGATTCTGTTGATTTCAAAACCTTCTAGCAATATGTATCGCAAAATGATAAGTATAAAATAGATTAAAGAAATAAACCTAAGAGGGCCTGTTTGGATAAATGATGGTGACTGATGTTGTCCTCAAATATTTTTGCTTTGCTGTGAATGTTTGAAATAATTCAATGAAATACGTTCAATAACTTTGTAGACATCTGAAGGAATAATTAAATGGTACAACTTTGAAATGAGTTATGAGGACAATTTTTTAAAAACTTTGGCTTTTCAAAAAGTTTTCAAATTCTAGCGGTGATCGAAAAGAAAATTGAAAAATAATTAGTGAATTAAAATATTAGAACAATATAGAGAAAAAAAATTGGGGAGGGTGGGGGTCAGCTGGGTGTCAAACACATGGGGAAACTTATCACCATGTTTAAGAGTATCCAACCCAAACTGAGAATTCGATGCATTCCACCTACACATGGGAATCCCAGAGATAGATTGTTGGAATTGAATGCGCACTCTATCTCAGGAGTGACACGAGTGGATTTAAGCCCCGATTGGTGGATAGTGGATACCAGTAATTCCTTGCGAGTTTCCTGGTGGGCAACACAGCTCAGTATGAAATGCATGAGAGCATTTCCACCATCTTCCTGTTGGCAGATCGGGTACGTGTCCTTTCGCATTAAGCAATAGTTCAACCAGTTAAAGGTGGAGAGTTTAAGCAGCTCCTTACCCATATGCAAACCAATCAAGATGGATTCCAGGTTCCTGATGTACAAACTTGTGTTCATGAACCCCGAACTCCAGGTAATGCTTTCCAGCAGTTGCTGCCGCAATCCTCAGAGTTTCCCAAGCAGAAACAGATCACTGGATCTGTCCCACTAATTTATTAGATCTTTTAATCCCAATGCATTACCCTTGTCCCACATCTCCTAAAAACCTCTACCATCCAAGTGTTTGTTTATCTCCCATTATAGTTAGAAAAGACTTACCATCACAAGTTATATTTCCCACTGCACAGCATCCAGAGTATAAGTAAATCTTTCTGATACTGTGTTTGTAAGAAAAAATAGACATTACAGAAAAGAGAGGCAGTGAGAGAATTGTTTTCACTTTGAACTCATCCAGTCTAAGTTAACGACACAATACTAGAATGTGTTGCATTGTCATATGGTGCAGTCCTTAAATATTTATCCATATCAGGGGTTCCTGTAGTGTACTGACATTGTGAATAGCAGTGAGTAGAAACCCAGTTGTTAGTTGATTAGCAGATTAATTGTTTGCGGGATGCCCCTATGTGTAATTTGCTGCCATACTTCGCCCACAAAATACACAATCAATTCACTTTACAGTATATTCCATGAAGTGCTTGGAGACATTCTGAAGACATGAATAGGCCCTATATCAAATGCAAAGATTATTATTAAATTGCTGATTCAGGTGGATGTTAATGACCCCTTGGCGCTATTCAAAAGGTGCTTACCTTGGCCAGCATTCCTCCAAATAAAATTGAGTTCATGGTTGTTTATGGGACATTGCTAGATACAAAGTAGCTGTCACATTAGCTTACAAAATATGCAGTTACAATGTACAATAAATCCTCTTAAGCATTTTGAAAAGTCCTCCTGACATGAAAGGCACTGTATGAAATAATAATAATATTTGCATTTGATATAACCCCTTATCATGTCATTGAGATTACGCCAAGTCAAAAAGTATGAATATGAGTTTGAACTCATTTCAAAAGTATGAAAAGAACATTGTCAGGGCATATAGGTGTATTGGGGCAGTTACCTAAATGCACATAACATAAGAAATAAAACAAGTGAATTAGAAGCACAAATTCATAAAATTACAAACTGGGCAGGAATGGGAGCTAAATATTCCAGCCTATACATTGTTTAGAAAAGAAAAGGACATTGGGAAAGGAGTAGCAATATAGATAAAATACACTGTTACAGCAATGGAAAGGAAAGATTTCAGTAAGGATGATCAGGTAGTGGAAACATTATGGGTAGAATTAAGGAACAGCAATGGAGATACAACTCTGTTGGGAGTAGTCTACAGATCTCTAGAGAGTTGTGATTTAGTGGGGAAATGTATATGTACGGAGATCAGGGAAGCATGTAGCAAAAGCAATGGGGTTACAATGGGAGATTTTAATTTTTACATAGTCTGGGAGAAGCAGGACACATCAGGTAGTAAAGACAACAAATTTCTAGGATGTATTCAGGACAGTTTTCAGAAACAATATGTTTTCTAACCAACAAGGGAACAAGCCATACTGGCGATGAGTAATGAGCTCAGAACTAGTTAACAGTCTGACAGTAAGGGAACATCTTGGAAATAGTGATCATAATAATATAATAACAATAATCCTTGCATTTACAAGGATTATTATTATTATTGCGTTTGATATAGCACTTTTCACAATTCTAGACATCTCAAAGCACTTTGCAGAATATACTGTAAAGTGAATTGGCTGTATATATGTGGGCGATATGCAGCAGCCAATTGCACACAGCAGTGTCCCACAAACGGTCATGGATTGAAATGACCAATTAATTATTGGGGGGGGGGGTTTTGGGGGGATTATTATTAGGCGTGTGGAGTAAGGCAACTGGCCCAACGTTTTACCCTGATGGAAACTGAGCCCAGGTCTCTCACTTGTAAGACGAGTGTTCTAATCACTGAGCTACAGGACTCCATGTGATGAAATTTGACATGAGATTTGAGTGGAAGAAGGAGAGTCCTTTTAACCAAGGTTTAAAATTTAAGTAAGGCAAACTTTGATGGGATGAGAAATATATTGACCATCGGGCTGATTAGTTAGTGGGTAAACCTGAAGGTGAATAATGGGAAGTATTCAAAAAAGTATTTGATACAATACAGATGTACATACCCCCAAAATGCAAAAGCTCAAATTATGGCAACAATGAACAAAAAACGTTAGAGACCATATCAAGTAAAAAGGAAAGCCTTACTCAGATGCAAGAGAAAGTGGTAATGCGGAGGACTGGGAGAATTACAAAAGACAACAAAGGGATAAAAAGAAAATAATAGGAGGAGTAGAAAGGGAGTATGGAAAAATAAATCTTGCAAGGGATATTGAAACCATTGGTAAAAGCTTTTATAAATAGATTAAAATAAATAGAATGGTCAAGGAGAATGTGGCTCCGATGAAGAGAGATGTAGTTGATACTATAATGGAAAATAAGTACGGTAAGTGGCTGACTTGTTAAATAAATACTTTCCTACCGTTTTCACAGTAGAGGACGAGGACAAAATACCAGCCATACAGGAACCTAAGCACAAGTCAAAGAGAATGCTTAATAAATGCTTAATAAAATGAATACAAATAAACGGTAATGGAGAAAATAATAAGACTCAAGATAAATAAATCTCCAGGACCTGATAGTTTCCATCTCAGGGTCTTAAAGGAAATAGGAGACAAAATTGCAGATGCATTCATCAGAATTTTCTAAAGCTCACTGGATTTGGGAGTTCTGTGCTTAAATTGAAAAATTGTGAATATCAACTCTTTATTTAAGAAGTAGGGGAGCGAGAAACCAGGAAACTACAGACAAGTCAGCATAATGTCAGTTGTAGAGAAAATGCTGGAATCCATCATCAGGGACAGTAACTGAACACTTGGAGAGGTGTGAGCTCGTTAAAAAATAAGTCAGCATTGGTTTGTGAAGGATAGGTCACGTCTAAGTAATCTGGTTGAATTTTTTGAGGAGATCACTAAAATGGTGGATAAGTGGGTATCTATGGATGTCATTTATATGAAGGCATTTGATAAGGTTCCACACCAAAAATGATTAGCAAAAATGGAAGCTCATGGAGTCGTAACCTTGTGATGTGGCTTGGTTATTGGTTGTGAGGCAGGAAACAATGAGTTGGGATAAAAGGAACGTTCTCTGATTGGTGGGACATGACAATTGGTGTCCCCCAGTGATCTGTGCTGGGACCTCAGCTATTCATATATATATTATATATATATATATATATATATAATATATATATTATATATATATATATATATATATATAATATATATATTATATATATATATATATATATAATATATATATTATATATATATATATAATATATATATGACTGGATGAAGGAATGGAAAGTTTTACATCCAAGTTTGCAGATGACACTGAGATAGGAAGCTCAGTACGTTGTATAGATGGGAGTAGGCAGTTATAAAGGGATTTAGACAAATTAAGTGAGTGGGGAAAGCTGTGGCACATGGAGTTCAATATGTGATGTTTGAATGGATCAATATAAGAACATAAAAAATGCTGGAGAACAAAAGATCAAGGTCCACCTAGTTCACCCTCCACCTTCCTGGTGCATATGTCCTGAACTACCTAAGTGCAATATCTCATAATTTTGTTCCTAACAAAAAAACAATGTAATCTGTATTTGCAATAATCAATACTTCCTGCTTCAACTGTCTTCCTTGGGATCCTGTTCCACAGGTTCACTATTTGCTCACTGCAATAGTGTTTCTGAATATCTGTTCTGTTTGAAGGGAGTGGAATTATTGTCAGCTAGTAACATCCCCAAACAGAGATGCAACTTCCCCACGTACTCAAATAGCTGGAAATGTTTCTTGTGTTTAAGCTTAATTGAACATGAGACTTTTATAACAACAAATATTTATAGGAATTGAGGGAAATGGTGCTAGACTGGTGGAGACATCAGGCCCTGATGACTGCAGAGTGATCTTTGTAACAAGCTCTCATTTATTCTGCAATCCGAGGTTGGTGATTTACCTCTCCTACTTCAGTTCCCTCAATACATAGTTAATGTCTATTATTGCCTAAGTATTGGTAGGGCAAAACCTTGGGCAAATTTCCTTACTTCACATGCCTAATAATAATCCCTCCCCCCAAAAAAATTGGTCATTTCAATCCATGACTGTTTGTGGGACACTGCTACGCGCAATTGGCTGATGCATTTCACCAACAAATATACTGTCAATTCACTTTATACTGTAATATATTCTGTGAAGTGCTTTGAGATATCTAGAAGATGTGGAAAGCACTATATCAAATGCAAGAATTATTATTATTACCGTAAATCTCCGCGTATAAGGCGCAATTTTTTCCATGTTGTAAAGTCTCGAAAAAGGGGGCTGTGCCCTATACGCAGATACAAGAAAAAGAT
This sequence comes from Hydrolagus colliei, assembly GCA_035084275.1. Classification (NCBI taxonomy): domain Eukaryota; kingdom Metazoa; phylum Chordata; class Chondrichthyes; order Chimaeriformes; family Chimaeridae; genus Hydrolagus; species Hydrolagus colliei. The sequence goes on from CM068744.1 coordinate 59,616,021, forward strand.
GACCAGCCCCCAGAGGTACGTCATCAAACTGTGCCACCAGTACGACTACCCGGTCTCCAAGATCGGCAACGCAGACAAGGTGCCACTCACTTTCGATGTCCGGCAATTCTTACTTCACGGTAATGCTGGGCTGCACCACTGATGGATGTTTTTTTTGTTGGAATTTTTTTTCAATGATATTGCCGGCGGAATTTTTTTTTCCACCGGCAATATCATCGAAAATGCTTCCATTTTTTATCGCCACGAGGTAGTCAAAAGTGGGGGGGGTGCCTTATACGCGAGTGCGCCTTATACACGGGTATTTACTGTAATCGATCTAGTGGAGATCCGATACGTAGGGATCATGTCCAAACAAAAGATTTCAGGAGAAATGTTCATAAATTAATACTTTCCTGTGTCTACGAGATCAGGGCTGAAATTATGTGTTAGCCTGTTTGTTCACCTACAAAATACAGTTACTACACTTTACAGTATATTTTATGAAATGCTTGACTGACATGAAAGGCGCTAACCAAATGGAAGGATCATTATTATCAAATGCCCAGCAAACAGCCATGAGGTGAATAATCAATTATAATTGAGGTTAATTTGCACTTGTTGGTGTGAGCTTGATTGTCTTCTTGGTCCTGGACCACACCAAGACTCACACATTTCTGAATCAACAATTAAATACAATTACTGTACATTCAAAATGTGATTTGCTCCTTATCTTTATATATTTGACTGAAGCATTCTTTTCCTCAATTCATGTCCGTCAACACGTGGGATCTTTAATGTCCACCTGAACAAGCAGATGGGACTTAACATCTGAAGGATAGCACTTCCAGCAATGCAACACGTCCTCTGACACTGCGTTAAAGGCTATGGGAAAAGCACCAGGATATTTTGAAAGCAGAAAACAGCGTGAATTAGAAGAAAGGAGATTGTGTTCCCAGAAGTGTTTGAAGCAGAGTAACTAGATTGTCTTCGTTCAAGAATGCTGCTGTCTGTGCTTCAATATCATGAAGTCAATTTGTAACAAATTTGTACAATTTGTACAAAATCAAAAGCTCCAAAATATCACAAACATCGCAGTGTGTGCAACAGAGCAGCAATTTGTGAATTGTGGAAACAAAAGTTTTAGTTAAATATAAAAAGATAATGAGCAATGCACGCTGAACATGTAAAATGAATCTCTCAAGAGAGTAGGAAGGATTTGTATGCCTCAATTTAAAAAAACAAAAATGTCTATAAAAGCAATACATTGTTAAAATGTGAATGTTTGATAGGTACAGGATGATGCTGTGGGTTAGCACATTGTCCAATCACTTGTGAAAATGTGTTCAAATCTAGGTCATACTGCTTAGGTGGAAATCTCTCCAGTTGTTGGAAGGTCACAAATTGAACACACAATGGTATTTATGGACAGAGAGATTTCCAGGATTTTAGTTTGACAATGTAATTATGATGTAGGCAGGGTTGCAATTCAGATGTTATGATTTAGGTGCATCATTGAACAGGGGACAAGGTTACCATTTTACATTTTATAGGTGTTGTGAAACCACCTGTTCTAACTCTGTGATCTTTTTCCCACCAATCTCTTCTACTCGCCCCTTCCACTCAGCAAACTTGAGCTTCCTGCATGTCCCTACTGCCCCACCACCAGTACTGAGTTTCAGTAAATAGCCCCCCACCCTCTGAAACTCCCTCCCTCCCTTCCTCTACCCACTTAGCTCACCCACTCTCAAACTCTTAAAATCCAACTTACAAACCCTCTCTCACTGCACGTGTGATCACCTTGTACCTTGCTTATCATCCAACACCATCTTGACTCCAAGACATTAACCCACTTGAAGGGTGCTGTGTAAAGGTAAAAATGTGTTTTTTCACATTTGCGTGCCAAGTACTTTCACATTTGCGTGCCAAGTACTTTGAATATCTTAAACAAAAAGGCGTAACCTTGGGCAAGTTTCCTTACTCCACTCTGATGATAATCCTTCAAGAAACAAAATAGTAATAAGTAGGTAACTCCAGTACACGACTGTTTATAGGACACTCTTGTGTGTAATTGGCTGCCACGTGTCACCCACAAATGTTCAGTCAATTCACTTTACAGCATATTCTGTGAAGTGCTTTGAGACATCCAGAAGATGTGGAAAGCGCTATATCAAATGCAAGGATTATTATTATTATTATTATCTTGCATGAGAACTGCACAACCAAACAGAAATGTCAGGAACTTGTTGGGTAAGATACTATCAAATATTGTTTTCTCCTAATGTGATTCCCCATGTATTTCCATCCAAGGTTTCATTGTCCTGGGCACTGCTTCAGTGAATCACCAATACACACACCTCTATGTGCAGCCTGTTTATTATATCTATCTTGTCAAACTGCGGATCCCTGAAAAATCATCACATTCCCCCAAGTGCTTATTCCAACTTTAAAGTATAAGTCATGCTGTAGTTTGCAGCACAACAAATGGCAAAGGTGCATTACTGATGTGTTTGAGGTCCCTCACTGGCATGGTGCTGCAAACACAACAGTGCAGCATACTCCTTTGCAATAAAATCCTGCCATCCATTATTACTCATACTCAATATAGATGGAGGGGGAGATAGCATTTTATATTGTACTCTAAAAATTACAGCCCTTTGCATTTTTCAAAGGATGGTAGAATAAGGTTACAATTCTCTCATCCAGCTACTTAATGTCAGCCACCGTATGTATCCCTTCAAATTCTCATGCTCTTCGCCTTAAGCACCAGTGTTTCACAGCTCTTCATAGCTGTACATAGAGCCAATGGATTATAATTAACAGTTGCGCGAATTGTGGAAATTCAATTTTCATTTTTCTTTTTAAATAGAAGGCTGTATTTAGATAATTTCCCAATTTCTACAACAATATGAAAGTTAAAACAAGGGTCTAAAGGCTAAAACCATGAGTGATGCCTACATCATCAATGTACTATATTCAACATGTAAACATTCCACCCATGGGGGCACAAGGTGTCAGACACCACCTCATTCAGAAACATGACATATGGTGTAGAAAATAAGGCTATTCATATGTCAAAATTTGTACATATTGACAGTAAATCTGTTGCATTATGTTGATACTTCTTTAGTACCATGAAAACTCTTGCTTTCGCCGTAACCACACACAGTGAATGTATCTTGCAAATAAGGCAAATATTGCCATTGGGATGGCTTCACTGCATCTGCTAACTTCTGCCTCAATATTGCTAGCGTGCCCTCCAGCAGGGTTATAGAAGGAGCGTATCCCATTGACATACAGAGCTGCTGGTACTCTGACAGCATCACATAATGCAGTAATAAATGCAGGCTCATGGAAGGATCCAGAAGATAGCACAGCTTTGTAAATGGCTTTGTGGTGATTCTCAGCTAGAGGATGCACTGATGAGCATTTATAATGACGTAAATGTCTCTCTTCCTTGTAAGATAATTAGTCAATAAGCCTTTCTAACCCTCAACATACAGCAGTAGTAGTTAGCAGACTACCAACAACATCATTGTCTCCCCTCCAGTATGCATGCGCACTTATTAAACTTAACAAATGCTGGAATTTTTATTTCACCGATCATTTTACCGAGTGTGCTGGAATGCTTTATTGGTAAGTATCCATACAATATTCTGTTATTATTTAGTCTATTATTAATATGGTATGTTTTAAAATAAGTTAATTTTTTGTGTAGGATTTTTGGCAACTTGCCGCTCAAATATCCGGCATATTTAATTAACCGGCACCAGCCAGGTCCTGAGGGTGCCGGATAAACAAGCTTTTACTGTATTAACAAAAGTTATAATTCTGAAAAGAACAAGTGTAACACATGAAACAGTGTACTCCTAAACGACCATTTTTAAAAATAAATATATGTAAGTACAGTAAATACATGTAAATAGTACAGGAACTGTAATCATAGTAGAGTATTCATCACTTGCCCGTTCAAGTGGTTCTATTTCAATCATCTGAAGGTCTCTTACATGGCTGCAAAACATGACATGAAGGGGGCCTTGGAGTAACACATTGTCACTTTGGACACGTTGAGTTGAAAACAAATATTTGTTATTTCATCTCATTAACACAATCAGTTCCAAACATTAAACACATACAATATATCATTGGGTTTGATGTTCACTGGTAGCACTGCATAAAATGTATGGGTTTAGAAGTGTCCAATTTATGTGTATTTGTCTCCTAAACCAAGTAAGACATGTCTCTTGGTCAATTGTGTTAGTGACTCTTTGAAGGTGGCAGGACAGATAGACAAAGCCTTTAAGAAGGCATATGGGATACTCGGCTTTATAAATAGGAGTATAGAGTACAAAAGTCAGGAAGTGCTGACTAACCTCTATAAAACTTTGGTTAGGCCTCAGCTGGAGTACTGTGTCCAATTCTGGTCACCACACTATAGAAGGGATGTTAAGGCATTGGACAGGATGCAATCCTTAAATCTGTGACTCGTGGTCACAGATTTAAAATAGTTTCAAAACAAAGCAGAGGAGAAAGTTTTTCACTCAGCGTGTTGTTCGAATCTGGAATGCATTGCCTGAAAAGGTGGTGGAGGCCGATTCGATAACAGCGTTTAAAAGAGAATTAGATCTTTATTTAGGGAGAACAGGTCTGTTAGGTTATGGGGAGAGGGCTAGGCAGTGGGATTGATTTCCTCTTTTCAAAGAGCCGGCACAGACTAGATGGGCCGAATGGCTTCCTTTGCTGCCGTAAAATTCTATGAATTCCTGGAAAGACAATCTATCATGAATCTTCCAAATCAATGGGGAGAGATTCCACCTGTGTCCAGTCCTACAATGTTTTGTTTATTGTTACAGAGTGCGTTAATTTTCAAAACTTTAATGCAATCTAAATTTTGAAACTAATTTTCTGTAGTTCTTAAAAGAATGTGCAGAAATGGTTTCATAATTAACAACAACAACAAAATTACATTTGTATAGCACCTTTCCCGTTGGGAGGATGTCGGAGCTGGGATCGGGATAGGGAACGGTGGAGGGAGAGGTGGGGATTTGGGGTGATGGATGGGACCATCGAAGAGGAGGGTTTTGAACCCTGCCGATGGTGTAGCGGGTGAGTGAGGGGACGTGGAATAGGCCAGAGCCCGCTGAGTGCATGGGGTGGGCAGGTTAGTAGGATGATAGGAGGTCGCAGAGGTAGGGTGGGGTGAGGCCATGGAGGACTTTGAAGGTGAGGACCAGAATTTTGAATTGAATCCTCTGGGTAATGGGGAGCCGATGGAGTCGGGTGAGAATGGGGAAGATGGGTCACAGAGCTTGGAGCGAAAGAGCACAAAGGCCTCAGAGTTCTGGATTATCTGCAGCCTACGAAGGGAGGAATTGGTAAGGCCGACAAGCAGGGCATTGGCGTAGTCGAGCCTGGATGTGATGAAAGCATGAATGAGGGCCTGAGGGGTATGGTAGTGGTGGAGTCGGGCAATATTGTGGAGATGAGGGAAGGCACAGTGGGTGATGGCTTGGATGTGGGGGAGGAAGAACAATTAAGACTGAAATTAAGAACTTGCAAAATTCTAAATGCTCTGAAATGTCAGGAAATCCTTTTTCTTATGTTTGGATTATGTTTGTCCAGTATTTTATAATTCTGTTCATTCTCCTTGTGCCTATATGAAAACACGCTCTATTTTAACTTGACCAAAGTTGAAGATATTTGCAAAACAAGAGCCATGGGTGAAAATAATAATGCTTAGCCTTCAATTGATACACCTAGCACCTTATCATGTCATCAAAACTACTCAAAACTCTTCACAGAATTTAATGTAAAATGTAGTGACTGGGTATTTGCAAGTGATACAAAACCAGCCTCTTAGAAGTGGTCTCCTAATACTGCATATTTAACCCGAAGTGATCCTAAAAACAATTAAATTAAATCGATGCAATCCTTTGCTCCACAGTGGAGCTATTAGTTGTGAGTACTCTGGCAGCAATCTATAGTGATAGAAAGGCCAGAACCAATCTTTCCATAGCTGTTAATAGCAGTTGTCAAGTGAGTGTCACGGATGCACTCTGAAAATGCTTCTCTGATTGAGGTGAAATGTTAGGATTGATGTAGTGGCAGTACTACTTATTTGGATGAAATGTATGGCCTATTTATCCAGTGAATTACTACAAATCAGTTACATTCCCCAACCATTAAAACTAGTCAGGGATATCTTTCTGCCTATTATTGTGGTGTATGATCGAAACGTGACATTTCAATATTCAGTCTGACACCAGGAGGTTTCTCAGTCATGTCTTCCAGACAGCCAGGGACTGGTCAAAGCAGATATTGAGAAGACAAGCAGATATTGTAATGGGCAAGAGTGAGAGTTTCACTTAAAATAGGTTCACAATGCAAACCTGTGTTGGGCTCTGCTGTCTAAATGCTTCATTGCCAGTCATGCTAATTACTTTGGCTTGTTAAAAATGAGAAATAATGTGTGAGCTCTCTCGAAAAGCTCTCAACCTGCAAAATTGCCTCCATCTGTCCTTGAGAATAAATGCATGCAGGAGGTTCAGACATTCACCACATAAACCAGGAAGTCATGTGAGCTGCAGCTGTTCATTGCTGAAAGCAGATAAACACTATCAACAGAATTGATCTGAAGGTACCTGCCACAGAATTTTCCTCCTGCTGGGACGGAAATGTAAAATGATGTATAATGGGCACTGACAGTCTGCAATTCTATTCCTCAGAATGCTTTTGAAAGACAAGTAAAATCTGTTTTTATCAATTTAAAGGTGAAAAGAGTTAGCCAAAATCTCAGCTGTGATGCCCCTTTGCCAAGATTCTACAGTTCATGGTCACAAGTGAAATGCAATGGCAACTTGATCAAAGTACAGGAAGATGATGAGCAATCAAGTCCTCGGAAAAAACGGACCTTGAAGATAGGAGGTAGAAATACAGTAACACTCGCAATAATCTGTACAAATGCCCTCCACGCCGCCCGGTGCTAGGTATATAAATCAAAGTTGCTGTTGTTGTAACTCATACATTCACCTGAGTCTCATTCAATTTCCTATTAATTCTACTTAAATTTATAATGTACTAGTCATATTAACAACTGCGTAGCATCTTAGAGCCATCATATTAAAAGTCATATTAAAATGTTATGGTCCCAACTGATGCAACATGAGTTTTATCATAATACAGTAATAATAACTATCCTTCCATTTGATATTATCCATCCCTATCCCCTTTGGCTCCCATGCCAGCTTGGGTGCCCAAACATTAGTGTCAAACTGTTTGAGATGTTCTCCTGAAATGAATTTATAAGTATCCAGCCAACACTATATAAATATACAGCATCAACAACTTGCATTTATAAAGTGCACTTCACATAGGAAAAGTTTCAGAGTGATATAGCTAAGTTGTATATCCCTTAGCACAGTCCGCTGCATGTCCCCCATCTTGCCCACACTTCCAATGATGGATGGGCCTTCACCCTCTGGAACTCCATCCTACTCCCCACTGCCTTGTTCCCTCCCTTGCTTCCCTGCCTTCAAGACCACTCAAGAACCTCCTCTTTGACCCTGTCTTTGGACACGCTCCTGTCCTTACCCTCCATGCCCTCCAACCCTTTTGATCCCAACCACTGTTGATGTATACAAATATATATTTGTATCCCTTGCAAGCGAGGGACCTGGGTTCAATTTCAGGCAGGGTGAGACTTTGGGCAAGTTTCCTTACTCCACACACCTAATAATAATCCCTCAAAAAAATAGATAATAATACAATTTGATCACTCAATCCATGACTGTTTGTTGGACACTGCTGTGCGCAATTGGCTGCTGCGTTTCGCCCACAAATATACAGTCAATTCACTTTCTAGTATATTCTGTGAAGCGCTTTGAGGCATCTAGAAGATATAAAAGGCATTTTATCAAATGCATGGATTATTAATATTAGTATTCTTATATTGCACTGTATATATTCACTTTGAGAGTTTGTCTCAAAGTGCTTCACAGGGTTTACTACAAAATGTAGTGACTGTGTATCTGTGGACAAACTTTTTTGGTAGAAAAGTATGTAAAATGCAAAACATCCTTAAAATGTGTAAATCCTCCTTCGGCTCGATTAATTGAAGAATAAAATTGCTGCTCAGACACTGACTTTGGATCAAAATGGTGACTGGTGATGAACTATAAGGTTACTGGTCTTTATGTGAAAATCCTTCATAATTTCTATTTCTGAGTATGTAAAGAGTATCAGGAACTGACTAGAGGTAGCATTGGCCACTCTGAGTATATGGACAGGTTCACTCTCAAAACCCGACTGTATGCCCACCAGCAGTACAATTTACATCAGGACAATGTCTTTGATCACTAACACAGGCCTGCTATACATCTCCCGTCACTTCCACAGCACCGTATTTGTGGGAAGCTTTCATTTACTACGCCCTGAACCTCTGAAACTCTCTGCCTCTATCCTTTCATGTCACCTTCATTATCAGTCTTCAAATCCAACATTGCAACCTATCACTTTGCTTACCATTCAACCTCTCAACTCTGAAGAGCTCTGACAAGTTATTGAAAGTGTGGGTGCTGTGTATAACAACAAAACTATATTTGTATAACACCTTTCACATTGGGAGGACGTCCCAAGGCTCTAGTCAGTCAATGTTTCAGACCCGAACTGGGGTTGGGATCGGGGAGGGTGGAGGGAAGGGAGGGGACTTGGGGTGACCAATGGGACCATTGAAGAGGTGGGTCTTGAGGTGGGAATTGAAGGAGGCTAGGGAGGGAGCGAGGAGAAGGAAATGGATGGAGTTCCAGAGGTTAGGGGCAGAGTGGCTGTGGGGTGGGAGACATGGAGCAGGCCGGAGCCCACTGAGTGGATGGAGTGGGCATCTTGGTAGGGGTTCGGAGGTCATAAAGTAGGGTGAGCAAGGCCATGAAAGGCATTGAAGGTGAGGACCAGGATCTTGAATTGAATCATTTGGGTAATGGGAGCCAATGGATTCGGGCGAGAATGGGAGATATGGGATCATGGAACTAGGAGTGGTAGAGGACACGGGCCTCAGAGGTTTGGATGATCTGCAGTCTATGGAGAGAGGAATTGGGAAGGCTGACATGCAGGGCATTGGCATAGTCGAGCCTGGATGTGATGAAAGTGTGAATGAGTATTTCAACGGCCTGAGGGATGAAGTACTGGCAGAGTTGGGCAATGTTGCGGAGGTGAGGGAAGGCAGAGAGGGTCATGGCTTGAATATGGTGGAGGAACGAACAAGACACCTAGGTTCCTGACTGGCTTGGAAGGTGCAACCATGGAGGTTAATGTTGCCAGTGCCTGATGTGTGAAGGCACTGGCGCGAGCTGATCAGGGGACCTCCTTGGTCTTGTTGACATTCATCTGCAGAAAGTTAGCTCTCATCCAGGACTTGATGTCTGATAGGCAGTCTATCAGGATAGCAGTGGTCCTTTAATCAAGGGTAGAAACAGAAAGATAGCATTGGGTGTCATCCGTATACATGTGGAAGTTTACCCCATTTAGATATTGAAAAGTAGGAGGCCAAGGACAGAGCCCTTGGGGATGCCACAGGTGACAGTGCAGGTCTGGAGGAGAAGCCATTGGGTGTGACAAAATGGAGATAGTGAAGAAGGTAAGAGTCGACCCAGACAAGGGCAGTTCCATGAAGTTTGAGCTGAGGAGAGACAGTGTAGGAGGATGGAGTGGTTGACAGTGTCAAAGACAGCAGAGAGGTTGAGGAGGACAAGGAGGCAGAGAGAGCCCTGATCACAGAAGTTTAAAATGTCATTAGAGACTTTTACCAGGGCTGTCTCCATGCTATGAGCAGCACGGAAACTGAATTGTAGGTGTTCAAAGAGGAAATAGCGAAAGAGAAAAGAGCAAAGTTAGAGATGCATCAACTCATTCCAGGGTATAGAGGAATGGGAGGTTGGAGATGGGTGGAGATTGAAATCGCTTAAGATGAGGAGGCATTCAGAGCAGAGGGAAGATAGGAGGGTGGAGATGTCCAAGAGGAAGGTATTGGGGGGACAATAATGAAGGAGGATTTTGAGGGAGAGACTGGAGGGGTGGTAGCGAGTAAGTGATTAGGCCATGGGGTTTAAGTGCAAGTTGTGCCGGCAGCAAAATAGTCTGAAATGTGAAACTGTGCTTCCAATTTTTATATCTGATCTTTAATTTTTTATGATTGGATTCTTTTAACGGGATGCATGAATCGCAACACAATAACATTTCTACATTCCTTTTTGGGGGGGTCAGCCAGGTATATAACATATGTGGAAATCCATCACCTTGCTTTAAAGAGTATCCAAACCAAGCTAATTCAGCCCTCTTCACATAGAAATCCCAGAGATAGATTGTTGGAATCGATGCACAGTCTCTCCCTGGAGGGACCCATCCTGCTTACCTAATTCTGGTAAGTATTAGGCGCAGGTTGTTAAGAGCCAAGGCTTGAGGACCCTAGAGTGTGAGTGGGGGTACCGCTTGAATCTAACCAGTGAAAACTGTGTAGCTTGCCATTGATATTATTGTCTAGCAAGTTTTCCCACTGCTTGTCCAACTAGGATAACCCTACCAGTTAGGGCTTGCAGAGTTAACAGGGCCTAAGTGGGATGATTCCCTGCCCCCAATCTGGTGTGTCCATCTAGGTCCTGTCAATGAGCCAGGCTGGCTGTGCTGTCAACAGCAGTGCCCTGGAATACTGCGGACCCGCCTGGCTCAGTAACCTGACCAACGGGACCTCCGCAGAGGGCTGGTTCGATTCTGACATTCTGTTCCCTGGCATGTCACAATCTACATTGTTTACTGATCTGGAAAATTGCCTGACACCACAGTGCAACAAGGGGTAGAGTCCCATTAATAAAGGGTAGACTTCAAAGCTCTCAGCTTCCTTATTACCCTTTATCGCCTTTCCCATAACATTTGATCGACGGGCCAAGATGCTTTCTGCATCTTCTGATTATCTCCACAAAATGAGAAATAAAATTGAAAGCACTGCAGCAAGCAGCAAGCAGTTGAGTGCTCTAGAAGACCTCAGCAGAACAAGGCAGAGCATTATGGGGCTGACTTCATTTATTTACTGTTCCTTTTGAAGTAGCTTTACTATAAATCACAACGCAGCTGCACTGTGGCCTAAGATGGTACTCTTCAGGGCTTTAGTGCAGTTTGGCATCGGCACAGCATCCAAATTAAATCGTAATGAAAGCTTTCGGTGTTCATCAACCCTGTGTTCTGGTCTTTAATAAGGTCGTTGCATCATTTTGAAGTATATACAGTAAGATTTTTAATCTTGTACCACTTAAATAGCACTTGGATGTGCCAGAGTAAACTAGTAACTGAGTAACAATTGAATAAATTAATAATTTTCTGTCTACACCATAGTCCTCCTGACATGAAAGGCACTCTATAGGTGTAATTTTGTTGTTGTTGTAGGAATGATCCACTGGTAGTGGATGTCAGTGTTAGATGACAAAGCGATAATATAGTCACAAGAAGAACAAAAGAAGATTTGGTGTTTTTTTCAGTTATTCTCCTGCCAAGTAAACTGAGAGACAGAGTCCATTGTGGGTTTCAAGGGAGAAGTAGACAGATAAATAAAAGACAAATGCTTAAAGGGGAACGGGGTGGGACAGGGCAGTGGGATTGAACAGATAGTTTGCCCTGTAAATTATCTTTGCACTTGATATAGTGCTTTCACGCCAGAAGAATAGCTCAAAGTGCTTCACAGGATTTCCTACAATGTGTAGTGACTATTTTATTGGCAAATGCTGCATGGAAACAGTTAGACACATAAGAACCTACAGGAAGGAAACTATGTTTTATTATCAAAATATAACTTGTCAATCTTTGGCAGCTCATTAGAGAAAAATAGAATAAATCAGAGTTTAGGAAAATAATATTTTATTCCAAGCTTATGATTGTTGTAAAAAGTAACACATTCACCAAATGCCCACGTGTAACACCCCCGCACTATCTTTACCACAAAACATATTCCTTCCATAGGTGTTGCATCATACTTTTGGATTGTATTGAACATTCGCATTATTACAGGGTGATTTTTGATGCGGTTGAAGCTAATATATCAGGCTTCAGCACAAAGGGGGCAGCTACTTACCACATTACTGTTTGGTGAACTCCAGATAACCTGCCCTGAGGCAACCCTCCCAAATTGATATTGTCTCATATCTTTAGAGCTGCATTTTCTTGAATGAATAATTCTTACATTTGATATGATAACTGCTCCAAGATGCTTTACTGTGTGAAGGGTGCTATATAAGATGTAAGTTATTGTTAGTCTAATAATCACTACATTTGATATAGTATAGACATCAGGAGAATGTCTCAAAGTGCATTTCGGAATACTGATGTCCAGTTACTTGGGGCATCCTCCAGATGTGAAAGACGCTGTACAAATGTAATTTTCTTGTTGTTCATGGGCAAATGAAGTAGCCAATTTGTGTCCACTGTCAGCCATTTGTCCATTGCAGCCATTGTCCCAGAAAAAGCCATGAAGTAATAACCAATTTCATTTGGCAAATCATTGGTCAGGACACTGGGAGAAACTCCTTTCTCTTTAGCCATAGAATCTTTAAAATCCACCGCAACAGAGAGATGGAAGTTCAATTTAAAATCTCATCCAAAGCATAGCACCTCCAATAATGCAACATGCACCACAACTGGAGTGAGGGCTTAGACGATATAAGTACCAAGACCTGGTGTGGTCTTGAACCCACAATCTTCTGACTCAGAACAGGCCCGTACGCAGGGGGGGTGCGAAGGGTGCTTAGGCACCCCCCAAATTATAAAAGGTCCACATTTTCCGGGGTAGAGAATTGTATTTTTATCAAATTTAAATACCAAGTAAATTTATTGAACATTTGTGTAACAATTAATTCTTCAAAACTATGTATTACGTATAAATACACATCTTTGAATTATTTAGTATTAATATAAAATTACTCGCACACCAGAATCGGCGTCTACCCAAAACATACCGCGTCGATAGACGCGCTAGTCAATGACGCGGCGAGTCTGTGACTCACCGCGTGAACATAGGCGCGCGCCAAGACTCAAATCCATCCTTGTTAGGAAATCATCCCGTATACAGCCACAAAGGTAGCACCACTTCTGGAAGTTAAAATCATCTTTTCATCTGATCACCGTAAGTAAAAATTACTCACGTTTTGAGAGGTGTGACTGTAATGCTAGCAAACAATGACAACATATTTACAAGCTTCTGAGAAATTAAAGCTTTTGAGAACCCAACAAAAAAGTTATATGTGTCTGGACGGAAATGCCTATCTTTAAAAAAGATACTCATGGACATAGGCCTATGCTTTAGCGCCTATGTCTACGTGGTGTGTCAATTGGAAATCATCCCGTATACAGTCACTACATAAAAAGGTAGCACCACTTTGTGGAAGCTGAAATCATATTTTAATCTGATAAATGTAAGTAAAAATGACTTAAGTTTTGATAGGCGTGTTTCTGAAATATCATGTTTCTTGTTTTGTCTTGATTATCACATTTGATTTATATTATTAAAAATGTATTCCTGTAATTAAAAATTGCTTTTAGAGACGTCCACTGGCATGCAAAAAAAATATGACCGCAAAAATGTGTAAAATATGACCTCAAACTGTGTAAAACGTCAGAGCCTCGAGGGGGCTTCGCCCCCTTCACCCTCGCCAGGGGCCCTCGTGGGCAGCCCCCAAGCCGCCGGCCATTGTTGGTCCCATCACTAGCAATTTGCACCCCACCATTAAAAATCCTGCGTACGGGCCTGCAGAAACAAGAGTGCTAAAGACTGAGCCATACTGACACACAAGGTCTGACAAAGCACCTTGGTGCTATATGGCTTCTTTCCGGGCACTCACAGCGAAACCCACATCGAATGTGCCTGGAGGATAATAAATTGGGTAAATGAAGCCCTTTGGTATTCCCGAAACCAGGTGCTCTTCTGGCAGAATGAGGGGATGGTGAGAGCCTGCCCCAGGCCTGTGTACGCTCGGATCAGGAACTATGTATTGAGGGACAAGCTGAAGTTCAGTTCAATCGTGGCAAAGGCCAGACGGGGCCTAATCCGGCAGGAGACGATCCTGTGCAAACCACACACGAGTGCACCCAAAACGATTGTAGAAAAGCATAAAGGTACAGAGGAAGCTCGACGTGTAACTAAAGATCATCTGGAAGATATATGTACGATAAACATGTGTGTGTACATCTATGTGGCTTCCAAAAGCAGTGGGTGTCCTTCTCAGGGAGCGTACGTGGTTGTGTTGCACACAGGGGCGACTACCAACTGTTCTAAAGAGAGCGAACCCGAAAAAATGTGCACAACCTGTGCGTGGATTTTTTGTACTTTGCTTTGGATTTATGTCATAACAAATGTATTTATAAATAAGTATTTAAAAAAAACCTTACCATGTCATTGAAATAACTTAAAATACTTCACAGGATTTACTGTAAAGTTTTTTTTAATACTTATTGTGGCAGCTAATTTATCCACAACATTGTCCTATAAACAGCCATGATGTAAATGACCGCATTTTGTCTTTGGCTGATGTGGAGACAGCAACAAATGACACTGCTTTCATTGAAAATATTGATTAACAAAAGGATCCCCAGTCCAATTGAGTCCATTCCTTCCAATAGACAAGACCTGATCTTCACTGTTATGGGCTTGGGTCAATATATCCAATCTCCTAAAGGGGGGACGTGAATACCTGCAGGTATCGTATATCTTATCAAAAGCTAAAGTTATTTTGCTACCTACTCAAAGCAACTGAGTAAAATCTCCAGGGAAACAATGTAACATTATACCCCACAGGACTGAACCTTGAGCAGCTACATTTCACAGAAGACAGACAGCCCACGTTTCTCGTAGGACTCGCTCTCACTGTTCCTTATAGTATTTGATTGCCTACACATTATCCGGACAACTCTAGTTTTAACCTGATATCTCTTTGTGCATCTCTCGTCATATATTGAAACGCTAATTTTCAAATGCTTTTCACTCTTCTTCAATGCCAAAATGTCAGTTGGAATGTAAGTGCTCAAAATTATGTAGCGGATTGCAAATATGATATTCAAAATCTACAGGTTTATAACTAAATGCCTTTGAAAGGATTGTAGCTCTTGGTTGTTCATTTCTAGATCCAGCAAGAAGTCAGCAACGAGGAAATCAGGAGTGAAAAGGAAATAAGTATTCATAATTATTTGGTGTTTGATATAGTGCCTTTCACTTCAAAGCACTTTGAGACACCTCAAAGACATGATGAGGCGTTATATCAAATGCAAATATTATTATTATTATTATTTCATGTCAGGGGGAGATCTTAAAAAGTGCTTCACTGGAATTTACTGTAAATTGTAGTGACTCGATTCTTATAGGCAACTTTGTAGACAAGTTTGCATAGCATTTCACACAGACAACCATGAAGACAATGACGAATTTTATCTGGGGGATTCCTAGGAGAAATTCATTTTTGAATAGTCCTGTCCACCTGAACATGTTGTCAGTTTAACATCACCTCTGAAGAAAAGCACCTCTAACAATGCAGCTCACCCCCAGCACTGCACTGGATTGTCACCCTGGACTATGAACTTCAGATCCCGATGTGGGGCTTGAACCACAACCCTGAATCAGAGGCTAAAGTGCTACCAACATAACAAAGTTCACGAAGACTGACCAATGGCACTGAAGTCAAATTGCCAGTATTCAAACATCATTCTTGCCTTCATTGACTTGTGGATAACCTGAAAGCACAGATTCATATCCTATGAGTACAGTACTTGTGGCTAACTTAGTACAGTACTATGTGCTTCCTTCCCTTCTTTTCAGCAAAATGACATGTGAAAAGAAAAAGGATGTACAGTATATGCTACAGGCCCAGAGGGCGAGATGTTGCCATTTGATAACGAATGCCCTGTTTGCTAACATTGTTGATCTGTCAGTCACCCACTTTTCAAAGGCCTTCCCACTGTAATTATGGATTGCAAAACTCACTACTATTCACAGACAATGTATTATTTATTCCATTGTGGGCCTGAGAGAGCATGAAAAAGGCCTTCAATAAGACTGTGTACTCTAAAAACAGCAGGTTTTCAATTGGCATAAACTAGCAGTTTTGTCTAAAACATAAGGTGCTGCAGACCAGTTAACAAAGATGTAAAGATACATTATACAATATTTAGCAAAGGATCCTTGAAGAGAGAACAACATAGCAGTTATTTAACTGCAATGTCTTGATTTATGTCACTTTCTCATACTTATGGGGAGCCTTAGTAAGCTTTTCCCCTTGTCTCAATTTAAAGCAATTTTTAATGAAACATTCTGCTGGCTGGATAAATCCTTGCATTTGATATAGCACATTATTATGCCTTTCAGGCGTTTCAAATTGCTTTACAGAATATACTGTCAAGTGAATTAACCATATGTTTTGTGGACAAAACATGGTAGCCAATTGGGCACAACAATGTCCCATAAACAGTCGTGGATTATGAACCCAAATTATTATTATTAGAATCATAGAATTTTACAACATAAAAGGAGGCCATTTGGCCCATCTAGTCTGTACCGGCTTTTTGAAAAGAGCAACTCAATTCCACTGCCCCACTTTCTCCCCATAACCTAACAGACATGTTCTCCCTAAATATAGATCTAATTCTCTTTTAAAAGCTGTTATTGAATCGGCCTTCACCATCATTTCAGGCAATGCATTCCAGATTTGAACAACCCGCTGAGTGAAAAAAATTCTCCTCAGCTCCCCTCTGCTTCATTTTGAAACTAACGAGTCACAGATTCACCCACCAGTGGAAACAGTTTTTCCTTATTCACCCTTATTTCCTTATTCGAATCCCTTCATGATTTTATAAATCGCTATTAGGTCTCCTCTCAACCTTCTCTATTCTAAAGAGAATAAACCTGGCCTACCTAGCCTTTCCTCGTAACTGAAGTCCCTCAATCCTGATACCATTCTAGTGAACCTTCTTTGCACCCTTTCCAATGCCTTAACATCCTTTCTATAGTGTGGTGACCAGAATTGAACACAGTACTCCAGCTGAGGCCTAACCAAAGTTTTATAGAGGTTAGTCAGCACTTCCTGACTTTTGTACTCTATACCCCTATTTATAAAGCCTAGTATCCCATATGCCTTCTTAACGGCTTTGTCTACCTGTCCTGCCACCTTCAAAGAGCCGCTAACACAAATCCCCAGGTCTTTCTGTTCCCTCACACCCCTTAAAATTGTACTATCTAGCCTATATTGCCCCCCCACTCATTTCTTCTCCCGAAATGTATCACCTCACACTTCTCTGCATTAAACTTCATCTGCCATGTGTCTGCCCACTTTACCATTTTATCTATATCTTCTTGCAAATAGATTCACAGATTCATAGAATTTTACGGCACTAAAGGAGGCCATTCGACCCATCTAGTCTGTGCCGGCTCTTTGAAAAGAGCGATTCAATCCCACTGCCCTGTCCACTCCCCATAGCCTAATAGACCTGTTCTCCCTAAATAAAGATCTAATTCCCTTTTAAAAGTTGTTATCGAATCAGCCTCCACCACCTTTTCAGGCAATGCATTCCAGATTCGAACAACTCGCTGAGTGAAAAAAATTCTCCTCAGCTCCCCTCTACTTCGCTTTGAAACTATTTTAAATCTGTGATCACGAGTCACAGATTCGCCCACGAGTGGAAATAGTTTTTCTCTATTTGCCCTGTCGAAACCCCTCATGATCTTATAAACCTCTATTAGGTCTCCCCTCAATCTTCTCTGCTCCAGAGAGAATAACCCTAGCCTATCTAGCCTCTCCTCATAGCTGAAGTCCCTCAATCCTGGCACCATCCTAGTAAATCTTCTTTGTACCCTTTCCAATGTCTTCACAACCTTTCTATAGTGTGGTGACCAGAATTGTACACTGTACTCCAGCTGAGGCCTCACCAAAGTTTTATAGAGGTTAGTTAGCACTTCCTGACTTTTGTACTCTATACCCCTATTTATAAAGCCTAGTATCCCATATGCCTTCTTAACAGCCTTGTCTACCTGCCACCTTCAACGAGTCACTAACACAAATCCCCAGGTCTCTCTGTTCCTTCACACCATTTAAAATTGTACTATCTAGCCTATATTGCCTCTCTTCATTTCTTCTCCCAAAATACATCACCTCACACTTCTCTGCATTAAACTTCATCTGCCATGTGTCTGCCCACTTTACCAATTTGTCTATATCTTCTTGCAGATGGTTGCTATCCTCCTCACTATTTACTATTCTCCCTAACTTAGTGTCATCTGCAAACTTGGAAACTGTACTCCGTACACCCAAGTCCAGATCATTGATGTAGATTACAAAGAGCAATGGTCCCAAAACCGATCCCTGTGGCACACCACTGCTCACTTCCCTCCAGTCTGAAAAACAGCCGCTCACTACAACACTCTGCTTTCTGTCTTGCAGCCAATTGTGGATTCACTCTGCCACTGTCCCTTTTACGCCATGGGCCTTTAATTTCCTAATAAGTCTCTCATGTGGCACTTTGTCAAATGCCTTTTGAAAGTCCATGTAAACTACATCAACTGCGCTACCATTATCCACCCATTCCGTTACCTCATCAAAAAATTCTATCAGATGTGTAAGGCAAGATTTGCCTTTAACAAATCCATGTTGACTGTCCTTTATTAGCCTATATCTTTCTAAGTGAAGATCTATCTTGTCCCTGATAATGGACTCTAGAAGTTTGCCCACTACCGACGTTAGACTGACTGGACTGGACTGTAGTTACCAGGCTTGTCCTTCTGCCCCTTTTTATACAAGGGAGTAACATTAGCTATCCTCCAGTCCTCTGGCATGACCCCTGTGCCCAAGAAAGATTGAAAGATCGTGGCCAGAGTCCCTGCTATTTGCTACTGTGCCTCCCTTAGTAACCTAGGGTGCATCCCATCCGGACTGGGTGACTTATCCACCCTGAGTTCCGTCACCCTTTTTACTACTTCCTCTCTGTTGATACTAATGCTATCCATTTCTTCTATCCTCTCCTCCAATACTGTAGCATTCGCTGCATCCTCGGAGCAGGCTCGAAGGGCCGAATGGCCTACTCCTGCTCCTAATTCTTATGTTCTTATGTTCTCTTCTCTTGTGAAGACAGAGACAAAGTACTCATTCAGTACATCAGCTATGCCCTCTGCCTCCACAATAAGAATTTCTCCTTGGCCCCTAATTGCCCCCCCCCCCTCCCCCCCCTGATCAATCTTTTACTCTTAATATGTTTGTAAAATACCTTAGGGTTCCCTATAATGTTAATTGTTTCTCATACAGTCTTTTTGCCCCTCTAATTTCCTTTTTCAGTTCTCTCCTGCTCTTCCTGTATTCTGCTTGGTTGACCTCTGTATCTTGGGCCTGACACTTGTCATAAGCCTCCTTTTTTTGCTTTATTTTAACCCCAATTGCCCCAGTTATCCAGGGAGGTTTGGATGCCCTACATTTTATCTTTGTTTGAATGTTTTTGACCTGTGCCCAAACTATCTCTTCATTGTAGATTGCCCACAGCTTGTTAGCCGTTTTACCTGCCAACCGTTCTTTCCAGTCCACCTAGGCTAGGTCCTGTTTTAACTCACTGAAATTAGCCTTCTTCCAGTTGAGTGTCTTCACTTTTGAGTGTTCCTTATCCCTTTCCATAATTACTCTGAATCTAATTATATTGTGATCGGTATTTCCCATGTGCTCACCTACATAAGCCTATTGTACTTGCCCCACCTCATTCCCCAAAACTAGATCCAGCACTGCACTGTTCCTTGTTCGACTGGAAACACACTGATCAAGAAAGTTGTCCTGTACACACTTCAGGAATTTTTCTCCATCCTTGCCCTTTACACTACTATTCTGCCAGTCGATGTTGGGATAATTAAAGTCTCCCATTATCACTACTCTATTGGCTTTGCATCTTATTATTATTGAATCAGTCACATAATCATGGAAAAGGAACCAGCAATAGGAACAAGAATCACCCAGTACAGGCATGAGATGACAAACCTCTGGGATACAACACCAAAGGGAACAGCTGAAATCAACTTAAATAAATTGGACAATAAAACAGCAACTGGTGAACTTTCTCTTATTACAGTATAAAGAACAGTGAATGGGATGATGGAAAATCCTATTATAAGCGCATAGCACAAAAATGATCCACATAGTGGGAAGAGGAATTTCTCACCCTTGATTCTTTAAGAATGAGGCTATTGGCACATCCTTCTGAAATCCTTTAAGCATATAAAAAACATGGACTGAGAAAGCATATTTAGTTCGCTTCATCCACAAACCCTGTCTGCAACATGACTCCATCCAAATCATGGGTATGTTAGTTGCTTTATTTGTCGATCCAAACTCAATAATCCACCACTTTAAACCACACTCTTTGTTCCACTCCCAGTGTCCTTTTGTACTTCCTGCCCTTCTTATTCACCCTTTTGTTTATTGTCAATTTGCCTTTCAACAAGTATCTATCCAACACTGTTTAATCATGGATGCCACTCCTCCCACTCAATTTGCTGCACAGAAGAAGGCTATACAGCCCAATTGTGTAATAAAAGAGCAATCCACATTAGCTGCATTTATATGCCTTTTCCTCCCATTCCTCTGCAAATTACTCTGTTTTGAAAATCTATCTAGTTCTTCTTTCAAAGCTAATATAAATTATATTCCAACCATTACAGCCAACAGGGCATTCCATATCCTAACTATTCTCTATGTAAAAAATCTTCTCTTAACGTTCCCCTTTTCTCCTTTGAAACTATCATAAAATCATGCCCTCTAGTTAATGATTCATGGCCTAAATTATAAAATCCAATGAAGATGTTTTCTCGTTGTAGTTAGTACAAAACATGGGGAATGTTAGGTTTGTTGCATTAAAAAAAAGCAAGCGAGAACAACTGGAAGGCTCCCATTGTTATGGAGCTATCATTCTGGGTAGTTGTTAGCCAGGACACAGGGAAAAACTCCCTTCTCTTTTTGAATAATGCCATGGGATCTTTGATATCCATCTGAATAAGTAGACATTCTTTGGCTCATCTCAAGAATGGCATCTCAAACAATGCTGCACAGCCCCAGCACTGTAATGTAGTGTCAGTTTAGCCAAGGCTGATATCCTTAATGGGGTTTAAATGCCTAACCTTTTTACTTACAGCCCAGATTGTTACCAAATGAGCCAGGCTGACACAAACCTATATTACCTGAGATGGTATTATATTTGTGAAAGTTACAAATTCCAACTGTTTATCCAACAAAAAGGAAACTAATTATCCTCCATGCACATATTAAACAATTGATTGACAAGTGAATAGATCTCCAATTCCTTTTATCCTTGATAGTAAAATGTTGTTAGTCAGCACTGGAGCTCTACTTCATCTAGTGTCAGATGTTGTCTTTCTTCCACTCATCTACGTATAGTAATAATCTGACAATGTAGTACAGTATGTGTAGCATGTTGGACACTTGTTGTACCACATCCAAAGCTCCTTATTAACACTTAGCTCCAATTGGTAGCTCACCATTGAGTCAAAAAGTGGGTTCCTTGTCCAGGCTGACATTTCAGGAGACGACTGGGGATGAAAGTCAGACCTTTGGATGAGACTTTAAAGCAAAGTTCTGTCTGGCAGTTCTTCAGATGAATGTTTTTGATCCCAAGACAAAAAATAAAGGAGTTTCTTACAATAGCCTGGGCAACAAACCTTTCAGATAAATTGATCAATACTTATATGAAAAATGATTGCTATGTTTACCTGAAATACAGTCGCTATATTTGACATTAATTACTAGAAAATGCTTTAAGATATTTTGATGCGATAAGATGCTTCTTTCTCATCCTCTCATTAGTAGAGAAAAGATTTGAAGTAATACTGCCTCAAGAACATGCCTCTTGCGATAGCACCCTCTCACAGGTAATGTTATGCAAACTATCTTGGAACTGTATTTTTTTAATCAATTATATGAAAATTGATGCAGAAATCTGCACAGCTATATTATTCCTCATAAGCATTTCTGTATAAACAAATTGGCGAGTTTAGACAGACTGCTTGTCGAAATTGACAAAGCCCTGCTGAGAAACAGTTGTAATCTTGTCATATTTATTCAGTCTTCCTGTTTGAGGTTCCTCAGAGGGGTTCCACTTGACAATTTCCAGGCAGCAGGCTTTTCTACTGACACCAACCACAGGCTCTGGATTTCACTGCACTAAAGCCACTGGATGCAATGGACAACTGCAGCTGCTGGATTCATCCTCCCACACACACTCACAAGAATATTTTTACTGATCAAATTATGAGAGTATCTGATTGTGACCCACCAAGAAAGTCCACTTGTATTGAGTGTACTGGCTTCCTGCAATGCTTTCTCGGTGGTTTCCAAATCCTTCTGCTGGCAATAATTTCCAGTAGTTACACCCAAGTTCCCTATTTCTCCACCTGCCCACCGGTCCAGGCACTTTCTCTTCTGTCCACTTCCAATCCTTTCTATCAGTGTCTACTAGGGAACGGCGAAATGGGAATTTTCCGGATATGGATATATCGGTTGGCTCATATCGAGATATACCGAAATACCGATATTTTCAGTTCTTTCGTACTGCGCATGCGCGCGCGCATCGGAGTGCGCGCGCATTCGGGGCCTATCTTCTCAGGAGGTAAATATCTTTCTCTCTCTGTGTCTCTCACTCTCTCCATCTCTGTGTTTTTCTGTCTGTGTCTCTCTATGTCTCTCTCCCTCTCTCCTCTCTCACATCACCCCCCATCTCTATCTATCTGTATATTATCACATCCACCCCCATCTCTCCCCCCCCCCCCGCCATCCCACTCTTACACCCCCCACCCCCGTCGTCTCTCTCCCCCACCACCCCCCCAGCCGTCTCTTTCTCCCTCCCGCCCCCCCAGCCGTCTCTCTCTCCCTCCCGCCCCAGCCGTCTCTCTCCCCCTCCCCCCAGCCATCTCTCTCCCCCTCTCCTCCCCCCCCCCCCCCGCCGTCTCTCTCTCCCTCCCCCCAAGCCGTCTCTCTCCCCCTCCCCCTAGCCGTCTCTCTCTCCCTCCCCCCCCAGCTGTCTCTCTCCCCCTCCCCCCAGCCGTCTCTCTCCCCCTCTCCTCCCCCCCCCCAGCCGTCTCTCTCCCCCTCTCCCCCCCCAGCCGTCTCTCTCCCCCTCTACCCCCCAGCCATCTCTCTCCCCCTCACCCCCCCAGCCATCTCTCTCCTCCTCTCCCCCACAGCCGTCTCTCTCCCCCCCCCAGCCGTCTCTCTCCCCCTCTCCCCCCCCCAGCCGTCTATCTCCCCCTCCCCCCAGCCGTCTCTCTCCCCCTCTCCTCCCCCCCCCCCAGCCGTCTCTCCCCCTCTCCTCCCCCCCCAGCCGTCTCTCCCCCTCTCCTCCACCCCCAGCCGTCTCTCTCCCCCTCTCCCCCCCCCCCCCCAGCCGTCTATCTCCCCCTCCCCCCAGCCGTCTCTCTCCCCCTCACCCCCCCCCCAGCCGTCTCTCTCCCCCTCACCCCCCCCCCCAGCAGTCTCTCTCCCCCTCACCCCCCCCCACCCACAGCCGTCTCTCTCCCCCCCACCCCTTGCATACCTGTATATTGTATTCGAGGACTATGAATACAAGATAGCGGCTTTGCACCTCGGTCTGTGCATTGTGTATAGAGATGAGCATTCTGGGTCTTGTAGTTGATTGTGCTCGCATCCTGATTTTTTACCTCGATATACCGTTTTTCGATATATCGGTATTTTTAAAATGTTTATATCGGCGTATCGACATGAAAATCATATCGGGTTTTAGCGATATACCGATATATCGCCGTTCCCTAGTGTCTACCTCTGCTCTCATTCTCTTCCATCTTTTGGTTCATCTTGTCTGTCCTTCTCCATTTGCTGTGTTCCTCCATTAAATCAGTGTGCACACTCACCCCACTTCCTAATGACACTAACTCTGGCATACACTAACACCAGCACAGGCTAGTGATGCAGTTTTTAGCTGTTTCTCTTATACTACAAAAGAAAGTAGTGTACACGTATAGGAAAGTAGTATACACGTATAGGAGAGATACTGATGAAGAGATCCCTCTGTTACACCAATCTTATCCTTCTAATATACTACCTTTCCATCTTGCCATTATGCCATCTTGCCTGTGGTGCCATCTCAGAGCACTGAATACCTTTTGTGCAAATAAATCTTTCCTGGTGTCTGTCCTAAAGCTGTCCTTTAAAACCCTGAATTTGCGCCTTGGCATATTGTTATCTTTCTTACGTATCACCATATATTTGAATAACCACTTTGTAATCAATCTTTGAAAGGATGTAGCACCTTACCTAGTTGTGTCTTGTAACTCAACCTTATAACACTGGGGATTAGCTTTGTTAATCTCTTTGTACTGATATATGGCTTGCAAGCAATAACATTCATCATAGTGACTAATATACAGTACTCTAGATCTCTCATGAAGCACAACTAACCAACTGCATTCCACCATTCCGTTTGTCTTCTTTATTTGTGCTTCAAGCTATTTGATCATGTTCAATGACAAGACAACTACCTACCCCTTGGTCTCTTTCAACGGTTCTTGGCAAGTTCTAACTCAATCGTATAGGATTACTTGTATGTTGCTTCTATAATAATAATAATTGTTATAATAATAATCCTTGCATTTGATAAAGTGCTTTTCATATCTTCTAGACATCTCAAAGCACTTCACAGAATATACTGTAAAGTGAATTGACTATATTTGTGGGCAAAATGTGGCAGACAGTTATGCACAGCTGTGTCCCACAAACAGTCGTGTATTGAACTGACCAATTTATTGTTGGGTTTTTTTCTTGAGGGATTATTACAACAACAATCTCAAAATTACATTTTTATTATTAGGTGTGTGGAATAAGGAAACTTGCCCAAAGTTTCACCCTGCCTGGAATTCAACCCAGTCTCTCACTTGCGAGGCGAATGCTCGTACCACTGGGCTACAGGACTCCACTATGCTGTGGGAGTCCATCCTTTAGCAGATATAGTTTGGTTTGCACAGCACAATTATATACAGTACTGCAAAGGGATTCCGTAATATAAAGTGCTTTGTTACATAAGGGTTTCTGTCATGTAAGCTGGTTCTTCAATGTGGTTCTGTATTAAATCGTAGTTTTGGTATATAAGAGACTTTGTAATACAAAGTGTTTCTGGGTTCTTTAATATAATCAGTGTGGTAGTATGAAGTAATTCTGTTATATAAGGGGTTCTGTATTATAAAGTGGTTCTGTAATGCAATTAAGGCTCCACTACTGTTAAGCTCTCTGAATCGCTACCCTGAAAGGAATGTGCTATATAAGTGCAAATCAATGTAATATGGTTCTGTATTATAAATGGGTTCAATAATATACAGGGTTTTGTATTATAAAGTGGTTCTGTATAATAAAGGGGTTCTGTAATGTAAGGTTCTATATTGTAAAGTGGTTGTGTACAGCAACATAGGACATAGGAACGTAGGAATTAGTAGTAGGGGTAGGCCATGCTGCTCCTTGAGCCTGCCCCGCCATTCAATAAGATCATAGCTGATCTTCTGATCTAACTAATTATACAGTGCAATACAAAATTATATTTGTATAGAGCCTTTCATGTTGGGAGGACGTCACAAGGTGGTAGATTTATTGTATGCAGATATTTTGTTCTTTAAACACCATAAGCACAGTAGCTACAAGCAACTTGTTCTGTAGCAAACTAAATAAAGTTATTTCATTGAAGTGGCCTGGGTCCTCTACCGCTCCAAGCTTCGTGACCCCATCTCCCCTATCTTTGCCCGATTCATTGGCTCCCCATCATTCAGAAGATCCAATTCAAGTCCTCACATTCAAAGCCCTCCACAACCTCGCCACACTCGCCATCTGTAACCTCCTAACCCCTTACCAAACTGCCCGCTCCCTCCGCTCAGTGGGCTCCAGCCTGCTCTATGTCCCCGACCCACCCTCCCCACTATCAGCAGGTGAGCCTTCAGCCATTCTTCCCCCAACCTCTGGAATTCCATCCTGCAATCCCTCGACCTCACCCCCTCCCTGGCATCCTTCAAGTCCCGCCTCAAGACCCTCGACTGTCCCATTGGTCACCCCAAATTCCTCCTTTTCCCTCCACCCTCCTCGTCCCCGACCTCAGCTCGGGTCTAAAACAATGACTCTCCAGCAACTTGGGATGTCCTACTGACGTGAAGGACGCTGCACAAGGGTAATTTTGCTGTTGTTGTTATTTCCTTCTGTCAGACCTAATGTATCTTTTATTTTTCTGGGGAATTTTATACTGTACTCACTCATATGAAGAATGATACCAATGGGGGAATGAAACATTCTTGCTTCTTTGTCCCAACGTGAAAAGCGCTCTGGAAATGAAATTCAGTTGTTGTTTTTGTTGTCATCCTCCAATGGTAAGTTCATTCAAATTAATTTGTACATTATCTGTGAGCTAAAAGTGAAAGGGACAGTTTCATCTGAACAAAATGTCTCCAAAGGCATTTTACCAAGATTCTTAGCAGTGCTTGTCATAACGGCATCAATGATTCAGTAATATCATGTCATTGCCTCATATATAATAATGTGAAAACCACAATAACATTGTCCCTTTGGGTGGAGGGAAATAAACATAGAACAAAAATAAGAATAAGAATCCTTGCGTTTGATATAAGGCTTTTCGCTTCTTCTAGACATCTTAAAGTGCTTCACAGAATATGCTGTAAAGTGAATTGACCGTATATATTTTATGAGCAAACGCGGCAGCCAATTGCGTACAGCAAATAGTAGGAAACAAATGAGAAAATGAGTAAAAATGGGAAAAATAAGAAATGAAAGAGAGAAAACAGAAACAAAATCTCATTGTCATCACATTTCTTTTATGTGACAGACATGGTATAAATGTGAGTAGTTGTTGGTTATTGACCAGCACTGTGTGAGTGGCATACATATATGGAACTCATAGTTTGGTTTCAATACTCTGAAACATAGAGATGGATTTCCATATGTGTCAGACACCTGATTTAAGTACTTTGAAATGTCCTTCCAAGGTGAACGGCACTATATAAATGTAAATTATATTTTATTGAAAATAGTAGGAGAGACTATGATTTAAGTAGAGTACAAATACCTGACTCCTTCTCAATCACAAGCTACATGCATGGATTTCCTCTCGCACTGTTTCACTCAATTACTCACAGACAGCAGTCACTTTGGGTGACAGCCGATGGATTGGAATGCCTCAAACACAACATTCCTCAGGACAACACATCAATCATAAGAAGTAAGAGACCGAGATCCATCTCATTCGCCTTCCACCATCCTGGTTGTCATATGCACATATGTCCCAAACCACCCATATACTATATCCCATAATGTTATTTCTTTAAAGAATACTATCTAATCTGTGTTTGAAAAAATCAACACTGCCTGCTTCAACTATCTCAATAGGGAGCCTGTTCCACAGGTTCACAATTCACTCACTGAAATAGTGTTTGCATAGATTTGTTCTAAATTTACCCCTCTATTCTATTCTACTATTCTGGACAAGTTGAAATAGACTGTCATGATTTATATTGTCTAGCTCCTTTACAATCTTAAAGACAGCAATCCATGTCACCCCTCAATCTTCTCTTTTCTAGTGCGAACATGGCCCAATTTAGTTAGTCACTCCTAGTCCAGTCCTTTCATTTCCTCAATTATTTTGGTTGCCCTATGCTGTATTTTCTTGATGTCTCCAATATCCTTTTTGTACTGCAATGACCAGAACTGTACACAATACGCTAAGTATGGTCTCACCAATGATTTATACAGTGGCAGGATTACCCTACTATTTTTGCTTGCTATTGATCTTTGATACATCCCTACATCTGGTTTGGTTTACTCACTGTCTAAAAGCATTGTTTAGAGAGATTCAATTTATTGTCTGCAGTCAGCAGGTGAGAAAGGCTGTGGTGGGCAAGACAACATCAGTGTGGGTGCACATCAAGTGCAGAACCTGCTTTAAGAATGCCAGGGAAGAGTATTGGATGATAACTACCAATATAATTCGCATTAACTCAATTCTAATTTGATATACCTTGAGCTTCAGAGTATTCTCAATATCTTTCCTCACATGTGTTGTTTCCATTTGTGATATGTCCCTAGGTTTAGTGCTTGGTTTCCATGGCAATGTTGCTTTTTATTTCAGTTTTCTTTGATCCTTGTTTCATTTTATTGTAAGTTATGTTCCTTGGCATATTGTTCCAAAATCTCTTTTATTTGGAATATTACATTAATTCATTTTCTGTTCAGTCTTTGTTTTTTTTATCTATACAGTGATACATTATTTACATTTACAGCGAGCCTCAAACTTCAAATTATCTCACAGCCGCAGTTATGTTTCGACTGGGGTCATCTCGAACCCCAGACCTTCCCATGACTTATAACAACCCTGTATCCCCAGCTGAATTATCCTACTCTCAAGCATTCCACAGTTGGCTGCGTCTCAGCTATCATAAAAAGTTTACTCAGCTTTGTACTAACAGTACGTGACCTTTCAGCCAATGATCAAAAGAACTCTAATGTTCTCCATTCCTCATGTCAACGCTCCTTATAGGATCTCTGAGTTTGTCCTAAATTACAGGCAGCATCCAGTGAGTGGACTTTGCCCACAGTCATAGCTTTCAATCACTGAACTGAGGCATCCGCTTCTCTTTTTGTCCTCATAAACTGCCCCATTCCAACATTCCCACTTTTGACAAAGGATCATCGATCTGAAATGCTAACTCACTTTCCTCTCACCATAGGTGCTGCCTGACCTGCTGAGTTGCAGTGACTTGCAGTTTTTTCAGCATTTGCAGTACAAATGCAGCCTTACAGCTGCATTTGACAGAGAGAGAAGAGATTTAAAAAACTGGAAAACCATAAAACCATCACATGCCGGAAAGGTTAATTACTATAACAACAAGAAGAACAAATCACTTTTGATTAGCGCCTTCCACATAAGGAGGACATCTCAAGGTGCTGGGCAGTCAAGGATTTGCACCAGAGCTAGTGTTTGGGATCAGGAGAGATGGTGGGTGGGGAGGGTAGGGGTAGGAGGGTGACCAAAGGCACAGTTGAAGAGGAGGGTCTTGAAACACATCTTGAAGGAGTCAAGTGAACAAGCGAGGTGGAGGGACACTGGGATGGAGTTCCAGAGGGTGGGGCAGAGAGGCTGAAGGCTCGCCCGCCAATGATGGGGTGAGTGGGCAAAGTCAGAGACATGACGGGGCATAAGGGAGGAAGCTGAGGCCTTTACAGAGCAAGGCAATGTTGCAGAGTTGGGGAAAGACAGGATGTGGTGTATTGACAGTTGAGGGTCGAACAGGATGCCCAGGTTCCATTATGGCTCTGTGAGGTGTAGTGTGCTTCCATGGAAGGAGATGTTGCCAGCATCCAAAGAATGGAGGCGCTGACAGGAACTAAGTAAAAAATTCTACTTTACTGACTAAATCTATTGAGGTCCATCCAAAATATTATTATTAATAACAACAGTAATAATCCTTTCATTTGGTATTGCACCATATCACATCTTTGAAACAACGCATCATACTTTACAGAATTTTTACTGTAACATAAGTCAACATGTATGTATAGGCAAATCTATCTTTGTGTTTCAGAGATAAACAGAATCTTTATTCCATCAGTCTGGGCTGGATTAAAATCCAGATTCCTCAAATGAAAGAACATGCTTTAACTGCACTACAATTATAATTGGCTGACATTTTTATCTGCAAATTCGGATTACGATTGGCTTGAACAAATTTCATAGCTTGCCTGGGTAGAAGTTTTAATTTTGTGATTAACTTGGTTGACATTTTAGTTGTTGAGGCTGATAGATGAGGGCACTGATATCTGCTCAGGAACTGGATGGATTTCTGACTGGATCTAACATGTTGGTAATGCAGCTTGATTTCACTCTTGATGATCTTTTGGTTCAGAGGCAGTTTGATAAGTGTACCTCTCCCTGTAGTGTTCTCTTTGTTTTGATGATGAATGCTGTTTCTGTTACTTCTATTTTTAGACCATTTCACAGACTCCTTGTTAGTTGCTTTTACTTACTCATTGGCCTAACTAATGTAATGGTTCCCTTAAGAGAAGGGAGTTTCTCCCAGTGTCCTGGCAAACAATCCCCAAAACTAAAATTGGTCATTCATTTCATGGTTATTTGTAGCACGTTGTCGTGAGCGAATGGGCGGCCGCATTTGCCTACAAATACATACTTGAAATATATTCTGTGAAGGGCTTGGAAGTGAAAGCAATATAGCAAATACCATATACTATTATTATTCATATTATTATTTTAATCCACAGATTATTCCTGAGATTATTAGATTATTCCTGAGGAAAATCTGAAGGGTCTCTAAATCTTCCTCACATGTCCTTCCTAACCCATGGGTGGGAGGGGGGGACAGGGTATTGGTATGAAGCTCCTTTTCTTTGTCATAGAGGATCTAGGATGTTGTTCCTCTTCCGTTAAATGGCAATAGCAGCAGCCACTGCCTAGGCACTACCAGGTTCCATTTCCAGGACTGAGGTTACAGGCTCATGCACTGATACACAAAATATACAGTCAATTCGATTAACAGTTTATTCTGTGCAGTGCTTTGACATGTCGCAAAGATGTGCTAAGGCACTATATCAAATGCAAGAATATTTATGCTGCAATTCAAAAGCCCATGATGTTCTAAATACATAGAGTAGGCCATGACCCAACACACCTTTGTTTGCTGTAATTCCCTCACTGACTGGCAATGGTGATATATATTTTCTCGCACAGGTTGCAAAGATTTGATAATAATCATTGTAATAATGGTAATAATCCTTGCATTTCATACAGCGCCTTATAATAGCATCGAGATGCCTCAAAGTGCTTCACAGTATATAGTGTAAAGTGAATTGACGGTCTAGTTTGGGGGCAAAATGTGGCAGCCAATTCCACACAGCAGTGTCCTATATACAGTCAAGAATTGAGTGACCAAATTAGTATTTTTTTTGAGGGATTATTACCCCCTGGAAAGCGATCCACCAATCAGTAACAAATTGGCTGTAGTTTCCCTAAAAAACACTTTACACTATTCCCTGTGAACTATTTTGAGACATTTGAACAAAGTGGTAAGACGCTATAACAAATGCAAGAATGATTATTATTACTATTATTAGAATCACACTAAATGGGTTTGAAGCAGACTTCTCCCACAACTTGGAGAATATTATATGTGTGTGTGTGTATAAGGGGAGTGTATGTGGAATGGTCTGCTTCTATCTATCCCATTCAATGTGATACATATCACACAGGTCACAAATTTTATCCCATTATTAGAGCAGATTAACACTTTATTAGTATTATTGATGTGCTGTTATCCACACAGGGCATTCAAAAAGCGAGCTTTTAATTGACTAAGCAGCTGCCATCAAACAGGAGCAGACCTTATATGTGCCCTTATGTTAAGAAGCTGTGATGCCATGTCGGCAGCTGCTACTCGCTCTCTGCTTAAATCTGCGTGAAATTCTAATGAATATGTAAAATGTTAATGCCATTGCTTTTGATACCATTTTTATCGATAGATGAGAGAGTGACAATGTACAAATGCTACAACTGTGGAGCTCGAGGACAGGGCTCAGTATTAGACGTTAATTATATCCAGTACAATTTCCATCCGCTTCTAATAAGCTTCATGTCAACCAATTAAACACCATTATCATATGTGATCCCAGGTGTCTGCTGAATTACATTCTTCAAATATACCAGATATACTTTGATGACTGATTAGTTGTTCGCATCAGGCATTGATTCCAACCCCTCCCACCTATTTTCCATCTTATGCACTTGGGTGCAAAAGTCATTTAGTTGCAGACAGATATTGCCTCTAGCAAACATGAGATGTTGCATGCATATTTTACTGGGTTTTTTTTCTCTCTCCTCTCTAACTAACTGGGGTGACGTTACATTAGGAGTGTCATTATTATTATTTGTGACTGCTCGCTCTGGAACATATGATGGGCCAGTGGAAATTGGCAACAGAATATCAGACAGCGCAGCCCAACCACAGTATATTTACTTTTGTTTGTATATGAGGAGCTGTGCCAAGCTTGGACACAAATACAACTCACGCATAACCCGGTTTGGTTGACTAATATTTTCCAGAGGGTCTCCAGTTCCCACTGGGATAGGATGCCAACCTCAATATTAGGATCTCCTTTACGAATCCAACACATTATTGTTCATTTCTCAAATAAAAGAAGAAAGGCCACCCACGATGATCAGACTCTTGTACAGTTTTCTTTTCAACATTTTCGATTGAGACAACATCAAAAACCGCTTATGGTAATGAATTCCAACCCCTAACAACCCTCTGGGTGAAGAAACACCTTCTAAACTCAGCTTATGTTGAGCAGTCGTCATTGTAAGTGAGAAGATATGACCAGAAAATGCCTCTCGTTTTACTCCCGAGTCACGATCTTGAAGTCTAGAGGAGATTATTAGCCAGAAATCTGGGAGAAAGTCGTGTCAGAACCTCTGACAATGCCGCACTCCTCCAGCACAGCCTTCACTATGAATTCAAAGACCCGACAAGGGGCTTGAACCCAGAAGCTACTTATTCCGAGGCGAGTGTGTTACCAACTAAGCCAGGTTGAATAGCAAGAACAACTAAAGATCCGATAAAGGACCCCTCCATGTTCCTCTCCTCTATTCTGTATAAATTAACTTGAGCAGAAAGTAGCAATCACTTTAGACTTACAGTTAGATACAATATCACAGTGATGACAAATCTGATCTTCTCAAGTATACCATGGAGAAAACATTATTCAAACAGCAGTCAGCGGGTTTCTCTGTGCAAAGAGAATACCCCACAGAGGTTTAAGCCTGCACCTTAGCTTTGGAAACTATATTTGACAGACAGCAGGCACTATCTAACATTCTGTACATTATGTACATTGCACATAATGTACATTGTTCTGTACATAAATAAAACCAATTTGGGCGAAGTACACAAATTCAGTGACCAAACTGGATGAATCAACAGATAGAACATTGATCAAAACATGATTCACATTGAAACCCTTTGAATATGAGCAAATAATAATAATAATCTTTGCATTTGATATAGAGCCTTTTCATGAATTCTAGACATTCTCGGATAATTCTTCACAGAATATACTATAAAGTGAATTGACCGTGCATTTTTGTCCCGAGAAACAACAGCATTCCTCAGCCAGCAATGGTTTACATGATTCCAACTCTTGACATACTAACATCGTGGTTTGCAGATTTCCCTAACATCTTGGTTTGGCTAGCCAGAGTACACTCATCCCTAGTCTATTTTGGATCTACAGTGCCCAGGCTTTTTGCCATATTCGAAACACTTAACTATATTGTTCAGGAGGGTTTGAGACTTTAAGGCCTGTTTGTTGGACAAAGTAATAAGAATACGTATTGCATTTGATACACTGCCTTAACACATCGTCGAACAGCTCAAAATGTGCAGGAATGTTTCTAATGAACATTTTGGCTCTTTCCCAAAGTGAAGTTGGTGAAACACCAATAATACAATTAATTTCCAGAAAACAATTGCCAGGGGTGGCCTCTTAGGTGATCCAGTGGGAACAGGCTATACACACCCTAGAAGCAGGGCCTGACAGTGTCATTGAAACCATCAGGTTCTGGATGTGGTGGAACTATCAGCAATGTACCTCTGGCTCTGATTCCATTAACCTCCAGAGTTGCTGAGTGAAGGGGAACTCTGTGTTACCACAACCATGCTTTTTGCTCAGAAATATTGATCATTTATTCCCTTAGCATGCCACCTACTAATGAAATTCTTAGCCACTGAACACCTTCACCTCCCTCCAGTCCCAGATCCGTTCTGAGGTCTTTAAAATTCCTCCACAGCTCTGGGAAATCTGCTCCAGTTCTGCGACATTTGCTGCAATTTCTGCTTTCATCCCCCATTCACCACCCAGTGCCTCCACTCGATTGGCACCCACCTCTGGCTTGTCCGTCGCACTCTCCACCCCACCATCAGGAGGTCTTGCTTTCAGCCACTACACCGCAAAACACTGGAACACTCTCCCTCAATCCTGCCACTTTGGCCCTTCTTTCCCCCTTTTCAGAAGAGAAAACTCTCCTCTTCGACTAACAGCCACCCCAACCCGGCTCAGAGTCAGGTTCTGCCACTGTTAAGAGCTCTGAAACGCTACCCTGCATGGAGGGTGTTATATATGTGCAAGTTATTGTTGTTGTCGAGTGAAATCAGAGGGCAGTTTTTCACTGAGTGAAAATGCGGAACTCTCTCCCCCAAAAGGCTGTGGATGTTGGATCTATTTAGATTGTCAAGACTGAAGTGGATAGTTATTTGTTAGGTCATGGTACGAAGGGATACAACAACAACAATCTTGCATTTGTATACAATATTATATATTGTATTTATATAGCGCCCTCCACGCCAGATGGGGGGATATGGGGCGAATTGGAGTTGAGGTACACATCAGCCATGATCTTATAGAATGGTGGAACTGGCTCAAGGGGCTGAATGGCCTAGTCCTGTTCCTATTAACATTCCCTTTACTCCAGGATTAGAGGTTGAAATATCAACCACTATGAATTCTCCTGGTTCTCTGCAGCTCTTTTCTTTAACTAACTAGCCTTCCTTGAAAAAATCTTCCAAACCCTTCAACCACATCTTCAGTCAAATGCTTCCCACTTCTTACTCAGTGTTCACCACTAGTACAGCTAGACCCCGCTTAACAAAGGGACTTTAAAATGCTTCGGTAAGCAACAATTTTGTTAAGTGAAAGTTTAACTATATTACTGTATTTGGACGCAGCCAAAACGCCGCCCCGACCTGAGTCTCCCCGCTAAAATCAGTTTAGTTCCTAGCGGTTCCTAGCGCTAACATTTTCGGTGTACAGGTTGAGCAGCCAAAATCCAGAGTTCCAGAATCGGGAGTACAAAAATTGCAAGAATAAAAACGCCAATCCTACCTGTTCCAGGCCAGGCCTTCATAGTCACCGCACTGAAATATCGCAACCTGGGCCCAGGCATTTCCAGACACATGACATGCTTCTGGCATTCCAATTTGTCCGGAAATACCTGAACCTGGGCTCGCCTACAGGCCCGAATTCAGGACGCTCAACCTGTACTAGCGAAGTAGTATATAGCAAAAGCAGCCTTTGTTAAGCGGATAGATGGTACAAATAGAAACCCTCGTTATAGTGAACTTTTGTTAACCGGACGTTCGGTAAGCGAGGTCTACCTGTTTTATGAAATCTCTAAGATGTTCCATTATGAAAACAATGTTATATAAACACGAATAGCTGCAGTATTTTACAATTCTGAAGCAGAGTAAACAATGGGGGGTGGGGGGTGGGGGGCTGGTTTAAATCATATAGGTGTGTTTATAGGTGCTAGGAGATTAAAAATAAATCTTAAAATGGAGGGTTGCATGATTACATGCTTTGCTAAGGCTAAGGAAGCAATCATTATATGTAAAATGCATGCGTCACTGAAGGTGCGAACGATATTGCAGTAGAATGTGCAAGCAGTTTGTTGCTATAACAAAAGTGTGACAGATATGTTCTTACGATCTTTAATTAATGACTTGCTACTTTTCTTTGCTCCAAGGGGATAACTGCATGTTAATAATCCACATGATGTGTTACCTACAATAAACCGTGGTTAACCCCTGTAAACAATGTAGCGGAGGTCACCTGTCCGAACTTGCAGACAATGAGTGGTATGAGCAACAGTGAAATTGTAGAAATTCTCATTTGTATGAAATTATCACATTTGTTAAGAATCATATGATCTAATTTCTTGTGCTGCTGCCAACATCTACAGCTGTGAAACGCTACAGTGTCACACAGAGGGCCAGGATTGCTCAGTCCCAGGAAAAGGACATTTAAAAAAAGTACAAGGTCATGCATACATTTCAAAGAATGGATCATTTAAAAGGAAAGAAAGAGCGGTACAATAAAGTGAGGCATTCACTACATCGATAAAAAAAACTGTTATTAATGGCATGACTAATCTTTTAAAACATATTTCTCAATAAGAAATAGACAATATTGAATTCAAGTATAAGAGTAGAGTTGGACTATTGTGTCTAGCTTTGGTTACCCCACTATAAGAATGATGTCAGTATTATAGAGAGAATTCAGAGATTTACCAGGATGATATCAGGGGTGAATAATTTGCTCTATAAACAGAGCTGGAGATTATTCCCATCAACCTCCCCCCTATTTTGTTCCTGAGAACCTCTAGACCAGCAGGAACACCACTCAAGAAGCAGACCCCAAAATAACATTAACCCTAATACAATACAATGCAATTTGCATTTATACTGTGCCTTTAATGTTGGGAGGACAGCCCAAAGTAAATTCACAGTACATCTGCCAATAATTTAATAATAATTTAATTTGAATAATAATCATTAATAATAAATTAATAAAAAGTGTAGTGAAATTGTATTTCTGAAGGTGACGGTAGCACAAACACTGCCCCAAATCTAAGTATTATGATAAAAAATGCAGTGAAAAGACAGGTTTTAAGCCATGTTGGATGCATGAAGTACTGTACTATGTAGTGAATAATCAGTTTTGTGTGTGGAGGATTGCTAGCCAAGAAAAACAACAACCATTTCATGGACACAGTGGTATTGTCATGTGAACTGTTAATGGCTCTGAACTGCCCTAAATTTGTATCTAGTATTGAAAAAGACAAGAAATACTAATAAAATACAGTGGAGACTGGTTATAATTCAGTGGCTGGGATCTATGAAACCCAAACCACCTATACTGTGTTACTTACGATAGCCAGTTTGCACATAAAATATATGTGCAGCTGCCTCCCTGCATGGCAACCAGTTTCCACACAAGAAGAAAACAGCTGATTTGGAAGACATTGGGTCAAGACAGGAAGTGACATCAATGGCAACTGAATGACCTGGAAGTCAGCCATTTTAGTGTTAAACATAATAAAAATAATAATAGTAATCCTTGCATTTGATATGGCGCCTTATCATGTCTTTGAGACACTTCAAAGCGCTTCACACGATACACTGTAAATTGAATTGACTCTTAACTCTGCAGCATTCAAGATGCTATCTGCTTACTGGAATGGTACAATGCTTAATAAGAAATGTAAGTAATGACAATTTTACAAAATAGTTTGCTTAACCCTGCTTCACTTCTGACTTCCAGGATTACAATTTTGTTTCAAGCATTCAGATGTTTTAATTGTTTTTTTTCCAGCACTTTTACAAGATGATATTTTAGCTCAATGTTTCACCCTTACCTCAGGTCTCAAACACCTATGAATAGAATCATGGAAATTGCGGAAGGAGGCCATTCAGCTCAGTCAGTCAGTCAGACAGACAAACAGACATTACAACAACAACAAAATTACATTTGTATAGCACCTTTCATGTCAGAAGGACCCCCCTTGTGGAAAATACAGTAAGCATCATTGTTTATTGCTGTTCTGCCTCACACTGTTTGAATGGTGGGCAATGAGTCAACTAATACTCCTAGGTCTCTTTCAGTCTCTATTTTGCCAAATTACATCCCCAATCACTGCTCTATCTGAGCACAGTTTCTACATGCAAGCAATGATCCATCTGAGTGCACTGTGAACAAACAATGGATGCTCTATCTTAGCATAGTCTGTACCAAGCATTGCTGCACTAGCCCAGCAGACTGCTGCATTTGATTATGTGATCAGATAGATACCTAGAAACCTTCGGTGGGTTTATCCTCTCCTCCTCAGATTCAATAAATTATCCAAATTTCTACACAGAGAAGATGCAATAAAATATAAATTATTTGAGCAAACAAAATTCAACAAGTTAGAAGTTATTGATCCTATTATTACAATTGGCTTTCAATTATAATAATAATTATTCTTATATTTAACATAGCACCTTTCAATCCAGAAGTCATGGGGAAGTCATACTTGACTAATGTATTCGAGTTTTTTGAGGATGTAACTAGCAGGTTAGATAAGGGGGAACCAGTATGATGTAGTGTATTTAGATTTTCAGAAGGCATTCAACAAGGTGCCACATAAAAGGCTACTACACAAGATTAGGGCCCTTGGAATTAAAGGCAATATATTATCGAAGGATCGAAGAGTGGCTAACAGGAAGAAAACAGAGACTAGGAATAAACAGCTCCTTCTCAGATTGGCAGAATGTGACAAGTGGAGTGCCACAAGCATCAGTGCTTGGGCCTCAACTATTTACTATCTATATCATATAAAAATAATAATACTACTAATAATAATAATAATCCTTGCATTTGATATAGCGCTTTCCACATCTTATCAACATCCCAAAGCGCTTCACAGAATATAGTGTACAGTGAATTGACTGTATATATTTGTGGGCAAATCACGGCAGCCAATTGCACACAGCAGTGTCCCACACACAGTCGTGGATTGAAATGACCAATTTTATTATTGTGGTTTTTTGGAGGGATTATTATTAGGCGTGTGGAGTAAGGAAACTTGCCCAAGGTTTTGCCCTGACCTGCCTGGATTCGAACACAGGTCTCCCAGCTTGGTCTCCCCAGCTTGCAAGACAAGTGCTCTAACCACTGAGCCACAGGAGCTCCAATGATCTATCAATAGGATATCAATGATCTAGACGGGACATCAAACTTAAAATATCTAAATTTGCAGATGATACAAAGCTAGGTGGGAGAGTAAGCTCCAAGGATGATGAAAAAGAATGCAACGGGATATAGATAGGCTAGGTGAGTGGGCAAGTAGCTAGCAAATGGAATGTAATATGGTGCAGTGTGAAGTTATTCACCTAGGTAGTAAAACAGAAAAACAGATTATTTTCTAGAGGGGGAGAGACTAGATAGTGTTAGTGTTCAGAGGGATTTGGATATTCTTCTACACCAGTTGCAAAAAGTTAGTATGCGGGTACAACAAGCAACTAGGAAGGCTAATGGCATGTTGGCGTTCATTGCAAAACGATTAGAGTACAAGAGTAGGGAAGTCTTGCTGCAACAGTATAGGGCCTTAGTGAGACTGTACCTAGAATATTGTGTGCAGTTTGGGTCTACTTATTTAAGGAAGGATGTGCTCACTTTAGAGGGGATGCAGCGTAGATTCACTTGGGTGGGTACCTGGGATGAGTTGGTTGACCTTTGAGGATAAGTTGAGTAAACTAGGCCTATATTTTCCAGGATATGGAAGAATTGGAGGTGATCTTATTAGAAATATGTAAGATTCTTCAAGGGCATGATACAGTAGACAGTAGGAGACTGTTCCCCCTAGTAATAGAATATATAACTGGAGGTTACAGTTTTAAGATTAAGGGTCATCCTTTTCGAACAGAGTTGAGGAAACACATCTTGACTCAGAGGATAGTGAATGTATGGAATTCTCTACCCCCAAAAGGCTGTAGATGCTCAGTCCTTGAACATATTGAAGATTGATTGGAGTAGGCCAAATGGCATACTCCTGCTCCTAATTCCTATGTTCCTAAGTATGTTTTAACGTATTTCACAGATTTATTGAACAGTATAGTGACTTTGTATTTTGCAGGCCAAACATGGAGCAATGTCTAACAAGCAGCCATGCAGTGAATAATTAACATTTAATGTGCCTTCTCACATATAATAACAATCATAATCCTTCCATTTGATGTTATTAAAACAGTCCTATAATTTTGAATATTAATCAAGTCTAATTTAACTATATTATCTGTTTTTCTTTGACTCCATTGCAATGTATCCAGATAGTAGGTCATGCACAAAAGTGATGAAAACCCCTTGTGAACATCAGATGACAACTATGCACGGTGCACTAGCCTATAATTCAAGAATAGCACTAGTCCTTTATAGGCTAGTATTCCTGATCCTCAGCTCTGTTGTGCTGTGTAAATCCTCTTCTTTGTTTCATGAAG
This sequence comes from Hydrolagus colliei, assembly GCA_035084275.1. Lineage (NCBI taxonomy): Eukaryota > Metazoa > Chordata > Chondrichthyes > Chimaeriformes > Chimaeridae > Hydrolagus > Hydrolagus colliei. The sequence goes on from CM068744.1 coordinate 59,655,934, forward strand.
CTGAAATTGAGAGCCTTGGGCTGGATCTGTATCTGAATTTTGTATTTTGAGTTGGTATGTTCAAAATCCTAAGGCTGATATCTGAATTTTTGGATTCATACTAGCTCACTGATATCTTATGTGCAGCTTTAAGAGGTTTAACAGTTATCTGTTGAATCAGTTGTAATTACACAAATCTTGTCCATCCAGAGATCACTGCCTGAAGTACAATTGGATCTGAACTAGGCCAAATGACAAACAAAATCTGATTTAAATCAGATACATTTGATTGGGAACTGGTTTTATTGCTCATCCCTTGTACAAATCAAGCCAGGTCAGTGTATCTAGAAGCACAAATGTAAACTAAACAAGCGGTTGATGTCTAAGATTGATTTTTTACTTCAGAGCATTAATCCCTGCTTTTTTTGTGTGCAAAGCAAAAGACAAAAATCCGTCAACAAAATCCTTCAGGTTCATTCTGGCACTCACGTGGATTGATTAAATTGGTTTAATGCCAGTATAAATATATTACATAAGGTTGTTTGTAGTTGGGGATGTGCAAGCAGTGAGCTGTCCTGTCTATATCCACAATGCCAAATGTCAAGATTGTAACATGGAATAAAACATTTTATAGTGCGTTATTAATATTCTCTGGAAGCAATTTTTTTCCTATCTTCCATTACTCAGAGACAAATCTTATTTTATTTTGATCAGCAGGGAGTCTGACAGATGCGGAAACTAATAACCATGCTTCAAAGTATGTAAACTAGACTGAAAGCTCCAGATATACATAGAAATGTCCCTGTGTCTGGAATGGAATATACACACACTCCCTGGAGGGACCTTTCCTGCTTACCTAAGCCTGGAAGGAATTAGGCAGGCTGAAAAGGTTTAGGGTCCTCAGACTGTGTATTGAGGTACTGCTGGCAATTGTCCACAAATTCACAGTAACTACATTTCACAAAAGAAACTTGTGAAACACTTTGAGACATTAGAATTTTCATCTGTTGTTTTAGATTAACATCTCTGACCTCTACCTCTCCGACCTCCTCACTTCCGAACCACCACCCAGCACCTCCGCTTGACTGGCACCGACCATCACCAGAGGTCGTGCTTTCTCCCACTACACCCCATAACTCTGAAACAGTCTCCCTCAATCCCTCTGCCTTCTTCCCTCTTTCAAGTCCCATCTGAAAATTATCTTCTTTGGCCACAATTACAGCCACCTCCTCTCTCCCCCTGGCTCAGAGTCAGGCTACGCCACTGTTAGGTGCTCTGAGACTCTATCCTGCATGGAGGGCACTATATAAGTGCAATTTGTTGTTATTGTTGTTGTGGTAACATAATATAACTATAATGTACTGAAATCAAATCTACTGGTTGTTATGAACATAGGAACAAGAAGAAACTATTTAGCCTGTCAGGCTAATTCCTCTATTTGAGATATGCCTTAATATCCTTCTTTTTCTTCTCTTATTTTTTGTAAATCGTTGTCAATATTTGCTCCTCTGGAACAAAGTGAGCAATAGGCCATAACCTCAGATTAATACTGCAGTAATTTGATCACAAAAGGTATACACTCACTGTTTGCCCCATTGGAACACATTTATCCTTTGTATACATTTCTGGTTTGATTCTATCTGGGTTTGTAGGTCTGCAGCAAGCTGACAAGTTTAGCTAATTGATTGAATTTGCAACATAAAACAAAGCGAGTGCTAAGATGTGACTTGCAATTATCTTCCCACTGTATATTAATGTCAGGGGTGTTATTCCATCTTTGAGATGGGGAGAATGGGCAGTCTGTTTTCTGTAATGTATGCTTAATATGTAACACAAGGTTGTCAGATTATGAAGATATGAGGGTATGAGGGTATATGAGGGCCTGCAGCTCAGTGGTTAGAGTAGAGTACTTGCCTCACAAACGAGAGGACCTGAGTTTGATTCTTGGTAGGATGAACGTTGGGCAAGTTTCCTTAAAATAATAATAAACAATAATAAATTGGTCACTTCAATCCCTGACTGTTTCTGGGGCACTGCTTTGTGCAATTGGCTGCCGCGTTACGCCCACAAATATACAGTCAATTCACTTTGCAGTTCGTTCAGTGAAGCGCTTTGAGACGTCTAGAAGACATGAAAAGTGCTATATCAAATGCAAGGATTATTATTATAATACTCGGAGAAACAACTAAAAATTTGTAAAAAATTTACCAAAGAACTATCATTAATTTTCCATACCACCACCATATTGCATATGGTAGAACATAGTGTCCAGCAATATATTGATATATCGGTTATATCGGTATAATTTTTCATATCGATATGCCGATATTGGAATTTAAAATATATTGGTATATCGAAAAATTCGGTATATAAAAAAAATCTATACAACGCAAATATCGGTATATCGTGTCCAGCGAACCCATTGCAAACCTCCTGGGCCTAGAGCACGGAATGCACACACACATCTGAATGTGTGCGCATCTCCGAATATGCGCGCATGCGCAGTACAAAAAAAAACAGCGATATCGATATTTACCTAGCAGTAATTAAGAACCCGTTTGCACTTTCCCAGAGGTAATAATCTGTAAAAAAAAAGAATTGATCTATCAATCCACCACTGTTTGTGGGACAAGTGCACAATTGTCTTCCATGTTTCTCCCACAAAATATACAATCAATTCACCTTACAGTATACTTTGTGAAGTGCTTTGAGACGCTTCGAAGACACGATAAAGCACTATATCAAATGAAGGGATTATTATTATAATAAGCACTTTGAGATGTCTCAATGACTTGATAAGGAGTTATACCAAATGCAAGTTAATATCACTGGACGAACAGTTCTCCACAGCACAGTATATGAATTTGCAAGTAAATTCATTGCAAAGTAAAAACCATCACTGATGCAGACCGGTTGTGAAAAAGGTGAATAATCACTGAATGAATATCCTGGGTTCAATCTCAACAGTTTCAAGTCAGTTCTCAATGGACCCAATCCCATATCACTCAACTACCCACGAAGCAGGAAAAATCAGCAATCTTTCTAGGTGGCTCATGTGGAACATGGAAAATCTCACAATTGGAGATGCTTTCCTGATAGTGAGTTAAGGCACCGTTTGAAGCAAAGCAGAGAGAACATATATGTTGGAAAATACACATCACAATGAATTTACACAGTTGCAGATGTTTTGGAAATTAGGTCCATAGTTCCTTAAGTGTATTAAGTGCTTGTAAATTCGAGATTTTCTATCTGTTCAGACAAGTATCGTGAATATTCCTCAGATGTCTTCACAACCTCTCAAATCAGTACCAAATGTACTGCCACAGGACTAATCACTGCTGCTGAAAACATTCTCGAACAAGACTAATTGTCTGTCAATCAAATTAGAACGTCAACTGTGTGAAAAGTAAAAGTAAAAATAATTACGAGCAAAGTACAGTCAAACACTCCTGAACAGCTTCCTGACAGTGCAGGATAAACGGTTGACAGCCGAGCTGAGTTGGTAGTACTTTTGTCTCTGAGTCAGAAGATTGTGTGTTCAACCCCCCTGTTGGGGCTTGAGCTCACAGCGTAGGCTAACACTCCAATACACGCTGGGGGAAGCACTGTATTTTCAGCAATCTCGAGTCAGTTCTCAATGGTCCCAATTCCATAGCACTAAATTATTGGAGGTGCCGTCCTGTGAGACAGTTCAAACAGAAAGGAGTTTCTCCTGGTGTCCTGTCCAACAATGCTTCAGATATAATTGGACATTCATTTCATGATTGTTTGTGGGACGTGTCCACCCACAAAACATACAGTTGCAACACTTTACAGTAAATAGTGTGAAGGGATTTGAGATGTCCTCCCAACGTGAAAGCCACCATATAAATTACAAAGATTATTATGTATTATTGCAACTGCCAACATGTCCTATTCGTGCTCCCTACATAATCAGCGATAGTAATAGCAGGACTGTTATGTGTAACTAAAAGGAAACTGAATAATGTTAGTTGATTGGTGGGGATAATAATCGCTTTTTTAAAAAATAATAAATTTTTCACTCAATCCATGGTTGTGTGGGACACTGCTATGTGCAATTGGCTGCTGCGTTTTGGCACAAACTATACAGTCAATTCTCTTTACAGTATATTCTGTGAAGCGCTTTGAGGTGTCTAGAATAGTTGATGAGGCACTATATCAAATGCAAGGATTATAGTTTTCAAATACAAGGCTAATATACTATACAGCAAATTTTTTAAAGTGCTTTGAGACATCCTCCTGACTTGGAAGGCTCCATATGAATTTGCAAGGATTATTTTATGGGTTATTTTGCAGTAATTTTAATTCAAAATCAAATTGATTCATTCTTTTCTTTATTGTTGGTATAATAATAAGGCTCAGATGATTGGATTTAAATTTGTTGACACAGGCTTTGTAGTCAGCTTCACAATATGGAGCATGGACAACCAAAAAACCTGCATAAGACTAGATAAATGCAAGGATTGGAAATCTTCACTGTGTAGTAATGAATCGTATCACTTCAATCAATCTGACAACCAGTCCATTCACATTTAATCCTCATTTACTTCATTAACTACACAGGAACAGCACAGCAAGGATAGACAAAGAACATTCACAAGTGTGACTATATTATGTATATATTAGATTAGTTGCACTCTATTAATGTTTTTCTATACTCATTATTCTAAGATTTACAGGCGTTGTGTCGTCTGTCTCTTCTGTTTATGGCTGTTTTCAGCCACTTTCTTCTGAAATCCTGCTCACCACAAGCCTTTTCATGTCTTACCACTTGAAATCCTCTGCTCGCAAGGCTGCAAACGTGACACATTAGCTGGCACGAAAAAGAGATTTTATGTTTCCATTAGGACTTGACAGCTCTAATTCCGTCGGTTTAAAGGGTTCATTGTCTGGCAGGAAATTTTTTCTCAACGGCAGTCATTTTATAGAGAGAATATTTTTTCATGAAGAGCTATCTCCTGTAAAAAGCAAACTTGTGAAGATTTGCTCGCTCCTCACACTGAATTACTCAGAGCGGTATGGCCATCCACATGGGTATTTGAAGTATTATGGCTTCCAGGGTTTCCTCCTTTCATTCAATCCCCCTCACCACCCCAAACCACCACCTTTCCACGTAGGCCTGAAATTCCACCTTGTCTTAGCTTGCTAGAGCATTTTATGTCAAACTTTAAACTGCATTGTGTTAGATGTAGGATTCATAAATTGGAAGCTGTTTTTCCACAGTTCCTAATAAGACCAAATTGAGACTGACTATATGGATTGACCACAATTCTGTGCAATTTTACATTTCAATCTTACTAGGCTACGACTAGGTAGATTTACTAGCCTTGTATGTTCACAAATGGTAATAAATAATTGACGGACTTAATTCAAAGTCTCAAGCGCAGATCAGTATAATGGCAGTTCTATCAAGCAGTTAGAAACATAGGAACACAGACATGTTCAGCACAGAAATAGGCCATTCAAGTCCGACATGTCAGTTCCTCTGCTACCGTAAATCACCCTTTCTTTATAGTAATATGAATACTTACACTTGGTACAGCTGCAGAATCCTGAAGCCTGAAGTGAAATAGGAACTTTTGCTTTTCCATGGCTTGTATCTTTCTGCGCATGTTCAAGTGTTTTCACGTAATTACATGTATTGGAATTATTTTTGAGGTGATCCTCGGTTGTCTATATACCTCTATTCTCTACCAAAGAATGGGAGGTGAAGATAGGAGACATGCTTGAAAATCTAGTGGGTTTTGACTCAGTCATTTCTCAGCATATTTGAAGCTGAGCATATTGGCGATTTTACAATCTTCAGAGATGGATTTGTCTTCTGAGCTAAAGCAATAGAACAAAATCCTGTATAAAGTGTTAATGCTTAGACCTAGCTATTCTGAATTCTTCCCATTATTCTATTTACTACACAAGCAGTGATTCATCCTACTGAATAAATATGAAACAAACAATTTAAATATTTTCCTGACACTCTCTTGAATCAGCATTTGAGAAGATTATTGGATAAGGAATATTTTCTTTAAATGTATGCAAATGCAAAGCTTATTTCATTTTAAAATAACTGAGTGGATCAACATTTATTTCAAGGTTTGAGATATTGTTTGTATACCTGACTCATCAGGAAAAGGCTAAAGATTTTTTGTTCAATTTGAAATGGTAAAATAATTTATATTCTGAATGAGGCTCCATCTGTGCTCCACAGAGCCCGGAATATCATGTGAGGATGGTTTGCAGAAGGGGAGCTGCAGGGCTCCCTTTCTTGATCGGATTTCTTTTTTAACCACAACCAATCCACAACCCATAAAAGAACAGATATCATGCAACTGTGGTACTATTTTTCTGAATAACAAATACCCACCGGCTGCTTCATTCCTGATTCTTAGTTGGGTTTAATTTATACTGTTAGAAGATTATTTTTAATAATGATACTAAACTTCACATTGCATGCAGAACCTATCACATCAGGGGGACATCTCGAAGGATATACCTTGGGATTGCAGTGACTTTGCATTTTGTGGGCAATCCTTGCTCGGATCCTGACCCCTGACTGTTCAGCACCTTGGGACATCCTCTCGACGTGAAAGGCATTTATAGAGTTAATTTTGTTGTTGTTGTTGATCTGGAGTGCTTGCTGTAACTCAGAGAGGACTGAATTGATTTGTTCCTGGTGTAATTGTTGCAGTTCAAAGCAAATTTTTTGTGCATTTTCCCTACGCAGTGGAAATTTTATGAAATTTCATTGGATGGCTTATTATCAGTAAAATTATGTTGTAAGTGCTTTTGAACTACATTAACTCAATTTCTACCTCCTCTGCATCACAAATTACACACTTCAGGCAAATAGAGGGACAAACTGAATGCAATTATTTGTGACAGGGTGACAATACAATTGTAATATGATTTAGTTTGATAACGTAGAGGTTGATAATTTACTCGGTAAATAGATGGCTTCTGACAAATGGCCTGAATTCATTTAAAGTATGAGAGGTATTTCTTCGCTAATAAAGCACAAGCTACATATGTGCAATGTTTGATCCCTGAATTCGAGGAACAGGTCTGTATTTGCCAGCTATGGCTCTATCAACCATCATGAATGAAGATAGATACACACCCACACACAGGTAGTCGGTCGGAAATTCCCTCGTGTTCACTCATTCTCTCAAAATGACTGCCAGTGCTTCATAAAGTAATAATATAACAACAATCAAATAATTGCCTCAGGTGTGTCTCTCTAACTTCCCTGAGATATAGTTTGTTCTCAGCAACTTATTGGTTTTCAGCCTGTAAGCCAATGTCCACAGCCTTACTAATGTCAAAGACCTGGAGCTCACACAATGTGTATTGGATGATCTAACGCATCTCTGAACAGTCTTGCAACAACTCCTACAGGCTTACTTCCACTCTGTCCGAAACTCCCTTGTGTTCATTGATGTTCTCAATTCCATTGTTCCCTTTTGCCCTTCTAATGTTGCATGCCTGAGGGTTAATAATATAATTATAATAATATTCCTTGCATTTGATATAGCACCTTTCACATCAGGAAGCCATCCCAAACCACTTCCAGGAATATTGTAAAGTTAAGTGATTGTGTGTCTTGTGGACTATGTGTTTTGTGGATTTATTGTTACCTCAAACCAATTGATGGTGTTAGAGTTGCCTACAAAATCGCAGTCACTTCATTTTCTGCTATGCTATGAAGTGTCCTCCTGACATGAGAGGTACAAATACAAGGACTATTATATAATTACTATAACTCATAGAATAGAACATAAAACAAGAGTAAGCTTTTCAGCCTGTCAAACCCACTAGGTAATAGCTTACTCCTTCCTGTGCAATGTTCTTAAATATTCTCTAGTACTGAATGTTTATATGATCTTATGCCTTACCATGAAACAAGCTTTGAATAAAAATACAACCCCACTGACAAAAGCACGCATTTTATTCAGAAACCTAACACAATATCTATAGTAACTGCCAGGAATGATGTGTTTTTACAGCCATTGGGGTTTGTACTTCCTGGGTAATTTATCCTTTCAAAATTGCTTCAGGTGTTGCTCAGAATCATTTTTGTCAACTCACAATGATTTATGTGTGTGTCTGTGTCACTATATGTGGAGTTCTGTAGCTCAGTGGTTAGAGCACTCGCCTTACAAGTGTGAGACCTGTATTTCGAATCCAGGTAGGTCAGGGTGAAACCTTGGGCAAGTTTCCTTACTCCACACGCCTAATAATAATCCGTCCAAAAAAAACTATAATAACTTGGTCATTTCAATCCATGTGTGGGGATTTTGTGGGCAACTCTCTAACACCATCAATTGGTTTGAGGTAACAATAAATCCACAAAACACACAGGATATTTGTGGGACTCTGCTGTGCACAATTCACTTTACAGTATTTTCTGTGAAGCACTTTGAGACATCTAGAAAATGTGGAAAGCGCTATATCAAATCCAAGAATTATTATTAATATTATTATATGTGTATGTGTGTGAGTGTTTCTCTCTCTTGCACAACACTCATCAATAAAGCTTATGACAACATTATGTTGTATACAGTGCAATCCCCCACTGCCTCCTCTATATATTTAATATACTGTATAAGGAATCACAAACCAAGATTTACGTTCAATGAAATTGTGATCTTCAATTGCATTGTCAAGGTTTATTTGTGTCTGGTATGATTGTAAATTCCTAGGGTTAATGATCATTTGATTATGTAGTCCGTTAGCCATCCACAAGTACACATTTCTAATATTATTCTTCCCAATGTGAAAGGCACCACATAAATGTAAATTTGTATTGTATTGTGCTGCTGCGAAAATAAATGACTACCAATGGCATTTCCAAATATACAATGCTAGTTGCATGGCGAGTGGGGGGAAATAAAATAAACTTAGTAAAACCAGCATCGTCACTGAAAACATAGCAATCTTCAGACACGCACTTCATATTGCGGGGATGCTGGTTCAGCAATGAATCCTGATTCTTGTCACACTGTGCAAAGATAAAAGGTGGCTTAACCAATTTAGTAAAGGGCGGGAAGGGCTCTGGGCTCTAATCTGTTCTCTCTGAATGTTTTTTTTGTTCAGTTTCTGATCTTATCGAAGCAAAGGTCGAAATACTTCAAAGTATCTGATCGTCTGCGATCATCTGAAAACCTTTGTCTTCGACAGTGCTTATGGCCACTACCCCCAACTCTCCTGGTTTGGAGTCAAGTTCCGCCATTGTTAAGCACTCAGAGAGACTACCCAGTGTGGAGGGCGTTATATAAGTGCAAGTTGTTTTTGCTGGTGGTGGGCCAAATGCCTGACATATTCCAGCTGTATTATGGTTTGCTATTTATTGTACCAACCTTCTCTACCACACACAGTCCTAGCTCATCCCTTGCTCTGCAGTCCTTCCTGACTCATTCACTGAATTAATTTTCACGACACATGGAGTGGAATTTGCCTGATTTGATTATATTTCTCACAATCAAGTTTTTAGATTCAGGATACCTACAACCATACATGGGGGAATCATTCCCAATGCTGGAATTATTCTCCCCACCCAGGAACCAGCATTTAATTAGCTTCTCAGCGTGTGCAGGTTTGTCCAGCTTTCACACTCACATAAGAACATAAGAAATGCTGGACGAAAAAAGGTCCATCTAGTTCACCTTCTACCTTCCTGGCAGCCGCATGCACATATGTCCTGAACTACCTTTGTACTATAATCCCATAGTATCATTTTCTAAAAGTAAACTATCTAATCTGTGCTTGAAAAAACCAACACTTCCTACTTCAACCATCTTCTTAGGGAGTCTCTTCCACAGGTTCACTATTTGCTCACTAAAATATTGTTTGCTAGATTTATTCTGAATTTACCTACCCCCCTTCACAGGCCATGTCCTCTGGCTTTACTATTGTGGACAACCTGTCATGATCTATATTGTCTAGCTCCTTTAGAATTTTAAAGACAGCAATCATGCCACCTCTCAATCTTCTCTTTTCCATCATGAACATGCCCAATATACTTAATCACTCCTCGTAGTTCAGTCCTTCCATTCCCTCAATCATTTTGGTTGCCTTCCTCTGTATCTTCTCAATTTCTGCAATATCCTTTTTGTACTGCAGCGACCAGAACTGTACACAGTAGGGGCCTACTCTAGGTAAGGTCTCACCAATAATTTGTACCATGGCAGGATTACCCAACTATTTTGGCTGTTAATCTTTTGATACATCCAAACATCAGGTTTGTTTTATTCATAGAGCATTGTTGATCGAGCTTCAATTTATTGCCAATCAGGATGCCCAGGTCCTTTTCATTTTCCATACATATTATTTTCCTTCCGTTCAAATAATAGTATTTCAGGATTTTGTTCTCATGTGAAGTACTTTATGTCTCTCCATGCTCCCATGTTGCTTCAAAATATACAATGTTAGTTGCAGGGCGACCTCCTACAAGAGGGAGATTTCACGGTCTAACTGTGGGAGACATGATCTCATCATAAACTTTATTGAAGAATGCAAGTGTTGCGCAAGAGAGAGAGAGACACACACACATATATAAATATAGACACATAGCCACAGTCCCACCTCAGATAACCTGCCCAGCAACAACAATGTGCATTTATTTAATGCCCTTCATGGGGGTAACATTGCTGAATGCTTAACAGCTGCATGGGTTGACATGGAGCCAGAGAGGGTGAGTGTGAATAGCTCATGAATCCTGGTGCGCCGCCAGCCTCAACATCCAAGGCTGTACTCTCCACCTCACAAAGCCAGTCAGGAACCTTGGCATCACGTTTGACCCCAAACTCTCCTTCCTCCCCCACATCCGCGCCTTGACTGGCACCGCGTACATCACCTCATGGCTGGACTATGGAAACTCTCTCCTCGTCGGCATCCCCAACTCCTCCATTCACAGCCTGCAGGTCATCCAAAACTCTGCAGCTCGTGTATTATCCCGCACCCGCCTCCGCGACCACATAACCCCCACCCTCGCCCGTCTCCACTGGCTCCCCATCCTCCAGAGGATCGAGTTCAAGATCCTCGTCCTCACCTTCAAGGCCTTACACGGCCTTGCCCCGCCCTATTTAACCGATTTACTCTCCCCCTATAAGCCCACCCGGACCCTCCGTTCAGCAGGTCTTGGCCTGCTCCAAGCCCCCCCGCCCGAACCGCCCCATCATCGGAGGCCGGCCTTCAGTTTCTCCGTTCCCACCCTATGGAATTCCATCCCCCAATCCCTCTGCCTTGTTTCCTCCCTTTCTTCTTTCAAGGCCGGTTTGAAGACTTTCCTCTTCGACTGTGCCTTTTGTTCCCCCCCGAATGTTTCGACCTCCCCTACGTATTTCATCCCTTCCCAAACACTCGCCTCCCAGCTTGGGTCACACGCCTCCTGTGCAGCGCCTTGGGACGTCCTCTCGATGTGAAAGGCGCTTTATAAGTTTAAGTTGTTATTGTTGGTGCAGGAAAAGACATAGGCTGCAGATGTGTAGATTTTATTTTGGGGTGGGGGGGGGGGGGCACTGTCAAAGAGGAAAGTCTTCAGTTGTGATTTGAAGATGGGAAATGAGGGAGTAAGCCAGAGGCAAGGAGCATAGTGGCGAGCATGATGATTTCAATCCACTGGGGGGGTGGAGGAATTAGAAGAGCCAAGTGAGGTGAGGGTGATTGGCTCATGAAGCCTGGTGAGTGAAGAGGACATGGGCTGTAGAGTTCTGGATAGGAATTGCAATCATAAATATGCTATACAGAATATAAAACACTATAACTTGACAGCCAGCCTAATAGGAAGGATATAATTGATGCACAAGAGTTCAGCAAAAAGGCCTATTTTATGCCATACCACAAAAGGGATAGTTAATATTCCGGATATGCTGAAGGCATATTGAGAAATCCATTCTGTTCAGAGGTTACGTTTCTCCTTGCTTCATCGAATAAATGGCAGGGTAATCCCATTGCTTCCACAGGTACAGGAAAAGGTACTTCAAAAAATGGGTTTCACAGGGTTTTTACATCACATAACACCATATTCACCACATAACAACATGCCTACATTCACATATAAGTACAGATGCACACAATCTGACCTGGGCTAACCAGCATTTATATAGCAATCATCAGACAGGGTAGCCCTCACATGCACTTTTTCACTCTTCAGATCACATCACTCTGTACACTCGAATGTTTCCCCTTTGACAGCTCTATCTGCAGTCTGCTGATCATGCTACACAGCTCTTCATGTATGGTACTGGCTCAGAGTGAGAATTCATTACCGGTGAACCATGACTTGCGCTCTCAGTTTGGAGTTTGGAGATGGATTCAATCAGGAAATTGAGACTGTGACAGTAGTACTGCATATTCTCACTAATAAAGGTCTTACGTCATTTACTATTAAACAGAGCCTTTATTTAACTAACTAATAACGCACAAGATTAGCAACAACAACCACAAAAATTATGTTTGCTTAGCGCCTTTCAGGTTGGGAAGATGTCCCAAGGGGCTGGACAATCAGTATTTTAGACCAGCACTGGGGGTCAGGATTGCAAAGATGAAGGACAGGGAGAGAAGGTAAATGACTAAAGGCATGGCCAAAGCGGAGGGTCTCAAGACAGGTCTTGAAGGAATCAAAGTCGGAGCGAGGTGGAGAGACTGTGTGATAAAGTTCCAGATGCAGGGCAGAGTGGCTGAAGGCTGAAGACCAGGATGATCTGCAGCCGATGGAGAGAAGAATTGTGGAAGCTGACAAGCAGGGATTTGATACAGTTTTTGATCAGGATTTGCTGAATCTTTTTCTATATTCCATACTGCTGGTCAGATTATTAAAAGCATATCCACAAGTTACGCTAACATTGCTCTTAGCACACAAACTACTGGAAAACCTGGCAACCCTGTTTTTCTTAAGTTCAAAAATGCTCAAGCATTTCATGTGCCTGTCGGGAAGAGAATTGATCCTATTGAAGTTAACCAGTAATGGAGAAGTGAGAGGGAGTGATAGAGTACCTATATTGTCCCCATCAAGAATGAAACCCATCGAGTTTGACATTGTGTGGTATTTATTACAAATCCCTGGGAAAAAAAACAGAGATGAAGCTCTGCTTTATGTACAGTGAGGATTTCTTCTCCTCAGAGTTATAGGTCAAGTTTCAAGTTATGCACAGCCATTGTGAAAAGGAAGTTAACCCTAACAATGCATCAACCTCAAGCATTTAAATGGTTTCACTCAACAACATATAGCAGACAAATGGGCTTTCTTCATTCAAATCAATTTTGTCATTTTATGAGGAATTCAACATGGTGAATGCCAACAATGATCCCCACATCAGTAAAAGATGAACAAACCGGGGACCAGCACAGAACAAGAGAGCAGATGTCCACCTTACTTGAGCATTTTAACCCTAATATTTAATTTCATGAAATCAAATAATTATCCAATATGCAGGAATCCAATATTTCCAAATTAATCAGAGGTATAGTTAGCAGGACACCAGGAGGAATTCTGTTCTCTTTTTCAAGAGAACACTGTTCTCTGTTCAACATGAAACTTTAACTGTGGAACTTTAACATTTTGACACAGAGATGTGAATGCTACCAACTGAGCCAGGATGACACACTTATAACCACTAAATATTTGAAATAGTAATTTCTACTAATATAATAGTAGAGTAGCTCATTCAAGCTCATAATTACCATTAGCTTGTCTTTTGATTAATATATTAGATGTGCCAAAATAGACAAAGGGTATATTTTAAACCCACAGAAACAGCCTTCAAAGGCAGTAACTGACACTGGCAGAGAAGTACTAGGTATTTTAATAATATAACAATAATCATTGCGCCTTATCATGTCGTCGAGACGTCTTAAAAGTACTACACAGAATATACTGTAAAGCAAATTGAGTGAATATTTTATCGGCAAAACGCTGCAGCCAATTGCACACAGAAGTATACCACAAGAACATTTGTGGATTGAGTGACCAATTTGTTTTATCAGGGGTTGGGTATGGGGGAATTATTACCCAGAATGTGGTAATTATTATTATGTTAAACCCACTGAAACAGCATTCAAAGCTAGTAAAGTATCTCGAACACTGGACAATGTAGTGCTAGGTATTTTAAGCTTATCGCTGCTGTCTATACCATATGTTTGCAGCTGGTTTCCTTTCCTCTTCATCCTGAAGGATTTCTGAGGCTTGGCCTTGGCTCATGTAAATGTGTATGATTCAAAAGCCACTGCTTTCTTAGCTGGATGCGGGCTATTCAGTTCACGTTTTTTGACACTGATCTTGTGCGCAGACTAATCTAGCATCTGTGCTCAGCTGGTGATGAATGGCTCACAGAAATGCAATAAGAAGCCATTTAGGTTTTGCCACATGCAGGTGTTGCAGTATTCGCCTGTTTTGAGGATGCCTTTTCAGATACACTGCACATAGGTAGCACCTGGTACAAATGGAATTCACTTGCATCGGGTAACAGATGTCACTCAGTTTCAATGGCAACTTCCATTCTGTGGATCTAGGTTAGCTATTATATGGTCCCCACAGTAGAGGGCCAATATCATAAAGCAGTGCCAGCTGGGTCAGTGATACGGAACCCACATTCATTGGATGTCAGTATTTTAGCCTTAAAGCAATAGACTCCCCCATGATAGGTAATGGCTCTGTGACATGCATGGCAGCTGCCGTTTTCATGCAAAATAAATATATAATATTGTTATATTATAAATTATCATCATACAAACCCAAACAAGTGTTAAAATAAAACATCTGTTTATTTGACTTTTGTCCTATTTATGATCTTATCTTATTTTCCAAAAGTAAAATCTGCTATAAAATTATTAATTTATTTTAAAATAGATTACATAATATTGATGCTTGCATTTATTAAAAATAAATATATAATAAGTTATTATTATAAATACATATATCATAACATAAATAATGTGCATGTCCTCCTGACTTGAAGGGTTAAATTAAAGCAAATTGTTGTTTTCATTGTATACTTGTGATGTATTTGTATTTTGAGAGGATTCTGCTTTTCATCCAGAACTAGCATTTAAATATAATAATATATTAATCAGAATAATCCTTGCATTTGATATAGGGTTTAGTGTATGCGGGCAGCAGTGATTTGGATCAGCTAGATCCTGTACAGGGTGGAGCTGGGGAGATCAGCGAGGAAGGCAATTGAAAACACAAGTCGGGAGGTGACAAACAGATGGAAGAGTGTTTCGGCTGCGTCTGGGGTAAGGTATAGTTGGAGGTGGGCAATGTTGCATAGCTAGTGGAAGGCAGTCCTGGTCAAACTGGGTGCATAGGTTGCCACCTGTTCAATATGTCTGAGGGATAGGCTGGAGAGGTTGAGGAGGTCAGAGCCACAGGACAGAAGACGTTGATGGGAATCAAGGAGTATGGCTTCCGTATATTGTTGATGTTTAGTTGCAAGACATTTGTGCTTATCCAGGCGCTGATAAGGTGCTGTATGAAATACAAGGACCATTATTAATATTAATAATAATTGTCATACAAAAGTCCAAACAACATAATATATGAGAACATACATTATTTTTCTTTTTATCATCATGAATGTTACAGTTTTTTTTTGGTGTGTTAAAATCAAATATTCTTGTGTTTGATTTTGCTCCTGGTAACTTTTAATCCTAATTTGCCTTCAAAAAACAGTAGCTGCACTTTACAGTAAATATTGCGAAGCACTTTGAGATGCATTCCAACATGAAGGGAACTATAGCAAAAGAAATAATAATAATAATCCTTGCATTTGATATAGTGCTCAAAGTGCTTATTAAAAGCAAGGCTTATTATATATTATTTAACCCTGCTTTTTAAGCCTAACGTCCCATATTTAACTGGTATCTCCAATTATTGCATTTTTATTAGCTTACTCTAATGAAATGGTTCAGGGTGGTAATGTTACAAAGCAATTATTGTGACTTAACAAAGATGGATTTCTTTAGTAGAATGCGAACCATCAAAATGTATTTTTAAAATTTATTATTTACAGATTAAAAAATTTGAAGAGCTATGCCAAACATACATTTATTTTATCATCATAAATGTGTAAATGTTACAGTGTTTTTGATGCGCTAAAATTAAAATATTCTTTTGTTTGATTTTGTTCCTGGTAATTTTTCAACTATACCCTCTCCAAACATTTGAGAAAATAATGATACAAAAGTCGCCAGACTGAGAGGAAAGAGCCTTCGGCAATGTGGCCTCACATTGTTGGATCAAGTAATCACAGCTAGTTATACTTGTCCCACATACTATTGAACTCTGTATCACAATGCCAAATGTCACTGAATGCCACCTATGTAGCTCACAGATCTTTCAAAGCTAGAGAACACAGGTAAAAGATAGCAACAACAACAACAAAATTACATTTGTATAACTCCTTTTACGTTCGGAGGATGTGCCAAAGTGCTGGAAGGTAGGGGATTTAATCATTTAGGAGAAACATCTACATGCAGTGGGTAGTGAGAATGTGGAAGTCATTGCTAGAAGTTGTGATTGAAGAAAAAAACATTAATATGTGTCACAGAAAATGTTATGCAAACATGAGGGAGAGAGGTGGAGGCTCATGTAGAAGTATAAAGGGGGTTTGAGTTGGGCCAAATGGTTTATTTCTGAGCTGTACCATTCTGAGTAATGTTGTTTAACTTTCCTCATCATCGCATCAGAGTTTCAGCACTTAATGCTGAAAATTTAAAGCAAGTTGAAATGTTTGGATAAACTGTGGGAAAAATATGCCAAATTACATTTAGACATAGAAGTACAGTACCTTTATAATGGAATCAAAAATATGTTGGGGAGAAATTAAATTTGGGTGTAGATTTACTCTTGTTTATTATTATTTCACAGGGTTAAGAACATGACAAATTGGGAAATTCAGGAAAATGGCTTTAAACCTAAGGCTCTTTTTAAGAATTTGCCAAATTTTTCAAAGCTGTTAAATGTAAGTGGAGAAAATCTAGACTCTGGTAGAATATCTCAGATTTCACTGATTCACAGAGCAGGCTTCCTGTAATCATTACAACTTTCAGCTTGTAACTTTTCACAGCATAATACAGTATAGCAAATCAGAAATCCAAATCACAAATCACTGAGTCTTTCTTTGCTCAGCAGCCATTTTCAGACATTGCCAGCTGGGGATTCTCAAGTCGGCAACTTTTGCCATGCGTTCAACAAATAAGGTCATTAAGCTTCAGATATTACTTAATGAAATAAGTTGAGATAATTTCAATGAGATAAGGCACTATATCAAACGCAAAGAATTATTATGTTATACAGTCACAACCCAGCAGCTAATTTCACTATTCAATAGCTTCAAACCAGAGAGCAACTAACCTTCTTTGAAAAGGTAGAATTTTAGAACCTAAAATGAAAAATACATATCAACAATATGTATTTATCTCGTACCTTATCCTTCATCTCAGAGTGCTTTATGATGGTTGCTGAGAAGGGTGAGGTGGTCAGAGGCATGTTTGAAGGGGTATGTTTTGAGGCAGGACAGAAATAGAAAAGACAGAAAAGTAAGACTCATCCTGGACTGCAGGGTTTCTATTTATTTACAGTATTTTCATTTAAGAGGCAGATGGTGACTAAAACACCCTCATAGCTAAGCCCTGCAGCCTTGCAAGGCACACAGTGCATTTACAGTGCTGCAATTAGCTGTTGTCCTCCTCTGAAAACAAGTATTCCATAGACAACAGTAAATTATTTTTGAGCTTCTTCACAAGAATATTTTACTTCAAGGAAAGCTAATGTCTACAGCTGATGTACAACTAAATCACCATTTTCCTTTCTATCACTAAAATAAATCACTATTTTCTTCCAAAAATGTTATGTGGTTTAAAAGACTTTTTTTTAGGGGTGCAGGGATTATTATCCCAGAAAAGCGATTTGCCAATCGACTAACAACCGGGTTTTTATTTACTGCTAGGTAAACAGAGGCATGTGGAGTAAGGAAACTTGCCTAAGGTTTCACTCTGGCTGGGAATTGAACCCGGTTCCTTATGAGGCAAGCCTGCTAACCATTACGCCATAGGATTCTAAAAAATACTGTTATTTTTAGGCCATACTCCTTGGCTCTCGTTAACATCTCCATTCGCATGGCTCTCACCTCCTCCACCTTCCCGGCCTGCCCCTAAAACTCACCGAACCTGTGCGCAACCTTGGCATCAGGTTCGACCCCCAACTGTCCTTCCTCCCCCACATCCGGTCCGTCACCAGCACAGCCTTCTACCACCTCCGACGGATTGCCCGTCTCCGGCAATACTTCACCTTAAAAGCCGCTGAAACCTTGGTCCATGTCTTTGTCACCTCTCGGCTGGATTATTGCAACGCCCTCCTCGCTGGTCTCCCCTCCACCACAATCCACAAAATCCAGCTAATCCAAAACTCTGCCGCCCGCATACTCACCCGCTCTAAGCTTCGCTTCCCCATTACCCCAATCCTTGCCAGACTTCACTGGCTCCCTATCCCAGAGTGGATCGACTTCAAAATCCTCACCCTTGTTTTCAAATCCCTCCACTCCTCTGCACCCCCCTATCTCTCTGATCTCCTCTCCCCCCCAACCCAGCACCCGCTGCCTTCACTCCTCTGGGTCTGGCCTCCTCCATGTCCCCGAGTCCTCTGCTCCACCCTCAGCGGCCGTGCCTTCAGCCATTACACCCCGAGGCTCTGGAACTCCCTTCCTCACTCGCTTCGCCTCGCCCCCTCTCTTCCCAGTTTCAGGTCACAGTTGAAGACCTTTCTCTTCGACCGAGCTTTTGGTCACCTTCCTGCCCCTGCTCCTGGCTTGGTCCCGGGATCCGCTACTGTGAAGCGCTCTGAGACGCCGTCCGGCGTGGAGGGCGCTATATAAATCAAAGTTGTTGTTGTTAATTAATTAATGGAATGAGTATCAGCAGTCTACTCAGCCACCATTGCTTTAATAATCCTTATCATAAATAATAATCATGGCATTTGACTTAGCATTTACAATCTTGAAATGCCACTAAGTATTTTTGGTGATTGCTTACAAAAACAAATTGGATTTATTTATATAGTGCCCTTTCACAAAGAATAACACCTCAGAGCACTTTGCAAAGATGGGGACACAATTGCGGAGGGAAATATTGATTGTATTTTATAGACAAATATTGTCCAGTCAATTTTCACACAGTAAAGATTTGCAAGCAACTCTGAATGAAATGACTATTCATCTGTATCTTCCCAATTATCCCTGGATTCCTTTGCAGGAATGAACTGGGCTGGTCTCTTGATGAAATGAACGTTGAGAAAGGACTTAACTGATGAGTTGATAGTGAGGAAATTTCAAGTACAGTATTACAACAACAACAACAACAAATTACATTTATAGAGCGCCTTTCACGTCGGGAGGACGTCCCAAGGCGCTGCACAGGAGGCGTGTGACCCGAGCTGGGAGGGGAGTGTTTGGGAAGGGGTGAGACACGAAGGGGAGGTCGAAAAATTCGGGGTGGAACAAAAGGCACGGTCAAAGAGGAAAGTCTTCAAACCGGCCTTGAAAGAGGAATGGGAAGAAACGAGACGGAGGGATTCGGGGGTGGTATTCCATAGGGTGGGAGCGGAGAAACTGAAGGCCCGGCCTCCGATGGTGGGGCGGTTCAGGCGGGGGGCTTGGAGCAGGCCAAGTCCTGTTAAACGGAGGGTCCGGGTGGGCTTGTAGGGGGAAAGTAGATTGGTTCAATAGGGCGGGGCAAGGCCGTGTAAGGCCTTGAAGGTGAGGATGAGGATCTTGAACTCGATCCTCTGGAGAATGGGGAGCCAATGGAGACGGGCGAGGGTGGGGGTTATATGGTCACGGAGGCAGGTGCGGGATAATACACGGGCTGCAGAGTTTTGGATGACCTGCAGCCTGTGAATGGAGGAACTGGGGAGGCCGACGAGGAGAGAGTTTCCATAGTTCAGCCTCGAGGTGATGTATGCGAGCACGAGTGTTTCGGCAGCGCGGGGGGTAAGATAGTTGCGGAGCCTGGCAATGTTACGCAGGTGGAAATAAACGGTGCCGGTCAAGGCACGGATGTGGGGGAGGAAGGAGAGTTTTTGATCGAACATGATGCCGAGGTTCCTGATTGGCTTTGTGAGGTGGAGAGTGCAGCCTTGGATGTTGTGGCTGGCAGCGCCCTATGTGCGGAGGCGCTGGCTTGAGCCGATCAGGAGGGCCTAGGTCTTACTCACGTTCAATTGCAGGAAGTTGTCCCTCGTCCAGGACTCGATGTCGGACAGACATGCTGTCAGAACATCGATGGTCTGGGGGTTGAGCGATGAGACAGAAAGGTACAGCTGGGTGTCGTCCACATACATGTGGAAATTTACCCCATGTTTGCGGATGACATCGCCCAGATGGAGCGTGTAAAGGGTGAAAAGGAGGGGGTCTAGGACAGAGCCCTGAGGGACGCCGTGAGAAACTGTGCGGGGGTTTGAGGAAAACCCGTTGGAAGAAACAAAGTGTAAACGGTGCGTCAGGTAGGAATGGAACCAGTCAAGGACTGTGCCTTGAAGGTTGAAGTGGGAGGAAAGATGTTGGAGGAGGATGGTGTGATCGACTGTGTCGAACGCAGCAGACAGGTCAAGGAGGACGAGGAGGCAGAGGGAGCCATGGTCACAGGCGGTTAGGATGTCATTTGTGACCTTGACCAGGGCAGTTTCTGTGTTGTGAATTGGGCGGAAACTTGATTGGAGGGGTTCAAGAAGTGAGTGAGTTGAAAGGAAAGAGCGGAGCTGGGAGGCAACCACTCTTTCAAGGACCTTGATGCACAGAGGCAGCTAATCTTAAATGTATATTCATCACCATCGGTATATTCCCACTGCCCAGATACTCTGATGTCTCAGATTGTTGTGTGGACACACTACATGTTCACAAGTAGATAAAGGGTGTTCTTCTGTATTTCATGCTGTTCATATAATCCAGTAAACGAAATGCACACAAGGGAGATATCATTTGATAAAGTTACTATCACACCTACAAGCCATTCTCAAATCAGCTCAGACCCCACAGACAGACTGGAAATTGATGGAAGCAGTGTTTCAGAGTGATAGGCTCCATTACAATTTTTGTCACATGGCACCATAAAATGTCACATCTGGGATGAGGGAGTTTAGAACTTCTCCGGAGAGCTAAAGGCCAGTGAGCAACCTTGATCATTTTTTTCTAAATAACCTCTCCAAACGCTTCCTTTGACCTTCCTGCTGAGAAGAAAATGCATTTTTCAAAAGCGTTTTTATCACAGACTCTCTGAGAGATTGTCTCTGCTGGTTTATGAGTAATGAACTCATTCACTCTCCTCTCCTGGGCCCAGACAAGGCGAGGTCAATGTAATCAACAACTGCCATCTGTCACCAAAAACTGATTTTTACTTCCCCTTAATTCAACAGCAGACGCTTTTAGGTGGCCACAGAGTGAGAAGTGACTGTTCCACTTGATATCCGTGCGATATTTCTTCCAGGTTACCACTGCTGAGCATTTCTCATTAAGACAACAAACTGGAACAACGGATAAAACTGTAAAGCCAGTGACTAGCTTGTATTGTTGCTCGGGAATGGTATGGGAGGTCATGGGAAAAGATTAAAACAAGCAAATAATGTACAGCGCTGTGCTGCTGAGGTCATGGAGAGGCGGAGTGAATATTGGCTGTGGTGGGTGGTAGGGTAGGTTTGCGTAGAGCACATGCAATCATAGGCATGAAAATAGCCAATCGCCTCACTGAACCAACTCATTACTCATCTAACAGCAGCTGAACCTTTCCAGTTTCATTTCACCTTTTTAAGGACATTGCACTGGATGTGGCAAAAATAGAATGGATTGACCTCACCCGTTCACTAAGTGCAAAAATTATCTGGACTTAGAAGTAAGAGTTTTGGTGTTGAAATTTGCGGATACAATTGTATTTGTACATTTACAACACATAAAGCCTTTCAGATTGAGTATCTGTCTGAAAGCGCTTAACACTCTGGGTGGGCAGCCGAGCTTGGTATGAAAACCAAAGTCGGTGGGGAACGGATAGATGACCAAAAGCGCGGTCAAAGAGGTATATTTTGAACATTGAAGAGTGTAAGGAAGGGACTCTTACAAATGACATTCTGTCCATCTGTGACCAGGGCTCTCTCTACCTCCTCGTCTTCCTTGACCATTCTGCCTTTGACACCATGGACCACTCAATCCACCTCCACCACCTCTCCTCCACCTCAACTTTCAAGGTTATGTCCTTGACTGGTTCAGGGCTTATCTCTCACACTGTCTCCAATTTGTCTCCACTAATGGTTGCTCCTCCAGCCCCTACACCATCTCGCGCCATATTCCTCAGAGCTCTGTCCTCGGGCCCCTTCTCTTCAACCTCTACATGCTCCCCTCCCCATTGGTGACATCATGTGCAGACTTGGGGTCAATTTCCACATGTACATGGATGACACCCACTTCTATCTCTCTGCTTTGATTCCGGAACAACTGGCATCCTGACAGACTGCTTGTTTCTTGTTGTTATTGTTGGTAAAGGTTATGAAAGAATTTGATAAGGTGAATCTTAATAGGCTGTTTCTACTTGATGGTGAGTACAAAACAGAGGGTTATCAATATAATAGCCAGTAGTACATCTACTCCTGCTTCACAGGTCTACTTCTGGTGTGAAGAACAAATTTCCTCAATAGAATTCGGTAAGAATGTGGCTGGAAACTAAAGTTGAATAAAAAAAAACCAATGCATTTTAAAGGAAACTTGACACATACATGAGTGAGATGGGAATAAAGGGGTAAGGAAAGAGGAATAAGGGAGAAGGAGGTTTGTGTGGAGCATCAACATCATCATAGACTAGCTAGGCCAAATGGTCTGATTCCGTGTTGCATCATTCTATGTAATTTTAAGGATTTCATTTCTAGAAAGAAGAATTGTTTCCAATCCACCTCAATCACATATCCTCCTCACTTCAATAATAACAATACGAGCAATCCTTGCATTTGATATAGCGCTTTTCATGTCTTCTAGACGTTTCAAAATGCTTCACGGAATATACTGTAAAGTGAATTCGCTGTATATATGTGGGTGAAACATGGCAGCCAATTGCGCACAGCAGTATCCGAAAAATAATTGTGAATTGAAAAGACCAATATATTATTGCCTTTTTTGAGGGATTATTATTAGGCGTGTGGAATAAGGAAACCTGCCCAAGGTTTCATCCTGCCTGGAATTGAACTCAATTGGAAGGTGAGTTCTCTAACCACTGAGCTACAAGATTCCACGTGATGTATAGGCAGGCAAATGTGGTATGTGATATGCCGTACACATATCATATTTTTTGTAGCTCAGGTGGTTGTACTCTTGTCTCTGGATAAGACGTTTGTGGGTTTAGGACTGGAACTCACATTGTCTATGTTGAAACTCCAGTGGAGTACTGAGGGTGTGCAGCAATGTCAAAGGTGTTGTTCTTCAGATGAGATGTTAAACTGAGATCCCATCTACCTGTCCAGGTGTCCGTCTCTGATCCAATGGTACTATTCAAAAAGGTGTAATTCGATTCTATGTTATTCTAAGAATTTGATTTCTAGAAAGAAAAATTATTCCCAATCCATCTCAATCAGATCATTAAGTAAGACAAGAGAAATAGGAGCCGACACAAATTGTTCAATCAATTGATATTTATTTATACAAATGAATAAGATTACAACCAGTTAATCAATTTAAAGTAATATGTATATTTAGTACAATTCACAACAAGTAAAGTGGACCAACTGTTTAAGTGTTGATTGTTGATCAGTATGTTGATGGTTGTCACAATCTTCTTTTTCATCCTTGTAAATTATTTTAAGATATTGATTACGGGAAGCTAGTCCGTGTTAAAAAATCTCTGATTTTCCTTCGTTGAGAATTTTGATTGTTGATTTGTGAACATAAATCTTTGTCTTTTTTCTTTAAGATATTGGTTACAGATAGCGAGTGATACAGATAGCTGGCTGATTCCTAAATCTCTCTCTTCTGCCAAACTCAGCTTTTCTCTTCTAACCCCCAAATCTCTGGTTATTTATATCTCTTTGGTCACGTACACGAGTCTGTTCAACGTATTGTAAAAAACACCAGCTGCAAAATCCAAGGACAAACTTTATCATCCACTTGTCCTTGCATTCATGCATTTGCGTATAAAAGTCAGCTTTTACAAAGTAAACAAGTGCATGAGTCTTTGTGATTTTCTTTAGTCAATTTAAGACAACACAGAATTCTGGGATTGTTTACAAATCGCCCAAAATAGAAATAGCACTCATTCCATGGCTGTTTGTGGGATATTGCTGTTAAAATTCGCTGCCCCATTCTCCCACAAAATACAGTATTAACATTGCATCTTTGTAGCTCTTTGAAGTTCAAGGATTAATAGAAGAATTAATATTATTAAATATTACAGTATTGTTATGCCATAGGCCAGGTTCACCCAGTATCTCATCACAGCCTCATTTATCTCAGGTTATTTTAAGAAGATTGCATGCTTGATTCTCCCTCAGTAGATGAAGTGTCGAGAATAGAATGCAAATTAGACAGGATTAGATATAATCTGTGGAAAGAACAGATTTGAAGCGACAAATGTCCTGTTGCTATTCCATGCTTTTTGGAATCCTAGAGTGGAAGAGGTTACCAGAAAGCATGGTTGATGCTGGGAACGTTTGACTCATTTGAAGATGTAATGAGAGGACAGTAATGTGTGTTCTTGAAGGATGAGATCAAGTACCTGCTTCATATCAACATTTCTTATGATTTTGTGATTTAGCCAACCAGCAATGATAGCGAATCCAGAGAATAATAATATTGAGAATAATATTAGTTCTTGCATTTGATATAACACTTATCGCTTCTTCGAAATATCTCAAAGCACTTGATAGAATATCCTGTAAAGTTATTATAAACACAGAAGTCGCTGGAAACACGCAGCCAGTCAGGCAACATCCATAGAGAGAGGAAAATTAGTTAACATTTCAGGTCAATGACCTTTCGTCCTACAGAATGTAAAAGATGAATTGACTGTATATTTTATGGGCAAAACACTAAGAGCATAGGACCAATCTTGGCTTCTGCAGATCTTGAACTTTCAAATCCAACTGTAAACGACACAACAAAGCAATAAACTTCCATTGCTCAGAACTGTTACAGAGGAATGAAAGACTCAACCTGGCTTCAGTGAAACAACAAATTTAATTACATTTGATACAACAACAGCAACAACAATAATAACATTTGTTATTTCCCTCATCTTTTTTATTCCTTTCCTCTTGTGGAAGTAACTGGTGAATTCAATTCCTCATTTCTTGTCAGGCCTAATTTGTTTCTTATAATACTTTGTTTTTACTCTAATACATTGTCTTTCACACCACTCCCAATCCGCATAATAGGTGCTCAGTATAAAAGATTCCTTCAGTGAGCAGGAAGGAATAATCCAGGACAAGGCTATTCCTCAATGGTTATTTAACAGTAACAGACCATGATGGATTGATGAAAAGCTGTCTTGCCACAGGGTGAGAGGACTGTCATTCTCCATAAGGTACATGATGCTAACTCAGGGAAGCAATCCGTTTAAGCAGACAGGCAGAGAACTGACAAAATTCCCATTTAATAGTGGCAGATTGATATGCATGACCCAGAGCCCTGGGATTTGAATATACAAATTGTGGATTACTTTAGGCCTCAGGTTTGGGTGTGGCTGAAAAAAGCACAAGTCAATCAAACACAAAGCTAGCTTCATGGACTAAAATTTACCCTCAGAAGCAGATCTACAGTGAAGCCATGCCACATGAATATATTGTAGATTTGGATTGTGATATGCAATAAAGCAAAGGCAGACATTTTAAAACAAGCACTCATGTGAAGCTACTGAACTGATTACAAGATTCCTTTGGTTAAAAAAAGGACCTTTGATCTGATCTCATCCTCCTAGAATACCCATCTCACTGTCCACCCATTAAAGCATCCAAGTTATAATCCCTGGTGATAAGCCTGCACTGCCATCTTTCTTCCTTCGTTTACTTTCTCTTGGCAGAGCACAGGCATCAGACTACACAAGGTAAAGCTTAAAACAATAAAAAGCAGTCAATAAAACTCTTCATCTTAACAATGCCAGGAGTAGCTTGAAATACAATCCTGCTTAGTTTGGTCAGTGGTGATAAAGGCAAGTTATTTGTGCCTGATGATTTCCCTGCCACCTTCTCTTGTTTAACAACACAGCAAGAAAACAAATGACCTATACTGGCACTAATTGTAAAAGAGCACTCTGGGCTTCATGGTTCCACTGGACAAAAATTCATTCCACAAAGTAAAGCATGTAATAAATCACATTATTTTTTTCCATATTTGGTGATAGATCGTCAGTGGAAAATATCCTGTAGATTTATTGCCACGTGTTCTGTGTAATGTGGGGATTGACCGTAGGATGATCTACATACTTTCACAACTGATGTTAGCAGCACTATTAACCCTTCACAGCTCGTGGGAGACATCCATCTTCAATAGTAAAGACAATAGCTTCAATGGAAGATTTTGCTATGGTGTGAGACTTGTTTGGTCCTGGATGCTGTGCAGCATTTGACGTCCCCTTGCATGACCACACACCCCTCCCCCCACCCCCCACCTCCCCCTTCACCTGACGACCACACTTTTCTTCCCTAAATGAAATTGAGCAGGTCTTCTGTGATTATTCAGTGACAGTGGGAAATAATGTGTCAGCTATTTTTGGTCAAATTGGCATTAGT
The DNA here is from genome assembly GCA_035084275.1 of Hydrolagus colliei. NCBI lineage: Eukaryota > Metazoa > Chordata > Chondrichthyes > Chimaeriformes > Chimaeridae > Hydrolagus > Hydrolagus colliei. The sequence continues at coordinate 59,682,680 of CM068744.1, forward strand.
TCAACTAACTAACATCTAAGTGTAATTTATAAACTTCATCTTATACATTCCACAGTGGGACTAAAGCAGACTTTCAGCAAAACAGCAAAATACTCCTAAATCTGCCCATGTCTGACCCACAAGGCAAATTTATTATTTTAGATTGCTACAGAATTCACAGGGGAAAATAAGCAGGGTGGAGCCAACAAATGGAAAAATAATACATGCTACATTTATGTTCAAATAAAATCCCAAGCATAAAATAGAAGTAAAAGATAACATCCAGTAAATAGATTTACCAGGAATCTGATTTGGGTGAATTTGTACACTGAGGAGCTCTAGTAATCTCTCTTACCCCAATTCGCGTCTTTGCTCCAGATATTTCCTTCACCAGCCAATCATTAGTCAATCACATTTTAGCAGGTGTATGTCACCGGGGTTTAAGGAACAGAATGTTAGATATTGCAACAATTTTAGACCAATACATAATCCACGTTACATTTGTATAGTGCTTTTTCACGCCAGGAGGATGTCCCAAGTTTGGAAGACGCAACATTACCGAAATTATTATAATAATAATATTCCTTGCATTCAAAGCCTTGAGACATCCTCCCGACTTGAAAGTCGTTATACAAATGTAATTTTGTTGTTGTTGTTATTGCATTTGATACAGCATCTTCTTCTTCTACCTTCTATATCAATAAAACAACAATTCAGTCAACGCTTCAAGAAGGATCTCAATAACCAATTGATATGGATACATGATCTATACCTCATCGACAAGTGTGAGAGTGAAATGGGTGTATTTGTTTTTGGGTATTTCCTATCCTTGCATTTTTCCCTGCAGTTACACTGTGGCATCGTGCATCAAAGAGCCCCTACATACACACTGCAGATACACCAGGAGCTGTGCCATCCTGTGTTACAGAGCACGTACATCTTTGGGGTGACCGATGGGACTGTCAAAAAGGAGGGTTTTGAAGCGGGACTTGAAGAAGGCCAGTGGGGAGGCAGAGGGACTGCAGGATGAAGTTCCAGAGGTTGGGGGAAGAGTGGCTGAAGGCTCTACCGCCAATGATATGGTGGGTGGGTCGGGAGATGTGAAGCAGGCTGGAGCTTGCTGAGTGGAGGGGGCGGGCTGCTTGGTAGGGGTTAGGAGGTTGCAGATTCGTGGATTTGGGCTTTGAATGTGAGGACCAGGATCTTGAATTGGATCCTCTGGGTCATGGGGAGCCAATAGAATTGGGTGAGGATGGGGGAAGTGGGGTCACGAAGCTTGGAGTGGCTTGAAATCCACAACTGTGCATTTGTAAACAAATGTGGCAGCCAGTTTGTGCAATATCTGACAAATAGACCGATTTTAACTAAGTATTGCAGCACTTGCTTTGCAGCAATTGTGTCATCCTCATTGACCTGAGACCCCAAACTCCCCTAGCCTCAGCCTGTCAGACCATTATGCAAGACAATGCAAAATTACAGTACGTTAAGAGAACGTCCCAAGGCGCTGGACAGTTTGCGATTGGACACAAGTGGAGAAGGGTGGTTAGGCTTTGGGAGGGCAGTGGGGTTTAGGTGGGGTTGCCGAAGGCGCAGTTGAGGAGGAGGGTCTTGAGACATGCCTTGAAGGAGGCAAGGGAGGGAGCAAGGCGAAGGGAATGTGGGATGGATTTCTGAAGGGTGAGTGCAGAGAGGATGAAAGCCCTAGTGTCAACACTGGGGCTGGCCAGGCGGTGACATGAAGCCGGCTAGAGCCTGCTGATTGGAGGGAGTGGACCGATTGATGTAGGGTCATCATGTATAATGTAGGAAGAGGCACGGCCATGAAGGCAAAGACCAGGATTTTGAATTCTATCCTCTGGGGGTGTGGGGAGCCAGTGGAGCTGGGCAAGGGTGGGGGTGATAGGGTCATGGAGCCTAGTGCGGGAAAAGGACAGCCAGGGGGTGAATGAGGCATTGGCGGAGTTGAGCAATGTTGCAGAGGTGGGGAAAGGCAGGGTGGGTCATGGATGTGAGGTAGAAAGTACACTTGAGGATCAAGCAATACACCAAGGTTTTGGACTGGTTCAGTGAGGTATTTTTGAAAGATGCAGAATTATGGAAAATTCTTAAACTGAGTCTCAATTTCGAAGTGTTTGTTTCCACAGTTTTTAAAAATAAACAGTCTTCCAAATTAATGGCTTTGAAAAAAGTAATTCACAGCTTTCCTTAAAGCAGAAAATACAACAAAAAACTGCTCGCTCAGGGGTGAGTAGGGTCCGTTGATATGGAAATTTTCCAATATCGATATATCGGTGGGCTCATATCGATATATACCGATATATCGATATTTCCGGGGGGTTTATACTGCGCATGCGCGTGCATTCAGAGGTACGCGCGCATTCGGAAGTATGCATGCATTTGGGGGTGCGCGCGCATTCGGAGGTGCGCACGCATTTGGAGGTATGCGTGCATTCGGGGGTGCACATGCATTCCGATATGCTCGTGTATTCCATGGTCTAGGCCCAGGAGGTTGCAATTGCCGGCGACAAGGTAAGCTGGAAAAGATCACATTATACCGACAATACCGATATCGCCGGAAACGATATACCGATATTTACGATATTCCGATATATTTTAAATTCCGATATCAGCATATCGATACGAAAAATTATATCGATATAACAATATATCGCCGGACCCTAGGGGTGAGCAGATAAAATCAGAAAATTTAATAGGTATTTTTCAAATTCACTGAAGCTCTTCCCCAGAAACACATTTCATTCATGATTTGAAATATATACCTTATATTTGCTATATCCTATGTTCACCTGTAATACAGAGTGACAACACTTAACAGTATATCCTGGGAAGGGTTTTGAATCATCCTCCTGAAATTAGCAGCACTATATCAAATGCAAGGATTATTATAGCACGTTTTGTGTTGGAAGAATATCTCATAGCCCTGTGAAGAGCTTCACAGGATTTACTGTAAAGTGTAGTAACTGTGTATTTGTAGTCAAACGCAGCAGACAATTAGCATACAGCAATGATTTCTCGCAAACTGCCATGAAGTCAATGACCAATTTATCAGCAGGACCAGATCACTGTAAGAAACTGAATTTAATTATAATGTAGCATCAGTAGCCTCTTGTTAAAGATAATGTTATCCTTGGTGACATAAAAGTGTAATTTGGATGTGTTACGAACATTCCTTCCGTGTTTGCTGCAGTGAACTGTAACATTACAAAGATTCAAGCTGAATTCCTAGTCTACATATTTATTGTAGTAATGAATCCACAGAATAATATTATCCCTTGTGAATAAAAGCAATTGGACCACTTTCTTACTCGTGTCTGGTTCCTGCGCCAGGCAGGTCCACAGTATTCCAATCCACAGTATTCCAGGGCACTGCTGATGACAGCACAGCCAGTCACTGATGGCAGGGAGTCATCCCACTCTGCTCCTGTTAACCATGCAAGCTAAAGCCTTAATGGATAGGGTGGTCCAAGCTGGACAAGCAGTGGGAAAGCTTGTCAGACAGCAATATCAATGTAAGCTATGAGGTTTTAACTCGTTAGACTCGAGCAGTAACCCATCACTCACTCTGGGGTCCCCAAGTCTTGGCTGTTTCCAACCTGCACCTATTACTTTCCGGAATTAGATAAGCAGGACACGTCTCTCCGGCATGCGTCCCTCCATTCCAACAATCTATTTCTGGGATTTCCAAGTGTAGGTGGAATGCGTCCCTCCATTCCTCTGCACCCTCCTACCTCTCTGACCTCCTCTCTCCTCAAACCAGCTCCCATTGCCTTCGCTCCACTATGTCTGGCCTCTTCCACATGCCCCGAATCCTCCACTCCTCCCTCAGTGGCGTACCTTCAGCCACTATGCCCCAAGGCTCTGGAATTCCCTTCCTCACTACCTTCACCTCGCCCCCTCTTTTCTCAGCTTCACGTCCCAGCTGAAGACCTTTCTCTTCGACCGTACCTTTGGTCACCTTTCTACCCCTGGCTCAGTGCTGAGATCCGCTATTGCAAAGCGCTCTGAGACACCATCCGGTGTGGAGGGCGCTATATAAATTGAAGTTGTTGTTGTTGTAGGTGGGATGCATGAGCGCCTCAGCTTGGTTTGGATACTCATAAGCATGGTGATGGGTTTCAGCGTTTGTTAATAACTCAGCTGACCCAAAAATGTATGTGTTTATAGCCCTCCAAATTAATTTCCCTCCAAATTCCTTCCAACAACAAAATAACATTTGTATAGGGCCTTTCACATCAGGAGGACATCCCAAACCATCTCTTTCTCAGCACAAATTAATTCTTTCAACTTCTCACTCAGATGAACTGTCTGCTGAAGTGCACTGCCTGCCTGATGTAATTTATACTCAGAAGGCTTTACCAATGACTCAATTCAGGAATGCTCTCAGCCAGCCTTTCCATTCACACATCAACACAATTAGCACTCAATTCAAATGCACCATCAGCACAATCCTCCCTTTTCTGTCTAGGGGGTGATTTTTTCCATTAGTTGTAAATCACCGACCTTGGCTGTGTGTTTATAATTGGAAAATCCCAGCATAAGCTCAGGCTGCCAAGGTCAGTAATTTTTCTGACTCTCAGAGTATCGTCCCCTTTGGTGTTTATGTTCTAGGTTGCATGAAATAACCACTGTTGTGAAAAGGCTGTGTGGTTTTAAGCAATAACATCTCTCTCAGAAGAGCCTAGTTGAAGATTAATATGGGAACATAAAAGAAGAGGAAGCTATTCAGTCTGTCGAGTCAGTCCTATGTTTTATTACATCATGGCAGATCTTTTATTCCCGTTTGCCCATTTTTCTTTCCATGCCTTTTAATACCCTTTATAGCAGACATATTGGATCCACAATAAGACAGCCTGTTATTTCTGAAGTGAGAACAGCCTTTTAGGTACCATTTTACATGTTGTCAGTGTAGGTAACCTTGTTTATAAACCTTGTAAAGTAGTATTACTAGATCAAATTAAATATATTCCTGCTGGGTCTGCTGGGCGTGGGTGAGCTGGCTACAAGGTAATCAACCTGAAAAAAGGAATATCAAAATTCACCCTCAGGAATATCAAAGATCCTCCTCTGTGGTGATCTCGGTAGTCCAGTTTCTGAGCAAGGTGGGTCCACAGTACTCCTGAGCACTGTCTAGGATAGACCAGCCAACCTGATTTAACAGCAGGATTTGGAAGGCTATACCAGTCCCTGGGTTTGGATATCTTCCCACTCATCTCCTGCAAGCAAAAACCCTAAACATGGGGTGGTCCTAGCTGGATAAGCAGCAGAAGGTTTACCAATGTTTTATCTGGTTAAATTCCAGCAGGACCCAAAATCTCCCTCTAGGCTCCCAAGCCTTGGCTGTTACAAACCTGTGTCTAAAAGTTTCCAGGATCAAGTAAGCAGAGTGTATCCCTTCAGAGAGAGAGAGAGAGAGAGCACTTTAAATAGAAATTCTCATGCGTTTCTGAAATTCATAGTAGTTCAGATCCTCACATTCTTGTTCAAATCCATTCACTCCATGGCACCTCCTTACTTCTCTGACCTCCTCATTCCCCAATCCACCACCTAGCACCTCAGCTTGACTGCCACCAGCTTCCTGCCCATCCCAGATACCCCCCGCCCCACCATCAGAAGTCATGCATTTAGCCTCTATGCCCTGAAACTCTGGAATACTTTCCCTCAGTCTATCTGCCTTGCCCCCTCTCTCCCCTTTTCCATGTCGTCATCATCTCTCATCCCATCTCCAACTCGGAGTCAGGCTCCACAATTGTTAAGCACTCTGAGATACTACCCTAGGTCAGGGAGGGTAAATCAGTCAGGGTTGCTCTTGTCATCCTTCTCCCTCACCCTCTATTGGTTGTGTGTGTGGATGAGTTAAGGTCAGGCTCAGCTGTGAGGCCCTCCACAGTCAAATTGTCTACCCACATTCTGCCGTGCCCACATTATGGACAGCGCCCAGTTGGGTAGGTTCCCAGAGGACAACCAGTGCCTGTGGAGCTTCACCGCGGCAAGAAGAGACTGAAGATGAGGCCTAAACCAGTGGAAGAATTTTAGCAAAATAAATGGATACACTAAATTTTTTTAAATTCTCACAACCCAAACTTAGATGATCGGCTGCTAAAAATGTGAAGGAATGAGTTCAGTGAAGGAATCAGTAGACAACAAACCACCATCTCTGTTGGCCATGCCTCCCTGTGTTGCCATGTTTTTGCACTGTGTATATATCCAGCAATGTTAAATTAAAGAGGCCACAGAAGGAGCAGCTACCAGATATGACTAAACATAGTCCCTGTCCTAAAACGGTTACCAGGCAGTCACTGAAGCTTTCGATCTTGTTCTTCAATGCCACTTTATAGAGCAACAACGTTAAAAAAAAATCCCATAAATTTTTGACTGAGAAGTCATTCAACATCGAAAACAGCGGTTTGCTAAGTGTGAATCCAAGATGGTGGCTGTAAGCATTTTTCTGCTGGCTTTCATTGCTGTTCTTATTCAAAAGTGAGAGTAGGAGGGGAGCCTGTAGTGATACTTTGCAATACAATTTAACATTATTAAATCACAATCTCTACACTGTACAGTAACTCTGCTGTGAAACCTCTTGAGGCATGAAAGGCATTATATCAAATGCATGCATGATTATTATTAACATTATTATTTATTATTATTTTGATGCCATCATGGCAACAAGTATCTTTGATGGTGCTTTCGGTCATCATTCCCATCTTCACCTCCTTTGGCTCGCACCCCCAACTTGGACAACTGGGCATCCTAGGCATTGACACATCCTCCTGAGGTGAAAGGCACTAGATAAATGCAAGTTGTTTTATATTGTAAAACAGCCCAAGCAGTGGCTTGTAATGCAAGACCTCTTCAGATAAGGTGTCTCAGAATGTATTATTGTCTCTATAACAGTACAGAGGCCTCTGTGGTGAAACTCCTGTTCTGTGATCGACATGGACTAAAAGCAGATACTTACATTTTTTTAAGCTAATGTGTCTACTTTCAACACTCAGGACACTGACATTTATGTACTACTTGGGAGAGGATAAAAGTGGCTCAGTGGAAAGAACTGAACGGAATAAAATACACTCTTTTGGATGTGTAGGATTCTCTACTGTATGGTTTTGATTGTTGTGAGAGTGCATTATAACACATTGTAGTAACAGCAGCGGGCCTGTTCTCCCTTCAGTACCAATAGTTTATATACACAGTGACCTGACCCAGCATTTGGCAGCAATAACAATAACATATGATGGTCATTCACTCTTGAAAACTGCAGGTGTAGGAATCATAATTATACGCATGATTGCTCTGGGAGATAATGTAGCCTCAATGAATGCAGTTGCACAGCCCATTGCTTACTTGCTCGGACAAGACAAATTACAATCCACAATAGGAAAAAGGTGACGATAGAAACAGGATCTTTTTTGTGCATTCCCATTAAAATGCCAGCTGTGGAATGTTACTGACCCTAAGATCTAGGTAGGAAAATGTAGAAAGTGCTCCACCCTTGGACGGCAGAACACCTTGAACCATATTTTCAATAGACTTGCCCAAAAATGCTTGTTAGTAAGCAGTGGTCGAAGCAGGATACCACCCCTTCCCCTCCTCTTTGCAGCAGAAAACAGCTCCTTTGTCAGCAACTGGAACACAAAGAGTTTTGTTAAAATAAGTGTTGCATAAAGCCGGTGTTTCAGAGCCTTCTTCAGCTAACTGCAGAAAAAAACATGGACCCGAAACATTGACTCACTTTCCCTTCTCCATTGTTGCTGCCTAACCTGCTGACAAGCGACTTCTGTTTTTATTTCAGATTTCTAGCATCTGCCGTATTTTGTATTTTGTTTATAAATACTGACTTAATGTGATAACTCCTGTGTACTTGAACCATTAATATTCATTCATGAAACATCTGCATCTGCTGTAGATATCACCACTCATCCTAGGTAAAAAGATCGTTTGGGTGAACAATTCTGTAAAAGACTTCAAAATTGCACTTTGTGACCAAAATAATAGAACAGCTGTGGCACTCAATTACAGTTATACCAACACTTATTTGTATAATTCAAAGCTAACATCTAAAAGGTCACATTTTCTGCTGCAACAACAACAAGTTGTGTCACTTTACAATGGCACGGTTTAAAAAGTGGGGAGTAGAGGTGATCAAAGGCACCTTGGAAGGAGAAAATCTTCAGTTGTGATTTGAAGAGGAGGCAAGATGGAGGGATTGAGGGAAGGAGTTTCCGAGATTTGATACATCTTAACTGAAAGCACGGCTACCAAATGTGGAGTAAAGGGGACATCGAATGTGCAGCAGATCCATGCCATGTAAAAGAAGGCGGCAGGCAGAGAAGTGGGCTGTGATTAGATTGAAGACATAGGAAAATTCCAGGGCATGAAAAAATTTAAAAATGAGAATCTGGAAAACACTGGAAGCAGCTGCAAGGGGGGAGGATTGCAGTCTACAATCACCTGATATTCATCTTTCTGGAGGAGGAAGTGACTTCACAGCAGGCACATCTATTTGCCAAGGCCCCTGACACAAGGACTTGGATTGAGCAGTTGGTGTCAAGTAAGCCTGGTATGCAGCATTGGACTTGTACCTCGAGAACATCAAGGTGGCTAGCACATCACAAGCTGTCCTGTAATGGTTCTCCCACCACTGGGAAGACAGATAGCTGATGCGAAAACTGAGACTTGTGATGACAGCTGCTAGAAAGCATAGGGGTCTTTGGAATCCATCTTGTTTGGGTCACAGAGAGGTAAGCAGCTGACTCTTAAAGTCCACACCTCCAACTTGTGGAGGCTCAATGGGAAGGGATGTGTGTCTGAGCTGCAGATAAGTAGGTGGTGCCAATGCTTGGCTCCAGCACATTTCATGCTGAGACGCGTTGCCCACCACAAAGCCATCCACCATTGGGTGCCCAAATCCGTGCTTGTCAGATATCAAATGACCAACTAGTGACTATCCTCCTTGGGGGCAGATTAGTGGGATCCCCCTGAAGCTTAACTGGCTCAATGGTAACACGTTTGGCAATGGAAAGTTGGAATCAATGCAGAAATTCATCTCCATGTTTTTTGGAATGGATTGTGCACATTTTTCCTGGAGGGATGAATCCTGCTTATCTAATTCCAGAAAGAATTAGATGCAGGTTGGTAAGAACAAAGAGTGTGGTGGGGGGTACTGCTAAACTAGTTGACGGGAGCTATGGAGGATGGCTTCCGTGGTTGCCATGTTCAGGTACAGAAAGTTGTTGCTCATCCAGGCATTGATGTCAGCCAAACAGACAGGCTGAACATCGGTAAGATTGGGGTTGCAACTGTAGGAGGAAAATTGGATTTTGGTGACTTCTACATACACGTGGAAGTTAGCCCAATGTCTCTAGGTGATAAAAATCAGGACAGAATATGTAAATGAGAAAAATGAAGGGGCGGAGAACAGAGATTCAGGGTATAGCATAATGAGGATGGGGGCCGGGGGGGCGGGAGGGAGGAGAAACGCTATAGGAGACAAAACGGTGGTGGATCAAGTAGTACTTGCGTCAGGAGAGAGCAGTCCCACTGAGATGGAGAGGAAGAATGGCAATCACCGTTAACAAAAGCCACTGAAGAAGAATTTAGTTGACATAACAACCAGATACAGTAGTTGGTAATCGCAGTTTAACATGGAAAGAAAAAAATCATTTCCACATCTGTAATGTCAACATTGCAAAATAACACACTTATCTGTGCATCTTGTTTCTCCATTTGTGGATGAAAACTTAAGTCTAGCAGGAAAGGGGACATTGGTCAATTTAACAGACAGCAGAGAAGGCCTGCTGCCAATAGCTATTCCCTGGAAATCTGTTAACAGTCCAGTATGTTGCGCAGTCCAATATCAAACTGCCATTCTGCATTAGTCTCTAATCAGGCTGGCACTTCACAGGGAGGGCCTGGTGAGAACAGCTATTCCCTGGAAAGCTGTCAAGAATCCATAACATCCTTAGGAACCAGGAAGTGAAGCAGAGAAGATTTTTGACAGGTTTCCAAGGAAAAGCTGTTAGCACAGGTTTTTCAGAGAAGTTCACAGCTCGATTAGAGGCCAGTGCATACTGTTTGACCTTGGACTGCAGAATAAGAAAGGTGTCACAGAGATGGCTGGAAAGTTTGCAAACGCTCCGAGCTGTCAAGTTTTAAGTAGCAGCAAGAACAACCGAAGGAGGATAATTATTAAACAATGTGGGGAATCTAATTTTATATTCATGCTTTTGGCACATTTGCTCTGAGGGATACACAACACAGTGAGCAGGACAAACTGTTCTCAATCCAACTTTCATGGCCTGCAGGATAATCCAGTTGTCAACTTAAAACCAAAGAATGATTCTCTGTCCGCACTCTTTCAAGTGTGGCTATAAGAGTGAGACATAGGGGAGAATTTTTGAAGTGGGTTCAGGGACCTGGAGGTTCACATACAGAGGCCTTTAAAGGTGTCAGGACAGGTTGGTAGAACTGTTAAAAAAAAAAGCATATGGAACCCTTGGTTTTATAAATAGAGTACAAAAGCAAGAAAGTTCTGTAAAAATCCTTATAAGTCACTTGTTAGGTCTCAGTTGGAGTATTTAATCCATTTTTGGGCTCCACACTCTAAAAGGACATCAAGGCCTTGGAGAGGATGCAGAGGAGATCTACCAGAATGGCACCAGGGATGAGAGTCTTTAGTTATGTAGAGAGTTCAGAGAAGCTGGGATTACTCTCCTTAGAACAGATAAGGTTAACTGGAGATTGAATAGCGGTGTTCAAAATGTTGAGGAGTTGGTTAGAGTAGATAGGGAAAAACTGTTTCCACTGGCAGGTAGGTCGGGAACCAGAGGACACCAATTTAAGATAATTGTCTCATAATTTACCTCCTCCAGTTTCAACTCCGAGACCATCAATGTTCCATCAGCTTGTCCGGCAGACATCAAAACCTGGAGGAGTCCAAACTTCCTGCAGCTGAATATGGACAAGGTGGGAGCCATACACCTTGACTCCCATCAACATCTTCACTTTTGCAGATCTAAACTCCTCAATTTCTCTGGGCTCTCCCTCATACTCACCGAACATAATCTAAGCATCCGGTTTGACTCCCAGCTGTCCTTCCTTCCCCACATCAGGTCCCTGACCAGCACGTCCTTCTTCCACCTCAGCCAACATTTGGCTGTATTTGGGGTAGGGTATGCTTAGAGGTGGGCATTGTACATGCATTTGTTACCTCCTGTTTGGATTACTCCAATACACTCCTCACTGGGCTTTGAGATCCACCTGAAGGACAGGCAGGTTGTACCTTGGTTTAACATTACATTTGACAAATGACACCACCAATAGCATAATCTTCCCCCAATAATGCACTGGAGTGTCAGCCTAAAGTATACCAAGCAAACTACTGGACTCAATGAAAGATGTTCTAGTAATTAAACTTTAACCACAACACAACAACAACAAAATTACATTTATAGAGTGCCTTTCACATCGGGAGGACGTCCCAAAGCTCTGAACAATCAGGTCACCTGAGCAGGGTGGGAGGGGTCGGGGGAAGGGGAAGGAGAGTAGAAGAGGTGGAATAGTTATGAGGGGAGCAGAAGGCACGGTCGAAGAGGAAGGTCTTGAGACCGGTCTTGAAGGAGGAAAGAGAGGAAGTGAGGCTAAGGGATTGCGGGATGGAGTTCCACAGTGTTTGAGCAGAGAGGCTGAAAGCCCGGCCGACGATGGTGGGGCAGTTAGGGTGGTGGACATGGAGCAGGCCAGAGCCTGCTGAGTGGAGGGGATGGGCGGGCTGATAGGGAGACAGCAGGTTGGAGAGATAGGCGGGGGCAAGGCTATGAATGGCCTTGAAGGTGAGGACGAGGATCTAGAATTCGATCCTATGGGGGATGGGGAGCCAGTGGAGACACACGTTAACACACGTTATTCATTTCAGTGTATTTCTCAGACAGGAGTAGGGTCATATAGCAACATTCTATAACTAGTATTAATTAAAGCATACCCTGTCATTCATTGAAATCAGCCTTGAGTTTGCCATCTTTCCCCCTTTATTCCCTTAATCCCACTTCCATGACTGTTTGTGGGACACTGCTGTGCACAATTTGGCTGCTGCATTTCGCCCGCAAATATACAGTCAATTTTCCTACTCTTCTTCATCCTGCCCCGACTGCTCTTGTCTGCTCACTGTACAGTGCCTTGGGACGTCCTCTCGAATTGAAAGGCGCTATATAAATGTGACTGACTGACTGACTGACTGACTGGCTGGCTGGCTGACTGACTGACTTGGTGGTTGGTTGCTTGCTTGCTTGCTTGCTTGGTTGGTTGCTTGCTTGCTTGCTTGCTTGGTATATTTTTCATAGGAATCATTACAATGATAGAAGAAAGTATAACAACAACAACAAAATGACATTTATAGAGTGCCTTTCACATCGGGTGGACGTCCCAAGATATAAAATATTGAGCATCATTCATTTTATGCAAAGCACTCCCAGATCAGGTATGGCTTAGTCATTGGCAATGCTTTCTCCTTTCCATACACTTTACACAATGCATTAACCACCAACAACAACATAAGTAAGAATGGCTGTCTCACTCTGCCAATGGCTGTCTCTCTGTCTCTGCTTCTCTCTCTCTTTCTCTCTCTGCGGAGTCCTGTTGCTCAGTGGTTAGAGCACTCACCTTACAAGCGTGAGACCTGTGTTTGTATCCAGGAAGTTCAGGACAAAGTTTCCTTACTCCACACACATGCCTAATACTGTAATAATCCCTCCAAAAAACACAATAATAAAAAAAAATTTAAAATTGGTCATTTCAATCCACGACTGTTTGTGGGACACTGCTGTGTGAAATTGGCTGCCGCGTTTCGCCTACAAATATACATTAAATTAATATTCTGTGAAACGCTTTGAGACATTGATAAAATAAGGTGTGAAAAGCGTATATCAAATGCAAGAATTATTATAAAATTGTATTTGTATGGTGTTTTTCAGTTTATGAATTTTCCTAACCAATGTATCCTTTTACCATGGCAATGGGTCCTTTACGCATGCGCAATGTGTTGGCCCTCTCACCCACTGGCCTTGCCCTCATGCAGGTATTACCCAAAGAAGGTGTTTGTGAGTAAACTCTTACATCATCATAGATCTCATGAAAACGTGTGTGGATGAAACATGACAAGAAAGTGTGTACAGCAGTGTTCCACACACAGTTGTGGATTGAATGACCACAATTTTTAAAATCTAAACATTTATTACCCCTGGAAAAGCAACTGTCAATCGACAAAGGACCTGCTTACTGCTAGGTAAACAGAGGCGTATGGAGCAGGGAAACTTGCCTAAGATTTCGCCCACCCTGCCTGGGAATTGAAACTAGGTCCTCTCACTTGTAAGGTGAGTGCTCTAACCACTAAACTACAGACTCCACATGCTCTTTTATTAAATAGTAGATAAATCATCCTCCCTCTTACCTGAGTTTACCATATAGCTCCGTTCCGGGCACTGACACAAATCATGCCAATATGTTGATACTCATTGCTCCATAGAAGTACACAAGGAAAGATTTATCTTATAGAACAGAACACCTCCAAAAGGGAAAACATGCATTGCACCCACGGGATATACAGTATTCAGATACTATAGCTCTACAACCAAGAGGGATTTGAAAATCTGAATCTTAAATATAATGGTTTGGTCCTAGGTCATAGCCTGAGGATCAGAAAGTACATCCAAATTCTTCATAATGAATAGACCAGAAATGACTGAGTGTAATGCTTGAATTTAGCCAGCTGGATGGGCTGAATAATAAAAATGATAATAATTCTCATACTTCATATGTGTTAGAAGCAACAAGGGAACAAGCTATACTGTAATATGTGTTAGAAGCAATAGGGAACAACAAAAATACAACAACAAAATTACACTTGTATAGCGCCTTTCATGTCAGGAGAATGTCCAAGGGAATAAACCAAACTAGATTTGGTGATAAGTAATGAGCTAGCTTTAGTTAACAATCTGACAGTAAGGGAACACTTTGGAAATAGTGATCATAACATGATTGAATTTGACATTAGATTTGAGAGGGATAAGGGAGAGTTCCAAATCAAGGTGTAAAATTTAAGTAAGGCAAACTTTGATGGGATAAGAAATACATTGACCGCAGTAAACTGGGCTAAAGTTGTTAGTGGATAAACCTACAGATGAGCAATGGGAAGCATTCAAAAAAGTACTTGATACTATACAGAGCAAGTGCATGCCCCTGAAATGCAAATGCTCTAATCGTACAGTTAAGCAACCATGGTAGACAAAAGTGGTTGGAGAATATATCATGCTAAAAGGAAAAGCTTACTCAAATGCAAGAGAAAGTGGGAATGCAGAGGCCAGGGAGAACTACAAAGGGCAACAAAGAGAGACAAGAAGGTAATAAAAGGAGCAAAAAGAGAGTATGTACAAAACTTGCAAGGGATATTAAAACCAATATTAAGAGCTTTTATAAATATATCAAGAGAAAGAGAATGGTAAAGGTGAATGTGGGTCCATTTAAGACAGATACAGGTGAGACTGAAAATAAAGAAATTGCTGACTTGCTAAATAAATACTTTGCCACAGTTTTTAAAGAGAGGATGAGGACAAAATACCAGGTGTAAAGAGAAACCTGAAAATACATCAAAGAGAAATGCTTAATAAAATAAATTTTAAAATAATGGTAATGGAGAAAATAATGAGGCTCAAAATAAACAAATCTCCAGGATCTGATAGTTTCCACCCCAGGGTGTTAAAGGAAATAGGAGAGGAAATTCCAGCTGCATTTGTCATAATTTTCCAAAGCTCACTAGATTTGGGAATTGTGCCCTTAGAATGAAAATTGGGAATGTCAACCCTTTATTTAAGAAGGGAGGGAGGAAAAATACTGGAATCCATCATCAGGGACAAAGTGACTGAACATTTGGAGACGTATGAGCTTGTGGAAGAGAGGCAGAATGGGTTTGTGAAGGGTAGGCCATCGCTAACTAAGTTGAATTTTTGAGGAAATCACTAAAATGGTCAATAGGAGATTGTCTATGGATGCCATTTAGATGGACTTTCAGAAGACATTTGATAAGATTCCGCACAAAACATTATCAGCGAAAATAGAAGTGCATGGAATCGGTGCTAACCTTGTGAAGTGGCTTGGCAAATGGTTGGGAGGCAGGAAACAGAGATTAGGGATAAAGGGAATGTTCTGTGATTGGCAAGATGTGACAAGTGGTGTCACCAGGTATCTGTATTGGGATTTCAGCTATTTATCATATATATAAAGGACTTTGATGAAGGAATAGAATATTTTATATCCAAGTTTGCAGATGACACTAAGATAGGAGGCTCAATAAGTAGTGTAGATGGGAGTAGGAAGTTACAAAGGGACTTAGACAGATTAAGTGAGTGGGCAAAGTGGGTGCAACACAGGTTCATCAGAATGTTACCAGGCCCAAAAGGGTTAAGTTACGAGGAAAAGCTGCATAAACTTGGATTGTATTCCGTTGAATTTAGAAGATTGAGGGATGATTTGATAGAGGTTTTTAGGATGATAAAGGGATTTGATAGGGTAGATTTGATAGGCGAGAAGCTATTTCCTCTGGTGGGAGAATGCAAACCAAAGGGACATAGTCTTACAATTAGAACCAAGCCATTTAAGAGTGAAATTAGGAAGCATTTTTTTCACTCAAATGGTGGTAGAAATATGGAATTTTCTACCACAAAATGTCATGGATGCTGGATCCATCCACACCTTCAAGAGTAAGGTTGATACATTTTTGGCAGGTCAGGATATTAAGGGGTATGGGGAGAAAGCGGGAAATTGCAACTAAAAGGATTAGTAAAGTTCTATGATTGGCACAATATGACAAGTGGTGTCACCAGGGATCTTACTGGGACCTCAGCTATTTACTATATATATATATATATATATATATAAAAATATAAAGGACTTCGATGAAGGAATAGAATGTTTTATATCCAAGTTTGCAGATGACACTAAGATAGGAGGCTTAATACATAGTGTAGATGGGAGTAGAAAGTTACAAAGGGATTTAGACAGATTAAGTGAGTGGGCAAAGTGGGTGCAGCACAGGTTCATCAGAATGTTACCAGGCCCAAAAGGGCTAAGTTACAAGGAAAAGCTGCATAAACTTGGATTGTATCAGCCATGATCTAATTAAATGGCGATACAGGCTCGACGGGCTGAATGGCCTACTCCTGTTCCCATGTTCCTATGTTCCTCTGTTGATATAGTGCCATCAAAATGTCTCGCGGGAGTGTGTATCAATGGACAAACAGAGCAGCCAATTTATTCCTCTGAATGGTGAGTTGCTTGCATTATTTATAATGAAAACACAATCAAAATGACACATGTCTTTTTACTTGGTAATCTTTTGAGGGGCTTTTGTCCTTGTTTCTCTTTCATCATTTTTTGAACATGAATATTTATGGCTATATTTTTCCATATTGTTCTTTATATTGATTTATTTTGTCTCATCTCAATCAAATTCATTCATTTGTTCCGTTCCTCCTCCTCTTGAATGGATTGAGAATTCAAGGGTTTTACTTCATTTCCCTTGAGAGATCACAGAGTGATAATGCAGAACTTTTCATCAAGAGATTCAATTGGAGAGGTTCATGATGCATGGTGTATGGAACCGGCATCATTGGGAGACAAAGGCCATTTCCCCAGGCCATGTTGCTTCATATTATTTCTTCTTAACCATAAGCCCATAGGGTAAAACGTAAGAGGCTTTAGATACTACTGTTGTCATCCTTTATGGGTACTAGATAAGTTGGTAGGGATGTTATGAAGCTAACCAGGGAATTGGGTGGTAAATTGATGCATGGAAGGTATGGTAAATTAAACTGGGATTGGTAGCAGTTGGGCAGAAGAGGCGATGGATATGATTGAGGTCTCACAAGGGCAAAGAGAAGAAAGCCTGGCAATTTAGTCAGACAGATTTTCATTGTATTTAGTGTGAATGCTCTTTCTCCATTGCACTGGATGAATAATCAAAGTTTATTTATTATCCATTAAAATGAGATGAAAATATAATATTTCATTACAGATTTAATATAAAAACTTTAAGCAGGCCTGATTTATTTTTGACCCTGGATTTAGCGTTTGAGGATTGCTTCAGAAGATACTGATTGAGTTACGTTGATAACCTCCTATTTTTATCAGCACTCAAACACCAATCTTCATTTGAGCAACAGAGCAAAGAAACATTTCGGCCCAACCATTATGCCAAGATGGAGAAGAGGGTGCAAATCATCAATTTTTTCCAGTACTATGTAATGCAGAAATTGTACTCCAAAAGAAATTCTTATTACAGTATTATTCTTAAATTCAAAAGTAGCATACTTCTGCCTTGACTCACCCCATCTCTCCCACTCTTAAAGCTTGCTTTAGGAGCTACCTTTTTGACTGTTTTTAGTCATCTTCCTCATATTGCCCCACATCGTTAGTCAACACCCCTCACCTCCTCCAGGCAAATTCCCAGCCTATGTGCCCAGTCCGCTATGAGAAGTGCTTTGAGATGTCCTCACAGTGTAAAAGGCATTAAGATTTAAAATTGTCCTTATAGCTTGTGTTGAAATAGCAATTCCATAGCCTGGTGGGACATACTTTCCTATTGAGGAATCCCATCAGTTTCCTTACTGAGAAATCCCATCAGAAATCATCACACAAATATAAGTAAATTTGTTGTCAAGACGTTGTACACTTCTGTTGCAACCTGGGCTCACTTGAACTCAACCTTGTTAGTGTTGCTTATTGAAAACTGGCCTTAAAACTGGGATTATTATAACAAAGGACATTTTATACTCAAATCATGTGTTTTCCACTAGCAAGTTACATTTGGAATTGTTCATTTACATACACAAGATGTTCTATTTCATCATGAGAACATCCACTTCAACAATAATCAGCTCAGGTTGGATATTGTGTGGAACTTTGACTTTAAGAATTCATCTCCGAGTAGCAAAGTAGGAATGGGACTAGAAATATTGCCTTCCCAATATCTTGGATTGCTCCCTACACAGTTCTCTAATCAGCCATCTCAAGTTAAATGCCTTTCTGCAACTCTGTAAATGTTTCCACTGTTCAGATAAAGAAGGAGGCTAGGGAGAAAACAGTTTATTGGGCCAGCAAGGTTTCTGACCAATCAACCTACCAAAAATACTCTCATTAGATGCACAATGAACGTAATTCACTATTCATCCCTTCCCCTCAGTTTTCAGACATATATTCAGACTTAACTAAGATGATAATACTTCATAGGAGAGATAAGAGTTCTGATCCTGTTGTGGCTATAAAACACCTGTCTCTAGTCCTCCAGCTCACCTGCTTTCAATCTATCTTTAAATCCTACTTTGAAATCTATCTCTTTGATTGGCAACCAACCCCGCTCCGAACCCTTTTCCTAAATGAATGTTTTTATATCAATGCAAAATGGCTGCTGCGTTTACCTGCAAAACATAGTCTACTGCATATCTTGTGAAACTCTTTGGATGCTCTCCTGACATGAAAAGTGCTATACCAAATGTAAGGATTATTATTATTAAGTTGTTGTTTGACATGCCATGTGAAAGCTGTATATTTACTGGAACCTCAGGGACCCTACAATTGTCACACATGGACCTACATACATTGAGTTACAAACACATGTGTGCTTGCAAATCTCTTTATGAATCCATTGTGTTAAAACATTAGAATAAAAAATAGTTGCAGTGGTGTAGGTCAAGCTGACTGGTGACAGAGAGGCCTGTGTTATCTGAGCAGAAGGGAAGAGCAGTGGAGCCGGTATGAGCAGATCACAGAAATAGCAAGGTGATATAGTGTGGAGGGATTGATAAGTAAGGATGAGAACCTTGAAGTTGTTCCATGTAGAGGCAGAAAGCCAATAGAACCTAGCAAACACGCAGAATGAAAGAAGTACAGACCAAGAACTGTATTTAATGACAACTATGCCTTTGTACAGTTGCAAAGAGAAGTTTTCATTTTAGCCTGCAAAAAAAAACTTGCACGGCCGTCACTAATTTACTCAACAAATTGATTAACTTTACTCTGTCAGCAATGCAATGGAAAATGGACCCCAATATGCTTCTGAAGAAAATATGACCATTGCTATTTAATAAGAGAATATTAGTGATTGTGTTATATAAAAAAATCCAATAGCCATTTACAAAATCTGAAAAGTTCCACAGAAAAAACACAAAATGTAGGGTAAATGGCATTGGATTTTCCAATTACTGAGACCATATATTGTATATCAATACATTCATGTTTGCAACGAAAAGATTGAGTATGAATTAATGATGGATGATTACTGTACAAGCTATGGTCATTGAAGGTGAATGGATGAAACTTGTTTTGCCAACAGTTTAAATCTGCTCTTCACTGATGTGGATCGAAGATGATGTAACAACAGCTGGCAACAACAGCTGAGCTGAAAATAGGATGAATCTGCTTGCACACAAGTTCATCAGCATTTAAATAGTCACCTGCAAAACATGGACATGTGAACGAAGACTAGAATTACAATATGATTGTCTTGTCCGCCTTAAGCTGTATAAAGAGGTTCATAAAGCTGCATAATTTCAACAAGAGCCTCCACCAACTGCTGAGAATCAAATGCCAAAATCTGTCAAACCAACTATTGTACATGAAGGGAAAAACCTCAGGTTCCAAACAAGCTCTATTTAATAGCTGCTGTGGGTAGATGGAAAAATGTTCACATTTGTTTTTACTCTCAAGATATGATAAATGTAAAAATACTTTAGCTGTGTAAGAAGTATTTATGAGACTGGAGGACAGAGGAAAGTCTAGTTTATAATATGTCTAGCCTGCTTATAAAATTAAACATAATTGGCAGTGTTTAATATGCTATCTGTTTCACTATGATCATACTTGCCAAATACCATAAAGATCCCACTTAGGTGTTGTGAGTTATAAAGGAACATCTGTTTCCCAATTTACATAGTTAATTGGCACGTTTCCTTAATAGATTGCATCAACATGTAAATAAATGTGTGTTTTTTCACGAGATCTGGAGCCTGTGCCAATATTTGGGCTGGTTAAAGAGTATTCATTGGTTTATAACTGTTTTCAATTACTTTGTTGACTTAAATTTTGGAGGAGCAAGATGGCGGCGGATGTGTGGCTGGTCCCACCAGGACCTCCTTGAGCATGATCACAAAAAACCCATCCCCCACTAAGCGCCTGGGCCCAACCTGAATATACCTCAGGTGACTGGATTCGAGCCAGTCATCGTGAGCCCTTGGCTTCGAGGCCTCCCGTGGTTGGAAAAGCCGTGAATCGGGAAAATGGAGACCTACTCACGAGCAGAGGCCTGAAGTGCCTGACTCACCACCTTGTGTAAGCGGCGACCTGGAGTGGCTGAAGCGCGGCTGGGTTTTGGTGCCTCAAGCGGGTCCCGCGGCTCCCGATTGCAGGCGAGCGGGACCAATCCCGCGATCTGAACCTGCATCTAGAGCAGTTCACAGGAGAGCGGTACCTGCAACAAGGCTTATCCAGGGTCTTCATCGCGCCGGTTTTCAACCGCAATGGTGACAGGACTCAACGCGATGCCTGAGGCTGCGGAGATCACCTGGGCATCACCCTCGGCCGGCCTGAAGCACCTTCGCCACCATTCCTGACTTGCTGAGGCTTCAGCCAATCAGCAACAGCAGGCACGCATGCAACATCATCCCTCCCACTTCTTTTGAATCTCCCATTCCTGGACTTACTGGGAGATCACTTGCCCGCCTCCCCCACACCAGCCCAGCGGGCAAAGCATACCTCGCTGAACCCCTCCATCTGCTTCAAGTCACAGGGTGCACTCTGGCTGCCGCAATTGATCCGAGATGCTTTCCCAATATGCTCCTGTCCCTGTCCCCAACCATCCACTACTCCCAATCAACTCTCCTCTCCCTCCAACTGCCCTGACTCCTATCCCTGCTTGATCGTCCCACAGCCTCCCTCTGCTCCACTCTTCATATCTCCGTCGCACACACTTGAGGCAGACGCCACCGGCTGTCCAACAGCACTCACCCTGATTGCCCCATCCCACACACTTGCCACAAGATCCATCTATCCATCCATTCCTTGGGGGCCAACATCTCCTCCCTCATTCATATCCCCACCCTCCCTGTCAATCCTCCCCCTCATCTTGCACAATCCTCCACCTCCAACTGCCCCCTCCACATTGGTCTGCAAAATGACCTCATTATCCATGAAAACATCGACATCCTCGCCCTGACCAAAACCTGGATTACCCCAAGTGACCCTTTCCCCTTGCTCCAGGCCACACCTCTTGGTTGCACCTTTCACCCCACCAACAACAACAACTTGGATTTATATAGCACCCTCCACGCTGGACGGACACCATGATGGCAGAGTGGCTCTCATCTCCCAGTCCACGCTTGGTCTTTTCAACCGAGGCACCACCTTGGGACATCCTCCCGATGTGCAAGGTGCTCTATAATGTAATTTTGTTGTTGTTGTTGTTGATCTTTTCTCTTACTCCTCTGGAACTCCTTACTCTCTACCACCCCTCCAGTCTCTCCCTTAAAATCCTCATTGTCTATCATCCTCCCACAAGCCCTCCCCACCTTCCTCTCGGACATCTCCACACTCCTGACTTCTCTCTCCCTTTGCTCCGATGCCTACTCATCGTAAGCGATTTCTATCTCCACGTCACCCCCACTGGAGGCTCTACCTCCAGTGACTTCTCCTCCCTCCTTATCTCCCTTAATCTCTCCCTCAACATCCACTCTGCCACCCACATCCATGGCTACCCGCTCGACCTGGTGAACACTCAGGGCCTCACTGCTTCAGACATCACCGTCACCGACAAAGCCATCTTGGACCACCACTTAATTTCCCTTAACACCTCCATACCCCTTTCCCCTACTTAATCCTCTACCATCCCCTACGCCCATGGAAGAAAATCTCCCCCCTTCCTCTCTGCTGCCCTTGAGTCATCTGAACTCGTATCACTCTGGCCCTCACTAACTGACCTATCCTCACTATCTTTCCTTCACAAATCCCTCCCATCTATCCTCCACTCCCTTGCCACCTCACCTGCCGAGCTACCTCTTACTCCCATTAATCTCCCTGGTCCACTAGCCATCTCCGAAGGCACAAGTGCGAGCTGCTGAATGTACCTGGACCAAACCCAAATGAAAGCCCATCTGCAAATTTGGTGTTCTGCCCTTGCCTCCACCAAGTCCTCCTATTGCTCCAAATTAATCTTGGAGGCCAAGGACAACCCCAGGCTTCTCTTCTCCACCACAAACCATCTCCTCCGTCCACCCTCCCATGCCTCACCCATTCTATCCTCCAACTCCAACTGAAAGGAGATGCTGGACTTTCTTGAACCAAAAATTGAGGGGATCCCATCAGTCACCCCAAATCCCCTCCTTTCCCTCCACCCTCCCAGTCCCCAACTGCAGCTCGGTTCTGAAACAATGACTGTCTGGTCCCTTTCCTCCTGACGTGAAAGGCGCTTTACAAGTGTAATTTTATTGTTGTTGTTGTGTAAACGGTGGCCCAGGCAAAACCATGTTTCAGATATTAAATAAATAATAATTATTGCATTTGATTAGCCTTATTATGTTGGTGATATGTCTTAAAGAATTTCATAGTAATTAGTGTAAAGAGTAGTGACTATATTTGTAGGTGAACACATGGTAATTTTTACAAACCATGTCCCACAGGCAATTATGAAGTGAATGACCAGTTTTATTGCAAAATAACCACCCAGTATTGAGTGATATTGTATTTCAGTTTGCTCAGAAGTGGATGATAGGCTTGTGGAGCCTAGTGCGGGAGAGGACTTGGGCTCCAGAGTTCTAGATGGTCTATAGCTTGTGTCGGATAGACGTGGGAGCCAAGAGTAGTTAAGCCTACTGATAAAAGTATGGATGACAGATTCGGCAGCGCAAGAATCAAGATAGGGAGCGGGCAATGTTTCATAGGTGAAGGAAAGCTGAGCAGGTAAGAGCATTCAGATGAGATGTTCACAAGATTACAAGATCATGATTGATCTGGGTGAAGAAGGCCCTTTGGCCCCTCCAAACTCATCCCTCCATAGCATCCATCCTACTTTGCCCCTTCACTGCATCAAGCTGCTTTTAAATGAGTCTAGTGTCCTGGTCTCTACCACCTTTTCTTGCAACCTGTTGCAGTTGTTACTCTGCATGAAGAAAAACATCCTGGTATCTGTCCTGAAATTGCTCTTTACAGCTTTAAACCTATGTCCCAGTTGACCTATCATGATACTTCCGAAAGTATCAATCTAGATTTACTTTTTCAATCACATTTAACATTTTGTATGTCTCTATAATGACCTCTCTATCTCTTCTTCTTTCATGACTGAAGAGCCAGAGCTTGTCAAGTCATTTATGCAATGACTTGACAAGCTATGGCTTTTTCCTCTAACACAAGGGATAACCCTTGTTGCTCTCCCCTGTCCTGCCTCCAGGACCTAGGCCTTATGTCATAGTGACCAAAGCTGTATGCAGTATTAAAGATGTGGTGCAGAGCACTGCACAGCCTAAGAATGATACTTGGAGACTTAAACTTAGCTAATTTAGAAATATAGTTGAGTTTTCTGTTCACCTTATTGTGTGGGACACTGTCAACCCACAAACAAGCAGTCACTATAGTATATCCCGTGAAGCACTTTGAAACATGCTGCCAATGTCACAATATCAAATCTGAGGATTACAACAGCAACCTTACATTTATATAGCACTCTGCACGCCAGGTGCCATTTCAGAGCGCTTCACAGTGGCGGAGTCTGAGGCCGAACCAGGGGCAGCGGGAGGGGGAAGGTGACTGCAAGTGTGATCAAAGAGAAAGGTCTTCAGGCATGACCTGAAGATGGGAACAGAGGGGATGAGACAAAGGGGTGAAGGGTGGGAGTTCCATAGTGTTTGGGCGTAGTGCCTGAAAGCATGGCCACTGATGGTGGAATGGAGGATACGAGGGACAAGGAGGAGGCCTGACCCAGTTATTATTATGATTATTATTAGGTGATATATTAAAAACAATGGTTGCACATGAGGTTTTAAAGAACCTGAACTGTAGGTTTTTGAGTTACCTTATACAGCATATTCAACTCTATATTCTGATCCTCATGTATTACTTATGAATGTTTAACTCAAGTAGGTCAAGGTCCTTTGCTGCAAACGCTATCAGCTATCATCCGTATTATCAATGTGCTACTTCAATGTGAGTAGAAGTAATGGTCAGCAAAACATTTGTAATTAAATTAGTGACTCCTCAAAGACCAGCAAGAACCTGCTCTGCACAGCAAACCATTTAATCATTTAATATTTCTCAACGTAATTGATGAGGTACCTTGGCTGGAAAAGAATTCATCAATGTAGTGTTTAGGTCACATTAAAGTATATACCCAAGCACTGATTGCTCAACACTAACCTTCTGTACAAATGCAAATTGTTGCTTTTATGAAGCACTTCAAAACATTTTCCTGCACGAAGGGCTATATATAAATTCAAGTTATTGTTGTTGCTGGTGATGCTGCCGTTCTACATTTAGCGCTGAACTAGGGGTGAAGTTTTGGAGTCTTTAATAATGGAACACTGTGGTAATTATAGTAATACATCAAATACAAAGTCAAACATTGCTTATTTACAGCCATTCTTAAAGAATTGTCATATAAGTGAACTTCTATCCCCTGCCGTTCATGCATTCGGTGCATCCATTTTGTGTGTAAAAAAAAATCAACACCCTGCTTGAACTTTGGGCTACAACTGGGGTTAGTTTTACTTCTGGAAGTAGTGTTTAAACATTGCTTCACAGGATACCAAGCAACTGAAATCACTGCCCAGTTCTTAACTGTGAGCAAACAGGAGAAGCAATGGAGAACAAAACTAATAATACATAATCCTTTGATTTGGTGTAGCGCTTTTCACGTCTTCAAAAGTCTCAAAACGCTTCACAGAATATACTGTAAAGTGAATTCATTGTATATGTGTGGGCAACACGCGGCAGCAATTTCGACAGCTGTGATTCATATACTGTCGCAGATTGAGTGACCAAATTATTATGATTTTTTTTCTTGGGTGATTATGATCAGGTATGTGGAGCAAGGAAACTTGCCCAAGGTTTCGCCCTGCCAGGAATTGAACCCAGATCCAGATCTGTTTAGCCCACAAATATACAATCAATTCACTTTACAGAATATTCTGTGAAGTGCTTTGGAACATCTACAAGATGTGAAAAATGCTATATCAAATGCAAGGATTATTATTATTATCTCTCACTTGCAAGGTAAGTGCTCTAACCACTGAGCTGCAAGACTACATAAATCCTTGGGTGCAACCATTGCACTGAGGATATGAGGAGGCTGGAAGAATATTCCATAACACCATAGTAAACACAATTTCTCCAGTATTGTATTAATCAGTTATCTTGTACCATCACGAGATGGTACAACATATGCAACTAGATATGTCCTTGAACACTAACTGTTATCTCATGTATAAAATGCAGAGAGCTTGCTATTGCAAGTAATAATACTGCTTTGACTATAATTAACCTTCCAAGATATTTCCTATCACATCCCTGTGGGATTCCTCTACCACGCTCCTTATCATCTATGCCTTTCAGTGCTTTAATGACTGACTTTATGTTCAAGTTCTGTTGTCTGTTTGTTTTCCAAACCTAAAGTGCAAAATCTACAGTTATTACTGTCATTGTTCCCTAAACTGTACCCGATGCATGTGTGTGACTTTAGAGATAAGGCATTAAAAGCTCTTTCACAACATTCAAATGTGGCATTTCAAATGAGTTGTAGAGGATTAAAATAATCTGTTGTAATTCAGAGCCAAATTCTTGGAAGTGATTAGCCAAACTGATAACTGCTTCACATTGTTTTGTACTTTGAGTAAACAGTCAAATCACTGTCTTCAAATAGTTTCCTGTTTCCACCTTTGCCAATGTTGCAGATAAGCGTCATGTTCTTATGTAAATGTCTCACATTCACTGATGTTAAAATCCAGTCCAAATCATGGTCACCGGTTCACATTTCTCTGAAATACTAGGATAAAACGAACTATATGGAATTAAGCTATGGTAAAGAGAACCAGCACAGAATGGGATAACATTGGAGAAAATCATCAACGTAGACATGATGGACCAAATGGCCTCTTGCTGTGCTGTAACATTTGATGTTTCTATGAATGGTTTGATATTAGTCTGCTTCACACTGATCATCCATGAGCAGAAATTCTACCTGGGTCTAAACTATTTATGAGACATGGAGTCCTGTAGCTCAGTGGATAGAACACTCGTCTTGCAAGAGAGACCTGGGTTCAATTCCAGTCAGGACGAAACCTTGGGCATGTTTTCTTAATTCACAGGCCCGATAATAATCCCTCAAAAAAAATCATTGGTCATTTCAAACTATGACTGTTTGTGGGACATTTGGCCCACAAAATATATATCAATTAACTTTACAGTTTATTCTGTGAAGCACTTTGAGGCGTCCAGAAGATGTAAAAAGCGCTCTATCTAATGCAAGCATTATACTTATTATTGCGTAAAATCCAGAATTTGGCAAATTGTGAAATAGAGCATGAATTTTGAAACTGTATTTGAATATGGTTTGTTTAACTTCAAAGTTAAGACCAAAGTCAACAATTCACCAAATTCCAAATGCTCTAAATTGCTACATAAATAGAGTATCATAGAATCATGGAATCTTACAGCACAAAAGGAGGCCATTTGGCCCATCGAGTCTGTTTCGGCTCTTTGCAAAGAGCAATTCAATCCCACTCCCCAGCTCTCTCCCCAAAACTGTGCAAACCTGTTCTCCCCAAATAAATGTCTACCTCTCTTTTAAAAGTTGTTATCGAATCGGCCTCCACCACCTTATCAGGCAATGCATTCCAAATTCGAACAAATCGCTGAGTGAAAACATTTCTTCTGATACACCCACCAGTGGAAACAGTTTTTCCCTGTTTACTCTGTCGAATAATCATGAAAACCTCTATTAGGTCTCCTCGTAACCTTCTCTGCTCCAATGAGAATAAATCTAGCCCCTCTAGCCTTTCCTCATAACTGAAGTCCCTCATTCCTGATACTAACATCTAGTACATCTAGATTCAGGTGGAATTTTTTCTCACTAAATAGCAATAGCATTCCTTAAATTTGATTAATTAAATTATCTTGTCTCAAAATGTTTCACAGGATGTATTGTAAAGTGTAGTGTGACGAATGTGGCAGCCAAGTTTGCACACAATAATGTCCCACAAACAGCCATGAAATGAATGACAATTTGTAATTGGATAATTGTTGGCCAGGACACCGGGAGAAACTCCCTTCTCTTTTTGAGTAGTGCCGTGTGATCTTTAACATCCACCTAAGCTGGCAGATACACTCGCTGTCATCTGCAAATGTTATCCCATTGCGAGAAGTACTCTCTTACGTATCATTTATGAATAGCAAATAGAGCAGAGCAGCTGCTTTATAAACCACTTGCAGCAACTCAGTTCCAAACCAAAGAGGAAAAGCAGCACTTATAGCACATACAGGTAGAACCTGTTTACCGAACGCCCGGTTACCGAAACTTCACTATAACGAGGGTTTCTATTTGTACCACTTCTCCGCTTAACAAAGGCTGCTTTCGCTATAACGAATGTTTACACACACTTTAAATCTCTCGGGTTTCTCGTGCGTAGCTTCTCTCTGATTGCCCCAGCAACGCACACTCAGTCTTTAGCGTGCCTCAGTTAAGCGGTTCAGTGCAACCCCTTCCATGTGGGAGGAGCTTAAGCGACAGGATGCTTCGTGGCTTCAATAATAGTAAGTCAAGATCTGGGCGGGGGATATAGAGATAGAGAGGAGGGGGGATAGAGAGATAGGGGGGGATAGAGAGGAAGGGGAGATAGAGAGGGATGGGAGGGGGAATAGAGAGATGGGGTGGGGATAGAGAGGGAGGGGAGTGGGGATAGAGGGGAGGAGGGATAGAGAGGGATGGTGGGATAGAGAGGAGGGAGGATAGAGACGAAGGGGAGGGGGCAATAGAGAGATAGAGAGGGGGAGGGGGGAATAGAGAGGGAGGGGGAAATAGAGAGAAAGAGAGGAGGGGAGGGGGAGGAAGAAAGAAGCGCGTCCCGAGTCCGGAAATGCTTGGGCCCGGGTTGCGATATTTCAGTGCGGTGACTGTGAAGACCTGGCCTGGATCAGGTAGGATTGGCGTTTTTATTCCTGCAATTTTTGTCACATTCCAGATTCCGGAACTCTGGATTTTGGACGGTCAACCTGTACACCGAGAATGTTTGCGCTAGGAACCGCTAGGAACTAAACTTAGTTAGCGGGGAGGCTCAGGTCAGGACGGCGTTTTGGCTGCGGCCAAATACAGTAAT
The DNA here is from genome assembly GCA_035084275.1 of Hydrolagus colliei. NCBI lineage: Eukaryota > Metazoa > Chordata > Chondrichthyes > Chimaeriformes > Chimaeridae > Hydrolagus > Hydrolagus colliei. The sequence continues at coordinate 59,711,074 of CM068744.1, forward strand.
ACAGTTAAACTCTCGCTTAACGGAATTTTCACTTAATGAAAGGTTTTAAAGTCTCTAACCCCTTCATTAAGTGGGGTCTACCTGTATTGTTCTGGCCCCTCTCTTTAGTATAGACAGAGCAGACCCAAAAGCAGGAAAGTCAATGATTCAGGATCAATGCATAGCCTACAGTGGCAAATTCATATGCGTCTGTGAGCTCAAGGTCCAAGATACACATTTGCAAGAACAAATTGGTACTTATGGGGTTTCATTTATACACATTTAAAATTAGATGATTTTTCACATTGATGCTTCCTGTATGTGGAAATCTTACCTATTCTTTCTTTTAATGAAATGTTGAACCCACAACAACAACAACAAAATTACATTTGCAGGTTGACTTTCAAGTAGGGAGGACATCCCAAGGCATTGAACAGTCAAGGGACAGGACCCAAGCATGAGGAGGGGCAGAGGAGTCGGGGAGGGAGGGGCAGGGGGGACTGAGGGGAGGGGCAAGGTTGGGATGAGGGAGGGCAAAACGGGAGGGCGGTTGAAGGCACGGTCAAAGAGGAGATCTTGATGGGATCGCAGAGCCTGATGCGGACAGGGCACGAGCTGCAGAGTTTGGGATAATAATACCATAATTACCATAAAACCATATAGCATGCTTCAATATTTAATTAAAAGAAAGAATAGGTGAGATTTCCAAATGCAGAAAGCATCAATGTGAAAAATTATCTAATTTTAAATGTGTATAAATGAAGCCCCATAAATACTGGTTTATTCTTGCAAATGGGTATCTTGCTGTCTATGTTACTGAGGATTTGAGTAACAACCAATTTGTTGTAATCTTCCTCTCAATTGCATTGTTCTACCAGTGCCTGCAGTGATCACACCACTGATATTAAACAAAGTGGTGCCTTACATGAATTATACAGGGATGTGACAGGCAGGGACATGAATGGTATCTACCTGCTACTATGTAACAAGCGTGCCAGGGCTGGAGGTAATCCACTTTTGATGCTCACTCATAATAATAATAATCCTTGCATTTGATATAGCGCTTTTCACGTCTTCTTGACGTCTTAAAGCACTACACAGAATATACTGTAAAGTGAATTGACTGTATATTTGTGGGCGAAACGCGGCAGCCAATTGTGCACAGCAGTGTCCCACAAACAATCATGGATTGAAATGACCACTTTTTCTTATTGTGTTTTTTTTGAAGGGATTATTATTAGGTGTGTGGAGTAAGGAAACTTGCCCAAGGTTTCGCCCTGACCTGACTGGATTCGAACACAAGTCTCACGCATGTAAAGCGAGTGCTCTAACCACTGAGCTACAGGACACATTTCATCAGTCAGCATTTGTGAATCTCTGGGATCTTGCACAAATAGATGGTCCCAACCTGTACCCTAGAGGAGTACAAGTTGTGTAATAATAATATTCATCATTACATTTGATATAGTGCCTTATCACATTGTTGAGACTTCTCAAAGACTTCACAAAATATACTGGAAAATGAATTAACTGTGTATTATGTGGGTGAAACAGAAGCATTGGTTAGTATTGAGAGAATTTTCCCCTCACAGTCCATGCCACGTGAGCTCCTCATTGTTACCAGAAGTGACAGCAATGATCTGACTGGTGCTCTCCTTCATGTGCTGAGAATGCTACCTCGGCCGAGAACTGTTAACTCAGCACCGACTGAGATCGCACCAATGGTGTAATCACGTTGACATATTATGTGACAGACTGAAAATGAAAAGTAGAGACAACAAGTCCCCATTGCCCTTGTCCCCCTCTCCCCCACAACATGTAAAAGAGGCATCAAATGTGGCAGGAGATGATGGACAGATGAACGCTCTCTCAGCAATTCAGAACTCCTTGCAGCAGCTGCAAAAATGCAAGCCACATGCAAAAAAATCTGCGTTAATATTGTTGTGTGTATGATTTGCCACAAAATCTGTTGGTTTTAATTTGAAGGTAGTGCATGGCATTGTCAGCATATTTAAACAGTTTTTTTTGTAAATTTGTTGGAGCAAATGTCAAAAGTTGTACCATGGATGGGAAGTGGGGCAGGATGCCCAAGAATTCTCCCCCAATGTAATGATACATCTATTAAGTTAACAGAATAAATCTACATCTGAGTGGAGTTTCTACTCACAGGTGATGGGCTGCCTCAGAATCTATCAAGACTCACACTTGCAAATGTCCATTTGGTCGAGGGACCAGAGGGCAACTAGCATCTATGATACTGACCCCAATGGAAAGCAAAATGAAGCTCATAAAATAGGCAAGCCATTCGAGACCCTGCCCTGATTAAAGAGCACTATATAATAATAATAGTTGCATTTGATAAAGCGCTTTATCACTTCTTTGAGACGTCTCAAAGCATTTCACAGAGTATATTGTAAATTCAAGTTATTATTGTTGTGCTCTTGTCGTATCATTGAGATGTCTTAAAGAACTTAAGTTATGTCGAATTTAGGTAGCCTTGCAAATATCACTTTCATCTTATTTGATTATATCCCAAACAGCATAAAATATTTTTAAATGTTTATGATGGAGATTTGCTTTCTCATTTATTTTAACGTCCTCTGCAAAACTGAGAGTCCCTAAAGAAATAAAGAAGGCAACAAATGACATATGCAGATTTTCTGTCTGAATAATGACACATTACTTCCATATGAATATTGCCAATGTTCATATTCTGCCTTCTATGGTATTTTCGTGATTACTATGGTAACCGAACCCTCCAGTGGATGCCTTTATGACACTTAGCCAGAGTGACAATTTTACATTTATCCATATGTTTTAGTGGAAGAAACATGCAGGTAATCTCCAATCATACAGATAATGTGCACCGTGCCGATTCAGACAAGTCAGTGGTAACAACAACAACAACAAAATTACATTTGTGTAGTGCCTTTCACGTTGGGCAGATGTCTCAAGGCTGTGAACAAAAGGGCATTTGGAATTTGTAAGAAAGATGCTATGATACCCAATATGCAGACATGCTAGCTGATGATTTATAAAGTGAAAGAAGAGCAGGATTTGGGTGTAAAATTATTTTGCATTGAAAGATTAAAAGATTATTTGCCTGGCGTCGAATGAAATTTGTATCACTAAAGGTCCGAAAGATGTTAAAGGGAACCTTGCTGTTGACTTGGTATGGAGTTCTCCCATGAAGTGAAAGATGGGGTTATTCTTAAGAACAAGAACATCAGGTTGAAGAAATCTATTTCATAGGTTGTTTGATGACAATTTAGGACAAGGGAAAGAGAGGGGCAAAGAATTTAAATAATAATAATTCTTGCATTTGATACAGCGCCGTATCACGTCTTCTAGACGTCTCGAGACACTTCACAGAATTTATTGTGAAGTGAATTCACTGCATATTTTGTGAGTGAAAATATTACAATAACAAGCCATTTACAGGTTGTGAAACCTGGGAAGAGGGCAAAGCACTGTAGAATATCTACAAAGAGCATTTCAGTTAGAAATAGTGTAGATAATTCATAGAATCATACAGCACAAAAGGAGGCCATTTGGCCCATTATGTTTGTGCCGGTTCTTTGACAAGAGCTGTCCAAATCAATCCCATTCCCCCAACATTTGAAAGATTTGAATTTAAAAGACATTTTGATTCTGGCAGCAAATTTTTTTTTAAAAAGTGCATTGCAAAAGGCCACTTCCAAAATATTAACTTCTCATTGAATTTCAGGTGGATTCGTTAATATCACTTTACTCTTAACTGATCTTCCAAATAACATAAAATATAAACAAGACTTCACTTTCTTCCCCCAGAGCCTGGAGGTAAATCCATTGTATTTGCATTGTAATGTCAGAATTGTCAGCCAGCAAGAATTGTCATCCCTTTGGGACGTTCTCTCGATGTGAAAGGCGTTATATTATTGTAAAATTTATTGTATTCAGTAAAATTCAGTTCCTACACCAACAAAATTGCACTACAAATGCGGTCAGCCGATTATTTCATACTTTACTTATTTATTCATTTTATTTAATTGAGGTGAATCATTAATTCTGAGGCTGGCGACATTCCTGATCACTTATGTAGAGCATTTTATCGTCAGAGGTGAACATCCATTGTGCACCACCAACCACAGTCACAGCACTGGGAGAGATTTACAGGGTTCTACAATCTATCCATCAACTTGCATTTAAATAAACACTTGACATTTTTATATTTTTAATTTTAGTTACATACTTTACTGAAGTTTTTTTTTACAAAATACACAGGGAGGGCCAGTGAGATATGATCCATATCATATTCTTATTATATTCATTCCCATTTTCATTGCTCATATTTGTTAGCAAAGTTCACTGTGGGAGATGAATCTTATTCTTCGGCTTCTCGTCTTGAATCTGCTTGTAATTCCTATTAGCTTAAGTGCCCCAAACCACACTCTGAAGTAGGATCATGAGTCAGGAGATACTATGTACGCACTGTTACTAAAGAAGCATGAGTGAATGTACATTTTTCCAGTGCTAACAAGGTTCGTGAAGCTGGTATTGCTGACAAACAGTTACCATATCACTCAAACCTCCACCCAGACGCACTCCAATTTCCATAGATTTACAATTCCAGCTGCCAGCTGCAGAATAAATATTTCACTGGAAATATGTGCATTTTTGACAGTTTCCGGGTTCGTACTCCCAAGGCAACAATCTGTCACTCATGGCAACTCACAGGGCTTGCCAGGTAAACAGCATATCCAGCTCCATAATTCATGAATTTGAAGGAGGATGTAGTTGATAAGATATTGGAAATGTACAATACAATTTACATTTCTACAATGCCTTTCATGGCAGGAGGATGTCTCAAAATGCTTACCATGCCTGGCTTGGCTCGAGAGCTGGGGTTGGTAGCTGAAGTGGATGGGGAGAGGAAAGATGATCTAACGCATGATCGAAGTGCTATGTCTTGAAACAGACGTTTAAAGAGATGGGAAAGGGAGAGAGTCAGTTGAATCCAGGATGTAGTCAGTAGGTAGTCAGTAGGTATGCATAGCGCCCTTCATGTCGGGAGGACATCCTAAGGTGCTGGAGAGTGCACTCGCTGGATCTGATCAGGATGTGATAATGCCCTTATTAGTGAGTAGAGCAAGGTAATGTCTAGGGTGGTGATCTTTTTGGTCAGCCAACCAAACGCATTTTTCTTGATTTAATATTTACTGATTGATAACCCCACCATAAACATTGCAACATTGCTACTCAGTAGCTACCGGAAACAAATAAGAATTATTATAATTCAGGGGTTATTGCTTGACTGCCCCACAGGCCACATTTGGTCCACAAGCATGGGTTAACCAGCACTGGTCTTGGGGCATTAAGAGCTTTAGAAGTGAGATCAATGTATTGATTTTATTTTTATTTCCATAGCAACCTTACTGTTGGGCCTTTATTGGCTACCAACCTTGATTTCCCATTCAATCCTCAACCCTTTTGTTTACTCACATTTAATCCCTGACCAAGAGCATTCACCTTTACCACATTGCCCACCTCCATCCCTAATGCCACTGAAGCCCTCACTTACACAATTGTTACCTCCCCAAGGTTTTTCAAATGCATTCAACTGCCTCCACTATCTATAAGCTTCAACTGATACAAATCTCCTCCAACCGCATCCTCACCCACATTAAGGTCTGCATGTCCATCACCCCCCAGTTCTTCCCACACTCCACTTGCTTTCTGTCTCCCAACTGATTGACTTCAAAGTACTCACCTTTACTTATAAAGTCCTGTAGCTCAATGGTTAGAGCAATCACCTTACAAGCAAGAGACCTGGGTTTGATTCCAGGTACGACAAAACCTTGGGCAAGTTTCCAGGAGAGCACCAGATTATTGCTGTCACTCTGGTAACAATGAGGAGCTCATGCGGCATGGACTGTAAGGGGAAAATCTCTCAATGTTAACAATGCTTCAGTTTCACCCACAAAATACACAGTCATTTCACTTTCCAGGATATTTTGTGAAGCACTTTGAGAAGTCTCAATGACGCAATAAGGCACTTGATAACCCACTATATCAAAAGCAACAATTATTATTATTATTATTATTACTCAACTTGTACCCCTCTAGGGTACAGGTTGGACCATCTATTTCTGCAAGATCCCAGAGATTCACATGTGCTCACTGCGATATTCTCAATGAGATGAGTCCTGTAGCTCAATGGTTGGAGCACTCACCTTACAAGCATGAGCCTGTGTTCGAATCCAGGCAGGATCAGGGCCAAACCTTGGACAAGTTTCCTTACTCCACACAACTAATAATAATCCCTCAAAAAAAAATTGGTTATTTCAATCCACGATTTTTTGTGGGACACTGCTTTGGTTGCCATGTTTCAACCACATATATACAGTCAATTCACTTTACAGTATATTCTGTGAAGCCATCTTCAGTGCGAAGACATATAGAAGACATGAAAAGTGCCATAGCAAATGAAAGAATGATTATTATTATTATACATTCCTGATCCGGATGGCTCAAATTCACACTCAGCAGTAAACTTAGTAACTGAGCCATCAGAAAAATCTAGCCAAGACTAAAGCAGTTACAAAGGCGCTGAGCATTAAACCATTACATTGACTATTTTCAGAATATTGTATTCTAATTGGATATAATCAATTTTTAAACATTCATATTCATTTTTTTAATTTCCATGCTCTATCTTTACTTAATCAGTATCAACTCTTAATCTAATATTTTATATTTGCGCTGCAGGGCTCTGCTGTGCGCCAACCCAGCCAGCTTTCTACTCCCAACGATATTACTGTTGTTCTGAATTACCCTGTTCAAATAATAAATAAACTCTGAAGAAGTCACTGATTATTGACTTCTGTCATCCAATGCCACTGCAGATTATAGACAGCTGGACCTGGGCACAGCCCCTACTGCTGCCCTTATTTACTTGAGTATCTGACGCATGGGGAAAACCCATCATCTTGCTTAAAAGGATCCAATTAAGATTTAGATACAGTACCACTACCTGCATACCACCTGGAGGTCTCTCTTATTTATTAATAATATTACTAATAATCCTTACATTTGGTAGAGCTCCTTTCATGTCAGGAGAAAGTCTCAAAGTGCTTCACTGCATATATTGTAAAGTGTTGGGACTGTGTGTTTTTTGCCAACACGACAATGAATTTGCACACAGCAATGAAATTAATCACCAATTTTATTTTGGCAGGATTGTTGGCCAGGACACAGGTGGAACACCCTTCTCTTTTTGAATAGTGCATCCACCAGGACAAATGGGACCTTAGTTTAATGTTTTATTTAAAGAATGGCACAGTCCCAAAATCCAAATTGCCAATGTGAGACTTAAAACTATCCGGCAGATGTTGGATCCTATGCATTTTTGAAGATTCACTGTAAACATGTCCCTGACAGTGTTTACACCCCTTCCCAAACACTCCCCTCCCAGCTCGGGTCACACGCCTCTTGTTCAGCGCCTTGGGACGTCCTCCCGACGTGAAAGGCGCTCTATAAATGTAAATTGTTGTTGTTGTTGTTGTTGTTGTTGTTGTTGTTGAGCAAGTTCCTTCTTCAAAAGACTAACATTAGGGATGAAAATGTACTATATGGTAACTGCCATGATATTTTGAATATTTCATGATTGAATAAACTGGTGCAATAGGTTTGTTCTTGTGTTGTGAATTATCACATTATGGGATATTCATCTACTGAAGATGTCTTATCCAGATTGATAAGTCCAACCCCTGCCAACCCACAACATTTTAAGACGATTTCAACTAAAAGCCAATCGCCGCAGATATTTAAGGGGCCAGTATTTTGCCCACAAAATTCAACAACAACAAAATTACATTTGTGTAGTGCCTTTCACATCGGGAGGATGTCCCAAGGTGCTGGACAGGCAGTATTCCAGACCTGAGCCTGGGGGAATAGGGATTGGGGAGAGTGGAGCACAGGGGCAGAAGGAGGTTGATTGAATGCACGATCAAGGAGGAGGGCCTTGAGGTGGGTCTTAAAGGAAGCGAGGGATGTAGCAAAGTGGATGGACCGTGGGAGGGAGTTCCAGAGGGTGAGGGCAGGATAGTTGAAGTCTCCCCCATCCAAGGGTGGGGTGAGTGAAACGGGGGATGTGAAGCAGCCAGATTGGTAGGGGGTTAGAAAGTCTTAGAGGTAGGGGGAGCATAATCATGGAGGGCTTTAAAGATGAGGGCCTGGATCTTGAGGTGTATACTCTGTGTGATGGGAAGCCAGTAGATTTGGGCGAGGGTAGGGATGATATGATCACGGTCAATACAGTCAATCCACTTTACAATATATTCTGTGAATCACTTTGAAACGTCTTAATGATGTGATATGGTGCTATATCAAATACTGTACAAGGATTATTATCACTTTGACCTCTGATCCTGCTACAATGTAGATCCCTGTGTTTTGGCGCAGTGTATTTTAGTGCCAGGTCAGGCACCAAGAGCTGAACTCAATATTTAAAGTTGGCATCAATGGGTCTGTGCAGGCTTGCAGCACTGCGGCACAGATGAAATGTGTGGCATTATTGTACACGCTCCAGTGAATGATTAATGGGGCACCTCCAGCTAAATACACAGGCATCTGTGTGCACATGCACACGGATTTCCTCAGTAAGAATCTTGCACATGACTGTTATCCCAAATGCTTTTAGTTCCACTTCCCATGTGGGATGATTCCAGCTGATTTGCTTTATGACCAATAGATCATCTCAAGGAATTAAGCATCAAAGACTGCATAACCCCAAATACAAGAGTGTCCCTTACTTCATAAAATCCAGCATTAGCTGGAGGAGAAATTCTAGATTTAGACATTTTTACTTAGCATTTTAGAGTATGTGCATCTTGGACAATTCTTACAAAGTCATCTCTAATTTTGAAGTCAGTATTTCATAACGGAAAGCAGCTTCAATATTACACCGAATTGAAGAACTGTCAAAAAATTGCTCAAAAAGGCTAAAAGTAAAGCTGAAGTCTATACCCTGATATAATCTCTCCCTCCAGGGCTTTAAATCACTTTATGTTTTGTCTTTGATTGACATGCACACTGGGTAGAGTGTGAGAGAGAGTGAGAAATGCCGAGGGGTGGTGGGGAGAGAAATGAATTGAAACATAATCTTCCAGGAGACCTGTGTCCACAGCATCTGAAGCTATGTCAGTGCTGCTCCACCTCACTGTCGGCAGGTTAGCTTTCAGCCACTTTTCCCCATTCTCTGGAACTCTTTGAAAACCCCTCTGACCTCACCCCTATCTGTCTTTATAACCAACCTAAAGACCTACCTCTTTGACTGTCTCTTTCGCCACCGTTCATTACCCCTCCACCCATTCCCCACCATCCCCCCATCCCAAACACACACACTTCCCTCCCAGTTCAGGCTCCAGTTGTAAAACATTGTGAGACATTGTGCAATGTGAAAGATATATGTAACTGCAAATTGCTGTTGTTTTTAATTGTAGCTGCATTGGATCTGCCCTGTTCTTACTGTTTTTCCAAACCTTGCAGGTTGGTTGCTGGATTCCTGGTCTGTTAGTCTTTATGTAACACAAGCACTACTCGGAATAAGCACAATCTGCCTGGGGAATTATTGCTGAAGGCAGAGGGAGGGCTGTGAAAATGTGGAATGCACTGCCCCAGATGGAAGACTGCAGCAACAGAATCAATTGGAATGTTTAAAAGGAAGTTATCTACCTATGTATAGATAGTAATAATAATATTCCTAGAATTTTATATAGTGCTTTTCATGCCTTTCAGACCTCTTCACAGAATATACTGTTTTTTGACTGTATATTTTTTACAGGTGAAACGCGGCAGCCAATTGCCCACAGCAGTGTCCCACAAACAGCCGTGGATTGAGTGACCAAATTATTGGGCAGCGGGAGGTGGGGGGCGGGTTAGTTTTTTTTTAGGGATTATTATCCCCAGAAAAGCAATCCGCCAGTTGACTAGCAACCAGGTTCCTACTTACCGCTAGGTAAACAGATGCATGTAGAGTAAGGAAACTTGTCCAACATTTCACCCGACCGGGAAAAGAATCCAGATTGCTCACTTGCAAGGCAAATGCTCTAACCACTGAGCTCAGGACTCCAGACTTAAGGAGTCTGGAAAAAAGGCATAGAAATAGGATTAAAGATTTACCACAATCTAATAAACTTGTGCAACTCCCTGAAGGACTGAGCAGGCTCTTCTGTTCCTATAATGCAGCATGACAGTTTAACTCAAGATCTGTGAAAGCTGGAATAGTATATGTACAAGTAATCCATTACCATGTAAGGAGGACCAACCTTCACAATTGTATATTTAATGCTCTATCCATTACTGATCTCACAACTTGATTTCACCTCAAAACTGTTCAGTGAGACCATGGTCACTAACTTCCTGTCTGCAGCTCTGCCACAGATCCCTTCCCATTGAGCAATGGTTCCACCAGTTGGAGATGCAGAGTTTAAGCAGCAGCTCCTTACCTCTGAAAACTAATCCCGGTGGATTCCTTTCCATTTCAGCATACGTTACTACGTTACCCAATAGGACACTCACACACAGGTCCTGGTATCTGCCATCCACCTAATATGGGCTCAAACCTGCATCTATCTATGCCAACTTAGTAACTATCCTCCTTGGGAGCGAGTAAGCACAGTCTTCTATGATGAACTAGCTTCAAGGTGACATGTTTGGCAACAGAATTTCAGAATCGAGCCACCCCTTTTTGGCGGTCTGCATTATTCAGTTCCAGAGCACGCTGATGGCAGTACATCCAATCTACATCATCGATGGGACAGACAGGGCAAACCAGTGACTGGGGCACAAACTCTTCCCACTCAGATCCTGTGAACCATGCAAGTCAAAGACTTACCCGATAAGATGGTCCTAGGTGAACAGGATAAGTTTGTCAGACAGTGATATCACTGGCAAACTATATGATATTAGTTGGTTCAGCACATTCTTTGGCTCCAACCTTAGGTTCTTCCCAACCTGTGCCTAATCCTCTCCTGAATTAAGTAAGCAGGATCCATCGATCCAGGAAGAGAGTGCGCATTCCATCCCAATAAATATTTCAGGAATTTTCATGTGTAGGTGGGATAAGTGGAATTCTCAGTTTGGCTTGGATACTGTTAACCATGTGATAGGTTTCTTCATGTGTCAGATGCCCTGCTGACCAAAACAAAGTCCAGTTTCAGGTTTCTGTGTTTGTGTGGGGGGGTTTGTCTATGTGACTAATTGTCTGTGTGTGTGTGTCTGTATATGTGCTTGTGTGCATGTTTACATGTGCCTTGGTTTGTGCATGTACATGTGTCAGGGTATGTCATAGTTGCTGTACTTTGGAAGAGACAAAAGCAAAATCTGCAGATGCTGGAAATCTGAAACAAAAACAAGTCGCTGGGAACAATTACCCGGTCAGGCAGCATCTATGGAGAAAAGAAGGTGAGTCATCGTTTTTGTCCACGACCCCATGTCCATTCTGATGAAGGGTCGTGGACCTGAAAGGTTGACTTACTTTCCTTTCTTCATAGATACAGTCTGACCTACTGAGTGTTCCCAATAAATCCGAGATCCCACCTGCCTATTCAAAAACATCTTAAAAAGAGGTAGGGATTATCTCTTGGTGTACTGGCCAACAATTGCCCAGGTATAATTGCCCATTCACTTCTTGACTATGGGACAATGCTGTATGCATAATGGGTGCTGCATTCCACCTACAAAATATAGTCACTACACTTTACAGTACATCCAATTAAGTGATTTGAGATATCCTCCTACATTATAAGGCACTATATCAAATTAAAGGATGATTATTATTTTATTTTGTGTGTGCCTATATTATCTGTGTGTGGTATGTGCCTACCTCACACTCCACTTAGAACATTCAGTCCAAGGAATCTAGGAGCTATCACCCAACCACTCCACCCATGTTTATCAAATTGAACAACCAAACCTCAGCTCTGACCCAAGTTCTCATCGGAGCAATGTTCTCACATTGAACTGGAAACAGTGAAGTAACTCAACAGCCTTTGTTTAAAGTGAGCACATCTGTCTCCATTCTTTCCCTGCTTTTTTTCTGCCTCTGATCACTTGTGGTTTGTTGCAGCTGTTTCCTATCCTAGCAACCAGTACCGCTTCGTCTTTTTTTATTCCTTTTCAGAATTGGTTTCTTTCCTTAATTGCTACCCGACAATTATTATTTGGGCGGCGGGAGGTCATCACAGCATTTTACAACAACCTTCACATAAGTATCAATCTAGTTCAGTTGGTAGCAAAGGAACATAGGAACATAAAAGCAAGGGTGATTCATTCTGCCCCTCAAGCCTGTCCTGCCATTCTATTAGATCACGGTTGATCTGTACTTCGACTAAAACTACCCACCTTTTCCCCATTTCCCTTGATGCTGTTACAAAAATCTATTCACCTCAGTCTTGAAAATTTGACTGGATCCATCATCGAGAGCCTTTTGAGGAAGAGAGCTTTGGGGAAGAGAACAGCACTCTGACCTCTGAGACAGAAGTTAGTGGGCTCACACCTCATATTGGAACTTTGAGGCGCTCTCGGACACTACCCTGTTTGAAGAGCGCTATATAAATGCAATTTGTTGATGTAGTCTAAGCTGACATTATAATGCAGTATCACCCTTCGGACATTATATATGTCATGGTATTACTTGAAAAATGAAATAAGTTTCTCCCAGTGCATTGACCAACAGTAATATAATAATAATCATTGCATTTCATACAGCATTTTTATCAAGTCATTAAGAAGTCTCAAAGAGCTTCACAAGATATATTCTAAATTCTACTTCTGCTCCAGGTCTGCTGATGTCCTGTCAGTTTATTTGTCAGACCTGGATGAGTGCAAACTGCCTATAACTGAATGTTGACAAAACGGAAGACATGCTCCTCAACCTCTCTAGCCTTTCTCCAAGATTTACCAAATTTATGGTTGACCAAGAGATCAAGTTTGATCCACAGATGACCTTCCTACCCCACCTCTGGTCCCTGACCAGGACCGGTTTCCTCCACCTCTATCACATTGCATGCCTCCCACCGTATCTCACACACAACGTAGCCGAAACTCTCGTCCTCACTTTCATCATCTCCTACCTCCTCAATGCCTCCTCATCAGTCACCCCAGCTCCACTACCCACAAACTGCAACTAAAAACTCTGCCCCGCCAATACACTCACCCACTCTAACTCCATACCTCCATCGCAATAGTCCTTGCCAGGCTTCACCGGCTCCCTATCACAGAATGGATTGAATTCAAGATCTTCTCACTTGCCTTTAAATCTCTTCATAACCTCCTCTGCTGACCACTTGCTTGTTCCTCATCCTTTCAGCTCCATCATTGGTGGCTGGCAGCACTGTGGCACTCTTTCCCTCAATCCCTCCACCTTGCTCCCTCCCCTCCTGATTTTCAGATCACTCCTCAAGATTTTTCTCTTCATACTTATGATCTCCTCCCACCAGCGTGGTATCAAGCTCCACCACTGCTCCTCGACAGTAACTTGCGAAGTGTACTATACAAATGTAAGTTGGTTTTGTGGTCATCCAGTGAAGTGCTTCGAGACATGCTCCCAATGTGAATGGCGCTATATCAGATGCAAGGATTATTATTATTATTTATGTCCATCATCTTCACAGATGGAAATAATGGGAAATACCCACCCCTTAAATAGAAGCCTCTCTATATATAATTCCCTTTTTCTTTCTTTCGCTCTCCTGTTCCTCTAACCTGCTCCATCTTTCCCAGTGAAGCTTTTCATAATTCAAAGCCAAGCACTGAAAACAAAACTTTTACTTCTGTGGTGACCATGATCAGAATTTTGAATGAGGTAGTTTCACTATGGAGCATTTAAAGGTATTTGCATAAATTAAGGAAGGTGCCAGCAAGGATATGCTGGGGAACTCCCTCAATAGTGCAAAATATAAGTATTATTATTTATATAATAATATTTGTTGTAGCACCTTATAAAGTCTTCAAGACGTCTCAAAGCACTTCACAGAATGCACTGTAAAGTGAATTCACTGTATATTTTGTGGGCGAAATGTGGCAGCCAATTGCACAAAGCAGTGTCCCACAAACAGTCTTGGATTGAATAATGGTGCATGTGTGTGTGCACGCAAGTGAGCATATGTGTGTGCGCAAGCGAGCGAGAGCACGGGCGAGCGAGTGAATGAGTGGGTGAGTGAGAGTTCCATTTAGATAATGCTGTGGACAGCCACATGAACTACTAAAATCCACTCTCAGCAGGAGGTTCAAATTGTTGCATTTATATCTGACTTACTAGAATTGCCAAAATTTATGGACAAGGAATATTCTGTTTGGATTCAAAGTGGTTCTCTTTCACCATCACTCACTAAGTAGAGCTTGCATAGTATTCCCCGAAAGCTGATGACTGTTTAGGAAGTGTGTTGCCCAATGTGTGTGCTGCCACTGCCAATCTCTGGAGCAGTTCTCAGTCAGTACTGTGTACATGATGTAACAAGCAAGGGTTAAAATGCACTGTAGGAAATAAATGGGTCATCTCCCAACAAGGGCTTTGAGTCCAAGCAAGTTATAATAACATTTAGATTTAAAGTTAGTAACACACTCAGACTTAAAATTAGTTAGGCCATACCAGGCTCAGAATAAGATTAAATCATTGCTTGTCACCAAACAATCTTACCATTTTCCCTCCCACAATGCAGGTTGAGAGTATGCACCACATGTCCACAAATGCATGAACGAACCTGGACACTAGGGAACGGCGATGTATCGGTTTTTCGATTAAACCCGATATGATTTTCAGATCGGTATGCCGATATGGTGATTCTAAAAAAAACGTTATATCGAGAGATTCGATTTTAAAAATATACATCGTTATATTTTTAATATCGTTCCTGGCAATATATCAATATTGTTGGTATTATCAGTGTAATGCGATCTTTTCCAGCTTACCTTGTCGCCGGCATTGCAACCTCCTAGACCTAGAGCATGGAATGCGCGTACATTCGGTGCACGCGCACAATTAACGGGCGCGCACATCCGATGCGCACGCACACTTTACTGTGTATACTCGACGTGAGTCGTGGCGTCTTAACAAAGTCGCATCGCTGAAAATTGTAGTTTGAAAATTTACCTTTCTCATCATGGGGAAAAGAAGCCCCGTATGGGACTACTTTGAAAACAATGCAGTCAGTAATGGTGTGTATAGATGTACAGTTTGCAAGGTCTTGGTTAAGACATCTGATTCAAGCACGAGCAAACTGCGACATCACATTAAGCAGCACCACCCCGCCCAGCACGCTGCCCTCAGAGCGAAATTATTGTCGACAACAGCAGGAAGTCGAACCAGCGCTTCGGAGAAAGCGACAGGTAGTGGGGCCAGTGCAGCTCAAACAATTCCTGCTTCATTTAAGAGGAGAACATTGTACCAGAGAGGGGACAAAAAGTGGCAAAGTATCACGAACGCTGTCACTTTTTGCATAGCAAAGGAGAGCTTGCCAATGGCGAAGGACATTAATTCAGACTTCAGACTACATAAAAATAAGTGGCATTTTGTGGCTGTAAGTGTTATTTTTGTGTGTGAGAGAGTTAGAAGCCAGATTATCACTGCTTCTATGTGTGTGTCTAGGCAGACACACACAGCAGTGATAATCTGGCTTCTAACTCTTAACAGTCAGACTGTCTGTCTCTCTCTTTTCTATTGTAATAGATCTCATTTACACGTGGACATTACATGCTAGTTTCAAGCAAGAAATGGAGGAGAATAAATCTCTAGATTTTGTTTTTGGTGTGTGTGTGTTCTATTTTGTGTTTAGAGATGGAGTGAGAGAAGGAGAGGGGGAAAGTTGGGAGAGAAGGAGAGAGGAAGAGAGGAGAGGGAGGGAGAGAATGAGAGGGGGAAAGGAGGGAGAGAAGGAGCGAGGGGAAAGGAGGGAGAGAAGGAGAGAGGGGAGGGAGGGAGGGAGGGAGGGAGAGAAGGAGAGGGGGAAAGTTGGGAGAGAAGGAGAGAGGAAGAGAGAAGAGTGAGGGAGAGAAGGAGAGGGTGAAAGGAGGGAGAGAAGGAGCGAGGGGAAAGGAGGGAGAGAAGGAGAGAGGAAGAGAGGAGAGGGAGGGAGGGAGAGAAGGAGAGGGGAAAAGTAGGGAGAGAAGGAGAGGGGAGGGAGGGAGGGAGAGAAGGAGAGGGGGAAAGTTGGGAGAGAAGGAGAGAGGAAGAGAAAAGAGGGAGGGAGAGAAGGATAGGGTGAAAGGAGGGAGAGAAGGAGCGAGGGGAAAGGAGGGAGAGAAGGAGAGAGGAAGAGAGGAGAGGGAGGGAGGGAGAGAAGGAGAGGGGGAAAGGAGGGAGAGAAGGAGCGAGGGGAAAGGAGGGAGAGAAGGAGAGAGGGGAGGGAGGGAGAGGGGGAAAGTTGGGAGAGAAGGAGAGAGGAAGAGAGGAGAGGGAGGGAGAGAAGGAGAGGGGGAAAGGAGGGAGAGAAGGAGCGAGGGGAAAGGAGGGAGAGAAGGAGAGAGGAGAGGGAGGGAGGGAGGGAGGGAGAGAAGGAGAGAAGGGAGGGAGGGAGAGAAGGAGAGGGGGGAGGGAGGGAGGGAGAGAAGGAGAGGGGGAATGGAGGGAGAGGAGACAGGGAGGAGGGAGAGGAGAGAGGGAGAGTGGAGGGGGAGGGAGAGAAGGAGAGGGGAAAGGAGGGAGAGAAGGAGAGAGGAGAGGAGGGAGAGAAGGAGAGGGGGAGGTAGGGAGCAAACAACATCGTATAATTCAACAGACCTTGACACCAACATTACAAACTTTCTAGACCTAGAGCACGCATTTCGAAATGTGCGTGCACCGCGACTGCGCGCGCATCGTCAGTGCGGACACACCGTCAATGCGCGCGCACCGCGACTGAGCGCGCACCATCAATGCACGCGCACTTCGAATGCACGCGCATGCGCAGTATAAAAACTCGATAGATCGGTTTAAGCAGGTATGAGCAAACCGATATATCCATATCCGGAAAAATCCCATATCGCCGTTCCCTACTGGACACAAACACATACATGTACACAGACATATATGCTGACACACTCAGACCTATTGACTGGCATGTGCGCACAGCTAGACATCCAACCATGCGAGCACACATTTACCCCTGCATGCACACAGACATATCTACGCATCAATACCCACACACATGCAGATGCTCAGCAACTGTTACACAACAAAATGAATGTTATTAACTACAAAAACAGACGATTCTGACCTCCAAGTGCTGGTGGGAAACTTGTAAGTGAGTTGTCATGGAGATTGTTCCACAACAGTAAAAGCTGTCATTTTATATCAGGGATATACCAGGAATTTTAGCCAGAGACATTAAACAGTGTAAGTTGAAGGAATTTATTTTGAATAATGGGCAGCTTTGTGTTATACTTTGGAGCCTAGTATTTTCCAGAAAATAGGATGAAGGCCAATGAATAAAAAATGTATTTGTTTGGCCGACTCAATAACTACATCATACGACTGCCGGTCTCTGAACCAGGAGACTGAGTGAGGCAAGAATTCCAGTCTCAACTGGTATTAGGTTCTCTGAGAAGAAGGCGGGCTTTGACAGTGCTGACCTGGCAAGGCCGTACGCAGGGGGGGTGCGACGGGTGCGTACGCACCCCCCCAAATTATAAAAGGTCCACATTTTCCGGGGTAGAGAATTGCATTTTTTTATCAAATTTAAATACCAAGTAAATATATTGAGCATTTGTGTAACAATCAGTTCTTCAAAACTATGTATAAATTATAAACTCACATCTTTGAATGATTTAGTATTAATATAAAATTATCGAGTCGCGCACCAGAATCGGCGTCTA
Organism: Hydrolagus colliei; assembly: GCA_035084275.1. Classification (NCBI taxonomy): domain Eukaryota; kingdom Metazoa; phylum Chordata; class Chondrichthyes; order Chimaeriformes; family Chimaeridae; genus Hydrolagus; species Hydrolagus colliei. The sequence goes on from CM068744.1 coordinate 59,728,885, forward strand.
CCCCCAAAACATACCGCGTCGATGACCATGACGCGGCGAGTCTGTGACTCGTGATTGGATAAACATAGGCGCCAAGACTCAAATCCTCGTTTGGAAATCATCCCGTAAACAGACACAAGGGACAGCACCACAACTGGAGTTAAAATCATCTTTTCATCTGATCACCGTAAGTAAAAATTGCTCAAGTGTTGAGAGGTGTGACTGTAATGCTAGCAAACAATGACAACATATTTACAAGATTCTTAGAAATTAAAGCTTTTGAGAACCCAACAAAAAAGTTATATGTGTCTGGACAGAAATGCCTATCTTTAAAAAAAATACTCATGGACATAGACCTAGGCTTTAGCGCCTATTCTACGTGGTGTGTCAATCGGAAATCATCCCGTATACAGTCACTACATAAAAAGGTAGCACCACTTTGTGGAAGCTGAAATCGTATTTTAATCTGATAAATGTCAGTAAAAATGACTTAAGTTTTGATAGGCGTGTTTCTGAAATATCATGTTTCTTGTTTTGTCTTGATTATCACATTTGATTTATATTATTAAAGATGTATTCCTCTAATTAAAAATTGCTTTTAGAGACGTCCACTGGCATGCAAAAAACATATGACCGCAAAGATAAACAGTGCGACTTTATTTCACGTTCAGTTTTGTACCCAGAGTGAAAAAACATCAATGTCGCACGAATTTGGCATAAAAATAGTTTCACCATCATCTGATCGAGCGAACTCGGGCATTGACAACCACACTTCTGCACTGATCCCTTCTCTCCATGCAGCCTGCTCTTAAACACCAAGGGCATGAAACATTTACCGTTCATATTGGATCTTCTGAACCGATTAAATAAGACCTCAAACTGTGTAAAACGTCGGAGCCTCGAGGGGGCTTCGGGGGCAGCCCCCAAGCCCCCGGCCATTGTTGGTCCCATCACTAGCAATTCGCACCCCCCCAAAAAAAATCCTGCGTACGGCCCTGCCTGGTCATAGATTTATGGAGGGGTTGAGGGTTCCTTCCAGCTCCAGGCATTCCTGATGAATCAATCAAGAAGCAGTGGTGGTGACAGCTATGTTGAGAGCTCAGAACTGCCACATTCTCCCATTCAAGACAACATGGGAGTACAGGAGGGAAAGAAAGAACAAGAGGAGGTGGGAGGGTTGAAAGGAGATTCTCTGAACTGCAGCTCAGTGTATTGCGAAAGCAAAACCCATTTGTGATGACTGCACTTATTTCAACCACGACCTGACACAAACAACAGATGCCAAGTTTCAAAATTGTTTTGTGATTTATTTGATTATTTTGCTCTCCCAGAGTTTAATTTGTCACAGGCCTTGTAATATCTCCACCGGTGAGGAACTACTTGATTATTACCTTACTCACCCACTCGTTTCTCTAAATCATTTTTCCTAAAATCCCTCTGCACAGTGATGACATGGCATCCTAGACTGTAGAATGAGGGTAGGAAAGTCGTCTTTAGATTCATAGAAATTTACGGCACAAAAGGAGGCCATTCGGCCCATCTAGTCTGTGCCGGCTCTTTGAAAGGAGCGATTCAATCCCACTGCCCTGCCCGCTCCCCATAGCCTAATAGACCTGTTCTCCCTAAATAAAGATCTAATTCCCTTTTAAAAGTTGTTATTGAATCTGCCTCCACCACCTTTTCAGGCAATGCATTCCAGATTCGAACAACTCGCTGAGTGAAAAAATTTCTCCTCAGCTCCCCTCTACTGCGCCTTGAAACTATTTTAAATCTGTGACCACGAGTCACAGATTCACCCACGAGTGGAAATAGTTTTTCTCTATTTGCCCTGTCGAAACCCCTCATGATCTTATAAACCTCTATTAGGTCTCCCCTCAATCTTCTCTGCTCCAGAGAGAATAACCCTAGCCTATCTAGCCTCTCCTCATAGCTGAAGTCCCTCAATCCTGGCACCATCCTAGTAAATCTTCGTTGTACCCTTTCCAATGCCTTCACATCCTTTCTGTAGTGTGGTGACCAGAATTGAACACAGTATTCCAGCTGAGGCCTCACCAAAGTCCTATAGAGGTTAGTCAGCACTTCCTGACTTTTGTACTCTATACCCCTATTTATAAAGCCTAGTATCCCATATGCTTTCTTAACAGCCTTGTCTACCTGTCCTGCCACCTTCAACGAGTCACTGACACAAATCCCCAGGTCTCTCTGTTCCTTCACACCATTTAAAATTGTACTATCTAGCCTATATTGCCTCCCTTCATTTCTTCTCCCAAAATGCATCACCTCACACTTCTCTGCATTAAACTTCATCTGCCATATGTCTGCCCACTTTACCAATTTGTCTATATCCTCTTGCAGATGGCTACTATCCTCCTCACTATTTACTATTCTCCCTAACTTAGTGTCATCTGCAAACTTGGAAACTGTACTCCGTACACCCAAGTCCAGATCATTGATGTAGATTACAAACAGTAATGGTCCCAAAACTGATCCCTGTGGCACACCACTGCTCACTTCCCTCCAATCTGAAAAACAGCCGCTCACTACAACTCTCTGCTTTCTGTCTCGCAGCCAGTTGTGGATCCACGCTGCCACTGTCCCTTTTACGCCATGGGCCTTTAATTTCATAATAAGTCTCTCATGTGGCACTTTGTCAAATGCCTTTTGAAAGTCCATGTAAACTACATCAACTGCGCTACCATTATCCACCCATTCCGTTACCTCATCAAAAAATTCTATCAGATTTGTAAGGCAAGATTTGCCTTTAGCAAATCCATATTGACTGTCCTTTATTAGCCTATATCTTTCTAAGTGAAGATCTACCTTGTCCCTGATTATGGACTCTAGAAGTTTGCCCACTACCGACGTTAGACTGACTGGTCTGTAGTTACCAGGCTTGTCCTTCTGCCCCTTTTTATACAAGGGAGTAACATTAGCTATCCTCCAGTCCTCTGGCACGACCCCTGTGTCCAAGGAAGATTGAAAGATCGTGGCCAGAGTCCCTGCTATTTGCTCCCGTGCCTCACTTAGTAACCTAGGGTGCATCCCATCCAGACCATGTGACTTATCCACCTTGAGCAACGTCAACCTTTTTAGAACTTCCTCTCTGGTTATAATTATTCTATCCATTTCTCCTACCCTCTCCTCTAATACCATGGCATTGGCTGTATCCTTTTCTTTTGTGAAGACAGAGGCGAAGTACTCATTCAGTACATCAGCCATGCCCTCTGCCTCCACAATGAGATTTCCTCCTAGGTCCCTAATTGGCCCCACCCTATCCTTGACCAACCTTTTACTCTTAATATGTTGATAAAAAACCTTAGGGTTCCCCTTAATCTTACTCGCTAATTGTTTTTCATGCAGTCTCTTTGCCCCTCTAACTTCCTTTTTTAGTTCTATCCTACACTTCCTATATTCTGCTTTGTTCCCTTCTGAATTTTGAGCCTGACACTTATCATAAGCCTCTTTTTTTTGTTTTATTTTGGCCCCGATTTCCTTAGTCATCCAGGGAGGTTTGGATGCCTTACATTTCACCTTTGTGGGGATGCTTTTGACCTGTGCCTGAACTATCTCCTCTTTGAACGCTGCCCACTGCTCGTTAATTGTCTTACCTGCCAATTTTTCTTTCCAATCCACCTTGGCTAGGTCCCACCTCAACTCATTGAAATTAGCCCTTTTCCAGTTGAGTGTCCTCAGCTGTGATCGTTCCTTATCCCTTTCCATAATTATTCTGAATCTAACGATATTGTGGTCACTATTCCCTAGATGCTCACCTACAGAAACCTGTTGAACTTGCCCTACCTCATTTCCCAAAACTAGATCCAGCAATGCTTCTTTCCTCGTTGGACTGGAAACATACTGATCAAGAAAGTTGTCCTGCACACACTTCAGGAATTCTTCTCCCTCCTTGCCCTTTACTCTACTATTCTGCCAGTCTATGTTGGGATAGTTGAAGTCACCCATTATCACTACTCTATTAGCTCTGCATTTCTCCGTGATACGCTTGCAGATCTGCTTGTCTATCTCCTCCCCAGTATTTGGTGGTCTATAGTGTACCCCTAACAGTGTAACTGCACCTTTTTTATTCCTCATTTCTAACCAGATAGATTCGGTTTTTAGTCCTTCTTCCACCTCGTTCCTTTCTAAGGCAGTCACTGAGTCCTTAACTAAAATTGCCACCCCGCCCCCTTTTCTCCCTTCTCTATCCCTCCTGAATACATTATAACCAGGAATGTTCAACTCCCATTCCTGCCCATGCTGGAGCCAAGTCTCTGTTACTGCTATAACATCATATCACCTCGCAGCAACCTGAGCCTGCAGCTCACCAATTTTATTTCTCAAACTTCGTGCATTTACATACATGCACTCTAAGGCACAAATTACTTCCTCTGCACTTTTCTCCCGTCTTACCCTTACCCCTGTCCTCTTTGTTACCCCTCCCGTATCTGAACTACTGATCAGTTTCCCACCCTCACCCCCCGGGATTAGTTTAAAGCCCCCCCCACAAAACTCGACAACCTCCCTGCAAGGAGATTGGTTCCAGCCCTGTTCAGGTGTAACCCATCCATTTTGTACAGGTTCCACCTACCCCAGAATTGGTCCCAATGGTCTAGGAACCAGAAACCCTCCTTCCTACACCACTTCTCCAGCCATGCATTGATGTGCCTTATTCTAGCATTCTGGAACTGGCTTGCTCGAGGCACTGGAAGCAACCCAGAGATCACCACTCTCGAAGTTCCACTTTTTAGTTTACTCCCTAGTCTCTGGTACTCTCCCTGGAGCATCTCAGGTCTTTTCCTCTCAACTTCATGGGTCCCAACATGGACCACCACAAGTGGATTTTCCCCTTCCCCTAGCAGAATTTCATGCACCCGCTCAGTCAAGTCTTCAACCCTGGCACCTGGTAGGCAACACACCTTCCGAGATTCGCGTTTCCGTTCACAAAAACGCCTATCTATACCTCGGACAGTTGTATCTCCTATTAAAATGGTCTTTATGGAGTTGGTTTGTCCACCTTTCTCACAGACCTCCTTATCCAAACAGGTTGAAAGTACTTCATACCTGTTAGAAATGGTTACAGTCTGGGGTTTCTCTGCACCATTCTTGTGGCTCCGCATACCCGGTCGTCTGACTGTCACCCAGTCCTGACCGTGGCTGGCAACAGCGCACTCATGTTCCCTAGGCCTTGGTGGAGTGTCAGGCTCTAGGATGAAACTATCTAAGAAGCTCTCCCCTTCCCTGATGCACCGCAATGTCTCCACCTGATACTCCAGCTCAGCTATTCTAAGCTGGAGCTTCCTCAGGTGCAGACATTTGCTGCAGATGAAGTCACCTTGGCTCAGGTTGCCCTCCATCAACTCCCACATCCCGCATTCCTCGCACATCACATGCCAGGCCATTATCTCGACTTACTTCCCTGGGATATATATAATCTGCACCTACTTCCCCCTCTGCACCTAATTCCCACTCTCACCCAATTCCCTCTCACTCTGTCCTCGCCTCACTCCGTCCGTAGCTCACTCTGGCTGGCTCTCTGCTCGATCTTTATACGGTCTTGCTTGATCAATGGAGAGATTTGAGTAATTCCTATTCAGTTTGTACACTGGCCCATCACAGTCCCTCAGATGCATGCCCCACCCTGGATTCTTTACTGTAGTGATGAGCATTGCAGGACTTCCTTGAAGAATTCCTTCTCTCCTAATTATTGATCCCAAAAATAAAAGTGGAGACAACTGAGGAGGAGTCTGAAGGTTTCTTTGCCAAAAATTTAACTGACTGTGATGTTTAGCACATTGTGGGCTGCAGTCAAAATATGCAAGAATAATGAAAGTAGAGCTTGATCAGTCCAAATATGTACAAAATAATAACATGAGTGCACATGAAAGCAATCTTCCACATTGCAATCTAACATATTTTCATGATGGTAAACATAATAATTTGATGTTATGCATTAAAAAATGCCACACTTAATATTTAGACCACAAGCTTGATCCATTACAAATCATTACAACTTGATACATTACAACATGGCAATACAGATTTGACAGTGTCTGACTATGTGAAATGTATGTTCAATTCACTCACCACATCAGTAACTCCCATGTCCTTGTCTATACCTGTGCCGGGTTTAACAGGATGATAGTTCAGAACATTAATGGAAAATGATGCTAAGCAATATAGTTTTGATTTCTACACACTTTGATCACGAGAGCTACCGTTTCAATTTGCCAATTAAATACAGTTGAAGAACCATTATTTCTGTGGCAACTCTGGGAGAGCTACCTAGTTAATCACATAGCACTGGCTTTCCTCCATTCATTTTTATAGTTTCCTCTTTCAAACATTTGTCCACTTGCCTTTTAAGGACAGGTGTGGGACAGTAAGGTATTTGGACTTGAGCTGGAGATTAAGATCAGGCAGGCATGTATCTTGTGGCCGAAAATCCTGGGAAGCAGTTTGAAACGTTTCAGCAATGAAATAACAACAACAACAAAATTACAATTGTGTACCACCTTTCATGTCAGGAAGGCGTCCCAATGCGCTGGATTGGGACGCCTTAGTCATATCAACAACCACAACTTGCATTTATATAACACCCCTCACGCAGGGTTTTGTCCCAGAGCAATAAGGCACAGAGGTGCCATCCTACAGATGAGACATATTAATAATAATCCCTGCATTTGATATAGCGCTTTTCATGTTTTCTGGAAGTCTGAAAGAGCTTCACAGAATATACTGTAAAGTGAATTGACTGTGGGTGAAATGCAGCAGCCAATTGCGCACAGCAGAGTCCCACAAACAGTCATGGATTGAAATGACCAATTTTACTATTGTTTTTTTTTTGAGGGATTATTATTAGGCGTATGGAGTAAGGAAACTTGCCCAAGGTTTCACCCTGACCTGCCTGGATTCGAACACAAGGTCTCACTCTTGTAAGGCTTACTATAATAGGACTATTTTTTGATAATAATAATAATCCTTGCATTTGATATAGCGCTTTTCACATTTTATTGACGTCCCAAAGCACTCGCAGAATATACTCTAAAGTGAATTGACTGTATATTTGTGGGCGAATCGCGGCAGCCAATTGTGCACAGCAGTGTCCCACAAACAGTCGTGGATTGAAATGACCAATTTTATTATTGTGGGTTTTTTGGACGGATTATTATAATAATACGTGCATAGCATATGTATAGTATTATGCATCTTTATCAATAAAACCAAGTTCCCGTCTGCCTGTTCAGATGGACATTAGAGATCCCAAGGCATTGTTGTAAAAGAGAAGGGAGATTTTCCTTGCCAACAATTGTTGATAAGAAAATTGGCAATTCACTTCATGGCTGCTTATGGAACTTTGATGTGAGAAAATTGGCTGACACACTTGCCCACAGAATACATTGACTTTCAATTTAAGATCCACCTTTTCTCAAAATATATGTTTACTCCTAATCCATAACGTAATGTTTCTAACTTTCAAAGGTAGCACTTTCAACTCTTGATTCTGCATATATGAGCATTACTCTATCATCGTAGATTAATATTTAGGTGATGTAAATTGACATCTGGATGGACCCGAAAAACAAGAAAATACCAGAATTTTGAAATTAATTCCTCACGAAGTCAACTAAGGCAGAACATTTCTTGATTTGGTTGAGAGCTAACTTTCTACGGTTGAACATCAACAAGACCAAGGCCCTCCTGATTGGCTCCCGTTATTGCATCCACACCTCAAGCGCTGAGAGCAACACCATCCAAGTATGCACACTCTCATCTCACTGAACCAGTCCAAAACTTTGATGTCTTATTTGACCCTCAACTATCCTTTCTATCCCACATCTGTGCCATCACCCATTCTGCCTTCCCCCACTTACACTAAATTACATTTATAGAGCGCCTTTCGTGTCGGGAGGATGTCCCAAGTGCTGAAAGCCCTCCATGGCATTTCTCATCCCTACATCTGCAACCTCCTAACCCTATACAAACCTACTCTCTCTCTCTGCTCAGCGGGCTCCAGCCTACTTCATGCCCCGGCCTCGCCCACCCCACTATTGGCAGCCAAGCCTTCAGCCACTCCACCTCCACCCGCTGGAACTCCATCCCGCAATCCCTCTGGCTTGTTTCCTCTCTTGCCTCCTTCAAGACCCATTTCAAGAACCTCCTTTTCATCCATGCCTTCGTTCACCCTCTTTCCAGCCTGCCCTCCACCCTTCCTAATGCCTTGGGACATCCTCCTAATGTGAAGGCTGCCATACAAAAGTTATTTTGCTGTTGTTTTAAGGATTATTCTTACTATAGTCGACCTGTTTATGTCAACATAGCAGGGACTGAGCAAATTTTGTCGACATAAGTGGGTTCACAATGTTCATAGTGCTATCAGAAACATCAAAATTAGCAATTTGTTTTGTTGACATATGCTGGATATTGATATAAACTGGTCTGAGATAAGTCGGTAGCACTGGATTATTATTTTGAGCTGGGAGGTTATCACATGTAGCTCCATTTAGAATTTCAACTCAGGGGACAAGAATCTGAAGTGATGATGTGTTATATATAGTATTACAGTTGTGTGTCAGGGAGGTTTTATTATTCCAGTACAGAGAACATCACATTGATTTTGGATAGTTTCCTTTGAGGCTGCTGAATCAACAATGTTGAAGCGGTCCCCTCAGCAGCGTATTTCTCCCACACTGGTACAATGTGTACCGTATCCTGGATGGTGCTTTATGCCACAAAGATATTTGTTTTCATAAGGAATTTCACAGCTGCAAGGGGAGGGGTGTCTCAAGACTGCAATCAAACTGCCATATTTTTAGCCTAGCTATCACTTCAAATATCTAGAGAGTGTTCTTTTATGCCATAACTTGCATTGTTCAGTCTGTGAGATAATGCACTTTTCTAAAGGACAATTTTTCTCCATAAATGGGCAAGAGAAAGCATGCTTACATCTTAGACTGTTATTTTAAACTGTTCCCATAGAGAGTTGTTTTTTCACACGGAGAGTAGTGGAGATGTAGATTGCCCTGCCAAGTAAAATGGTAAAGCAGAGTCCATTGTGGGTTTCAGTAAGGAAGTAGACAGGTATATGAAAGATAATAATAGTAAATAATAATAATGCTTGGTCTTGATAGATCGCCATATTATGTCACTGAGATGTCTCAACGTGCTTCATCAAAGGTATAAGGGCAACACTATGTACTTTACAGGTATAATCAACCTCCATGAGACCATTTGTTCTGAGAATTGCTAACACTTTTGAAGACTGCATTCAGTGTGCTGCAACTATCGGTTAGCACCGTTAGTGGGAATATCAACAACAACTTACATTTATATAGCACCCCTTACGCAGGGTAGCTTGTCCACCAATGGTGGATCAGAGGGCACAAGTGACATCCAGGAGGCTGAAGCCAGTCAAGCAACGGCAGCAGATTGTAGGTTAGGGAGGTAAGCAGGTCGGAGAGGTCGGGAAGTACCAGGGCCTGAAGGAATCTGAAAACGAGTGTGAGGATCCGTTTGGTGATAGGAAGCCAGTGAGGCGTGGCTAGAACTGATGTGATGTGGGTGTGAGTTTTGTACGGGTGAGTATGTGGGCGTTGGATCAGCTGGATCCTTGTCATGGTGAACCGCAAAGTGGGCATTTGAAAAGTTGAGTTGGGAAGTTATGAACATGTGGATGATGTTTTGGCTGCGTCTGGGTTAAGGTGGTAAGAATTAGAATTATTGAGTGAGTGGTTCCTTGATAAAAGCAACATGCAGCATTCTAGAACTGCTGATCAAAGCCTCCCCCAAAGCTCAATTGCTACTTGTTTCACATTAGAACCATCATTGATTGGACAACATGAAATGGTCTCACTCTTACTGCACAAGTGAGTGGCATTAAAAGCTGTTCAGCAGCCATACAATATTCATTAGATAAATTATTTCAAAGGTCAGACTCCCCAATGAACTGCTCTTTTAAATATATTAATTGCACTCAACATGTGGGCTTAGTGACACAGTAAATGACATGAGATTCCTGCTTAGTCCAAACACATACTCATCACGAAAGGAGATAGAAGATCCATTGGTATTCTGGCTGAGGGATTGATGGTGAGGTGAGAAATGTCTGACAATCCGAAGCAGACACTTAGCTATAGTAGTACGCAAATACAGGTCAGACTGTTTTTTGGTCAGCTGGGTGACTGGCAGATGCAAAAACATACTATTCTTAAGAGTATCCAAACCAGACTGAGAGTTCCATGCATGCCACCTACACATGGAGATTTTTTGGGTCTGGAATTGAATATGCAATATCTTCCCCAACAGAGACATATTACTTAATTTTAGAGAGTATTTGACACAGGTTGGCATGAGCCAAGGCTTGGAGATCCCAGAATGCGAGTTATAGTGCTACAGTTAATAGTGCTGGAATTTGACCAGTTAAAAACACAAAATGTATCATTGATAATACTGTCTGCAAGCTTTTTGCTGTTTATCCAGCTAGCACCACCCTGCCTATTAAGGCTTTGGCTTGCAAGGTTAAAGGGAGCTAAATGGGAAGAATCCCTGCCCATGCCTGGCCTGCTGATGAGCCAGTTTGACAAGTCTGTCATGCAAACCAGACTGAGAATTCCACATATGTATGCTCCATTACAATATGAAGTCTTTATAATGGAGTGCACACTCCCTTCCTGGAAGCCATGCACTCTGTTTACTTAATTCTAGAGAATATATCTCTCCATACCAATCAAGGTGTATACCAAGCCCTGGATATATGAATGTGTGTTCACGAACCTAGACTCCAGGTCAAGCTTTCCAGCCTCGTAATCCCAAGCCTCAATTTCCTCATTGGTTATTCAATGGACATCTACTTTATAATAATAAACCTGGCATTTAATATAGCGCCTGTCACGTCTTCTAGACATCTCAAAGCGCATCACAGAATATACTGTAAAGTGAATTGACTGCATATATTTGTGGGCAGCCAATTGCGCACAGCAGTGTCCCACAAACAGTCCTGGATTGAAATGACCAATTTATTATTGGGGGGTTTTGAGGGGTTATTATTAGGCATATAAGGAAATTTGCTCAAGGTTTCACCCTGCCTGGATTCAAACACCAGTCGCGCACTTTTAAGGCAAGTGCTCTAAACACTGAGTTACAGGACTCCACATCCGCCTTGTTGTGAGTAGATAATTTGATGATATATTTTTCATGAGAGAATTTATGTGGAACATCTCCAAGAACAGAATGCCCAATCATGTGATAATTTGCACATTACATGCCACATTTTTGCAGACAATCGTTTTTCTCTCTCTCTGTATAGTAAGTGGCTTGACTACAGAGCAAGGCCGTACGCAGGGGGGGTGCGACGGGTGCGTACGCACCCCCCCAAATTATAAAAGGTCCACATTTTCCGGGGTAGAGAATTGTATTTTTTATCAAATTTAAATACCAAGTAAATTTATTGAACATTTGTGTAACAATCAGTTCTTCAAAACTATGTATAAATTATAAACTCACATCTTTGAATGATTTAGTATTAATATAAAATTATCGAGTCGCACACCAGAATCGGCGTCTCCCCAAAACATACCGCGTCGATAGACCAGTCCATGACGCGGCGAGTCTGTGACTCGTGATTGGATAAACATAGGCGCGCGCCAAGACTCAAATCCATCCTCGTTTGGAAATCATCCCGTAAACAGCCACAAGGGACAGCACCACTACTGGAAGTTAAATCATCTTTTAATCTGATCACCGTAAGTAAAAATTACTCAAGTTTTGAGAGGTGTGACTGTAATGCTAGCAAACAATGACAACATATTTACAAGCTTCTGAGAACTTAAAGCTTTTGAGAACCCAACAAAAAAGTTATATGTGTCTGGACAGGAATGCCTATCTTTAAAAAAAATACTCATGGATGTAGGCCTATGCTTTAGCGCCTATTCCACGTGGTGCGTCAATCGGAAATCATCCCGCATACAGTCACGACATAAAAAGGTAGCACCACTTTGTGGAAGCTGAAATCGTATTTTAATCTGATAAATGTAAGTAAAAATGACTTAAGTTTTGATAGGCGTGTTTCTGAAATATCACGTTTCTTGTTTTGTCTTGATTATCACATTTGATTTATATTATTAAAAATGTATTCCGGTAATTAAAAATTGCTTTTAGAGACGTCCACTGGCGTGCAAAAAACATATGACCGCAAAGATAAACAGTGCTACTTTATTTCACTTTCAGTTTCGTACCCAGAGTGAAAAAACATCAATGTCACACGAATTTGGCATAAAAATAGTTTCACCATCATCTGATCGAGCGAACTCGGGCATTGTCCATAGCACTATGGACAGTTTCCTCCCGGCTTCTCCAGCTATGTCCGCTAAACCTAAGACGCCTCTGCAGTAATGTCTGTGATACCAGTGTGGTAGTGTACCATATAGCTCACTATTTGTCAGATGCTGTCGCCAGTAAACGTTCACGGCGTCTCTTAGAAGCCTGGTATATACCTCACGAGTCACCTAATCTCCTGGTCGAGGTTTGCCTAAGTGTCCAGCATTCTGCTCCGTATAGGAGCGACTTTCAGCCCTCGCGTTAATGCACATTCATTATAATATGGAAATCGATATTGGTAGAGCGGTTGACGTATTGGCTTCAAAGCGACCGAGGCGTCTCGAATACGGAACGCTATTAAAGAATTAATTTCCCCTCCCTTATTTTTTCAAGTATTTTTTCGTCAGATCAGTATTGCTTGATGGGTCACTTCCTTTAATTTTGATTCTAAATAAATAAATAAAAACTAACTGCACTATTGCTCACAGTTCAACGATATTTTCAGGATAATGCTGATAACAGGCTTGTAACACGTGTGAATTAACTGTTTGACACTGATTTTCAGTTTCTGTATATTTTCTTGTCTTTTATAAAATTTGCTTTGCTGGAATATCTGAGCACATCATTCATACTTTACTCTTACATTATTGTTCATTACAGTCCGAAAGAAATTTAGTCTTAGGATAACAATGCAGAACAACTTATTAATTACCGTCAATCTGTAGTTTATGATCATTTTCTCTATACGCATACATTTATCAAGCATTCGTCATTGTACTGTGTTAATTGGATTGTAATTTACTTTATCGTTCACATTCCGTACATCATCGAGTCAACAATCGTGTTTGCTTTTATCGGCGAACACATTCGACCTTCCCAATTAGACACGGACTACCGGGGAAAATAAAAACACTGAATAAATAATGATGCTCTTAAACACCAAGGGCATGAAACATTTACCGTTCATATTGGATCTTCTGAACCGATTAAATAAGACCTCAAACTGTGTAAAACGTCGGAGACCTCGAGGCGGCCTCGGGGGCAGCCCCCAAGCCCCCGGCCATTGTTGGTCCCATCACTAGCAATTCGCACCCCCCCAAAAAAAATCCTGCGTACGGCCCTGCAGAGGCAGTCATCTCACTGACAGCCAGTGTTGGGGAAACAGACTTTTGACCGATTTGTTTCCAAACAATTGCATATGTCGAATAGAAATTTTGATCAAACTGATAAATAACTGATGTATACAAATGACCCCTGTTCTGTTTAAAGTTCTAAATTGGTATAAACTTTTGAAACTCATTGAATAGGCCAGTACTCCAGTGCAGTGAGGTGCTGTCCTTCAAATGAAATGTTAAACCAAAGTCTGGCCTGTTCAGGTGGATGTTAAAGATTCCATGGCATCATTGGGAAAGAGAAGGGAATTTCTCCCTGGTGTCCTAGCCAACTAATCCCCCAGATTAAATTGGGTGCCACATTTGCCTCTAAAACACACTCATTGCACTTTACAGCAAATAACAACAACTTGCATTTATATAGTGCCCTGCACATCAGGCAGTGTCTCAGAGCAAATCCTATAAAGTGATTTGAGATATACCCCTGAAATAAAAGACACTATATTAAATGCAAGGATTATTATCATTATTCTTATTATAAATGTTTGTCTACTCGATTTGTCAATTTTTATGAAAACCTATCTACGTTACTGTGTTGTCATGGAATTCTGCAATGCTTAAAATGGTCAGCAACGATTGCTGAGGCTGATTAAGAATACACTTAGCAACTGTGCTCCAGCTTTATTAGTGGATCTGCAAGAAATCATTTCCATAAATCCATTCACCTTATATTACTGAGGAAGTGAGGCCACCGAGCACAGAGCAGCATCTTTGCTTTCAATTGCTTTTCAAATAGATCAGCAAATTGAGGTTCATTTGTCTCTCTTATCGCAGTGGGTCTTGGTTGAGAGGGGATATAAATGCACATGCATCATTGTGTCCAGAGTTGACAGATGGGTTAATTGTTTCAATTGAATGTGCACTTGAAGTAATCTGGTCCACCCTCTGTGAAAGATTCAACAGTCCAGCCTCTGCTCCCCCTTTTACATTAGGACACTCTTATCGCTGGCAGTCCTGAATTTGGTGCCAGCTCAATAATGGAAAGGAGACAAAACTTCTGCTTACAATAAAGCGGGTACCTATCTTTAGAGCTGTTTTAAAGGGCTCCACTTCACTGGGGCCACTATTTCTCTGACCATGACCAGGCTGAACTACAAACTGTAATGATCTGAGGGATCTTGTCAATATATTAAAAATAACACCATATTCAACTAATACATTTTTCAAACTAACTGTAAGAATTGGGGAGTGGGAGTTCGGTGAATGTTGGATACATGTAGAAAACCATCACCATGCTTAAGAGTATTCAATGGAGAGTTCCACATATGCATACCATCTACACATGAAAATACCTGTTTGAAAATAACATATTTGCTCTCTGATGCACCTGTTAGCCGAATTCCAGCGAGTAAAAGGGGCAGGTCAGTGAGAGTCAAGGCTTGGATCCCTAGAATGTGTGCTGGGGTACTGCTAGAGACTAACCAGCAAAAACCATTGAGAGCAAGATCTGGCAAGTTTTCCAGTGCTTGGCCATCCCGGATCACCTTACCGATTAGGACTTGGACTAGCCGGGTTAAAAGGCGCCAAGTGGATAGAATATCTGTCTCCCGTGACTGTAAGAATATGAAAATGCATGAAAGGAAAAAAGATGAACTGATTGCTGACATCCGTCTGATTTCTTGGAGCATTTTGTTTTCCAGGCCTTTCTCACAATTTGATGGTGTTCAGAAATTCTCTGTATTGCAAATATCATAAAATAAATAATTTTGTTGTTCACAACCAGAAGGAACAATTAACACCGAGGATCCTTTCACAAATACTGGAGATTAGACATCAATAGAATTAACATTGTTAATGTTAATTAACGTCATAATGATGAGATGGCATCTCAAAGTACTTCACAGTGTGTGAAAGAGAGGAAGATGGATAGCACGGTTGCAAAGTTAAGTCTTAAGGTGGGTTTTGAAGAACAGGAGGATGGGGGCACGCAGGGATGTGCTCATTTCTAAGCCAGTAATTAACAATGTGAACAGAGGGGACCCAAAACAGAGCTCTGGTTATCATTGTTTTTAAGAGAGAACTGTTTCTAGTGATCACCATTTTATTGTATATGGTATTTCCAGTATAATATAAATACATAGAGCAGAACATTATACTGTATGTCCAAAATTTTACTTTGCTTTCACCTATAATATCATTTGGTGGAAATTCTTCAAGTCAATCCTGATTTAGACATCAGCTCTTTTAAAGAACTGTAGAAAGTCAGCTTCCAAATTAAGACTGAATTCAATAAATTTCAACACTCTTATGTTTAAGTTTTATTGGCTTCATCACCCTCCTCACTTAACTCTACAGTGCATCCCTATACAAGCTGCAGACCATCCAGAGCTCTGCAGTCTGTGTCCTCTCCATCATTAGGCTCTATTGGTACTCCAGCCCCAGTGGATCGAATTCAAGATTTTTGTCCACATTTCCCAATCCCTCCATTAAGGAACAGAATATTCCAACTTCACGGGATCCTGTCACCCTGACAATGCTGAAATTCTACTTTTACTATAGTCTATTACACATCACTACTGATTATGAAAGTGCCTCTATACTAGGGTCCGGCGATATATCGATATATCGCTAAAACCCAATATCATTTTCATATCAATACGCCGATATAGGCATTTCAAAAATATCGATATATCGAAAAATCAATATATCAAGGGAAAAAATCGGAACCCGTGCACACTGAACTACAAGACCCAGAATGCTCATCTCTATACACAATGCACAGACCGAGGTGCAAAGCCGCCATATTGTATTTGTAGTCCTAGAATACAATATACAGGTATGCAAGAGAGACGGCTGGGGTGGGGGGGGGAGGGGGAGAGAGACAGCTGGGTGGGGGTGAGGGGGAGAGAGACGGCTGGTGGGGAGGGGGAGAGAGACGGCTGGGGGTGGGGGAAGGGAGAGAGAGAGACGGCGGGGGGGAGGGGGAAAGAGACAGCTGGGGGGGTGGGGGGGGGAGAGAGACGACGGGGGTGGGTGGGAGAGAGGGACGACGGCGGGGGGGGAGGAGAGAGGGATGGCGGCAGGGGGGGGGGGGTTGGGGGGAGAGACGGGGTGGATTTGATAATATACAGATAGATAGAGATGGGGGGGATGTGAGAGAGGAAAGAGACACCGAGACACAGACAGAAAAACACAGAGATAGAGAGAGTGAGTGTGAGAGACACAGAAAGAGAAAGATATTTACCTCATGAGGAGATAGGCCCCGAATGCGCGCGCATGCGCAGTACGAAAAACCCGAAAATATCGATATTTCGGTATATCTTGATATGAGCCCATCGATATATCTAAATAGGAAAATTTCCATATCGACGGAGCCTACTCTATACCTCTGCCCCTAGGTCCTACCTAACTTATCTTGTTTTCTATCTGCTGCACTAGTTTAATTTTAAGTGCTTCAATATGAATTAAAACTTGGCATACAGCCTAATCTATATTTGCAGAAGTTACAGCATATTAATTTTATCGCTGAAACATCAAAAGAACTTCAGAGCAACAATTTTGAATCTGATTGAAAATGTTTTTTTCCTTTTGTTTCCAGAGAGACCTCTTCTTTTCCACTGTGCACCTTTCACTGCCCGAGAGAGATTACATCAGATGTCCACATTCTAATCTGTTGCCTTTGCTCATTTTGAATGCTTAAAAGTGAAGCCAGTAGGTGACTCTGGTTCATAAGCTTTATGTCCAGCCGAGCTCAGGTTTCAATGGCAACCTGT
This sequence comes from Hydrolagus colliei, assembly GCA_035084275.1. Lineage (NCBI taxonomy): Eukaryota > Metazoa > Chordata > Chondrichthyes > Chimaeriformes > Chimaeridae > Hydrolagus > Hydrolagus colliei. The sequence continues at coordinate 59,746,058 of CM068744.1, forward strand.
AAGGTTTTAGCTGGTTAAATTCAAACAAGTCTCAGTTCTCGCTGACCTGCACTTAAAATTCTCCATCCACGGTCTCCTATGCTGTTCCAATGAACCGCAGCACAACAACAACAAAATTGCACGTATATAGTGCCTTTCACGTCAGGAGGACGTCCCAAAGCGCTGAACAGTCTGGTCAGGATCCGAGCAGGGGGGAGGGTGGGGGGTGGGGGAGGGTCGAAGTAGGGGGAAGGGGAAGGAGAGTGGGAGAGGGGGAAGAGTTAGTGGGGCAACCAAAGGCGCGGTCGAAGAGGAAGGTCTTGAGTCCGGCCTTGAAGGAGGAAAGGGAGGAAGCGAGGTGGAGGGGCTGTGGGGTGGAGTTCAACAGTGTGGGAGCAGAGAGGCTGAAAGCCCGGCCGCCGATGGTTAGGCAGTTAGGGCAGTTGACGTGGAGCAGGCCTGAGTTTGTTAAACAGAGGGTGCGGGCAGGCTGGTAGGGAGACAGTAGGTCAGAGAGATAGGCGGGGGCAAGGCCGTGAATGGCCTAGAAAGTGAGGACAAGGATCTTGAATTCGATCCTCTGGGTGACGGGGAGCCAGTGAGGGTGGGAGTGATGTGGTCGCGATGCCTGGTACGGGAGAGTACACGAGCTGCAGAGTTCTGAATGATCTGAAGCCTGTGAAGGGAGGAGCTGGGGAGGCTGACGAGGAGAGAATTCCCGTAGCCGAGCCTGGAAGTGATAAAAGCGTGGACGAGAGTTTTGGCGGCGTGTGGGGTGAGGTAGTAGCGGAGTCTGGCAATATTGCAGAGGTGATGCAAGGCTGTGCCGGTCATGGAGTGGATGTGGGGGAGGAAGGATAGTTTGGGGTCGAACAAGACGCCCAGATTCCTGATTGGCTTTGAGAGATGGAGAGAGCAGCCTTGAACACTGATGTTGTCAGCGCCTGAGGTGCGGAGGCGCTGACGTGAGCCAATCAGGAGGGCTTCCGTCTTGTTGACGTTGAGTTGTAGGAAATTTGCCCTCGTCCAGAACTCGATGTTGGACAAATAGGCAGTCAGAATGCCAGTGGTCGTGGAATCGAGGGTTGATGCTGATAGGTAGAGTTGGGTGTCATCCGAGTACATGTGGAAATTTACCCCATGTCTACAGATCTTGTTGCCCAGGGGGAGAGTGTAGAGGGTGAAGAGCAGGGGTCCAAAGACAGAGCCTTGGGAAACGCCGCATGTGACTGTGCCATGGCTGGAGGAGAAACCATTGGAAGAGACGAAGTGAAGGCGGTGGGAGAGATAGGATCGGAACCATTCGAGGACAGATCCTTGCAGGTTGAGGAGGGAGGTGAGGCGGTGGAGGAGGATACCATGCTCCACAGTATTGAAGGCAGCGGATAGGTCGAGGAGGATGAGGAGACAGAGGGAGCCCTGGTCACAGATGGTCAGGATGTCATTTGTGACCTTGACCAGGTTAGTTTCCGTGCTGTGGGAGGCACGGAAACCCGATTGGAGGGGTTCGAGGAGTGAGTGTTGTGCGAGGAAAGAGCGGAGCTGGGAGGCAACCACTCTTTCAAGGACCTTGGAAAGGAAGGGGAGGTTGGAGATGGGCCAGTAGCTAGATAGCTGCGATGCATCGAGGGAAGGATTAACAGAGAGGGAGAGGCAGGGCTCGAGGAATCGAGCACATTATCCACCTCCTAGGGACTTTACGGCATTCTGGCCTCAATATTGATTTCAACAATTTCAGGCCATAACAGCTCACCTTCCCACTCTTCTGCAAACAGTTGATCTGCCTGTTCTTTGGCAATTCCCCCCCCCCCCCCCTCCCCACCCCCCACCTTTGTTTTAATGTTATTAACACTTCTTCCCCCCGGGTTTTTTGCAAATCCCCCTATTGTTTCACAACATTAACACCTTAATCTGAACACAGTTGAACACATTAACATGAACCCATCATTTCCTACCCTCTACCCCATTTTCTCCTTTGTCTTCCTTGCCCTGCCTCTCCCTCTCTGATAATCCTTAAAAGCCTCTCCCTCCCAACATGCCCCAGTTCTGACGAAGCGTCGTGGACCCGAAACGTTGACTAACTTTTCATTTCTCCATAGATGCTGCCTGACCTGCTGAGCGTTCCCAGCGACTTCTGTTTTTGTTTCAGATTTCCACCATCTGCAGCATTTAGTGTTTTTAATAAGACCAGATGCTGTCTTACTCTGCATACATAGGGAACAATTTTCTAACCTGAAGCACATATTTTCTTAACATGCCTTAGAATTCTCTACAGGGAGGGGTAAATATTACTTCAGGTTGGAAACATTTTCACCTTAAGATGAATAAACCAATTGCACTAAGCATATCAATTCCTCCACCCACCCCCCACCCTCCTCAATGACAATAATAGATTCAGCGTTAATTCAACTGCATGTAAATACAGAATAAATTGCAATCCTCTGATGGGTAATGTTAGGTAGTGCAAAGGAGTGGCACAAAGCTGCTGATCCTCAAGACTGTGAACAAGAAAAGCTAGAAAGCAAATTCCTTGCAACTATACATTGAGGGAGGGTCACAGCAATAGAATAATAATAATAATAGTAATAATCAAGCTAATAATAATAATCCTTGCATTTGATATAGCAATTTATCACAATGTAGAGACTTCGCAAAATGCTTCACAGAATTCATTGTAAAGTAAATTGACTGATACTTTGTGGCAACCAATTGCTTAATTCATAATAATTCATAATAATTCATAATAATAAATGTATAATTCATGCATCTAATGACAGAGCACATCAAAGAGCTTATAGTGTTGAGTGTAGTGACTGTATTTTTTTGTGGGCAATTGCAGTCCCCAACAGCTTCAAAGTGATTGTTCATTATTCGGAGCCAAGAGTTTGAAGGGAATCCCAGAGGGTGAAGTGAGCAGCACAGATGAAGTAATTATGTATGTCGTGCACGTGTTCTCTCTCCATTCTTAAACATGTACCATCTGTGAAGTGTCAGCACATTGCTGCAATGTCCCATGAATTTACTTACTGAATGTGAGGTGTGGATAGCCTTGCACATTGTAATGATGTCCCTGTCAGAATATAGAGATGGAGCAGTGCGCAAATGAAATGCAAGGTTTATATGGTGCCTTGCATAATTTTTGCTTTACCATTACAGAATAGCCTAGACCATCTGGATTCAGAACACGGCCAGTTTCTCCAGTACAGAGATTCCTTACTGGTGTCAAGAGCAACCAATGTAATCCATAACTTTTGTTTCCCCCATAGGAATCAACCTTCAAATGTGTCATTGTGTTGAAGACAGCTGAAATGTTGAAATTTTGGAGCGCGATTCTTGCATCAGACAAAGAGACAATGTTTGCATGGGTTTGCTCAGGACTATACAACATACGTTGAGGATGTGCAATCCACAGTGATTGAGGCATGTGATTCTGTGGCAGACTGAGGCAATCCATCACACAAGTGCAGTGCTGGATTCCAAGTGCCCACTTGGGAATCCTGTATTTGAACCGGATTCTTTTGGAAATGTCTTCCTGACACTCACACTACCAGGTGAAAAATTTTGAATCTATTTTAACACACAAAGGGGAGAAATTCTAGATTGATTTTATTTTCTTATCATTTCTAGATTGGCTTTTTTTTCATCATCATTTCAGTGTGTCCAGAATGTGGCAAATTCAACCATCTTGATTTTACAGCCCTTTTCAAGTGCTTTTAAAGTTTCAAGAAAACTGACTACAAATTTAAAACTGGACTCTCTGAAATGTTGTATAAATGCAGTAAACCTAGACCAGGTGGAATTGACTGTATATTTGTGGACGAAACACTGCAGCCAATTGTATACAGCAGTGTCCCACACACAGTCATGGATTGAAATCACCAATTTTTCAAATATTTTTTGGAGGGATTATTATTAGGCATGTGGAGTAAGGAAACTTGCCAAAGGTTTCGTCTTGACCTGCCTGGATTAGAACACAGGTCTCACGCTTGTAAGGCGAGTGCTCTAACCACTGAGCTACAGGAGCTCCTGCTTCCCCCTTTTGATTATTTTGAACCATGCCTTTGAATGTATTATTCTTATTATGTACACTATTGTGTTATGCACAATGAGAACCAGTTACATTTGAACAAAAACAAAGAGTGTGTCACTCGAGTATTATCCCTGCTTGAAGAGTGGCCTCTATATTGATTATCCTCTCACTGTGATTAGTTAGATTCTTAAGGCAAGGCCTCTTAAGTACCATAACATCTCTGCTTCCCTTCAGATTTCTAATTGCCTGTGAGCTCTCAAGCTCCTCCGAGGAGAAGGGATGGCACAGTGAAGTGTTCTTTCAAATAGCTAGAATACTCAGGAGTATAGCTAGTTCAGTTCAAAGCACTAATGGTGATATTCTTTGCTGGGAAAGTTACACCTAATGCATTGGTTAATTCTTAAATATGGAAACTAACGCTAATAATTGTAACTGGTAACCTATTGGAAATCCGTAGATACTCAATCAGGCCTGAAAGAGCAGAATAGGTTAATATTTCCGACGTTTTTGTCAGATATGCAAAGATGGGTTTAGGGGAGCCTTGTACCAACAGGAATCATGGTAAGGTAAAGGTATTAGGAAGATGTAATCTGTGGAGTCCTGTAGCTCAGTGGTTAGAGCACTCACCTTACAAGCGGGAAACCTGGGTTCAATTCCAGGCAGGGCGAAACCTTGGGCAAGTTTCCTTACTCCACATGCCTAATAATAATCCCCCCAAAAAAACAACAATAATTAATTAGTCATTTCAATCCATGTCTGTTTGTGAGACACTGCTGTGTGCATTTGGCTGCCGGGTTTCACCCGCAAATATAGTCAATTCACTTCACAGTATGTTATGTGAAGCACTTTGAGACATCTAAAATATGCGAAAAGCGCTATATCAAATGCAAGGATTATTATTATGTTGAAAAAGATGTACGCTCCAAGAGGCAGCTGACAAAGCCATAACTGATTCAGCAATGCTGTCAAGGGGGGATAAGTGGAAACCAAAAGCAAATGAAGCTGCAGATAATGTGAAATTTCAGCACAAGTTAGTGCAGAAAAAAGAGAATGGGGGAGAGCAAGCTGTTGTGTTGAGAACACAGTGAAGTTCTGAAGATATTTACAGCTCTTCTGAAGAGTTGCCTAAGGGCTCACTCTGAACTGGATTGGAGAAGTGAAGGAGGATAAGGATGGAGAGTGGGAGGGGAATTTAAGTGATGAGCCACAGGGACCTTTGGATCATCCATGTTACTGGATGGAATGGTCTCCCAATCTGCATTTGATCTCACAGATGTATAGGATCCATTGGACTTGCCAAAAGGAATTAATAGATATGTGTCACTTTCTCAAATCCTACAGTGAGCAGCTGTAAAGGTTCAAATCTAAACACCAGAAATGGTTAGGCAATGATAGGACAAGCTCTGGTGCTGATATTATTTAATGTATCACCTACAAAACATACAGTCACTACACTTTACTGTATATCCTGTGAAGCACTATTGACATTAAAGGAGCTATATCAAGGGATATTATTATTGTTATAAGTGTATCAGTACACCCAAAAGCACTGAGGTGAGTGGTTTTAAAATACAAAATGCCTCAAGTAGTTCAGAAGCAAATCTCTCTAAACTAAATGAAACATGGCACAGGGTGACAGCCATATTCCTTACAAATGACCTACAAATATTGCAATATGAGCCGCAAATAAATATTCCCTCCTCTCCTCCAGGAGGCGCTCACACTACAAAGCCGATCTCCAGAAGAAAAGAGACTCTGCACCTCATATGGTCAAGGAATATTTGGTGTCTTTGCTCAGGAGAATCCACCCGTATTAGAAAGAGCATCAGAAGCACCCTATCACCTGCTAGTTTTGCATATGTCAGGCAGTATTTATGAGGCAAACAGGCATTTTGCTAAAGAGGACAAGGAGAGGAATTGAGTCAAATGCCTCCTCTATGAATGGCACTCCGCCTGCTGGTGACTTCTCACATAAGGTAAGACTAAGAGGTGACTTGATAGATATCAGCTAGATTGTAGAGGGTTGTGACAGAGTAAAAAATAATAGATTATTTCTGCTGGTTGGTGAGTCGGTAATGAGCGTCTTAATTAATTAAGATAACCATAAAATGGTTTATCTAGGAGGTTAGGAAAAAAAAGCTTAATTCACAGAGGAAGGTTGGAATTTGCAATTTTCCCCCACAAATAATAGTTGAAGCAGTTTGGACATTCTTTGCAAAAAGAATTAGATGCTTGAAAAAAGAATACAGTGCAGCACTGTTGTGACATGCTTCATCAATTGGATTATAACACTGTTCAATGACAACAACAAAAACTTATATTCTTATGATACACTACATACAGAATAAATAGTGTCTCACTATTATGCATGACTAAGGCACTGCACAGTGAGGGCAATCAAATCAGTATGGATTCATCCCCATTAATAACGTTTTGCTGCTTTGGCACCAATCATTATTTTATGGGTCACCTGCCAAACCATGTACTGCACTAAAACCTCCTCAATGATTTAAAAGCAAAAGTGCTTTAATTTCTCACAGGAATTTTTGTATGGTTCAAAAACCAGTGGTGTAGGATCTGCGTTCTTTTCATTCTGTTGTCTCTGGGAATCTACAAGTATTCCTCTGGCATTTCTCAATTGTATTTAAATCCGATGATTTCCTCCCCACTTTCAAAATCTTCTAATCCTAACTGCCTTTGGTCAACATCCTCAAACTGTCTCCCTTCCCTTTTCAACAACAACTGCATTTATATAATGGGATAGCTTCTTGGAGTGCTTAATAATGATAGAGCATGATGCTGAGCCAATAGGGAGAGGGGAAGTGACCATAGGCACAGTCAAAGAGGAAGAAGAGGAGTTCCACAGTCTCAGGGCTGAAATAGTGGCTGAAAGCAAGACTGCCGATAGCAGAGTGGAGGGGTAAGGGGTATGGAATAATAATAATAATAATCCTTGCATTTGATATAGCGCTTTTCACATCTTATGTGATAGCAGAGTGGAGGGGTAAGGGGTATGGAATAATAATAATAATAATCCTTGCATTTGATATAGCGCTTTTCACATCTTATGTGATAGCAGAGTGGAGGGGTAAGGGGTATGGAATAATAATAATAATCCTTGCATTTGATATAGCGCTTTTCACATCTTATCGACATTTCAAAGCACTTCATAGAATATACTGTAAAGTGGATTGACTTTATATTTGTGGGCGAAACGCGGCAGCTTCCCACAAACAGTCATGGATTGAAAATGACCAATTTTTATTATTGTGTGTTTTTTTTTTAGGGATTATTATTAGACATGTGTGTGTGGAGTAAGTAAACTTGCCCAAGGTTTCGCCCTTGGATTCGAACACAGGTCTCTCGCTTGTAAGGCGAGTGCTCTAACCACTGAGCTACAGGAGCTCCACTGTGCAGGATGTGCAGGAGGTGGGATGGGCTGAGGGCAGACTGCAGGTAGTGGAGTGGGCATAAGCAGGCCAGAGAAGTAGGGGGTGTCAGGGTACTGTACAAGGTGATTTATACGCTGGTGTGAGGTTCTTGATATCCCGCACAATTCCCGTTGTCTTTATGAAGACATTTGAGGTGTTCATCCTACATTTGAGAAGTTATGTTGTTGCTGATTCTGCAGCAAGAATTAAAGATTTTTGAGCAAGTTCTTCAAAAATTGGTCAGTATGCCCAGAGAAAGAACCAGCACAGGAATTAGAGTAATTGACAAATTTGTCCTGAGTCTGATATTTGGAGAGGGATCTAAATGAAATGAGCTTGAAGCTAATCATTCATCAAACATAACAAATTATCTCGCTGAATGGTTACCTCCCATGGTGCAAACATCTACCCAGTTGTACACCAGCTGATGCCTGATGTGAAAGAGATATTCAGACATTATTTTTAAACGAGAAATATTATGCAGCCATTTCTAATGGAATTCTTTAATAAAGAATGAGTGAAGGCTCCTTCTATAACTGGAAGCAAATGACACAAATCAATCCAAACCTCAGGAACCCTGTTCCAAAAATAAATTGTCACAGCTGAATTCCCACGATGTACATTGATGTATTTCCGATTTGCTTATTAAAGGAATCCAGTTAGAAATCACCACGTGACCCTAAATGGCTCAGTTAATACCTATGAAAAGGAAGCTTGACTCATATCTTGCTTGAAACAGGATTGAGGTTTATAAGAACTAGTACAGCTAGAGATCATTGAATCACTTGCAGAACATGGCTTGTGAGTTGATAGGACTATCATGTATATATAGAACTTCTCTCACCAGTGATGGAAAGTCTGCAACCATTGTATCTATTTACATCATAGCAAAAACTTACTTCAGTCCTGGTTGGAGTGGATATTTTCTGTATAATTAGAATGGAATTTCTTTCTCACTTGTGATTGTCTGTCATCCTTTCTCTGTTGGATTGTTGGAGGTGCTGTTCATCGGATGGGGCTTTAAATTGAGATCATGTCTGCCTCCCATGGCACAATTTGAAAAGAAGGGAGTTTCTTCCAGTGCCAATCCACAGATAAAAATGAAACAATCCCCAGATAAAAATTGGTCACTTTTCACGGCTGTTTGTGAGACTTTGCTGTACGCAACTTGGCAGCTATGTTCATCTACAAAATACAAAAATCATGACACTTTACAGCACTATGAGGAACTTTGAGTCATCCCCCAATATGCAATGAATTATTTAAATGCAAGGATAATTCTTGTTAATAATTCAAGCAAAAGCACCATTCCTCACACAACCTACCTCCTTCTCTAACTCATTCTTTTCTAGTATCTCAAAGCTGTTGAATTCTTTCTTCTCTCAGTGTTCCCTATAATTCCCAGGCTTTGAGAATCCATCTGTGGTTCAATTAACTTATCCCATCTTCTCTCCTGCATGTATCAAGGGGCCAATGCAATTAAAGAAGGACATTTGTTTGGAAATTTTCCTTCCTCCTCCCAACCACACAATAGGAATATCAGATCACCTCACTCATATCACTAAACCTCCTAATCCCTACCAACCTGCTCACTCCCTCTGCTCGATGGACTCTGGCAGGCTTCACGTCACCAACTCCGCTCACCCAACCATTGGCAGACAGGCCTTCAGCCATTCTGCCCCACCTTCTGTAACTCCAAACTGCAGTCCCTCTGCCTCGCCCCGTCCCTTGCTTCCTTCACACCTCATGGCCCTCTTTGACTGTGCTTTCAATCAACTTCCTTCCCCCACTTTCCTCCACCCTCCCCGTCTAATCCCTACCCCCAGCTAGGGCTAGAAAACTGTCTGCCCAGTGCCTTTGGACATCCTCCTGATGTGAAAGGTACTATACAAATGCAATTTTGTTGTTGGTGTATTACACACACAAAAACAATTATTTAAAAAATATATGTGCATAATTTTGTAACTTTTCGAACAAAAAAGTTTCTCTACAGATGATGAATGATGGCACATACAAAGCTGGATCAATTTACATACTTTAACTCAATTGGTAGAGTTTTACTGGGTTCATGTGGTGCACTTTAGTGCACCACATGAACCCAGAAACAGTATGTCTTCCATAGAATGACAAATTGTAAAGTATATTTTTGTTGCATAGAAATCAAAGCGACAGACAGAATATAGCCAGCGGAGAACCTGTGACAAGAAATCCATCAGACTACGAATGCATGTCAGAGTAAGAAAGCCAGGATGACACCCATTGTCTGTATATCAATTGTATGCAATGAATTGCCCTCCAGATAAACAGGCCCCAGATGCACCATTTATTATTTAACTGCAATCACTAATTATAATTCTGCAAATTCACTCTGTTTTTTAAACAAAATCTTTCACCTCCAACCCTCTTCGACTCCCCCCACTGATCGGGTGCCCCACCAGCAGTGTTGAGCATTTGGAGATATCCTCCTATGTGAATGGTGAAATAAATGTAAATTCCATATTTTGAAAGCTACTTTATCACAAATGAGCAATTGTCCTGTTCTTTATAGCAGTTATAACAATAACAACAATTGCACTCCAAGTGTCCTGTTACTGCACTGCCCTAAGGCAGCAGGCAAGTCACCAAAAGTGAAATGAAATTCAGAGGAGTCATTTTGTTGAAAAGATGATTGATAGATGACATAATTCAGATATTTTAAATGCTGAGAGATACTGATAAAGTAGGCTTGAGCAGTACAAGGCATAAGTACAAATTCTGCACTTGTGTAGTGAAATTAGAAGAAATTGCTTACCCACAAGGAAGAAGGCAAGTAGGAGAGATTTCCAACTGAAGCATAGTTGATTGCTTCTTTAACAAAGAATTCCAGATACGTAGTGACATCTGTAGCATTTCAGAATGATTCAGTGTGATTATCACATCCAATCCGTTTAAAAAAATAATAGGAACTTTAGTCAATAATTTACCCGTTTCAGATCTGATCACCACATATGGCTGTCTGGGAGCTTTTTAACAAGTGTTGGCCATCACTTTATACCCAAGGCAACTGAAGAATTATATATTATATCAATATACAGTCAGTATTAGTTTACAGTCAGTATAATCTTAGATTTGGTATCAGCAGCAACAATTTGTGAAATAATCTCATAATAATAATTGTTGCATTTGATATAGCACTTTATCACATTATCGAGATATCTGAAAATGCTTCTGAAGATTTCACTGTGAAGTTTAATGACTATGTATTTCATACATGAGAGTAATAGGAGAGTAATGTTGTGTGGAATCTTTAACATCCATCAGAACAGGCAGACAGGTCCTTGGTTTAACATTTCATCTGACAGACAATACCTGCAATAATGCAACCCCACAACATTACATTGGTTTGGCGTCATCCTGCGTGGTGAGCTCAAAATCCTGATATGGTGCTCAAACCAGGTGAAACGAACCAGGTGAAAAGTCTGTCTTAGTGTTCCCAACTAAAACAGACTGGCACAGTTTTTCTTAGATTGATGTTAATCGATTCCAGTTACTGTATGGAGTCACCATTTCTGCATCTCCCATTCCTTGTTAAGGAATTCCATTTAGAAATGTCACAAAGTGGACCCCAATATCACAGCAGACCTCAGCCAGCTGTTAGTCAGTATACACTGCGTTAGCTTGACTTCCTAGACTGGGTTGAGCATAGCAAATGATGGGAAAAGGATAAAGACTCTCTCTGACAGCTGTTTACAGTTGCAAATTAAAAGAATGTGCTCAGTGAATATCAGACACACAAATTGCTTAGAAATTGACAAGCGTTAATCTTGGCTTTTCGGAGACCAATATAAGAAAGGGCTGTACTTGTATAACCACAAGACTTTGACTTGCGAATCAAACGGTCCTGTTTCCAGGCTTTATGGTGTATCAAATACTGCTGTAAGGTCGATATTATCAAAAGTGACACAAAGTGCACCACTAAATCTTTTTCTATAAATATTATTTTTAGCACGTTTAAGAAATAGAATCTTCAATAAATGTTTCGGAGCCCCGTTGCATACAATACACTTGGGTGAACATAACTTTATGTGCAAAAGTGGTCCTGATGTTACATTACACGTAACCTTTGACTTGAAGTAATCTGCTTTGGTTCTTTATTCGAGATGTTTTAATAAAGTCAACAATTCAGAGCAAAAACTAGGAGTTTTCCAATGGTAGCAGGAGCACAAAAAACCAATATGTTCTTCGAACAATATTTTATACAGACAAAAGAACAATTAGGGTACTTATAGTCACATGCAAAAAAGGAATAGGGATACAAGGAAACTTACACACATGGGGGGAATTGCATACGGAGAGTCGCACAGGATGATGTGGCACAGAAACAGGCAATTTGACCTAATTATTTCATGCCGGGGTTTATACTCCACACAAACCCCCAGCCCTCCACCCAACCCCCCAGCCCTCCACCCCCTCACCTATACTTCTTTATTCCCTTAGCTCTCATCACATTTTCTCTTCAATTCATAGATTTTTTTTTGCTTCGATCACACCTTCCAGCAGTGAGTTCCACACTCTCACTTACCTCAACAACAACAACAACTTTGATTTATATAGCGCACTCCACGCCGGACGGCATCTCAGAGTGCTTCACAATAAACGATCTTGGGCCCGAGCCAAAACCTCAGCGTGAAGAAGCTCCTCCTGAACAACTCAATAGATCTACTATTGGATAACTGATACTATACATATGTCCTTTAGGTTTGGATTCACTAACAAATAGACACAGCCTATCAACATCCATCTATTGAATCCTTTCGTACTCTTCTGCCAAGCTCCCTCTCTATCGTCTCAACACTGCAGAGAGAAATGCTGCAACAACAACAATCTTTCTTGAAAACTTTTCACAGGATTTACACACATCATCTTGTATGTGTGTTTTAAAAAATAAAGCAACAAACAAACATGACTTCCCACTGTCAAGTGGGGATGTCATAATCCTAAAACTATTAATCACATAAGATCATATATATTAGGTTATTGAGCCAGTTAATAAATAGTATATAATTACATTTAATATACTACAGTACTTCCTTTCACATCAAGAGCATGTCTCAGTGCAGTTCATATGATATACTGTAAAATATAGTGACTGTGTGTATATATAGGAGAATGCAGCAGCCAATATGTGGATAGCGATTTTGGGATGTCCTCCTAACTTGAAAAGCACTATAGAAGTATAGTTTGTGATTGTTCTTGTCACACAAATATCCATGAAGATGGAATCATGTAGCTCAGTGGTTAGAGCCTTCGCTTTACAAGCGTGAGACCTGTGTTTGAATCCAGGCAGATTAGGGCGAAACCTTGGGCGAGTTTCCATACTCCACACGCCTAATAATAATCCCTCCCCAATTTTCTTTTATTGGTCATTTCAATCCACTACTGTTTGTGGGACACTGCTGTGTGCAATTGGCTGCCATGTTACACCCACAAATATACAATCAATTCACTTTACAGTATATTCTGTAAAGCGCTTTCAGATGTCTAGAAGACGTGAAAAACGCTATATCAAATAGAACGTTTATTGTTATTATTATATTATTATTAATTGAATAATCAATTATCTTCAGGAGATTATTGGCCAGGACACCAGGAGTAACTCCTTTCTCTTTTCCAAAACTTCCATGGGAACTCTAAACTGAATAAGCATGGTTTAACATCTCATCAAACAACACTTCAGATAGTGTCAGCTGACCCAGCTCTGCATTGGAATATCAGCCAAGACTATATGAGTTCAAAGACCTTACATGGGGCTTGTACCTAAAACCTTTTAACTCAGAAACAAGAGTGTGACCAACTGACCCAATAATGCTACTGATCCATATCTATAATTAAACCTAACTATGAATATAATTTCACAGAATTTTGTTGTAGCTCTAAAACTTCATTAATATCACAGAATAATTTGAAAAAACTGAGCTATGCTAAGTGCAGAAAAACACAACTGATTGTCTGACAAGTAAAAGAAAACAGCCTGAGATCCAGGATCCAGACTTAAATAAAAAGCTTATTTTCTATAACTGTTTCTTAGCATGCATTCTCAGCATGCATTCTTAATATGCATTCAATTGGGCTGTTTTTTTTTTAAAAAAAGCTATATTCTTTCTCATTGTCAGTTTTTAAGATCAAGAATCTGTACAGAAAATATTAGTTAACATTACGAATGCACTGATTTTTTCATGAAATGATACATTAATCTTTAGTTAATTTGTTGCCAATACTAGGGATTTCCAGCAATCCAACTAGTGCACCAGATTATTATTATTGAAAGGGGTAACAAAAGGCATTTGGAATAATAGAAGGAATCTATTTTAAGTTCCAACGTCTTCAAAGATTTGGCCCTTAAGCTTTTTCTTTCTGCCTGTACATCTGGCAGATGTTATCTGCCTATGTGATGGCAGTAGCAACTTGACTGTTCAGAACTTCAATCTCCTCTTTCAGACTGAAAACACAATTTTCTGTTCATTTACGTTTTGTTCCAATTATGTTTCTTTGTGTGTATCATTAGTTGAGTTCAATCAAATTATAATATTTGTAAGATTTAGTTGTATGTTGTGTGTATGTGTTTGTTTGGCAGTGAGTAGCTAGATGTGAAGTTGACATATTGGCTTTGAAAAGAAGGATAAGATCTGACATTGATCGTTGCTTAGCATGTACGATAAGAGGAAATAATGGAAAGTAAATGTGAATCAATATTCAAACCAATTTTCATTGCTAAAATTGTATTTGCTTACAGCTGTAAGCAGAAAGCTGCCAGTTCAAGAAGGCTGAACTGCATATTAACTTATCTCTTAATGCCTTGATATCTCATCAAATTGCCACATGATTCCATGAGCTCCTGCTTGATTAATTCCTACAGGTATCAGTAAACGACTGTCACATGTCCAGCTCAAACTGTATCCTTATTCTGACCCCTACCCTTTGAGGCCTTGGAAAGTAAGGCAAATTAATCATCTGGTTTTCCTCATGCTCTCCTATCTGCTGTCATGAGTGCATTAAAGCAGTGATAAATCCTAAAAAGGATTTGAGGCTTGTCATAGTTTTAGATGTGCTGACATCAGGCTGAAGTTCTGTTTCTATGTATACACTCCCATGTGAAGGTTGTGACCTGCCTGGGAGGTACGTGTGTGAGCATATCAGATGAGAACAAAGTTCAGCTTTGACTCTTTGGTTTCTCCCATGCCAAACAGCCTGCTGACACTCACTGACAACACTACTGCATAAATAGCTGGTTACTTGAACAACATACTAGTTGTCTAATCCTAGGATAAGCAATAGGGAAGAGGTATTATTAGTGAACAAATATCTTTAGAAACTAGACATTGGCAGTGAGAATGAATGCACAGTGGAAGATGTACATTTTCTCAACCACCTTGAAACCAAGATTGAATGAGTCTTGACACACAGAAAGGAAGGGAATGGATGGTTGAAGGAACTAATAGGGAGAAGGGTGGAGTGAGACTGATAACAACAACAACTTCGGTTTATATAGTGCCCTCCACGCCGGACAGCATCTCAGAGCGCTTCATGTTTATGGAAGCCACAATAACAACGTACATTTATATGATGTACTTCACACAGGGTAGCAATGGGTAGACAGAAAGGAGATGGGGAAGAGATGCATCTAGCGCTTTGGAAGAAGGGAAGGTTGCACAGGGATTCCTCACCTTTATCCAGATAGGCCATGGTGCCTCTACTGGATAAGAAACCTTTTCTGCTGCTGAACCCATTCACCAACTTGGCACTGAGCAAGACTGTCTACACAATAGAGGTCAGCAGTGAACTCTGCAGTAATATTTTCACCCTCACCACAGGCTGAGTCGGGGGTGGAGAAAGAGTGAAGACCTGACCTGAGGGTTTCATGCCTCCTTGAGAACAGAGTCCAGCCTTTAGGGACAGGCTCATGCCTTAGAGCTGAATTTGGTTTCTTTGCACTCTTGGCATGGCTGTTCCTGTCTCTCTGGGGAAGGAAGGAGGGAAGGAGATGCTAAAGCTGCAGTTTGAGCCAGTTGTTAATTTTCAAAATGCAATATTACTGTAGGCATTTACGAGTTGGAATGGTTTAAAGGCTGGGAGCTGGACAGTGTACAATTCCTTGTTTTGTACAAGTGCTATTTTCCTCTGTGACTTTCAAAATTCTATTAATGGGCACATTGCAGATGCAGATAAAGAACGACAAGCCTTTCTTACTCAGCCAAAACACGGTATTTGTTGTGGGGGCTGGTAATAAGGGAGGACTATCAGATGACATTTCTGATTGATAGGAATTCCTTTGGTTTTCTCTTGAAATTTTGGCTATAGAAAATATTCAGATCAGAGTACGAACATACAAAATAGACTTTGATGGTGAAATTCTGCAGTTTAAACCATAATGTTGTGGAATGTCTGATCTGTGGAAATGTGGAAATCTAAAAAGTTGGTGCATGGAAATTATATGGATGTATAAAAATGATGTGAGCTGAGGCACCTGAATTTCAAGAAGATTTCAAACAAATCTGTGAACTAAAGAACAAAAAGTACAGGAGTTTTCTTGATATTCAAGAGCCTGGAATCGTAGCTTAACATTTTTAATATGGAAAATATCTAGAACAAGGAGACACAGAATGGAACATAACAACAATAACATTAACAATAACTAGCAATTATATGGCAGTCTATGTACTGGGTAATGTTTAACATAACAACTTGTTGTGCCCTTCTTGCAGGTCATCCTCTCGGAGCACGTAACCCACAGCTCAGAATGAATTACTTATTATTGACATTGGTGAATAATAGTAATCCTTTTAGTTGATTTAGCGACTCATCATGTGACTGAGACTTCTCAAGGTGCTTTACAGAATATACTGTAAAGTGAATTGTCTGTATATTTAGTGGGCGAAACATGGTAACCAATTGGCACAGCATTGTCCCACAAACAGGCGTGGATTGATGTGACCAATTTAATATAATTATTAACTTTAAGAATTATTACCCCCGTAAAAGTGATCCGCCAATCAACTAACAACCAGGTTCCTATTTACTCCTAGGCAAACAGAGGCCTGTGGAGTAATGAAACTTGCCCAAAGTTTTGCCCTGCCTGGGGATCAAACATGGGTCTCTTGTGTGTGGGGCAAGTGCTCTAACCACTGAGCTACAGCACTCCACATAGACAATGTGTGGCAAAGGCAACCCATGGTGTCAACACAATAATTGCTGGCATGATGTTCAGAAGCCAAGCTACTACTGAGAAACTCATCAGGAAGAAATTCAGAGTGAAGCAGGGGGTGGGGGGGGGGGGGGGGGGGGGGGGGGGGGGCGGGGGGAGAACAGTAGGAAAGGGCGAACGACCATTATCAGGATCAAAACATATCTTTCCTCTGTATCTTTTTTGATTTTCCATCCTGGCCACTCGAAAATAAATCAATAGAAACAGCCTTTGAAATTACAGCAGCCAGAGTATCTCTTTGATTCTTTTGTACACAGGTCACTGCTGATGACAGCCCAGCCAACCTGGTTGATCAATAGGACTTGGATGGGCAGATCAGTCACTGGGACCGAGATGTTTCCTACAGAGCTCCTGCTAAGTGTACAAGCCAAAGCTCTAATGTGGGGTGATCCTAGCTGGACAAGCAGCTGGGAAACTTGCCAGACAATGCATTCAATGGCAAGTTATGAAGTTTTAGCTAATTAAACTCTAGCATTACCCACACGCACGCACTGGGGTCCCCAAACCTTAGCTCTTTTCACCCTGTGCCTAATACACTCCGGGATTAGGTAAACATGATTTGTGTATTCATTGACAGAGTGCACATTTCATTCGAATACACAGGAATTTCCATGCTTGGGAAGCATGCATGGATCTCTTGGTGGGTTTCTATGTATGTCAGGTACCCAGCCTGAACCCAAACAATTGTACAATGGTGATAATTATCAGATCAAACACTGCACTTTCTCCCTCTACGGCAGATGTTACGTTGGTATACAGTTATATATGCATATCAGCACCAAGCAAAGTATTAAATCCATAATTACAAATAAAGCAAGACTAAACATTTAGCTATCAAACATCCAGACATGAGTAAAAGCCTGTAAATTGAATCAACCACTAACTAACTGGTAACTGGAGCAAAGAACTTGGTCTGAAGTGATGACTTTCCTAATAGATCAACAACAACGATAACAAAATTACATTTATAGAGCGCCTTTCAAGTCGGGAGGATGTCCCAAGGTGCTGAACAGTTAGGTCGGAACCCGAGCAGGAGGGGGGAAGAGTTGGCTTGGGGCAGGAGGAAGGAGAGTAGGAAAGGGGGGAGAGTTAGGAGGGCAGCAGAAGGCACAGTCGAAGAGGAAGTTCTTGAGACTGGCCTTGAAGAAGGAAAGGGAGAAAGCGAGGTGAAGGAATTGTGGGATGGAGTTCCAGAGTGTGGGGGCTGACAGGCTGAAAGCCCGGCAACCAATGGTAGAGCGGTTTGGGCAGGGGACATGGAGCAGGCCAGAGCCCGCTGAATGAATGGGACGGGCAGGCTGATAGGGAGACAGCAGGTCGGGGAAATAGGCAGGGGCAAAGCCGTAAATGGCCTTGAAAGTGAGTTCTAGGATCTTGAATTCTCTGGGGGATGGGGAGCCAGTGGAGACGGATTAGGGTGGGAGTGATGCCTAGTGTGGGAGAGTACATGAGCTGCAGAGTTCTGAATAATCTGCAGCTTGTGAAGGGAGGAGCTGGGAAGGCCGACAAGGACAGAGTTCCCATAGTCGAACCTTGATGTGATGAATGTGTGGACAAGTATTTCGGCAGCGTGGGGAGTGAGGCAGTGGCGGAGTCTGGCAATGTTGCGGAGGTGGTGGAAGGCAGTACCGGTCATGGCGCGGATTTGGTGGATAGTTCGGGGTCGAACAAGGCCCCCAGATTCCTGACTGGCTTCGAGAGATGGTGAGTACAGCCTTGGATGCTGATGTTAGCAGCACCTGAGGTACGGAGGCGCTGACGAAAGCCAATCATGAGGGCCACTGCAATCAGGAGGGCCTCCATGTTGTTGACATTAAGCCATTCACAGAACACTCCAATGTATACTTTTTCTAGGACCAGGTATTGCTACCATACAAAAAGAGAAGGGAGTTTTTCCAAGTGTCCTGGCCAACAATCTCCTAAATAAACCTAATCATTCACTTCATAGCTGTTCATCGGACATTGCTGTGTGCAAATTGGCTGTCACATTCACCTTTAAAATACAGTTAATCCACTGTACGGTATAATCCAGTGAAATGCTTTGAGGCATCCTCTTGATGAGAAAGGCACTTTGTGAAATGCAAGGATCATTATTATTATTCTCTGTGGCAGGAGATATGTGTGTCTGAGAGACAGGTCTGTCCAATGACGTCAGGCACCACAGCGACTAAATGCTGTGAATTTGAAAGTGCTGTAGCTGATTGTTCCTTTGCCAGTAGTGTTTTAAGATGGTCTGTTGCAATTTGTTTGACTCAGTGTGATGGCATATTGCCCAAAGAGAGGTCTAATGTATAAATTAGCAATTTCAAATAAAAAAGGGCACAGAATGTATTTGAGTGGTTTGCAACATAAATTATGAGCAAGCACAGCAAGCACTGCACATTAGCTATTTCTTTTTTTTTGGAAAAAATACTCTCTCCTTCCTTTCCCTTTCACTCCACTTTTTTTCCTTCTTCCCTTTTGATCTCTTTTCTTTCCCTCTTTTTCTTCTTCTCTTCCTTCTTTATCATTTCATCCTTGTTTGCCTCTTTATCTCTCTTCCTCTCTCTTGCTCTTCTCTTTCCTTCAAGCAGCTCCTGTGACTTGTTCCACTCGCTCTGGGTTTGCACCATGCATTTGCACCATATTTAGACTCCCTCTCCAAATCACTGCATCAGAGAGTCTGAAACACAAGGGCACAAGATTCCCTCAGATCATCATCCAAGATCTTGGGCTGCTTTCAGATTGTGGATATAACCATGAGACAGACTGACCACCCACTGACTCCACCATAAGGCTGGGAATATTATCAGGAAGGTTCTGATGATAATAATCCTTGCATTTGACATAGCTCTTTGCACGTCGTCTAGATGTCTCAAAGTACCTCACAGAGTATACTGTAAAGTGAAGTGACTGTGTATTTGTGGCAAAACGCAGCAACCAATTGCACACAGCAGTGTCCCACAAACAGTCGTGGATTAAAATGACCAATTTATTATTTTGTTTCTTGAGGGATTATTATTAGACATATGGAGTTATAATAATAATAACTCTTGCATTTGATATAGCGCTTTTCACATCTTCTAGACGTATCAAAGCATTCATGGAATATACCGTAAAGAGAATTGACTGTATATTTGTGGGCAAAAGGATACTTACTCAAGGTTTCACCCTGCCAGGAATCAAACCCAGGTCTCTCACTTCAGAAGTGAGTGCTCTAACCACTGAGCCATAGACACATAAAACAGCAAGTTGTGGTTGTTATAGGTCTCCGGCCTGCAGGATAGGAAAGGTAATAGTCATCAACTCTGTCACTCTGTAGCCAACTGGTAAGCTGCTGAATTGTGTGCAGCCTCTGCCTGTTTTCCTGCCTCCTATCATCTTAAATTACAAGTTAAATTAATATACAGCAGTGGCTTTCAAATCAGGAGGGTGTGAAATATTAAGTAAGAGAGGATTTTCCCTACTGGGAAAAGGTACACATTTCATTTCAGACACCAGGAAATTTCCATGGGTAGGTGGCATACATTTGTGGAATGCTCGGTCTGGTTCGGATATTCTTCGACATGGTGGTGAGTTTCAGCATGTGTCACACACCTATCTGTGAAAAATAAATGAAGTCACTCCAATAGAACAGAAACCTGGAATGATCACATTTGTGTCTGTTTGCCAAGAGAGAGGAGCTGGTAGTCTCTGCGTTATTGCCCAAATTCTTAATTTCACCTGACACTGCTTGGAAGGTAGGTAGGTTGGAAGATAAAGAAACAAAACGTAGTCTGACTGACTGGAAACAATTGAACAATTCTGGTTCGACAATCTTATCTTTGGTTCATAAACCAATGGCCATCCATGCTGATGATGCTGATTCATGCCAGGATACAAACTAAGCTCTGGGCATTTGGAGTGCATGGTTGAAATTGAGTGCACTATTATGATTCATAAACCTCCCAATATGAATGGAATCAGAGGAATGTAACTGCTCTGGTTATACATTCCTTTTCTGCCTCGTTGAATTTGTCTTTATCTGTCAATTGAACAATTCTGTAATCTATGACGTGATCTTTATTCTGTGTGACACATCAAAAACAGAATATCAAAATATGAAACCTGTGCCATTTTCAGGCAGTTACAAGATGTGTCACATCTAAACACCCAATTTTCATTACATAAAAAGCATACATCACAAAAAGCAATAACTGGGGAAAATTATTTATGGCATGGTACGGTTTCAAACTTTTATGGGGCAGTGTGGAATTCCCAATTGGCAATAGACTGACAAGAAAGCCAAACTACTGGTAAATTGGGTCCTCTAATGCTATTATTTGCAAAACAGCCATAAAGTGGGAATAACCAATTTTATTTGGGGGATTGTTGGTTAGCACATTGGGAGAAAATCTTTAGCAACCAAAAGAAGAGGTAGATGGGAGATTGGTTTAACGTCTGAAGACATTGCATTGGAGTGTCAGTTTAGACTACAGTATATAATTTCCGAGTCCCAATGTGGGGCTTGAACTCACAACTTTCTAACTCAGAGGTGAACACATACAAATCTAAATAAGGTACCCCAAAATGAATGTGAGTTTTTAATTTGGGATAAAGTGAAGCTTCCCTCCATCTAACAATTAAAAATAATTTCCAACATTGTATACATACATTACTTAAATTTTTTCCCATTTGGTCAGATAACCCAACATGTGAGAAACACAAATATAGCACTATGAGGATTACAGCTACTTTTATGGATAGAAAGCAGGAGGTATCAATATTAATTCCTCTTATTTCGATTAAATGTAGTTAGTTTTTGACATTGTTTGAACATAAATGCAAGTTGTAGAACATTTTCTTCAATTGTGTTGCTCTTGTCATTTATAATACAATCTTGTGATCATGACTGAAATATAATCTTGTGATCACGACTTAAAGGAAATTGTTACTAATCAAGAACTCCAACTAACCAGCCGTAAACATCCATTTCAAATTTGGCTTCTGACATCCTACATTCACGTAGTGACAAATGGTATAAACATCACTGATATTAATGAAAGAATAATTATTACCGATCAAATGTTTAAAATCAATTGGAACAAATGTTTTGACTTTGAAATATAAATGAATAAATCAATAACCTAGCATTTGGATACTTGTTGAATTGTGAGCATTCATCAGGTTCAAGAAATAGCATAATGACCTTGGATCATGAATTGTGCTACACACTGTGCACAGCAATTAAGACTTATACAAGGTATATAATGTATATAATCAAAGACAGTGGCTATCTGGAGAGATGATATTGAGATTAGGCTTGAAAATATAGTAGTTGTAGGGCATTCATGTGTTATTTAAACTGTAACAGAATCACCAGGTTGCACGTATGCCAGACAGAGGGTAAGCTGGACTGAAAGCCGGTACATCAACCTCCTCGGTTTGACACGACGACAGTGCACATATGGGACTCTAATCATGAAATGTGGCAAACAGATTTTGCCACATTTTCTGCTAAGGCAGTTTTCACTTGAAGGTCTGCAATCATGCGTGGACTGCAGAGTGAAGGCAGATGCCCAGGAAGACGCAGTAGTGGTAAAAGCGGAATCCTGCTGGTGCAAGGGCAGTAAGAAAAGGTAGCATTCATCATTAAAACGGAAATCAATGGTAATGCAGTATTTGTTTTTCTTGCCAAGTTTTTCTCGTGAAGGCGTGTGACTCATTTTATCCTTCTGCTGGGGAACAGTTCACTAGAGCCTTCCAGTATCTCATAAGTACCATGAATTATGCCTGTGAGTTTTGACAGTGAATGCCTCCAGCCTATTGATTGCTGGATCCAACAAAGGTGAGCCAATACTCAACGTGTAAATCTCTTGCAGTTCACTGAGGGCATATGCAATACCACCCTGGTGGATATCAGGAGGACCAGAGATTGAACATTTGACATTCCTGAACTGTGTAGCTTAATTGCTCAATGCATTATGCCACTGAGCCTAAAGGAGACAAAATCACAAAAAGATTCAGGTGAGGAAGGCTCTTTCCTATTTAATCTTCTCCTTTTAGAATACCATTCTTCCCATTTACATTGAACTGTTTCTTAAATAGTCCAAAGGCCTCTGACAGCTTTGCGCATAATTGAGAGGTCCCCCCAACATTAAAGGCGCTCTATAAATTAAATGTTGTTGTTCTGTTGTTGTATGTCTAAATAAATACTTGCTGTTATCTGTCCTAAAGTAGCTTTTAACAGCCTTGATCCAGTGTCCTCTTATCCTGAGGTCTGAGTTTACTTTTTCTACCCCATTAAGTACCTCATTAAGGTCTCCTCTAGGATGTATTTTTTCTAGGCTCAAGAGCCCCAGCTTATCTAGTTCATATGTTACCAAATAAATAATGTTAACAATTTGAATTTCCTATGGAATTGAATGACTAACACAGAAATACTCATTTGCAGGATGACCACCTCAATTGAAAGCAATTCCACAGTTCACCAGTGATCCATGCCTGCAAAGGAATCAATGAACAGTATTTGTGAAGGGATATAGCCCTGATGTAGCCTTTGATGCCTGAGCTTTTTTTTCTTAACTTTATCTGCTGGCTGTAAGGGTCCTGTATCAAATGTATTTATGCAACCTATACACTGGGTTTGGAGTCAAGCCAACACTGCGCCGCTCTGGCATTAGCTTATCTTTATCAGTATATTGGAATTATTTGAGGATGTAAGCAAATTAAAGAAAGAGTTTTTTTGTAGTGTGTTATCACATCGAAATATCTCAAAGTGATTCACAAGTACTGCAATTAGTTTTATCCTGGATAAAATCTTAGATATCTTGGTTCTTCAACAACAACAACAACAACCTTACATTTATATAGCAACTTTCACATCAGGTGGATTTCCCAAGGTGCTGGACAGACAGTATTTTGGACTCGAGCTGGGAATCGAGTAGGGGAGAAAGGAGATTAAGTGAAAGCACGATTGAAGAGCAGGGCCTTGAGGTGGGTCATGAAGGAGACTTCAAGACCCACCTCAAGGCTGAGGTATGTATGTATGAGTGTTTCAGCGGTCTGCAGTATTGTGAGCCAGTGTTGGAGCCGAGCACTTTGGCGGAGGTGGGGGAAGGCAGAGCAGGTCAATGTCTGAGGATAGACTTGTGACTCAAATGAAAGCTCTCGGGATAATGAATGAATTAGCACATTGGATAATAAATTGGCTAAATGATGAGAAACAAAAGGTTGTGATAAATGGTAGGAGTCCTAATTGAAAAGCATATTCAACAATGCAATCCCCAGAGATCAATCCAATGACCTGTGCCGTTCACAATACCTGTATTTATAAATCAGGATATATCAGGCTTGCTGTCCCAAGGGTAAAATCAACCAAAAAAACACAAGAGCTGCAGGTTTGAATCCTGCTTTGTGCTGAATTTGCTTCTCTAGGTCAGGGCAATAGTTGGTGGGAGGCAAGAATTGACCTCAATGATCACTGCCAGGACCCCCACCTCCTTTTCTTAAGAAGTAAGGATGTGTGTGTGAGATCACGGTCAGGCTTTAATGTCAGGCCTATGGTCTAACAGTCAAGATTTGTGCATGAATAATAGCCACTTGGGTGGTGATACCGAAGGCCTCCAGCACTGCAAACACAGATTATGGAGACTATGTGGTCACAAATATTAAATCCTGCAAACATCTGGATGCGTTTCAAATGACCCAATGGAGTGCTGCACAGACACTGTTCTCTGTTCCATCTTTCATGAAGTTGGATTGCAGCTAAATCATTTTTTTTAATCTGTTGTGAGGAAACCCA
Organism: Hydrolagus colliei; assembly: GCA_035084275.1. Lineage (NCBI taxonomy): Eukaryota > Metazoa > Chordata > Chondrichthyes > Chimaeriformes > Chimaeridae > Hydrolagus > Hydrolagus colliei. The sequence continues at coordinate 59,770,501 of CM068744.1, forward strand.
TCATTATGCTCACAAGTATCCAAATCAGACTGAGAGTACAACATATACATGGAAATTTCATTTTATCTGGAATTAAATGGATTCTCTGTGTCTGGAAGGATACAACATGCTCATCTAATCCATGAAAGTAGCAGATGCAGGGTTGGCAAGAGCCTTGGCCTCGGGACCCCAGAGTGTGTGTGGGTATTGCTGGAATTTTACCAGCTAAAACCTCACATATGCCACAGTTTGTTTACAAACACTGGCCAGCTTCCCACTGAACAGCAATTAATGGAGACTTGATGGGGACAATACGCGATTGGCTGAGATTGGTCCAAGCAGGTTAGTGTGAGACAATTAATAATTAGTAATTCTTGCATTTGATATGGCACATTTCACCGCGGGAAGAAACCGCAAACATTTCACAGGATTTACTTTCGTGACTGTGTATTTTTGTAGGCATAAACAATAACCAAATTAGTCGTTTGCAATGTACCACAAAGAGTCATGAAATTAATGACAAATTTTACCTGGGGAACTGTTGGCCTAAACAACAAAAGAAACTCCCTTCGCTTTTCTAAGAGGCCACCTGGACAAGCAAGATCCAGATATGTGTAGAATTCCTTTTTTGGCACCTTTTATCAATCTCTGTAAATATGTGGAAAGGCAGATCTGATGCAGGTGTAGCTTATACAGAAGGTGCTTTGAGCAAATGCATGTCCTTTGTCCTTTATTCATTACACAGTCAACATTGTCTTCATGCTTAGAATCACTAATTTGTGGAACAGACTGCCATCTAGTGCAGCAAACACTAGTTCAGTTGAAGTATTGGCTGTATACAATAGCTGATTCGGCAGTATGTGTAGGGAACAGGAAAATGAAAAAAATGTCAGGTTGGGTGATTGAGCTTAATGTACTGCATGATGTTTTTATGTCTGCATCTTTTTTAATTCTTAGGCTGATCTAAATAAAATAAACCTAGTTAGCCTTTCTATGAGATAATGTTTATGCCTTTCCATTGTGTACTCTTCATGTTCATACTTATCCCTTTTTTGTTTTTCATCTCTTCCACTTTCCACTGGCTTTCATTCCTGTTGGACCATATTCTGTGCTTGATCCTGCTTTAGAACATAATACATAGGAGCAGGATTAGGGCATTTGGCCCCTCAAGCCTGCCCCGCCATTAAATAAGAACATGGCTGATATTCTAAATGAACTCCATTTATCCACCCTATCCCCTTTGCCTTAATATCTCTATTCTTTCTGTGCCACTTGGTGTCTGCTTCAATTGGTGTCTGCTTCAGTTTCTAATTCCAATTTATAGTCCAATGATTTAGCAGGCAATCCAGTGAGTGAAATGTATTGGAGTCAGAGGCAGGTGTTGTTTTAAGTAGGTTGTTTTTATTGAGTTGGAGGAAAACAGAATACACATTCATCAGTCTCCACATCACATCCATCAATATGCCTGTCTACTAGGGAGGCACAATATGCTTGCTTTTATATTTTGTGTCCAAGGGCCTATTGATGGTCTTGTTTTTGCCTGCTTTTTCAGCACCTCGGGACGTCAACAACAACAACAAATTGCACTTATAGAGCGCCTTTCACGTCGGGAGGACGTCCCAAGGCACTGCACAGGAGGTGTGACCCGAGCTGGGAGGGGAGTGTTCGGGAGGGGGTACAAAACGTAGGGGAGCTCGAAGAATTAGGCGGGGAACAGAAGGCACGGTCGAAAAGGAAAGTCTTCAAACCGGCCTTGAAAGAGGAAAGAGAGGAAACAAGGTGGAGGGATTGGGGGATGGAGTTCCAAAGGGTGGGAGCAGAAAAACTGAAGGCCCGGCCTCCGATGGTGGGGCAGTTCGGGCGGGGGGATTGGAGCAAGCCAAGTCCTGCTGAACGGAGGGACCGGGTGGGCTTGTAGGGGGAGAGTAGGTCGGAAAGATAGGGTGGGGCAAAGCCGTGTAAGGCCTTGAAGGTGAAGACGAGGATCCTGAACTTGATCCTCTGGGGGATGGGGAGCCAATGGAGACAGGTGAGGGTGGGGGTTACGTGGTTTTGGATCATCTGCAGCCTGTGAATGGAGGAGCTGGGAAGGCCGACAAGGAGAGAATTCCCATAGTCCAGCCGTGAGGTGATGTACGCGTGCACGAGTGTTTCGGCACCGTGGGGAGTGAGATAATTGCGGAGCCTGGCAATGTTGCGCAGGTGGAAATAGACGGTGCCGGTCAAGGCGCGGATGTGGGGGAGGAAGGAGAGTTTGGGGTCGAACGTGATGCCGAGGTTCCTGACTGGCATTGTGAGGTGGAGAGTACAGCCTTGGATGTTGATGCTGGCAGCGCCCGATGTGCAGAGACGCTGGCTTGAGCCAATCAGGAGGGCCTCGGTCTTGCTCACGTTCAAGTGGAGGAAATTGTCCCTCGTCCAGGACTCGATGTCAGACAAACATGCTGTCAGAACATCGATGGTCTGGGGGTTGAGGGATGAGGCGGAGAGGTACAGCTGGGTGTCGTCCACATACATGTGGAAGTTTACCCCATGTTTGCGGATGACATTGCCCAGAGGGAGCATGTATAAGGTGAAAAGGAGGGGGCCAAGGACAGAGCCCTGGGGGACACCATAAGAGGCTGTACGGGGGTTTGAGGAAAAACTGTTGGAGGATACGAAATGTAGGCAGTGGGTCAGGTAGGAGTGGAACCATTCAAGGACTGTGCCTTGAAGGTTGAGGTGGGAGGAAAGACATTGGAGGAGGATGGTGTGATTGACTGTGTCGAACGCAGCAGACATGTCAAGGAGGACGAGGAGGCAAAGGGAGACTTGGTCGCAGGCGGTTAGGATGTCGTTTGTAATCTTGACCAGGGCAGTTTCCGTGCTGTAAGCAAGGCGGAAACCAGATTGGAGGGGTTCAAGGAGTAGAATCATAGAATCATAGAATCATAGAATCATAGAATTTTACGGCACAAAAGGAGGCCATTCGGCCCATCTAGTCTGTGCCGGCTCTTTGAAAAGAGCGATTCAATCCCACTGCCCTGCCCGCTCCCCATAGCCTAATAGACCCGTTCTCCCTAAATAAAGATCTAATTCCCTTTTAAAAGTTGTTATCGAATCAGCCTCCACCACCTTTTCAGGCAATGCATTCCAGATTCGAACAACTCGCTGAGTGAAACAATTTCTCCTCAGCTCCCCTCTACTGCGCCTTGAAACTATTTTAAATCTGTGACCACGAGTCACAGATTCACCCACGAGTGGAAATAGTTTTTCTCTATTTGCCCTGTCGTGAGTGAGTTGAAAGGAAAGAGCGGAGCTGGGAGGCAACCACTCTTTCAAGGACCTTAGAAAGGAACGGAAGGTTGGAGATGGGTTGGTAGCTTGAAAGCTGCGACGCATCAAGGGAGGGTTTTTTCAGGATACGGGTGATGGTGGCTGTTTTAAGGGAGGTGGGGATGGTGCCAGAGGAAAGGGAGAGGTTGATGGTGTCAGAGATGAGCGGGGCCAGGAGATGGAGCTGGGTGCGGAGGAGGGGGTGGGGATGGGGTCCAGTGAACACGTGGTGGGTTTCATGGAGGTGATTGTTCTTGTGACTGAGGATGGGGAGGTGGGGGTGAAAGTGTGAAAAGGAGGGTGGGTGGGGGGTGGAGTAACGGATGGAAGGGCGGAGGTGGAGGAAAGATGGGGGGAGGAAACCGCAGAACGGATTCTCTCGACTTTGGACTCTAGGAAGTCCAGCATCTCTTCACAACATGCGTTAGAGGAGAGGATCTGCAAAGCGAGGTGGAGGGGGGGGGGGGGGGGGGGGGCGGAAGAGCTGGTTGGTGGTGGCGAAGAGGAGGCGGTGGTTATCCTTCGCTTCCAGGATTATCCTGGAGTAAAAGGCTGATTTGGCGGTGGTTAGAGCGGAGTGGTAAAATTTGATGCGGTCCAGCCAGATTTGCCGGTGGACCGTGAGGCCAGATTTGAGCCAGGTGCGTTCACGTCCCCCTGATGTGAAAGGCGCTATACAAGTGTAATTTTGTTGTTGTTGCTGCTTTAGAGTACTGTGTGTGTACACACACATTTCAAACAATATAACAATGATCGTACAATATGTATTTCACCGACAAACATACAAACACTACACTGCATAATAAATGCTATGAGGCACTTTGAGACACTCCGATTACATGATAAGGTGTTTTATCATGGTAAGGAGAAGGACTTTCATTATTATTTATCATTTCTGTTCAACAAATCCCTTTCAGCAAAATTGGACTAAGGATCATAGTGGTTGAAAGCATGAGAACCCAAGCACATTTCCAATTTGACTTACACAGTAAACAATTCAATGTTAAAAAAAACACCAAACACTGGATGAAGATATATATTTTCAGTCACCATCTCCAGGGTCAGCCTGCCTTCTGAAGTACAGTTCTTATTAGTTGTGCTGGTTCAGTTCTTACACCACAGGGTCAGGTCAGCATAGTTGCTGTTCATAATTTATAAAGGAGAGTAATATCTGGGCCCACAATCATTGGCAAACTAGGAACTCTGTGAATCAAAGATCACATACTTTATTATGCCTCATGTGTACTGAGATGATATACTTTGTGAACACAGCAGATAATTTAATGAAACAAGATGCATATAAGTGCTGCAACTACATATCACAATATTATGATAGACAGTCATGCCTGGTTCTTCCAACATTGGGCAATAATTTCTGATGCTAGATCTCTACAAATCTAAAAATCACCTTCCAGGATTAGCAATGCAATGCCATCATACACCATCTCCTCATTGCAGAGTTTTGAAAACAATCGGTGAATGTAATCATGACAAAAAACATTCATCAAAGCTTTGGTGCACTGAAAGCCCTTTTATGGTGTTTTATGGTCTTTCGCAATGTGAAGAGCTTCATAGAGCTTTATCACAATTGGTTACTTTCAGATGCACCAAGTCACCACAACAGGACTCAGATTTAAAGTTGCAATGTGCAATTTCAGGATGGACAACAATAATTTTTTCTTTTCCTCAAAGCAATTACTCATTATTAACGATTGGAAGAACAGGTTGTGTGATTGTCACCTCCCGCGTTTATTACCTCCTGCTTGGATTACCCCAACACTCCCTCACCAGCCTCCACAGCTCCACCATCCAAAAGATGCAGCTGATTCAGAGCTCTACAGCCCGCATACTCCTCCTCATCCCTGGCACTCCCTGCCCCACCATCTGATGACGTGCTTTCAGCCACTACTACCCCAAACTCTGGAAACTCTCCCTCATTCTCTCCACGTTAATAATGATAATCCTTGCATTTGAAATAGTGCTTTTCACATCGTTTAGATGTCGCAAAGTACTTCACAGAATATATTGTAAAGTGAATTGACTGTATACTTGTGAGCAAAACGCGGCAGCCAATTGCTTACAGCAGTGTCTCAAGAAACAGTCGTGAATTGAAAATGACTAATTCATTATTTTTTTCAAGGGATTATTATTAGCTCTGCCTGTAATTGAACCCAGTTCTCTCACTTGAAAGGTGAGTGCTCTAACCCACTTGAAAACCTTCCTCTTTGATCATGTTTATGGCCACCTCTCCACAACACCCCCCCAACCCCCTCCCCACCCCGGTCCAGCTCAGAGTCAGGTTCCGCCACCATTAAGCGCTCTGAGATTCTACCCAGGATGGAGGGTGCTATGTAAGTTATTGTTGGTTGGGACCAGGCTAATGGACTTGTTTAAAGTACAGCTAGATGCTGTGATGGAAAGAAAATGGGTGGATATTCTGGAAAATCCAGATTAATTTAGTTATCTTGTGCATAATGCATTATTGTGCATTAGATTAGATAGAATAGAGGTAAGAACGGAGGAGGGGATCTGATTGGTGAGTACTGTTGTAAATTAGTCTAAGATGTAACAAATGTAAAGTCGGTCAGATCTTGTTAGGAAACCATTCTGCTCATATGGGGCTCCACTTCTTGAGATTTCTTAATTCTGCAGATTATGAAATAATATGATGTCATAGTACAATAGAAAATGTGATACATTTTCCCATAGGTTTACTAAAAGTTTTATCTGTCTCTTTCTCTGAGATTATTTTATCAGATGTGTATACTTATATGAAATTTATTTATGTATGTGTGTGTGTTTTCGTATGTGTTTTTCGTGGCTTTGTTTTGTGTGTATGTTTCTTGCATGTATGTTTTGTGTGTGTATGTGTGTTTGTATCTCATATGGTTGTTGTTGTGTGTGTGTGTGTGTGTGTATGTACAGATTGCAGCAAAATTATCGTGCTACTAATGTTTTGGCAACTGAAGATTCAGGAAATGTCTCACTGGGAGCATCTTGCATTTTGGCATGCACTGTAATATTTATCAACCCACACTGAAGTTCTGGCATTGGAATAATTTGAGGCCACCATAGAGGAGATATCAAGGTCAGTTGTAAGATATTATATCCCTATGAATGTTGATTACATGATAACTCACTGGTGATAGAAGTCACGAGTGACAAATGTGGTCACCCTCCTGAGTGAATAAATAAATACAGTTTGGTGATTCCCACCTAGTATTCTTTTCATTCCAGGTGTTAAACAGTATATTCATACACCACGAGTAAATCCATCATCGCTTTCACAACTCTTCGTTAGTACCGAAGTTTTGGCAGGAACAACAAAAAAAATTGATTATGTGCAGACTGCTCTTCACATGGGTTGAGTCGAGCAAAGCTTTAGTACGATCTCTGCATGACTTAATTAAACATAAGCTTGGCACAATCTCATTGCAGTTCAATTAAAAAAAAATGATCTGCATGTTATTAAAACAAAACAAATGATAGTTAATGTTTGAATATTGAAAATTAACCATTTCAACTGGAGGTGACATCAGGCACTTTGGCAAAACCAACGTTAAGTTTCCAGTGATGGACTGTCGTGTACAGAAATAAACGTAAGAATATAAATCAATTGGTGAAAAAAATCAATCGAGAGTTATGAGAGACTGGTCTCATCTTGGGACTTTTAGTTCCTACTCCAGTGCAGTGCTGTGGGATCACTGCATTGTCAGATTTGCCTGTACTTTGAGTGAGATATTAAAGATCCTGTAATACCAGTAGAAAAGTGAAGGCAATTACTGTGGGGGCAGAGGCTGAAAGTCTGTGCATCGATGATAGGGCGGATCGGGCAGGGACACGGAGCAGGCTGGAGCCCGCTGAATGGAGGGGGCGGGCAGGTTCACAGGGGGACAGCAGGTCAGAGAGATGGGGGGGAGTGGTGGGGTGGTGGCAAGGCCGTGAATGGCCTTAAAAGTGGTTACGAGGACCTTGAATTATAATTAGAGTTCTGGATGATCTGCAGCTTGTGAGGGGATGAACCAAGAAGGCCAACGAGGAGTGAGTTTTCACAGTCGAGCCTTGATGTGACAAATGCGTGGACTAGATTATCAGCAGCCTGAGGGTAAGTCAGCAGCAGCAGCAGAGTCTGGCGATGTTGCGAAGGTGGTGGAAGGTAGTACTGGTCATGGTGCGGATGTGGAAGGACAGTTCAGGGTCGAACAAGATGCCCAGGTTCCTGACTGGCTTACAGTCAATACACTTAAATAATAATAATAATTTGTGCATTTGATATAGTGCTTTCCACATCTCCTAGATATCTCAAAACGCTTCACAGAACATAATGTAAAGTGAATTGACCGTATATTTCCAGTCGAAACTCAGCAGCCAATTGCACACAGCAGTGTCCCACAAACAGTCCTGGATTGAAATGACCAATTTATGATCATTCTGTGAAGCCCTATAAGATATTTCAACATTGTATTGGTGCTATATCAAATATAAGTATTATTATTACTAGCGTAGATTTTTTTTGTAATGGAATTGATTATGATCCCTGCAATGGATAACATGTTTATTACAAATAACTTTGATATTATACAGTACAGGTATCCCTCCCCAACCGCGGGGGATACATTCCTGAAAACCTCCGCGGTTAGTAAAACCGCAGTTGGAAAATACAGGGCCCTATGGGAAACATGGGGATAGGGGGAGTAAGTTTGTGAGCATTGGCTGCCAGGATCTGCAGCACTCCGCGTGGCTGTCTGACTGACTGACTGATCTACACACAGACACAGAGAGAGAGAGAGAGAGAGAGAGAGATCAACGGAGAAGGTGGTTTGGTGGGTGACACGGAGGGGGGGTGGATGCGGAGAAGGGATATGTTGGGTGACACGGGGGGTGGGTATGCAGAGAAGGTGGGTGACACGGAGGAGGTGGGGGTTGAAGAGAAGCGACAGTACATTCATGTTATTTACCTTAATCCTAAGAGAGAAGCGACATCATCGCTGGTTGATTGCGACATCGGAACCTGGTCCTTGCACTAAAAGCTAGCGAGAAGCGACATCGTGGCAGGTTGATGCAACTGGTTCCTAGCGCCAAATGCTAGTGTTAGTGTTAAAACCAGTGGATAAGCAAGGGTTAAGCAATAACCATTGCCGTTGTTAGCAAGGGTTGTCACAGCGAACCAACCGTGGATAAGTGAAATTAGCTGTAGAAAAAAACGCGGTTGGGGCGGGGTATCTTTATATATATGTATAAACCACAGGATCATAATTTATTGTTCTGGAACGCCATCCTGGGGTTATTATTATAGAATTAACTGAACACTTTGTGATTGAGATCTGAAAAATTTCAGTGTGTCACATCTTCTTAAGATAATATTCACAAATAAAACATTTACTACATGTTATAGATTGATGAGATGGCCAGTTGGACACTTGTCTCTTTATCACAGAGGATCTGAGGAGATAATGAAAACATGTAATCCTGCTGTGTTTGAACATGTTACTATTCTCCCCAGAGCTTCACTTCATCTCTACCTCAGGCGAGCTCACTTCACCCACCTCCTTGAAAAGGTTACAGATACATTAATTTCAAGTAACCCTTCATCTTAAATGCTATAAGAGAAGGCATCTCTACAGCTGCAGCGTTGTTATCACATGTACTGTGCTTTACATTGTTAAATCTTGTTAGAAGCAATCATTTCATTTAGAAAACCCCTTGATGTGAATATCTAGCAGAGTGAATGCTTCAATTTAAAAGAACTTCCCCAAATATGCATCAGAAGAAAATAATATACATTTGATTAGAAGAGACTGGAGAGTTATCAGGAGAGACTGGAAAAGCTAAGATTATTCTCCTTGGAGCAGAGAAGGTTAAGAGGAGGCTTAATAGAGGTTTTCAAAATCATCAGGGAATTCAATAAAGTGAACAAGGAGAGACTATTTCCACTGGTGAGTAGCTCACCAATACCATAACTTCAGAATTTCAGCGGCTTGGGACTTCCTCCCTACATGAAAGGCTCTCTATAAACGTAATTTTGTTGTTGTTGTTGGGTCGGTAACCCGCAGAAACCGATTTAAAATAGTTGTTTAAAGAAACAACAACAAAATTACACTTGTAAAGCCCCTTTCATGTCAGGAGGACATCCCAAAGCGCTAGACAGTCACCATTTCAGACCTGAGCTGGGGACGGGTGGATGGAGGGGTGAGAGGGAAGAGGGTGCTCAGGAGTTGCTGATGGGTGCATCAAAGAGGAGAGTCTTGAGGCAAGACTTGAAGGAGGCCAGAGAGGGTGCGAGGCAGAGGTACTGCCGGATGGAGTTCCAGATGTTGGGAGCAGAGTGGCTAAAGGCTCTCCCGCCAATGGTGGGGCGTGTGGGTCAGGGGACATGGAGCAGGCCAGAGTCTGCTGAGCGGAGAGAGAGAGCAGATTGGTAAGGGCCCAGGTTAGGTGGTCACAGATCTAGGGTGGGACGAGATTGTGGAGGGTTTTAAATGTGAGGACCAGGATCTTGAATTGGATCCTCTGGATGATGGGGAGCCAATGGAGGCAGGCGAGGATGGGGGAGATGGGGGTCACGGAGTTTGGAACGAAAGAGGGCATGGGCCATAGAGTTCTAAATTATCTGCAGCTTGTGGAGGGAGGAATTGGGAAAGCCGATAAGCAGGGCATTTGCATCGCCGAGCCGGGATGTAATTGTTGAGATTTCCGATCCCGAGAGTTCAAAATACTGACCCAACAATCTTTAATAAAGGTACGGTTTTTAATATATAAAGCCAAGCAGTGTGAAAGATAGACTGGTTATAATTTACATAAATATACGGTACTACCGGGTTAAAACAGGAATCAGCTGAATCGATCATCGGTTGGTCTCAAGGTGGTGTTCTAATGTCTGCTGCTACACTCACACCCCATCTGGTCCAGTCCTGCAGGTCTAACTTTTCCTTTAGACTTCTCCCCGAGATATACAGAGAAGTCCTCTTGCCCTTTGACCTGTCCTGACCTTGCCTTATCTCGTATTCTAATGTCTTCTGTTCCTGTCTAATGATATTAATTGGAGCTGAGAGGAATGCAATCATAGTATCTAAGAGAGCAGAGCACTTTGTTTATGCTAACCTCCTTAGATATCCTTCCTGCCTGATATCAAAACTAGGGATCCCATTCGTCTGTTTTCCCCCTTTGTCCTGTCTAACCTGGAATGGGAGGGAGGTCTGATCACATTCCTCTGCCATCCTCGAGAGTGCCGTTAGTTCACCCTCGAAGACGATAGACACACATTCTATCATCTCAGCCCTTTCCCCAAGGTCTTATCTCTTGACCAGATGGCCCTTACCTCATAATTCTCAGATCAAGGGTCAATCTGGTACTCTCCAGTTTATGGTGCCCATATGTTTTAACCAAATGCTACTAATTGGAATAATGTTTACCCATCAGTTTCCAACATAATGAGAGGGAGAGGAAGTGAGGAAAAATTTTTAACACAGTGATTTGCTTAGATCTGGAATGCATCGCCTGAAAGGGCTGTGGAAGCCGATTCAATAACAACTTTTAAGAGAGAAGTAGATAGTTCTTTTGGGAGGACAAGTTTTCGGGGCTGTAGAAGAGCACGGGATAGTGGGATTGATTTGGACGACTCTTTTCAAAGAGCCGGCACCGACATGATGAACCAAATGGCTTCCTTCTGTGCTGTATAACCTTGTTATAAAATGCTTCATTATAATACAGGTTCACTTATTATGCGATTGGAGAGTGGATCCTGGCATTTACCTCACATCCTGTGTGTAATGCACAGAAAGTGAAATTGTTGGTAAATGACTGTTATAATTCAACAGTAAGTTATTTCGAACTTGACTTTGAAGTTTCGTAACAGGATTCCTGAATATGGATTCCAAGTTATGTAAATAAGGGGTCTGTCTCACCACGAAAAGTACAATATGTCAACCTACAGGAACTCTACTCTCATGTGGCCTACTTCTAAGTCAGAGGTGTTTATTATATTGTATTATTCATACTAATATTATATTGATCATTAATTAACAGAAGTCCATTAAGTAATATAGAAGATTAGACATCTATGTATAGATCAGTGGTGAGGCTGGATATTATCAATCAATCAATCAATCAATCAATCAAAATTACATTTATATAGCGCCTTTCACATCGGGAGAACGTCCCAAAGCGCTGAACATTCAGGTAGGGACAAGAGCAGGCGTGGGGAGGGGTAGGGGCAAGGAGAGTAGGAAAATTGACTGCATATTTTGTGGGCGAAATGCGACAGCCAGATTGCGCACAGCAGTGTCCCACAAATAGTCACGGAAGTGGGGCCAGCCAGGGGAGAAAGGGGGAAAAGAGGGTAAGGGGGGGATAGGGAGGGAAAGGTGGGGTAAAGTCAGGGAGGAAAAGGGGGAGAAAGCAGGGTAAATGGGGGAGAGGGAGGGAAAGATGGTGGGGGTTAATATCAGTGAGAAATGGGAAGAAAGGGGAATAAGGGGGAAGAGGGAGAGAAGGGAAAAGGGGTAGAGAAAGGGGGAAAGGGAAGGAAAAAGGGGGGGAATGGGGCATCATAACTTCAGAATAAATTATAGCATTGGAGAGGATTGAGAAAATAGAGAAAAGAATTATTTTAGAGCAGAGAGCTTCACGTCACGAGGAGAGGCTCACAGAGATAAGCTTGATAAAAGACAAATGAGATCTTCAAATGCTGAGAGACAAAAATATTTAGATGATATTTGACTTGATCTGCAAGAACAGTGGAATATAGGTTTAAGGTTAACAAAGATGAAGTGATATTATTGATTAGAAGGATTTTGTTTCTCTTCATAGAGCAGTGAATATGTGGAGTTGACCCAACAAAAGCTATTGAATATAATTAATAATCTTTGCATTTAATATAATGCCTGTAAAGTTAAAATGTTTTAAAGTGCTTCACAGTCAATTACTATTAAGTGTAGTCACTGTAAATTAGTGAATGGACGCAGTAGTCAATCTGCACACTGAAATGTCCCCCAATAATAGGGTTGAATATGCAGCATTTGGAAACCAGAAGTGTTTTCACTATTTACAATTTGACAATGGTACTCTGTGATTTGCTATAAAAATCAAAAGTTGAAGATATGGTTTCTGTTCTCACTGTTAACTAGTTAAACTCTAATGTTTATTCATACATTATATAACAACAATTTGAACTTGAACAGTGGCTTTTTACCTAAGACAATAACAACAGAATTACACTGTATAGTGCCTTTCGCGCCAGGAGGATGTCCTAAATATCACTTAGAAAGATATAGGCTAATAAAGGACAGTCAACATGGATTTGTTAAAGGCAAATCTTGCCTTACAAATCTGATAGAATTTTTTGATGAGGTAACGGAATGGGTGGATAATGGTAGCGCAGTTGATGTAGTTTACATGGACTTTCAAAAGGCATTTGACATAGTGCCACATGAGAGACTTATTATGAAATTAAAGGCCCATGGCATAAAAGGGACAGTGGCAGCGTGGATCCACAACTGGCTGCGAGACAGAAAGCAGAGAGTTGTAGTGAGCGGCTGTTTTTCAGATTGGAGGGAAGTGAGCAGTGGTGTGCCACAGGGATCGGTTTTGGGACCATTGCTGTTTGTAATCTACATCAATGATCTGGACTTGGGTGTACGGAGTACAGTTTCCAAGTTTGCAGATGACACTAAGTTAGGGAGAATAGTAAACAGTGAGGAGGATAGTAGCCATCTGCAAGAGGATATAGACAAATTGGTAAAGTGGGCAGACACATGGCAGATGAAGTTTAATGCAGAGAAGTGTGAGGTGATGCATTTTGGGAGAAGAAATGAAGGGAGGCAATATAGGCTAGATAGTACAATTTTAAATGGTGTAAAGGAACAGAGAGACCTGGGGATTTGTGTTAGTGACTCGTTGAAGTTGGCAGGACAGGTAGACAAGGCTGTTAAGAAGGCATATGGGATACTAGGCTTTATAAATAGGGGTATAGAGTACAAAAGTCAGGAAGTGCTGACTAACCTCTATAGGACTTTGGTGAGGCCTCAGCTGGAATACTGTGTTCAATTCTGGTCACCACACTACAGAAAGGATGTGAAGGCATTGGAAAGGGTACAACGAAGATTTACTAGGATGGTGCCAGGATTGAGGGACTTCAGCTATGAGGAGAGGCTAGATAGGCTAGGGTTATTCTCTCTGGAGCAGAGAAGATTGAGGGGAGACCTAATAGAGGTTTATAAGATCATGAGGGGTTTCGACAGGGCAAATAGAGAAAAACTATTTCCACTCGTGGGTGAATCTGTGACTCGTGGTCACAGATTTAAAATAGTTTCAAGGCGCAGTAGAGGGGAGCTGAGGAGAATTTTTTTCACTCAGCAAGTTGTTCCAATCTGGAATGCATTGCCTGAAAAGGTGGTGGAGGCTGATTCGATAACAACTTTTAAAAGGGAATTAGATCTTTATTTAGGGAGAACGGGTCTATTAGGCTATGGGGAGCAGGCAGGGCAGCGGGATTGAATCGCTCTTTTCAAAGAGCCGGCACAGACTAGATGGGCCGAATGGCCTCCTTTTGTGCCGTAAAATTCTATGATTCTATGATTCTATGATCTCGAAGTGTTTCATAGAGATGGAATAGGAGTTCAGGCATCATGGACAATGGGGGCAAAATTAGTTAGGAGATGAGAGTGCAAAAGGTACTGTCTGGTTGCAGGGAGAGAGCTCCAGATGGGAGCAAAATATCTGAAAGCTTGGCTGCAAAGGGCAAAGCAAAAGGACTGGAGACATGAAGCAAGTCTCTTCATGTTGCAAGTCTCTTTGCAACGGAGAAGGGAGGACTGAGAGGAAAAGGGGACTGAGCGGGGAAGAAGGGCCACAGGAGCAGGACATTATTCTGCATTTGCTTTATGAGAGAGCAAAGTAATTCCCATGTAGTTTTAAACCAATGTAATAATTACCAATGCCATAAATTACCAGTGAAGGCAGCAAGTGCAGTACAAACATTTTCATTTTGTTTTACATTTTAATGATCCTAAAATAAATATAACAAACATATGACAGCAAAGAGGATTAGCAACAGAATCCCACTTCTGTATACCAACATGTGCAAGTACCTTGAGAAACACAGACTCAAAATTTCACTTGATCTTCCATGTGGAACAACAACAACAATAATAAAATATATTTATAGAACGCCTCTCAGTCAGGGGAAAGTCCTGGAACTGGAAGACAGTTCTAGATACAGCAGAATCCTGGAAATTTCTTCCATTATGTCTTAAATCAAGGCATTTCTAGGTAGGTACTACAGCTTTCAATTTAATACAGAACTTAAGAACATTCCACAAATTCTGCTTGAATTCAAATCTTACGATGCAAAAGTCTTACAGGGTGAGACTGTGCAGTTTTGGTCTCATGTCCCTGTTGAGAGGACCTCTGGTCAGACCTGACATTTACAGTTATTTGGAATCAATGACATTTGGATTTAGGAGACAGATAAGTACAGATACTGAGAGGAAGACAGAGAAGCCCAGATAGAACAGAAAGGCTACCATAAAACATTTTGCATTATTAAGATATTACCATTGAATGAGGAAAAATACATAAATTCCCTTGAGTATAGGATGCTGGTTCCTTTCTGTTTGATTAGATGTACCATTCTTCAGATTGGAAACTTGAATTGCTGCCATAAGGATTGGCTACGAAGCAAGAAAACAGATCACTGATACTCTATTCCCAGCTGCTATTAACCTCACTAGCTAGTTCAATCTGGCTCTCAGGCGAACTCCACTCACAGGCAAAAAATAGTCTAATGTGCATCTAATATCAGTCCCTGCCCTGCTTGACCCTTTACATCAAAGGATGTAGTTTTCTGCCACAATTCTGTCACTAAACAGAGCTAATAGACCACGCCATTTTAAATTGAAAATCAGCTACCAAATAATCAGTTGATGTGCAACAATTGAATTTAGATGGCTCATGATCAAGTTTATCTCTTTTGTTACCCTAATCCAAGAAAGGCTTTGGCCCTCAGGCTACAGGTGCTCAAATTCCCAAAGCTTCCATCGTATGAGGAACAAATCGTTCCCTTGGCCTATTTATTTCAACTATTTCTGCCAAGGGATTGTCTCATCTGCATGGCAAACAGCAAACATCTTTTTTTAGGAAGGGATTAAAAACAGATAAACTGCAAACAATCATGTAAAAATTCCTGGAATTGCATCGCAGTGGTTGAGTTGCTGCTGTTTACATCTCGATGCCAAGGAGCTGCTGTCTGTTCACAAATTTCATTTACAAACATGTCAGTCGATTTCTAATCTATTTATGATCTGGACATGGGGTGATTCTCCCCCCTTTTCCAGCAAGACGTTAGCCTTCTCACCTAACATTTCTAGAATGTTCAATAGGATACGTTATCCCTGCATCATCACAAAGTCTCCTGCGGTATAATTAAGAGCTGCTGAACTGAACATTGATAATCCTCAGAGAATCAAGCATCAGTTCATAGTGAACAGGCATTTGCAGCTTTATCACAATGTTTATGCAGGGATACTTCGAAGTAGAATGCCTTGACTGACTCTCCTTCATGTCTTCATCAATAACCCATCAGTTGTCATCAAAGGACGTGCCATTTTTAACAACCCATGTGAAATACAGTAAAACTTACATAAATATAATCTGTATAAATTATATAATTGTCTAAATCGTATATCTACCCAAGTCCCATTCAAGAGTTTATATTCTATGCAAGTTTGATATAACTCATATTTTGCATAAGCCATATCAAATGTATGGTCCCAACTGATAGAGTTAATGGGAGGTTTTTAGTTTTCCAATTGAAAAACATGCAGCAAAAAGATCAATGAGGTCAGATACAGAGTGAATTAAAAAATGGCGGGTAAAACTGTGTTCTTCTGAACACTCAGGAGTGAATAATGTGTTAAGAAATATTAACATTGATCGTCCCCCATCCTTTTCTACCCTATAATCACATCTGATCTACTCTATGTTGAACAAGTGAAGATGACTGGAAGTGATGGTACAAAAAAATCTTCAAGGTATCTTGACCATATCCATGACTGGAAGCTTTAACAGAGCCCTATGTCCACCCATGGATGAAACATGCTTTGTTTGGAGGGTTGCAGAGAAAGTCCATCCTTTGTTCCTAGACTCATTATAGATCATACACTAGAGTGATCATATCTCCCCGATTCCTGGGTACAGTTGTCAGATGTGGTGCTGTGTCTCTGGAGCCAAAGTTGGCCACTTACAAAAATTTAATTTGTATTAATTTAATAATTAACCACCCCCACTATACACCTTCAACCATATCTCTCCCTCATGCCTCACCGGTATCATCGTGGAGTCTTGTAGCGCAATGGTTAGAGCACTTGCCTTGCAAGCGCTCTGAGACGCCATCTGGCGTGGAGAGCGCCATATAAATCGAAATTGTTGTTGTTGTTGAGATACCTGGGTTCGATTCCAGGCAGGGCAAAACCTCGGGAAAGTTTCCATACTCCACATACCTAATAATAATCCCTCAAAAAAAACAATAATAAAATGGTCATTTAAATCCCCCACTATTTGTGGGACACAACTGTGTGCAATTGGCTACCGCGTTTCGCCCACAAATATACAGTCAATTCACTTTACAGCATATTCTGTGAAGCACTTTGAGATGTCTAGAAGACGTGAAAAGCACTATGTGAAATGCAAAGATTATTATTATTATCTTTAATTCAGCATCAAATTGAGCAAGAATATTAAAACTCTAAAACATATGCATTCCACAGAGAAATATAGACATTAATCCAACAAGCTTCTCCAGTATGGCCAGCATCAGGAATTGTGGTGAGTTCAACCTTTTTTATATGTGCCTTTGGAATTTTTATTAAATACGGTCACCCTATCATACAGACTAATGGATTTGACAAGGATTACATACTTTCTGTCAAAGTCTATCCTCATCACACAGATGCCTGGCTGTGAATCCTCTTCAAATAACAATGCACCAGAATTATTTATTGTGCTCAAGATTGCCATCCCTACATGAATGCAAATGTTGTTAATCGTTTGCCATTTGCCCAGCTGCATCGAGTTTAGTTTTGTAAGACATCTGTATTATTATAATGGTCTGCAACAGTACTAAATTGAGACACATAGTAATAAAAATAGTAATAACAATAAAAATCTTGCATTTGATAAAGTGCCTTATCATATCTTTGATGGGTCTCAGGGTGCTTCACAGGATGTATTGTAGAGTATAGTGACTATTTTGCAGGCAAATATATTATCATACGCAAAACAAATTTGAAAAGTTATTGACTGATGAAAACTATCTATATATATATATAAAAGCCTTAGGTATGTTTCCACAATTGTGTCCTCCTGACGCGGATGGCGCTGTGTCAAATCTATATATATATAAAAGCCTTAGGTATGTTCCCGCAATTGTAACAATGAACTTCTAAAAGGAAAACAAAAACCAATAGAGGTTAAAAAAACAACGACAACAACAAAGAAAAACAACCCAATATTAAAGCTCACCCTTTTTTTGTAAACAACAAATACATTATTTAACATAAGTTTCGAAATATATGAATAAACGTGTTCAAAAACACCAGCCCGCTTATGTTATGCGGGGGTATATAACGTTGTAAAATAATGTCCATAGAAAGATTGAAGGCGATGCTGTTCTGCTCGCTCCAAGTGACAAATTAAATGACAGGAGATTAACTGCTGTTGCTACTCTCTTCAGAGAAGTACCCAAATTTGTCTCATAAATGAATGTAGCACAATTTTAAAATATAAATTAGAATGCTTTTATTGATAACAACACCAAATTTACTAAATGTAGCAATTGGAACCGAGAAGCCCTGCTAATAACAACAAATGGTAATATTTCACGAAAGGAGTAGAACAGCTTCTGTTGTGCATTTCAGATGGGTGTTGATATTTATAGGACAATCATTTGCCAGGACTATATTTGCAAATGTATGCCACAATAAACAGAAAAATGAAATTTCAAAACTAACAGAAGTACCAAACATGCTGATGTATAATAGGAAAATGCCAAAGCATCATTACTCTACTTCTCAAATCCAGGCAGTTTGACTAAAAAAGGCTACTTGAGAAAACAATTGAGGTTTATTTTTCATGGCCATCTTATTACATTCCTAAGTATTCAATTCCAAATAAAAAATTCTGGTATATGAATCTGTCTAATGACTCTTCAATTATAATTTATTAGTGTTATATATTATGAATAATAATTACCATCATATAAATGCAACGTAAGATTATACTAATATATAATATCAATGGAGACTCACTATTAAGGGTAGTCATTAGATGGCCTGATTTCCATATACAGTACTGTATTACCCTTATTAGTAACTTTAGGATTTTGATCACCAACAATTTCAAATAAAAGACAGACTGAGAACTTTGGCCAGAATAGTGAATTGTCCTCATTACTAAGATGCCTGGGTGGTATGGTTCTACTGTCCCTCACCCAATTGCTTCATTGCAACAACAACAACAATTTGCATTTATATAGTGCCCTTCACACAGGAGAGCTTCATGGAGCTTTCTCAGATTAAACTCAAATAGATCAGGAAAATCCCAGATGTGTACTCTATGCTGGTCAAAATGCATATCAGCTGGTGAGGACAATGGAGATGATACAACTAGTCTCTTGTTCCTGAAGAAGGGGTACAAACTAACTAACCAGGTTTTCTGTTCCTCCTGTAAAATCCACATTCATGGAATGTGAGGACAGATTAGGGCTCATCCATGATACCCTCCATAGTTGAATAGTCTTATGGTACTCAGTTGTTTCAGATGACATGTGAAAAATAGTCACTTACATGAGAGGTCTGGCACCAACTATAATTGGAGAGGAGATGTGTTACATGAAAATTGCCTTGAAAATACTTAGAAACTATGAATATATATAACCATGCATTTAACATTTATACAATTGGTAACAGTGTTTCACTGATAACCGCAATTGTATTTTGTAACTCAAACTTCAGGGAAATGGCATACTGTACTTTGTGTTTACATTATAAAGATATTTTGTACAATAAATATTGTGATACCAACATATCAACACCACATTTTGAAATTTACTTTAAAATGAACTTGAAAATAATTTCATTTCAGTTCTATTATATTTATATTACTTTTAGGGCCACATTAATAAAGAATGCTGTCTATTTCAATAACGTTTAAATCAATGAAATTAGCTTTTATAAACAGAGACATATACTTTATTAATAGACTATTTTGCTTCATAATCTGTCTGTTTGTACCTGAATTTCTGAAACACTGTACTTCAGTTTATTCAAGCATTTTGTATTCTGATCTGTGCGGTTGATACAGATGACTTTGTATTGTTTATGACATGTGCTGACTATATATTTTGTGCTTCAATTTCAAGATCCTTACACTTGTCTTCAAATCCCTTCATGCCCAGGAACCGCACTACCTCTTCAACCTGTTCACTCACAAACCCACTATCCATTGCCTTTGCTCAACTGGCTTTGGCCTCCTGCTTGTCCCGCATACTCTGTTCCACCATTGGTAGTCACGCTTTCCGAAACTCTGGAACACTCTCTCTCATTCCCTCCAACTTGCTCATGCCTTCCTTATCTTCAGGTTGTGCCTGAACTGTGTTCGACAATGTGTTTGATCAACAATGTCCAAAGGCTTTGCTCAGGAAGGCACCTTAGTGTTTCCATAGTGACAACAGAGGGACCCTTACTGCAATATTCACAACAGGATTTGATAAGGATTCGTAAAGATCGTACTCTGGAAACAACCAGATATAGTCACACTTACCCACCGGTAGTGCATTTTCTTTTATTTGTGATACAGATATCCCTCCCCAACCGCGGGGGATACGTTCCTCTAAACCTCCACGATTGGAAAATACAGGGCCCTATGGGAAACATGGCGATAGGGGAGTAAGTTCACATTTCGTAGAACTAAACACAAAAAAACACATACAGTTATAACATACATGGGGATAGGGAGAGTAAGCTTGGGCGCATCTGCAGCAATCCATGAGGCTGTCTGACTGATTGACTGATCTAGACAGAGAGAGAGAGACATGGAAGGTGTGAGGGATGACACAGAGGGCTGTGGGGGACTGACTGACTGACTGACTGAGAGAGAGGGGGAGGGGAGTGGAAGAGAAGGTGAAATAGAGAGAAGGTGAGAGAGAGAAGGGGGGGATGGGGGAGGAGGGACGTGGGGGGAAGAGAAGGTGAGTCAGAGAGAGAAGGTGAGCGAGAGATGGGGGGGGTGGGGGAGGGTGGGGTGGGGGAGGGTGGGGTGGGGGGAAGAGAAGGTGAAATGGAGAGAAGGTGAGTCAGAGAGAGATACACTTACACAGAGAGAGAGATCTGCAAATGCTGGCAGCCAATGCTACCAAACTTACTGGCTAGGCTGCAGAGAAGCAACAGTAAATTCATGTTATTTACCTTAATCCTAAGAGAGAAGCGTTGTCGCTAGTTGATTGCAACATCGCAACTGGGTGCTAGTGCTATACGCTAGCGCGAAACAACATCAAGGCTGGTTGATGCAACTGGGTCCTAGCGCTAAACACTAGTGATAAAACCCGTGGATAAGAAAGGTTATAAGTCGTGGTTAGCAAGGTTTGTCGCATTTAGCAAACCGTGGGTGCATGAGTTTCGCGATTGACGAGGCTGCGGTTGGGGTGGGGTACCTTTATTGAATCCTGTTGCAAATACTGTATTTTGGACAACAACAAAAACAACAACTTGCATTTATACAGAGCCCTCCATGCCAGACCGCATCTCAGATCGCTTCACAATAGCGGAGCCCGGGACCGAGCCAGTGGGAGCGTTAAGGTGACCACAGGGGTGGGCGAACGGAAACATCTTCAGGCGCGACCTGAAAATGGAAAAGGAGGGGTTGAGGCAAAGGAATTGAGGGAGGGATTTCCAGAGTTTTGGGGTGTAGTGGCTGAAGCCACGGCCGCCGATGGTGGAGGGAAGATTTGGGGGACAAGAGCAGAGGCAGCAGGTACTGCTATGAAGAAAGAGGAGGTTAGAAAGGTATGCAGAGGAGAGGAGGAATTTAAACACAAGAGTGAGGAGTAACTGGTCACTAGAGAACTAGAGATATTTTTCTCACTGCACTTTGTGACGGTGCCTGGACACTATCAAAGATCCATTATTTATCCGTGCACAACATGATTTATCTTGGCCTCATGTATTCAGCTTAATATGAAAATTGCCGTTCTCTTAATCTGCTAATGTTAAAGAATGCTAGATCAATCATGATCGAGTCTGCCAGTTTCCCTGGTAACTCCCTTGCCTCTTTTGCCCCTGCTAAATTCTGGACTGTCCAGTAGATTTATGGAAGCAGATAGTTCGCTGGATAAATGATTAACTAGGGAGATCATTGAGGTTTTATTTTCCGTATTCTGTATTATTCCATATTATTTTCTTGACAAAAATATTCACTGCACTTATGTCTTATCACATTCAAGCATCTCAAAACACTACTTAGATATATCTGAATAGTGTAGTGACTGCATTCGTAGACAACAGCCAATTTATTAACTTTGTTGCCACCAACAGCTTCCCTTCCAGCCCCTCACAATCACCCGTAGTGTCCCCCAGGGCTTTGTCCTTGGCCCCCTACCTTTTAACATCTACATGCTCCCACTTGGTGACATCATCCACAGACATGGGGTTATCTTCAATATATATGCGGATGAACCCAACTCTATCTTTCCGCCTCTACCCTCGACTCCAAGACTATTACTCTCCTGTCAGGCTGCCTGTCAGACACCAATTCCTGGTTGAGGGCTAACTTTCTACATTAGAATATCAACAAGACCTCCTGATTCGCTCGCACCAGTGCCTTCACACATCAGGCACTGGCAGCATCAAACTCCATAATTGTACACTCGACCTCACCAAGCCAGTCAGGAACCTAAGTGTCTTGTTCGATCCTCAACTCTCTTTCCTCCCCCACATCCAAACAATGCGTTGCTCTGCCTTCCCTCACCTCTGCAATATTGCCTGACTCCGCCATTACATTTCCCCCAAGCCGGCTGAAACCCTCAATCGTGCCTTCATTACATCCCGGCTTGACTCTGCTGATCAGCCTTCCCAATTCCTCCCTCTACAGGTTGCAGATAATCCAGAACTGTGGCCTGTGTCCTCTACCACTCCAAGCTTCATGATCCCATCTCCCCCATCCTCACCTGAGTCCACTGACTCCCCAGGATTCAATTCAAGATCCTGGTCCTGACAATCACAGCCCTCCATGGCCTCACAGATCCCTTCATAAAATATCTGAGACACAGATCTACTTTTTTTAATCAGAGGTATGTCGTGCTTATCCACAGAAATCTATTTTCAGAGTACAGTTCTCATGGACAAACAGAAAGTCTAACAAGAGTGTACGATTTACCATCCTAAAATGTAAGGCAAAATGGACGGATAGGCCAAAACTTTGGTTTTGCAGAAATGAAATTAGAAGGGGATTTGAGGGACACATGCTTTTCAGATTGGAGTGTAAGTTGTTGTTGTTGTTTGGTGCCTTGGGATGTCCTCCCGACATGAAAGGCGCTATATAAGTATAATTTTGTTGTTGTTGTTGTGGTTGTTGGAAGTCGCACCTTTTACAACAAGTGACAGTTCAGGATCCTCTACCAGAATGATCAGGATGATGATACCAGGATGATGTATGTTCCTCTTATATGATCCATTGACCAAGCTTCATAATGCTGACGTTTAAGAGAATCTAAGGGGAGATGGGTCACTTGTTCCTCGTCTTCTAAATGCATCAACTCATTCAAAGGTACTGGAAATGGATGGTTGATATCCACTAGGACAGTGGTTCCCAACCTCAGATCCCAACCCAAATCAGGATAGTGGGGGTTCTCAGTAGGGTCACGAAGGGTCATCAGAATTTTTTTTATTTTTGAGAATGTTGAAAATGCTTTTTTAACGCTAAAAAAAGCTTTTAACGCTAAAAAAAAATGCGGCACCGCCGACCAATTTGTATAAAGAACGTACTTACGAGTTGCGCTGAGTCCACAAAAAAGATGGATCTAACGTTTTGGTTAAGCTGAGCTTCAGTCGCGATATCGCCCCGTAGTGGTGGGAGGACCCGTTGGAGGTTAATTGGGTCATAGCAAAAAAAGTTTGGGTCGCAAGGACCTGCTGGTGGTTAATTTGGGTTGCAGCAAAAAAAGATTGGGAACCACTGCACTAGGAGTTAATGTAACATTCACTGGAAAGAAGTAACACTAAACTGGTGCCTATGTGGCCAATATTACCCGAGAACTTGGGAAAAATGGGGTTCCCACTGAACTTATAGGAAGAAGTATGGAAAGAAAGATACTGCTCTATATACTAGAGGAGACTGAGCAAAAAAATTAAATTATAGCTTTCTTTTATTGTGCAAAGCAATGCATTATTCATTCTGTCTGTAGTCTAATACAATTATTGTGAATAAAAGTCTGTACTTAAATATAACAAAATAAGGTTTTATCCTACAATACAACTACAAATTATTATTGTTACCAATTATTCCAGTTACCTCATCATTTATATTCAAATTAGAAATAAGTTGCTTTGTTGTTCAGACCACCCACTCCTTCTGGTAGAGTGTTATGATGTCCCAGGGTAGCTTGATTGGTAACATAGAAAAGCAAGATCATTCTATTACAGTTACTGATTTGGAAGATGCATTGAGCCTCGCTGCTCTAAGCTAATTCAATGATACCTTCATGCCCTTGCACCTTACCTATCCAACCTGCTTACCCCCTACTTCACCACCCGCTGCCTATGTTCAACTGGCTCCAGCCTCCTGTTTGTCCCTCGTCCCTCCATTCCACTATCAGTTCCATGCCTCCATCCTGAAACTCTGGGATTCTCTCACTCAATCCCTCCACCTTTCCCCTTTCCATCCCACTTTCAAATCCTGCTAAATCCTGCTCAATTTTGATCATGCTTACAGTCACTTCCTCCCACCTTTACCTCCTGGCTTGGAGTCAGACTCAGCCACTGTCAAGCATTCCAAGAAGCTACCCTCTGTGAAGGATGCTATATAAATGCAAATTGTTGTTGTTGTACCCAATCTTATCTTTTGCCAACCCTTTTTCTAACTTCTCTCTTGCTGTTTGTCATTGTTCTCGTGTCATTCATATTCTCTCATATTCCTCCTCAATTCACTGGTTCCCAATAGAGTATATTCCTTCTCTGTGCTTCTTCACCTCAACCCAATCACTTGACCTGCACTCCAATTGCATTTTGTTTACTGTTCTTCTTCATCATTTAGATGTCAGTCTGACTCAGTTGGTAGAGCTCACCTCTGAGTCAAAAATTGATGCATTCAAGCCCTGTTGAGACTTTGAGCTCCTAATCTAAAATGATACCCCATACAATGCAAAATTAAATTTCTAGAGCACTTTCCGTATTAGGAGGACGTACCAAGTGTTGTAAAGTGAGG
Source organism: Hydrolagus colliei (assembly GCA_035084275.1). Taxonomy (NCBI): domain Eukaryota; kingdom Metazoa; phylum Chordata; class Chondrichthyes; order Chimaeriformes; family Chimaeridae; genus Hydrolagus; species Hydrolagus colliei. Next base: position 59,795,266 of record CM068744.1, read on the forward strand.
AATTTGAACCCGAGCTGGGTGTCAGGATCAGGAAGGGTGGAGGGCAACAACAAATTATGCTTGTATAGCACCCTTCATTTCAGAAAAATATCCCAGGGTGCTGGAATATTAGGGGTTTTCGACCTGAGCTGGGAGGTGGGATCAGAAGTTGAGGATGCCAGGGGGGATAGGAGTGGGAAGGTGGCTGAAGGCATGAACAAAGAGGAAAATCTTCAGATGGGACTTGAAGGAGGCAAGAGAGGGGGTGAAGTGGAGGGATTGCTGGATAGAGTTCCAGAGTGTGGGGACAGTAATGCTGGATGTCTGACCGTCAGTGGTGGGATGGGAAGTGCAGCGCACCTACGGTGCGGTAGGCTTGGAGGGTAGGTGGGTGACCTTGACATGGGTCTTCAATGAGGAAAGGGAGGGGTGAAGTGGAGAAACCATGGGATGGAGTTCCAGAGGGTGGGGGCAGAGAGGCTGAAGGCCTGCCTGCCAATAGTGGATCAGGCAAGGTGATGGACGTGAAGCAGGATGGAGCCCACTGAGTTGAGGGAGCAGACAGTTTCATAGGTGTTAGGAAGTCCACTACAGTGCTGGAGGAGTGCTGCACTATGTCATCCTACAAATGAGACATTAAACTGATGATTTAGCTGACCCATGTTTCTGATTTGCAGATGTAGGTACTCTCTACCAGGTATCAGCACATGGTATAATAATACAATAATAATCATTGCATTTGATCTAGTGCCTTACCACATTGTTAAATTATCTCACACCATTTCTTACAGAATCTACTGTAAAGTGAATTGATTGTGAAGCCCACAAACAGTCGTGAATTGATTGACCAAATTATTATTATTATTATTTATTTATTTTGAAGCGACTATTACCACCAGAAAAGCAATCCGTTAATCAACTAACAACTGTGTTCCTATTTCCTCCTGGGTAAACAGAGGCATGCAGAACAAGGAAACTTGACTAACATTTTCCCCCCATCCCCGCACCCCTCCCTTCTCCTTATAAGTCATGCTGACTGTCCCCTGAGACCTCAGCCCTGACTTGAGATTACTGTGCTAAATTCTCACTAGTCACCATGAGATGTATTAGGTTCCCTGCTGGAGTCCCAGATTACTTTGCAAACCATTTCTTCCAGTGACAAGGCATCAGTACCACCACCGGTTTCTTGAAAAGCACTTTTTCAACCCCATTGTTTGTTTAATTAACTAGTTCTATACAAAGGTTCTTGTCACCCACTGGGGGAATTTTCAATACTTGAAACAGCTCAGCTGTAAAACTACATTCAATCTTCAACATCAAAACTGTGGTCCTTCAACCAGGAACCACAAAATGTAAGGCCATATGCATCTGTTTGCAACACAACACAAGTACTAGGTTCTTAAACATTAATAAGCTGTGGGAAGAAATCCTGGATAACTCCATTATGTTGTGGCCTGAGGACTGAGAAAGCTCCAGAATTTAATTTCACAATTTATAAAAGCAGGATAACACATCCAGGAGTCCTACATCTCTATGAAATGTAATCATTCGTATGCTAGCCTGTAACACCTCTGTAGAACATACTGCCTGAATATCTGATACTATAACAATAATAATAATAATAACCCTTGTATTTGATATAGCTCCTGTTACATTGTTGAAATATCTCAAACTGCGTCAAAGAATATACTGTAAAGCGCCTTGGGACGTCCTCCCGACGTGAAAGGCGCTATATAAATGTAAATTGTTGTTGTTGTTGTTGAATTGACTGTACATTCTGTGGGCAAAATATGGCAGCCAATGGCACACAGCAATGTTTCATAAACAGTTGTGGATTGAGTGACCATGTACTTTTTCAGGGATAATTGCCCCAAAGTGATTCACCAATCAACTAACAACTACATTCCTACTAACTGCTAACATAATGTTTACTGTACACAGCTACTACACCTCTGTAAAATATATTGAATCACTATTGTGTGTCAGCTTGGCTCAGTTTTCAGCATTCTCACCTCTGAGTCACAAGGTTGTGTGTTTAAGCCCTACATCAGGACTTGGGAGCCCGCAGTCTAGCTTGACACTGTGGGAAGAGCTGCATCATTGGAGGTGCTGTCCTCAAGATGAGATGTTATACCAAGATCCTGTCTGACTATTCAGATAGATGTTTAAGATCTTGTGGTACTGTTTGTGAAGACCAAAAGTTATTCACCAAGTGTTCTGCCCAATAATCCTCCAAATAAAAATTGGTTGTTCACTTCATGGTTGTTTATGGGACACAGCTGTGCACAAGCTGACTGACCAGCCAATACTGCCAAGCACATTGAAATGTTTTCCCAATCTGAAAGGCATTATATAGGTGTACTGTATATTGTATTGGTATTGCCAAGTGCAGTTATTACATTTGATAGTGAATAATATAATAATAATCCTTCTATTTGATGTAGTACTTTTCATATCTTGTAGACATCTCAAAGCACTTCATAGAATACACTATAAAGTGAATTAACTATATTCGTGGGCAATTGTAAATTCTTGGATGTCCTTTGAGACATCCTCTTGATGTGTTAGACGCTATATCAAATTATTATACTGGTCAGCGATGTTACATCTGTCAAACATTTTATTTATAAATGTATAGAATATTAATGTTCTTCTTTTAGCATAGAAGACTATATATATTGATAGAACCTCTAAACTTTTCCACCACACACATCCATTTCTGTTTAAACAACAAAATTAAATTGCAGATGAGTGCAGATACATTTTACAACCAAATTTAAAGTCAAATTTTTCACATCCCCATATAAACAAAGCTAAATCCTCTGCTTTTTATTAAAAAATCCAAAGGCTAGGCTTATAGAAGTGGATAATTGCACTGTTTAATAAATTTTAGAGGATGTTTACTATCAGAATATGAGTGAATGCCAAATGTGCCTCCCTTTTTGTCTCCTGAAGATGTTGCCTCATATTAGCATATGTTTCCATTCTCTGATACCTCACCCAAGAGGCCATTATTCACATGGGAACACAGGCATTATCAGCAGGAGGTTAGCACTCAACCATGAGAGGGGGAGCAACACATTGTAATTGAGCCTGATGTTGTCTTACTTAATAACTACATAATGAAACCTTTATAGGCTCAGTAGATTGTTTCTAGGATTGGGATCCCTGGTTGATATTTCACTCGCTCCCTATCCCTGACACTCTGCGGCCAATTATAGCTCCAGTGTTTCTGTTGGAAAATTGGTATGCGCAAATTATTGTCAGAGCTATACTCTGATCACTCTATACTTAGGCACACTCACTTCATTTACTAGTATCAGGGGAATATTAATATTATTGTTATTGGTATTATTGACCAATAAATTGGTCAATTCAATCCACACTGCTGTGCGTAACTGGCTGCTGCGACTCGCCCACAAATATACAGTCAATTTACTTTACGGTATATTCTGTAAAGAGCTTTGAGACATCTAGAGACATGAAAAGCGCTATATCAAATGCAAAGATTATTATTGTAAGTTATTAGATGAGCAAAGAACATCCTTTGGGGGAAAGTGTTGCACTCCACAGCAGGCAAAGGGAAATTTCCATACATATGTGGAACTCTCAAGGTCATATTTTCTTCAGGATGCTAATAGATGTTTATGTGTGTCACACACCAGGCTAACCTCCAAAAGTGCTAATGCCCAGATTAATTACATACCCTGCTGAGTTGTCTTTTAAAATCATGGTAATAATAAAATTGGTCATTTCAATCCAAATCTGTTTGTGGGACACTGCTGTGCGCAATTGGCTGTCGTGTTTCACCCACAAATATGCAGTCAATTCACTTTACAGTATATTCTATGAAGTGCTTTGAGACACCGATAAAATGTGAAAAGCGCTATATTAAATCCAAGGATTATTATCAATATTATTATTGGTTCCTTGCTAGGAACTGGAAAGTCCCAGCATTGATCCCCAGGGCTTCCACTCAATAATGTTCCTAATTTCAACCAGTTTCCCTAATAACTATCAGCTTCCCTAATAACAATTTGCACTAATAAAGCAACTTTCACAAAAGCAAATGTCAAGTGCTTCATGTGGAATCCAAGCTGTAGAGGAGATAGAGAATAGGGCTAAAGGGAGGTGATGGAGGGCTCAGTCAAGGGACGTACAAATAATTGCATTTTGCTACCTTTCCTTAGCCACAAGCTGAGAGAATGACCAGCTGTTCATCTCTGGCATCTTTAAATATCCAGCACTCATTTCTTCATTTCTCTTCACTACTTTGTGTTTGTTCACAGCTCCTGGAACAGATAATGTAAACTCCATTGAATATAACTGCAATTTATGGTTGAAGCAAAGCAATGTCCATCTTCTCACTTCAATAAATGGCAACATGAAGAATCTTAGATGCACAAATATAAAACACAAAGTATAAGTTGATTTAATGTCTCTGTTCATTCACAACGCTACAAATCCTTGCATTTGGTATGGAGTCATAATCATGTTGGAAGGATGTCTCAAACCGCTTACCAGGATTTACTGTGGAGTAAATATGTATTTGTTGGCAAACTCTGCAGTGCAATTGTAAACACCAATGTCATATAAACAGCTATGAAACAAATTATCAATTTTATTCGGGGGATTGTTGGCCAGGATATCGGGGGAAACTCCTTTCTTTTATCGAATAATGCCTTGGGATCTTTAACATCCACCTGAACAGACAGATGGCACCTCCAACAATGCAGCACACCCCCAGTACTCCATTGGAATGTCACTTTAGGCAATGTGATTCCAAGTCCCAACATGGGGCTTGGACCCACAAATTTTTGACTTAGAGGCAAGAGTACTACAACTGAGCAAAGGTGACAGGGATTTGTTACTGCCATTCAGGTGAACGAGTTCCATTCTCACAAGTACATCACAGATCTCAAAGTTAATATGATACTGAATGTAGTGTTCATGAGTATTAATATTTTAAATCTGAATAATTTATCAGGGGTTAATATATCCTTGGCTGCAAATGAACATTACAATGAATTGTGTTTTTTCCAAATGAGCTCGCTCAGAGGCTCCAAAGGCAAGCCCACATTGAGAGTAAACAAGAACATTAGCGTTCAGGAAGAATTTCCGTGAGATTTATATGATTCATGCAAGGTTACTAAACTGTAATATGCCTCAAATTGCCACTTAAAATTCATGCCACATAATAAAATGATTTCATCCCTGCACAGAAAGAAAATCACTTTCCAGAAATTCTATTTTATAAGCCAATTACATAAACTTCCTGGACCATTTGATTTGTATGTCTTTGGATAGGTATTAGTGACAATTTCAGACTAGCTGCGCACAAAAATCCATAATTGCAGAAGCAGTCTGCAACTTGTGACTTTCCAAACTCATTGTATGTTTAATGTGAGTTTGCCTAATTTGTTTCCTTTACTTTTAACACATTCCATATTGGTTGCACAGCCTGTGTGGGATTATGAAAATTCTAATTATCTCAGCCTTTACCAGATGATCAATGGCTTTCTTCATAATAGTTCCATTCAATATCACTGATAGAGTCGGAAAAGGGAAAACCATTGACCAAAAAATGTCTAAGGAAGGGAAACATTTTGTGTTGTACAACATAGGGTCCGGCGATATATCGATATATCGCTAAAACCCGATATAATGTTCATATCGATACGCCGATATAGGCATTTCAAAAATATCGATATATCGAAAAGTCGATATATCGAAAAAAACGGGATGCGCGCGCACTGAACTACAAGACCGAGAATGCTCATCTCTATACACAATGCACAGACCGAGGTGCAAAGCCGCCATATTGTATTCATAGTACTCAAATACAATATACAGGTATGCAAGGGGTGGGGGGGGAGAGAGATGGCGGGGGGGGTGGTGGGGGTGGGAGAGAGGGACGGCGGTGGGGGGGTGGGGAAGAGAGGGACGGCGGCGGGGGGGGGGGAGTGGAAAGAGGGATGGCGGCGGTGGGGAGGAGAGAGGGACTGCGGCGAGGGAAGTGGGGGGAGAGAGGGACGGCGGTGGTGGGGGGGTGGGGGGAGAGACGGGGTGGATGTGATAATATACAGATAGATAGAGATGGGGGAGGATGTGTGAGAGGAGAGAGAGACACAGACAGAAAAACACAGAGATGGAGAGAGTGAGTGTGAGAAACACAGAGAGAAAGATATTTACCTCCTAAGGAGATAGGCCCCGAATGCACACGCACCCCGAATGCACGCGCATGCGCAGTACAAAATCCCCCAAAATATCGATATTTCTATATATCATATCTCGATATATCATATCTCGATTTGAGCCCATCGATATATCTAAATCGGAAAATTTCCATGTCGACGGACCCTAGTACAACATCAGTGTTATAATAATATATATAATAATAATCCTTGCATTTGATATAGCACTTGCTGCGGTGAGAGGCATTGGTGGAGGTGGGCAATGTTGTGGAGGTGTGGAGATGTATTGTGGAGGTCACGTCACAAATGTGTGGTTTGTAGGATAGCTGAGGGTTGAAAAGGACACCGAGGTTTTGGATTGTCTTAGGGAGGTGAAGAGTTCAGCTATGAATGGTGATCATGTCAATGGCTGAGATGAGGAAATGCTGCCAGTAGCCAAGCAGGAGGGACTCTATCTTGTCAATATTGAGTTGGAGGACATTGGCTCAGACAAACAATTAGCCAGGACATCAATGGTCCTGGAGTGAACAACAAAATGACATTTGTATAGCATCTTTCACGTCGGGAGGACATCCCTAGTCGATGGAGGAAGAGGTAGAGTTGGGTGTCATACGTGTATATGTCTCCGGATGACATGGCAGAGTGGGAGCATTATAGATTGAAGTGGAGGGAGCTGAGTACAGAGCTCTGAGGGACGCCACATATGACAGTGCGGAGCTAGAGGAGAAGCCGTTGGTGGCCACAAAGTGTAGATGGTGGGAAAGGTAGGACTCAAACTAGACAAGAACAGAACCATTGATGTGGAGGTGGAAATGAATAGAGTAGTCAACAGTATGAAAAGCGGTCGAGAAGAACAAGGAGACAGAGAGAGCTTTGGTCGTAGGTGGACAGAATGTCATTTGTCACTTTGATCAGGGCTGTCTCTGTACTGTGAGCATGAAACCCTGATTGTCGGGGTTCACTGAGGGAATGCTGGGAGAGGAAAGAGAGAAACTGGAAAGCAAAGACTCATTCCATGACCTTTGAAAGATAAAGGAAGGTTTGAAATGGGATGGTAGTTGAAGAGTCCTAGCTTATTTCAACATTCTTCATAGCTCATCTCTCTACACTAGGATAAGCCTGATTGATTTCTTCTTCACTGCCTCTAGGACCTAAGCAGTCCTCTTATGTTGTAATGACCAGAACTGTAGTCAGTATTTTAGGTATTGGCTGACAGTTTGAGCTTGATCTCAGCAAATCTGAATTAATTTGGCAAATGGAGGCCAATAATCTCTTCGCCTTGTTTACTGATACCTCACACTATTTGAACATTGCAAGAAATAATAATAATAATCCTTACATTTATACAGATAAATCAACTTACACCCCTAGGTCTATTTCAAGTTCCATTTGCAAGTTCAGTTGCGTATATCAGCATTGAACCTCAATTATCAGTCAGTGATCAGCCCAGTGGATACATATCCTTTCGAACCCGCTTTGTAAGATTTTGGCTGCCACCTGATTCCATAAAACCCCTAGCTCTTCTCAGTTTGGTCTCAACAGCAAATGTAACCATTTTGTACTGAGTCTGCAAATCCAGGTAATTTATGTATACCCCCTGTTGCTTCCCTCTAGCCAAGGCAACATATTTTATTTACTCTGTGTTTAGAGAAATGTGCGTTTATAATCCTTGCATTTGATGTAGCGCTTTCTACGTCTTCTATAAGTCTTACAGAATATACTGTATTGTGAAGTGAAATTGATTATACATGTGGGCAAAACACGGCAGCCAATTGCCCACAGCAGTGTCCCACAAATAGATTGAAATGACCAATTTATTATTGTTTTTTGAGGGATTATTATCAGGCATATAGAGTAAGGAAACTTGCCCAAGGTTTCACCCTGACCTTTCGCCAGGAATCCAACCCAGGTCTCTTGCTTGCAATCCACTGAGCTACTGGACTTTACGAGTTCTGTGGTTTGGGATTAAAGGCAAAAGAGAATGATCTGTGTGATCTAAATTGCAATCTTGAATCTGGTACTTACCAGCACCAGAAAGTGTTTGCACCCTCAGTTTCATTCTCTCCTTTCCTGAAGGTGCATGTTTATACTGAGAGATACTGTATTTGAAATGGGTACCTGCTGCAATGTTAAATCTTCATGGCTCAGTTGGTCACATACTCATCTCTGAGTCAGAAGGTTCAGCTAACAGCCTTTCTTTTCTCCACTGCTTCTGTCTGTCATTTTATCAGGCTCCCTGGTATAACAGTCTATAACTCAATACTAATCACAGATTAGTACAGGGAACTTTCACTCTGCAAAAAGTAGAAAGTGAGTCTAAACCAAACATCACTCTCCTTTGAAAAGCTCCAAAGGAGCTTTTCAAAGGAGAAGAAGAAGTCCAACTGAGATGATTGAACAAGAAGTCCAACTGAGATGATGAAAACCTAGGTTTCGCCCAATGGAATAGAAATGTTGAGCTTTAATGCATTTGATGTTTTTAGCCCATTATCACATTCACACTTATCACGGCACCTTGACAGCTCTTTGACATTCCATTGGAACATTTGTTCTGCCTGGAGACTAAAAGTTTTGGAATGAAAAGGGCACATATAGCATTGTTAGAAAGCCCAAAGTGCTAAAACTGCTGTTAAATTGCCAAAAGGAAAGGTGAATGATGTTAACTTCCTCTACGAACTGTACCTCATATATCACACATAGCAAATTGTCTAAGTTGTTCACTGAACCATTACAGGTTATACAACATCCACTTGTACTTTTCATGTAAGATATTTCAAATTACTTTAAAGAGAGAAAAGGGAAGCTATAGTGATATGGCTGACAGAGCAATCAAATAGATATGTTTCCACGTGGATTTTGAAAGAAGAGCAGGAGGAGGAGAGATGTTGGGAGAGAAATCCAGAGAAACATCAAAAGAGCCTGAAAGTTTGTAACCATTTCACACATAGCAAGTATTGAAGGGGCAGAGGAGGTGGTAAACATGAAAGTGTGAATGAAAAATTGGGCTGTCATTGGGGGTGAGAAATGGACCGAAGCAGACAATATTGCAGAGGTGGCGGAAAAGGTACATGTTTATGGCTTTGGTGAAATGTTTTAGAGCTCAGGGTAAAAAAATAACACCAAAATTGTGACAAGCTCTGTGTGGTGGAGTGAGCAGCAAGAAGAGTTGAAACATTTGGAACAGAGGTGAGGAGGCATTGGTAGATGTCAAGTGACTTTGTGTTTTTATATTCTGTTGAACAATGTTAAAGCTTCATTGGGCCATGATGTCTGATGGTCAACCTATCAGGACTGCAGTAACCTTGCAATCAAGGATGTCAGCAGAAAAGAAGAGTCTGATGCCACCCAAGCCTATTGGTGATGTCATCAAGTGGAGAAAGCAGATAAGAATAGAGCCTGGAAGATCACTGCACTTAACTGTGCATGGTAGAAGGAAAGCATATAGTTCTGGTCGCTGCAGGACAAAATTTATATTGGAAAAATTGAGAAGACCCAGAGGAGGGCAACCAAAATGATTGAGGAAATGGAGGGACTGGACAATGAAGAGCAACTAAGCAAAATTGGGCATGTTCAAGCTGGAAACGAGAAGATTGAGAGGCAACATGATTGCTGTCTTTAATATTTTAAATAGCCTAGACAATATAGATCATGACAAGCTGTTTCAACTTGTCCAGAATAGAAAACCAGAGGATACGACCTGCGTAAAACAAATCTACGCAAACACTATATCAGTGAACGAATAGTAAACCTGTGGAACAGGCTCCTTAAGAGTGACGGTTTTAGCAGGAAGTGTTGATTCTTTCGAACACAGATTAAATAGTTTTCTTTTAGGAAATAACATTATGGGATATAGTACATAGGTAGTTCGGGACATATATGCATGCGACCGCCAGGAGGGTGAAAGGCAAACTGGATGGACCTTGGTTTTTTTTTGTTTAGCATTTCTTATGTTCTTATAGAGTACTGTGTATAATTCTGTACAGTCCTTATGTAGAGGGGATACAGTGAAAATGCAGGACCACTGAAAGTAGAAAGATCTGATGCCACAGAGGTATAAAAGGATGAAAGTATGATGAATTCATGATGTGCTTTAATAACTCTAGCCCAAAACATACTCACAAAGGAACTTAGTGTTCAGATTTACTATATTTGATTCAAGTTCAAGTACAGGGTAGAGGAAACGTACATTCTGATCAGACTATTCAATTAACTAATGTGCTTACTCATCCATTGAGCCGCAGATCATTTTTTCATCCAAGATGAACCAAATCTTTTTGGATTTTTTTTATGTTTCAGCAATGTTCAGCAAGACTTCTACTGCAATCACAACAATTGTACTAATATGTGAGTGAATATTTGAAGTTGTTTCTGTCTCTCCACTCTCCTACAATACATTCCATTACCTCAGACAGGAAGGACACTCACTTCTGAAGTGAGAGTCCCGGATTTGATTCCCGGCAGGACAAAACATTGAGTAAGTATCCTTTTGCCCACAAATATACAATCAATTCACTTAACGGTATGTTCCACCCCGAACTCTTTTACCTCCCCTTCGTGTGTCAACCCTTCCCAAACACTCCCCTCCCAGCTCGGGTCACACGCCTCTTGTTCAGCGCCTTGGGACGTCCTCCTGACGTGAAAGGCGCTCTATAAATGTAAATTGTTGTTGTTGTTGTTGTTGTTGTTCCATGAACTGCTTTAAGACATCTAGAAGATGTGGAAAGTGCTATATCAAATGCAAGGATTATTATTATTATAAAAGGAGATTTTGTTTAATGTCTCATCTATGGGACAGCACTCTGAGATCGCTGTCTGGCGTGGAGGCGCTATATAAATCAATGGTGTTGTTGTTAACAGCACCACGTTAGAGTATCAGCCTAGCAAAACCCCAATATGTGGTTAGAATCCAAGAAGCTAGAGTAGTGACAACTGCTCTACAAATGTAATTTTGTTGTTATTGTCATGCAAACTGATCCACAAAGATACAACATAAGAGGATGTTATCTTTAAATTACAACCAGAATGGGTAGAACTGAGAATTTAAAATTGCCTCAAATATAGCATGTTGTTACATTGTCGATTCATCTTGAAGCGCTTCACAGGATATACTATACTATTTTTTGGATGAAACGTGACAGCCAATTTATGCACAACAATGTCTCACAGCCATGGAGTGACCAATTTTTTTTATTTAACCAGGACATTGGGAGAAATTTGAATATTATCTTTAACTTCCACCTGGACAGGCAGAAAAAATCTCAGTTTAACACGTCATCTGAAGGACGGCACCTCCAACAATGCAGCACTGCATTGGAGCATCACCTTAAACTCTGTGATTCTCGCCATGGGGCTTGAACACACAACCTTCTGACTCAGTTTGCTACCAACTAAGGTAATCTAAAAGGGAAACAGATACTTGGGATTATATCCATTAATGTATTTTCTTTCATAAACTTCTTAATCAAACATAATACAATAATAACATTAATCTTTGCATTTGATACACCACTTTTCACATCTCCTAGATGTCTGAAAGCACTTCACAGAATATGCTGTAAAGTGAATTGACTGAATATTTGTGGGCGAAACGCAGCAGCCAATTGTACACAACAATGTCCCACAAACAGTGGTGGATTAAAATGACCAGTTTTGTTTTCCAAGAGATTATTGTCAGGCACATGGATAAGGAAACATCCTCAAGGTTTTGCCCTGCCTGGAATTGAACCCAGATCTCTCGCTTACAAGGCGATTGCTCCAATCACCGAGTTACAGGACTCCACAGAACAAATATGATCAAAATTGTAAGGGGATTTGGAAAAAACAAGGTGAAATGGGATTAAAAGATTTGCCATGATTTAATAAATTGGCAGATAAAGCTTGATGGGCTGAACAGCCTCTTCCTTATTCCTATATTCCTAACTGTTTTTTGGTTAATGGCCGAAGTGACAATTGCTGCTGGGTCCCTTGTGATAAAATAACAAGTGATGTCAAAATGCAAGTAGAGCAAATATCAAATATAGAAATCTTTATGCAATTAAGTTTGTCTTTCAGGGTTCATTAGCTGGAGGGGGAAACTGCCCCCAAAACGTTTAATGGAAGCTACATCTGTTTTACTAGATTTCTTCAACTGGAATGTATAAGCAACAACAAAAAATCAGTAAGTTATAGAAATACAGTATTTACAAGGCACTATTGCAATCAAACTTATGTGGTTTATCAACAGAGAAGTTTCAACAACTTATATTACATAATTGACAGAAATTAGCTCCCGGCCTCCCTCCATATTAAGTGCAATACTAACATGCCACATACTGATCAAAGTGAAGGCTTGATGCTGATATAGTCACTCTAATGAAAATGAGCATGCAAGTGTGAATGACATTGATGCATTTTTTTAGCTTAATTGAATTTGACCAGTAAACAGGTTACATTTGCATGTATAATCATGTACAAATTTGACATTTTGTACACTTGGAATAGTGGAAGAACTTACTAAAAGAAATCATTTTCTTGGAAAGACTTTCTTTCCGTAACAACAACAACAAGAAAATTGCACTTACATAGTGCCTTTCACGTCGGGAGGACGTCCCAGAGCACTGAACAGTCTGGTTGGGACCCGAGCAGTGGGGGGGTGGGGGAGGGTCGAGGAAGGGGAAGGAGAGTGGGAGAAGGGGAAGAGTTAGTGGGGCAGCCGAAGGCGCGGTCGAAGAGGAAGGTCTTGAGACCGGCCTTGAAGGAGGAAAGAGAGGAAGCGAGGCAGAGGGGCTGCGGGATCGAGTTCCACAGTGTGGGAGCAGAGAGGCTGAAAGTCCGACCCCCGATGGTTGGGTGGTCAGGGCAGTGGACGCGGAACAGGCCTGAGTCTGCTGAACGGAGGGTGTGGGCAAACTGGTAGGGAGACAAAATTCAGAGAAATAGGCGGGGACAAGGCCATGTATGGTCTTGAAAGTGAGGACAAGGATCTTGATTTCGATCCTCTGTGGAGATGGGTGAGGGTGGGAGTGATGCGGTCGTGAAGCCTGGTATGGGAGAGTACATGAACTGCAGAGTTTTGAATGATCTGCAGCCTGTGAAGGGAGGAGCTGGGGAGGCCGATGAGGAGAGAGTTCCCATAGTCGAGCCTGGAAGTGATAAAGGTGTGGATGAGGGTTTCAGCGGAGTGGGGGGTGAGGTAGTTGCGGAGTCTGGTAATATGCAGAGGTGATGGAAGGCTGTGCCAGTCATGGAGCAGATGTGGGGGAGGAAGGATAGCTCGGGGTCAAACAAGACGCCCAGATTTCTGATTGGTTTCGAGAGGTAGAGAGAGCAAGGCTGGATGTGACCTTCGTTCAGGAGATGGAAAGCTACCTTGAGTCAGAAATATTACGAGCCTCAATATCACTGAGTTAGTCCTCTGAAAGAACCCTCAAAACCATGAAATGAAACAGAAATTTCTGAATAAACGAATGTCCTTGCTGTGACACATAAGATCAATGAAGCAAAAATCAAACTATAAGAGGCTTTAACTTGAGGATGTTTTGGGGCATTAATATGATGTCAGCGAGAATCTAGAAACAAAATGGTATGGGCTCGAATCCAATAGGAGGATAATTAGTATGCAAAAAGATTTGGGCTAATTGAGCGGATGAGCCAGTGAATGACAGATTGGTTCTAATAGAGATAAATCCAAGATATGCATATTGGAAGAGAAACTGTAAATACTGTATGTGCATAATTGAAGGGGCGTCCTCCATTAGCAGAGGTGGAGAGGAAGGGTATTTGGATGTGATTATTGATCATTCACTGAGCATTTACAATCAATATAAAGCTGCTGCCAACAAAGGTAATTAAATACTAGGTTGCCTCTTGACAATATAATATTTGACTTTAAGTCAAAATAACATATGCTTGCCTTCTGTATATCTTTTGGAATATAACAGAACACATGAAGGTACTGTCAATGTGGGGAGTAGACCAGAATTGAACAGGGAAGATGCGAGAATAGAAAAATATGTTTCTATCTACAGATTTTACTCAATGACTATTTGGGTTCAGTGAATATCTATGCAGAGCTTTCTGTGAGGATTGGTAGGTCCCTGATGGGGTGTGTCACATGTGTTGTGTGGAAAGGTTCAAGAGACTGATTGGGTTATGCTTGTTCTGCTTTCTTGTGCTATTAACAAAACAATGGAGTCTAATAGGTTCCGTGGTTGCAGAACATGAAATATAATGCTTGCATAAGATCACAATATCTCAACGCATTTTATATTCACCGTTACAATAATAATCCTTGCATTTAATATAGCAACATATCACAGCTTTGAGACATCTCAAAGTGCTTCACAGAATATAATATCAAGTGAATTGACTAAATGTTATGGGCAAAACACAGCAGACAATTGCGCACAACAGTGTCCCACAAACAGTTGAAGTGGCCAATTAAAAAAAAAAAATTATTACCCCCAGAAAAGCGATCTGCTAATTGACTAACAACTAGGTTCCTACTTACTGCTAGGTAACAACAACAACTTCGATTTGTATAGCGCCCTCCGCGCCGGACGGCATCTCATAGCGCTTCACAGTAGTGGATTCTGGGACTGAGCCTGGGGCAGGGGTAGAAAAGTGACCAAAGGCGCGGTCGAAAAGAAAGGTCTTTAGCTGCTGGAGGTGGAGTAAGAAAACTTGCCGAACATTTCGTCCTATCAACAACAACAACAACAACAAATTACACTTATAGAGCGCCTTTCACGTCGGGAGGACGTCCCAAGGCGCTGCACAGGAGGCGTGTGACCCGAGCTGGGAGGGGAGTGTTTGGGAAGGGGTGAGACACGAAGTGGAGGTCGAAAAATCGGGGTGGAACAAAAGGCACGGTCGAAGAGGAAAGTCTTCAAACCGGCCTTGAAAGAGGAAAGGGAAGAAACGAGACGGAGGGATTGGGGGGTGGTATTCCATAGGGTGGGAGCGGAGAAACTGAAGGCCCGGCCTCCGATGGTGGGGCGGTTCAGGCGGGGGGCTTGGAGCAGGCCAAGTCCTGTTGAACGGAGGGCCTGGTGGGCTTGTAGGGGGAAAGTAAATTGGTTAAATAGGGCGGGGCAAGGCCGTGTAAGGCCTTGAAGGTGAGGACGAGGATCTTGAACTCGATCCTCTGGAGAATGGGGAGCCAGTGGAGACGGGCGAGGATGGGGGTTATGTGGTCGCGAAGGCGGGTGCGGGATAGTACACGACCTGCAGAGTTTTGGATGACCTGCAGCCTGTGAATGGAGGAGCTGGGGAGGCCGACGAGGAGAGAGTTTCCGTAGTCCAGCCGTGAGGTGATGTATGCGAGCACGAGTGTTTCGGCAGCGCGGGGGGTGAGATAGTTGCGGAGCCTGGCAATGTTGCGCAGGTGGAAATAAACGGTGCCGGTCAAGGCACGGATGTGGGGGAGGAAGGAGAGTTTTTGATCGAACATGATGCCGAGGTTCCTGATTGGCTTTGTGAGGTGGAGAGTGCAGCCTTGGATGTTGAGGCTGGCAGCGCCCTATGTGCGGAGGCGCTGGCTTGAGCCAATCAGGAGGGCCTCGGTCTTACTCACGTTCAATTGCAGGAAGTTGTCCCTCGTCCAGGACTCAATGTCGGACAGACATGCTGTCAGAACATCGATGGTCTGGGGGTTGAGGGATGAGGCAGAAAGGTACAGCTGGGTGTCGTCCGCATACATGTGAAAATTTACTCCATGTTTGCGGATGACATCGCCCAGAGGGAGCGTGTAAAGGGTGAAAAGGAGGGGGCCAAGGACAGAGCCCTGAGGGACGCCGTGAGAAACTGTGCGGGGGTTTGAGGAAAAACCGTTGGAAGAAACAAAGTGTAAACTGTGGGTCAGGTAGGAATGGAACCAGTCAAGGACTGTGCCTTGAAGGTTGAGGTGGGAGGAAAAACGTTGGAGGAGGATGGTGTGATCGACTGTGTCGAATGCAGCAGACAGGTCAAGGCGGACGAGGAGGCAGAGGGAGCCCTGGTCACAGGCGGTTAGGATGTCATTTGTAACCTTAACCAGGGCAGTTTCTGTGCTGTGAATTGGGCAGAAACCTGATTGGAGGGGTTCAAGGAGTGAGTGAGTTGAAAGGAAAGAGCGGAGCTGGGAGGCAACCACTCTTTCAAGGACCTTGGGTAAAAACGGGAGGTTGGAGATGGGTCGATAGCTTGATGGTTGCGACGCATCAAGGGAGGGTTTCTTCAGGATAGGGGTGATGGTGGCTGTTTTAAGGGAGGTAGG
Organism: Hydrolagus colliei; assembly: GCA_035084275.1. NCBI lineage: Eukaryota > Metazoa > Chordata > Chondrichthyes > Chimaeriformes > Chimaeridae > Hydrolagus > Hydrolagus colliei. The sequence goes on from CM068744.1 coordinate 59,811,673, forward strand.
GACGGTGCCTGAGGAGAGGGAAAGGTTGATGGTGTCAGAAATGAGCGGGTCCAAAAGGTGGAGCTGGGTGCGGAGGTCATAAAGGGAATGACCAATCCATAGCTTTGTTGGCCAGGACACCAGGAGAAATTCCCTTCCCTTTTTAAATTGTGCCACAGGATCATTAATGTCCACCTGTCAGGAATCAAACCCAGGTTACCCGCTTGCGAGGTGAGTGTTCTTACAGGTGAGCTCCAGGACTCCACGATGTGTAGTTATATGTAGTAAAAGTGGATGTGGAAGCAAATGTGGCAACAAATTTATTACACCAAACAGTCATAAAGGGAATGACCAATCCATAGCTTTGTTGGCCAGGACACCAGGAGAAATTCCCTTCCCTTTTTAAATTGTGCCGCAGGATCATTAATGTCCACCTGAACAGACAGACAGACCAAACCACAGTTTAACATCTCACAAAGAGAACAAGAAAAAAAAAGTACATTATTAATAATAATGATTGTGCCTTAATAATATGAAAATATCTTAAATCAGGTAATTACCTACAAGTGCAGACTGCTTTTTTGAGCAGTTGCAGGGCCCATTGTACCTTTCCATGAGGGAATAGATAATTAATCTGGAGGTTTATTCACCAGGAAGTACACTCAGACAGGCCCAATTAATTTTTTTTTTTGTAGCTACAGTATAACAATCGACACATCAGAGCCCAATAACTATTTTAAGAGAAAAATAAACACAAACTGATGCTCGCTATCCCCAATCTCTTCCAAATTTACTGTTAAAAAGATCATGATGTCTGAGGATCCAGGAATCCATAGAACATGGCTGAAAGGGAAATTCCCACATTAAATGAGAAATGGGTTCCACATACCATACCATACTATGCGGTTGAGTACAGTTACTTCTGACTCCATCTGAACAGGTGACTGTGGAAATATATTGTTCTTTCAAGCTGGAAGCCAATAAAAAGCTCACAGACATTCTTTCACATCAGCTTCGAGAATCATGATCGCCATTTTATGAGCTTCTGGTGCAATTAAAATGCAAATTCCTGTACAGCAAACTGATACATCTGTCTTTGTGTGGAGAAATTAATACTAGCTCTATTATTATGTTAGCCCTTTTTACATCGAATAGTATATTTGTTTAAAACCCAACAGGACTGCTTATCTCAATGTTTAGTATGTACATTTTCCTCCAAACCCTAATTAGGGAAAGAAAAAATACACATAAATTTAAACTGGATGCTATAATGTATATGAAATAAATTTAGTGAGAAGAGAACAGATGAAATAACAGAAGGACATTACAAAGAACAAAGAACACATGTGCTTAAGTGTTTTGGAAGGATTGACCAGACATCTGGAGTTTAATTTCTCAGAGTTGGAGGGAAAAGCAAAGATTAAAAAAATGTTAGATGACCCAAAGACAGAAGAATAGAGATAAGCCAAATGAAATAAAGTAAAAAGAAGTAATGAAAAAGAATCAGAGAAATATAGTTTAATAAATTGTCAATTTATAAAATTCTGAAAAGTTATTTCTTTTAAAAATATTAAACTGAACTTTTCAAGTCAAAATCACAAATTCATACTTTCCCCAATAGCAGTTTAATTAATTCTACAACCTTGAAGAAAAGAAAATTGCCAGCAGTTCATCGTCCTTGTATCTCCTCTCTTGAATGCAGTGACTCATCCTTGGACTAGGTTTAATAAATATCATCATCTCCCCACCATTACCGCATTGCAGTGTCCATTCTTCATTTTCATGCCCAGAGTTTGTATCGGTAGCATATTCAATTATGGAAGCCATCGCATCTTCGCCTTATCCAGTCCTCCCACAATATCTTTACCATTGCCCTTCTGGCAACACTAGCTGGCAATGAGAAGCACCAAGGTTAACCCATTTCCCTGGTCATTAGCCCCAGCATACCAAAACCATTTTTAGCTCTCACTTCCCAACAGTTTGGGAGATTGAATAACTCAGTACTGTACACACAAAAGATTAACCTGACAATTTGGTGTTGTGGCTAAATGACATACCAATTTCCCATTTATGTATTAAATCAAAACATCTTAATAGATTGGTTGCTAGGCTCTATTGGTGACCTCTATAAATAATCCTTGCATTTTATTTAGAGGTTTTCACTTCTTCCAGACATCTCAGAGCACTTCACAGAATATACTGTGCACTATGTATATTCAGTATAAATGAACTGACTATATTTTTGTGGACAAAACATTGCAGCCAATTGCACACAGCAGAGTTTCACATACAGTAGTGGATTGAAGTGACCAATTTTTTCTTGAGGGATTATAATAATAATAATAATCCTTGCATTTGATATAGCGCTTTTCACATTTTATCGACTCCTCAAAGCACTTCACGGGATATATTGCAAAGTGAATTGACTGTATATTTGTGGGCGAAGCATGGCAGCTAATTGCGTACAGCAGTGTCCCACAAATAGTCGTGGATTGAAAATGACTAAATTTTTTTATTATTGTGTTTTTTTGGGCAATGGATTATTATTAGGCATGTGGAGTAAGGAAACTTGCCCAAGGTTTCGCCCTGATCTGCCAGGATTCGAACACAGGTCTCACGCTTGTAAGGCTAGAACTCTAACTACTGAGTAAATATTTACACCTTACATTTACGCCCTTCACATAAATGTAAGGAGGACGTCACAAGGCGCTGGACAGTCAAGGAATAGGACCCGCTGCCGCAAAATGCTTCAGAGTATACTGTAAAGTGAAATGATTGACATTTTGTGGATGAAACATGGCAGCTGATTGTGGACAGCAATGTCTCACAAACAGATGTGGATTGAGTGAAAAAAACGATTATTTAACCGATTATTACTCCCAGAAATGCTATGATAGGCATGTGGAGTAATTTATTATCACACATGTGGAGTAAGGAAACTTGCCCAAAGTTTTGCCCTGCCAGGAATCAAACCCTGATTTTTCGCTTGAAAGGCAAGTGTCCTAACCATTGAGATACAGCACCTCTCCTTGTTGTGCAGAAAATCGCAGGGGAAAAAACAGCATAAAAATAAAATCCTGATTAAGATCTGGGTGCTTTGCACCCAGAGTGGAGTGGGTGGAGTGGAGATGAGCAGAACAGCAAATGAACAAAATAATAGAAAATCCCTTTCTTCAATCATTCTTTCTTCCAGATCTGGTGGAAATGGAAGGGTCATCATTCATGCTCTGAGCAGCTATTCTTTGAGGATTTTAAAATTCAAATGCACTCATGCTATTGCTCAGTTGAAGTGATAACCAATCTTGCAGAAAGTGGCATCTGTCATTCTGACACAGGAATAAGATCAAAGTAAATAAGAAATGAGTCTCTTTGGACATTATTGCTCTTTCCATGAACCTGAATTACCTAATACTTGGCAAAACACAGGGATTTCATTTCAATTATAAATAATTTGCCAAAGGATGATTGTAAATCAAGGGTCTATTTTCCCAGTGACTGTGAAACATGAGGTCTGTGCGCATGTAGGAATACCAGAATGTGACAAATGCGTACCAATCTGTGAATAGTGTGCAAATTTGTGATGAGGCTAATGCATTGCCTACATTGCAGTACTTGTGTCAAAGGCTGGGTAGTGAATCAAAAGGATCTTGTGGCAATGTTCAGAATGAGTTAGTTCAGCAACTAACTAAAGTGAATTTTGTGCTATTACAACTAATTTGGTATAATGAAGTTGAGCTATATAATGTCAATGATAATTAATAGAGATTAAATTATAGTTCAGCATAACTAACATTGTTCTGGCATGCACTGCTAAATGAGAGCATTAGTAATGGCACATTTTGCACTCTTTATGCTGCATTGGCATGTAATCATGCTCAGAGGTAAAGGACTGGAGGATGTCCAGCATCACAAAAGCAGTTAAGCCTGGATGATTGAGGTTTAGCTGAAAAGCCATCCTGAAGGTGCAGGATGTAAACATTGATGTGAAAATAGAGCATCAAAGTACAAAACATATCCCTGGTTCATTACAAATAACAAAAACTTGGATTTATATAGCGCCCTCCAAGCCAGACGGCATCTCAGAGCACTTCCCAATAACGAATCCCGGAGTTGAGCCAGAGGGAGGGGAAAAAAGGTGATCAAAAGCTTGGCCAGAATCAAAGGTCTAAGTTTGGTACGGGTGAGAATGCAGTCGGCAGAATTTTGGATAACCTGGAGTTTAGAAATGGTAGAGGAGGGGAGACTGGCGGGGAGGGCATTGGAAGAGCCAGCTGAGGTGATAAAGGCATGGACCTTGAATAGTTTATGGGGCAGGTTGGGTAGGTGGAGGTGAGAGTCGTGGAATTGAAGACGTTGATGAGAGCCAGAGTATGGCTTCCACCTTGTCAACATTTAGCTGAAGGAAATTCGCACTCATCCAGCTCCTGATGTCTGACAGGCAGGCTGACAGAACATCAGGGGACTGGGGGGTCACAAATTGAGGTGGAAAAATAGAGTTGGGTGTCATCTGCACACATGTGGAAATGTACCCCATGTCTGCGGATGACATCACCAAGTGGGAACATGTAGATAATGAAGAGAAGGGGGCCTAGGATGGATCCTTGGGGGGTCTAGGATGGATCCTTGGGGTACCCTGTATTTCGCTACAAATCTACAGGTAATTCACTTAACAGTACATTCTGTGAAGCGCTTTGAGACTCTAGAAGATATGAAAAGTGCTACAACAAAATTACATTTATAGAGTACCCTTCATGTCGAAAGGACAGCACAAGGTGCTATATCTTTTTTTAAGTTATTATTCATGTTGGTTTGTTAATTTGATTAGAAATGGTTGGTTTGTTCATTTGATTAGAAATTAGTCAATTCACCTGAAACCCTACCAGCGCAGAGGGGAACCATATTGATTGGCCTTGGCTTGGATGCTGCTCATGTATGCTTGTTGCTGCATATAGAAAGGGTTGACATTTTGCTTTGCTGCACATAGAAAGGGTTGACGCATTTTGCTTTATGTATTAATACTACTTGGCTTTAATATTAATAAGTCTTTGCATCTATCCAGTACTGTAGTGATGTGGAGGGTGGGGAAGTGAATTTACAATTACTGATTTAATGTTTTATTGAAATCTGGAGCTGCTCTGCTTCAATAAATAATTGTCACTGGTTAGCAAACGTGTGTGTGTGGGGGGGCTTTGGAAAATGTATTAGAGCTGTAAGGATGCAGAATGTTATAAGGGACTCTAACCAGCCATCCTGTTAGCTTTCAAATTGGAGCAATAATAATAATCCTTGCATTTGATTTATCCACACCCTTGATAATCCCTCAAAAAAATTATAATTGGTCATTTCAATCCACAACTGTTTGTAGGACATTGCTGTGTGCAATTGGTTGCCACATTTTGCCCACAAAATATACATTCAATTCACTTTACAGTACATGCTGTGAAGTGCTTTGAGACATCTAGAAGACATGAAAAGTGCTATATTAAATGCAAGAATTACTATATTATTATAAGGGATTTAATAATAATCCTTGCATTTGTTACACTGGATTGAGGGATTACTATCAGGTGTGTGGAGTAAGGAAACTTGCCCTTGGAATCAAACCCAGGTTTCTTGCTTGTTCGGTGAGTGCTCTAACCATTGAGCTACAGCATCTTGCAACGTCCTCCCAACGTGAAAGGTGCTCCTTAAATGTAATGTTGTTGCTGTTGTGCAGGACCCTTTGATTTACTGCAAAATAGTGACTATGTATTTTGTAATCATAAACAGCAAACAATTTGCATATTGCCATGAAGTGAATGACCTGGGATGGTGAAAACTCTTTGCTTATATTTGTGTTTCCAAAAATATGCAACTACCAAAGCAATTGTTGACATCATGAAATATTAGTCATCCAGATCCTGAAACTCCACATCCATCTCCAGCTCCATGTTGGGTGGGCAATATTGCCTCCCAATTGCTGCAGAATCTGGAAACCTGTGACATTATCTTGTGTGTCACAGTCAGTCCCTGGCTAATGTTCACAGTAATTGCCGAATGTTCACGAGCAATTCCAGGATGCTGCCTCTTTCGTGGAGAGCAATTAGCATTATGTCAGTCTGGCGCAGTTACTATTATGCCTGCCTCTAAATCAGAAGGTTATGGTTTCAAGCCCCATATAGTCTCAGATTTCATTCAAATACAGTACTACAGGGGTACTGCATTGTTGGAGGTCTTCAAAGGGAACATGGTCTATACATTTAAATTAAATATGTAAGAGCCAGCCCAAAGCTGTTAACCGGCCCACATTGGATGAGAAATTCAGCTGTTAACCCATCCAACTTGGCCACGTTGGGTGAGTGGTGGGATGGGGGGGTGAAGGGTGAGGGGTCAGGAACCTAGGTGTCTTGTTTGATCCACAACTGTCTTTTCTCCCCCACTTCCATGCTATGACCCTCTCTGCCTTCCCTCACCTCTGCACCTCTGTCTTCACAAAAGAAAATGATACAGCCAATGCCATGGTATTAGAGGAGAGGGTAGGAGAAATGGATAGAATAATTATAACCAGAGAGGAAGTGCTAAAAAGGTTGACGTCGCTCAAGGTGGATAAGTCACCTGGTCCGGATGGGATGCACCCTAGGTTACTAAGTGAGGCACGGGAGCAAATAGCAGGGACTCTGGCCACGATCTTTCAATCTTCCTTGGACACAGGGGTCGTGCCAGAGGACTGGAGGATAGCTAATGTTACTCCCTTGTATAAAAAGGGGCAGAAGGACAAGCCTGGTAACTACAGACCAGTCAGTCTAACGTCGGTAGTGGGCAAAATTCTAGAGTCCATAATCAGGGACAAGGTAGATCTTCACTTAGAAAGATATAGGCTAATAAAGGACAGTCAACATGGATTTGTTAAAGGCAAATCTTGCCTTACAAATCTGATAGAATTTTTTGATGAGGTAACGGAATGGGTGGATAATGGTAGCGCAGTTGATGTAGTTTACATGGACTTTCAAAAGGCATTTGACAAAGTGCCACATGAGAGACTTATTATGAAATTAAACGCCCATGGCGTAAAAGGGACAGTGGCAGCGTGGATCCACAACTGGCTGCGAGACAGAAAGCAGAGAGTTGTAGTGAGCGGCTGTTTTTCAGATTGGAGGGAAGTGAGCAGTGGTGTGCCACAGGGATCGGTTTTGGGACCATTGCTGTTTGTAATCTACATCAATGATCTGGACTTGGGTGTACGGAGTACAGTTTCCAAGTTTGCAGATGACACTAAGTTAGGGAGAATAGTAAACAGTGAGGAGGATAGTAGCCATCTGCAAGAGGATATAGACAAATTGGTAAAGTGGGCAGACACATGGCAGATGAAGTTTAATGCAGAGAAGTGTGAGGTGATGCATTTTGGGAGAAGAAATGAAGGGAGGCAATATAGGCTAGATAGTACAATTTTAAATGGTGTGAAGGAACAGAGAGACCTGGGGATTTGTGTTAGTGACTCGTTGAAGGTGGCAGGACAGGTAGACAAGGCTGTTAAGAAGGCATATGGGATACTAGGCTTTATAAATAGGGGTATAGAGTACAAAAGTCAGGAAGTGCTGACTAACCTCTATAGGACTTTGGTGAGGCCTCAGCTGGAATACTGTGTTCAATTCTGGTCACCACACTACAGAAAGGATGTGAAGGCATTGGAAAGGGTACAACGAAGATTTACTAGGATGGTGCCAGGATTGAGGGACTTCAGCTATGAGGAGAGGCTAGATAGGCTAGGGTTATTCTCTCTGGAGCAGAGAAGATTGAGGGGAGACCTAATAGAGGTTTATAAGATCATGAGGGGTTTCGACAGGGCAAATAGAGAAAAACTATTTCCACTCGTGGGTGAATCTGTGACTCGTGGTCACAGATTTAAAATAGTTTCAAGGCGCAGTAGAGGGGAGCTGAGGAGAATTTTTTTCACTCAGCGAGTTGTTCGAATCTGGAATGCATTGCCTGAAAAGGTGGTGGAGGCTGATTCGATAACAACTTTTAAAAGGGAATTAGATCTTTATTTAGGAAGAACGGGTCTATTAGGCTATGGGGAGCGGGCAGGGCAATGGGATTGAATCGCTCTTTTCAAAGAGCCGGCACAGACTAGATGGGCCGAATGGCCTCCTTTTGTGCCGTAAAATTCTATGATTCTATGATTCTATGAACACTCCACCACTACCTCACCCCTCAGTGTGCTGAAACTCATTCATGCCTTCATCAGATCCAGGCTTGATTATAGCAATGCCATGCTTGTCGGCCTTCCCAATTCCTCCCTCTCATTGGCTGCAGATCAACCATAACTCCTGCAGCTCATATCCCCTCTCGCACCAAGTTCTGCGACACCATCTCCCCCATCCTCAGCCGACTCCATTAGCTCCCCATCATCCAGAGGATCCAATTCAAGATCCCGGTCCTCACACTTAAAGCCCATTCCTAACTCTCCCACCTCTTTGCCTCCACTCTCCCCTATCCTGCCCCTCCCCCATGTTCGGGTCCCACCCCAACCGTTCAGTGCCTTGAGACGTCCTCCCAATCTGAAAGGCGCTCTGTAAATGTAATTTTTTTGTTGTTTAAAGCCATCCATGGCCTTGCCCCACCATACTTGTGCCCCCGAGCCACCCGCCCCACCATCGGCGGGCGAGCCTTCAGCTCTGCCCCCAACCTCTGGAATTCCATCCAGCAATCCCTTCGCCTCATTCCCTCCCTCGCCTCCTTCAAGACCTTCCTCTTCAAACGTGCCATCGGTCACGCCCCTTCCCCTCCGTTCCCTCCGCCCTCCACGATCCCAACCCAGCTCAGGTTCGAATCACTGACTGTCCAGCGCTTTGGGACCGTCCTCCCGACGTGAAAGGCACTATACAAATGTACTTTTGTCGTTGTTGTGGTGAGGGGGGGTGAGGGGTCAATGGGGTGAGGGGTCAATGGGGTGAGGGGTCAAGGGGGTGGAGGTGAGAGGTCGAGTGGGGTGAAGCACAGTGAGGATGGTGTGGGGTGTGTGGGGTGAGTAGGCTGAGAGGTGAAGAAGGGGTGAGGTGAGGGGTGTGAGGGTGACAGTGAGGATGATGGTGAGGAGGAGGATGGTGGTGAGGGGGAGGAGGATGAAGGTGATGATGATGATGAGCGCTGCTCCCAATGTCACCCGGTTCCACAACACGTGGTCTCCACTGGCCACACCCCCAACGGGGTGTCCTCGCAGACGCCTGATGTTCCCATTATTTTGTTCAAAAAAATTATCGCCCACAAGACGCCCAATTAAAACCAACTCATGTAAGCCGTCTCACTGAAAAATACAGCAACAAACAAACAGAAACTAAAGCAACGAGCCGAGAGCTGATGGGAGAGTTTGTGTGTGAGAGCAGGCGGAGGGTGGCGGGCTGTTTGTGGGGGTCCTGCTGTGGCTGGTGATGGCGGTTGTTGCTGCTCGAGCTGCGATCCTGAGATCAGGTCAGTGACTGACACTCACCATCTCACACACACCATCACACACACTCACCATCTCACACTCACCATCTCACACACACCATCACACACACTCACCATCTCACACACACTCACCATCTCACACACACTCACCATCTCACACACACCATCTCACACACACCATCACACACACTCACCATCTCACACACACTCACCATCTCACACACACTCACCATCTCACACACACCATCACACACACTCACCATCTCACACACTCACTCACACACACTCACCATCTCACACACACTCACTCACACACACACCATCACACACACTCACTCACACACACACCATCACACACTCACCATCTCACACACACTCACCATCTCACACACACTCACCATCTCACACACACTCACCATCTCACACTCACCATCTCACACACACCATCACACACACTCACCATCTCACACACACTCACACACACACCATCTCACACACACCATCACACACACTCACCATCTCACACACACTCACACACACACCATCACACACACTCACCATCTCACACACACCATCACACACACCATCACACACACTCACCATCTCACACACACCATCACACACACTCACCATCTCACACACACCATCACACACACTCACCATCTCACACACACCATCACACACACTCACCATCTCACACACACTCACCATCTCACACACACCATCACACACACTCACCATCTCACACACACCATCACACACACTCACCATCTCACACACACTCACTCACACACACACCATCACACACACACTCACTCACACACACACCATCACACACACTCACTCACACACACACCATCACACACACTCACCATCTCACACACACTCACTCACCATCACACACACTCACACACACACACCATCACACACACTCACCATCTCACACACACTCACTCACCATCACACACACTCACTCACACACACACCATCACACACACTCACCATCTCACACACACTCACACACACTCACCATCACACACACTCACTCACACACTCACACCATCACACACACTCACTCACACCATCACACACACCATCACACACTCACCATCACACACACTCACTCACACCATCACACACTCACACCATCACACACACTCACTCACACACTCACACCATCACACACACTCACTCACACCATCACACACACTCACACCATCACACACACTCACTCACACCATCACACGCACTCACACCATCACACACACTCACACCATCACACACACTCACTCACACCATCACACACACTCACCATCTCAGACTCACACCATCTCACACACACTCACACCATCACACACACCATCACACACTCACCATCACACACTCACTCACACCATCACACACCACCACCACACCACACACACACCACCACACACCCACCACACACACACACACCCACACCACACACACCACACCACCACCCACACCCCACCCACTCCACACCCACCACCACCACACCACACCACCACACACAACCACCACACACCACACACACACCCACCACCACACACCCACCCACCCACACACCACCACCCACACACACCCCACCACACACACCACACCACACACACCCACCACACACACACCACCACACACCACCACACACACTCACACCCACACACACACACCACCCACACACACTCACCACACACACACCACCACACACACACACACCACCACACACCACCACCACACACACCACCACCATCTCACACACTCACCATCACACACACTCACCATCTCACACACACTCACTCACACACACACTCACCATCTCACACACACTCACACACACACACACTCACCATCACACACACTCACCATCTCACACACACTCACTCACACATACACTCACCATCACACACACACTCACACCATTACACACACTCACTCACTCACCATCATACACACTCACACCATCACACACACTCACTCACACACACACTCACACACACACTCACCATCTCACACACACACTCACCATCTCACACACTCACACCATCACACACAATCACTCACTCACCATCATACACACTCACACCATCACACACACTCACTCACACACACACTCACACCATCACACACACTCACTCACACCATCACACACACTCACTCACTCACACCATCACACACACTCACACCATCACACACACCATCACACACACTCACTCACACCATCACACACACTCACCATCTCACACACACTCACTCACACATACACTCACACCATCACACACACTCACCATCTCACACACACTCACACCATCACACTCACTCACACACTCACCATCACACACACACTCACACCATCACACACACTCACTCACACACTCACCATCACACACACTCACTCACACCATCACACACACTCACCATCTCACACTCACACCATCTCACACACTCACCATCTCACACACACTCACACCATCACGCACACCATCACACACACTCACACACACTCACCATCTCACACACACTCACACCATCACACACACTCACCATCACACACACTCACCATCACACACACTCACCATCACACACACACTCACACCATCACACACACACTCACCATCTCACACACACTCACTCACACACACACTCACCATCACACACACTCACCATCTCACACACACTCACTCACACACACACACACCATCTCACACACTCACCATCACATACACTCACCATCTCACACACACTCACTCACACACACACTCACCATCTCACACACACTCACTCACACACACACCATCACACACACTCACCATCTCACACACACTCACTCACACATACACTCACCATCACACACACACTCACACCATTACACACACTCACTCACCATCATACACACTCACACCATCACACACACTCACACACACTCACACACACACTCACCATCTCACACACACACTCACCATCTCACACACTCACACCATCACACACACTCACTCACTCACCATCACACACACTCACACCATCACACACACTCACTCACCATCATACACACTCACACCATCACACACACTCACACACACACTCACACCATCACACACACTCACTCACTCACCATCACACACACTCACTCACCATCACTCACACCATCTCACACACTCACACATACACCATCACACACACTCACACATACACTCACACACACACCATCACATACACCATCTCACACATACACTCACTCACACACACACTCACACACACACCATCACATACACCATCACACACACTCAATCACACAGACACCATCACTCACACATACACTCACTCACACACATACACACACATACACTCACACATACACTCACTCACACACACACCATCACATACACTCACACGTTATACACACACACACTCACATACACCATCACACACATATCACACCCCCCATCATACACACACACACTCACATACTCCATCATACACACACACTCACACACATACACCATCATACACACACACTCACACACCATCATACACACATACACATACACCATCATACACACACACATACACCATCATACACACACACTCACACACCATCATACACACACTCACACCATCATACACACACACACATACACTCACACCATCATACATGCACACACACCATACACACTAACACACACACCATCATACGCACACACTCACATACACACCATCATACACAGACGCACACTCACACCATCATATACACTCACTCATACATACACTCACTCACACACACACACCATCATACACACTCATACACTCACACCATCATACACACACCATCATACACACACACCATCATACACACGCACACATACACACCATCATACACACACACACACACACACACACCATCATACACACACATCATACACCATCATACACCATCATACACACACACATCATACTCACACACATCATACCATCATACACACACATACACCATCATACACACACACACACACCATCATACACACACACATACCATAATACACACACCATCATACTCATACACTCACACACACACACATCACACACACTCATACACTCACACACCATCATACACACACACTCACACGCACTTAAACATCATAGACACACACCATCATACACGCACACACATCATACACCATCATACACACACACCATCATACACGCACACACATCATACACCATCATACACACACACACCATCATACACATACACTCACATACCATCATACACACACACCATCATACTCATACACACACTCACACACATCACACACACTCATACACACATACACACCATCATACACACACACTCACACACACTTACACATATACACCATCATACACACACACCATCATACACGCACACACATCATACACCATCATACACACACTCACACACACCATCATACACACATACACTCACACCATCATACACACACACACATTCACACACCATCATACACACACTCACACATTCCATCATGCACACACTCACACTATCATACACACACACACATCATACATACACACAATCATGCACACACACATCATACACACACTAACACCATCAAACACACATACACACACTCACACACCATCATACACACACACTCACACACACACCATCATACACACACACTCACACACACCATCATACACACACACATCATACACACACACACATCATCATACACACACACACCATCATACACACACACCATCACACACACACATCATCATACACACACACACCATCATACAGCTCTATATACACACACACACCATCATACAACTCTATATACCAAACACACACCATCATACAGCTCTATATAACATACACACACACACCATCATATAGCTCTATATGCGCACATACATCATCACACAGCTCTATATACCATACACCATCATACACACCATCATACCGCTCTACACACACACCATCATACACACACACACAATTATACAGCTGTATATACCATACACACACTATCATACAGTTCTATATACCATACACCACCATACAGCTCCATACACACACTATCATACAGCTCTATACACACACACCATCATACAGCTCAATATATACACACACCATCATACGGTTCTATATACACACACACCACCATACAGCTCTATAAACACACCATAATACAGCTCTATATACACACACCATCATACAGCTCTCTATATATACACTATCATACAGCTCTATATACACACACCATCATACAGCTCTCTATATATACACTATCATACAGCTCTATATACACACACCATGATACAGCTCTATACACACACACACCATCATGCGGCTCTATATATATATACACCATCATACAACTCTATATATACACACACACGCACCATCATACAGCTCTATATACACACACCGTTAAACAGCTCTATATACCATAATACAGCTCTATATACACACAGCATCATTCAGCTCTATATACACACACCATTATACAGTTCTATATACACACACCATAATACAGCTCTATACACACACACACCATCATGCAGCTCTATATGCCATACACATACCAACATACAGTTCTATACACACACACCATCATACAGCTCTCTACACACACACACACCATCATACAGCTCTATATACCATACACTTAGACACACCATCATACAGCTCTATATACCATACACACATCATCATACAGCTCTATATACCATACACACACCATCATACAGTTCTATGCACACACATACCATCATACAGCTCTATACACACACACACCATCATGCATCTCTATATACACTAGGGTCCGTCGATATGGAAATTTTCCGATTTAGATATATCGATGGGCTCATATCGAGATATATCGATATTTTCACGGTTTTCATACTGCGCATGCGCGCGCGTTGCGAGGTGCACGCGCATTCGGGGCCTATCTCCTCAGGAGGTAAATATCTCTCTCTGTGTGTCTCTCACACTCACTCTCTCCATCTCTGTGTTTTTCTGTCTGTGTCTCTCTCCTCTCTCTCTCACCCCCCCCCCCCCCCCCCCCCCCCCATCTCTGTCTGTCTGTCTGTCTGTCTGTCTGTCTGTCTGTCTGTCTATTATCACATTTACCTCCCCCCCCCCCCCCCCCCCCCCGTCTCTCCCCCCCGTCTCTCCCCCCTCGTCTCTCTCCCGCCCCCCCGTCTCTCTCCCCTCCCCCCCGTCTCTTTCCCCCCTCCCGTCTCTCTCCCCGTCTCCCTCCCCCCCCCCCCGCCGTCTCTCCCCCTCCTCCCCGCCGTCTCTCCCCCCCCTAACCCCACTGTCTCTCCCCCACCCCACCGCCGTCTCTCTCCCCCCCGCCTTCTCTCCCCCCCCCCCCCCCCCCCCCCCCCCCGGTGTCTCTCCATCCCTCCCCCCGTCTCTCCCCCCCCTCCCCCTGTCTCTCGCCTCGCCCCCCTCCCCCTCCGTCTCTCTCTATGAATATATATATATATATATTATGGTGTGCATAATATATATTATGTATTAATATGTATTAATACATATTCGGCCTGTGCATTGTGTATAGAGATGAGCATTCTGGGTCTTGTAGTTCAGTGTGCGCGCATTCCGATTTTTTTTGATATATCGTTTTTTTGATATATCGATATTTTTGAAATGCCTATATCGGCGTATCGATATGAAAATTATATCAGATATAATCGATATATCGCCAGACCCTAATACACACACACATACCATAATACAGCTCTATATGCACACCATAATACAGCTCTATATATACGCCATTATACAGCTCTAAATACACACACCATCACACAGCTCTATATACACACACCATAATACAGCTCTATATACACACACCATAATACAGCTCTACGTACACACATCAGAATATAGCTCTATATACTATACACACACCATCATACAGCTCTATATACCATACACACCATCGTGCAGCTATATATACACACAAAGCATCATACAGCTCTATATGCACACACCATAATATAGCTGTATATACCATACACACACACCATCATACAGCTCTATATACACACACCATAACATAGCTCTACATACCATACATACATACACATCATCATACAGCTCTACATACACATACCATAATATAGCTCTATATACCATATACAGACACTATCATGCAGCTCTATAAACACACAGACACACATATACACAATAATATAGCTCTATATACACACGCACACACACAAACCATAATATAGCTCTAGATACCACACACACCATAACATAGCTTTATATACCATGCACACATACCATAATGTACCGTACTGCGCATGCGAGCACGGCGCGCGCATACCAAGTGTGCGCTAATTCGGAGTGCGTGCACGTTATGGGTGCGCGCGAATTCGGGGTGCGCGCGTATTCGGGTCCTATCTCCTCAGGAGGTAAATATCTTCCTCACTCTCTCCATCTCTGTGTTTTTCTGTCTGTGTGTCTCTCTCACATCCCCCCCATCTCTATCTATCTGTATATTATCACATCCACCCCGTATCTCCCCTCCACCCCCACCCACCCCCTCCTCCCCCCCACTGCCGTCTCTCCCCACCCCCACCCCCCCAGCCGTCTCTCTCCCCCTCCCCCTCCCCCCCAGCCGTCTCTCTCCCCCTCCCCCGCCCCTCCAACCGTCTCTCTCACCCTCACTACCACCCCAGCCGTTTCTCTCCCCACCCCCACCCCCCCAGCCGTCTCTCTCCCCCTCCCCCCCAGCCGTCTCTCTCCCCCTCCCCCGCCCCTCCAACCGTCTCTCTCACCCTCACTACCACCCCAGCCGTTTCTCTCCCCCTCACCACACCCCCAGCCGTCTCTCTAACCCTCACCCCCCACTCAGCTGTCCTCCTCCCCCGCAAACCCCAGCCGTCTCTCTCCCCCTCCACCCCCAGCCGTCTCTCTCCCCCTCCCCCGCCCATCCAGCCGTCTCTCCCCCCTCCCCACAACCCCCAGCCGTCTCTCTCCCACTCCAGCCGTCTCTCTCCCCCTCCCCCCCAGCCGTCTCTCTCCCCCTCCCCCGCCCCCCCCAGCCGTCTCTCTCCCCCTCACCCCCCCCCCACCAGCCATCTCAATCCCCCCCACCCCCACCAAGCTGTCTCTCTCCCCCTCACCCCCACCCAGCCGTCTCAAACTCCCCCCCACCCCAGCCGTCTCTCTCCCCCTCACCCCCCCTAGCAGTCTCTCTCCCCCTCACCCCCCCCCCCCCCCCAGCCGTCTCTTCCCCCCCCCCCCCCCCCACCCCTTGCATACCTGTATATTGTATTCGAGGACTATGAATACAATATGGCAGCTTTGCACCTCGATCTGTGCATTGTGTATAGAGATGAGCATTCTGGGTCGTAGTTCAGTGTGCGGCATTCCGATTTTTTGCCTCGATATATTGATTTTTCGATATATCGATATTTTTAAAATGCCTATATCGGCGTATCGATCTGAAAATTATATCAGGTTTTAGCGATATATCGATATATCGCCAGAACCTACTCTATACACACACACACATGGATCTGTGGACTATACACACACCATAACATAACTGTACAGTATACTGTACATGCACCACATAATATAGCTCTATATACTAAACACACACCATATAATATAGCTCTATATCCTATATGGACACCACATAACGTAGCTCTATATACTATATATACAGTAGAAGCCCGTTTATCCATGACTCGAATCACTGGTACTTCCGTATAACTGGCACGCTACAAAAAAGGCCCCATTCGATAAACCGGAACTTATCCAGAACAATAGCAGTGGAGCATTTGTAAATGCATAAATAATTACATAACAACAGAATACTGCATTGGCACTCACTGTCAAAACCACTCTCCCGGGCCCCC